>OX608075.1:44651224-45948143 GCA_951509635.1 Eupeodes luniger
TAATAATTATAGCAATTTTAGAGCGAGGAAACATTTATTTCTATTTTAAATTAATTTTCAAAGTTCACTTTTTCACATACAAAACACGAAAAAATGGTTGATTTTGACATTTCTTCCCTGCTTTTTGTTGAGTGCTGCCATACTTGTTTTTTTCGTTGGGGATTTCTTTGTTTTTAGTGCTCAAATGCGAAAAGTACTTTGCAGTACCCAAACTCGCACCCACCCCAAATCCTATAGTGATTCCAAGAAGGGGGGTTGCAGGGGGGCAGCATGCCCCCCTTACATACCTAGCTCTTAGTATACGGTAGTATCAATTAAAAAAAACTTGTTTTAGGCTCAAAAAACGCTATACAAAAAAGGTAGGGTTAAGTCCGAAAAAGAAAATATTTTCTTTTATGACTTAACGGTGTTTCCTCGCCTTAAAATTTAAAACATGTTCTATTGAGACCCCTACCTAACTGTACAAAAAAATCAGAACGAAATTCGTGCTGCGGTAATCGAAAGTCGCCCCCATAATTTAATACTTCGGGAGAAGGTCCTTATGAAATAAGTCCCAATTTTGGTGGGAGTTAGTTGAGAGTTAATTTCTGACTGGATAGAATAATAGATAGAGTGGACGGTCGAAAATGAAATATAGAAAAAAACTCACTGACACGGCTAAACATTTCAAAATGCGGAGAAAAGACAATTTCAAAACGGCAGAAGGCCAAAAGGATTTTTTGAAAATTTTGTCAGTGTATGCATGAAGGTATTTAGTGAGTAAATTTCAAATAGCAGAAGTCAGACTGGATGGATATTTTTTTTTTTTAATTTTGTTATGAACTTTAAAAACTAAGCTGGTTTAAAAAATAATTTTTAAAGAATTAATTTGGTTCGTCTCCATGATTAAGAAAGTTTTCGACTTTGGAAGATTTTTTTTAACATCATTTTATATGAAATAACGAATTAATAAATTTGATCAAATTAAATTCAGTGGGACCTGGTTAAGGAAACTAGAGTATTTCTCTTCTTAAAGTAGGTTCTTATAACTTTTGAGATCTTTAAGGAGTTTCACATAAGCGTATTTGGTCTAAAAATACTCGGATAAATAGGTAAAACTGTTTCAGATACGAAAGTTTTACTGTATTTAAAGGTTTAGAAAATTCAACATTATTAAACCTTTTATGAATCATCCCAGGGCGCGACACAAAAAATGAATCGAATTTTTGTTTGAACAATTTTGTTTGGGCTTAAAAGATTTTAAACCATAGTCAAGTGACTAAAGCATTCAACTGGCTGCTAAAGTTGTTACAACTCTATAATTGTCCCACCTTAAATAGAATGTTTAACTTAACTTAGTTGACCGTGGGATTTATTTTTTTCGCGAAGCCAAACTGTTACCCCGTAGATTAAATAAGAAATTCCTTAAAATTACAGGCGACTTCGAAATGCGGCGGGGCATATTTCATAATACTGGAATAACAAAACTAAACATATTTTCAATCACAAAAAAGAAGTGAATTGAGCAAAATTCAGTTTTTTGTTTTTGTTATGGGGAATGGGAACAATATCGCACCAGGCCAAGAGGGGCTTTCAGCTCACGTAAACTTGTTACTATAGAAAAACATAAAGTAAAAGTACTTAGACCGATATAACTTCTATTGGTATTGAATAAGTGAAGTGGGCACCCTATGGGGTTTATATATTTATACATACCTCTACAATTGGGTGGGACGGTACTTGTATTTTAACTTCTCTTCTATTCATAAATATTTCCGTAAAGAGTCTTATGCGGTTGATCCACTTTACATTAGTGAAAATAAATAATTTTTATATCCCAACCTAGGTATACATACTATTAATTGCCTTGAGGTAAATTATATATACTCGTACCTACAAAAAGTTCAATCAAAAACCTCTATAGATGGTTGGTGTTATGAAAGATGAAGTGTTAACCGAAATTTTTATTTTCTCATGATAAGATATCGATCATCAAGCAATTAAAATTGTAACAAACACAATAAAAAAATAAAATAAATAGGGAAAGGATTGTAATCGTATAAGAAGTGTGATGAATCGAATGTGAAATTAGAGGAATTTTTGTTGAATTATCTATGACGAATTGGAAGTTCATTAAAATATTTGTTAAAGAACTTAAAGAAAACAAAAAATTATGAAAAGGTGGATTTATTGTTTTTGAGATATAAAAATGAAAGAAACTTTCATGTATAGGCGTCCGGAGATATTTTGCTGGGTCTAAGAACTGTAATACCCATGGCATGATGGTTAGTGCGTTGGACTGTCATGCCAGAGGGTTTGGGTTCGATTCCTGCCTATGCCATCTAAAGTTTTTTCACGGGTACTGTCTTTTGCGAGGAATTGACAAATTCTCAAAGAGTAATTCTTGTCATGAAAAGTGCTTTCTCAAATTAGCTGTTCGGACTCGGTTTAATACTGTAGGTCCCCTCCATCCCCGACAACAGTACTCGCACACAGGAATGGTTGAGAGTTTTAAGTCACTAGGCCTTAGTTCTCCATGCACTGTTGCGCCACCCAATTTATTTATTTATTTATTACTAAGAACTGAAGGAAAGGGATAGTTCACAGATTATGGTCTAAGTAAAATAGTTCTTTACGAGCAACAGTTGGTGCTGTCGTAGATAAACTACAATATTTTGTGATGATGCTAACTTTTTGCAGAATAACAAAAAATAATATAGCTTATCGTAAGGAACTTAGTCGAATCAGCTTACAAAAATAAAAGTATGTTCATAAACATCGATTATATGGTGAGCATCTTTAAAGGCCAAATAAGTAGTTTTATTTGAATTACTCATGAGCTGATGGTTAGTGCTTAGGACTGTCATGTTAAAGGTCTAGGTGTCCTCCATCCCTAACATTACTCGCTACCTTGAGGGTTGAAACTCACTCGGCTCTGGTATCTGTTTTTTTTTTTTTTAATTTACTATCAATACCTCTTTCAATATCTCAAGAAGATACTTTTAAGCTTCCCATAGGAAGTTATTGTTAGCGGTCTGATTTGTCGAATTGAAAATGTTGACATTTCTTGACGTTTCAAGGTCCTAAGAATGTAAATCAAAGTGAGATGTCTGTGAATGCGTATGAACGTACATCAGTGGCGTAGCGTGGGTTTTTGCCGCCCGGGGCAGATCAAATTTTGCCGCCCCAAATTTTTTTGTCAAAGTTGGTGAACACTACCATTTCTTCCATAATGAACTATACTTACAGAGTATCCATTTATTTGTAGGTGATGTATATCGATTATAACCATATTGGAAGTAACCACATTTTAAGGAACCTAACATTCAAATTTGGTTAATGTTTTAAATTGCATACTCACTACAAAATAAAGCTCAAAAAATAAATTAAGATTAAGAAATTATATTTAATTTTTTAAATCACTTCATTTTGGTTATTACTAGTACAAAGCAAAAATTTAATTTTTGTATTCATTTTAATAAGGAAAGTTTCCTATATTTTTATTTTTAATGAACATTTGTTTCGATTTTTAAATTAAGCAAATTTGATTTTTTTTAATTACATTGTGGCAAGCAACTCAACTGACATTGACTTATGTACGTTACCCATATTTAATAATTTATAAAACGTAGAAAATGTTTAAATTATTTGTCTTCTTTTTCTTTGTTTTTTACACACAAATTCTTTTATTATTCTTTCGGTGTCAATCGCATCAGTTTTTTGCATTTCTATGGCTAGAATTCCTAGGTTACTTAAACTTAGAGTACTCATTGTTGACCTGAGATAGTTTTTTATTAACTTCCCATAGGAAGTTATTGTAATGGGTCCGATTTGTCAAATTGAAAATTTCGACATTTCTCGACGTTTCAAGGTCCCTAGAGTCGAAATAAAAGATTTTTAGAAAGATGTCTGTGCGAGCGTGTGTACGTACGTCCGTACGTCCGTATGTCCGTACGTTCGCGACTTTTTTTTCGTCGTCCATAGCTCAAGAACCAGAAGAGATATCGACTTCAAATAAATTTTGTTATACAGATAATAAGGCAGAAAGATGCAGAAAGGGCTCTCAAGAAAATTGCGTGGGTGGTTTTTTTTACCATAGCAGTTTAAAAAAAATGTGAAAATTTTGGTTAACCCTAAATATCTCATGAACCAATAACGCTAGAGACTTGAATTAAATTTTATATGATATATTGTTACGTGATACAAAACAATTATTTCTTTTTAAAAAAATCCAATTAACTGTTTTTTTTTATAAATTAAAAAAACCGAAAAAAAAAATGTGTCACCTCGAAAATTTTACGACTCAAATCTGATTTCATCTCCAAAACAATTTTGTGCAACGAAGAATAATGTTTTTGACATCTGATAAAACTTTGAAAAAAATCTAATTGACAGTTTTTTTTATAAAAAATAAAAACCTAAAAAAAACATTACTCAAAGTTGGTAAAAATTGAATTTCGATTTAAATATCTTTTCAATAACTTGAGATTAAGGCTTCAAACTTATTTTATCTTATAAGAAACAGTGTTGTTAACATTCTGTAAAATTTTGAAAAAAATCGAATCGGCAGTTTTTTTTTACAAAAAATACAAACCTAAAAAAAAATTAATAAAAGTTGGTAAAAATTGATTTTCGACTCAAATATCTTTTCAAAACTTTGCGATATTGGCAAACTAAAAACTACTTCTATCTTTCAAAATATATTGTTTTCAACATTCAGTAAAATTTTGAAAATAATCGAATTGGCAGTTTTATTACAAAAAATTAAAAACATAAACAAAAAAATTAATAAAAGTTGGTAAAAATTGATTTTCAACTCAAATATCTTTTCAAAATATTGAGATATTGGCTTTAAACTAATTTTATCGTTTACGAAATATTGTTGTCAACATTTAGTAAAATGTTAAGAAAAATCGAATTGACAGTTTTCTTACAAAAAATAAAAACTTAAACAAAAATTAATAAAAGTTGGTAAAAATTGATTTTCAACTCAAATATCTTTTCAAAACTTTGGGACATTGGCTTCAAACTAATTTTATCTTATAAAAAAATATTGTTTTCAACATTCGATAAAATTTTGAGAAAAATCGAATTGACAGTTTTTTTTACAAAAAATAAAAACCTAAAAAAAACAATACTAAAACTTGGTAAAAATAAAAATCGACTCAAATAGCTTTTCAAAAATTAAAAATATTGGCTTCAAACTTATTTTATTTCACAGAAAATATTGTTTTCGATATTCAATAACAAAAAAAATAAACATAAAATGGTACGCAAATTTGGTTAAAATTGATACATATAGACAAACTTTTGATTAAGACAAATCGACGGACGGGATGGGAAGTTATCAGTGTGGGTCGCATCCCAGACTCTTTTTAGTTTTAGTTTTGAAAAACTCCTCTCACATCCGGCATTGCTTATTGCTATTGTTAAAAAAATACGCAGCATAATGGTAATGTTTGGCAAACTTGTTTCTTACTTCGACTGTACTATGAAATTTAATATTTCAAGCGGGTTTGTTCTTTCAAGATCGTTAAGTCTTTCCAATAAAGATGCAAAGGCTCTTAATCGACCACGTTCTATTTTGAAATCATCGGGAGATACATCATGCTCATTGAATGCAAGTTCCGAATCGTAATCAAAATTTTCAGCCAGTAGCTTGGAAGCTGAAAGAAAGTCGAATTTTTTGGCCAAACTTTGCAATTGGTTAAATCTCTCCTTGATTTCGACGATGATTTTATCTAAGGAAGAAAACAATTTTCTTCTCAACTCTTCGTCATGAGACAGACCAACATCTGTGCTTCCATCACCAAAGATGTACTTCCTTTTTTTCCTTCTGGGAGGATCCAAGGAAATGCCTAAGCTCTCACACAAATTCCTTGCGTAAACAAGTGCATCATTGACTAATTTTTCTCATGTGTCTTCAAGAAAAGTCAGTAGAGCACTGATTTTAGCTGCACACTGATAAAGGTCAAGACCTTCGGTTTGTAAGTAAATTTGACAATCATTTATTTCATGAAGAACAGGTTTCCAAAAGCCCAAAAAGCAGAGAAAAGAAAAGGATTGTATTGCTATAAGCAAAGTTCCTGCATCTGTTCTCGTTTGTGGTGGTATAGGTACAGGTCGATTGGATGCCACCCCATACAAAATTCTGTTTACCGGAAATTATTTCAGGGTTCTTTTGTTTTGGTTACCTTTTTTTTTTGCCGCCCCTAAAACAAGTGCAGGGTTTTTTGTTTTGGTAACCTTTTTTTTTGCCGCCGCCCCTTTTTTGCCGCCCCTCAAACAAGTGCCGCCCGGGGCATTTGCCCCCCCTGCCCCCCCCCACGCTACGCTACTGACGTACATATGTTCGGGATACCATTTTTGGAGTCCAAATCTCAAGAACCAGTAGAGACATCCATTTCGAATGAGTTTTGTAATACACAGAAAGATGCAGAAATTACTTTCAAAAAAATCTAGTGCATTGTTTTTGTACAAAATTTCGAATTTGAGATTTTAGTCAAACATTACACTTGAATAAAAACCGAACCCCTGAGTTATGTTGAAATTGTTTTTGTAATATTTTATAAGCCCACGTCTACGTGGTTTGTTAAAATTAAAAAAAAAACACATTTGTTCAGATTTACCATGTTCATTCCTTGATGGAAATTATACTAATTGTATTATACTAATAGTTATTGTAATCGGTCCGATTAGTTGAATTTAAAATTTTGAAATTTCTTGACGATTCAAGGTCCCTAGAGTGGAAATAAAAGATTTTTAGAGAGATTTCTGTGCGTGCGTGTGTACGTACGTTTGTACGGTCATAGCTCAAGAACCAGCAGAAATATCGACTTCAAATACATTTTGTTATACAGATAATAATGCAGAAAGGACGCTCAAAATAATTGAGAGGGTGTTTTTTTTACCATAGCAATTTAAAAAAAGAGGCTGGGATGCGACCCACACTGATAACTTCCCATCCCGTCTGTCGATTTGTCTTGCTTGTTTTTTTATGAAAAAACTGATTGTTTGATTTGTATACAAAAAAATTACTGAATGTCGAAAACAATATTTTCTGTGAGATAAAAAAGTTTGAAGCCAACATTTTTAATTTTTGAAAAGATATTTGCGTCGAAAGTAAATTTTTACAAGTTTTAGTATTGTTTTTTTTAGGTTTTTATTTTTTGTAAAGAAAACTGTCAATTCGATTTTTTTCAAAATTGTACTGAATGTTGAAAACAATATTTTTTATAAGTAAAAATTAGTTAGAATCCATTATCTCAAATTTTTGAAAAGATATTTGAGTCGAAAATCAATTTTTACAAACTTTTGTTAATTTTTTTTTAGGTTTTTAATTTTTTGTAAAAAAACTGTCAATTCTTTTTTTTCAAAATTTTACTGAATATTGGAAACAATATTTCTTATAAGATAAAATAAGTTTGAAGCCTTAATCTCAAGTTTTTGAAAAGATATTTGAGTCGAAATTCAATTTTTACCTACTTTGAGTAATGTTTTTTTTAGGTTTTTATTTTTTATAAAAAAACTGTCAATTAGATTTTTATCAGATGTCAAAAACATTATTCTTCGTTGCACAAAATTGTTTTGGAGATGAAATCATATTTTGGTCGTAAAATTTTCGAGGTGACAAATTTTTTTTTTCAGTTTTTTTTTGATTTATAAAAAAAACGTTAATTGGATTTTTTTCCAAAAATATATTTGTTTTGTATTACGTTACAATATATAATATAAAATTTAATTGAAGTCTCTAACGTCATTGGTTCATGAGATATTTAGGGTCAAACAAAATGTTCACATTTTTTTTAAACTGCTATGGTAAAAAAACCACCCACGCAATTTTCTTGAAAGCCCTTTAGCATATTTCTGCCTTATTATCTGTATAACAAAATTTATTTGAAGTCGATATCTCTTCTGGTTCTTGAACTATAGAAGACGAAAAAAACGTCGCGAACGTACAGAAGTACGGACGTACGGACGTACGAACGTACGTACACACGCACGCACAGACATCTTTCTAAAAATCTCTTATTTCGACTCTGGGGACCTTGAAACGTCGAGAAATGTCAACATTTTCAATTTGACAAATCGGACCCATTACAATATGTAACTTCCTATGGGAAGTTAAAAAGGTGAAAATTTAGATAAGTCAAAATATCTCACGACCCAATAACGCTAGAGACTTGAATTAAATTTTATATTATATAATGTTACTCGATACCAAACGAGTATATTTTTTGAAAAAAAAAATAATTAACGGTTTTTTTTTATAAATAAAAAAAAACTGAAAAAAATAGTCACCTTGAATATTTTACGAACAAAAATTGATTTTATCTCTAAAATAAAATTTTGAGAAATATCGAATTGACAGTTTTTTTATCAAAAATAAAAACCTAAAAAAAAACATTACTCAAAGTTGGTAAAAATTGATTTTCGACTCAAATATATTTTCAAAAATTTGAGATTATGGCTTTAAACTAATTTTTTTCTTATAAGAAATATTGTTTTCAAAATTCGATACAACTTTGAGAAAAATCAAACTGACAGTTTTTTACAAAAAATTAAATCATAAAAAAAAACAAAAATTGAAAATATTGGCTTGCAACTAATTTTATTTCACAGAAAATATTGTTTAAGACATTCATTAAATTTTTTATAAAAATCAAATAGTACGTTTTTCTCATAAAAAATAAAAATCTACGAAAAACAGTACGCTAAATTTTTAAAAATTGATGTTCGGTTCTCGATATCTCGTGAACAATAGAAGATATTGACTTCAAAAAAGTTTCATTCATCTAATTTTTATTTGTTTATATAAGAAAAACAAACTTTTAAGAAATGCTACTAAAATTGGCAAAAATTGTTTTTCGACTAAAAATCTCGTCTACAAAAATAGATTTTGAAATCAAACTATTTCATCATATTATGCAAAATATTGTTGGTAATTTTTGACCTTTTTAGAATAATTCAACTGACAACTTTTTTTAACAAAACACGAAAATCTACAAACCTTTCAAACCTTTTAAGCAAGAAAAATCGACAGACGTGATGGGAAGTTATCGGTGTTAGTCGCATTCCAGCCTCTTTTTAAATATTAAAGATATTGCCTCCAAACTTATTTTATCTTATGTACAATATTATTCTTAAAATGTATAGAAGTTTGTAGAAAAATCGAATTGCTAAGAACTTATGTCTGATTCGAATATTTCGACAATAGATGAAGAAGGTATTGACTTCAAAATTATTTTATTCTATCCAAAACCTTGTTCTTAACTAAAAATAATATTCTAAAAAAATCCAATCGGTAGTTTTTGTATAGGAAATAAAAACTTTCAAAAAATGCTGCTGAAATTGATACAAATTGATTTTTGACTAAAAATTTCAGAATCAAAAACATATATTAAAATCAAGTTTATTTTATCATATGCAAAATATTGTTGATAATTATTTGTTAATTTTTTAGATAATTTCAAGTTACTTTACAAAACACGAATACTTACAAAAACAATGAAAAACTCATAAGAAATGGTTTTAAACTAAAGTAATATGAAAACAAAGAAATAACACAAAATATTGTTTTTAATATTTTATTAAGGCATTAGTAAAAAATGGCAGACAGACACAGCTTCTTTTTTGAGTTTTGTAATATTATCTTTTTCGGAAGATAGATATTAGATATTATTCTAAGGGTCCAGCCACGCAATGAGCGACGAGCGACTGAGCGACCGAGCGACGAGTCGCTGAGCGACCATTCTGAGCGATGGGTGGCCATTTACTAAACGACACGTCGCTGAGCGATTAGTTGGAAAAAATAGATCTGTAATAAGATCAAGATTCCTTAGATTTGGTGTACACCCCATAAATCGTGAAAGGGAAAATTATGGTGAATTTCATCATTTATTTCTGAATCTTCGCAGATTTCCAGATCGATTTTGCAATATTGTCGTATGTCAGTACCATCTTTTGAACAAAAAACACTATTTGTAATTAAAGATTAAATAAATAAAAACTTAACAAAACAATTACAAATTTATCCAACTTTTTCCACTCTTTATCGTTGACATTTTTATATTTCCATAGAAAGTTAGTGTAATCAATCCGATTTGTCGAATTAAAAATTTTGACATTTCTCGACGTTTCAAGGTCCCTAGAGTCTAAATAAAAGATTTTAAGAGAGATGTCTGTGTGTGTACGTACGTTTGTACGCCCGTACGTTCGCGACGTTTTTTCGTCGTACATAGCTCAAGAAATAGTAGAGATATCGACTTCAAATAAATTTTGTTATACAGATAATAATGCAGAAAGGGCTCTCAAGAAAATTGCGTGGGTTGTTTTCTTACCATAGCAATTTAAAAAAAGGTGAACATTTTGGTTAACCCTTGAAATCAATTTTGTATTATTTATTGTAACGTGATACCAAACAAATAAATTTTTGGAAAAGATTTCAATTAACGTTTTTTTTTTTTTTAAATCAAAAAAAAACTGAAAAATAAATGTGTCACCTCGAAAATTTTACGAACAAAAAATGATTTTATCTCCAAAACAATTTTGTATAACGAAGAATAATGTTTTAAACATCTGGTAAAATTTTGAGAAAAATCGAACAGCTTTTGGACAGCTGAAATTCAACTTTCAGTATTTATTGTACACATCTTTTTTCTACGTCGCTCAGCGATCGATTGAAAAATTAAAACAGATTTGATTACAGAGCGACGTCGCTCTGTCGCTTAATAAATCGCTCAGTCGCTTAGGGTTTATGTGGCCGCCTCCATACGATCTCATGTGTTCTAATTTTTTTGCGTCGCTCAGCGACTCGTCGCTCGGTCGCTCAGTCGCTCGTCGCTCATTGCGTGGCCGGACCCTAACGGATAGTGTTGCAACAAACAGTACGGAATCGCCACAACATTTTGTAGGACTAATAATAAATTGAAAACGAGCATACACAACAAATTTTTGGATGATGAAAATAAGTTGAATTGAATTGATAATAAGTTCTGTTGAAATATCAAAGTTCATCTTGAGTGACGTCATAGCGTTTTGTATGTTGGACATAAAAGCGCAAACAAAAATATTTCGCATTTCTAGACGAAAACTAACAGATTTCGAAACGATTAATAAATCGCTTGATTTTTCCTTAAGGTAAATGAAAATTTTGGCAAATACTTTGTATGCAAAATACGTTAGTAACACGTAACAACTCTGAATCGTGTTACTCTTCGCCTAGAAACATATAAAGTGTTAGTTTTCGTCTTCAAATTGAAATCTGTTAGCCTACGCCTCAGTCAAAGTTGAGCAAAACTCCATAACAACAGTATAGATTACATCTACTAAGCTTATTCTAATGGTGGAAATCGTTTTAAATCAGTTTGTGGGGTGAAAGGAAACTACAAATTTGAAGTGATTTTTAAGTATATTTTTAAACTTGACTGCATCTTAAAGAAATATATTTTTGTTTAAATTGAGGGATGTCTGTTTGAAAAAGTTGATTCAACCAACCACCTTGTTTGAACATATTGACCAAAAAACTTAATGGCAACTAAAGGGTGGCTTACCTATTATGAAAAATGTTAATGGTGATGATTAATACCTTTACTTTAAGTTCTTTGCCCAAATTTGTTTTGACATATCTTTGCTTCAGTCTTTGATAAATTCAACCATACATAAGTTCACATATAATTGAGCATGAAAATAAGAGTTCAAATCACTTCGTTGTTTTTTGGCCAGTTATCGATATAGTACTTGCGTAGATTCGTTAACAAAAAGAATTGCCATATTTATTTATAACCAAACTTTTAAGATGGTCAAAAGTTAAAAGTAAAATTAAATTTATAAAAATTAGCAGAAGTCAAATTCAGAAGTGCCTCCTTGCCCAACCCTTGGCGCCTATAACAGTTGAATGTCATTTAACTACCTCTTGATTTTTGTTTAAGGAACTATTTTTGTCTGTTTATTAAATCTTAGGCTTGTCGCCTTCTTTAAGCTTGTTAGGTAAAATTGTTTTACCTTTAAAGAGCTCAAAACACAATTTATTTTAATCTTGAGATATACCTAGAAATTTGATTGGGAGTTTACCTCGAGTTCATCATCATCAGAGATGAAAACTATATAAATCTCAAAGTTATTAACTTAACTTCTTTACAACGCTGCACCCAAGTCAAATATTTGTTTTTGTTGTTTTTTTTTTCATCAGTAACAATTTATCTCTGAAGCAAAGGTCGAAGTAAAGTCTTCTTTTTTTGTTTTATTTTAAATATCAAAATATTTGAAGGCAGATGATACCCCTAATAGTCTTTTATTGGAGGCTAAATAGGTATGGCAAACCCTCATTGACGCATTTATCTTCACTCCACCTTTTTTCTAACAGCATTGTCACTCTAACTTTGACTGACTGACAACATATTATCAGAGAGAGTTTTGAAAATGACGTATTCCAAAGTTGATGTTGTTGATGCTATGTGTGATGATAATCTATCTCCATTTTATCTATAAGCAAATATCAAGTATTTGAAATCAGAGGTTATCCAAGCCTTTGTACCAATGCGAGTATTTTATTAAAATGAATAACGAAAAAGGTCAATTTATTTTATTACTTGTCAATATTTAGACATAATTTGTAAACAAGACAAGACTTATCAAAGCAATTAAAATGTTGATGCCAAATTGTTTAATTGGCGTTTTTTTTAAAGGCTATGAACTCTTTAGATCCAGGGTCATTATATCAAGCAATCCCTGCGATTTGATACGGATGCGAGAAGTCTTATCGACTTTAAAGGCAGAAAAGACACATGTGACCTACAATCTACAGTCTTATACGACATCTATCAAATCTCTGTTACCGGCAAACATATGTGATTCCCAAGAACTCAACCGGATTTTGCCATTGTTGTTTGATTGCAACTTACAACGCCCAAGGCTTTTCTTATACTTTAGCTTTGCTGTCATTGTTAGTATACTGAGTATTTATACTCAAAACTTAAATAGCACATTCTTGACATAAGGTCTCGGTGGTACTGATTGTGATATTGGTTAAATGGCTTTGCCATAATTTAAGACAGTGTAACATTGATATAGGTAAGACCACACCACCACCAATCATTCGGGCTATTAAAACAAACCTCAACCGCCGCGCGCCGCCGCTCCGGGCTCGCCGGCCTCACCGAACTATTGCCATAAGTCGAATGGCCTTTCCAATTTAAGTTTTTCCTTCTCATTTGTTGCCAAGTGGAATTAAGTTATAAGACATACAAAATAATATTTCCAGCTGCAGGTTTACATATCTTAAGTTAAGAGCTGTTGTTGTTGTTGTTTTCTGTATCTTTTATACGATTCTCGTAGAGTAACTGAGCCGGTTTTTATTAAATTCAAACCAATAAAGTCCAAAGTGTCATAGAGGGCGGAATTGTTTAATAAATTTATTCAATCTCAATTATTGTACATTACTTATTTGTACATATCCGGAAATTAAATTATTAATTTTACTTGAACTGGATTTACTTATTATATCGTATACTAACTGCGTGCGTTATACATTTTATTATTAATTTCATTTTGTTTTGTTAAAAACAATTTATCCAAAGCGAATGGGTTGGGTTTACCTTTAACAAGTTTACAAAAACACATCATTGTATTTAATTGAAATTTATTAATATTATATTTAGAGTTAATTGTTTTCTTTGTTTGGTATTTTATTTTTAAAATGAGACAAGGGGTAGTTAACATCCTGTTAAACTATAAAGTAGTTTATTAAATTTTGTGGTTAAGACATTCGAAAGAATAAAATATTATATCCTTCTTTTTTGACGAATTGACAAATCGATCATTCACTTGTTACGTTATTAAGAATGATACAATTTGATTTGTCTTGAAAAACAATTTTTACAAATATTATCATTCCTTTCTCGAACTGGTTTTGAATAAAATAAAATCTTAATTTCGCGATTTACATTAGGATAGATGTTACAGATCAGCTCTTGCCACAATATTGGCTACGTTCAATCTCGTGTTGGGTAGGGTATCTTGGATAGGTGGATTTTTAGATACCTTGTTGAACGAGTTGGATAGCTGTATTGAGATAGCTGTCAAAAAATAAAAACAACTTTCAGCTGTTCACAAAAAGCAGAGAAACATTTAAGCTTCGAAGTCAAAATTGTTGTAAGATAAAACATAATTAGCTTCTAAAATTCGGAGGCAAATAGCTTCTTCATCGTCTATTATGTACAGAACATCCTTAAATACAACTTCAACTAACATTTTGTATCTTTTTGTTTACCAACAAATACAAAAAGCTGAAATCAATTTTCAAGTTTCTTGAAATTCAACCATGTGTTGAATCAGCTGTTCTGTCAGATACCTACATACCCCAGAAATTCTTGGATACCTTTGGATTCCTTTTTTGACATCTCAGCTGTGTTTGACCAGTTGTTATTTTACACGTAAAACACTAACAAAAAGGTATCCGGATACCCTATCTGTCTGAGATTGAACGCAGCCATTAAGTTCAAGTTCAAGCAATCAAGGAAGGGCTCATATTTGACGGACCAGATGTATACATGACCAAAAATTTACGGAAAAAAAATCCTTATACTTACACTTCGTGTCACATGAATAGGGACAAGCTTTTTTCGGTTTTTATTTGACGTTATTTTTCAAACCCTTAGGTTTTTTGGAAAAACCCAAATATGGAATGAATGAGGTATCTATTAAGTTTGTATTGCAAAAACTATGTTTGATTAAGTTGATATATACAAGTTTTATGCCGGTTTTTCCGAAGACGGCCATAAAAAGTTCCTGGTTTTTTGTGTCACATGGATAGGAACAAGATTTAAATTAACCTATAAGCGTGTTTTAAATCAGATAAAAGGATACTCTGATTGTTTGGGAGCTTAGTACTAGTATTAGTTTGATAGAATCAAGAAGTATGGGTAGAAGCAGGGCCGTCGAGAGGAATTCCGGGCCCGGGACGGAAAAATCTCGGGCCCCCCCATATTTACCATTTTTTTCAAAGTTCATGCCTACTAATATGGTACGTTCTAATTTCAATTACGAATAGCATGAAATTGGTTGGAATTAACAGAAATAATAATTTTTTGTTTGCAAAGTGAACCGAACAAAAAGTGTTAAACATCAAATCAATCTCACGGGTATAGTCCAGTTTAGTTGAAATAGAAGATGGATAGAAAATAATTCTACATGCGAGTAGATCAGATTCCGAACAGAATCATACATTCAATTCGAAACGACATGTTGGTTGGTCGATTAACTATTAAAAAAAAAATTAGCATGAAGATCTATTACCTACTATGAAAATAAAATAGAGCGAAGTAAAAGTATTTGAAATTTGTCTTTTTGTATGTACATATTTAAAAGGTTTACTAAATACTCTTTATTGTTTTTCTTTATATTAAAATATTATCACAATGTTTTCATTAGAATTAGTTTGCATTTAGTGAAATATTTCTTTTTGCAAACGAGCTTTCCTAGCTTTCTGAGCAGCAAAACAACTTAAAATTACATCGAATTTCAATTTCATTGCCAAAGGTGCTTCGATACATAGTGTAGCAAGTCCAGTAACACGATCTTGTGATGAGCCACGAACGATGAAAATTCTTTTTCTGGCAAGGATGCTAAATGAACGTTCGGCACTAGCTACGGTTACAGGTATGGTGGAAAACACACGGAGAGCATTACACAAATGTTGAAGAAAATCGTCTCCAAGTTCTGGGAATAAATAGCATTGAGCAAACTCATTGGCGGAAGTTCTGCTTCAAAATTGGCTTCATAAATGTGTTTCAGATGAATTACTTCTTCTTTAAACCCTTGAGACATATGCGAGTTATACTTTTGGATGAACCTTGTAGCAGAGTTTTTAATCTCAAAGTTCGTCCATTGTTGAAAACTGTCATAAAAATGAAAATGTAGCATTCAAATTTTTCATCGTATCGAACCGACGAGAAATTTCAGATATAATTGAATCAACTATGACGTAAAAGGTGTTTCTCTTGAAATTTATTTCTTCGTCTGTTTCTATTTGCTTTCCAGCTCCTCGGTTTTCTTCAAAATGTCTCTTTAATTGCCTTTTTTCGGTTCGATGGAAACGATTCTGGAACATCCCCCAATCCAGTAGCAACTGCTTTGCATTCAGATAAAAATTGATCTCATCCGTTTTGAATAATGTTCAAATGAAGATCAAATTGTCGAGATCTCGAATTTCAACGTCAATAGTACTGTTTCTGGCTCGAAGAAGGAAACTTCCTTTATTTATAGCGCTAAGAACCTTGAACCAAATCAAAGACATCAGGACACATTCAAATTTGTGCATATATTTTAAAATTCCATTTACATCTCTTCGAGCTTCAGCAGTTAAATTAATATCACTTAAGGCTTCTAATGATGTTCTAAGATTTTTCAGATGATTTGCAAATGGTTTCACTGCCTCAATTCTAGCTGACCATCTTGTATTGGAAAGTTTGTGAAGGGATCCGGGCACATTTTTCTTAAGAATTTCCCAACGTTGAGCACTGCTGCTAAACAAAAAATGTCCATTATTTGGCTCTCCTATAAGATTGCTATCGCCTCGTAGTCCTAGTCCCCTTTCGCCAAGGAAGAAAATGGTGTCCAATATTATTATATATATATATAATTCCTTGCTATTTTTGTATGGCTGTTTTAATATACACACTTTGAAGTGACTTGATATCCTTCGAATCTTCAGTACACAATTTATTCAAAATATTAATAAATTAATATTACGGAAACCACAATTGAAAAACGTTTGCGTAGGATTTTCTGGTCCCCCGAAACCGAATCAAAAATTTCTGTGGTAACTGGACACACCCTGTCGAAAGCAGTTGTCAAAACGTAGTAGCTGTCATCATGTGGGAAGCTGTCAAAGAAGAAACCTCGTGGATCGTCATTCGATAGTACCGCACAGCAAGAATCAGTCATAGACAATTAAATAAAAAGAACTAAACTTATAAACTCGTTTTTCTCTTTTCATTTGGTTTAGGTCAGAACATTTTGGCGACGAGGAAACAAAAAGCAAAACCATGTCAATGAATGAGAGCGTGATGGCAAACGTGAACAATGCAGGCGTGTAGTCATTTGGAAAGTTGGAACAATTTCAACCATCAATGGTGTGGAACAATTATAAAGAGCGCATGGAGTTTTACTTCGAGGCAAATGGAATTACAAACGAAAACTCCATGAGAGCCATTTTTCTGTCCTGCGTTGGGGAATCAACATATGAGACAATACGGTCGTTATTAACTCCACTGACTCCAAAAGATGTCTCATTCTATGAAATTTTAGAAAAATTGGATCGTCATTTCCATCCAAAGCCCAATGAGATAGTTCAGCGTTTTACTTTCCATAAACGAGGCCAAAAGAAGGACGAGACGATCGCGGATTTCGTAAAAGACCTGAGGAAGTTGTCGGAGCACTGCAACTTCATGGAGCTTGACAGTATGTTGAGAGACCAAATAGTGTGCGGAGTAGCGGATGAAACGTTACAGAAGCGTCTTTTCAGCGAACAGAAATTGGATTTCAAGCGAGCGTATGAGATTGCAACAGCCCATGAGGCTGCCCATCGACATGTGATGGATGTTCGAGGTAACATGGAGGTTATGGCGGTATCTGCAAAGAAAGCACCTGGACACGGGCGGTGTTATCGGTGTGAGGGTAACCATATTGCAGATAAGTGCTTTTTCAAGGATAAAAACTGCGATTTTTGTCACATGAAGGGACATTCTAGTCGGGCATGTTTTAAGAAAAAGGCAGCAGTGCGCAAACAGCAAGATGTCCATGTAGTAGAGGAGGGAGATGCTGAAAAGGAGCCCACATCGTGCGATAATCCCAATTATTTTTTTGAGCTAAACGCTATCCAAACATCGTCCAATCATCAGATATTGACCAAAGTATCGATAAACGGCGTGGAGGAATCTTTTGAGGTCGATTCAGGTGCAGCATGTACGGTGATTTCGGAAGCCACCTGGAATCGCATTAACTGCGAAAATAAGAAGCTCGTACCTTCTGCGATAACCTTACAAACTTGGTCGAAGGAGAAATTGCAGGTCCTGGGATCGACTATGGTGAATATTATTTATAATAATAAAGAAATGTATTTGCCAGTTCTTGTTATTGCAGGTGGTGGGAGATGTTTGTTGGGTAGAGATTGGTTTGCTGCTTTGGGCATCACGGTACAAGGAGTTTGTGCTATGGAATTGGAGATGGAGATTGGGAAGAGTGTGAGTGTGGTAAAAAAGTTCCAGAACGTTTTTAGCGAAAATTTGGGGGCATACAAGGGGCCACCGATTTCGATTGAGGTTGTACCTGGTTCAACACCAATTTTCCTCAAACATAGACAATGCCCTATTGCATGGAAGCCAGCTGTGGAACAAGAAATTGCTAAACTTGTCAAACAAGGAATATTAGAACCAGTTCTTTTCTCTAAATGGGCAACACCAATAGTACCGGTATCCAAATCTGATGGGTCGATTAGGATCTGCGGCGATTACCGCAGCACTGTGAATGCGGTTATTAAAACGAATGCTTACCCTCTCCCGCTATTTTCGGAGGTAATGGCCGCGATTGCAGGTGGACAAATATTTACAAAGCTTGACCTGCAGCAAGCTTATCAACAGCTAGTGGTAGATGATTTTTCCGCCGAGCTTTTAACACTTAACACCCACAAGGGTTTGTATAGAGTACGAAGATTGCCATTTGGAATTTCTGCCGCTCCTGGGTTTTTCCAAAAATGCATGGATACATTGTTGGTCGGTATAAAAGGTGTTAAAGCATACCTCGACGACATAATTATTTCGGGAAAAGATGAAGCCGAACACACACATAATCTAGAAGCAGTTTTAAAAAAGCTATCCGAAGCCAACCTTACGGTTAATAAACCGAAGTGTCTATTCGCAAAACGAGAAATGGATTTCTTGGGATTCCATATCAGTGGTAAGGGCATATCACCAAACAAGGAGAAAGTTAAAGTCATCCATTTTGCTGCAGTTCCCGAAAATAAGCAGATGTTACAATCATTCCTGGGGTTGTTAAATTTTTATAATGCATTCTTACCCCAGAAGGCCACTGTTGCAGAAAAACTACACCGTTTGCTAGATAAGAATGTGAAATGGGAATGGACGAACGAGCATCAAACCGTTTTCAATGAGCTCAAAGCTTTGCTCGATTCCGAAACCCTGCTCATACATTATGATATCGCTAAGCCACTTATCTTGTCTTGTGATGCATCTCCGTATGGAGTCGGTGCGATCTTGGCACACAGAATTGAGAGCACTGGTGTGGAGCGCCCAATCGCTTTCGCTTCTCGCACACTAGGAGTGCACGAGCGCAATTACGCTCAATAGGACAAAGAAGCTCTGGCTATTATATTTGGCATAAAACATTTTCACCAATATGTGGCTGGAAGAGATGTTATTATCCTGACAGATCATAAGCCCTTACTTGGAATATTTAATAGGAAAAAACAAATTCCGCAAATGGTGTCGCCACGTATGTTACGTTGGTGTTTATTGTTGTCGGCCTATGATTATAAGATGGAGTATCGCCCAGGGCCTAAAAATACCAATGTTGATTGTTTAAGTCGACTTCCACAGCAGAACAAAATTGATGCACCAGAAAATGGACCGTCAGACATCCTGATGCTTGAGAATAGTAATGCTCCAGTTAAAGCAGAGCAGATTGCTGCTGAAACAAGGAATGATCCAATAATGTCACGTATTTTAAGATGCCTTCTGCATGGGTGGTCCAAAGATATGGAGAAAAAGGAAGAATTTGTACCATATTTGCGACGTAAAACAGAGTTGTCGACTCACAAAGGCTGCTTACTTTGGGGAAGTAGACTAATCGTGCCACCAAAATACCAAGCACCTATATTGGAACTCCTGCATGGGTATCATACTGGGATCAGCGTAATGAAGGCATATGCGCGCAGTTATGTATGGTGGCCAAAACTAGACCAGCACATTGAGCTCAGAGTGCAAAAGTGTTCTCAATGTCAAACATCTCCACGAAATGTACCGGCAGCCCCACGACAATTCATTCCGCCATGCGAGAAGCCATGGAGTACGCTACACATAGACTTTGCTGGCCCATTTCAGGGTTATACGTTCTTGGTGGTTGTAGATTCAATGTCTAAGTGGCTAGAGGTTAAAATAGTACGCAGTATGTCGTCAGCAGAAGTAAAGAACAAGCTGCGTGAAATTATAGCGACACATGGCCAACCTCAAAGGATTATCTCTGATAACGGAACAGCTTTTGTTTCAGCCGAAATGCAACAATTTTATATCGCCAATGGTATTAAATACAATTCCACAGCTCCTTATCATCCATCGAGCAACGGCCAAGCGGAGCGTATGGTCCAGTATTTAAAGGCGTCTTTGATGACTTTGACTGAAGGAGATATGCAAACTAGACTACAACGTATTTTATTTAAACAGCACACTACTCCCAACACCACCACGGGCAAAACTCCAGCAGAACTTTTAATGGGTCGTCGACTTAGAACGGCCTTAGACATTGTGCATCCTGATGATGGGCAGTTGACCCCCCTCCAGTCCGAGGCAAAACAGAATTACAGACGTTTTGAAGTTGGAGATCTGGTTTATTTTCGGAATTATACGTCTGGCCCGGCATGGCTAGAGGGCACGGTGATTGAAACCACAGGTCCAGTATCATATGTGGTGAAATCTGTTGATAATAGAGTAGGCCGTCGACATGTGGACCAAATAAAACGTCGCATTCCAAATGACAAGCCTTTGATGATGGATATACCTGCCGCTGAAGAGCAATCTGACATTCTAGTGGAAAGCACACCACCATCCTCATCACACTCACCATCCCCTTTTCCGTCATCAGACAAGATATCTAAATCTGAAGAAGAACAACAACCAATTCATGATGAAAAGTTCGAGAATCCGCCCAAAACGAGTGTAATCATCCCCACCACCTCAGCGATATCCGATACAGACAGGGTCACCCGCTTCGGACGAGTAGTAAGGGCACCCCAACGATATGGAACGAATTAAAGACGGGAGGAATGTGGTAACTGGACACACCCTGTCGAAAGCAGTTGTCAAAACGTAGTAGCTGTCATCATGTGGGAAGCTGTCAAAGAAGAAACCTCGTGGATCGTCATTCGATAGTACCGCACAGCAAGAATCAGTCATAGACAATTAAATAAAAAGAACTAAACTTATAAACTCGTTTTTCTCTTTTCATTTGGTTTAGGTCAGAACAATTTCATTCCCAGCAGAAACAAAAATAGAAGAAAAGACACTTTATAAAAACAGAAACCGAAATAAATATTTGTGTTTTGTTTTAAGTTGCCGGGCCCCTTATTTTGATTTTAAAAATTTTCAAAATAAAACAAATTTGAAATTTACGTTAAATTAAGTACGAAAAGCGAAACAATTTATTATAACTTTCTTTCAATAGTTCAAAATTGCCCAATTTTTCATTAAATATAAACAACAATGTACGCCAATAATAATTAGGGGCCCAGATCGGCAAGCTTGTGACTGAAAGATTGGTAGATAACATGCAAACAGGGGCTCGATTGCAAAAGCATGAATGATTTTAAATTTTCGGGCCCCTAAAAATAAGTGGGAATAGGTATGTTGATGATGAATTTAGACTACCTATGTATATTGAAAAAAAAACACTGTTCTCATTGCTTTTAATTTTACGGGCCCTAGAAAATCCCGGGCTGGGGATTTGGCGTTATTTTTCAAACCCTTAGGTTTTTTGGAAAAACCCAAAATATGGAATGAATGAGGTATCTATTAAGTTTGTATTGCAAAAAATATGTTTGATTAAGTTGATATATACAAGTTTTATGCCGGTTTTTCCGAAGAAGGCCATAAAAAGTTCCTGGTTTCTTGTGTCACATGGATAGAGAGTTTTCACTTAATACATATTTTCTAGAAATATTTGTATTGAGAATTTAAATTTTCTTGTATATTTTTAATACGTTTGTTGTCTCTATGTGCAAGGCTTGGGTTGAGAAATGCCAGGGGAGCTTGAGCATCATTTTTAAAACAATTACCCCATACGGGCGATCCATATACAACAGTATTGCTTGAAAAACGACTGTAAAAATAATAAGTTTATTGTGTTTGCTAAGTAATGACCTTTGGTTAATAAGTGAATACAACATTTTTATACCGACATTTATTAACTTCCCATAGGAAGTTATTGTAATGGGTCCGATTTGTCAAATTGAAAAATTTGACATTTCTCGACGTTTCAAGGTCCCTAGAGTCGAAATAAAAGATTTTTAGAAAGATGTCTGTGCGTGCGTGTGTACGTACGTCCGTACGTCCGTACGTTCGCGACGTTTTTTTCGTCGTCCATAGCTCAGGAACCAGAAGAGATATCGACTTCAAATAAATTTTGTTATACAGATAATAAGGCAGAAAGATGCAGAAAGGGCTCTCAAGAAAATTGCGTGGGTTGTTTTTTTACTATAGCAGTTTAAAAAAAGGTGAAAATTTTGGTTAACCCTAAACATCTCTTGAACCAATGATGCTAGAGACTTGAATTAAATTTTATATTATATATTGGAACGTGATACAAAACAATTATATTTTTGGAAAAAAATCCAACTAACGGTTTTTTTTATAAATCAAAAAAACTGAAAAAAAAAAATTTGTCACTTCGAAAATTTTACGAACAAAAAATGATTTCATCTCCAAAAGAACTTAATGCAACGAAAAATAACCTTTTTGCAATCTACCAAAATTATGAGAAAAATCGAATTGACAGTTTTCTTACAAAAAATAAAAACCTAAAAAAAACAATACTAAAACTTGGTAAAAATTTACTTTCGACTCAAATATCTTTCCAAAAATTAAAAATATTGGCTTCAAGTTTATTTTATCTCACAGAAAATATTGTTTTCTACATTCAGTAATTTTTTTCATAAAAATCCAACAGTCAGTCATATGAGAACCGACTTTTTCTTGAAGAATACGATTTGGAGAATATGTGGTTTCAACAAGACGGTGTCACATGCCACATGCCATACAACTCGAGCCAATAGGGATTTATTGGAAGAGACATTTCCTGGCCGTGCAATTTCTCGTTGTGGCGATATCAACTGGCCACCAAGATCATGCAATTTGACACCGCTGGACTTTTTTTGTTGTGGGGCTACGCAAAAGACCGTGTTTATGCAGATAAACCTTTAACTCTTGAGCATTTGCTATGCTCTAGTGAAATATCCACTTGCATTTCTCCCCTCAAAAAAATAACCGTAATAACCGTACTTCTAGGAATGCTTATCAGTTTACCCTTTCAGACGTACTATTAGGTACAGAGATTCTTTTTTTTTGCCATACTACACGAATGTGGAATGCTTTACCAGGCTCAATATTCCTCACTATCGTGCAGACATTTAAAACTAATGTGCATCGAAAGACCTTTCTGAATCTTTTGATGTTATTATTCCTAAAACAACATTTTTTTAAAGTCAATATCTTCACTGGCTTTTGAGAAATAGAAGACAAAGAAAGTTCTCCCGAACCCACACACAGACATCTCTCTGAAAACCAAGGATTTAAATTTTATAGTGACCTTGAATAACAACATTTCCGCAAATTCAAAAATGATAGCACCAACTTTTTTGTTTTGAACTTAAAATTAAAATTGCATGCCTTTATAAATGACAAAAATCTAGGAACAACTTTTCTTTTCTGTCAAAAATCAAGGTTATTTTCAACATTCTTTCATAAACCTCCAGCGAAACAGGGGATATGAGAACAAGACGAGTAATTTATTTCAATTAAAGTTCAATTTTATTATTCTTTACTGCCTGACCGACGACGCTTTTGCCATAATTGACTTGTTACCAACACCAACAATACCAACCATTAAAACCCCAATTCTTCCTTAACGAAGTTGAAGGACATAACAAGGTTGATTTCAGAAAATAAAAAAAGATATCCTTGCCCCTTGAGTAGAGAACCTAGATGATGAAAAATGAAGACATCAATCGATAAGCGCTTTGCTACCAACTTTAACTCTTTTCATTTTACACTGCAGCTATAGAATGGGCTATAGCCTTTTTTGTATCATCACTAACGAAGATCGATCATTAAATTAGACGTAAGCTGCGAAGTGGTAATTTCTTAATCAACTCGCTACGACGAGCCTGGCAAATTGAATAAGGTATCTATACCTAGTCAGACTAATTAATCAACAGACATTCTTCATTATCCCATCGCCAACCACACACGACTGATCCTAGTCTGCTGATGGAAACGGGAACCTATACATAGCCTACATTATTTACAGAGACAGTAGACAGAAGGCCGACCTTTGAAAATCCATTAAGCTAGATTGCCAACCTTTCTCATGAAGCTCAACTAATTCGATTAAAACTTGAAGACCGTTGACGCGGTCGGTGGTGGTGCTTCGCTGTTTATTAATTCGATGACGACAACGACTTTGAAGCGAGTTATTATACGATGTGAAGTTTCACTTTAATCAAAAAATTTTGTATGCTGCACAAAGTTTCGTCGTCGAGCTTAAATCAAAAATTAAAATGTGTAACATTGCATCACAATGTACGTAGGTACCTTTCCCATCATACACAAAGCTATAGCCGTATAATGCTCTAATTAAATACGCTTATTGCTGTTCCCCCCGTCTTACGTCGATACCGTGCCGCCGAAGTCCACCGACATGCCACTGTCATTCATGAATTGGGCAGTATTTTTCTTATTGCTGCACGATTGGTTGAATAGCTTCCTTAACGTTAGTCGGTTGGTATCAGTATTACTCGCCTTGGTTCAAGTCGCCACCAAAACGCCGCCGCCGCCGATGGGTTTACAATGTTGCAACAGCAAATAGATACAATATCTATCTATGTTGCACGCGCAACTAGCAGAGCAGTTAAGAAGGTATGGTATGACGGACGGTGTGGTATTCAGCGAAGCCAAAAAGTTATGTATATAGCTTCAGCTGAGCAGAGCTCATAGAGCTATAGCCATGGGCAAGTTCGGTCAATATTATTTTTTGGCGCAATTACCATCAATAGATTCAAGTAACGCAGTCTTCTATATACATATATACCTATATAATGATTTCAAGTCGAGTACATAATAAGAAATTGTAACACCGAATGATATAAGAGCTAAGGCTATGCTTCGCTTGAGACAGATTCGTAAAAGCCGAATGAAATTTTTTTTTTTTTTTATTTTTTTTAATTTTTTTCCTTCATAAGCTTGTTTTCGAGGGGAGGAATTTCACCATCAGGTATTTTTGAACAAACGGAAGAAATACCATGGCACAAAATTAGAATTAAGCTCGTAATGACGACAGTTAGATTCTTCTTAGGGTTTGTAAAAGGTTTTCCAACAAAAGGTTTCATTTTGAAAACTACGCCATTGCTAAAAACTAAACGGCAGCTTCGATAATGCATTCAAATTATTACAAAGATGGCGAACAGTTTAAAGTCACTAAAGTGTTTTTTGACTGTCATAAGGCACCTTGAAAATTTGAGCTATTGGGACAAATAAGTGATAAGAAGAACCAATGCCATTTTTCGCTCAAAAACAGCTGAAAATATTGCTGCATAATTGTCTACTCCCTGTCTAATTCATAACTAGGCATTCTAGAAACAGCGTTACAGCGTATTTTGCTTAAATACGTAGGCCTTGAGGTTTATAAAGTTCACTTAACACAAGAACTCAAGCCGGTCCTCTACGAACAATGTCCTATCTTCGCTGAAATTCGAGAGGGATTTTTACTTTTTAAATAAGCTGAAACATTATTTATGTTTTTGATGTTGCATTTCCAACGGATCTATCGGACACCAATATTCCTGAATCATAAGCAAGGGTGGCCATAATAGCGTTCATATCCACTGGAATATTCCCTCCATATAAAAAGTACCGTACTCTAAGGAGCCACTTCGTAACATATGATTTTAGTATTTTGTAGTAAGCAGTACTGCCTGGAAAGGTTTCTAAGCACTTTGTACTCAAGTTTCAAGTGCCAAATCTTGTCAACATCTAAGAATTCTTCAAGTACCCTTTCCACCACAAGTTTTTCAAAAAGTTTTGCCATGATTAGTATAAACGATATTGGTCTGTAATATGTTACGTCTCTTGGTGGATTACCTTGTTTAAGTACTAAGGGCATTCCTTTCAAAATAAGAATTATCATGCTGATTACAGATTAGATAACTTATGTTGACACATGCCTCTTACTTCTTTAAGCGTGAAAAAACAACAAACTGTAAGTATCTGTAGCCGTATCAGCTTTTTCTTTTGGGTTTCCGATCCATTTGCCATCTTGCGATTGTATTTTCGCGCCTTGTGTTTGGCTTGTTTTTAGACACTTTACTGCTTTTCATTATGAGTATTCGGTAGAAGCATCCGTTGTCAAACTTGTCAGAAATCATAATCAGTGATAAAATTACTGCAATATGATTTGACAATAAATTGTTTTATTTAAATATCTTTAAATACTAACAAGTCTAGAAGGTTTGGCATTTTGTTAAAATCAGATGCCCAATATGATAGCAATAAAATAAAATTCGCAATTTTATTTGCGGCTTGCTTGGTAAAGCCGTTTACCCTTTTTCATTATAAGCCTAGATGTGTTTAGAATTGAAGTCGCCACCGATTAGGAAGTTATATTCCAATAACTTTAGAAGTTCTGTATAGTCTTCTTCAGCTGAAAATCGTCTCGAAGGGCTAAGGATAATAACTTTGTTATTACTTGAATGGGAAGATTTTGCAGTGGACGACTTTTATTTTCAACAAGACGGTGATACGCGTCAAACAAAACAACGGAATGATAGCACTTTTGGAACAAAAATCTGCTAACCAAAGTTTTATTATTTGAAGAAGTTATCACAACTGGCCACCGATTGAGATTTTCGATTTAACACTTTTACATATTTATTTGTAACGCAAAGGTAAGGTTTTTGAAAATGCTCCACTATCGATTTAAGACCTTAAAGGCGGGATTCGTGAAGTTATTGTGGACGTACAGCCGCAAATGTGTAAATTACTTACTTACTTAATTAGTGCCTTAGACCCATAAAGTCATTAACTTTTCGAAACGTGTGTCCAATCCACTGCCACTTCCACCTTCGTGTAATAGTGTCATGGGTTCCTGACCCATTATCCTATATAGTCCCTCATTGGATATATGATTGGGCCAGAAACCCCGTATGATTTATCGTAGACACTTATTATGAAAGTCTGCAGTTTCCTGATAATAGTTGATGTTATATTTCAAGTACTGCAAACCTGTAACAATACTGATTAGACGTTTGAGCAGAACAGTTCAAGAGAGCAGCTTTAGGTTTCCCGATACGACTAGTGATATCTTGTTCGGTTCCTCCTTCAGTAAAGATCATACTTCCGAGATACTGAAAACTCTTCTTTTTCTGCTGGTTGTTGCTTAGTTTGTCCCCACGGTTTCTATTTCTCTGTCAACCCTTGTTGCCATTTGATATATGTAGATCCATTATCCTATGAGATAGTATGCCCACATCGTCTACGTAATCTATATGTTTTAGGTATGTCCATCTTATTGCTTCGTTAACTGTCAAGGCCACCCGCGGCACGTCACTGATCACCAATTAGAAAAGAATTGGTGGTAGTATACAGCCCTGTCTGACTCCACTTTGAACTTCAAATTCCGCTGACAACCTGCCTCCTTGTAAAAAGTGACACTTACACCCATCATAATTTGCCTTGATAACAGCGATGAGCTTCTGAACTAACTCTCCTCCGTAAAGCAAGCCAGATAAACACCCGGTTGACGCTGTCAAAAGCCTTATAAAAATCGATGAACAGCAGGCGATGTCGTGATCAATGACGATCCGCAAAGTCTGTATATGATTAATTCAGGAGGATCCAGTGTGGAATCCAGCTTGTTCAGTATCAAGTGTTGCTTCGAGGTGTCGTCTTACACGTTCTAAGAAATCTTTGCTACTATTTCGGCGACTGCTGACAAAATGCAAATACCTCTAGAGTTTTCACACTTCATTAGGACTCTTTTTCTTTGGAGCTTGACAATTATTCCCTGTGAAATTCACCTCTTTTTATGGGCATGGTTTTCTTTTAAAGCTAGTAATCTTTACAACGGCTATCTAAGCATATGCATTTAAATTTTAAAAAGCTCTAATTTTTAAGAAAGTTGTACTTTTATTCCACCTAAGGCTTGCAAAAATTAAAAGAAAACAACAACAACAAACAAAGTTATACTACTGGTTCGCCTTGTTTAATTGCCCAAGTCGATCTGGAAAGGTAGTTGACATCGAGCAGTGTATGTTGTTGCTTATTGGAAACCATGTGATTTCTAGAAGGGTGTATCTGTTGTACTTTGATATATCTGGCTGGACTAGAGACCTAGTGCTCCAGCGACACAAAGTTGTGGTTTTGTTTTCTGCATTATATGTACATATTTTAAAAACAAGTCTTGTATTATTTCTGTTAAAAAGATTCAAAGATACAAAACTCGCAAATTAAAATTTGGGATTGCCAGTATTGAGTCTAGATACCTTTAAGAAGTTTGAAACGTGTCTCACTGTCTGTTTAACTGGCAACTAACATTCTCTTAAAGTTGAGTGCTCCGCTCCGATCTCCGATGGGAGTTAAAACAACTCTTATTAACTATATTTATAATTTTTGTGTTCGATAATAGTTTTGATTTATCGTATAGACACATAAAATGCGAGTCTAATTTCCTTTCGGTCGATAAATATTGAAATTTATAAATATTTAATATTTCAAGTGATACCATTTAAATGGATTATTGCAACATTTTTTATTTTAACGGAATAACTCGAAATTTGATTACAATTTCTGGTTTATGAATTTTAAATTTATTTATACAATAAATTATTATTATTTCTTAACAAAGAATATTGACGGCTGCAATTTAAGTGGAAAAAGAAGTAACAGTGTGGGAAAATAACTCGGAACCTTGTTTATGTATAACGCCCTGAAGGCAATTCAGGTTTTCAATGTTTTAAAAGTTTAAGGAAATCACTTAAATAATATATTTCTAAAAAGTAGATAATATTGACAAAATTATGTTTAGTGTTCATTTATGCGCAGCACTTTTATAATACAAAAATTGAGGCTTCATTGGAGTTTAAATTAAGCTTAATTGGTGTAAACATTTCATAAGCTCAAACAATTTAGAAGAAAAAAATCACAACTAAATCTACCTATTTCCATTTTTATATAAATGATCTAGTTTGACTATAATTATTGTTAAGATGCGCAATAAATAAAATGTATCCAATTTATTTTATACACACAATTTATTACATATACAATACAATATACTGCATGAGCAATGTCGGGCCTACTAAAAGTTGATAGATGTAGCAGACTTCCTATCAATTGGCGATACCTTGTTTTGTCTATTTCTGTTCGCTCTCCTTTGATTTTCGGTTCATGTTCTAACTTCATCCCTGTAGGCATTGGTAATCGATCGGGCTTACAGTCCGTAAGTCCATATTTATTTAAAAGATTTCTTATAAATCCTTCTTGACTGATAGATATAGGGTTGCGTTTGAACGTTTAATTTCTTATCCTACACAAAGCTCGGGGTATCCAAGATCTCTTATCTCGAAAATATCAGTTAAACGCTGTGATTAGTGTTATCTTTTCGTTTTCAAATTTAAAGTAAATGCATCTATTATATTTGGAGGCAATAATCATCTGATCAAGTTCCAAAGCCGCCCGCTTTGCTTTAACCCATAAATTGCTTTTTTTGTTTTGCATACCTGGTTCCCTTGCTCAAAACCCTCCGGCTGCTCCATATGTATATATAAGAGTGTCGATTTCACCATTTAAATAAGCTGAAGAAAGGTCTAGATGAAGCAGTTGTAACTCTTTCTCCACAGCAATTGCCATAGTTAATCTGATTGAACTGATATTTGCGCGTGGGGAAAAGGTATCTTTATAGTCAAGTCCTTGTATTTGGTCAAATCCTCTGGGAACGAGTCGGGCCTTCCTCTTTTCAATAGTTCCGCCTGGTCTTTATTTGGCACTATCGTGAAACGAAAAACAATAGAAATAACTGTTTCTTAAGTCGTTACCTTCCAATTGGGGGTTGCTTTCATGAACAATTCGGATATTTCTGCTTCTGATTACACTTCGCTTGCTTGGTATCCAAACTCTATAGGCTTTAGACTCTTCCGCGTAACCAACTAAAATGCCTTCCTCAGATTTACATTCGAATTTTCCAAGAAAGCCATCCATTTTTAAGGTGTAAACTTTAGAACCAATCTTTTCAGAAATTGCTACATTTGGTTTGCTTCCACTGCACAGTTCTTCTGGGGTAGCATCTCCCCATCTGACAACTTTTCTAACAAAACACGAAAACCTACAAACCTTTTAAGCAAAAAAAAAATCGACAGACGGGATGGGAAGTTATCAGTGTGGGTCGCATCCCAGCCTCTTTTTAACTTCCCATAGGAAGTTATTGTAATGGGTCCGATTTGTCAAATTGAAAATTTTGACATTTCTCGACGTTTCAAGTCGAAATAAAAGATTTTTAGAAAGATGTCTGTGCTTGCGTGCGTACGTACGTTCGTACGTCCGTACGTCTGTACGTTGGGGACGTTTTTTTCGTCGTCCATAACTCAAGAACCAGAAGAGATATCGACTTCAAATAAATTTTGTTATAATGGGTGATTTTTTTGAGGTTAGGATTTTCATGCATTTGTATTTGACAGATCACGCGGGATTTCAGACATGGTGTCAAAGAGAAAGATGCTCAGTATGCTTTGACATTTCATCATGAATAGACTTACTAACGAGCAACGCTTGCAAATCATTGAATTTTATTACCAAAATCAGTGTTCGGTTCGAAATGTGTTTATCGACAAATTTTGTTCAGCGATGAGGCTCATTTCTGGTTGAATGGCTACGTAAATAAGCAAAATTGCCGCATTTGGAGTGAAGATCAACCAGAAGCCGTTCAAGAACTGCCCATGCATCCCGAAAAATGCACTGTTTGGTGTGGTTTGTACGCTGGTGGAATCATTGGACCGTATTTTTTCAAAGATGCTGTTGGACGCAACGTTACGGTGAATGGCGATCGCTATCGTTCAATGCTAACAAACTTTTTGTTGCCAAAAATGGAAGAACTGAACTTGGTTGACATGTGGTTTCAACAAGATGGCGCTACATGCCACACAGCTCGCGATTCTATGGCCATTTTGAGGGAAAACTTCGGAGAACAATTCATCTCAAGGAATGGACCGGTAAGTTGGCCACCAAGATCACGCGATTTGACGCCTTTAGACTATTTTTTGTGGGGCTACGTCAAGTCTAAAGTCTACACAAATAAGCCAGCAACTATTCCAGCTTTGGAAGACAACATTTCCGAAGAAATTCGGGCTATTCCGGCCGAAATGCTCGAAAAAGTTACCCAAAATTGGACTTTCCGAATGGACCACCTAAGGCGCAGCCGCGGTCAACATTTAAATAAAATTATCTTAAAAAAGTAAATGTCATAGACCAATCTAACGTTTCAAATAAAGAATCGATGAGATTTTGCAAATTTTATGCGTTTCTTTTTTTTAAAAACTTCTCAAGCTCTTAAAAAATCACCCGATATAAGGCAGAAAGATGCAGAAAGGGCTCTCAAGAAAATTGCGTGGGTGGTTTTTTTACCATAGCATTTTAAAAAAAAGGTGAACATTTTGGTTAAACCTAAACATCTCATGAACCAATGACGCTAGAGACTTGAGTAAAATTGTATATATTATATTGTAACGTGATACAAAACAAGTATATTTTTGGAAAAAAATCGAATTAACAATCAAAAAAACTGAAAAAAAATATATCACCTCGAAAATTTTATGATTAAAATATGATTTCAACTCCAAAACAATTTTGTGCAACGAAAAATAATGTTTTTGACATCTGATAAAATTTTGAGAAAAATCTTATTGACACTTTCTTTATAAAAAATAAAAACCTAAAAAAAACATTACTCAAAGTTGGTAAAAATTGAATTTTGACTCAAATATCTTTTCAAAAACTTGAAATTTAGGCTTCAAACTTATTTTATCTTATAAAAAATATTGTTTTCAAAATTCTGAAAAATGTTGAGAAAAATCGAATTGACAGTTTTTTACAAAAAATAAAAACCCAAAAAAAATTAATAAAAGTTGGTAAAAATTGATTTTCCACTCAAATATCTTTTCAAAACTTTGAGATATTGGTTTTAAACTGCTTTTATCTTTCAAAAAATATTGTTGTCAACATTCAGTAAATTTTGAAAAAAATCGAATTGACAGATTTTTTACAAAAAATTAAAACCCCCCCAAAAAAAATATAACAAAAGTTGGTAAAAATTGATTTTCGACTCAAATATCTGTTCAAAAATGTGAGATAATAGCTTCTTACTACCTTAAACTTATAAGAAATATTGTTTTCAACATTAGGAAATATTTTGAGAAAAATCGAATTGACATTTTTTTTACAAAAAATAAAAACCTAAAAAAAAAATTTACAAAAGTTGTTAAAAATTGATTTTCCACTCAAATATCTTTTCAAAAATTTGAGATAATGGCTTCTAACTTATTTTAACTTATAAGAAAAATTGTTTTCAACATTTTATAAAATTTTAAGAAAAATCGAATTGACAGTTTTTTTTACAAAAAATAAAAACCTAAAAAAAAATACTAAAACTTGGTAAAAATTTACTTTCGACTCAAACAGCTTTTCAAAAATTAAAAATATTGTGTTCAAACTTATTTTATTTCACAGAAAATATTGTTTTTGATATTCAGTAATTTTTTTATAAAAATCCAACAGTCCGTTTTTTCATAAAAAAATAAAATCTACAAAAAATAGTACGCAAATTTGGTAAAAATTGATACATATAGACAAACTTTTAAGCAAGACAAATCGACAGACGGGATGGGAAGTTATCAGTGTGGGTCGCTTCCCAGCCTCTTTTTTTTTTTTTGAAATTCGATATCTTGAAAATTAAAACATAGATATATTAATAAACTCTAAATAACTGCATACTTAAAATATTTTTAATTTGGAATATTTTATATATACAAAATTAATTTAAAGAAAACCGATCTAACGATTTCCAAGCAAAATTTTGGAAAAATTAAGGTTTTTTTTGAGAAATTAAATGACGTTTAAATTTTTGAAACCATGTTTTTTTTCAGGTACATTTTTAAATCTTAAAATACAGAAAATATTTCTTAACAGACTCTTTGGCTACATCAGCAAGTTCGTGCGACCCAGTCGTGCAGTGTATTTTATTCAAAATGCACGTTTTTTATTAAAATTTGTATTACCCTTACAAAATTTTGAATACCATAAGACTCCCATTTTTACACCTTTTACAGAAACAAAATTCTCATTTAAAAACTGCCCAATATTTTCGATGCGTGACTAAAAAAGTTGTTATAAATCCATGAGCTCAGTTTCTGATATGTGTCCCTCACCTTCAAGACTTTTATGAAATTATAACTTAACATTTTTTTGTTGAGGAGATACTCTATTCCTATGTTTATTGATGCCCCTTTAACCCTTATCCTAGGTCACAATATATAATTTATTCATAAATATAATATTTTATCACCTTCAGACTTATGCATGTTCCTAGCTTTATTTAAGAAAAAACAAATCTGACACTTAAAGTAATTAATCAACTTCTTCTTGACCGGATTTGGTTTCAGATTTCAAAGGGCTAAGTTTTATTAAGAAAAGCAAAAAAGAAAAGAACTGTTTAAACAAATGTTTACCAGACAAAAAAGTCATTAACAATAAAATTGTAATTGACTGCTACACGCTCGTTCTAGTTAATTTCTTTGTTTGGCATATTTCGATTTTAATTTATAATTAATCTTAACTTATAGTTTTTTTGTATTTACTATATACAAAAGATACACATAAATGCTGATTCAGATTTTCCGGTAGCTTGCTTCGCACTACGTTGCTTTGACTAGACCAACCCTCCTTTAGAGCTCCACTTTATTCGAAAATAGATTCCAACCTAATAATCAATCAAAGCGCAATTAATTTGTCTAAAATTAGACCTACCAATGTCATTTGCATTCATTGCAATCATTTTTATTTCTTATAGCATAAGTATTAAAAGATACTTGAAAGCCAAAGCCCACCTTTAAGTCGTTCTGTTGTAAATCCTAGTATTAGTCATTCTTCATCTCCATTATGTTATAGTTCTAAGGTCTTTGTAAATCTTTTTGTTGCAACATTTTCTAACTGTTCTCCATCGAACCAATTATCCATTCACATTCAAATGAAACAATAATAATTGTAAATTTGATTGGAACGTTATCATAGTCTAGGAAAGTAGGTTACATTTTCAAATTACATATACATCAATAAATTTAGAAGCTAAGGTAGGTTTGAAAATGCTCTTAAAAATGTGATCCCCTTTGCACAGTTTGAAATGGAGACATACCTAACTTAATGTCCAAATTCGTACAAATTATTTCAATTTACTGAAAGTTTGTGTTTAAACTGTTGTTTTTTAAAGGGAAATGTCATTTAAAAATGTCTTACTTAACCCAACTTTCATAAACGAAGAAAAAAGTTCTTTTAAAAATCTACGAAGAAACATTTCAAAATAAGTATTAATCTAATAACATTTCTTATCACTTCAGAGACCGAATCGTCTCGGTACTATAAATCTGAATTGTTTTTCTCGAAAAAGTGGTTGAAAAAAGTTAATTTTAAGATAGTCAAACAATTACTGTTTAAAAAAAAATGTCAAAACATGAAAATACACTTAACCGAAACCCTTTTAACAACAACAATAAAAGTAAATTGTTCGTGGACGGATGTCATGGTTTTATTTAAATCTCATGACCCATTTTTCTGTGGTGTATATCAGTGAAAAAATTCCACTTTTTTCGATTATACTGAACACCGAAAAATAGAACTTTCAAAGAAAAACTGGTGTATGGATCTTTTAAATGGATACAAAATTGGAAACACAAAAAGTCACAATTTTCTAAAGAAATATTTTTCAACGAATTTTTTTTTTTTTTTTTTTTTTTTTTTTTTACACTTCAGAGTTTTCAGAAAGTAGTTAGCTTACAGCAAGCGTCACACTACGATCAGAGGCTCATCATAAGTGCATGTGTTAGTTGTTAGTAAGAAAATAATACAATTATAGCCTAACACACGCACAAAATACAAAACATAATTAACATTTAACATGAATTATTAACATGACGTTTACGATAGTGGAGCACTGGTTCTAAATAATGATTTTAATCCCACCTTATTTAAATTTAAATCAATCGATGAACAGTTTAAGTTATATAAAATGCTCATTCGACTTAAAGCTTCATTCTTTCCATAGTTAGTTCTATGGAAGTCAATATGTATAAAGTCAAAAGTACGCAGGTAATGAGTTCCGCCTCGGTAATTTAAATGTATACAAGATAGCAAATAAGGTGCATCAATTTCACCATTAATGAGTTGATGAAAAAAAATTAAATCATTATTAACACGCCTTTGATGGAGAGTTTGCAATTGAAGAAGTTGAATACGATGTTCATAGGGAGGAAGATCATAAGGATCTTCCCACGAAAGACCCTTTAGGGCGAAGCGAATGAAATTATGTTGAATTGATTCAATACGTTTCTTATGAATTTCGTAATAGGGATTCCATACCTGCGAAGCATATTCAAGATGAGGACGAACATGACAATTGTATAAAGAAAGAGTAACATAGGGATCATTGAACTCCTTTGCCCAGCGTTTTATAAAACCAAGCATAGAACTTGCTTTATTACACAATAAAGTTAATGTGATGTGTAAATTCTAAGTTGTAACAGAAATGAACACCTAAATCTTTAAATGTGGAGACGCGACCGAGTTTTTGCTTTGATATACAATAATCAAATACACTACCGATTCGTTTTTTAGTAAAAGTTATCGTCTGGCATTTAAAAGGTTTGAGGGTAAGGCTATTTTTGCCACACCAAAATGTAAAACTATCAATGTCAGCTTGTAAAAGGATGCGATCTTGGGTGGACTTTATTATCTTAAAAATTTTCATGTCATCAGCAAAAATAAGAACATAACGTAGACATGACGATACGTCATTTATAGATAGGATGAATAGAAAAGGGCCAAGATGGCTTCCCTGGGGAACACCAGATTGAGCAACAAAAGGTTCAGAATGACAATTTCTAAATTTTACCTCATAGGATCTGTTTATAAGGTATGATTTGATCCAAGCTAAGAAAAATGGTGGAAAACCAAGAGCTTTAAGTTTAAATAAAATAATTCCGTGGCTAAGTTGGTCAAAAGCTTTGGAAAAGTCAGTGTATATGCAGTCAACTTCATAACCTTGTTCTAAAGCGTTTGAACATATGTTTGAGAATGTGAGGAGATTAGTAACGGTTGATCTTTTTTCTTTTTTTCTTTCTCAAAACAGTTTCAAAAATAATCAGCAATAACTGGTACCTTCGATAATGGTTTGGTAATTAATAGTTTCTGGTTCTTACTCTAAAAGTTATTCTTTTTGAAGACGATTATTTACAACATTTCTTGGTGTGTGTCAGTGTCAGAAAAGAACAAGTTACATTATATTCGATTTCTTAATTAAGTTGTTATTATTTTATGATATGAAAAGGAAAACTGCGTAAATTGCACAGATTTTTACTTGCGAAATTTGTTGTTCAAAAATCGAAAACTCTAATTTTCTCGAAAACAAACCGATAAATTATTCTTAAATGTTCGTTAAAATTTTTAACTTCAAATAAGAAGTTATTGTAATCGGTCCGATTTGTCGAATTGAGAATTTTGACATTTTTCATAGTTTCAAGGTCCCTACAATTTTAATAAAAAGATTTTAGAGATATGTCTGTGCATGCGTGTGTACTTCCGAACGTTCGGGAAGCTTTTTTGTCGTTAATAGCTCAAGAACCAATAGAGATATCGACATCAAATAAATGCTTTTATACAGATAATGATGCAGAAAATGCTATCAAACTGAAATAAATTTTATATTATACATATATTGTGACCTGATAAGAAACTTATATAACTTTGAAAAAAAAATCAAATACCCGGTTTTTTAATGAATCAAAAAAAAAAAAAACTGAACAAAAATACTTTTCATCTTGAGCAAACATTTTTTTTTCTCCAAAATAATTTCGTGCATTAAAAAAAAACGTTTTTGAAATCTGGTAAAATTTTGAGAAAAATCGAATTGACATTTTTATTTCCAAAAAATAAAAACCTACAAAATATATTACTAAAAGTTGATAAAAACTAATTTTAGACTCAGATGTCTTATTTCAAAAATTAAAAATATTGGCTTCAAACCAATTTCATCTTATATAGAAAATATAGTTTTTGACATTTAATACAATTTTTATAAAAATACAACAGTCAGTTTTTTCATAAAAATTAAAAATTGATATTCTATTCTTCAAATTCGACAGATTTTGAAATTAAACTTTTTCATCATATACAAAATATTCTCGGTAATTTTTAGCTAATCTTTTAGAAAAATTAAACTGACAACTTTTTTAAAAACAAACGAAACCCTACAAAAACAACAAAAAACTGATATGAAATGGTTTTCGACTTACGTATTAGGAGAACAAAGAAAGATTTTGACTTCAAATTATTCATGGGTTGGGTTAGAAATCCTGTATTGATCATAATACTGTATTTAAAATACTGTATCTCAAAATACTGTATTTCAAAATACTGTATGTACAAAATACTGTATGATCAAAATACTGTAGCTCAAAATTCTGTATCTTAAAATTCTGTATACCAAAATTCTGTATTTCAAAATGCTGTAAATAGGCTGACAAATAAAAATTGTTTTGTTATGTAAAAAAGTGCGCACTTTTTTACATTATCAAAACGATTTTTATTTGTATGTGTATGAATTTTAAAAACAGATTACTTTTATAAAGAATACATCATAACATTTTTTCATTGGTATTAATGTTCTAATATACTTCCCTTGAACAATAACACATGATAATTTATAAGTCTTTGAATTAATAAAAAAAAAAAACAAATAAATGATATCTTCTTCTTATTTTCTCTTCCCATTTTCTACTCACTAATTGTTATTTCTCTCACAGTTGTATATAAATTGTTGTTACCACAATCAACAATTCCACCGAACTTATTGATCTGTCAAAACTTCCACGTGTTCGTTCATTTCGTTGATATTTAAAAGCTAATGCAAATTTAAGAATTAAGTGAAATTTGGAGTTGGAATAAATGATATAATGTACATACATACATAAATCGAGTTCTGCTTTTGTTTTTCTCTAAAATGGAAGCTTAAGGAGGTATTCTAGTGTAGGGACATGAATTTCGCCCGGTTTTTGAAGCGTTGTATAAAGGAACCAAAAAATATTTTTAGGATCAATTTTTTTATCATTTTTTTATTGATTTGTTGTTCATACATACAAAATTAATAAAAAAAAAGAATTAAAATTAACAAAGTTACAAGCAGTCAAAGTGGGGGGTCTAAATAAAAGAGGGTGTCCTGGCGTGCATCCTACCAACCCTCCTGGTGATCTGAAAAACAAAAACCAGACGGATTCTTAATTATTATAGATGTCGCTATTGTTTCACCCTTGGATAAGTTAAAAAAATACTTTTTAACAAAATGGCAGCAGTTTGAAAAAAAAATGTTCTTGTTGCATATTTTTCAACAATTCCGAATTTTTTAAAAATAGTAAATGAGAAGTTATATTTTTGGGGAAGGACCACACGATAAAGAGATGTATAAAGAACATCCTCTCCAAATTTGAAGTAAATCGGTCTATTAGAACTCGATATATCCTTACCGCCATCCAGCTCGAAAAAAGTAGTTTCGAGAAAAACGCGTTCAGAGTTTTGAGACAAGTTTTCGACAATTTTACTTATAGAATGATACAGAATACGTACATATTTTTAATCAGCGATTCCTGCTCCATATAAAAATCCTTCCTCTACTTCAAAATACTCATTCGATGTTCTCTGATGAAGACGAGCAGTTCTACCCTCCTTTGACGCCTCTGAAGTCCGGAATTCCGAGCGCTCGATACGAGTTTCAGTTTCTATGACCTTCAATTAACTTGTGAAATAATAGGAATATTAAAAAATCCTTTTAAACGCATATTCTTGAATATCTAAACTTTGGAAATATGAAACACAATTTTTTTTGATTTTTTCAAAATTCTACACTTGAATACCACCTTAAGAGCGGAATTTTGCAAAAATACAGTATTTTTAGATAATGTTTTGCTCATACAGCATTTTGAGAAGAAGAATTTGGAAATACAGTATTATCAGATACAGTATTTTGACAACACAGCCTTTTGAGATACAGTATACTAACCATACAGTATTATGAATATACAGTATCATACAGTATGATACAGAATTTTAACCATACAGTATTTTAAAATACAGCATTTCGACCCGCTCCCATTATTCATCTCACATTGTAATGAATATTTAGTTAAAGTCTTTAGCAAGACAAATCGACAGACGGGATGAAATCAGTGTAGGTCGCATCCTAGCCTCTTTTTTTTTCTTAATTTGGCTTCTTTCAATAACTTTACTAGGACTTTGTTAAACTCCTTGCGGTAATTTGTCCGGAAGTTATGCTTTTTCCAGCTGTCTTCCGGTCGGCATCATCTGGAATGTTTACTTTCAATTTTTGAACTAAACTTTTTTATCCTTGATTTTTCATGATTCTATTGCTATAATCCGGACTCTAGAAACTCGCTCAAATATTTCTGTTTTTGATCTAATCATACTGAAGCATAATCTGACATAATAAACGCTTTAACTATATTTTCGATTTCGAGGTATTAGAAAATATAGAGTTCTAACTAGTACTCGGCATCTATATGACGTTTCTATGAAGAAAGCATTTGGTACAGACTTAATGTTCTAAAATCGGGATCTCCGCCAGTTTGCTATATCGTTAAAAGTAAATGATAGTCCAAAAAGCAGTTTGTTGCACACATTTGTGTACTCTCATGAAAACAGTATAGGAACGAATACCACTAAAACCCCTTCGGAAGAAAAAGATTTGTTCAGAGAATTGGTATGACCATAAAGGTCATTTGTTAAGACTCCGACTCTAAAAAGTTATTGTGGTTAGAGTCAAAAGTCATTTACTGTGGCACAGGAGAAATGAGTATGAATTAATTCTTTTTCTAGAGTGTAAAGATTTTTACCATGGAAGTGGTATAAGAAATATCATCATATCAAACTAAAACTGTTGTTCTAAGGATCAAACGTAACCATTCTTCTGTAATGGTTTGATTAAAAGTCTTATTCTAAAATATCACATGTACATCCCACCATTTTAAGGAGGAACAAATGTGAAACAAACGGTTGACAAGTTTTAATATAGGGTAAAGGTTTAACAAAAACCATTTTTAATGAAGATATAAATGAATTCTTCAAGAGGGTTACGGTGAGACAAACAAAGCCAAGACAAGACAGAAGTGCCTTAAAGTTAATATCGAAAGTCTTAGAGAAACTTATAATATTGGCTCTTGGGAAGTCCATATTTAAATCTTTAAGATTGTTTTTTGTTGTCAGAATTGAAGAGCGTGCCTTATTTACTTCTCATAGGAATATTTAAGTTCTTAATATAGAGTTGACGGAAGCAGTATGAAAAATGTCAATATTCTTACGCAAAATACACCGTAATGTGGTCTGAGTTGGAAAAGTCTTATTCAAAATGTTTGAATTGCTCAAAGAGCTTAGAATACTCTTCGTCGAACAGAACATGTTTTATTTGAGAATCAAAATTTCAGAATTGTCAGAATTTATTTTAAAGAAGTAAAACAGGTGTTTTTAATAAAAGACTTAATTTTAAAATAACCCTCTTTTTGGGTTGTCACTTTTGAAGCTGTCCATTTTTGACATTACTCCATCACACATTACACACAAAAAATCAAGCCAGTGAATCAACAGGAATCTTCTCTGATTGTATACTTGAAGTGCATTAAGTGTGTGACATAATTTCTTTTAATTGTTCATTTGTTATATGTGAAAATCAACATGAGTTGGGATTAAAAATTATTTGGATGCATTTGAAAAACACTACTTTAGCAAGGCTTTTGACAAATGAAGTCATGAAATACTTCTTAATGAATTAAATGAAATTGGACTTTGAACCTTTCGTTATGTTGATTTTGTTCATGTCAATTTATACTCAATTCTGGTGTGCCTCAAGGAAGTCACTTTGGTCCATTGCTGTTTATTTTATTAATTATTAACTTCATCAAGGATTGTAAAAAAATGTTTGATTTTAAGTTTTGAAAAATGTAAGACAATGGGTTTTACACGCAAAAGTAAAAAAGCCCCTTTTCATCACGTTTGAATAGAAAGTCCAGTTTTTGTTAAAAATCTCTTTCAATTTTGAGGTGTATGAAGAACTTTTTCCACAACTTTTGTACTTTTTTCTTCGGTGAGAGACTACCCAAAGCCTCAAAAAATATCATTCGAGCATTCACATTGCTTTGTATTTCAACTTTTTCCCCGAGACTATTATAATAATTGTTATTGTAAGTAAAGGAAAAGTTCTTGAACAAAATGTGTTCCGTAATGGAAACACAGAATTAAGGTGGAGTATATCTTGTTTTTGGTTTTGATTTTTATTTTTTTGTGACCGTGCAACACTTCAACACTTAATCACATCGCACCTTTCTAAGTTAAGTATAAAGTTGGGCGTCTGCGGTCGACTACTTGAAGTTGTCGTTGTTACATTTGGTTTCGTTCATAAAGACTTTTCAACTTTTGAATTTTTATACATTTATATAAGTTGTGTGGCTCTTGACTTGGTTTTATGATTAAGCGGGCTGTGCACTGTGCAGCTCATGGTGCTGCAATGCACTCCTTTCAGACTTGGCAAGGTCAACTTGTTTAATAGTATAGTGTGTTGATTGTGATGCTGATGCTGGATGGTGCTGGGTGCTGGGATACCTAACCTACCTATTTATTCTAGAATATAATTTTTGCATTTAGAATGAGATTTGCAACACTCGACTTGACTTGACTTCATTTTAGGTATAAAATCGTATTAAAGTTTCCGAGACTTTAAAGCAAAGGTATCTAGACTATAGAGCTCTAGGCGGAGAACGGCCGCGGCCGGCCCGTCGTCGCGGCGTGTATAAATGCATGGTTGATTTGTTTTTCTGCCTTAGCTGTGGCAATCACACTTGAACTCTCCTCAAATGTGGACGTTGGAGTTAAAGTGCATAAATGAAATATAAAGTTGAGAGTCTATCTATACTAAAAGAACTTGCATTCATTTTTCATATGACAAAGCGTTTTTAACTAGGGAGTACGTATAGTACCTTACCTACATACATAGCTAAACTATACAAATTTGATTTATGAACGGATTATGTGTTCTATAATTGGAATAATGCTTTGAATATAGTTTAAGATATTTAAAGACAGATAGACATATATAGATTTTTATGAGTTTTTACCAACGAACGGCTGGTCAATTTATATTTAAGTGCAGTTTAATAGATTTTATTTTATAACATTTCTAATGGAAGTTAAAAATTACCATAGTTGATTTCGGGAAGTCAGCTTTTAATATCGCCGAACTAAATCAAGATCTATTTCAAATCATGTAAATAGTCTAGATATTATTTTCTACATATAGTCCCTATAGGAACATAAAAGATCGGCATCATTAGACTCATTTGACTCCATTAGAAAGCTTATATAATTACTTGTTTAATCTTTGGATTTAAAAAGATAGGTTAAGTTTAGGAAAAATAAGTTTATTTTTATTTCTAGATTTTAAGTAGTTTTTATTTAGTTATAAGTTTTAACACAGATATAATAATTAGCTTAAGTTTAAATTACAATTAGGTAGAACAAGACTGATCTTTACTGCGCGCAAGTTGAATCAGAAGTGATTAAAGTAAGCGAAAGGAAAAGAAGACTATAAGATAAGCCAAGCTAAAGTGATGAGCTGAATCAAAGCTCTGCCTAATCCTCAGGCGTCACCTGGTTGCTAGGCAGATAATTATCATTATTGGTAGTTCTCCAGCTCCATTTTCATAGAAAATGGAACTCACTGCGGTATTTGGCGTGCAAAAACTCAAGTGAGGTGAAATAACTATTTTTAGGTGTACTAGGGGGAATGTGGAGCACATTTTTATGTAACACCTCCCCCACCAAATTGTTTTTGGTCCCAAAAAACACATTTTTCCTTAAATATATTTTTATGGTAATTATATTTTCACTTTTGATTCATCTTACTCGATACTTTTAATCTAAATCGTTATTTTACAAAATTTATTTGGTCAAAAGCTGAACCTATTTAACAAATAAACAAAATATTCATAATTTTACAATACAAAATATTAAATTTTACTATTCACACATTAATTTCATTAAAAACAAACAAGAAAAATAAGTTTTTTTCATAAATTTAATTCTGTGCTTAATTTAATTTTAAGTAATGAATGCTTAATTTTGACATAAATTAATCCAATTTATGATTTTGTTTCATGTTTTGTGTATTTTTTACAATAATTTTATCAATTTCTACATTTTATTTCATTAACATTTAATTTTGAATATGTTAAGGTAAATTTATCATTATTTTACAGAATTACAAAGCAAAACAAATAGTTTTCTAATGTTTTTTTTTTTATCCTTTTATTAATTTTGTATGATAATCCTGGTCAGAGTATTCTTTAAACTAGCTTTTAATCTTTACTGATCCGAAAAATAATCTTGCTGAATTGTTTCATTTCATTTCAACGACTCTACACCTGAACGCCGAACGACGAACGCCGAACACGCCCCAGAACAACGATAAATTCAACAGCATGCATTCATTTTCACATACTAGGTACTTGAATGCACTTTTTGAATGACAGCTGGAAAACTGGAAATGAAAAAGGAAGGAAATGTTTTTTCTTCTTCTTATTTTTTGTATTTTACAGTTGCGATTTCAAAACGGCATCCGAATCTGAAGTCAAGTGTGAATTGAGTTTTTATTTTGTTTTTATCTGTTCTGTTTTTGTTTTGATAAATAAATATCACCTAAAAATAATATTCGGGCAGCAAGAGTCAAGAAAAACGAAAAGAATTATAAAATTAGAACAAATAATTTGGAGATAAACGATGAAAAAAAATTTGCACGGAAAATGGCAAAATAAAGGAGAATCCATCAAAAATACAGGTGCGAATAGATACGGAATTCAAAAATTGAAACTGTAAATAATGATGTGAATGTGAAATTTTGAATGAGTGAAATTTGAATAGCTTAGTTTTATTTGTTTTGATTTTGGTATTTATACCTTCTCTTTAGTTGTTTTTTATAATATTTAGTGTTCCTTTTGGTGGATGTATCTATGACGTAGTTGCCGTCAGATCTATACCTATCTAATTTTTTGTATTTCGGTTTGTTTTTTATAACTGTCTTGGTCAAAGTTTTTGGTTTTAATGCGTGAGTTTTTATTTGTAATAAAATTTTCTTTTTGTGTTTTGAAGGCATTGGATAGTTTTTTAATATCTTCCCTTGCTATATTTTTGTTTATAAAATCTATCGGTTTGCATTTTGTCGTGGAGTGAATGGTGTTATTGTAGATGTTGATTATTTTAAATAAATTTGTCTTCTAAATCTGAATTATCTTTTGAAACATTGAGAATCCTAAGGTGTTCGTTGAGTGTTCCGTGCAGTCTTTCTATGTCTGCGTTGCCGGTTTTAATTGAAGCTGTAGTTTTGTGGAACAAAATATTTTGTTCCTTTAAAAATTCCTCAACAGCAGAGTGCAAAATGCATGTTTCTCCGTCGGATACAATTTTATTCGGTTTCCCTAAAAATTGGATTCTTTGTTTAAGGGCATTTAAAATCGCTATCCAATTCCTATCTTCTAATTTGTGAATTGTTGCATATTTTGAGTATTTGTCAATGGTCGTGAAAAACATTCCCCACGCTCGGGGAACCATATATCGACGTGAATTATATCATTTATGCAATTTGGTGTTTCAGTGATTTGCATCGGAGTTTGTATTGGTTGCCGATCGTGTTTAGCTTCATTACATATATCACAATTGTTTATAAATTTTTGAACAAATTGGGATAAAAATACAACTGTTTAAGTTCAGAAAAAACTTCATTTATACCTCGGTGATTTTTATTCAAATGTTCGTTTTTGATTATGGTAAGTAGTTCATTTTTATCTGTTATGTCTTTGAGTCTTGAGGTTGATCGCAGAACCTTCAAATTTTTATTTAGTGCAAAATATTTTACATATAAGGATTGAAATTCGAGAAACAAAGGTAAATCATCACAAAAAACACAAATGAGACCTTTTGAAAGAAATCGTTTCATAATATCGATTAAAACGCTTTTGTCTTTTTCTAATTGAATGAAATTTTGTATCTTTTTATGAACTATTTTTAACGTTAGCTTTTCTTTTTGACCGTAAGATAAATAGACTTGATTTTTGAACAGATTTATTGGTTTTTCAGTGATAAATATGTGAAGTGTTTCATCCTCTATTGCACTATGAATAGTGGCATCAGTGGAGATAACATCATTGTTATCAATCTGAACTGTTGAATTTGCAGCTATAACATCTTGGTTATTTCTGCTTATTTGAACATCGGAGTTCGATTCGTTGTTGAAAATTTGACCGAAACTAATTTCTTTATTAGAATCTAAAGAATTTTCAACAATACCTTCACTTTTCACAAATTTGTTTTCTGAAACAACTTCTTCGTCGTTTTTAGAATTATTATCTTGAATTTGTTCAATAAATCTACTCAGTCCGTCCGCTACACAGTTTTCCTTTCCTTTAAGATACTCAATGTTGAAATCGTATTCATTAAGCATTATCTTCCACCTTTGCAATTTTATATTAGGCTCTTTAATTCCACTCAACCAAGTAAGAGGCTTGTGATCTGTCCTGACAGTGAATTTTCTGCCGTAAAGATACGTTCTGAAGTACTTTATGGACCAGACAACAGCAAGTAACTCTTTTTCGATGGGTGAGTAATGGAGTTCATGCTTATTAAGAGTGCGAGACGCGTAGCAAATAGGGTGGTTGCTCTGGCTGAGCACTGCTCCCAGGGCATAGTTTGACGCGTCGGTGGTAAGAACAAAAGGTTTGTTAAAATCGGGACTCCTAAGAATGGGCTCGGATGTAAGTAAAGTTTTTAAATTTTTAAATGCCTTGACATACAGTGGGTCGGATACATTTATTTTTTCTGACTTTTTTAAGTATCTGATCATTGGGTGAGATACCTTGGCATAATCTTTTATGAACTTTCGGTAGTACCCAGTGATTCCTAAGAATTGTCTTATACCTTTTATGTTCCTAGGTAATTGCATTTCGGTTATTGACGTTACTTTATTTGGGTCTGGTCTTATACCATTGCTTACAATAATGTGCCCCAAATAAGGTGTTGAAAGATCGGCAAAACGACATTTATTTACCTGGATTTTTAGGTTGGATTGTTTCAAAACTTGGAAAATTTTCTTCAGTGATTGCAGATGTTCTTCGAAGCTGGTCGAATACACCAGAATGTCGTCTAAATAGACAACACAAATAACATTGATGTAATCTCTAAGGATGTGGTTCATTAGCCTTTGAAATGTTTTTGGTGCATTTTTTAAACCAAAAGGCATCCTTAAAAATTCATAATGACCTCTTTTAGTAGAAAACGCGGTTTTCGCTCGGTCGCGTGGGTCAACTTCTATCTGGTGGAATCCTTTGACGAGATCAATGACTGAAAAGTAATTGCATTTCCCAAGCTTATCGAACATTTCATCTGACCCATTTATAGGAAAGCCATCATCGATTGTGTTTTCATTAAGCTTCCTATAATCTATTACAATTCGCCATTGTTTCCTACCATTCGAATCGTCTTTTTTAGGAACAATCCATAATGGCGAATTGTAAGGGCTGTTACTTGGTGCAATTATATTCATTCTAAGCATCTCGTCAATCTGTTTATCCACTTCTTCTGTATGGATTTCGGGATATCTATACATTTTACAATAAATAGGGAGTTCATTTTTAGTTATAATTTGATATTGTATTTCATTTGTAAATGATAAATCATCACCTTCTTTATAAAAAATGGGCTTGTAGCTACTTAAAAGGGATTTTAATTTTAAAGTATCATCAGAACTGAGGTGTTTTGCAAATATCTTTTCATCAATTTCGGTTTGAAAAACCTCATTACAAAAAATTTTAAAAGAATCATCTTCATAACATTGTTCGGCGTAAATTTCTTCCTCCTTGTTAAAAAAAATTGGAATTCTTGAGGTATATCTGTTTTTAGATAACGGTTCTTTAAATTTATAATTGAATTTAGATCCATAAGAATGTTGTTACCTATGAGTCCATCGAAATAATCGTGAAACTGATACTCTATAAAATTTACAAAATGGTTGGGTTTATTAAATTCTTTAAAAATGGGTATTTGGTATTCAGAATTTGTTTCTATATTGCGGTCAAGAACTTTTAGCGTAAATTTTTTCGAAGGAATCTTCCATTTTGGATCGCATAAATTCGTATTAACGATGCTATATTCCGCACCGCAATCTATAATAAATCTGAGAGTTTTTAGTGGAGTTTGGCAAACTATATAGGGTAATTGTTTCTTCGACCCCTTTGAAAATTCTGATTATTATTTCCAGAACGTTCATTTTCAGTATCACCCTGTTCATTAAGCGAAATATCCATTTGCCTATGGTTATCGGCCTGCCTATTTCTGTTTGTGTTTCGAGACTGATTACTATTTGCATTGTTGTTGCCTTGACGAGATTGGCCACTGGTATTATTATTAAAGCTTCGACGTGATTGTCCACTCTGATTAAAATTATTATTTTGATTTGAACGTGAATTTACATTCTGACTACCATTATTATTTTGGTTAGTAGAAGAATAATTTGAACCAGATGAGCCACCATAGTTATAATTATTGTATTGTCTGTTATGACCTCGAGAAGAATTGTTATTCCGTGAAAATGAGTTATAGTTCGAGCTAGAATTATTATAACTACTACCTACATCATTGCGACCCGTGCTAGGACCAAGTCGTTGGTGGTTAAGTTCCTGTATTATTTTAAATGCGTCACGCAATGAATTTGGGTTTCTACTAAGAATTATAGATTTTGTTGGCTCTGGGAGATTATATTTAAACGCTTGAAGTGCAATCCTCTGATTAGACTCAATCATTTGAGTCATTTCATTTGCATTATTTGCTAACAGGTAAACGCTATTTATCCTACTTAATAAAATGTTAATTTTGTTATAATAATCCTCAATTGTTGTAGAAACTCTTGCTGTGCGAATACTATCTATAAGTTTTTCGATTGACATTCGTTCGCCAAAATTGTTTTTTAAAACTTCTTTAACTTCGGCCCAAGTTGTAAGCCTGCCATGTCTTTGCAATTGACACCTAGCTTTGCCTGTAATTTTATCTTTAACGTACCCAACAAGAATTACTTTTGCGGATTCTTCAAACGACTCAACAGTATGAATAATACAATCTACCCTGTCCAGGAAATCAACTAAATTTTTACTATTCCCATCAAACTCGAGAATCTTTGTGATTAAATCTAATACTAACTTAAATTTTTCAGCAGGAGTTAAAACTTCCATTTTGATGAACCAATATAATTAAAGTTGTGGATATGATGATAGGGTACTCACGAAAATCTTCCTTCGCTTTTGTCTTACTGATTTGATGATAGGGTACTCACGGAAATTTTCCTTCTTCTTTTTATAAGTTTAGCCTTGGTTTATAGTTGATGTTACTTTTTCACAAAATAATTTTGTTTGCCTTTTTATTTTTTTGTCACTGTTATATCGGGTGATTTTTTAAGAGCTTGAGAACTTTTTAAACGAAAAAACGCATAAAATTTGCAAAATCTCATCGATTCTTTATTTGAAACGTTAGATTGGTCCATGACATTTACTTTTTGAAGATAATTTTATTTAAATGTTGACCGCGGCTGCGTCTTAGGTGGTCCATTCGGAAAGTCCAATTTTGGGTAACTTTTTCGAGCATTTCGGCCGGAATAGCCCGAATTTCTTCGGAAATGTTGTCTTCCAAAGCTGGAATAGTTGCTGGCTTATTTGTGTAGACTTTAGACTTGACGTAGCCCCACAAAAAATAGTCTAAAGGCGTCAAATCGCATGATCTTGGTGGCCAACTTACCGGTCCATTCCTTGAGATGAATTGTTCTCCGAAGTTTTCCCTCAAAATGGCCATAGAATCGCGAGCTGTGTGGCATGTAGCGCCATCTTGTTGAAACCACATGTCAACCAAGTTCAGTTCTTCCATTTTTGGCAACAAAAAGTTTGTTAGCATTGAACGATAGCGATCGCCATTCACCGTAACGTTGCGTCCAACAGCATCTTTGAAAAAATACGGTCCAATGATTCCACCAGCGTACAAACCACACCAAACAGTGCATTTTTCGGGATGCATGGGCAGTTCTTGAACGGCTTCTGGTTGCTCTTCACTCCAAATGCTTCAATTTTGCTTATTTACGTAGCCATTCAACCAGAAATGAGCCTCATCGCTGAACAAAATTTGTCGATAAAAAAGCGGATTTTCTGCCAACTTTTCTAGGGCCCATTCACTGAAAATTCGACGTTGTGGCAGTAAGTAAGTCTATTCATGATGAAATGTCAAAGCATACTGAGCATCTTTCTCTTTGACACCATGTCTGAAATCCCGCGTGATCTGTCAAATACTAATGCATGAAAATCCTAACCTCAAAAAAATCACCCATTAGTTAGTGCAATATTTTTGTAGGTATGTTTATTATGTTTAATCTTATGTTTAATTATTTCTGGTATTCCTGAGCGGAGGAACGTTTTAGTGCAGAGTAGTGGAAATTAAGCTCAAAGTTATATTTTTTTTTCACAAGTAGGTATTTTTTGTTCTTTTAGAAAATACATTTAGGGTACAATTTTGCCACTATTTAGTACGTGTATTTCAATGTTTTTCGTTATACCTTTTTTTTTTAATTTATAGGTTTAATTTTTCACATTTTATTGATTTTTTTTTTGAGCAACAAGAGTTTAAACAGGCACTGAGGCCCAACATTTTTTTTCCACGTGCACACTTTTTTTCGACTGCGCCAATTACTTGTTTAATCTTTGGATTAAAACAGATAGGTTAAGTTTAGGAAAAATAAGTTTATTTTTATTTCTAGATTTTAAGTAGTTTTTATTTAGTTATAAGTTTTAACACAGATATAATAATTAGCTTAAGTTTAAATTACAATTAGGTAGAACAAGACTGATCTTCACTGCGCGCAAGTTGAATCAGAAGTGATTAAAGTAAGCGAAAGGAAAAGAAGACTATAAGATAAGCCAAGCTAAAGTGATGAGCTGAATCAAAGCTCTGCCTAATCCTCAGGCGTCACCTGGTTGCTAGGCAGATAATTATCATTATTGGTAGTTCTCCAGCTCCATTTTCATAGAAAATGGAACTCACTGCGGTATTTGGCGTGCAAAAACTCAAGTGAGGTGAAATAACTATTTTTAGGTGTACTAGGGGGAATGTGGAGCACATTTTTATGTAACAATATATTTTTGGCAAACATCAAAAGCATTAAATACTATTATTTGTTAATCAATTCAAAGAAAATCGTTTAACAACAACAAAAACTTTAATACAATTAAAACTGATTTTTTATAGTCGAAGATTTGAGATCTAATTTTCGCCGTAAAAGGAGACCAGTTAATATGAAAGTTGTAGGTAGTCTTAGAAAAGGTGATAACAGAAAAGTTCGTCTGTAGGCACATTGTTAACGCATTTCTGAGAAAAAGTGCATCAAAAGTACAACTTTTTCGGAAATAGAAATTGGTAAGGAAACCAGTTCAAATGCATTGCATCTTGACGCTTACGATTCACTGATTTCCTATATGGTATCGACAAACGCGTTTTTTGGCATTTAAAGAGTTTTGGGAAACCACTTAAAATTTGCCTCATCTGGAAGCACACGACTCCCTGATTGGATTGCACATACATATATAAATGATAGACATCTAGGTGGCCTCATTTTCCCGTCAGACGTAAGCGAAAATAGATTTTTTATTTTGCATTTTTGGACTTTTTGGAAACCACTTGAGATTGGTCGCATTCTAAAGCCCTCAACTTCCTGAGTTCGATTATGTACATAACAGGCGTAGATATAAGTGTATAAGTTTGCATTGCAAGAAATATGTTGGATTAAGTTGATAAATATAAGTTCTATGGTGGTTTTTCCAAGGAAGGTCATAAAAAGTACCTGTTTTTTTGTGTCACATGAATAGGGACAAGAAAAAAAAAACGTTTTTGACATCTGGTAAAATTTTGAGAAAAATCGAATAATTATCAGTTTTTTTACAAAAAATAAAAACCTAAAGAAAACATTACTAAAAGCTGGCAAAAATTGATTTTCAACTTAAATATCTTTTCAAGAATTAAAAATATTGGCTACAAACTAATTTCATCTTAAAGAAAATATTGTGTTCGATATTCAGTTAAATTTTGTTAGTCAGTTTTTTTTTTCATAAAAATTCAGATCTACAAAAAATAGTAAAATTGGTAAAAATTGATATTCGATTCTCGTGAAGATCTCGTGAATAATTGAAGGTATTGACTTCGAAATGATTTCATTGTGTTGTAAATTTTGTTGTTAACGTTTTTAGAAAAATCTAAACTGTATTTGTTTATATAAGAAATAAAAGTTTTGAAGAAATGCTACTAGATTTGGTAAAAATTGGTTTTCGACTAAAGATCTAGTTAACAAAAATATGTTTTGAGATCAAACTATTTGGTCGTATGCAAAATATTGTTGGTAAGTTTTAGTTAATTTCTTAGAAAACTTCAACTGACAATTTTAACAAAAAACTGATAAAAAATGGTTTTCGACTTAAGTATTAGGAGAACAAAGAAAGATATTGACTTCAAATTATTTATCTCACACAAAATATTGTTATGAATATTTTGTTAAAGTTTTAAGCAAGACAAAAATGACAGACGGGATGGGAAGTTACCAGTGTGGGCCCACCCCAGCCTCTTTTTCAAATGGTTAGTTGTGCCACCAAGCATTTTTTTTAGGTAAAAAATGTCGTTCGCGTACATTTCTTTGATCACGCTATGCATCGAGTCGCTTTCGTTTTGTGTATGTCCAGGCTCTAGAAAATTATTCCTTATTTCTACATAGAATTTAGCTTTGCAATGCTGTTACAAACCCAGCCTGTGCCATCTTAAGTTTTTTTTCACATGTACTGCCTCTTGCGAGCAATTGACACCTCCTCTAAGAGTAATTCTTGTCATGAAAAGTACTTTCTGAAATTAGCCGCTTGGAATCGGCTTAAAACTGAAGGTCCCCTCCACCCCTGAATTGACATTCTTACACTTCGTGTCACATGAATAGGGATAAACTTTTTTCGTTTTTATTTGCTGATATTTCTTAAACCCTTAGGTTTTTTGGAAAAACCCAAATGTGGAATGAATTTGGAATGTTTTATTAAGTTTATATTGCAAACAAAAATTTGTTTAAGTTAATAAATAGAATTTTTTTCGCGTTTTTTTCGAAGAAGGTCATAAAAAGTCCCTGTGTTTTTGTGTCACGTGAATAAGGACAAGATCTAAACTATATAAACTTAATACATACCCCATTCGTTCCAAATTTGGGGATTTCCAAAAAACTAAGGGTTTAAGAAATATCAGCAAATATAAAACTTAAAAAGCTAGTCCCTATTCTTGTGTAACGAAGTATATACAATTGTGGAATTTTTGAGACAGAAGTGGAGAGTTCATGGCTCAACACTATGTGTATGTCGTCATTATTACCGGGCAATGTGGGGTCTTGTCTTGAGATGTCAATTGAGTGACCATCGTTCATTAAAATTATAAGATGAGGACAAACTGCTACTTGAAGGGCAATAAACCGAACTACCATCATCTCTTTCAAAGGGGTCGTTTTCGTCCTCGTCACTTAAGACCTCACGAGAATTATTATCTGAACAAAAAGAGACAGTTAATCAAAAATACATAGTAAAATTCTGTCATTTCATTTGTACCGTTTTCGTTTCCAACATCTATTGCAGTTTCTTCAACTTATGACTGTTCTTGTGATTGAAGTAAATTTTCAGAAACTGGAGAAAAATGTGTTATTTATAATAACTCTTCTTTTGTTCTTGTAATTTAATATCTATTTTAAAATAAAACACTTACAAATATTTTACCATTTGCATTAGATGAACCATTTTCAAAACCTATTTAGGACTTAAGTCTATTTGTTTTGTGAAGTAAAATAAACTTAAGTTCATATAATAGACATTAAGTTAGTTCTGCAAAATAAAAAATATAATACTTAGGATATAAGATAGTTGTGTACGATTAAAACTGAACACGCGCATAAAAGAACTGACCTTTCTCACGATAAAAGTGAAAATTTTGGAATTTTGAATTAAGACTAGTTCTTCATTGTATGTAAACTCTTCATAATCTCTTGTTGAAATCTTAGGTGTTTAAACTAGAAAGGCAATTGTAGGTTCATTGTTTGCAAAATTGTTAAATGTTTATTTTGACTTCAAGACTTAGAAAGCTCTTACATTTTAGGCAAACATCAAAAACGTTCAATACTATAATTTGTCAATCAACACAATGAAAATCGATTAACAACAAACAAACTAAAAACCAAAATACAATTAAAACTGATTAATTAATTATATTTGCTTATGAAATGAATAATAGTTTAATATTTTTGCAATGCCTACACTACATTTCCATGCATCAGACAAAGAAACTAGTATGTGGAAGTTACTATTAATAATAATTTATTTGCCATAATTATAGTTGTTAAGTAATTATGAAAATCAAATAAGTTGATGTCTGTGAGTTTATTTTTTGTGTATATTTTGTTTACAGATAATAATAATCATAACGATTGCTAATTATTATTAATAAACACTTCTTGAATATATGATGAAATAATAATGAGTCCCTGTCCCTGTCCAAGTCTAAACAAAAACTAAAACAGGCTTTATTGAAATTAACTGGATTGATATCTATCATTAAATATGTTATGTTGATCTGACAAAAACAACAAAAAAAACTTATACCAATTCGTAACAGTTGGATATTTATTAAAATTTACATAAATGTTAAGTTCCCTGCTGTTAAGGAGCATTATACATTCAATCAAATCAATTTTCTATGCCGATTAATTGCGTATTGATTGACAAATGACAACCTTTTAGAAGAAAGAATTTAATTTAATTTATTGACAAATTTCAATTCTTCTCGAATTGAAACTTAGGAATTTGTGAGTCGTCGTAGTTGTTTGGTCTGTTTGAAAAGTCCGAAACAACTTTAATTGTTACTGGTGTCTGACCAGCCACATTTTACATTTTTTAAGAATAAAGGCCATTATAGTGCCTTCAGTTCAAAATTTCAACCTAAAAGTCACAATTTGTGGAATTATTGTATTCCAGGAATAACTTGTGGGTTTTCGTACCCCAAATGTGACAATGTTGACGAAAATGCCGAAATGAGCTGAATCAATGAAGGGTTTCTTATTTGAATTTTCAGCATATAATTGTTCTTAAAAAATCCGTTCGACAAACTTCTTTGCACTTCACATGGTCATTACTCATTAGTCTTTAATTCTTGAGTAAATTATTGAACTTTATAAAAAAATTGTTCCAAGTCTTTTAATTGCTCTAGAGAACTTCTCGAAATGGCCAATTCTGTCAGCAAAACTTTCTAGAATAGCTTCGATGCTCAATTATTTCCCCTACAGTTGATGGCCATATTTTGTACTAACATTTCGGACGGCAGCTGATAAAACCTTGTTCTTTCGTAAAGTGTTCTATTTTTAATAAATCGAAACTGTCGCGCTGTCACATTGTTATCTTGCTTTCATGTTTTGGAACGTAATTTGTTTCGAGTTGAAATTATTTTCCCTGGATTCGTCATCAAATATTGTAAATTAAAAATTTAATTAGACGTATGTAAATATTTGTGACTAAACGCACAAATCTATAAAAACTTCTCAAGTTCACTTTGGTTGCTTTGCTAGATATAAAATATGTATAATATTGCCATAGAAGAATCTGGGAAGCATCTTAGCACAATGAAGGAACTAGGAAAGACTGCTCATTACCTATGCAGATCGGTGTGAATTATAAAATATAAAATATAAAATCCCCCCCATAAACCCTCATTATATAAACGGTATACCGCTTAAATTTTCAGGCAAATCAAAATACTTGTGTCCTATCTTGGATAAGATATTAAGCTAGAAACCTTATATTGAAGAGAAAGTTCTTTCATGAAACATGATATCGACTACCGATATACGCATCTTCTCATATATTCAAGCTGCCATAAAGTAAATGTAACTCTTTCTTAATAACAGCCCAAAACTGTCGATCATCTTAGCAGTTTAACATTCACTATATTTGGGTTCTGGTCAAAGAGACGTTTTAGGAAACTGCAAAGCTGAAGAACTTTCAAAACTTACTTGTAAACTTATTCTTAAGCATGTTACCATAAAGAAACCAAACCACAAATGGCCTAATACACTCACTTGCCGGTAAATAAAATTAATCTGTCCAATGCTGGTTGCTAAACACTCTAAGCAACTCATTTCGGTTGTCAATTTGCACATTAACTCCGTTATAGGCTGCTTTATGGATAGGCATGCTTTTAGACTTGGAGCTCCTGCCAACGTTTTTTGCAGAAACTGCGCGAATGAAGAAGAATGTTCATGTCCTGTCCTGTAAAAAATACTCTACCTTGGAAACTTTTACTACAAGAATCCTAGTGATTGCTCACATCTGTTGTCTCAAACGCTTCATAGTTAGCTGTAATTGTTTTAACGAGTAAGGTCGATCTTGCTAGTACCCGTAGCGTGATGGTTAGTGCGTTGGACTGTCATGCAAGGGGTCTTGGGTTCAATCCCTGCCTGTGCCACCTAACTTTTTTCACGGGTACTGCCTCTTACGAGGAATTGACATATCCTCCAAGAGTAATTCTTGTCATGAAAAGTGCTTTCTCAAATTAGCCGTTCGGATTCGGCATATAAACTGTAGGTCCCTTCCATTTCTGACAACATTACTCGCACACAGGAATGGTTGAGAGTTGTAAGTCACTAGGCCCTGGTTCTTCATGGACTGTTGCGCCACCTAATTTATTTATTTATAAGGTCGATCTTAAGATCCATGTGGTATCAAAACGGACCAACTATTGGTCTTAGTGTGTTGGTTTTTCCAACAGCAGCTACCTTAACCTTATCTAACGTTTGATTGGAAAGTTTAAAATAGAACTCAGGTTCCGCAACCCCTGCGAGCATTCTCTTAAGGTTTGAAAACAGAAAAAAGACTCTGTTTATGTTTTTTGTTCGATCAATATTATCCCATGACCTTGCCAGTCATGCAGTTTGTACCTAGGACCCAATTGCTAAACATTGTAAAAAGGACTCAGCAATTGTGTCTTTCCACCATGTCTGTAATTCGAAGTACTTGGTCTATCGTGAAATGTGTATTTCTTAATCCTAACTGAGGGTTCAGAATAAGTTTTCTTGTTTCAATAATTTTGCTGAGCCTTTTCAGTAGCAGTTTTAAGAAAACTTTTTCCATGATCGGTAAGAGCGAAATTGGTCTGCAAGATATTACGTCCTTTCGTGTATTATCTTCTTTAGGTAATTCTACTTCTTCTTTTCTTATGAAATTTTCCAATTGTTTGCTACATATCTTAGTTTAAGGCATGCATTTATTATAAAGGCTTTTGAGGGCATTTCCTTAAAAATTAGATAACTAATTCTGACACTAACTTCTTAATCCTTTCAAATAATTGGGATCTGTAGCCGTATTTTCTGAGAATCGTTTAAAAAGCATTCGTGAAATATTTAACAATATTGTTAATAGTAATTGTATCATTCTAACCAAATATAAATTCAGCTGGCAACCATGCCTTTTGTGCACTATTTTAACAACCATGAATTTCAAAATATTTATTTGCAATTAAAATGAAAAATAATCAAAAAGATTAAGAACGGGTGCAAATCTAATAAAGCAATTTATGAAAGTAATTAGAGTAAACCTTTGCAAGCTTGTCCTTCATTTGCGAAAGATAAAATAATTACCTTATACGGATACAATTCTTGTTGTTGACTGATTTTTAAGTACATTTACCTACAACAACATTATAACAACCTTGAGAATAGGGTGTGTATCTTTTTAAAGCCGTGACCGATAGCTATACTAATTACTATGGTGAACGCGATTTTATTTTTTAATTCGAATATCAATAAAAAAAATTGTTATCTTTATACAACATTTTCCTATAAACGGGTTCTTTTGTTTCTCTTTCTGATTATACGGACGCGGATGCCAGGCATGGGGCAGGTTTGTCCATAGACTAAGTAGTATAGGTACATGTAAGGTACTTATTACTTTTTAATCTGTCATGATATTTTGTTGATATGAAATTAAAGTTCCTTGACGAATTTTTGTGGAATTTTGTTTGTTATTTTTAAACTTGCCCTAAGGCAATTAATTGGGTTTCTTTTTTGTTGCACACACAATTCAATATTTTTATTTTGTCTAAAATTAAACAAAACAATATTAATTCATTAAATTTAACCTTGCTACACATATTTAAGATGAACAATTACCAAGATATCTATTACTATCATGCTTTTTGGTTTTGATTTGCTGCTGGAAGTTATTATACCTTGCCATGCAATACCATAAAAATAGTCTAGGAAAATTAGACAAACATATTTTGGAGAATTACAAGACTATAAATTAATTTTTAATTAACTTCATTTTGAGGCTTTGAAATGTTAAAACTTAAAAATCACAATTTATTCTAATTGATCTAGCCTAGATATAAAACACAAGGTGAAAAACTAATGAAACCTTTACTTTTTAACAGAAGAACTCTTTGTGGCTTGTTTCAAAACAAATTGTGATGAGACCAGCGTCATTCACGAGGGCTTGATAAGGGTACATAAGAAAACGAAATAAAATTATCCTAATGGAAGTATCCATAGAGGGTGGGTCATCTTGTATATACTTTTTAAATCATTCGTTATTTTGACATTGACAGCTACTATTCCTCCTCGAAGTCTTGACTGAAAGTAGTATCATATTAGAGAGAAACGAAATCAGTAGATTTACGACTTAACACCGTTGAAAAATATTAGAAATTAATTTCCCAAACATGCTGGCGTACCCTATATAGCCCGTTTTGGTCACTTGTTTTACATACATAAGTATGTACAAAATTTTCGTAAGACTTGTGAAAGAGTTGTGAAAGTTCGTCTGACGTAATTTGGATAACTATAAATAGAAATCTAGAAGAAAAGGTGATTATATGGTACCTGCTAAAAGCTGGTGTAGAAAGAGAACATCAGCGACTTCGTGGCATTTTGGAGGGTTTGCAGATTAATAAATTTTAAACAATTTTCATGAAGTGATAAGTAAAGATTATCAACCCAAGGAAGACCGCAGAGTGCAAATCGAGAAATCTGCGTTGCACACATTCAATTTTTTGAGATTGAGAGTTTTGATAGAGAGCCCAGACTTGAGGTCTTACAAAGGTGGTGTATAGGGATTTAATGACATATGTAGGAGTTCGATAATTCTTTATTCAACGTTTGATGAAGCGAAGGGATGAGTTGGCCTTGTTAATAATATAATAAAAATGAGCTCGAAAATTTAACTGAGTGTCGAAAATAACTCCTAAGTCGCGAATAGAACAGACAGAATGAATGATAATATCGTGCAGTCTGTAAGTTGGGTAGGAAAGACGTGATCGCTTACAGGTGAATGTTATGAATTGCCATTTAGCAACATTGAGTTTTAAGAAATATTAAGTCTGAAATTGTAGTACCCGTAGCGTGATGGTTAGTGCGTTGGACTGTCATGCAAGGGGTCTTGGGTTCAATCCCTGCCTGTGCCACCTAACTTTTTTCACGGGTACTGCCTCTTGCGAGGAATTGACAAATCCTCCAAGAGTAATTCTTGTCATAAAAAGTGCTTTCTCAAATTAGCCGTTCGGATTCGGCATATAAACTGTAGGTCCCTTCCATCTCTGACAACATTACTCGCACACAGGGATGGTTGAGAGTTGTAAGTCACTAGGCCCTGGTTCTTCATGGACTGTTGCGCCACCTAATTTAAGTCTGAAATTAGTCAAGATCATTTTAGAGCTAGACCGAATCCGATGAAGACGAAATAACCTTTATTTTTTTTCATGTCATCAGCATAAATAAACACAGTTAAAATATCAATTACATTAATAACATCGTTGATAGTTAAGACAAATAACAAAGGACCAAGGTGGCTCCCTTGAGGGATTCCTGAGTTTGCATAAATGAGATCGGAGATTGAGAACCTGAAAACAACTCTATATTGGCGTTTCTCCAGGTACCGTGATCTGAGCCGTGAAATAAAAAAGGTTGGGAAATCAAGGGCTCTAAGTTTAAGATAAATAATTTAACTAATTTTATCAAAAGCTTTACTAAAGTCTTTAGTGATAATGTACACTTCATTTCATTTCTCTTATTCTTTTAGAGTTTTGGACACAAATTCTGTAAAAATGGTTGTAGTGGATCAGACTTTTAGGAAGTCATGCTGTTGCTGTAGGTCTACAATGAAAATAGAGAGAGGTAGACAATGTTTTCGAAAATCTTGGCTTTGGGCTTGTAGACTCATAACATAATTTTTTGCTCCTTTTTTATAAACATGAAGAATAAAGGAATCTTTCAAAAGCTTTGCGAAGATATACATATACCTGGAGAATGTGAAAGACGAAACAGTGCTGAAAGAGGTTTACAGAGGGAGGAAGGACACTTTTTGAATAAAATTGCAGGCAAACCATCCGGACTAAGAGAGATTTCATCTTTAAGTAGACTTAATTTTTTGTCAACTTTTGTCGATTTGGGTAAGGGAGGTGCATGAAGTACCTTTTACGTAATCAAAAAAAAACTATAGTCTGATTCTTCAATATGATTACTGTACAAAGAGAAGGTTTGTAATACAGTTTTAGGGTCGGAAAGTGTCATATCGTGTAATTTTAGTGGAAACCAGTGTATTGACGTTTAATGTTAATAAATTGGTATAGAAACCTCTGGGATCCGTTATCAGGCTATCTTGCATTTTGTCCATGTATTCTAGTTATAGGAATTCACAAAGAGATGAAAATCTGCATTAAGCTTACTTATAGTTTGAGAAGTCAGCAGTGGACCTGGTTTTCAAAAATGTTCCACAATTAATTTCTGACATTTCGAAGGTTTCGTAGATTTTTATTATAACAGAGAGGGGAGGAAGACACATTTGTATGTGGGACAAGACATTGGTGAATAAACATTTAGAAAAATTCCAGGGTAATATCTTTTGAGGCGTTGTTATCAAAGAACGAATTAAAATCAAACATTGTTGGTTAGAACATTAAGTAAACCAAAGTCAGCGTGGCGGAAATTGAAATAAAATGACTTTGCAGACTCTACCAAATCACTATCACAATCAAGTGAAAAAGTAAGAGAAAGAGGGTGTGGAATTGGTCAAAGGTAGATAGTAAATGAGTACTTTTGAACCGAGAGAATTAAAGGCATGCACCTTGTATCTTTAATGTTGGCAATTAGCCGCCCCGGAGCAATCCAGCAATTCAAAAACGATTTAAGCACTTAAAGAAAATCTGGTTCTTGAAAAATTGGAGCGAAAATGTGCCACTTGAAAGACGTTCTATTCCGTAATAAATGGGAATTAATAGTAATTATTAGTAATGAATTCAGAGTAAATGGAAGCAGTCAAATTTTGTTCATTTTATTGAATTTTTAAAAAAGAAATTTGTATTTGGCCCACCCTTTTTTCGTCGGAAATTTCGAGAGAAATTTTAAGCACAAAATGTCTTTATTTATTACATACCTCAATTATAAAGGAGGTTTTTTTTTGAACATGTGGTTTTCGAGAAGAAATAAAACTCATATAATTTAATGTTATGGTGAAGAATTTATGTTTATTATAAAGATGTGGGTTTGCAATTATGTTTTAAAATTGATCTCGGCAAGTTAAAGCCTTGGCTGGTTCAAATAAATTCCAGCTAAGAGAACCAAATTTCAACCACTTTTTGAAGAAATTGGGGCCGAATATTCCGTCAATCTTTTCTGACTTATCTGCGTAGACAAGTGACTTCACAAGATGTCACAAAAATAGAAATGGCAACTGAGCATAAATCGAGTGACAGCTGTCAAAAAGACAAACTCCGGGAAAAGTATTGCCAGTCTGAAAACCACACGTCTAACACAACACCCGTTACATGGAAACAGTTTGATTTTGATCATTTTACTTCATTTGTTAAAACAAACCAAACTTCATATGGAAGAGGACAACATAATTTGTCATCTCATAATTGGGGAACAATTTTAAAAACACCATGACTTCATTGGTATCTTACTTCTAATGTATTATGCGACATTGAAAAAGTTTGCGCATAACATCAATCAAAAATAATACAAGTTTAAATTAAGTTGTAAATGAAGCAAACTACAAAATATTGCCAAAAAGCCTTTTTATTTTATTATTTAAATATTATTAATATTTAACTTCTACCATTTTACCTTGGAAAATAAAAACAAGAAATTAGAATCAATAAATTTGTATTACTTTTATTATTGGAGTACAATGCATTTAAGTACTCAAACTATACCTACGAAAAATTTTAAATCCGATCGGAAGTAAGATACAATATGATTTTTTTTTCTTTTTTAATAAGATTTTAATTAATTTTAAATAAATTAATTAAACAAAAGAACGCGTTGACATAAATAAAAGACATATTGTTATTTAATTCTTCAAAATATATGACAATGTCATCTAATCTTCATTTAAAACTTTAACACCATTTCATTGACAAACATAAACAAGAATGAAAAAAAAAATGTATAATAAAATAAGACTTTGTCACGATGGCGATGGTAATATAAAAAACTTAAACCATCATTTATAAATAAATATGTAAATTCTTTTAGGCAAAAATTGGTTTTTGATTGATTGGATGATGCATACAAAATAAATAAAAATTGCCACTGGAAATTCAATGTTGTTACTCTATGGGAAATAGTTATAATAGGCTTATTGATGGTATATTTTAAGACTTAAGAAATTAATTATAGGGATAACTAACCAACACATAATGTTTCATAGACTATAAGCTATGCCTAGCTAAAGTAAAAAATTAAGTCAATGTTTAATCAGTGAAGTAAATAATATAAACCATCGTAATTATAAAGTTTTTAAAGCAAACAAATTTTATTTTAAAGTTAAAAGTAAATTATATGTCTCAATCTACTTCATGTTTTTCATCCTAGCTTCTCTAGGATACAAAATACCCATATTGGAACACTAACGCAAGTTTTAAAAATTACATCTACTACGCCTTCATATACTTTGATGACACATTTAAAAGCAATTTGAATTAACCCTAAGCAAAAAAGGGGTTACATTTTTAATCCGCCCACAAAAACATTCCGCATGGTTCATCCCCTGGCTTAAAACGTGAGGAAGAACTCGTCCAATTTAGTTGTGTTAGTAATTAGTTAGTTTAAATACACAAACCATTTCTTTTGATTTATTATTATTTTCACAACATTTCATGACATTTTTGTCTTCGGTGTCCATATCATCATCGATGATCATCGACCAAAAGCCATCGCCGTTGACGGTGATGGCCTAGGCATCTTCATTTTTCAGACCGGCATCTGGCATCTCGTGAATCTCGCTTGGATTGATGTCGTTCCAAATACAGCATTTTTGCTTATTTACGTACCCACTCATTCAAAAATGGGCATTATCGCTAAAGATGATTTTTCGACCAAAATTGGAATGCACTTTTAACTGCTACAAAATCCAATTAGCTAACACATGTTATTTTCGACGTTTTAACTCGATGATTTGTGTTTATTGGAAAGCCATATAGATATTATATCGGGTGATTTTTTAAGAGCTTGAGAACTTTAAAAAAAAAAAAAACGCATCAAATTTGCAAAATCTCATCGATTCTTTATTTGAAACGTTAGATTGGTCCATGACATTTACTTTTTGAAGATAATTTCATTTAAATGTTGACCACGGCTGCGTCTTAGGTGGTCCATTCGGAAAGTCCAATTTTGGGTAACTTTTTCGAGCATTTCGGCCGGAATAGCCCGAATTTCTTCGGAAATGTTGTCTTCCAAAGCTGGAATAGTTGCTGGCTTATTTGTGTAGACTTTAGACTTGACGTAGCCCCACAAAAAATAGTCTAAAGGCGTCAAATCGCATGATCTTGGTGGCCAACTTACCGGTCCATTCCTTGAGATGAATTGTTCTCCGAAGTTTTCCCTCAAAATGGCCATAGAATCGCGAGCTGTGTGGCATGTAGCGCCGTCTTGTTGAAACCACATGTCAACCAAGTTCAGTTCTTCCATTTTTGGCATTTCCATTTGTTAGCATTGAACGATAGCGATCGCCATTCACCGTAACGTTGCGTCCAACAGCATCTTTGAAAAAATACGGTCCAATGATTCCACCAGCGTACAAACCACACCAAACAGTGTGTTTTTCGGGATGCATGGGCAGTTCTTGAACGGCTTCTGGTTGCTCTTCACTCCAAATGCGGCAAATGAGCCTCATCGCTGAACAAAATTTGTCGATAAAAAAGCGGAAACACATTTCGAACCGAACACTGATTTTGGTAATAAAATTCAATGATTTGCAAGCGTTGCTCGTTAGTAAGTCTATTCATGATGAAATGTCAAAGCATACTGAGCATCTTTCTCTTTGACACCATGTCTGAAATCCCGCGTGATCTGTCAAATACTAATGCATGAAAATCCTAACCTCAAAAAAATCACCCGATATTAATGATTCTGAAAGTTATTTTTTGAATTTTTCAAGCGTAAGTTGTTCTCTTTAAAATATGGAATAATTTTTTGTCAAAAGAAATACATAGCTACAATAATCTTTTTTTTTATTTTTTTCAAGACCGAAAATAGCAATAGTCCCCATACAAATTTTTTGCTTAAAAATCAAAAATTTGGTTTTTCTGAACAAGGGCCTGATAGATTTTTAATAAATTTTCCCTAAGTTTTTTGTGCTCAACTGGGCTTCTTGGAATATAAATAAAGTGCACGACTGGGTCGCACGAACTTGCTCCTGTATGCAAAGAGTCTGTTTAAAAAAGTATCTATATAATATTTAAAAATATACCTGTAAAATAAGTTTGTCTTCAAAGATATATGTGCCATTTGATTTGTCGAAAAAACCTCCATTTTTCAATTTTTTGGGAGGGGGTTACATTTAATACAGTTAAAATAATTTAAAAAAAAACTAATTTAAGATTCAAAATTTTACCTGAAAAATAAATTTATCTTCAAAAATTTAAATGCCATTTTATAAATCAAAAAACCCTTGATTTTTCAATTTTTTTTTTTGAAAATCGTTAGAGCGGTTTTTTTTTTTAAATTAATTTTTTATATATAAAATTTTTCAATTTTGTTCTAAAAATATTTTTCGTATGCAGTTGTTTAGTGATTGTAAATATACGCTCTATATTTCAATTTCGTAAAAAAATGTTCACCCGTTTTTGAGATATAGAATTTTGAAAAAAAAAATTTCAATATTTTTTTTTAAAATCCAAACAATAAAAAATTGCACTTTTGATAATCAAATATTGTTAAGGCAATATAAGAGCTCGTTCAGAAAAAAAAATTATTGAAATCGGTTCAAGAGTTGCAGACAGACAAAATTGACCGGATGGAATCGCGGGACCCACTTTTTTCGACTTCTCTACCATCGTAATATCATGTTTGATTAAAATCTCGAGTTCGAAATTTTGCACGAATGCAAAACTTGCCATATAGTTCCTATATGTCGCAAGTAAAAATGTGTCTTTGTATTGCTCCAGAAGAGTACCCTCCATACAACCGTTATTAACTTTACATAGACCAATTTGTCGAATTGAAAATTTTGGCATTTCTCTACGTTTTAGGGCATAGAATCTAAATCAAAGATTTCTAGAGAGATTATTGTGTGTGTACTTACGTCCGTAAGATCGGGATACCTTTCTTGGTCGATTAACATTTTAAGAACCGGTAGAGATACCGGACTTTTAAAAAATGAATATGTGGCTTTTATTACTATATCAATTTAAAAAGATTTGAATTTCAGGTTGATCCCAAATGTATTATAATATGAAACTTATTTGAAGTCGCTAGGACTTTAAATAAGTTTCATATTATAACGGGTTATCCATTTTGCGGTTTCAAAAGTATAGGGCTGGAATTCGATATCTGTTAAACTAAGTTGTTAAATCATTTTTTTTTTCAGTTGAAAGTCTGACATTTACGAAAATGGATCGCTTAACTTTCGCATAACGCATACGAATTGTTAAAACCTACTACAAAATGGTGATTCTGCCACAGCCACATATCGTGCTTTAAGAAGAGATTATGGTTTACATAATCGTCCAACTACGCAAGCAATTGACAAAATTGTGAAGAAATTTGAAAAGACTGGATTGTAAGGCCTGTGCATCATCGTTTCGCTCGTACCACTGAAATTATCGCTGCTGTAAGTTAAAGTGTTGCCGAAGACCTGAATTTGTCAAATCCTCGTCGTTTTCAGCAACTAGGACTGTCTTACGGCACATTATAGCGTGTTTTGGATTTCGATCTACACATGCATCCATCTAAAGTATACAGCTCACACAACAACTGAAGCCAGCTGACCATTCACTATGTCGAAGGTACATCGAATGGGTGCTTGAATAACAGGCGGTGGACGGCGATTTTTCGAACACAATTTTCTTCAGCGACGAAGGACATCCTTGAGCTCCAGTAATTGAAGAGAGGCCATTACATCCACAAGAAGTCACTATTTGGTGCGCTCTTTGGTCCGTAGGTGTAATTGGACCTTACTTCTTCGAAAACAAAAACGACGATGGAACGACTGCCACCGTCAATCCGGAGCGTTATGGTCATATGATAAGCTACTTTTTTTCGCCTGCTATTGGAGAATACGACTTGGAGAATATGTTGTTTCAACAAGAACCACACAACTCGATCAAATATGGCTTTATTGCAAGAGACATTTTCTGGCCGCCTAACTTCTCGTGCGTCGTGGCGACATCAATTGGCCACCAAGATCAAGCGATTTGACACCGCTGGTCTTTTTTTGTGTAGCTACGCGAAAGACCGTATTTATGCAGATGAACCCTTAACTCTTGAGCACTTAAAAACCAACATTCCAATATGTGTCAAAAAGTGGTCATTTGAATGATGTAGTGTTTCACACATAATGTAAACGTTCAAACTTTGTAATTAAAAAGAAATATTGTAAAAAAAAGTATTTTATATGTGTTTTATTTACGTTTACTTTTGAAACCACAAAATGGATAACCCTGTATATCATCCCTGTGGAACTTATATTATAACCATCACTTATCGAAAACGATGGATTGATAACAAAAAGAAAGTAAAGCATTTTACCTGTACTGGACATTTTTACCGACAGAATATCGCACCTCCGGAGCAATATCGACGCAATTGCAATTTTTTCTGAAACTGAGTTAAGAACGCCATAATGTCCCAAATGTCAAGTTTTATCCGTGGTAAAATTGACGTGATTGTAGTCAGCTATTTTTAAGACTCTTGAAGTCGATTCTGTAGGACTATTTTACGGCGATATATAGTATTTTCAATAAGCAAGCAAACTTTAACCGTTATATTATTATTATATTTTATTGTAGCAGTAATTATTTACATTTTTTCTTATAACTATATTGCACAATTTACAGAGATTTAGTATAACTCTACTTTACTTCTGAAAAAAATAACAATTTTATATAAATTATCACAGTTTAACATAATGTACAAATCGAAGGAAAAAGCTACAAAAAAAAAACCTTCCTCAAATTGTCAAGAAACATGGTTATCCAAGATTGGAGAAAATAGGAGGCTGGGAAGCATCGAAAAACGCTAATCTCAAAAATGCTTTACAAGTAAAATATAAAGTTAATAAATGACTACATACAAAATAACAAATAATTTTGTACAAACAATATAAATAAATAAATAAATATATAAATAAATAAATAAATACAATGAAAATAGAAAAAGTAAATATGTTAACAAACAAAAATAAATAAATAAATAAATATATAAATAAATAAATAAATACATAAATAAATAAATAAATAAAAATAAATAAATAAATAATTAAATAAATAAACAAATAATCAAATAAACAAATGCATAAACATGTAAATAAATAAATACAATAAAAACAGAAAAAGTAAATATGTTAAGAAACAAAAATAAATAAATAAATAAATAAATAAATAAATAAATAAATAAATAAATAAATAAATAAATAAATAAATAAATAAATAAATAGATAAATAAATAAATAAATAAATAAATAAATAAATAAATAAATAAATAAATAAATAAATAAATAAATAAATAACAAATATAAAGCTTTAACCATTTTTTTTTTTAGTTTTTTATTTTTACAATTTTTTATTTCATTTTCGTGTTTTTTTTTTAATTTTTTTTGTATTTTTTTTTTTTTTTTTTTTAATTCTAAATAGCCAAATTTGAGATAAGGTAGTTTTCCGATAGTCTGCAAGATGCATTATATCGCTCAAACAAATAACTTATTCTAAATGAAACTTTTTCAATTTTGGTAAGTAAGTGGAGATCTTCCGTAGAATAGTGCCATGGCAGATTTAACATCATTTTAAGTATTTTATTTTGGGTTCTTTGTAATCGAAGTAAATGGCTATTAGCACATTTACCCCAAACAGGTGACCCATATAGCATGATACTTTGAAAGATAACCTTAAAAATGATGAGCTTATTTTCAACACTGAGTTTTGATTTCCTGTTAATAAACGGATATAGAATTTTTATAGCTAAGTTCATCTTATTGATTGCTTCTTGTATATGAACCCCAAAAGTAAGTGTTTTGTCTAGGTGTACTCCTAAATATTTAGTACTCGATTTCCATTCTGTTGGAATACCATTAATTTGAAGCATATTGGTGGGTAAAAAACAAGCTTTTCTTTTTCTAGTGAAAAAGACGGCTTGAGTTTTCCCAGCATTTATTTTAATTTTCCAGTCATTAAAGTACGTTTGCACAATATTCAGCGCAGATTGCAAGTTGGTTTCGATGTTAAAACCAACTGAATCTGATGAATACAAACACGTATCGTCTCAAAAATAGCTGATTTACAGTTTGTTAGCGTCGGGAAATCATAAGTAAATATGGTATACAAAACAGGACCAAGAACTGATCCTTGTGGTACACCTGCAAGGATTTCATATAGATCAGAGTAGGAATTGTTTACTGAAACTTTAAAAAATCTTTCAGTTAAAAAGGAATTTATCATTTTTATAATGAAAGTTGGAAAATCCAGAACTAAGAGTTTGTGGAGAAGGCCTTTATGCCACACAGTGTCAAAAGCCTTCTCTACATCTAATAAGACCAGACCAGTGCTTTTCCCTACTGCAAAATTACTTTTTATGTCATTCGTTATTCGATGCACTTGATGCACTGTGCTATGACAACTTCTAAAACCAAATTGTTCCGCTGGAAGGATATTATGCTCGTTCAAATGCGACACTATTTTATTTTTTATGAGTTTCTCAAGACCCTTACTCAGAGAACTGAGTAAACTAATGGGTCTATAGCTAGAACTTATAGACGGATTTTTTCCAGGTTTTTGAATGGGAATTATTTTTGCTATTTTCCATTGCCTTGGAAAATAACCTATTTTAAAGCAAGCAGTAAAAATGACTTGTAAAAATTTTATACCTGTTCTGGGCAGTTTTTTTAACATTATATTTTTCAAACCATCGAGTCCTGGACTCTTGGAATTTTTAAGGCTACCAAGTACATTTTTTACATCCTGTACTGTAATTGTATCATCGCTAAATTGAAATTGTTGAGATCTTATAATTTCCATTGATTGCTCTACAGCATTTTCAGTAGAACTACTGCTCGAAACGTTGTTACCTAATTGATGATTTTCAAAAAATTCATGAGCCAAAGCGTTTGCTTTTTCGAGATTTGTCAATAGAACTGAGTTTCCAGTTTTTAACGCTGGAATTTGACTGTTTTTTTTCTTGACTATTTTGACAAGGTTCCAAAATGGCTTACTGGCTTTATCTAATGTTTGTAGCCTCACGTTCCACTTTTTATTTTTGTGCTCTTGAGTAGAAAATTTTATCAAATTATTAAGAACTTTAACTTCTGATAGATAAAAAGTATTTCTGGTTCTTGTCCACAATAACCTAAATCTATTCCTCTTTTTAATAAGTTGCACAATATTTGCGGGAAGTGAGTTTGAGTTATCGGTATGAACCCTTTTCTTTGGAACAGATTGTGCCACGCTTTCCAATGTAACATTTGTAAAATTTTGAATAGCTTCGTTAATTTGATCAGGACTGACTTCATTGGGATCTATTATTGGTAAGTTTTCTATTTTAGTACGCATTCTATTTTTAAACCTACTCCACTTAGCATTTTTGTAATCAAAAATCATGTTCTCATTTTGACGAGGTGCATGATTGACGCTACACATGACCGGAAGATGGTTTGAACTCAAATCGTTATCGACCATTGGCTGACTGAAAAGTTCTGGCGTATTTGTTAAAAATAAATCAATGGTTGAAGGGTTCGTTCTATCATTAGGGGGTATACAAGTGGGTTCAGGAGGGTACAAAATATTGAATGAGTGCCTAGTATTAAGATCATACAATATATTGCCCCATGCGTTGGCTCTCACACATCCCCAATTCCTGTGTCTGCAATTGAGATCTCCCCCAATTAAATAAGTTTCATTTATAGTGACCAGTTTACGTAAATCATTTCTTAAATCATATCTTCTAGTTACGGAGGAATTGCCTCCCGGAAAGTAAACAGAAAATATTTTAATTGAATGTCCATTAGCAAATGGTATTTCAATACCAATATTCTCTACTACCTTAGTATTAACAACGGGTAGTAATCTATGCTCTAGCGTTCTTTTTATAACTATGGCAACACCGCCTCCTATTCTCTCTTCTCTATCCAATCTATAACATTTATATTCTTTATTAGCAATATTTACATTTTTGTCTAACCATGTTTCATTTACAAGACTAACACCAATATTATGCTTGCTTAGAAAAGCAAAAAATTCTACACATTTAAATCGAATGCCTCTAGCATTCCAACAGATTATATTTAAGTTTGTGTTTAACATTATTTACCTGCGTACAAATACTTAATTGCTAATTGTGCAATACAATTGAATTGATCTGCTTTTGTATGACATTGACTAAGTAGTGTGATCATCTCAGCAGTGAGAGAGTTAATTTCATCCAAAGAGAAGAGTACACCGGTGGTGTTTGTGTTGTTGTTGTTGTTGGACCCCATAAAACCGGTTTTGTTGATATTGTTTGCCCAAAAATTTGAGTTATCATTGCTGGCGAGATTAGTCTTATTTGGTGCTGCTGCTGATGAAGATGTGTTACGATTGATGGGTTTAAGAGCGGGGAAATCACTTGTGTTGGATACAAATTGCGATTGCGATGGTTCATTATGAATTCGCTTAGTAAAAGTGCCTGATTTGTTTCTAGCAGATAGTTTTTCTCTTATTTTGAAAAAACTTTTACGACTAATGCAAACAGGATCGGTGGATTTATGGGTTTCCATACAGTTTGCACATTTAATTGTATTTGATTTGCAATCTTTAGTGTCATGGTTCTCCGAACAATTAGCACAATGTGTCTTAATGTGACAGTGTTTCTCTCCGTGACCATACATCTGACAGTTGTAGCACTGGGTAATTTTGTTTCGCGGTCTTCGAGCAAAATCCCAACGCACTTGTGTCTTAAATATTGAACGACAATTCTTTTTAAGATCACTTAATCTAATAGAACCAATTTCGAGATACACTAAATAAAATATATCAATAAACTGGTCATAATTTTTTTTGATGATTTTTACGTTTTGGCATTTAAGTCCAATATTATTAAGTTCTTGTTTAAGTTGACTTGTGCATAGCTCATGTAAACCATACAACATGACTTTGAATGACCTCTCCGTTGGAAGATCATGTGTGTAAAATTGCCAATTTTTTTGTTTTAACTCTGCACACACTTTATCATAGGTTTCTAGATCTTCACAATTTAGTTTAATGCCAATTGACATTTTTTTAAGGCTATATTTATCTAACTTCAATTCAGCTAAGAAACCATGCACATTTTCACAAGTCTTTTGAAGAACGCAAACCGAAGGAATTTTAGATTTTTTATTAGAGATAGATGGTTGAACTAGTTCATCATCAAGATCAACGTCTTGGTCTTTGCCCGTATCGGGATGAGTTTGTAGGGGTATCCAATATTTTGGATTTTTTTTGTTGGAAGACATTATGTCTTCACAACTAGGGGAACGAGATCGTTTACTTATTTTGAATACTTTATCTATACCGCACAGAAGGTGAGACGTTGTAGGCGTTCGGCGTGCCGATCGTTGACTGAAACTTTAACCGTGATTCCTGAACATTTAAGAAAATTGCATTTACGTCATTATTGCACCGGAGGTGCGATATAATAAAATGTTTGTTGGAAGAAAGTTGACTATAGTCAAAGGCTATACCTATAATCTAAGCGTCCTTTCAACAATGAAAACTTTTTCTTCAGCTTTCGAAATGTTATTTTTGTTTTTTTTTTTCGTTGCAATAAGTGAAAAATTCAAACTTGCAATAATTTTTAAATGGATTTTTCGAATGAAATTCGAATAAAAAAAGAGACTCTGCGACTGGGCTTCAAATGAAGGGTTTGTTATAGAAATCAAGTTTATGAATCTACCATACCCATATTTATTTTTCGTTTAAGAAGAATGTAAGCGCCTGAAGTGCCTTTTTTGGAACTTGGAAAAAAAACGATTCAATTTCAAAAGGTCTAAGTCTTTATATTCAAAAACATAAAGCAGTGTCATGAAAAATATTGCTTACCAAATTCGATCTATTTGCATATCAGCACTAAAAATAACTCAATGACTCGAAATAATGTGCTATTAAATACTACTTAATAGATTTTTAAAGATTATTTCTTTAAAAAATCTGGTATTCAATTATTGTACAAAATTTCGTAATTTATATTGATACTAGCTGACCCGACAAACGTTGTGTTGTCATATAAATAATTTCTAGAGAATATTTTGCTAGAAATAAATAACTTATTGTAAGTGTGTAAGGATGTGGTATATAAGTGGGGAGGTATAGAGCACTGTAAATGGTGATAAAATAATAAAATAAAAAATCACCAAACAAATTTTTTTAATTTATTAAAATTAATTCTTTAAAATTATATAAATATTATCAACATCGCTACAAAAAAACAATATCAATCCCTTAATGCAACAGAGTGTACAATATTTGATGTGATCGGGTGAAGAACATGAAGTGCTCATATCTAGCCGCAGGCAGATATCGTTTGGCCTTGAGACCTATTGATAGTTATTGCAAATGCCAATCTAATTGAAGGCGTTTGAATTGAATTGGCACATCTGTGGGTATAATAGGGATTCGCGGAAATAATATATTTTCAACTCGGAATTTTCCATTTTTAATTATGAGTTCGGTAACATTTTTCATTAATTTTTTAATTAATAAACGCGTCCCTTTGCACAACCGTGGTGGGTTCAAATTATGAAGAAAAATTACCGGAGATCCAACTTTCAGTTGTAAATTATGCGGTGGCATGCCTGGTAAATCCAATGAGTTCAAAAACTCTGTTGAATAATTTACAGCTTCGGTAGCATCACAAACTGTATCAATAGATTTGTATGATACCAAGTCTCCTGGTAACAAAAGTTGTATCTTGAGATTTAATTTGTTGACATCCTCATTTTTTGCTGCTAAAATTGCTCTTTCTGCCGGCCACTCATGATTTATATATTTTCTCTGTACATCGGGAAATATCTGGTCAATCAGAGCATCTTGTGAATCAATAATCTTGCAGAAATCGACCGGTAATTTTATGCATCCAGTTTCACCTGTAGTAACTTTTTCGTCGACTATATCTATCAACAGTTGTTTTGAGAATGTTTCAGCAGATGGATCTTGAAGCATTTGAACACGCATATTTACTTTCAGTTGCGATGATTTTAAGCACGCGTTGATCTCATCGGCGTACGTTGAACGCAGAATAACGGGAAGTGTTTGTCTCAAATCACCTGAAAGAAGTAACAGAGTGCCGCCAAAGAGTCTGTCGTTGTTTTTTATATCTTTTGATGTCCTGTTCAACGCCTCAAGCGAATGTTTGTGTGCCATAGTGCATTCATCCCATATGATAATTTTACACTGTGGCCATGGACGATTGTTTTTTTATATTGTACACCGCGTCTGGGTTATTTTGAATATTTTGTGATAGTTTAAATACTGAATGAGCTGTTCTGCCTCCATCCAATAAAGCTGGCTCAATGCCAGAAGATGCAACAGCCAATGCGATAGCATTATTTGATCGTATTTAAGCAAGAATTATCGGCAGTTCCACCTGGTGCATCCAAAAAAAAGAATCCTACTTGTCCTGCCAGAACTGCGAGCATGATGTGGTCATTAATGTTTTTTGTTCTTCAGTCATTAGTGGGACATTGCAAGCAACAATCGCTGCCATTTCTACAGTGATGTATTGTAGTTCACAATTCAATTCAGTGTCTATTAAATCAAATGCATTCCGATTTGGTGCATGCATACCGAAATGACTGAGTGGTAAGTTGGCAATGATAATGCAAAGATCATCAATAGCAATCAATGCATCATTGTACATAGCGTCACTGAATACTATCGTAAGATCTTTGCACCGTGTACGATGTTGATGCAATTAAACCATAACACTTATGAATATAAAAATTAGATAAAAACCTATTCTCAGACCTACTGAATATATATGCAAAATTTCATTGAAATTGGTTAAGCCGTTTTGGAGGAGTATGGCAAATAACACTGTGACAGGAATATTTTATATATTAGACTAATTTTCGGTGCCCTCATTGCTTGCATAAAGATTGATACTAAATTCCTTATTATTGCTTTGAGCAGAATAAAATGTACATAATTATGTTTTAATTCCTGATTGATAGAAAAGACTAAGATCTTTAGTCCAAATTATAATCTTTATCAATTGCCCAACCAAAATAACTCATAGTACTTCTTTTAATGTATTAAAAATTAAACTAACACAAATCTCAATTATCTTTTTCTAGTACGCACGAACTATCCAAAGTCATGCTCATTCCACAACATCCATACACTTATCTATACATAAGTTCATATCCGTACCATTGCAATTGATTAAACAATCTTTTTCATTCAAACAAAATCAGGTCGACTGACGACGACGAGAGAGTCAGTGTGTAATTGTATGCACTGCAAGATAACTTAAATAAAAACAACTTCAAATTCAAATCTCACCAAAAACCTCACCCACAAGTCTTGAGAAAAATAAAAAAAAAATACAAATAAGTACACAAAAATTGCATAACCCTTCTCTAGAAGAAACAACAATATAATAACTTATTCACAACTAAACACCCAAAGGCGTTGAATTATCCATCAATCTCTTTTTCTTGCTGGGTTATTTGTGGTGTTGTTGTTGTTTTATCCATCCAAAAATCCATGCACATAAATTTGTATATATTTCTATACAATAACCATTCAAATATTTTTTAAATCTTTTTCTTTTTTTTCATCAAATAAAAATAATAATTCGTCCTTGCAAACTGTATCACGACTTTTTAATCCAATTTCCGCCCTCTATGATATCTTTCGCTGTTCGATGGTATGGTGGTTGTGTAGTGTAGGAACTTCAAAAAATACCAAAACAAAAACAAATTGTACAAACCCAAGTCTGTAAGTCGAAAAAAGTGAACGTTTTGTAATAATAGCCCACATGAAAGAATTGAGAGTTCCTTAATTTTATCGAATACAAAAACGAATCAACCAAACCAAAAATGAAAAATAACAACACTACAAGAAGAAAAATATATAATTAACAAACTTGCATACACAAAAGTTTATAATTTCGATTAAAAAAAAAAAAAAACAAAAAAAAATATGTAACAAAGTTTCCCAATCTTAACACTCCAAACGACCACAAAGAAGAAAAAATACAAGACTTAAAATAAAAACACGACTCGAGGTCCATGATTTTTGCATTCAACGTCAATCTCAATAAATGTGAACCACCACCAGCCAACATTGGCAGCAGCGGCCCACAGTGCAAAGCCCCCCTCTGCAAGAAATAGCAGTAGCTGATGGAGCTGCGGTACCGGCTGTTTGCCTACATCAAACATTATCAGCAAACATCCATAAAATTCCCATTCTCTCCCCCCTTCCTCGTTCCTAACTAACTGCTCTCTTTGTTCGAGGTGAGGCCAATGAAAATGAAAAAAAAAAAATAAAAACTCTTGGCCGAGTTCTTTAATGCGAAAATATCAAACCACAAATAGACAAAAGCGAAAAGCCACAAAAGACACACAAGAGCAAACCAAAAGACGTATAAATACCAAGTACCATTATAATATGATTCCAAGCCAATGTACCGTTCAAAGCTTTGGCTACTGAGAGCATGCGCAACTTACTCCCAACAAGCCAACAACCCAACAAAACCCCACCTGTTGCTCTACTTTGAAAGAGAATCCCACAAAAACGAACAAGCCAAGACGAAAAAACACTTACACTTTTTAACGTCCATGTGTGTAGTGATTCCCCTCGACTTGTGACGTCATGTAACGCCTTCTAGTCATCATCACTCACACTTTCATTCATGAAGACCTTTTGGCGCGGTAGATCTAACTCTCTTAAGACCTCGATCAGAGCCAACAGCTCTGAAAGCTTCTCAATCTTAAGAGTAAATCGAAGAAAAAGCTTCCCAAATGGCCTTAACTCACGATTTGGCTTTTTGAATGTAAAAAAAATGCACTGCATCAATATGTTACCATATTACCACTCATGCTAACTCTTGTCGTGTTGCATTCATTTCCAATCTTGTAGCTGTTGTGGTTCTTTGCAAATGGTAAAGCCAAGACAAGACAAGGTAAAAATATAGTTGGTCTCTTGTTGTAGGTATAGTTTTTCGACGTCGATATAGTGACGGTTGTTAAACGGGAAAAAGAAACTTAAGTTCCACTTTGAACCACTTTGTGGCCAAAGCAAGTCGCAGTTTAAGAAAAGTGCTCGTCCGAACAGCACTTAAATCGGAGATTGGCGCGGTGTTATATGAATTTTTGTTTTAAAGTAAAATTTGATTTTCAATTAATTTTCAATTCAATTGTTTAAAAAATAAAAATTAATATTAATATTAAAAAAAATCAATTTCATTAAAAAATAAAAGAAAACAAAAGTTATCGTCGTTTCATCTCGATTTTTCTGCAGTTGTTGGATTATTTTTCTTTTCATTTAATAATTTTTGTTAATATTTTGCTGCAAATAAAAAGAAAGCAATTAAACACAACACATTCATCGGAAATTTATTTTGAGTTCTTAAACAACGGAAAGGAAACAACAAAATTGTGTTAAATGAAGTGAAGCAGAAGGTTTTGTATTTCAAATCACCACAAATTACATAATTTTATTTTAATTTTAACGAAGATAAAAAACCAAAACCTGTGAATAGAGTGACATAAAGTTTGAATTTTTTTTTCGAGAACAAAATATACTTTTTTCATTCGTCTGAAATTTGAAAGGTTATTATATCTTTCGAATAACAGGACTTCAAAATGGGACATCTCCATGGAGTACTTTGGGTGTTTGGATTAATTTTAATTCTTAATTCAGGTGAGTTAAAAATAACATATACAAAACTTGAAGAAAAATAGAGACAACATTCAGTTAGACGTTATTTTATTAATTAAATCTCACGGTTAAACAAAAGAGCTGAGCAGAAAACTTGAAATTTTTTAAAACAATTAATGCTTTTTTTGTCAGGGTATACATCAGATACATGATCATATAAGGGGATATGCTTCTTTTGCATAGACGACGGCGACGTAGCGATGTTTTAATTAACTTGAATTCTAAATAAAAGAGCTGGTTTGAAAACTTGAATTTGTGAATAATATATTTTTATCTTGAAGGATTTAATACCATTTAAAGAAAAAGTATGAATATTGAGGAGATGGTTGGTTAGAAAGTTTAAGAAAAGACCCGACAAAATTCATAACTATTTAGTTTTGCAAGAAATACATTTAAGAAAGAGACTGAAACAAGAACTCTAAAACAAGATCTAAAGTTTTTTGGGAAGCTTAAGTTTCGTATTTTTGATACCATTCACTTCGTGTAATTTGGAATCTTATTTTTAAGTTTAATTTCCGTATTTGAAATTTCTGTATGTTTGTATGGATTCAATATAGCTTTTGTCTATTAAATATATAAAACAGTGAATATAATTTTTATAATTTAAATAAAATATATAGAAACATGGATAACATAAAATATTATTTTTTCTTAAATTTTAATGTTATTTAAAAAGTCTATTTGGGGAAATAAAAGTTTTAAACAATGAATTAAATAAAATAAAATATAATAAAGTAAAATAAAATATAATAAAATAAAATAAAATAAATTGAAATAAAATAAAATAAAATAAAATAAAATAAATTGAAATAAAATTAAATAAAATAAAATAAATTTAAATAAAATAAAATAAAATAAAATAAAATAAAACAAAACAAAATAAAATATAATTTATTAATATAAAGTAAATTTAAATAGAATAAAGTAATATATACTATTTTAGTTGAAAGATACATTGTATCAAATCACTATATTGTAAAATGTGCGGTAACAAACCATGTAAAATTTAAACAAAATCAATAAACTATCTATCTATCTAAAATAAAGTAATATAGGTAAACAAAAATTTAGACAAAAAGAAAGATAATTAAATGCAATCCAAAAAAAATACAATTTATGCCACCAAAAATAGAAATAATTAACGAAATAAACTAAATTCACCTAAAAAAATTCAAAAAATTAAATAAGATAATAAATAATAATAGAGTAAATTTAAGAAAGGGAAAATGTAACTTAAGTTATACATAAAACGAAAGATATATTAAAAATATTCTTCTTTGATTTTGTAAGTAATTTTTTAACAAGCCCGAAATTAATAACGACACATAGTTTTTGTTTTAAATAATCTTGTTTAACCTTAAAACAATCTAAATAACTTATTTACTTAGATTGAAAATATTTATTGTAAACTCGATTTTATGAGCAATGGTGGTTTTTAACATAAATATTATCAACAGATTAACATAGCCAAAAAGTGTACCTTTCGGCCACATTGATCAATATAAAAAACTATGTTTTTTTTTTAAATTTAAATAATTAAAAATTTCCATTATTTGCAATAAAAATTTTCTGATTCTTTTGTTTCTAAATATTTCCTGTTATTAATAAATACATAAATAAAATACAATTTACAATTGTGATAAGAACAACTTTTTTTAAAAGAATTCTGAAAACAATTTAATAATTGAAAAATCGTTGACATTTAAATTTATGTTTTTTGTATCTACAAATATTATCAATTGTAAAAGATCTTTCAAAAGAAACATTTCTCCAGAGCCATTACATTTAATTATATGATACAAATTTTCTTACTTTCGTGACAAAAATGAACATACAATAATTATTATTAATTCATTTTACCACAAATTATTTCTTATAACTGAAATACAAAAACAAACTAATGGAAATTTTAGAAATCTCATTAAATCCCATTTTTGTTCTAATGTTAAACCTGATAGTTAATATACTAACTTGATTTATTTGAATTCCTTGGTTTTATTATTTTTGATGTTATCTAAGAAATGAGTGCATTTAATTTTTTCTTTTCGAAAACCAGTTTATCGTGATTTTGTTTTTATTTTTGAGTTAGAACTTTATATTTATTTCGAAAATTAACGTTTGTTCACTAATTTAATTTGTTATTCATTAAGGAAATATTAATGTACATAGAAACTTTTAAGATAAAAGACACAAAAATGTTTTGAAACAAAATAAATATTCTTACACGTTTACGAATTACAAATTTAATATGCATATCTTTATAAATCTAAGTTCTAAATTAAAGAGAAAGCAACTTAAACAAAAAAGGATTATTCTGAAAAGTATTGAATTTTATTTTGATAATTAATATGCATAGCACCTTTTTTCTTAATCGAGGTAAAAGAGGAATAAATTATTGTCCTGATTCATAATATTTAGAAATACCCTTTTCTACTATCCATTTAAAAAGTTTGAGGTTAGAAAAAATGTATAATGGTTTCTTATTGAATCCTTGAGTTAAGAAATGTATTGTGTTTAATGTAATACAGAGCTTAAATCCTATATTTTCAAAGGTTTCAAAGGCCTGAAATAGAAAGGCTCTTTGACTTAAAACTTAACAAACAAATTTTAAAATTATTATGCAAGCTGTTTTATTTTATATTGAATAGTTTTTAAGTTTATCATCAGACTTCTCGCAACTCAAATATTAACTATTAAAAATATTTAGAGCTCCAGCTTTGGCCAAAAAAAATATTAGGATGTGTTCACAAAAAGGAAACATTTTATAAAACATTATTTAAAAAGCTTTCCTCAAATGCTTCTTTTTTCTCATTTTTATATTTTTATTTGATTCTGTTTCTATCATATCTTCTTCATAATTTGTATTTTTGGAAATTTGAGACAAGGAAAAGACATTTTTGATTTAATTTTTGAAAATTTAGTTAGTATTTTTAGTACCCGGGCCTTGATGGTTAGAGTGTTGGAATGTCATGCCAGAGGTCTGGGTTCGATCCTTGCCTATGCCATCTAATGTTTTTTTCACGGGTACTGCCTCTTGCGAGGAATTGGCAAATTCTCCAAGAGTAATTCTTGTCACGAAAAGTGCTTTCTCAAATAAGCCGTTCGGATTCGGCTTAAAACTGTAGGTCCCCTCCATCCCTGACAACAGTACTCGCACACAGGAATGGTTGAGAGTTGTAAGTCACTAGGCCCTAGTTCTCAACGGACTGTTGTGCCACCCAATTTATTTATTTAAATTTAGTTATTTTATAAATTTTTATCAATTGGATATAATTCTCGTTGCACTTTCTACCTTTATAAATACTTGGGAAACAAATATGGTTTAATATTTGGAATTTGAAACAGAGAAACATTTCAGAAATGTTTCGTGAGCATTCAGACCAAAAATAAATATTTCAGAATCTTTATCTCTTTCTGAAATGTTTTTTAAATGTTTCAAAAATGTTTCTTTGATCTGGACGAACCTAAAACGGTTTTGAATATTTCTGAAATATTTCAAAATTGTTTTTTTTGGTCTGAACATACCTCAAAATTTATTCAAGCTAACGGATTAACAAATGTTTGATTTAAAAGACAAGTTAATTGATCATTGTGTTACTCAATTGTTTGTTTCAAAAATATTTTGTCGTTTCGATAATATTTTTGGTAACCTTTGAATAATTCTCTTTTTCAATCATGACTTTAAAATCATTTTAGAAAATAAATATCTTAATCGGTAGGAAACTGATAAAAGTGCAGCATCCAATTTACTTAAAAACGCTAATGTTTTGAAAAAGGTTTCAAAACAATTAGAAGGGTTCAGTAAAAGGTTAATTTCTGTTTCGATGCATTTTTAACGTTGTCCAAACATTTGAAACCACAAATAAATTTGCTAATTTTTTTTGAAAGTCCAAAACAAATATTTTTGGAAATATTTTTTTCGTATGAAAATCATTAAAGGAAGCAGAGGTGGCGTTTTTTTGGGAATGGGCTCAGCTGAAAACTAAGGTCTAAGTTTTAAGAACTTACATTATAAATCCTGATTAAAACTAGTGGGACACATTTTTGTTTAGTGTTGTTTTTAATTTTAATACTATTTTGACGAATCAAACATATTATTAATATAACTGAAGTTCGAAAGTCAACATCATGATTTTCGGCCTGACGAACGAGATCCAATCCTGGCTTCATTCAACAAGTCTCTCCATTTATGTGAATTGCGAGCCAAACGCCATCCAGTTAACCCAAGCTTTCGGCATGTCGCCTCACAAAAAATGTACTACAAAAGGCTTTCCGGACTGGCTCCTCTTAGCTCATGGGAGCTAGGTATCCAGCCCACAAAAGTTTACTTTTTCTCATGATATCTGCTTCCAGTTAGATTGCATACAATTCATGATTGTAGAGTCTCCAGAATCATCCTTAATCACATAATGGTTCAAAAATTCTCCGTAAGAATTTTCTCTCGAACGTGCCTAACAGGTCGTATCCATATTTGAGTACTGGCAGATCTATCGTCCTGTATAAGAGCAGGTTAAAGGTTATTATAAGGTATCTGCTTTGACAGACTTCAATAGGCTTTGTTAGCTTTGAGCAGCTACTTATCAATATGCTGCTACTATATTGACCCAAGGCATTTAAAGGATTGCACTACTTCAAATTCATGCTTGTCTACCTTGATAATTTTACTGGCAGTTGTCGAGACCATGTACTTTATTTTTATATTACTAATGTGTAGACCCTTTTCGATCTAGATAATTGAATGATGTAGAGCTTGTTTGTTTCTCCCGATATTATCGATTTTGTCTGCGTAGGTCATTATCAGGCTGGGCCGGGTTAAAGAGAAGGCAGGCCAAACCATCCCATGGATAGCAATCCCCCTATTCCAACTTGGCTTGTTAAATCGGTCATGGTCGGACTACATAGTCATGTCAATTGACTATCGAAAGTATATTGTTTAAAAATGAGTACAGTGAAATGTTTTTTATTTTTCTTATCAACTTCCAATAGGAAGTTATTGTAATGGGTCCGATTTGTCAAATTGAAAATTTTGACATTTCTCGACGTTTCAAGGTCCCTAGAGTCGAAATAAAATATTTTTAGAAAGATGTCTGTGCGTGCGTGTGTATGTACGTTCGTACGTCCGTACGTTCGCGACGTTTTTTTCGTCGTCCATAGCTCAAGAACCAGAAGAGATATCGACTTCAAATAAATTTTGTTATACAGATAATAAGGCAGAAAGATGAAGAAAGGGCTCTCAAGAAAATTGCGTGGGTGTTTTTTTTACCATAGCAGTTTAAAAAAAGGTGAAAATTTTGGTTAAACCTAAATATCTCATGAACAAATGACGCTAGAGACTCGAATTAAATTTTATATTATATATTGTAACGTGATGCAAAACAATTATATTTTTGGAAAAAAATCCAATTAACGGTTTTTTTTATAAATCAAAAAAACTGAAAAAAAATTTGTCACCTCGAAAATTTTACGACCAAAATATGATTTCATCTCCAAAACAATTTTGTGCAACGAAGAATAATGTTTTTGACATCTGATAAAATTTTGAGAAAAATCTAATTGACAGTTTTTTTATAAAAAATAAAAACCTAAAAAAACATTACATTACAAAAATGGAAAAAATTGAATTTCGATTCAAATATCTTTTCAAAAACTTGAAACTAAGACTTTAAACTTATTTTATCTTATAAGAAATATTGTTTTCAACATTCAGTAAAATTTTGAAAAAAAAAATCGAATTGACAGTTTTTTAGAAAAAAAATAAAAACAAAAAAAAAATAATAAAAGTTGGTAAAAATTGAATTTACTTTTAACTTATAAGAAATATTGTTTTCAACATTCAGTAAAATTTTGAGAGAAATCGAATTGACAGTTTTTTTTACAAAAAATAAAAATTATAAAAGTTGGTAAAAATTGATTTTCGACTAAAATATCTTTTCAAAACTTTGAGATATTGGCTTTAAACTACTTTTATCTTTCAAAAAAAATTTTGTTGTGAACGTTCAGTAAAATTTTGAAAAAAAATCGAATTTCAGTTTTTTAACAAAATTTAAAAACCGAAAAAAAAATTAACAAAAGTTGGTAAAAATTGATTTTCGACTTAAATACCTTTTCAAAAATTTGAAATAATGGCTTCTTACTAATTTTAACATATAAGAAATATTGTTTTCAACATTGGGAAAAAATTTGAGAAAAATTGAATTGACGGTTTTTTTACAAAAAATAAAAACCTAAAAAAAAAAACAATACTAAAACTTTTTAAAAATTTACTTTCGACTCAAAAAGCTTTTCAAAAATTAAAAATATTGGCTTCAAACTTATTTTATTTCACAAAAAATGTGGTTTTCGATATTCAGTAATTTTTTTTATAAAAATCCAACAGTCCGTTGTTTCATAAAAAAATAAAATCTACACAAAATAGTAAGCAAATTTTGTAAAAATTGATACATATAGACAAACTTTTAAGCAAGACAAATCGACAGAAGGGATGGGAAGTTATCAGTGTGGGTCGCATCCCAGCCTCTTTTTTTATTTTTAAATAATAAATTTGAATTTATTCCATTTCGATGTTCCAAATACTTCTTTAAGCTTTATTTACCAAAAAGATTACTATTTTTATCATATTATTGACGAACCTGTTTAAAAAAATAATCTAAAAATAACAAATAGCCTATTCATGACACAGTCAAAGACTAATCCTATTTTCCAACTAATCATCACCACCAAATACACAATGACTTGTAAATATTCCTAATTTACAAAATATTAATATCTTGTAATAAATTATAATTATATTCATAAACATTGTTTTCTTTGATAAATTTCATTTAAGGAAAAAAAATGTATAAAAATAAAAAATCGTTTACAAGAAATAAACTTGTATCTATCAATTTTGCAGTATGTTTACGAAATTTAAGTTTATACGTTATCATATAGCAATATTAGCCAATAACACTTTTAAACCCTAAGTTACATAATATTAACATCAACTAAAATTATTCAGGTACCTACCTAAATACATTTTTGTTTTGATTTTTTCCTATTTTGCAAATTCAAAAATATATCTTGCAAATTTATAAATTTTAACATTCAAAGTTTACATTTTGTTCAAATCTTCTTTTTTTTTCCGCCTTGATTATGTTGGTTATAAAACATACCTACGTAAATCTAAATATATAAATACGTATATGTATTTAATTTAATTTGAATAAATTAATAGTCATGATGAGTAGATATGATACAACAGCAATCAATGTTATCTTCATTAGTCATCATTAGAGACGCTATAGGCCAAAAGGTGTCCATTTGACTTCCGATCGATTATAATATATATATTTTCTTTGAATGATGCATCTAAGCACTTTGGTTATAATATTTTACTTAGTTTGTCAAGATATAAGTTTTGTTTCCAAAAATAATGTAGGCCTTGTTTAGATTTTAGATTTTATGTTTTGTTTTGTTTTTTATTTTGTATTATTTTAATTTATGGAAAAAATACATATAAATAAATAAAATAAAAGAAAAATAACTGGTTAAGCTAATTTTAATATTGAGTTTTATAAATTTTGATTTAAACATTTGGATGTTTAGAAATTAATATGCCAAATGTCAATAAAACGGTGGCAGTGATGATTCAATTTGTTTTTAAAATTTAATTATTATTAGTCATATTTAAACTTGATGTAAAAATGCTGTATAAATTTTATTATCTGCGAACATCTATTTTACATTTCATTACAAGAATTATAACACATAACGTGATGGAAAATAGATTTCCAATCAAAACAGTTTATCTTGGTAGTTTAATTAATTCAAAAATTGTGTTTCTTTTCAATAAAATTTAAAAATAAAATCGGCTTATATTTATAAAGTTCAATGGCTTAGTAAAAAATCTATTTTTTCTTTCAAATTAAATTATTTGTAGGTTTAAAGTAGACTCTGCGTGGTAGTTAAGTGATTTTATTACCATTTTTTATCGTTTCATCAAAACATTTATGTTTTGGATCTATCAAAACAACATTAATTTGAAAACATAGTAAGAAAATTGTAAACGAGTTATAATTTTAAAATAGACATTCAGTAAAATAAAAGATTCAGCTACTTGTGATAAGTTTTCAATTTATACGAAAAAAATGATTCCAGTAGGTGCCATTTTATAGCGTTTGCTATTTGCTAACTTATGCAGTTTCAGACTTAGTTTTTATAGCTTAATTTTGTAATTAAACAATATTGGCTTGTCTATAAAATATAATATGCAACACTTGGAAACTTTAAAGAGCTTTGTGTAAGTTTTAATACAGTTAAATAATACTTTTACAAAATTGCTTTTGAATTCATTTTTGAACTGCTACCTATACAAAATTGTTAACAAAATAAATTTGTAAAAAGTTTATTATGTTAGTTGCAATGATTTTTGAATAAAATTTGGCAAACCAAACTTAAAAACAATTATAATTAAAATATTAACAAAATTACAAAATTTTGAAGAAAATAATAAATATTTATAAAATTTCTTGTTTAAGATCGTATCTTCAAAATGTAGAAAATAATACGCTAGCAAACATAATTTTTTCATTTACTTTTTATTCGAAATGTTGTGTGACTAGGTTGATAGACGCAGTTTTGTGGCTGGTATCTTTTCTTTACATTTAGACCATTCCCTTTTTTTACGTTTTTCAATTTTTTTGTGAAACATTAAGCCTCAAATCAATTTTTTAAGGAAAAACAACTTTAATAAATATTAATTTAAGAACTGATTTTCAAATTTTAAATACTTTTATTTAAGAATATTAATGCAAATATCCCGTTTTTTGAGAATGTTTTGGAGATACATTACTAGTACACGTAAATTTGATGACCTTTCAAAATTCTTCAAGCTATCTTCCAGAGTCAATTATTTAAAGATTGCTTTTGAAGATTTTTCTTGTGCAGGCAGTTCTTCTATTCTTCTATTATTCCTCTTATTTTATCTTTTATGAATCAATTCTTCTGTTTTTGAGGCCTCTATACGTGACAATATTTTAAACCTAAATGAATGTTTCAATCCTGGTCCTGATGGGATACCATCTTTTATTTTGAAAAAATGTGTGTCTTATACATATTTCCTATCCATTGTAACTGAAATGTTCTAAGTTGTCAGTTCTAATAACAGTCCATAGACAAGTTTCTGAAAATTTAGTTACTTCGTACGTCCTATTGCGAAATTGTTTGAAGCCTGTTACATAATTTCTTTATTGATTGTTCTTCTACAATTACAATTATTTATTACATTTCTATATTTTTTGTGTTTGGATACATTCGAAAAGCATTCTCAAATCAATTGCATCTTTATAGGCTGTAGCAAGGCATTTGACAAATTAAATCATGAAATTCTATCTAATAAATTAAGTAAAATTGGACTTAATTACCTTTTCGTTATGTTGATTTCGTCATACTTTATAGATAAGATGGTATTATAGCGTCATGTTCAGGAATAACCCTTTGTGTCAATTTAAGGTTAATTTTGGTGTACCTCAAGGGAGTCACCTTGGTCCATTGCTGTTTATTTCATTTATTAATGATTTGCCTTCTGTTTTAAATAATTCTGTATCGCTAATCTATGCAGATGATGTTCAAGTTTTTTAAATTATTCACTCCGTCAAGGATTGTAAGGAGCTACAAGTAGGCCTAAATCAATTTAGAGAATAGTGCAGTAAAAATTATTTGATTTTAATTAATGCCACATGTAAAACAATATGTTTTATACTCAGAAATTATGACTCTATGTTGAATTCGTTACGTTTGAATAGTGAATCCAGTTTTTCTGACCTTGATGTTATACTAGACTCAAAATTAACGTTTACTGATCACTATAATTTTTTTATACAAAATGCAAACAAAGAACTTGGTTTCGTCAAAAGGTTTTCTGGAAAGTTCCGTTTTCATATTGATAGAATAGAAAGTATTCAATGTAGATTTTTTAGATTTTGGCCTAGTTTTTTCCCCTTACCTGATAGACTTTTATTATTTAAAGTTTAGATTAAAGTAAATATTGTAAACTTAACGTAACCATTTAACGTATTAAATAAATACTAAAAAAGAGGCTGGGATGTGACCCACACTGATAACTTCCCATCCCGTCTGTCGATTTGTCTTGCTTAAAAGTTTGTCTATATGTATCAATTTTTAACAAATTTGCGTACTATTTTTTGTAGATTTTATTTTTTTATGAAAAAAGGGACTGTTGGATTTTTATAAACAAAATTACTGAATATCGAAAACAATATTTTCTGTGAAATAAAATAAGTTTAAAGCCAATATTTTTAATTTTTGAAAAGCTTTTTGAGTCGAAAGTAAATTTTTACCAAGTTTTAGTATTGTTTTTTTTTTAGGTTTAATTTTTTGTAAAAAAACTGTCAATTCGATTTTTCTCAAAATTTTATCGAATGTTGAAAACAATATTTCTTATAAGTAAATATTAGTTAAAAGCCATTATCTCAAATTTTTGAAAAGATATTTGAGTCAAAAAACAATTTTTACCAACTTTTATAATTTTTATTTTTTAGGTTTTTATTTTTTGTAAAAAAAACTGTTTAGGTATTCGATTTTTCTCAAAATTTTTCCTAATGTTGAGAACAATATTTCTTATAAGTTAAAATTAGGTAGAGGCCATTATCTCAAAGTTTTGAAAAGATATTTGAGTCGAAAATCAATTTTTACAAACTTTTGTTAATTTTTTTTTTGGTTTTTAATTTTTTGTAAAAAAACTGTAAATTCGATTTTTTTCAAAATTTTACTGAATATTGGAAACAATATTTCTTATAAGATAAAATAAGTTTAAAGCCTTAGTCTCAAGTTTTTGAAAAGATATTTGAGTCGAAATACAATTTTCCCAACTTTGAGTAATGTTTTTCTTAGGTTTTTATTTTTTATAAAAAAAACTGTCAATTAGATTTTTCTCAAAATTTTATCAGATGTCAAAAACATTATTCTCCGTTGCACAAAATTGTTTTGGAGATGAAATCATATTTTGGTCGTAAAATTTTCGAGGTGACAAATTTTTTTTTTCAGTTTTTTTGATTTATAAAAAAACCGTTAATTGGATTTTTTTCCAAAAATATACTTGTTTTGTATCACGTTACAATATATAATATAAAAGTTAATTCAAGTCTCTAGCGTCATTGGTTCATAAGATATTTAGGATTAACCAAAATTTTCACCTTTTTTTTTAAACTGCTATGGTCAAAAACCCACCCACGCAATTTTCTTGAGAGCCCTTTCTGCTCCTTTCTGCCTTATTATCTGCATAACAAAATTTATTTGAAGTCGACATCTCTTCTGGTTCTTGAGCTATGGACGACGAAAAAAACGTCGCGAACGTATACGGTCACTCGCTCGCACATACATCTTTCTAAAAATCTTTTATTTCGACTCTAGGGACCTTGAAACGTCGAGAAATGTCAAAATTTTCAATTTGACAAATCGGACCCATTACAATAACTTCCTATGGGAAGTTAATAAACTTAACGTATGAAGGTCTGATCGTGCTTATTTTGATCTCATTTTTTAGTTCGGAATAAAAAATTATTTTCAATCATGTTCAGTATTTTGAGTTTAAAGCAAAGAAAAACAATATATTTTTGATAAGCTTTAATGTATTTAGTTATCATCGATTTTTTCAACATATCAGCCATTGGTGAACATCAAAAACAACACCATTAGTAAGTCTATAATATAATTAATAAGTCTAAGAGTGTATGTCTAACTCACATGTTTTTGAAATCTACAAAATCGATTTTGTGAAATGTTGGCTCAACTTTGGGGGCAAAATATTAAACATCTCCTTTAGATATTCCATATTGGCTTACTTTTGCAGATTTATCTTTTCAAATGTTTGCATTTTGAATTAGATTTATTTTTTCGTATAAAAAGTAAATCAGTATCAATCAGTTAGCCCATATTTTTGACTTTCTTAAAAACTATGTGTTGAACTACATAAAACTGGTTTTAAAATGGTTTCGAGTTTTATGTTAAGTTTTTAGAAATTTCGTTTGAAATAAAATAAAATTAATTATTTTCAAATCCTTTTTTTATTCAATGCAATTGCTTAACAAAAATAAAACAATCAAAACATTAGCGACCAAGTTACTTGTCAATTGCAAGACTCATTATAATGCAACAACATTTCTTTCCTTTTCGTGCAAAGTGTGTGTCTTCTACTTAGTGGGTGGCTGATTCGATCATGTGTTTCTTTCCATTCACCTTTGGCCTCCAATCCGATGCAGAAAACCTCGATATGACTCACTTGGAACTGCAAGGCCAAAATATTTCTTTCTATAGTGGGTTGGGAAATACATTATGATTGGTATTTTTTAATCCGATCATCCGTGGTCATGTCCTTCAATTTTTCGTTCAAATTAACAAATAGTGACATAATTTTATGAATCATAGTAATCACCGCCAGAAAATGTGTTTCGTCTAACTTTTGGGTGGTTCGATTCTATTTGAACTATTTGCTGAAATCCAGCTACAATTGGTTCTATCTGAATTGGAATAAAACTGGAACAGACATAAACTAAAAAAAGAAGTCTTTGTAATGTGAGGAAATCATTTTGTCGACTTTGATTAGATTTTTGCCACAAATTTATTTTTTTATTTTAAATATTTGTATTCGAAAATTGTTCATGGAAAAACGCTTGTATCAATTCTTTTAGCTTTATTTTTCAACTAATGAGTTTTAAGGATGTAACAATTATTTTCAAAAGTGATTAAACCTAAAAAAGTACTTTCTGCAGGAATTTATTAAATAAAACTTTATGTAACATTTGTATCATAAATCGTACAACTGTTTACAATTAATTAATAAAAGTGTTTTAATAAATTTATTTTCTTTTTGAATAATGTTTAAAATGTGATCTAATATTCATATCATAATAATTATAAAAGTAGTAATAAAATGAACAATTCAAAGTATTGTTACAATTGTTGTGATTATGGTGATTACTTTCAACAAAAATATTGTCATCAGTCATTTGGATAAAATAAATTTCTTACAATAAAATAAATTAAACCTTTTTATTTCGTCATTAAGAAAGTGCATGTTCTTATGATGTTCACCTTGGGTGTTTATTTGAAAGTAATAAAATTTTGAAAAAATGATACATGTTGTTGTGCAATTCAAAGAAATAATTTCCCTTTCAACGCGCTTTCCTATTACTAAATCATCACGCCTCCTCCCTACTTCCCATCAGTTTACTAATTAAGCAAAAGTAACTAGCTAAAACAAAAGTACACTCACTTGTTTATTTTATTGTTAATTCAATGCACGCTTGTTTGGTTTATTTCTTGATTATGTATATATATATTGAAAACATATAACATAAATACAAACTGCCAAAGTGTGACACTTTTATTTTTTAATTAAACGTCACGTACCAATTGAACTACTTTCAAATATTTCTATAAGTTTTTTAGACCGTATAGCAAAGTGTATGTATGTCTATGTAGTATGTTGAAGGTATGTTGAAATTTAAATACCAGAAAGAAATAATAAACAAAAATCAGTGTTAAGGTGAAGGAAAAGAAACAATAAAATAAAATATTTTAACTATTACGAAAGCGCTTTTGTACGCTTTGCTACCATTTTTCGACATCGAGAAAGTACTTCCTGAAATGTTGTTGTTGTGGTGTATACTTTTTGTGCTAGATGTTGGTGTATTTCGCAATATTTAGTATTTTCGAACGTACGGTGTACGGTTTTTGATTTTATAAGTGATTTACCTTATTTGGTCAATGGAAAGAAAACAAAAATACACATTTCTTTATATGTTGCTTTTTTTTAACTTTGATTATTTGTTTATTATTTTTTTGTGACTTGGCTAATTGTGACATAGATTTTCATTGATCAAAAGAAGTCAATAATGCATAGCCATTATTATTTTCTGGGGATTAAAGTCATTTTATTGTGGATTTTAATAAATTTTGAAGACATACCAATATTTTTATTTGTAAATTAAATAAGTTTTGCATCATGATGTGTTAGTTTTAAATTACTAAAGAGTTTATAATAAAGTATAGAAATAATATATGGAATTAGGACATTAAGAGTATGAAAAATATATAAATATTAATATTTTATTCAAGAGCTGAATCTTAATGCTTCCATTTTTGACAGATCTATGAAGTTTAATAATGAAATTACAAAACATTTTTTTTAACAAAAATGAATACCAACAGAAATGTAAGCTTATTGGAAGCACAACACAACGTGAGTAACCACTTTTCATCATTTCTTTTGACTTGAAATGTAGTTGTAGTTTTTGAGTAGAATGCGTTTCGTTCCGTTCCATTCATCCTTGTTTTAAACGTTTAAAGTTGTAGAAAAAACTTATTTTCAAGTTTGCTTATCAGCTCTTTTGTTCTCAATACTGTTTACTTCAAACTTTTTGAAGCGAAATTGATGGAATCTTGTAGAGAGATACTCTACTGAAGATGATGCTTCAAATGCATTTGATAAACAATTATCACATCTCGGCCTGTGACGTCAGTGGTCTAAAGTAGTGGAGTGCGTAGTGCACACGACTTCTAAGACTGAGCAAATCTGATATGCGTGGGTTCGAATACTATGGTGTGCATAAAAAGGTTTTTTCAAATAAAATTGGATTAAAGCTCAGCATCACAAAAAAAGGAGACTGATGAGTCCAAAAGTGGCAAAGCACGAAATAGCTATATCTCCAGCCAAAAACAATGAGTGGTAGCACCTTTAAGTTGTTGTTGTTGTTCAAAAACATTCAATGAAATTAACGTAATAAGGAATGGTCAGGTCAAGTCGAACAAGCTGACAGTCTAGTACGAATAGTACAATAAAAATAACAATGATACTCAATGCAATTTAAATTTTAGAACACATCTTTTGGCGCATATAATTAGCCCATAATCATGACATTCATTCATCGAGTTTTCCAGATCTTACACATTTTGTTTATTTTAATGCACAAGATTAATAATATCTTCTTAATATATAAAAATCCAGTGTCATATGTATGTTCCCAGTGAACTCTTCACCAAGTCAACCGATTTCGGTGAAAGTTGGCATTTTATGTGTAATTTGGTCTAACTTAAGATATAGGATAGTTTATATTTCGATTAATGGTATAATGGTCTATATGTTGCAAATGAAAAATCTATAATATAAAAATAAGTCGGGTTTTCCTTTCTGACGTTATAACTCCAGAACGCACGAACCAATTTCCACGGTTTTGCATTCGATGGAATGGTCTCGGGCTCCATGAGGTTTATAGCAGACAAAATTCAGGAAAATTTTCAACAGAAAAGAGGTGAACTCCGTTAAGCTTTCCATAGAAAGCTATTGTAAAAATTTCGATTTTTGGAATTGAAAATTTTTAAATTTTTTGACGTTTCAAGGGCCCTAGGGCTTACTTTTGGGAACCTTTTTTAGTCAACCATATCTCTAGAAACGTCAGAGATATCGACTTCAAATAACGTTTGTTTTAAAGATAATAAGAAAAAAATGCAAAAACGACTTTTAAAAAAATTTAGTGAGTGTTTTTTTTTTATCATAGAGCAATTTAAGAAAAAAGTGAAAAATTTGGTTGAACCCAAATCCACTTATATAAAATTCTGTATTACACATTCTGAGCAAATTTGGTATAATTTCGAAAAAATCAGTTATCTTTTTTTTTTAAATAAAAAAACTGAAACAAAGTCACGTAGAATATTTGCCTAGAGTACGACGTGCGAACATCGGCCTCCGCACAAGACATGCAAGGCAGCAACAAGTGTATTCACAGAACTTAAGCGAAGAAAGACAAAATATATTAAGAGAAAATTCCAAATTGGCCACAGGTGTTTTCCACTGATACGCTAGGTCGCATGTATATGTACACTGTTCATCCTAGAAATGATGAATGTTTTTATTTGCGACTGCTGTTGGTAAATGTACGAGGACCAAAATCATTTGCGCATTTGAAAACTGTGAATGGCCACCAATGCCAAACATATCGAGAAGCTACTGATTGAAGTAGGAATGATTGCGCCAAATCGATCGATGCACGATGCATTGAACCAAAAACTAAATCCAGAGCTGCATTTTTTTTCGTTCGAAATAATGTGCCGTTGCTGAATGAACAGAAATAATGTGCCGTTGCTGAATGAACAGAAAAAACAAGTATACGAAACATTAATGCAAGCGGTGGACAAAAATATTGGTGGTCTATTCTTCCTGGACGCACCTGGAGGAATAGGAAAAACATTTGTCACTTCATTGATTTTGGCCACTATTCGATCAAGATGTGACATAGCTTTGGCATTAGCATCATCTGGAATTGCGGCAACTCTTCTATAAGGCGGTCGTACTGCAAATTCTGAGCTTAAGTTGCCACTCAATTTAAACACAATTGATACACCAACATGCAATATTTCCCGATCCAGTGCAATGGGAAAATTGGCAAGCTCATTGTTAGGAATGGGTGCACTATGGCACATAAGAAATCACTTGAAGCACTTAACTTCACACTGAAGGATATTTGACGAAGTAACAACATCCAACGGAGTTTTTGAACTCTCTGGAGTTACAATGATTTCCACCACATAATTTCCAACTCAAAGTTGGTTCAGTTATTATGATATTGCGTAATTTGAATCCACCGGGACTTTGCAACTGTACCCGACTTGCGGTGAAAAGACTTATGCCGAAACGAAAAGTACGCAGGTGAAAATGTATTTATTCCTCGAATACTGATTCCGACTGATCTTCCACTTGACTTCAAACGATTGCAATTTTCGGTTCGCCTTGCGTATGCAGTAACAAATAACGCTTCGATTCAGTATTTACTTTGGATTCACTTTCTATTTTTACTTAGAGAAGTTCAACTAAATTACACTTAATTTTTGTAATCGAAATGAATTCATTACTGTTGATTAATGAAATAAAATTTTTCCTTTTCAAATATAAAACAAAAAAAAATAATTTTTCTTCATCTTTTAATCCCCAAACGAAATGTTACAAAATACGAAGCCATCTGGTGGCGAAACGGAGTTCGACGGGTTTGCTAGTTATTTTATATATATAATCTTATAATATATATAATCTTATAATTGGTTCGAAGCACAAGAAATATCTTTATGTGTTGAATTCAAAATCGGCTGCTTTTTCTCGTTTGAAATTAATTTTCAATAGTCGCTATTTGAACCAGATGTCAATTTTGAAGCTGTCTTCTTTTTACATTTTACACTCTCCAAAACGCTTTTAAGTTTTTTGAATTCACTACAACAATTCTAAGCATTTTGAGCAAGCTATTTTTCAAGGAAATTCAAAATTCTATTTTGTTAACCCTCCCTATATTAAAGGAATCCAATTAAAGTTCTCAGACGAGGCTATAAGTACATGGGTCTTATTTAAGACAAAAACTAAATTGGAAACGCAATATACAAGAAAGAGTCAAAAAAGCTTCTGTAGCTCTCTTTTCCTGCAAAAAAGCTATTGGTAATAAATGGGGCTTACAACCCAGAATCACGCATTGGCTATACACATCGGTAATCAGACCGATTTTATTGTACGGTGTGGCTGTATGGTGAACTGTTTTCCAAAAAGCTATACTCGTAAGCCGCGATAAAATACATAAAGCCCAACGTTCAGCTTGCCCATGTATAAGCGAATCGATTCGCAATAACCCATCTGCGGCACTGGACACCCTACTCTACCTTAAACCTCTTGATATATTTAGCAAAAAAATAGCTGCAAGCTCTGCTATTCTCCTCAAAGCTTCGTCGCAGTGGATTAACAAAAACATTGGCCACTTCGTAATTCTTAGGTATTTAAAATCAATTCCAAAGCACACAGACTACACCATCCCCCAACTGCAATTCGACAGAAACTTACAGATTTCTATACCTTCCAGATCTTTCTGGGAGGATAGGGCATTCCTGGAAGACGAGTCAGTCCACTTTTATATAGAGATGGATCAAAAACAAAAGAAGGGATTGGTGGAGGTGTGTACTCTGAACGACTGAAATTAAGTCTCTCATTCCGCCTTCCCAATCTTTGTAGCGTGTTCCAGGCGGAACTTTTGGCGATAAAAGAAGTCTTGTCCTGGCTTAAGGAAAATGTGGTATCAACAAGTGATATCCGCATTTTCTCAGTTAGTCAGACCGTTATCAAATCTCTGGACTCTGTCTCTATAAATTCTAAAACAGTCCATAACTGTCGATCACCTCTAATGGAGATGACACAACAGTTTAGTATTTACCTTTGCTAGGTGCCGGGCCATAAAGACATTACAGGTAACTGTAAGGCAGATGAACTCGCCAGGAACGGTACAGTACAACCCATTCTACCACGTTTGGCAAATGCTGGCACACCACGTGTCAGGTCACAAAAAACATCTGGCCAACACTAGATTTAAAGCGATCAAGGTTCTTGCTATCTCTAAGCAGATCCCGTATAAGCTCGATAATCGGTTTCATAACCGGGCACAGTCTAATAGGAAAGCAATCCACGTGGCTAGGCGTATTCTCAAATGACTTTTGCAGAAGCTGTATGGATAAGGAAGAGGAGGAAACAGTTCTTCACCTTCTCTGTACATGGCCTGCTCTAGTTCAAAACGCAAGAATTACCTACGATCTAAACAATCTAACCCATATTAACATAATCAACCTCTCATATTTCATAAGGGACTCAAACTGGTTTCATTGAGTTTAGAAGAAAGCCTCAAGATTCATGTGGTATCACAATGGGCCATTAAATTGGCCTTAGTGTGTCCTGTCCTACTCCATCTCGGACATCCACTTTATTCTAACCTAACCTAACAAGCTACTAAAACACACGAAAATTTGGAAGAAAAGTTTCCTGACCTTGTTATTTCTTTGAAAATACTCCTTTTTTATTTTCAAAATGAAAACTTCTTTATAATTAAATATGTCTAAACTTTTAAAAAATAAGTCTTGATTTAATCAAAGTTTTAACCATGAAACTCATATCAATCTGCTCTTAAATACAAAGCTCCAAGAATAATAAAAATTTGATTGTAAAATTTAATTTTCAGACCTTTCATATAAATTTATATTTCAAAAAATAGGCCTATATGTAACTTATTGTGTTAGTTTTTAAAATCCCGTTCAAAAACATAATATAATTCAACAAATTTGTTATTCAAAAGAATTATTAATCAGTTTTACCTTCACTTATCATTTAATTACTTAATTTTTGTCAACTTGTCAATTTTTTTTATTATTTTGAAAGACTTCCATCAAACAATATAAAATAGAAATGATACACCCATTCATCATAACAAAACGAAACAAAACAAAACAACAACAACAATTTAAAAACTTTTGCGATTATAATTTGCATTTCAATCAATTCGTAATTAGACAAAATCTTTTAAGCCATCGACCCAACAACTGACCTTGGTGTTGGTGTGTATTGTATAGTATCACTTAACAATAAAAACAACTTCTCAAAAACCTCAACAACTTTTGATTGACATACAAACAAAAATACAATAATCTCAAGACATTGTACTGTATGTCATCGAAATAAGAAAAAGAGCCGCACAACCACTTTCTTTATAAGACATCTTTTTTTTCTTTCTTATGTTTTGTGCTTTGAAGAAAATCTTTAAGTTGTAATTTTCAACAAAACAACAACAAGTTAAATTTAATTGTATAGGTACATTCATAAAATCATATTTACCATCATTTAGTGTAATATTTTTATACAAATTAATTAAAAAAGAAAAAACATGTTCGACATATTTGGTAGTAAAGTAAGAGTCACAAGCCTACTCAACACACGGTAACAGATCCGCAAGCTACCGAGAATGTGAATATCCCAAATAAGTTAAACCTGATTTGGCTTCTTGAATCATTTGGTTAAAAGACTTTAAGCTGAGTATAATTCACATAAAGTCAACTAGGGGACATATTGTGGAGTCATAAAAGAATTTATGGTAAAATTTTTGTTCTACAGCTGAAAATAATTTTCATCGCAAACTTTCAATTGTGTTGTGTTAAGCATTTTTGCTTTTGATAACTTTCTACGGTCTTTATCTTTTTGACCACATTCCTTCTAAAGAGTGAGGAAATTCTAAGCTACATGTTAGATAATATTCAAACTAAAGATCTTAAAATGATGTACATATCTTAAAATTTACTACAGAAATAAACTTATGAAACAGACATTCTGATACTTTTTAATGTTCTAAAGTTGACATTAAAAAATATGAATCAAAAATCTTATTCTCAAAAAACAATTAACTGAAATTCTTTTCAAAAGTATTTAAAATGAAACTTATGGAACATTTAGCATTGAGTCGAAAAAATTACCATCGGCTAAAAGAAGTTAATTTTCATACATATACATACATACTCAATGGAAGACTTTTTATTTGGAAAAATTCTTTTTGAAAAACAAACGAAAAATCAACAAATCAAAAACAGAAGAGGGAAAATGAGAGCAATTGTCTGAATTTTCAAATAAACATTGTACAAGAAATAAGAAGGTAAGTTAAAATCAGTAATAAATCTATTTTGACCATGATTTTATTGCAACAAAATATTTTTGTATACTGCATATAAATTCAAAACATTCAATGCTAAATTCCACATACCATCAATTGCAAATAAAATATTTGGATTTAGAAATGTTTCGAATACTCGTATGTTAAACACGCATGCATTTTCAAATGCCCTACTTTTTGGCTTCAATTTAGGTAAACATTTCACGTAGAAGACGGATTCCCCAAAATAAAGTATAGTGTGAAAACTTCAATGCAAAAAGAAGTACAAACTTATTTACTACAAAGATATGTAAATTAATATAATGCAATTTAAAACACACGTGCTTGGATAAATGTGGAATCAGTGTTTTGACATTTTTTGATGTAAGACTGGAAAGTTTTTCTTCAGTGAAATTTCAGGTACTAAATTTTTCGATTTTTTAACGACGACAATACCTATATATTTGCCAAACAAAATATTCAAGTTTATATCAATCATTTAAAGTAATATTCTTTAATATAATATTCTATAAAGAAACGATTTATGTTTCTTATATCTTTAAAATTATTTAGAAATGTCTGTTTAATATAATCAAGGATGTCAAAAATCAAAAAGAGCGATATATCATGCCAATTCTGATTTAAATTCTTGGAACAATTTTTGGGTCAGGTATAAGACAAGACAAATTCAACCTATACTTTTTATTAGTTGTTTTTCAAAAAATTAATTTAAGCAAAGTTTTGTGTAGTTCTTGTTTTTACATTCTAAAATACATTTTTTTTTAAATTGTAACATCATGTACAGTTACTCTAAAGATTGAGCGTACACCAAAAAGAAAAAACTGTTTTTCTGTTTTGAATAATTAAAATCTATAATTTTATGTTATACTAGCGGCCCGTCCCGGCTTCGCACGGGTAGACATAAATAGGTACAGAAATGTAAGTTATAAGCATGCTAATTAAAACGAATATGAACCACTAAATTAGAAAACATTTTTTGTCCAATCATTAATATACTCTTCGCAGTGCTGTGTTGGGCAAAATTTAATTGCAAAGTACAATTAAAAGTAACAATTAATTAATTGTTAATTGTGATATAACAATTAACAATTAATTAATTGTTAATTGTGACTTTTCAATTAACAATTAATTAATTGTTAATTGTAAGTTTTTCAATTAACAATTAATCAATTGTTAATTGTTCTTGCAAATAAATTTGATTATAATATAAGAAGGAGGAGTAGCTACTGTCTGCGAGGTGATACCAGAAAGACAAGGACAGAAGAAACGTACGTGGCCTTAAGTTTGAACGAGAGCGTGGCAATTGGCAACAAAAGGGTCATTATTTGAGAGTGTACAGTGAAATATGATAATTAATTGTTAGTTTTTAATTGCTTCTTACAACAATTAAAAATATTAATTGCAATATTTTAATTGTGTCTCGCAATTAACATGCGTTAATTTAAATAAATTAATTGTAATATGCAATTAACAGATTAATTGCAATTAAAATTAATTGCAATTAAATTAATTGCAATTAATTTTTCAATCAATTACTAAGATAATTAAAATTTTAATTAATTAATGCCCAACACTGTCGCAGTGTATGCGATGAAAGACATTTTATGACTAATTTGTGTACACCTTCTGTTCGTTTTATTAGGAATTTCTAAAATTTTCCATAGTAATCTAGTACTAAATATAGCCTATGTTACTCAGTGATAATGTAGCTTTCTAATGAAAAAAGAATTATTAAAATCGGTCCAGTACTTTTTGAGTTTATTCGTTACATACAAAAATACAAATCTTTCCTCTTTATAATATTGATGTAGAAGTGTAGATAAGCAAGAGAAAAAACTTTAAAAAACAATAACAAAACAGAATAACAATTAAAAAAATCAAAACAAAAAAACTTGAAGAAATGTTAAAGCGTGGTAAAATTGGAAGATCAATATTTTTTAGAGCCATTTTTAGCCTTTATCACTGGCTGTAACCACCGCGGCATCGATTCTACAAGGGTTTTTGTGGAAGTCGAAGTATGTATATTCTTTTCTTTGAAAAACAATATGGATATGTTTTTTAGTAGAAGTAAAGCCATAATAATTCAAAGACTACACAACTTATAAGAAATTAAAATAATATGACATTTCATAAAATTTTGAAAAATATGTTTGTAAAGCTAAGGAAAATGTATAATTCTTATTAATAATCTAAATATTTAGGCGCAGGCATTAAATCACTAAGCTCAAGAGATTAAAGATTTTAAAGCCACTTTCGGAACTTCCCAGATCTTTTTGGCATTTTTCCAGTGATTTTTTGTCAACATTTAGATCTTCTTTTGAATAATCCTAAATTCAGGACTGTTTGCATATCGTATATATGTATTATTTCCAACTATTTTCAACTTAAAGAAGATGTAAATATAGGGATAAGTATAAAATGGCACACTTGCTTGTATAGCTAAATGCTTATCAGGCCATTTTGACTGGTTAGGTCTTTTTATGAGTTTTAATAATATCTAGGCCAACTTATTTTAGTAAAAACTAATATAAAAAACTTAATACTTTCATTCCTTTACTGCTTTACCGGAATTCAATGTTTTTTATAGAATTGTGTGTTAGTTATTTTTATACAAAACTTCAGATGGCTCGAGAAAGTTTTAAACTGTTAAACTTGGTAATAGCTGAATAATTGTGGTCGCATAAAACCTTCTTATTCTGTTTGGTTTGAGATTATACCATGAGGATAGGTTCAAAGGGGTGATATATACGAAATGGCTGAAAATCATGTTTGTGTATATTTAGATTGGGGAGCCTCCCCATTAGTCACCCATTTTCAGCACTTTTTCTTAATTATCAAATTTGTTTTTAAACATTTGCGTATTCCTATGAAAGAAAAAAATTGAATTTCGATCACTTCAACGGCTTCTGACGGGAAAAAGATAAAAGTGGAATGTTTTTGCTGAGCCAAATATTGAACTAACTTAAAGATGGATACCCTCCGTTTTTTATTGATTCGATTGAGGTTTGTTTCTGTTTTTATCAGTTTCATCAGTATGAGTTTTCGGAGGCCTTTCACTATAAATATTTTATGACTTGTCTTGTTATATACCCATAGGAATTTATATTTTTACCGGTTCAATTTATAGAATTGAAAATGTTGGCATTTCTCGACAATTTTTTCGTCCGCCAAAATCTTTACAGATATCGTCTTCAAATGAGCTTGTTTTACAGATCATAATATCAAAAGATGTTTAAATACCAAATATCTCTTGAAACGATAACGTTAGCTTCTTCAACTTAATTTTATAATATTTGACTGTAAACAGGTTTTTTTTTTCCCTGAACACTTATTTTTAATAAAAATTGTTTAAATCATGAAAATCATGAAAAAATTTAAACCTATTGACTGTTTACAGTCAAATATTTCTTTTTTAAAGAAGCCTATAGCACGGCAATAAACATAATGCTACAATTTATCTTCTCTGAAGACTTGTAGCAACCATATAATTCGCAGTTGCTTTATGTAGCTCGGATTATATGGTATCGCGATTTGTTCGAGAAATTTTGCGTCAAGACAAGGTGTGATGGTCATCTTCTGATGAGCCCAACCATCACACCGGGGCGAAACGCAAAAATGAACACTCTTGCTGGTTTAAATTTTTTCATGATTTTCATGATTTAAACAATTTTTATTAATTTTGTTCATTGTGACGTAATATAACGGTTTTTTTTATAAATACAAAAAAACTGAAAACTGATATGTATAACCTACATATAAAATAAATGTATGCATCGAAGAATATCTTTCTGAAGATCTGATACATTTAAAATAAAAACAAAATTCAAATTACATAATTGTAAAATAGTTTTGACATTTAATACAAATTTTAGAAAAATTCAGTTGACTTATTTTTTATAAAAAATAATATCTACAAAAAATGCTATGTATATAAAATGATTAACATTTTTCAAAAAGGTATTGACATCCAAATTATTTAATTCCATAGAAAATATTAGTCGATACAATAACTTCGGTAGTCAGTATGACAATTTGGTTGTCGTAGTTTTAATTTCCTTCAACCAAAGTTGTCATATTTACCTAAACGAATTTCGGATCCCAAAATTGACAACAAAACATTGAAATTGAAAATCCTATTGACTATCGCGGTCATTGGCTGAAAATTGACTACTTGACTACTAAAATAGTCAATAGGATAACTTTTTTCGTTCTGTGTACAAAACCCAATTGGTATTTTTCTTTCGACAAAATTTCTCATAAACAAAATCAGATATTTAAATAAAACTTATTTTATCATATGCAAAATATTGTTATTAAATTTTAGTTCATTTTTTTCTAAAAATATTAATTTTTTTTCGAAAAACGAAAACTTACAAAAACAGCAAAACTGATAAAAATAGTTTTAGACTCAAATATCTTGAGAACAAAGAATGATATTGTCTTCAAACTTTTTTTATTTAACAAAAAATGTTGTAATTAATATTTTGAAATAGTTTCTGAAATGTTTACAGGATACGAATGGGAAGTTATCAGTATAGGTCGTATCCCAGTCTCTTTTTGTCATTTGAATTCTCCTTGTGTAGGTTAACGTTTGTTATTGAAACACTTTTAATCTTTTATTTCAATTCAGATATTTAAAATATATTCCCTGCCTAATTTCCTTGAAAAATGTATCCTTTAAGTGATTTTTATTTTTGAATATACGATATAAGAAGCAATTTCATCCGACAAACCTGAGGAATTATTATTAATTTTTATAATTTATTTAACTATACTCACATTACTATTTATAAGTAAAACAAATCTAATTTAGGTAATAGGAAGAGAAATTATAAATATTAATAATAATTTGCAAGTCCATTGGCACGTTGAAAGCAAAAGTGTAACGAAATAAATTACACCAACAATAACGAGTACAACAAAATATACGAATATGAAACAACGAAACAAATAGAAACGTAACGTAACTAAAAGATTCCATAGCTTAATAAATGTATGTATCTTCTTTTTGTATAAAATTGAATTAATTAATTTTCTAGCGCATGACCATTTTTTGTGTCAATGATGATGATGATGACGATGAGAATGGCGATGTTGAACTTGTGATCGCCGTCGTCGTAGATATATGTAGTTAGATATGCAAACTATACTCGATTGATGATAAAATGATAATAATTATAAAATATTTTACTACTTTACAATTGTTTAACTTTTTTTCACGTCCGTCCGTCAGACAGCGCAACTTCGTCTTCTTGTTAGTATTCATAAAAATGATGGGATGGTTTAGGTTGGTTCGTGTCTTCGGTTCGTCTTCAAATAAATTTTTATATTTTTTCTTCTTTCTTTCTTGAAATGCTTTAGCTGTCATTTTTCACTCTTACTTTTGATTCATATAAGCAAGTGTGTGTGTTTTTGTATCTTTTGCCTTCAAACTTCTTCAAAGTTGTCTGAGGTTAAGAAAAAAAAGAAGATGGTAAAAAGATACAACAAAAAAAAAAATATTTTGCTAATTTTCTTTTCGCTCAACTCTTTTTTCTTTTCTTCGGTCTGTGTTGTTAGTTGAATTTCGCTTTATTTCATTTTCAAAAGTCTGGTTTTTATTCTTCTCAAGCCCAGCACCAGCTTTTGAGGCATCTTTGATTTCGTTTTCATTGGAGCGTGTTAAGTTGGTATGTTTTTTTTTTGTTTGTTTGTTTTGACGATGGGAGTCAAAACAGAAGAAAATATTTAAAGAAATGTGAAAAACAAATAAATAATATTATGTTGCTGGCTGCGAGAAGACTGCAAATGAGACTTTTTGGATTGGAAAAACTGCGAGATTGATTAATTAATGAGTTCAATGGCATGATGCACCCACTTAACTTGTATTTTATGGAATCAGTTTATAATAGTTTGATGGTTTGGAGAAGGATTTGTGGTTATTTTATTTTGCTTACATAGATAAGGTATAGAAACAGTTATCATTTCAAATAGATAAGCATCTTTTAGTAAGAAAGTCGAATCAAAATTGTCTGATCAAGACTAATTTATGGCTCTTGCTGAAGAAAACTGTAGATAACAAAAAAATATAATTTAAAATTCAAATAATTTCATTATCAAATATGAAATACAGACGCTTGTCTCCAAAAACTTTCTATCATTTGTTGACCTGTCTGGGCCATGTCCAGCCCACTTCCATAACACAAAACCCACATATGTTTCTATTTTATTGTTAATCAACAGAATTAATATTAATTTAGATATTTAACACATCTTTTTGTTTTAAGGTCAAAGGTTTTGATGACTTTTCTGTTACTTGTTCTCTTTTTTGTATTCTTTGTTTAAGAAAATACAAAGCTATAGCTTGTAGATTAGAAGGCCAATAAGAACTTAATTCTTTTGATCTCTTTTTAGAGTTAAATACCTTTGATTTTACATATCTTATAATATGTAGAGACGAGATGGAAAACTAGCCTACATATTCTAATGTACATGTAGCGGCCCCTTTAGATGGTAACTTAATACCCTTTAAGTATAAATGTCTAGTTTTAGGTATCATCATTATAGAATTATGTGTGTCAGAGGTGTTTGTTTTAAAATTTGTTTTACTTTTTTTCTGTGGCATATATATTGTCTTCAGGTGAACATCACTCTACTTAAGTCTCATAGGTTTTTAGTTTCACTTTTAAGGTCTATCTAGATGAGTAAAACAAGTTGAAGGTTCTTTAGAGATATTGACACGACAGAATTATCATAGAATGCTCAGATTCGAGATACTTAAGCTGGCCATTCGAGGTGATAAAGATGATGAATTACACTCTTTTGCCCTACTTGATTTTTAGTCGTATCACTTTAATAGATAGTTATTCGTTATTTTTTCTATCTATAGAAAGACCTAAAAGGAGATTTTTGACATTATCATTAGAATCTTTTTTCCAGTAGCAATCAAAAATTCAAGTTAAGTTAAGTTAGTACTTCAGTAAAAGCCATGATTAAAAGCCCACTTAAGTTTTTTAATTAAAACCAAAGATTTTATGGGTATGAGAAGAACATTGACTTAAGTCTATCCTGCTAAAATAATGTTAGCTATAAATCTTATTTTTTGTTTTGTTTCCACATGTCTATAGTACCTATACCGCTATTATACCATTAGTCAATAAAAAATGTGTTAACAAGTTTATGCAATATAGCCATCACTCAATTAACTTACAGTTCTGTGCAGAAAAATAACTTAAACACTAATTGAACAATTTTGTACTTATGGTTTAGCTTTAATCCTATCAAGGGAAATATGAAGTCTTTTTTAAGGAAACTTTTTGAAACAAATTTTAATCGGATTTGAAAAATCAGTATTTTGCATGAAATAAACACAATTAAATGCTTTTCAAGTTTTTAATCCTTATTTTTACTTCTACTAGTTACTAATATTTAGAAGGATTTTTCCAATGAAAGGATTTATTTTGAATAGGCCACTATTTTGGCAGCTGTCACTTTTGAAGTTGTTATTTTTTGACACTTGACAATTTAAAACTACGACATTACTAAAAATGGAACAACATGCTCTTCAGCAATCCGCTTTGAAATTGTTAAAATCCAATACAAAAAAGATGAACATTTTATAGTTTACAAAAGTAATGAACTTTAGGGTCATCTTCGTCGTGTAACATCAAAGGTTTGTCCATTCCTAATCAATCTTTGGAATTAGGCCTTCCATGATATAATAAGCATTTAGTATAAATATATTCACGTCTTATAAATAATAAATTGGGTGGCGCAAGAGTCCGTTGAGAAGTAGGGCCTAGTGACTTACATCTCTTAACCATTCCTGTGTGCGAGTACTGTTGTCAGAGATGGAAGGGACCTGCAGTTTTATGCCGAATCCGAACGGCTAATTTGAGAAAGCACTTTTCAAGACAAGAATTACTCTTGGAGGATTTGTCAATTCCTCGCGAGAGGCAGTACCCGTGAAAAAAACTTAAGATGGCATTGGCAGGAATCGAACCAAAGACCTCTGGCATGACAGTCCAACGCACTAACCATCATGCCACGTCTTAAGGCTTTTAAAGTTCAGTTAACATAGAAGCTCAAGCCGGTTGATCATACCAGCAACGTCATGAGTCATCACTATTTGGGTACTTGATATGCATCAAAATTATCCGGATTTTCTACCAAAAATCATGTTCTCTTAAGCAGATGTACATATGTTAAGAGGCTTCGTTAATAAAACGAATTTTCAAATTTAGAGCTTGGAAAATCCAAGAATGATTGTTAAAAAGCCTCCCCATCGATTATGCACCTCGAAAAAAAATCTCTACTATTACTTGTGAGCATAATAACTGGCTACAACCTGTTGGAATACTTCAGGAAGAAAATTCAGCCTCTTAGCGATGACATATGCAAGGGGTGCAATGATGAGTAAGAGCATGAGGACACTACTCACTTTCCAATCCAATGTCCAGCATTGCGCCACACATGATACAAATTTTTAGGAAAATACCTTTAGATATAATCATAGGTTAAAATCAGTTTTTAGGGAAGTTATAGATATAACTTTCAGGGTATCAGAGAGATATTTTGCTGATCTAAGTGTAGTGATAACTAAATCAATCTCCAGTCCATTTAACTAACCTAACCTCAACTCCCCATAATCAACATATCACTGTTTGGTACTATTTTTGGGATTAAGATATGAAGGCATGATTTGACTTTACTCATTTAAAAATGATTCTGATTCAACTGTGAAAAATTTTCTGACCATTTTATTATACTATACCTTTAGACTTTGTGCTTTAGGGTCACTTGAAAGATTGATTCATGAATCGATTAAAAATGACATTCGTGAAGTTTTCAAGCACATAAGTTAGTTGGTCATGGGCTCATTCATAAAAAGGATATGGTACTACGTAGCGTTGATATCGTTTTTATTGTTAATGGTTCACTTTTTTCTTTAATATGAAATAAACATCTATTGAGTTTTCTTATTAAAATTACTCGTGATTTAAATATTCAAATGAAACCTTTTAATGGAAAATGTTGTATTGACGTAAATAGTAAAAAAAACTGTCTGTTGATATTTAATATGCTTTGAAATGACAAATTCATGTTGCTTTGTGGAAAATTCATAAATATAACTATTACCCTTATGAACCACTTTAAAATTTTTAAATCGAAAGTCTTTTACTAGAAGAACTTTGACTTGGTATAGTTAATTTAAAGGCCTTGTTTTTCTGTAAAGTTAATAAGGCAATTCCTCTATAAATTTATCAGCTTTATTGAAGGGAGACGTTAAAGTTCGGGAAGTGACATTTTTGGGGTTTCAACTAAACAAGCGGGGTAATTTCACTCAAAGGATACTATTTTTTGGCCTTTTTGACAGCTGTCACTTGCTTTATGATCAGTATGGTTTACCATTCTATAATAAATTGACTTAATCCTGAACACTGTTTGCTAATCGTGTGAATTTTATTTTTGGATTCAATACAAATTAAGAAACAATCAATTTATTGAAGGAAACTTTTGATCAACGCATTATCGAGCGTTTTGAGCCTCCCAGACCGCCAAAATCATGCGATTTAACTATTTTTTGTGGGCTTGTGTGAAGTCGCTTTTCTGCGCAAATAAGCTCTAAGCGAATTGATGCAAAATGTTACCCGCGACGGCCTATTGCACGAAATCATTTTCCAAACATAATTGCAAACCATTACTTTATAACTAGCTACACGCCACTACGTTACTTTGATGATTTATCATAGAACAAATTTTGTTTGAATATATGAAAGGTCAACTTTAAAAGATAGACATTACGCTGTCGCTGACTTTTTTTTAGAATTATTAAAGAAAAACAATTCCGTCTTAACCACTTTAGCAATAATTTAAAAATTTCCGCAGCGCAAGTAATAGAAGCTATCAAAAAGGAAGCAGCCACAAAACTCATATGGCCTTCACTGGACCTAAAGCGCTCTAAAGGCTTGTTATCTCAAAGCAGACTTCATATTAGCTCCCTAATAGGTGTCCTTACGGGACACTGTCTTATAGGCAGACACGCAATACGACTTGGTGTAGTCTCAAATGACTTCTGCAGGAGCTGTATGGACGAGGAAAAAGAAGAAACAATCTCTCACCTCCTCTGCACCTGCCCTGCTCTTTCACTAAGACGCAAACTTCATCTGGGAGAATATTCCTTTGGTAATCCCAGTGAACTAGCTAAAAAGGATATCAAATATCTCCTTCGCTTTATAAAAAGCTCAAAATGGTTTGACTAGTGGGAAGTAATTCTCTAGATTCATGTGGTATCACAATGGGCCTTTTCTTTTGGCCTAAGTGTGTGGATTCTGTATGCGCAGCCACTTTAACCTAACCTATCAAAAAGGAAAATTATCTCCGATTTTGAAACATTCTTCATTGGTACTTCACTCGTATTAGTATTAGCGTGATTTTATAAAGCTCATATTTTCTATTTAAAACTGAAAAAATTTTTCAATTTCGGACCAGTAGTTCCTGAGATTAGTGCGTTCAAACAAACAAACAAAGAAACATACAAACAAAACAAACAAACAAACAGACTTTGGCTTAATAGTATTAATATAGATAAGGCAACATTTTTGGTCTTATCATTTAATTTTTTTTTGGGTTGTATTTCTTTTCAAAAATCACACGTCTAAGAAAGCACCCTCTTTGAAATACCAAAATTATTCATTGGCCAAGCAATTTATTTCAGGACCATGAAAATACTGATCATGTATACTGTCGTTATCAGCACCAAAAATAAATAACTTACTCATATTAGGTAACTATTTCTCTGTCTGTTTATATGGTTATAAATACAAATGTTTATTGGAAGTTTTTAGTGTTTGTTTTAAATGATTTACCTTTTTTAGATTCTACCCTACCAAAAATATTTGTAAGTACAATTATATTGAAACGCACAGTACTGTATAATGAACATATAATCATTAGTCATTAATCAAAATTTGTATACGAGAAATTTGCAGCATGTTTGCAATATAATGCTAAAACTTTTTGGGCGGTCTTCAAAAATAAATTATCTTTTTGACGTAATGTATTCATCTTTAAAGATATGCCAAAATCTTTTTAGGGTAATTTGTCTAAAAAAAACTCCCCACAAGTTGATGGATTTAAAGAAATTTACCATTTGACATTTTGAATAAATTAAATAAAAATAAAATCTAAAACAAAAATGAAACCTGCTTTTTAAGGTGTTATCATAATTTGAAAATATTTATACCTAAATGTTTTTCTTTTCTTTATATTTTAATAATTAACATAGATGCATGCAAATACATACGTCTCAGATAAAATTAGCATTTTATTTAAATCGATTTTTCTCACACAACTTGTCACGATAATAGGGATACAGTATATGTCCACAAACGTAGATAGATAGATAGATAGATAAATACAAGTATGTCTATCTATGGCTGATATTTGTCTGAGATTTAGTATTTTTTTTTATTTTGAGACCAATAGGTCATGGGTAACTTTTGTTTATGTTTTTGAATGTATTTACTATTTTCATTTGACCAAAATTCAGAGATCAGATGAGTTGATATCTGTTCTCTTTATTTTAAAAGTTGGATGTTTGATATGCTAGATGATAAAACATATTCCAACCCACATTTTGGAGAGAATTTATAAATTATATCGAATTCATCGCATGGGTCTATTTTATGGTTAAGGGCAATACCGATGAATAAAGTGGCTCGAAGGAATGTCAACTAAGCTTTCACCACTTTATTACCTTCAAAACTTAAACGAATACAGCCAACAATAAAAGTCAATTCATAGATTTTTAAAAATGAAAAGAAAAAAAAGAGGCCAGGATGCGACCCACACTGATACCTTCTCATCCCGTCTGTCGATTTGTCTTGCTTAAAAGTTTGTCTATATGTATCAATTTTTATCAAATTTGCGTACTATTTTTTGTAGGTTTTATTTTTTTATGAAAAAAGGACTGTTGGATTTTTATAAAAAAATGACTGAATATCGAAAACAATATTTTCTGTGAAATAAAATAAGTTTGAAGCCAATATTTTTAATTTTTGAAAAGATATTTGAGTCGAAAGTAAATTTTTACCAAGTTTTAGTATTGTTTTTTTTTTAGGTTTTTATTTTTTGTAAAAAAAACTGTCAATTCGATTTTTCTCAAAATTTTATCGAATGTTGAAAACAATATTTTTTGTAAGATAAAATTAGTTTGACGCCAATGTCTCAAAGTTTTGAAAAGATATTTACGTCGAAAAACAATTTTTACCAACTTTTATAAAGTTTTTTTTTAGGTTTTTATTTTTTTTAACTGTCAATTCGATTTTTCTCAAAATATTTCCTAATATTGAAAACAATATTTCTTACAAGTTTAAAGTAGTTAAAACCTATTATCTCAAATTTTTTAAAAGATATTTGAATCGAAAATCAATTTTTACCAACTTTTGTTAAATTTTTTTTTGGTTTTTAATTTTTTGTAAAAAAACTGTCAATTCGATTTTTTTCAAAATTTTACTGAATGTTGACAACAATATTTTTTAAAAGATAAAATTAGTTTAAGGCCAATATCTCAAAGTTTTGAAAAGATATTTGAGTCGAAAATCAATTTTTACCAACTTTTAATAATTTTTTTTTTTGGGTTTTTATTTTTTGTAAGAAAACTGTCAATTCGATTTTTCTCAACATTTTTCAGAATGTTGAAAACAATATGTCTTAAAAGATAAAATAAGTTTGTAGCCTTGATTTCAAGTTTTTGAAAAGATATTTGAGTCGAAATTCAATTTTTCCCAACTTTGAGTAATGTTTTTTACAGGTTTTTATTTTTTATAAAAAAAACTGTCAATTAGATTTTTCTCAAAATTTTATCAGATGTCAAAAACATTACTTTTCGTCGCAAGTTTTTCAGTTTTTTTGATTTATAAAAAAAAAACGGTAATTGGATTTTTTTCCAAAAATATACTTGTTTGGTATCACGTTACAATATATAATATAAAATTTAATTCAAGTCTCTAACGTCATTGGTTCATGAGATATTAAGGTTTAACCAAAATTTTCACCTTTTTTAAACTGCTATGGTAAAAAAACCACCCACGCAATTTTCTTGAGAGCCCTTTCTGCATCTTTCTGCCTTATTATCTGTATAACAAAATTTATTTGAAGTCGATATCTCTTCTGGTTCTTGAGCTATGGACGACAAAAAAAAACGTCGCGAACGTACGTACACACGCACGCACAGACATCTTTCTAAAAATCTTTTATTTCGACTCTAGGGACCTTGAAACGTCGAGAAATGTCAAAATTTTCAATTTGACAAATCGGACCCATTACAATAACTTCCTATGGGAAGTTAATAAAGGCTTGTACAATTTTTAAATTCCTCCCCCAGTGAAAGAACATTCGAGGAAGATCGCATCTCTGGTGGTTCACTGAAGAAAGTCGTCAATTTGAGCAATTTATTTGTCCTAAAAATAGAATTTTAGGCTCTGGAGACCTTCTTCTATTGTTGATCAAATCACAGCTTAAGGTTTTATAGATGTTTTTTAGATATAATCTAAAATCATTTCTATTTCTATTTAATAAAATCAATAAAGCAAAAACTTAAATGCACTTAAGAATTTTTAATTTAATTTTTTAAATATTCTGAGAAGAATCTTTTATATTTAAATTTTTTATAAATTTCTTTCATATCCAAAAGAACATGAAAAAGTAATTAAAATCAAAAATACATAATTTTGTAGTTTATAGTATTTATGACATTTAAAAACGTCATTGTTTAAAGATTTGCATCTAAATGTTCTATTTAAGTTTGCAATAAAATATAAAATTTCTATTTCTCATTTATAATAAATCAAATTTAATTCAATAACCCATGTTTAATGTTTTTTTGATTAAGTTTATTTTTGTTTCATTATAATTTTGGTTTATGTTTGACCTTGGCATTTTCTTTTCTAAAAGTAACATAAAAAACATTTAACGTTTGACAATTAATTCAAAATAAATATCATTACGTGATTCAAAAATGCATATTCTAATTTAAGTAATCCAAAAATTGCATAAGAAAATTATATAAAGAAATAACTTTTTCTCCTTAAATGAAAGAGCTGAAGTGCGAACTTGTTTAATTTGATCTACCACTGTTTGTTTCTATTCTTTCTGATCAGATAGCTTTGAAAACTTCGAAATCAGTTTGCTTACAATATATATATATATTTTTGATTCTTGAAACCAGTGGTCTTTTCTAGTAGGCATATTTCAGCCAAGTAACATTGCTTTGGCGTGAATGTGAATCGCACTGATCCTGGAACACTTTTAATATCAAGCAACTTACATTAATTTGCTTTAACTAAAACTAAAAATTAAAATATTCTTATATGTAAATAATTTTAAATGAAGCTTTAATTGAGCTTTTAAATAGTTTGAAAATCAATACAAACTCTTTGAGTTAATTTTCATTTGAAACCCAATTTCTGACAAAGTGTATTTTCTTTACTAAAAATAAATCGAAAGCAAAGTAATACAAGAAATTATTTAATTAAAATAATTTACTTCAGCACTTTCGGTAGTGATTGAACAACCAAACACTTTTAGTAAAATTGTTAAAATATTACTACAAATTATGAAAGTCCATTTTTATTTATTAAACTTTCCTATAACGAAAGAATTAAATTACCTACACTAATTTTTGGTCTGGCTTTACCCGCATTAATATCTCCACTTGATGGGAACTAACTTTTTAAGTCTAATATTTCTCAATTTCAAGTGCGTTTTTGTCTTCAGTTTACTATACATGTGTTTGTATGTTTCTAGTTTACTTATATGTATGTATATGTGCATTTAATGTGCCACAATTTTTTGATTCACACAAATTATGTGAAATCAAGCAACGTGGTTAAAAAAAAAAGAATGGTAATAGAGTTTTGTATTTTGTGCTCCCATTCCAGTGTGGAATTGCTTAATAGAAAAATCAGCAGTAATTTCACGCAACATTAGAGCTGTTGTGTGCGTTTCAAAGAAATAGACCAAGTTAAATAAAAGTTTTTTTTGTCTTTTATTTTTCTAGCAATTTCTATCATTTTCATACTTCTACATCATAAATTAGTTCTCGAATATAGACAGGCACCGAGGTAAAACTTGAAAACTGCAAAAATGGGTGGATTTTTAAATTAATTGATTTCAATCATCAGTTCACAGTTGTTATATTGTTTGAAATCGATAGTGAATATAGAAAGAAAAATAAATCGAAGCAAATTAACAACATTTTTATTTTTTAATATTTTCATTTTACAGACAACTGTGGGGACACAAAATGTAGACACAATGTTTTTTTTTTTGTATATCTGAAGGAATGTATGAATTTTATTTCGCTTGCTGATTTGAAAGTAAAAGTTGAATAACAAGTTTTAATTTTTCTGTATATCGATCTAATATCTAATATGTAGTTGAAGACAATTTAGATAGATGCAAGTTTTTCAAATTAATTAAGGTAGAACGACAAAAACTTGAGATTGGATTTTAGTTTTTCTGAGGAAATTTAAAGGAAAGTGAAAAGTTGAACAAATTGAAAAAAGACATTACCTCTCATTAAAACTCAGGTAGTTGAGGATTCCAACCCTGCTTACTTTAATATTTATAGATCGATCTAAGTGCCACTATGTTCTTACGATGGTATTGCCTTTTACATCACGATTGGTGTTGCCTATATCAACTTCAACCACAATTTGGTTCCTGTACTAATTCCTTCTTCGATTTTCTATGGTTCTGTAACAAATCATTCACTTTTATTTTTGTATTGTCTTCTCATGAATTTTATGGTTTGTCTGATTCCATCTAAAGAGCTGTTTTTTCCCATTCTCATACTGAAATCTTAATTACGCTTGATAACACTATTCTTCTTTGCTTATTAGGAGTAATTCGAACCAGACAGCTCTCGAAGGAGTATGTATTAAGATTTTGTTTGAGTTTAACCAACTTACTCAGTTGGTCAACGAGCCCTTTCGAATACACTTCTTACCATGATAAATACATTTTTATTATCCTTTAGGCACATTCAAGAGAAAGCCAAATGGAACTATCTTAACAATGATCTTGTTATTTTTAAGATCATTATTCTTAAAAATAATTTTAGTGAGTTTAATAAAAGGCAATATATATGTATAATTGACCGAAACTATTTTTTATGAGAAAACGGACTGTTGGATTTTTATAAAAAATTTACTGAATATCGAAAACAATATTTTCCGTGAAATAAAATAAGTTTGAAGCCAATATTTTTAATTTTTGAACAGCTATTTGAGTCGAAAGTAAATTTTTACAAGTTTTAGTATTGTTTTTTTTTTAGGTTTTTATTTTTTGTTAAAAAACTGTCAATTCGATTTTTCTCAAAATGTTTCCTAATATTGAAAACAATATTTCTTATAAGTTTAAAGTAGTAAGAAGCTATTATCTCAAATTTTTGAAAAGATATTTGAGTCTAAAATCAATTTTTACCAACTTTTGTTAAATTTTGTTTCGGTTTTTAATTTTTTGTAAAAAAACTGTCAATTCGATTTTTTTTCAAAATTTTACTGAATGTTGACAACAATATTTTTTGAAAGATAAAAGTAGTTTAAAGCCAATATCTCAAAGTTTTAAAAAGATATTTGAGTCGAAAATACATTTTTACCAACTTTTATTCATTTTTTTTTTGGCTTTTTATTTTTTGTAAAAAAACTGTCAATTAGATTTTTCTCAACATTTTTCAGAATGTTGAAAACAATATTTCTTATGAGATAAAATAAGTTTGAAGCCATAATCTCAAGATTTTGAAAAGATATTTGAGTCGAAATTCAATTTCTACCAACTTTGAGTAATGTTTTTTTTTTAAGTTTTTATTTTTTATAAAAAAAACTGTCAATTAGATTTTTCTCAAAATTTTATCAGATGTCAAAAACATTATTCTTCGTTGCACAAAATTGTTTTGGAGATGAAATCATCTTTTAGTCGTAAAATTTTAGAGGTGACTAATTTTTTTTCAGTTTTTTTGATTTATAAAAAAACCGTTAATTGAATATTTTTTTCAAAAATATACTTGTTTTGTATCACGTTACAATATATATTATAAATTTAATTCAAGTCTCTAGCGTCATTGGTTCATGAGATATTTACGTTTAACCAAAATGTTCACCTTTTTTTTAAACTGCTATGGTAAAAAAACCACACACGTAATTTTCTTGAGAGCCTTTTCTGCATCTTTCTGCCTTATTATCTGTATAACAAAATTTATTTGAAGTCAATATCTCTTCTGGTTCTTGAGCTATGGACGACGAAAAAAACGTGGCGAACGTACAGTCGTACGGACGTACGAACGTATGTACGTACACACGCACGCATCTTTCTAAAAATCTTTTATTTCGACTCTAGGGACCTTGAAACGTCGAGAAATGTCAAAATTTTCAATTTGACAAATCGGACCCATTACAATAACTCCCTATGGGAAGTTAACAATTGTCTTTTTAGAACAGAAGTGATGTCTAATGCTTTGATTTCAATATTGCGAAGCTTAGGTATTTCAGAGGTTTCTTTATTAAATTTCTTATTCGCATTTGTACCTACAAATTACTTCACTCCGCAAGACCATTGATCGAATGCGACTGGTCTTGATAATATTTCGCCAAAAGTTTGTAGGCATATATTCCATCTTATATCAAAAAGCGCTTGCATTTTTTCAGTTCCGAAAAAAGAACATGCTTCCACCAATACTTGAACACAGACCCATCAGTATTTTGGGTTTTCCGTGTTATTTGAAAAATATTTTGCATGACCAAATCGAAGTTTACAACTAACTCTAAAAATGGCGATCTGGTTTTCGCAATAAGCATTGTTGTGGGTCTGCAGCCATAAAAGTTACGTCGGATATCCAGTTTTCTCTTGACTCTGGTGACTTTGGAGTTGTTGTTCTTCTAGACTTTTCTAAAGCGTTCGACTGCATTTATCACTCTATTCTACTTTCTAAACTTAAGAGAAATTTCAATTTTTCTAGCTCATCACTTAGGCTTTTGTGCAACATTCTCATAGGTAGACTTTAGCGAATAAAAACAGAGGTTGGTATTTCTAATCCTTTTTTTTCAAATATCGGAATACCTCAAGGGTCGGTACATCTTTTATTTTGGTTATTTATAAATTACCTTCCAGATGTCACTTCTAACTGCCCAATCCATTTGTTTGCCGATGATATTGTACTATACACTTTTCGTAGAATTGGTTTGATGGAGGACTGGTCTAAGTTAAATGAGGATCTAATCCATATCCTTAATTGGTCTAATAACAACAAAATGAAACTTAGTCCTATGAAGCCTGTTTCCATGTTATGTTCTAGAGATGCACCCAATCCCTTAGATTTCCCTGCTGTTGTTCTTGATAATGAAGTAATTGGTTTGGGATAAAGAATTAATAGTAGTTTCATGCGTACTCTGAGATATTTCTCAGACTTATTGTTACCCAATATGATGAAAAACCTCATTAAGTCATTGATAATGCCTTACTTTACTGCTCGATATATTCAATTATGGACTGTGAGTGTAAACTCTCTTAATGATTGTATTCCAATATTTACAAGTGTATAACATTCAAGATAGGTGTCCTAGTTGCCTTACTAAAATTCTTAATTTTGTCCATTTACAAAGAGGATAACAAATTTTACCGAGTTTTTCTTTTAATATAGCTAAACGTAGATTTTACATCTTTGCAATTCGTTTATGGAATTCACTTTTATATAGTCTTGCTGGCAAACTCACAGCAATCCTTACAGCTTATGATAAATCGACTTTCGGAATACTGTAGACGATGGAGCTTAGTAGTGAACCTGAACAAGTCGAAAGTGATGGTTATCAAGAAAGGTAAAGGAAGGTTAAGCTCAAGTGAACAATGGTACTTCAACAATGAGAACATAGAAAGAGTGAAAGAATACAAAAACCAAAACCCAAAACTTAAGTATGGAAAAACACCTCAACGAAAAACTTCTTAAGGCTAAAACCGCGATTAACGTGGCATGGAAAGAATGTTTCAACAACAAAAACATTGTGCATAGCAGTAAATATAAAGTTTTGAAGCAGTATCCCAATCAATCCTGTTTTACGCAGCCCAAGTGTGGGGAGCAAAGAAATTTGAGATTGTGGAAAAACTCCTGAGATTTTATTTAAAACGAACATTCCACCTTCCTTCATGCACCCCAAACTACATGATAATTTTAGAAACAGGCTTATCCCTACTCTTCGTAAAAACGTTGAATCTGCAAGTCGAATACATTCTGAAAGTACTGAATATGTCCAACAATCGCTTACCAAAGAAAGCAGCTTTACAAGCGATACAAAGCAAAACAGGATGGGTTAAAGAGTGGATTGGGCTAGCAGAAGATACAGGTTTAACTTTAAATCTCAGTGAACAGAGTACATGGTCTCTGTACCAGGTAATTAGGCGTCTGGATGAAAATTTTATTAATGTGTTCACAGAACAGGCATCCAGCTCACTTCATCGGATGATCTATAGCAGGCTGAATTATAATCTTAATGAAAGAAACTACTTCCAGGACATAAATACTGTAGAGCAAATCTCCAACATGTTTTGGTTAAGAGGTGAACTGCTAAACAAGTTGTACTCATGAACCAAAAATCAAGGTAAGAAATACTTCAATGTAATAACAGCAGCAAGAATTTTAGTCATTTGTAAAAATTATTCCTATTCTTCAGTCCCTAAACTTGTCGTTAATGAAACTCTTTTTTTTTCTAACTCTATTGTTTGTAAGTCAGTTAGTCGGAAATTCTATCATTCCTTTTAGTGTCATGACTCCGACGGTTCTTGAGAGAGTAAAATCATTTCAGGGATCCATCTTGTTTCAAATTCCACTGGCCTGAATGGTATATGTTCTATATCTTTCGAAGGTTGTTCTAAAGTTAATTGATTATATGATTATTAAGAAATATCTTCAAAGCTTCTTAACGACTGACATTACGAATATCGCAGCAACAGGTCCACTAGTGAACTCATGGTTTGTCCTAACAAAAAGTTTGACTAATTTTTACACAGTTTTGTAGAAAAGCAAAAATATTGATATTTCAAAAGCATTTAATAGAGTTTGGCATCAGGTTCTCTGATCAAAATTGCCTGTCTTCGAGTTTGGTGAATCCCTCCTACGTTGAATTCAAATTACTTTTTGGAACGTTCAAAACCGTTTTTTATTGGATGGGTTAAAGTCTAAAACCCACAACATAAATGCTGGTGTACCCCAGGGCTCGGTTCTGTCTCCCACACTCTTTCTCATTTGTATTGATAATTCCTAAAACTTCTGATCAACTTATCAAAAATCGCTCAAGCATAGTTCATTTTTATTTTCTCTTTAGGATTATCTAATATAGGCTCCAGTTATAGCTATCATTGGTTTTCATCATTGAAAACAAACATTGGAATTTTTTTGACAAGTCGTTTATAGCTATCATTAAAAATTTCTGTCATTGAAAAATGTTGAAAGCCACCGACAAATTTTTACTGACAGAAATCTGTCATTGGAATTGTGTGAAATTGGAACACTAATCAGTGGAACGATTCGTTCCACTTTTGAACATATACATAAGTATCAGCTGTTAAGGAAAATTGAATTTCCTTCCGAGAAATAGAAGAATACATTTTTAGAGAAAAATGAATGTGGAACTAAACTTTTTTTTTCTCAAAAAAATTCTGTGTGTTATTTCCGATCGATCGGTATATAATTTTCATTTCTAATCAAAGGGAAACACCGTCAAATGTCGATTCAAAAATGTTTTCCGGATCGATTTCAATGATAGCTATAACTGGCGCCATATATCAAGACAAACCCTATATGCAGAATGATATAATCCTATGACAATGAGAAATTATTTAAATAAAATCGAAACTTTAAAAAAAGTGAAAGGACTTTACCAAGAAATGTTGTAGTTCCACTAAAAACAAATTTGCAATTTCAAATTGACACCTTGGAATTCTTTTACCAATGCCGATTGACATATTACTACTATCAAACTTCAAAGTCAAATCTATTTATCTATGTACCTTTTCAATGTTTTGATTGAATGCCAATAAATAAAATGTAATATATTATAAAATTCAACATTAAAATTCCCTTTGTACCTTACCTACCCATCAAGTCCAGACGCCATATTAACCATCAACTATCAGACCATTGAAATCTACAGACATTTAGAGACCGACATAGAGTGTCTCCGCATTGCAAGTCTGTAATGAAAATGGCAATTCATTATGGGAGCATTCCTCTATCTTCGATATAAGATACAAATATTTCATATACTTTTGTGGTGCATTTTAAATCAAATGCAATGGGGAAAAATAAACGATAAACATACACAATAAAATACCAAATTTATGCACAAAAACGCACGTATTGTTATATTTTGAAATCATACTCCGAGTGTTGATGTTGAAAACATTACTATTTTTCAACAAGTTACTTAATGGCTTGAAGTCATAAGTATTATTGAGTTTATTTTAAAGTTTAAGATCATAGTATTTTGAAACTTAAAGGCAGCTTTTAAAAGAATGTAGTCTTTTATGAATGAAATCATTTATCGAATTTACCTTTAAGATTGCATACGTTGACTTCACCTAGAGATTAGGACCTACAATTTTTCAATCACCAATTTATTTAACCCTAGAAAATGTACAAATAAATGGAAGGACTGTAATTGAATATGAAGACTGCAATTAAATGTTCAAATAAATTCGTTAATACTCAAATGATTGTAATCAATTGATTGCAGTCAATTGATTGCATCAAGGATTGTATTCGAAAAATATTACAAGGTTAAAATTCTTTAAGTTTCCGTATAAGAAGGACAGTTTGGGCACCCTAAATTAAATGAAAAAGAGCAGTTATTGACCTGAAACCGAGGACGATTTTAAAATGTCCAATTTCCGAAACTAGTTGCATGTGACAAACATTGTTGAGGAGCTTTTTTTTTTTTTTTTTAAAAAATGCAACTTATCTCACAGACTATTTGGAATTCTTCTTACATTTTGGACTTTGGAACATCCATTTTTGTCTTCATTTAAATTTTCTTGTATCTTTGTGGTATTTTATGTACCTTTTATATATTTTCCGGATTATGTATTCAAAAAATGATGACACTTTGCCAATAGATCATCGTATCTTTAGCCAATAATAATTTACTATCGCTTTGTAATAAGTATACACCATCTGCCTGTGGCGACACTCTCCTATTCAACCTGCAATTGATTGATATGTCTATATGCGTACACCTCCCATTATAAGATGCGGTAGATTATATATATTTTACTGACCATTCATCCCATCTAAAGTCTATAGATATAGATACTAATTTATTATGCATGTTTGAATTCAAAAGTCAATTTTTATATTTCCAAACACGTCCAATTTTCACCTGTAACGATGATGGTTTGATTAATGTAACCAACATAATAACTTGTATGTTAAAGTGCATTAGACCTATCTTGTTATGAATATGGATGCATGTATAGGGTGTTCCAGCAACGACCACTTCTGCAGACCATATAACAGCGACAGCGAACTGAATTCCGCTGTCAGGCAGGATGATCCATTCAACATAGAGGACGAAAGCCAACAATCCCGTCTTCCCGACTTAGACGAAGCAAAGATTACCATATCTAAAGTGAAGTCTAACAAAGCCGCTGGAGCAGATGGCTTGAATGCTGAGCTGAAGGTAATTAAGTTAGGAGCATGCACCAACTTATCTGTAAGATATGATCGGAAGAGAGCATGCCCGATGAATGGAACCTCAGCATTGTTTGCCCTATTCTGAAAAAACGAGACCCTCTAAACTGCACCAACTATAGAGGCATCAGTCTACTTAACATCGCTTACAAAATGTTCTCTGCCTTAATATGTGAACGTCTAAAGCCCATCGTCAACAATCTGATAGGTCTTTATAAGTGTGGCTTTAGACCAAGAAAGTCCACAGTCGATCAAATATTTACAATAGGACCGATCCTGGAAAAACCCAAGAACATCAAATCGACACCCACCGACAAGGACGAGCTGTACACTGTACAGAGCCATGTCTGGTTGTGGCATCCCTGCCTAACTCGTCCGTATGTGATTAACGGAACCTTTGGATGTTAAAAAAGACTTTAGACACTGTCATGATATCTTTAACATCCTCCTTGAAATAATAGTACAGAGCTCTCATGTTAAACACTGGAGGTAATATATTTCAAAAGTCTTTCCAATTTCTAGCACATGCTGATGACATTGACATAATCGGAAGAACTCAGCGTGATTTAAAATGGGGCTTTTGTGATTATTGAGGCAGAGGTGGCACAAATGGGTTTAACAGTCAATGAGGGCAAAACAAAGTACATGCTGTCATCAAGAAAGGGCCAAAATAACGATATCTCGGTTGAAACATCAGAATCGACAGACGTAACTTTGAGGTAGTTAAGGATTTTGTCTACCTAGGCTCCGCTATGAACACAGAAAAGAACACCAGCGCTGAAATCAAACGAAGAAAAACTCTTTCTAACCGCTGTTTCTTTGGGCTAAGAAAGCAATTGAGTAGCAAAGCCCTCTCTCGAGCGACCAAAGTGTAGCTACATATGTAAGACCCTTATGATCCCCTCTACGGTGTAGAAGAATGAGATATGACAAAAGCGGATAAAAGCACCTTAGGTCGTTTCGAGAGAAAAGTTCTTGGTGTGATCTACGATCTCGTAAGCATAGAAGGTGAGTGGAGGAGAAAATGGAACAACGACCTGAATGGGCTTTACAGCGACGTAAACTTAGCCAGAAGGATAAAAGTCAAACGACTGAGATGGCTGTGTCACGTAGAGCGCATGGAAACCAATGCTCAGGCCCAGAAAGTCTTCGAATCCACTTCCACAGGAAAGCGCAGTATATGAAGAACCGCGGATCAGTTGGCGCGCGCAAGTGAAAAGTGTTGTTGCGCGAAATTCTCGACTTCTAGCTAACCGAGCTAGATAGAGAAGTTGTTGGATGAGGCTTTAGTTCACACAGAACTGTAGCGCCCGCCACCTTAAGTAAGTTAGTAGTTTGATTTTTAAGCTATTCGTTTTTATAAATGGCAACCTTTCACATCATATCATATGATATTTGAAGTGACATCTGAGTTTGACAGACGTCAAATAAATTCATTACCAACTTCAAATCATGAAAAAACTGAGTGATCAACTTCTTCAACAGATCTACTCCTGAATCATTTATCTTTTTTTTTTGGAATTGTTAACTGTGAGAATTGTCATCAAAAACCAAGGGCATCCTGTAGGTCATATAATGGATAATTATTGCACTTTTGTTTTCCTTTGTAATCCTATTTTGATGAAAAAGAATCGCATTAATTGAAAAGTGTATTTTGAGTTTTTAAGTCAGTGCGTACAAAGCATAAGCATCTTTTTGATAAATCAGCAACTGTTAAAAATTTTTTTAGAATACTTGAAGTACACCCTGTTCATCTTCTTTGCGTCGCGTCCATCGCGGCCTTTGCGCTGTTGCCCATTCGTGTCAGGTATAATTTCTACGGCAGCTCTTTTAATCAAAAACAAGATTTTCCATCTTATTCGGCCATCATACAAAGCATTACCTCATCAATGTGTAAATTTGTATCTTTAATAAGCGTGCGGAAAATTATTTAAAGACAAAAACAACAGAGCAAGACAAAACCTTATCAATGAATGGGCAATTTTCAATACCAGTTCCAACGTTGAAGTTATTAGCTGGCTTTAAAAAGAAAGAAGTGTATTCCCCAATGACGGTCTTTTATGTCGGTATTTCGCGGAATATTTTCCACTGATTTCCTAATTCGGCGGCGGCATTGAATTCAATATTGAATAATGGAAAATTGATATTGAAAATTTGATGCCGTTGATTTGTTTTTTCTTATACGACCGACCGACAATGAAAAAACAAGTTGCCAATAAATGATGATAGCATCATATGTCATTCTTGAGATACTCTTCTTGTGATTGATTGCCTTTTGAGCTTTTGATGAAAGTCAATGGCTCCTGATGGATATCCAATCATTTCATTTGATTCGAGGCGATTCGATTGTTTGTCGTGGCATCAGTGAATGTATCGTTTTTGTCTTTTGATAAATGAGGAGGTACCTAATATGAAAGTTCCGATTTATGAATTTTATTTGTGTAAATGCAACGAATTAAAGTTTAAACAAATAATGATTAGGTTTTATATATCAGCCTATTTGATGTCATGTTTTATTTCAAATATTGGCTCTTTAATCACACTCATGGGATGGGTATTGGGTTAGGTTAAGTACAACAATTTATTTGATCACATTTTCTGTTGTTCAGATGGCGTAAAAATTTGCATTGGAATTTTTGGAATTGTATCAACTTTTTTACGAGGAATTTTATGGGTATTTCAATATTTTGGCATTGTAATAGGATATGTTATACCTATGTGAGGTGTGGTTTTAAATGATGCAATAGGAGAATGTTAAAAAATATCAATACATATCAAAAATACTCATTTTTGATGTAAAAATTCACATGATAGTTGTGGAAATTTTGATTTAATTAGAGAGGCCGGACGATGAAAGCATATAAATTGGAGAGAATGTTGGTTTTGGCAAAGATTGAACAGAAGATCAAAGTTCAGAAATTGTGCATATGTATAGTAAAAAGTGTAGGTTTCTGTGAATTTATGAATTTTCATTTGAATGTCAACAAAATTTGTGAGTGCTTTGTGAATATTTGAAAATGGTTTGAATACAAATTGTTACAGCTGTGAGAGGCCCGTCTCATTAAAAAGCATGTAGTTTGGTGTTGGTAATTGTTGTTGAAGAAATGGTATGGTAATTTTGAATCCTAGATAGAGATACTGGTCTTCTTTAACGGTCTCTATTTGGTTTGTTCCATGGAACTATTTCTCGTTTGCTGCTTGTCATCATATCCCCTTCCGAAATACCATTTTTTGGATTTTTATTCACAATCAAATTTCAATAAGAGCAATAGCAATGCAATTTTTTGATCATCAACTGGAGTGAATCAGAAAACTCTGCCGAGAGAAACAGAACATCTGCGCATATAAGGGTCTTAATATAAAGTATGTCTTGTCTAATGTGATTTCACAAGGCATGACTTTTTGAAGATCTTTAATATACACATACAGCAAAAGCTGATGGACTTAGGTTACTTCTATTAATCGTACCGAAAAAAAAAACAGTTCGATAAACTTTCCCCAATCCATACTGCATTAAGAGTTTGGCTGTAAATGCCTTCAATTATGTTACCGAACTTTAGTGGCATATCATCTCTATACAGTCTTTCAGTCATCTAGACCAAGCACTATGGTGTTCTTGATGGCTTGGTCTTTAAGCCATAGGTTCGGGTTTCCTAGTTTCAAGCATTTGGGCTGAGTTTTGAAGATTCTCTTATCTAGAGCGTTGCTATTTTACCACACTATTTGCCTGATTTGATATATTCGAAGTGTTTTAGATCTTAGATATACATACATACATCTATTATAAAGTGTTATTTTTGTTCTTCTAAAATTGCCCTCCTCACAAACATGGCCAAAAATCCGACGATTTTTTTTTCTTTTAAAAGAGTCCAGGAACAACTCATCTTCTGTTTATTGTCCAGCAATTAGTGTCATTTATTTCAAGACCAACTGGTTTTTATTGTTCGTAAACCACAATAAAAAAACATGAAGAACTCTATAGTGATAGGAGTGACTAATGATGTTTATGTCATCCGTTTATTCCAAAAGTTGTAAAAATCTGTTGAAGATAGTACCAACATTTCAACGATATTGAAGAAATCACATGCAATGGCGCATCTCTTTACTTAAACCCTGTACATGTTCGGAGAAGTTCAGAAGAGTTATTTCCTATAACAAATTGAATCGGGGTTATGAATACCCTTATAATGATTGCAAGCAATTAGGAAGGGAAGACAGGATTAGAAAGGAGATATGTACATTAGTTTTAAATGTCTGCACATTGTAATGAGTGGGACTAATTGAGCCTGGTAAAGCGTTCCACATTCGTGTAGTGCGGCTAAGGAATGAATCCCTGTACGTCAATTGTACACAAAAGACCAAATTACGTTATTGGGGCATCAGCTTAAATATGAGAATTATACTCGAGTTTTGGAAGAATAAAAACTTTGCAAATTGTAGGCAGATTAGAAGAGGTAAAAAACTGTTTGCATCGTCAGATAAAACCTAAACTCTTGACAATGTATGCTCATATACGGACTTAGAGTCGATAAAAAGATGATGGATCTAGACTTGAAATTTGATTTGATATGTAGAAATTTTCTGAAAACAAGACTTCAATTCTTCGCTTCGAAAATTTTCCTTTAGGTGTTCGATGGCAATCATTGGTTGGTCATTAACCGCCTAGTCTTTGTAGCGGATACTCGGTCTTTCTCGTTGTCTGGAACCATGGGGTCGGGATTCAAAATTTTTCCTTGATGAATCGTTGTTGTCCATTTACTAAATGTGGCCGAGTCACTACTGAATCTTCTCCTCCCTTCGCCCTCTTCACTTATCGGTCCAAATATCCACAGAAGAATTGTTTTCTTGAAAGTGCCTAGTATCAATTTTCCCTTTTTACTAATGGTCCAGCACCCGGTGGACGGTGTAGTGTTCAAATGGTAAAATTAAAGTTTTATATAACGTGCACTTTGTCTTTCGAGAAAAGAGTTTTGAACACATTTGTTTGGCCAAACAGAAGTAGCAGTGGTTTGCTAGGGTAATTATTCGTCGGACTTTCACTAAGTTGTCGTTCGCGGAATTGATATTTGTTCCGAAATAGGTGAAATCCTTGACTACATCGATATCACTGCTATCAACAGTGACGTTTTGCCCTAGGCGATGGAGAGTTGAGGCTTTGTTAGTTGATAGCATGTACTTTGTTTTGTCCTTATTCACTTCAAGAACAACGCTCTTCGCCTGTTCATCTATAGTTGTAAATACTTCCAAAACAGCTCGCTTGGAGCGGCTAATGAAGGGGGATCCCGAGTTCTCGTAATTTTAGAAATTAAATTTCTATTATATGTTTGTTTAAATGTAGTTTACTAAAAGGGTTTTCCAACTTAAGGTTTTATTTTGAAAAGAACGCTTTTTGGAAACTATAATATCATCGTATTTAACGCGCCTAAGAATCATTTTAAAATATTAAAATTGGTGAAAAATTTGGTAAAATACGAATTGTTCTTGTATTATAATCAAATCTTCACACATAATTTCATAAAAGTACTGCGCATCCCAATTAAGAGTACGAGTATAAATTTAAATACTGAAAACTCTTCTGGTTATAATATCTATTATTTTTAAATTTAAGAAAAAAAAACTATACAAATATATGTATAAAGTTTCTAATATTTTCGTATTTTCTTATATTTTCAGGTATGTCAAACAAATCATTTGCAAATTTCTTAAGAGTGAAAGAGTTTAGGTACGTATTTTTTCAAAACCACATATTTTTGTATGCTTATTTATTTCCTTTCTCAATGCGAGTCTTGATTTATGTGACCATAATTAAGATCATTTAATCCCAGGAATGTGGAATCAATAAAACAACAACAAAAAAAAAACAGCTTAAATCAAATCAACTATCTCTGACACAATTTACACAATTATTTTACCCTAAGACACAAATAATTGAGTAGGTATAATAAATCATGAGAGCTTTTGAAAAAAAAAAAAATTAATTCCAAAAACTCAAATTACTCAATCAATTTCATGAATGTTGTAGGTACTTGGACATAATACCCACTTTAAATGCATTTCTCAGATACAAATAAAAAGTGTAATTTTCGTTTCAAGGCAACAATATACGATTGGAGTACAATACTATTGACATATTAATTGTTCCGAAAGACGTTCCCCAAAAAATAAAAGTAGTTCAAAGATTATGCATAGCGTTGAATTCATTTATTGCCCAATAAATTAATCAAAAGCATCCATACAAAAAGAGTGATATTTTCCTCACATTAACAGTTAAAGACTGTTACATTAGTTCCACTCTCTTCCCACAAAATATTGCCAAAAAAAAAGTAAAAATTCAAAACCTTCCATCCATTGCGCGGCGGCGGCAGCAGTCGTCGTCATCACCCGTCACCCCTCAAGGGAATCCCCTCAAAAATGCAAACCGAATCGGTACTTAATTCACTTTTTTATTATATCATCGAAAATCTCAAAGACCAGAGTGAGAGCACTTTCAAGACTTTTAAGACTAGAAGGCTTGCTGTGCGATAAGATTAAATTAATTTGACTCACAATTGAGTGAACACGAAGACAAAATGCGTCATAAACATGAAAATCCGTTAAGACTTTTTGAGATGACTGAACGCGATACAATTTTGAAAAAAAAAAAAAAAAACAAAACCAGCTCAGCGTGCCGGTAACTAAATTAACTTAAAATAAAAATAAAACTTTTTTATTTTTGAAGCCAAAATGTGCGATGGTGAGGAGCGATGTTATAATGAAATTACTTCAGTCAGATTAACATGAGATCCGTTTTACTTATATATCTTACCTACTTACCGTTATTGTTACCACTTTTTTGAATTTGTTACCAACTCACTGTATCATTGATTGTAACAATTGGTGTTGATGATGTTGAAATTGAAATTAAGAGTGTTTTATGTTGAGTGTTGCACTTTGGAGAAGTAACTTCTGTATATATTTTTGGTTGTTGTAACTTAAATGCGAAGTGCGATACTAATTTTTAATTAAAATAGAGAAAAACAAAACATATTGAATTGGTGGAATTGGTCTAGGTTGTTATTGAAAAACTTACAAAATAAAGTAATATTTTGAATTTTTAATTTCAAATTAGCTGCATTCCTTTATTTTTGATTATTTAAAAGAATAATAAGGTACCTACTTTATGTAAAGTGAGTATATTAAAATTAGGTCACTATTCATATGCAATGAACCATTTTTATTAACCTTCTACTGACAGCTGATAAATTAGTTATTTTCCATTGGAAGTTATGGTAATGGGTCTATTTTTCAAAACCCTAACTCATAGTTTTTGAGTCGGTGACTGTGTGAACAGATAATTACACCAATATATACAAAAAGGACTTTCAAAAACATTCATTTACTATAGCAATTTTAAAAAGAGAAGCTGCTATGCGCCCTCACTGATAACTTCCCATTCGTACATGCCTGTCGATATTTCTAAAAGTCTTACAAAATATAATAACTAACATATTGTGTAAGCCAAAAAAAAAACGATTTGTACGAAAGGTATCGATTCAAGAAAAAAACTTATAAGTTTATGATTGACCTTCTAAATATTGAAGACCGAAATTCAATGAAAGGTTTACCAATATCTGTGTGCTTCCAAGTTTTAACAGTACGACTTATCTACATAAAATTGCTCAACTAACAGCAAACAGAATAGTTTAGAGGATTTCAAAGGTTTTGGCTCTCCAGCTAACGCAATTTATTTTGTTTCCCTCTACAAAATATTTTGTATAGGTTTAAGTAAAATTGTACTAGAATTGTTGTAGAATATACGAGTACCTTAAATCTGTTTCTAACTAAACAGAGCTGGTAAATTCTTTATTAATAGCAGCTGTGTCTAACCTAGATGTTAAATTTAGACTCCAGTTCAAATAGACTCGGGTTTAAAATATGACTATGAATATGCCCCAATATGATCGTTTTCAGGATACTTGAACTGAAAACCACTTTTCAACAGTTTTTATTTGTTACTGTCAAATTTGATTTTTCTAAAAATAAGTTTTATTTTAATATCTGTTTTTATGCCAGGGATATTTAAAATGAAAACCAATTTTTAGTAACATTTTTTTAAAGTTTTTATTTCTTTTAAAAACTATGAAGATGTGATTTTTCTAGGGTATTTAATTACCCTATGTTAAAAACAATGTGGCATATTCATATTGTTATATTTTAAACCCGAGTTTAATTGAAACAAAATTTAAGTTTGACATCAAACACAGCTGATATTCATAAAAAAAATTTGGCAGCTCTAATTAATTAGGGACAGGTCTAAGGTATATTCTACTACAATTCTAGTACAATTTCACTTGAACCTATATGAAACGGATTAAAGAAGAGAAAAACATAAAATTACGTAGCTAGAGAAAATTTGGAAACGATTCTGTTGGTTAAGAAACTAAATGAAAGTCGCCTATTGTTAGAACAAAATATTTACATATTGTCGTAAAGATACGGTTGTAGTAAACATCACATGGAAGAAAGAAACTTGGTTGATTTGAAGGAGCAGCTCTATCGAATAATTGGAAAGCACGAAAACTCTGTTCGGGATAGTTTTAAAGCTACTGCTCGCGAGTCCCTCAGTAGAGTGTTGTACTCCCAACTTAATATGAGCTTAAATCAAGCAAATTACTTTCAAGACTCACTGAGCTTCAACAAAATCTCCTTAATTTTTAAAGCAAGATGCGAACTCTTAGGACTTAACGGAGCACCCTACAATGGAAGTTTCAACCAATTTTGTTCCTTATGTAATCTTAAATCCAAAGAAGACTGCTTTCATTTTATCAGTATATGTCCTATTTTTGCATCTCAACGGATATCGTATTGCGGACAAAGAACATTAAAAATGCAAGAAACAATAAAACTCTTAAACGAAACGACTGGAAAACCCTCGCATCATTCTTGAAAGATATTTCCAAGTATAGGATGTTGCTAATATCTGAATTTAAATAGTTATACTTATTTATTATTTTGTAATGAAAAGAACTTTTTATATACATTTATACCAAATTGCTAACCGAGCTGACGGCAATGCCATAGCTTTAAATTCATTCAATTGTTAACAAATGTATCAAAACAACGAATCAATAAATGAATACTTACTTACTTACTTACTTAGTAAACATCACATTACCTTTGTCGCTTTGTTGAACATTCCGAGCGAAACCTCTGATTGAACTTTGATCTTCAATTTTAAGAGGGTTTATCTTGGCAGTATCTTTTTTTTCTATTCCAATTCCAATTTTCTGCAAAATATCAAAATCTTGATCAATTCTTAAGTCTTCTGAAATTTCAATTTTTGATTTTATTTTTTCAAAGAAAACGTCTTGCAATGTAATTTTTTCAATTATTTTGTTTATTTTTGACGTTTTATAGATTGATAAACAGCTTGAACATAGATTTTGTCGTGTTTACTCCAGGTTATTGTTTAAAAATGAGTTCAATTTTTCTATGAATAACATAAACTGAAGTTTAGTTTAGCAAAGACAAAATCATAATTTTTTAAAGAACGCGAGTGATTCAATTTCAAGTATTTTCAATAAATAAATGAAAAACACAAAAATTAAAATTTAAAAACATTGGCGAAGATTTTGTATTCTGAACTGCATCAATCCCTTTGATATTTCTGACCATTACTTTTATGAGAGGTATCAACCATCAAATAAAGGGTTGCTTATATAGAGAAGCCTGTAGCATTTAACATCGCTGAGATGTTTTGTTCGAAATATACATCCAAGTGATGTAGGTAATGTTAAGTTTGCTACATAAAAATAACTTCTGTACAATAAGTACAACTATATTGAAATCTTTTCATGGTATTTCTTAGAGCACAGTAAGAAGAATAATTGCAAAGGCTTAAGAAAATTGGCTTAAGCTAAGCAATTTCATCTCCTTTCCATCTATGTAAAAGCCTCGCATTTCAACAATTGAAATCAGATTGTTTTCATATCGTTGGATCTTCCAGGGTTATCGGAGCAATTGATTTCACTCACGTGCGAATTAAGCGTTCTTCGAAAAATGTTTTAAATGTTATCCATTAATAAGTTGATGAAGAAATATTAAAATATTATTATTGTTATGCCTGGGACAGTTTGTAAATCGAAAAATATATATACATTAGCTTACCGTGTCAATGTATTTATTTAGAAAACGACAACAAATTTGTTTATTATTTTGTCAGGTTCAAATTGAAAAATAAAAAAAGAGGCTGGGATGTGACCCGCACTGATAACTTCCCATCCTGTCTGTCGATTTGTCTTGCTTAAAAGTTGCTAGGTTTTCGTGTTATGTTAACGAGATTTTTAGTCGAAACCCAATTTTAGTAGCAATTCTTAAAAAAAAATATGTCTTATATAAAAAAATACAAATTGGATGAATGAAATTAATTTGAAGTAAATATCTTCTTTTGTTTTCGAGATATCGAAAACCGAACATCAATTATTACCAATTTTGCGTACTATTTTTTGTAGATTTTAATTTTTTATGAAAAAACTGACTGTTGGATTTTTATAAAAAAATGTACTGAACGTCGAAAACAATATTTTCTGTGAGATAAAATAAGATTGAAGCCAATATTTTTGAAGTGAAACTTCTTTATCGGCGTTGGAAAAAAATTTACCGTCACATTTTTCGGTTACGCGTCACAATTTCTGGTTACGCATCACATTTTTTCGTTACGCGCCATCTTTTTTTTTTCTGTTGCCTTTATAATCAAAAGAAGAAAAATTCCATCTATCTGTTTTGTTTTTCTCCTATATTTTCTTTCAAATTATTTCCTCCTTAAAAATCTTTGGGTATTATATTTTGTTGTTATGTTTATGTTATTCTTGTATTTCTTTCTTTTTCATTTGTGCTTCTTTCTGCTTCTTCTTCTTGCTGCTTGTTTCATTTTCAAAATCGACCAAATTATGATGAGAATGAGAGAAGAGAATTGGCTCTATTTTGTGGAATGTGGAATCTATGTAATCAATACTCTCTCCCACTCTCTTTCTCTGGAAACTGGAAAATCCACAAAATGAATTGATTCTCAAATAATCTTAAAGAAAAAACTTAAAGAAAAAAAGCTTATCCCCTCTTTTTGAACTTATTATTTGTATTCATGTCTATGATAATAAAATCCTTTTGTTTAAACTTTATCTAATTTAACTTTATTTAACCAATTTCTGGAAAGTTGCATGTAGATCATTTTTCGAAAAATAAGGCCATAAAGAAGTTTCACTTCTTACATGTGTACACTAGTACACGCACACATTTTTTATTTTTGAAAAGATATTTGAGTCGAAAGTAAATTTTTACTAAGTTTTAGTCTTGTTTTTTTTAGGTTTTTATTTTTTGTAAAAAAACTGTCAATTTGATTTTTCTCAAAATTTTACCAAATATTGAAAACAATATTGCTTATAACAAAAAATTAGTTTAAAGCCAATATCTTAAAGTCTTAAAAAGATGTTTGAGTCGACAATCAATTTTTACCAACTTTTATTAATTTTTGTTTAGTTTTTATTTTTTTTTTTGTAAAAAAAACTGTCAATTCGATTTTTCTCAAAATTTTACTGAATGTTGACAACATTTTTTTTTTAAAAGATAAAATTAGTTTAAAGCATACATCTTAAATTTTTGAAAAGATGTTTGAGTTGAAAGTCAATTTTTACCAACTTTTACCAACTTTTAGTAATTTGTTTAAGCTTTTTATTTTTGGGTAAAAAACTGTCAATTTGATTTTCCTCAAAATTTTACTGAATGTTGACAACAACATTTCTTAAAATATAAAATTATTTTAAGACCAATATCTCAAATTTTTGAAAAGATATTTGAGTCGAAAATAATTTTTTAACAACTTTTCTTAATATTTTTTTAGGTTTTTATTTTTTGTAAAAAACTGTCAATTCGATTTTTCTCAAAATTTTACCGAATGTTGAAAATAAATATTTCTTATGAGATAAAATTTGTTGGAAGCCATAATCTTAAATTTTTGAAAAGATATTTAAGTCGAAAATCAATTTTTACCAACTTTGTACAATTTGGCTTTTCCTAGATTTTTTAACATATTTTAAAACTAATAATTTTATTTATGCTTAATATATAAAGCAAGTAAAAATGTATTTTTAAATTCCTATTCAAAATCACATGCCCTTGAAAGAAACCAAAAACTTCAAGAAATTCAACAAAAACAATCCCTCTAAGTTTTTTTTTCGAATTTTATCTAAGATTTAATTTAACACATTTACACCAGTTATAATAAATATGGTTTTTAATGTCTCTTGAAGTAACAAGGTACAACCGAAAAAGGCCATGGCATTTTTATTTTTTATTCTAAATAATAGGTTACTGAAAAATAAAACAATAATATGTATTTTAACAAAACAAATGATTCCATTGGATTTGGCAAAATCTACATAATTCCCATCAGATCTTATAACAGATCACCCACATGTTGATTTTGATTTTTCATTCTCTTGTACTGGTTATGGCAAAAGAAACCAAGGCTTCTTTTAATCTAGATTGACAAAGTTTATTTAAGGTAATATACAAAAATAAAACATTTATACTATATATTTTATTTTAATAGCGGTTAGATAAATGTACCGTTCTGACATTTAACAAAAAAGATACAAAATATTAGCGCCATTCATGAGTTGTGTTTTTGCGGTCTTATAGATAAATTAATTCAAATACTTTATTAAACTTATTGAGTTGAGTATTTTAAATAAAACAAATATAAACGTCTTTATTTAAGGAGAAAATAAAATCATTAGGAATTTTGGTTTATCCGATTGAAATCTTCAAAAGACAATCGGTAAGATTCAGTAACGGGTAGTGTGGGACCTAGGCTATCCTATGAAATTTGTATTCATACTACAACTACATTTGGGGAAGTTTAAATTTATATCACTTTCCCATAGCTTTTAGTTCATCGGCTCATGGTCATGAGGCTTAGATGCTTAATCTACGAAAATTTAAGAAGGTTAAAATTTCATAGTTATTATGAGAACATGATTTTTAATCACTTCTGTAAATATTCCAATTGAAAGGTCGGGAAGTAAATTTGTATTTCCTTTATACCAAGGGACATTTATTATTCCACGAATGCTTTAAAATGTTTGAGTGGGCTCTTAGTTCTCTTCTTTCGTTTTAGATAAGTCTTTATTCTCAGCACAGAACAGAAAATAAGTCTTTTTTAGTAAAAAAAACCTTAAACCTTTTAGAAGTAATGAAGATATTCTTTTAATTCTTGGTTCTCATGAAACATCAAATATTTTGTCTTTTTGAGAGGGGGATTCTTGTAGAAGCTTAGTAAGGGCTTTGGTTGACAGACTATGGACACGATTTGACGAAAATAGTATGAACAAATTTGTTTAGAGGTTTCAATTTGTATGGAATTCAAATCAATCGATATCGGAAAGATATTTCTATGAGCGTGCTATAGTAAATACGCACTTTATTGATACTTACAAAAAATCAAAAGATAGTATTTATTTTGTATAAGAAAAGAAAACGTGTTTTTAAATGGAAAAATAATTAGAAACATATTAAATTTGCACAACGCCTTGAAAGGTGGTTATAATATATTCTATTCCATATTCTATTACACTGATGCCCGTTCTTTTGGATGATCAATCCAAAAGTTCAATTTTGTTTTTCAAACCAACACTTCACTAGACTTGGAGTGCGTTTGGAATCATTGTCCTGTTCAAAAATGTAAGAGAATTGAAAAATAAAATAATATATTTACATCCCACATTACATTTGCCATCTGATCCAAAATTGTTTACTTTCGACTCATCACTCCATAAGATTTCCGATAGGGGAGCGGTTTTTGTTGTTTAAGGTTTTTCTGAAACCCATGGTTTTTGAAAAAGCTATACATCCACGCAAACTATTTTTGAAATGACGGTTCCTTGCTACTTGATGCTTGATGATGGCTTAATTGGGTTGAAATGATATGACAAATTGTTTGACTAGTGGCAAAATGATTGACCTTAAATTCTGTCGGCCTATAAGATGATCTTCTCCTTGTGTTGCTTTTCTTTTGATTTCTTTCCTCTTGTGGTTTTCAAGGCTTCCAGTCTTAATTTAAGACTTCTTTTGAAGATTTTCCTGAGAAGTATATTCGCACATTGAGCTTACGTCTTTCCGCAGGTGTACAACTTTTGTTTTTACACATTTTGGGAGTTTAAGAAATTGTAAGGAATTTATTAAAAGTTAAAAAATCATAAGCTAGTGATTTATTGATTTGTTTGATAAAAAATAGGTATAGTAAGTTTTAAATCCTTAATATTTTTAAAATACTCCTCTATTAAATTTAACGATATGAATGTACGACATCTGGAAACGGACCGAATTTTTTATTTTATTCATTAATTAATCGTTTTCAAAACTTGAAAAAAAGTACATAAGCTTTTTACTTTTGTCTGAAAACCCAAAATGATTTATAAGAAATGCCCAAACTTTTACAGGAAAACTACTTTAAAAAACTTCGTGTAATTTTTGATATATTATTCTCATTTGTAGTGTTTTTTTTTGTAGCTATTATGTTCTTTCAAATTTGTCGTTTAAGTGGGTTTTATTATCTTCTTAACTTCAAAGAAAAACAAAACAATCGTTAAGTATCACACATCTTACGAAAACCATCTTTAAGAGTACTTTGCTGATACTAAAAAATTATGCAAAAGTTTCCCCTAGAGATAAAATAGAATATAGGCTCTTTATGTGTAACTTGAAATATTTAAGTTTTGTTTTAGCAAACGGTTCTTAGCCGTTGTATAGTCATTATTTGTGCTTTGTCGTTGTATTTAGTTATTTGTTTTCAACAGCTTTTTAAATCACTCTCACAGACCATCACCACTAAATTTCAAGTAAATCAATCAAGTTCAAGTTCAAAGACCATTTAAAGTCTCATAACCTTTACAATTTTAAACAATTATGAGAAATTATTTAAATAAACAAAAGAAATGTTTACAAAATTTGAATACAAATTAAACAAAATCAAAAAAAAAAAAAAACAATATTTAACCAACAAAAGTTCATCATCATCAGATAAACCATAGATAACCTTCAAATTTCTTTTTGATATAATGTATGTAGGTACAACATTCAAGTTCTTGGAATGTTGGTATTACTAAGTGCTTAAAGAATGTCGAATCCAATTCGTTTTAGCTCATTTAATTGTAATTAAAAATAACAATAGCACGGCTGTCTCTATAAACCTTTTTGTTTGCAAAAATCTGGTTTTCAAAAATCAGCATAATTTTTATTTAATAAGGTATTTACTTATAAAACAAGGTATAGAGATATATCCATTGTTTGTAAATTTTTACTATATTAGCCTTGACATTTAATGATCTTTTGTGTATATAATTTTGAACAAAAGAGTTTTAATTTCTGTTGAAAATTTATAAGAACTTTTAAGTACAGGAAAATATAAATTATGATCAAGCCATAAAAATCAACAGAACAATAATTTTTCTTTTAAAATCCTACCCAATGGTATTTTTGAACCTTCATTTAGTGTTAATAATTATGTATTTATTATTTTTTGAGTTGTAGTTTTAAGTACTTATCACTTGATTTTAATTTATTGTCTTCATAAAAAGAGGACGTTTAGGATTGACCCATTTAAACATTCGGAGAGTCTCATTGTTGAAGAAGTTGTTTTAAATTTAAAATTTAAAATAATTGACTTCCTGTTTTTACAATTGTTCCTATGTAAAAACTTTTGCTTATTACATTTATTTTAAAAATAAATTTTAATAGAAGCTATTTGTCTGTTATATTAGTAATAAAAAATGCTCTCAATCAGAAAGTTAAAAAAAAAAAAAAAAAAAAAGTGCGCATACGCCCCAGTGTAGAATTCGTTTTAGTGTTGTTTAGAAAGCAAAACAAACAAAAAATTGGTCACCGTTTAAGCAAAAAGAGCCAACTTTTATAACTAATGTAAAAGAATAATAATTTATAATTAATTAGAGAATACACTAAAATATTAACAATATAAAAATATAAGACCGACGCGACGACTAGATTAAATATTGTCGTATGTGAAAAATTAAGGTTTTCAGAAGCAGTTTTTGAATTGTAATATTTCTTTGAAACCTGAAATCAATTAATCGATATCTGCCTAAGTTTTCAATATGATATCGATACAATTTGTTATACGCACAAGGTCGATAAAATTCAATTATTTCTTAGTCTTGGCCAATTGTAACTTATGCCAATAACTTATCCAGGCAATAATACATTTTATTGCTTCTAAACTTAAAAACATTTTATTTTCAATAACTCAATGACTTTTGAAGCTGTTTTTTGACATTTAATAATTGAATAATAATAAAACAATACACGCTTTAAAAACGAAACAAAAATTCTTAAAATTCACAAGTAACGAAACAATTGCAATTTTGTCAAATTTGGATAGGTGATCAAAATTAACTACCATGGTCTTGTGGTTTATCACCTAAAGTTTTTTTTTGCATTATATTCATTGAAAAGAGAAGGTCTTTGCTTATGCTCCATAACTTATTCAAGACCATAAAGATAGATTTTATAAAGTAATATTGATTTCATGAAAAGGATATGGCTGCAACCGCATCCTTGAGGGTCATTTGGCTAATATGGTTTTATATTTTTATGAAATATCTTTCTCCTTACAGTGAAATTAATATCTAAAGGGTTTTCCATTACAGGAGGGTTGATTTTAAAATTGAAAAAGAGGCTGGGATGCGACCCACACTGATAACTTCCCATCCCTTCTGTCCATTTGTCTTGCTTAAAAATTTGTCTATATGTATCAATTTTTACCAAATTTGCGTACTATTTTTTGTAGATTTTATTTTTTTATGAAAAAACTGTCAATGCGATTTTTTTCAAAATTTTACTGAATGTTGACAACAATATTTCTTGAAAGATAAAAGTAGTTTAAAGCCAATATCTCAAGGTTTTGAAAACATATTTGAGTCGAAAATCAATTTTTAAAAACTTTTATTAATTTTTTTTTAGGTTTTTATTTTTTGTAAAAAAAACTGTAAATTCGATTTTTCTCAACATTTTTCAGAATGTTGAAAACAATATTTCTTATAAGATAAAATAAATTTGAAGCCTTAATCTTAAGTTTTTGAAAAGATATTTGAGTCGAAATTCAGTTTTTACCAACTTTGAGTAATGTTTTTTTAGGTTTTTATTTTTTATAAAAAAAACTGTCTATTCGATTTTTTCCAAAATTTTATCAGATGTCAAAAACATTATTCTTCGTTGCACAAAATTGTTTTGGAGATGAAATCATATTTAAGTCGTAAAATTTTCGAGGTGACAATTTTTTTTTTTCAGTTTTTTTGATTTATAAAAAAACCGTTAATTGGATTTTTTTCCAAAAATATACTTGTTTTGTATCACGTTACAATATATAATATAAAATTTAATTCAAGTCTCTAGCGTTATTGGTTCATGAGATATTTAGGGTTAACCAAAATTTTCACCTTTTTTTTAAACTGCTATGGTAAAAAAACCACCCACGCAATTTTCTTGAGAGCCCTTTCTGCATCTTTCTGTCTTATTATCTGTATAACAAAATTTATTTGAAGTCGATATCTCTTCTGGTTCTTGAGCTATGGAGGACGAAAAAAAAGTCGCGAACGTACAGACGTACGAACGTACGTACACACGCACGCACAGACATCTTTCTAAAAATCTTTTATTTTGACTCTAGGGACCTTGAAACGTCGAGAAATGTAAAAATTTTCAATTTGACAAATCGGACCCATTACAATAACTTCCTATGGGAAGTTAATAAAAAAAGTTGTGTGCAAAGGTTTTATCTTTATTTGAGAGCCCTAGAAATGACATTATGTGTGAAATATAACATTGTTTAAGTGGCCACCGCGGCTTTGCTGGGTGGCGTGCATTCAAAAAGTCCGGTTTTTGTATGACTTTGGCTCATAAACGAGGCTTAATTCAACCGATTGCATCGATAATATTGTCGTTGATGGCTACCGTGGTTTGCGGCTAAATCTGTGACTTAAGAAAGCCCCACAAGAATTGCGAGATAACCATGCTAGAAACCGCTCTTACAGATGACGCTTCCAGCCTAAAATCCACACCAAACAGTAACTTTATTTGGATGCACTGGAATTTCATGAATCTTGCGTGAATTGATGTCGATCCGAATTCAGCAGTTTTGCTTATTCATTCAAAATAGGCCTCATCGCTTTTTGATGAAATGATTTTTTCGACCAGAATTAGGATTAACTTCCAACTGCTCCAAAATCCAATTAGTTTTGGTCGGTGACAGGCCAAGTTCTTGTGAGCGAAGCGGAATTGGCTACCTTTGATGATTGTTCACAATGTCGGTTGACTCAAATTTGACCACCACACATTAAATAGTCGATTTGGAAGGACGACTATGTACCACATAAAAAGGACCCAATGCGAATTGTTGCCAACATAGAACACCCATATTGATAATAAAGTTTTATCACTTGCACCTATTTCTTGACGATGTAATTGTTAAAGTCAACCCTTCCCTTTTAGCAAACCCTTTATTAAAGTCTCTTGAAAAACATTTTTTTTTTTTAAACATGGAAACGAAACATCTTATTGGAAAATCCTGTAGTTCGAAATTAAAGTTTAGAAGTAAAAATATTAAACTAGAGACTCACATGCAGATCATCAAAGTTATATAAATCTGATAAGATTAGCTTTCGACATAACAAAAATCTCAAGAATTAGTCCAACCTTACGAAATAGAACTTTTGAAAAAAAAAAAAAAAAATTGATGTAAAAAAGAAAAGAAATGCAAATCAAGTCGACTGTAAAAATTTTACTCTTTGAAGGTTTAGTATCAAATAATGTTTTTTAATCCCAACTCTTATCTCCTCTAAGAATAACTCTGACATGAAATGTCATATTACAAATAAGTTCAAAGAAATTGGGGATAAATTCTCATTTTTTCGTGAACTACTTGTTTATAAAAATTGAATCTTTTAATCACTTGTGTGAAACTAATGCTAAACTAATAAACTGAAATACTTCAGTTTATTTGAAAATATGAAAAATTTTGTATAATGAAAAAATAGAATTTGAATCAATTATTTTTTGTCTTCAGGTTCAATGAAAAACAGGACGATATGTGCATTGTGCAATGGTTGAAGAACGTACCGAAACCTTAACTTTAGTGGAAGCAAAAGCCTCATTTATTAGGCTAAGATACAAGTTAATTCTAACTTCAACAAAATAAGAAAACTTAATCTAAGATTGTGACTCAGAAAATAAAGTTTTAAGGAAGGAGTATTGAGGTTAAAAATAAAAAAAGTCACACTTCGCATCATAGGAGATATAGGTTCGTTAGAAACATAGGAAGTTCGGTGGGTAGGAATTTGAAAGAGTTGAAGATTACGTGTGTTACGAAAGTTAGTGTTAAAAAAGAGAGGGTTATAGAGGGAAATGAAGTCACTGGAACCAGAAAGGAGTCGATAAATAAATAAAATGCACGACTGGGTCGCACGAACTTGCTCCTGTATGCAAAGAGTCTGTTTAAAAAGTACCTATATAAGATTTAAAAATATACCTGTTAAATAAGTTTGTCTTCAAAGATATAAATGCCATCCGATTTGTCAAAAAACTTGTGATTCATCCCAAGACACAACTCATCCTAGGAGAACTCATCCCGGAAATGAAAAATACTTATAAGCATACTTAACGAAAACAATTGTTTGTGTATTCAACTAGTTCGTTCAAAACTTTTTCCTTTGGATAGCTTTATTTTAATTTCATATTGGAAGAACCAGGATGGAAAGTAAATTATCTGTAGATAAGAAATAGGAAGAACATGTGTGTTTAAATTGTAAAGTGATCGCCTATTGGTTGTGTAGTTAGGTAGGTGTTTAAAACGAATAGTTTTTTGGCGGGCTCAGCTTTATGCAGATAGATAGAAAAGGACATATTTATGATGATAATGAAGGAATGTTATTGGTAGGTAGAAGGTACAAGTTTTCAGCGCAAACATGGAGTTATTACGTTCAGTTTTGTTTTCGTTAAAGTTTAAAAAAAAAACAAGCATACGAACAGGTACAAGAAATTGCTATTCATGTGTTGTTTACAGTCAGGCTCTTGTGCGTTTTTTTATTTTAGTTATGAAGTGACACGTAAGCAGTAGTTGTAGAGGTTGTACGTAATACAATATATAGGTGTACGTTGAAAAAGTGATTCTAATAGAAAATACATACATATACATTCTGGCCCGTTTCTTTAACTTACACTAAGTATTTATTCTTTTAGTTAGGCGAAGGCAAGTAAAAGAATAATATTTTAAAATCATATATACAAAGGTACCAAGATATTACTTCTTGATAGACACTTTAAAATAGATTGTTGATTAAATATATCATATTCGTTAATCTGATGCAGTGGCGATACACGGCCATCGTTGGTATTTACAAAAGTTATAGTTATAAAAATAGATAAATATGTACTAAATGCATTAATTTCGATAAAAGATAGGAATGTTATTAAAATTTTGTCAAAATAATGCGCTCTTTCGGGCTCATGCATAGGATTTGATCTGGTGAGATGGGAGGAGGTTACATTTAATACAGTTAAAATAATTAAAAAAAAAAACTGTTTTAAGATTCAAAATTTTACCTGAAAAATAAGATTGTCTTCAAAAATTTAAATGCCATTTTATAAATCAAAAAACCCTCGATTTTTGAAATTTGTTTTTTGAAAATCGTTAGAGAGGTTTTTTTTAAATTAATTTTTTATATATAAAATTTTTCAATTTTGTTCTTAAAATCTTTTTGGTATGCAGTTGTTTAGTGATTGTAAATATGCGCTCTACATTGGAATTTCGTAAAAAAATGTTGATCCGTTTTTGAGATATAGAATTTTGAAAAAAAATCAATATTTTTTTATTTTTTTAAAAATCCAAAAAATAAAAAATTGCACTTTTGATAATCAAATATTGTTAAGGCAATATATGTAAGAGCTTATTCAAAAAAAAATTATTGAAATCGGTTTATAAGTTGCTGAGAAAATTAAAAAACAAAATAACGGTTCTATGAGCGGTACCTTTCCGGTACCGGACCGGACGGAATCGCGGGACCCACTTTTTTCGACTTCTCTACCATCGCAATATCATGTTTGATTAAAATCTCGAGTTTGAAATTTTGCACGAATGCAAAACTTGCCATATACATATGTAGTTCCTATATGTCGCAAGTAAAAAGAATGCCTACGTTCTTCCAACGAGTTCAAGTCAAGAAGTTTCAGGCAGTCAACATACAGAGGAAGGATAAGAAGATTATTCCAAGATAAACCTCAACTTTGGAAATATGAATACTTTGGAAAGGGAACCAAACTTAATACGTACATACATAATATTCGACGGGTGGGCGAACAAAGATTATAAACAGAGACCGTGTCACAAAGGGGTCAGAAAATTCCTTGGACTAACATTTAAAGAAACCAAGTTCTGAGTTGGCCTTGTAAATGATATCGTCTATATTGGAAAGGAAATCGAGCTCTTGGTCACATAAAATGCCAAGGTCCCAAATGTTATAACCAGAGACAGGGAGGAGTCTTCAAGTGCTTACATTAAGAATGTCATAGCTGTTTTTTTGACACCAAGTTCCAGACACCAGAGAAATAGTCAAAATCATGTTGAATAAAAAAATGGTCTTGAAAAATGTTGTATCATCAGCATAGGTATATTGGGATAGAAGAATGCTTTATGACCCTTTCAAAATCTGAAACGAACGCTGTAATATCGGTTTTCAAGGTAAGATAAAATCCATTTTATAAAAGAAGGTTGAAAAATATATAAAAACATAATACTCTATTAAGTTGAACTTGAAAAACCTATTGTTGGACATGAATCCTCCGACTTAATTCAAATCCAAAAAAAAAAAACGTATAACATACATATATTATGATCCTGAAGCTGACCATGTTTTTGCTTCTGACATTGACGTTTATATAAAGCCGTACCAACTTCCAAATATGAGATTTTTCTTAAATTGTTTTCTTTTTTCCTTAAAAAATAAGACCTAAAATCCTCCTGGCATTCTTTTTCCATTACATTACGAAAAAGTAATTAAACCTCAAGGACATAACTTACCTACCCAAGCAGGAAATAAGTTAAATTGATTATAAAGTATCATCATCAGCATAATGACACAATCAATTATTATTAAATCATCTGAACCGAATGAATTCAGGGCATTATACGTTGCAGTTACATCCTAAACCATGACATTCCATTCCATTCTAAAAAAAATATGTAATCATCATCAGAGACCTCATGAACTCAACAAGGTCACAAACTTGATTTATTGAAAAGCATTTTCCCCGGGATCGAATACCAGTAACAAATTCAATAACTTCTACCATAATCTCAGTCTCAGTCTCAAAAAAGTTCGAGTACGAGTATAATTATATCAACGAAAATAAATATACATAAATCTTATTTTTTTAAGGTCTCTTCCTATCCAATTCCAGAAGTCGTCATTGAGGTTCCCTTGTGAAGCAATAAATTGTTTCGAGCCATTTTTCTCTCTTCAATGGCAAGTTTATGTAAGCGGAGTGCCTTTCAGAAGTAGATCCGCGAAAAAGTAAAAGCAAACTAAGCGCAAGCGCAAGGATGTCCACATCACAGCATCGATTTCGATATGATTGGTGGGGGGATCATCGACGACGACGACGACGTCGCGTCGTTGTCGTGACCACAAAATCCATTCACCGGTAGACCTCGAAAGTGATTGCATTGAACGTGTACTGTACTGTACATTCCAATGGGCAACACCTCGGGATTCATCAACAACAAAAACATCTGCGTGAATGTGCAGCAATTTGTTGGCCAGCTGATAAGGTCAGCCAAGGTCAATGCGTGTCGCACTGCAATTCGATGCGTATTTATGCCGACAAGATCATCTTCATCACTGAATCTGACAAAACAATTAAATTGACGCACGTTCTCCTGATGTGGCGACTTTCAACACGGCACACAGTCATATGGGCCTTAAACTTACACAAGCCTTTCAAATACGAATTGCTGAGCTGTGAGTTGCACATTGGCCAACGGCTCGGCTGCTGGGTGATCAAATAATTTGTTTAGCGTTCACCTTCCTCAAAAGTTCCCCAAACGCGTTTTTCTCTGTCGCGTTGCCGCGTGCGTCGCGTCGTCGTCCTCTTCTTCTTAAATTTTTAGCTGAGATTGAAAAATTTGTCGCATCTTTTAGATGCGCTTACGGTTGATTAAGTACCCTATCTGATAGCATCTGCATTGGATCTGCGAATTTTTCTTTGCCATTGTTGTCACACCAGGCTAAGTACAGTCTTCTGAAGTAAAGGTACGGCTAGCAGCAGCGATGCATTCACTTCCTAATTGGGCACAGCTTGTTCATCAGGCAAATTGCTATTATCTCTTTGATGGGATGCATAGTGAGGATATGCGTCCGATATAATAAAAGTACGTCGCGACGATGATGTCAGGAGATATGCAATTTCAATTACGCGCAAGCGCATACCATTCATTGCCTTTTCGCCTCATTGGAATTGCAGCATCAGTTCTTAGGCAATTTATCCAGAGTTATGCCTGCCTTCAAGGCTTTTGTTGAGAGGTTGGTGAACTGTAATTAATGATACTATATAGTAATGAATGATAGTAATGGTGATATGGCCGACTTCCTTCCTGGTCTCCTTGAGATGCAAAGTATTCCAATTCAAACCAGATTTGTGTATAAGCTGCTTTTATTATACCAATGAAACTGTTACGCTGAGTGCTTCAGCGCATATTTTGATGCATAAGTGCCGCAATCATCATCAAAGTGAACGATCCAGTTTTGTTTTTGAGTGGCAGTTAAAGATCTTGTGCTAATATTAGGTTGCGAGGTCAATAAGTGGTGGTCTTTGTTTTTTTCGGAAAAAAGGATGACAATTTAAAGCTTGTCTCATTGAACTTGTCACTCTCTGATTAGACTCAAGAGCTTTAACGCAAATATCATTGAGTTTCTTTAAAAACCAGTTCTACGGAAGATCTAGTTTTCAAATTTTGTTTTGTTTTAAATTTATCAGAAAATTGTCGACTTGGTTGATATTCAAATCAAATTTTTGAAAACATTAAAACTCGAAACAAATTCAGAGAATTCTAGAAAGTAGTAAGCTTATAGTTGTAGTACCCGTGGAGTGGTGGATAATGCATAGAACTTTCATGTTAGAGGTCTTGGGTTTAATAATTTTATGTGCCACTTATAGTTTTTGAAAAATCCTCCAAGAGTAATTCTTGTCACGAAAAGTGCTTTTTCAAATTAGCTGTTCAGATTCGGTATAAAAAAAATGTAAATCCCCTCGCGCTCTGACATGACTCTCATTCTCATACATGAATGTTTGAGAATTGTAAGTCACTAGAACCTAGTTCTTTACGGACTGTTGCGCAACCTAATTTTAGTAACCTTATAGCAAGCGTCAATTTACGATCAGAGGATCATAATAAGTGCACTTGTTAGGTTTTAGAAATCAAAGTTATACAATTATGGAAAAAACGCTCTTTTTTTAGAGTTCAAAAGTAGAGGTTAGGATCATTATTATAGGTGCATGTTAGAATCCCTTAAAACTGTTTAATTGTGGTAAGTGTTTGGAAAAGTTTTATTTTCTTGATTTTAGTGTTACCATGGTGTGCTTTTCAATTCAATACAACAGCTTCTATCTCTCGTCTTTTTTTTTAACAATAATAGGTTCCCTTGTCAGAAGACAGAACCAAGAAAACTGATGCTAAAATAATTGATAGACATGGGATTTAAAAGAAGCTAAGGATTTAGATGCAAACCTTAACATCAACCTTGACATACACAATTCCGCTGGCCCGGATAGTATCTCCCCAAATGTGCTGAAGAGGTGTTCTTCAATGCTGGCAAAACCACTGCGTAAACTTTTCCATCTTTTCTACTCTACAGGTCTCTCTCCGAGCGGATGATTTGTCCAGCCTGTCCCTAAAAAAGGCGAATCCTCCTCTCCCTCCAACTATCGTCCAATAGCACTCACGTCGCTTCTCTCCAAGGTCATGGAAACGCTGATAAATTATCAGCTTAAGAAATATCTTGAAGAACGGAAGCTTCTTTACAACCGACAGTATGGCTTTCGTAGCAATAGGTCCACTGGTGATTTCATGGTTTATCTTACCGTAGAGTGGAACAAATCTTTACATCACTTTTTCTTTTTTTTTTTCTCCGACTCTCTTCCTTACATTCATAAGTGATCTTTTGTCTGCCACTTCTAATCCAATAAACTGTTTTCGGGGACGACAGTACCCTCAGCTTTTCTTATTCGTTTCTAGATTCACATCCTTATAAGCTCATTAAATTCTGATCTTGACAGCATTGTCCAATGGGGAATCAAAAACCGTATAGAATTTAATGCTTCGAAAACTCAATGCTGTCTCCTGTCTTTAAAGCGTAACACACCCCCGATGCCGCTATCTATGAGTGACACTTGCATTCAGGAAACTAATCAACTATCAGTACTCGGTATGTGCATCACCGATCACCTTTTATGTAATGATCACATATTTGACAGTGACAAAAATGCTGCTAGGTGCTTAGGATTTGTCCGACGGTGCAAACAATTTGTCACCCCTTCTGATCTGGCTGTAAATTACAAATCCTTCATCTGTCCAAAGCTTGAATATAATTCGCATATCTGGGCAGGTGCCCCTAAAACAAGTTTAAATCTCTAGGATAGACTACAAAAAATTGCTTTAAAAATGATAGGCGATAGAACTATAATTAAATTTACAATTAACATTTACATCGCCGCAATATCTTATTCCTTTTGTTGTTTTATCGATATTTTTTACAATTTTCTGTCGAATTAGCCAGTTGCATTCCACCCCTTAAACTATTCAGCCGTAATACTCGCACTTCTAGGAATGCTCATCAGTTTACCCTTGAGCTATCAATTTCGGGCGTACTGTCAAGTATAGAGATTCTTTCTTAAATCGCACATCAAGAATGTGGAATGCTTTGGCCAACTCTGTTTTTCCCTCCCATTTTTATGTTCAGAACTTTAAGACCAATTTGCACCGGTATCTCCTCTAAAATATAAATATATAAAGGGTACTTATAACCCCTTGAGTGCCTGTAAATTATAAACAAAAAACAGTTCTCATCTTTTGCACAGAAGATTTAAGATTTTGTATTTCAGAAATATTATCAATTTCCATCTCTTTTGGGGTTTTATACAGATTGATTCGGTAGATAAAATGTAGTACAAACTCTGTCGGAGAATACAATTAGTTTCTACCAACCTCACGTAAAGCAGTATTAATTGTAAAGTAATTTTCACTTTAAAATTTATATCACCAGAACTACGAACAATCTTTCATAGCTTTGGTTTGTTTTTTTTTCGAAAACTTCAAAATTTACATGAATTCTTTTCATGCTGCTAACTATTTTCTTTGAAGGTACTTAAATGTTAAGGTCTCTGAAAATTCTTCACAACATATTCAAGTCAGAATATGAAGAATTGCCAGAGACCTTAACATTTAAGTACCTTCAAAGAAAATAGTTGTCAAAATGTGATCGGATGAGAAGTTGCTTCATAACGAAAACACAAAAGTCCTATAGTCTTACGAACTGTGACACCGCCTGGTAGCCAAAAGTTAAAATTTCGAATGTAACATTTTTTTTTATTATTAATGGTGCAGTTTTACTTTTTAAGTGTCAAATAATGAAAGCTCCAAAAGTGAAGGCAGACTATTCAAAATGAAACATCTTATTGGAAAACCCCACTCTTCTAATCAGTCCAATGATTCAAACATATCATTATGGTTAAATGTGTTCTTCCTTCCTATGATCAAAGCATATACATTATACATACATACCTTCCTCTGTGGTCTATATAATGGTAGCTATTCACTTATTCGATTTTCACAGCTTTTGAAAATTGGTCATAAAGCTTTTAACATATTTACCCTTTGATTCAACTTCTAGGAAAGTGCTGTTCTTTGATAAATTCCAATCAATCAGTCAATCAATAACACTGCAGGCGTGGTCATACCATGTTCAACTTCACCAGGAAATCAAGAAAAACCAAACTCTTTCAATTCCCGTCGAAACATTAAATCACTTCCTTCTCTGCGTGACACGAAATATGCATAGCACACTCTCCCCATAGAGAAAAGAGAAGTCACAGTCAGCGCCACTGAGCTGCGCCGCGCCGCTGATACCACACCACACTGTCATTGACCAGATAGATTACCACCAGTACCACAATGGGCGACACAACGCGACAACGACAATGGCGTAGACGTCGCAAAAGTCGACAACGACGACGTCATTAGCGTATTAATGCAGCTCAAAGCTACGGAACAATATCAAAAACCAAACGATCACATTCTCTGTGGTCAACCATAATCCACACGACGCGACGGTTGGAGTTGCAACAAAACAACGCGAACGCGTACGACTATGACATTATTATTCGCGGAAGTAAATGTGTCAAGCCAAAGCCGTTCGCTTGAATTTCACGCGAAATCATTTTCAAAATGAAAGTATTTCAACACAACTCTGCTCAAAGTGTCGTGCGAATCGAGAGGAACGCTTCAAAATGAAGGCAGACTAAAAAACCCTTTTATGAAAATGAAGTGGTGGCAGAGGGCAATTGCGGATTACTAATCAAGCTAAAGGAACAATGATATCGACAATAATAAAAACCTACTTGATGGCAAATTGCACGTTGTTAACACAGCATTTAACTTAAAAAACAGCGGCATGGTTTTTTGATCTGCTCTGAACACAAAATAGTATCATAACATAACATACATTTTGGATCTTTTTCCATGCTGCTGGCGATAGCGATGGCGATGGCGGAGGAATAAATATTTTGTACTAATTTGTTGTATAATGTCACCCAAAACACAACAGTCTTGTGTCTCTTGAGGTCCTAATGAATGTCGTTCGTGAGTTTCTTTCATTTCCAAAGAAGAGTGTGTCGCAAAACTTACAACGTACTTTATTGATGGAAAATAGGCATAACCATTCCATTCATTTGGTCATAACATAAGCTTTCTTATGCTCATGGTATGGTGGTGGCGATATGGCGACTATAGCAATGCGATGTAGGGACGGTATCACCCATCGTCGCTACCACATTATATAAATTTACCACATTGATGATGACGTTTGAATGTAACTCACTTAAAAGTGCATTTTTGTGCAGTCACAAAGAGGCGATGAAAAGTGTGGCAATTCCCTATGGAAGTGTTGAATGCTATGCGCTCTACTCTACTTTAAGAAGCCATATCAATCAAGCTCAAGATGGTTTTGGAAATGTTTGGTTTTTTGATGGCAGTTAATGAAGATGTATGAAAAATACGTATTAGGCAGTTGATAGTAGAAAAATAGTGTTGGAAGACATTTCAAATGAGTTTTAGTGGAAGATTTTTTCTATTGGAAGTTCCGAAAACCAGTTCAAGATGACAATTTTAAGAATTTATACCAATAAACTAATTACTGATACTTATATCTGAAGTCTACCACTCTATTATCTACTAAATTCATACGAAACATTTTGTTAACAATAGTTTCTAAGTTTTTGCGGAGCTCTCGAAATCTATGTACGATAATGATGATCAAAAGTTTTCTTCCACTTTGAGCAGCACAATAAGCAGCTAGATAAATGATATCCTTTTAAGATGCCCCCGTTCCTTGATTGTTCTCGCAAGCTCTGATTTGTCAACAAAAGTAAACCTTCACGAATCAAACAGTTTATAAAAAGGTTACGAAGCAATTCCCGAAAAGAAAAGAACATTCATTTATATCATAGGCTGTCAACAAAATTATGTGGCCCAATCCTTTTTATGGATGAGAAAAATTCTTAATATGAGTAGAAAACTGATGAACTCAAATCAACTTCTTATAGCTTTCTTGTAAAATCTTAAGGCGGTGGCCTCGGTAATTGTTTCACTATTTTGACGATTTATCAGTCAGTCACCTAGATACAATTTGTATGATTTTTCAAGTTTCACATCTGAAGAGTAGATAAAATTTGGTGAGGCATATATCTTAGAAAAGGTTAGAAAATATTGCAATTTCAAAGTTTTTGAAGTTACAACTTAACTTAACCTAATACTCAGACCTGTTAAGTCCGTTGAAGACCCCTTAAGGGACATAGGGCCTCTACTACGCCTACGCGCCATCGTGGCGGTTTCCGGATAAATGTTTCAGCTTTCTCCAACTCTTGCCTAGTGACGCTGATTCCTCCTCGATTGTCCTGCGCCATGTGTTTCTCGGTCGTCCAGCTCTTCCTCTGATTTGTGTAAGCGGATTCCACCTTTTAGAAGCGTATATTCAATCCATTGCCACTTACGCCTTCGTATGTCCTTCTATGAAGGACCTCATTCGGTTTGGCCAGAAAATCCTTTGGATGTTGCGACGAAGACATAAATTCACGAAGGTTTGCAGCTTCCTTGTAATGGCTGAAGTAACTTTCTAGGGGCTGCACCCATAAAGAAGTACAGATTCGAAATTTGTGCGAAACAGTAGTAGCTTTGTTCTAAGGCTAATAGATTTATTCCTACAAATTTTCGACAGCATACCGAACGCCGATGGTATTGAACTTAAAAGGCTTTTTCTAAATATTAATTAGTAGAATTTCGTGTATGTTGTGGCATAGCAACAATAAAATGTGCACATTTTTTAGTCCAGAATTGATGCACTTTTCCATGACATTTGTCATATTTCGTAAAGTCCAGTTCTTTTGTATAAAAATGTGATGGTCATTCATCACAGATTACAACCCTTTGATGTAACATACTTGCTTAGATAATTTTTACAATACTGTTTTCAATACAAGCCTTATTTTATAAAAGACGGTAACGCCACCTTAAGTAATCAAGTAAGTCTAGAATATTGTTAGCTGTAATATGTGAACATCTAAAGCCGCTAGTAAATTACCTGATAAAGCTTTTATTAGTGCATAGCCTCAGACCAGAAGTCCTTAGTCGATCTAGCAGATTCTGGAGAAAAAAAAACATAAGCATCAAAACACGACAGAAGTATAAATGTTCCATTTCTGAGATGGTTAAGGTCGCGCAAGTCGAATGGAAACCAACGCTCCGAATCGACAATTTTCGAATCCACCCCCAAAAGACAGCACAGTAGATGAAATACGTGGGTTAGGTTGTGCATACAAGTTGAAAACGATTGCTATCAACTTGGATTGCGCAACTGGAGACATTTGGGTAAAGTAAAAGCTGGATGTAGACGTTTCTTGGGTAAAACTCTAGTTTACATACAACTTTTGCAACACCGTAAGTTAATTAGTACCTAAGTAAGTTTGGAATAAATCAAACCTTTTCAAACCAGCTTGGTTATTAACTTTCTATAAGAAGTTATTGTAACCGATCCGATTTTTTTAATTCAAAATGTTTACATTTCTCAAGGTTTCAAGGTCCCTAGAATCTAAATCAAAGATTTTTAGAGGGATGTATGTGTATGCTTGTGTAAGTACGTTCAAGACACCATTTTGTCTTCCAAATCTCAAGAACCAGTACAGATATCGAATTCAACACAGAAATGACTTTCAAAACAAATTAAGTAGGTGGTTTTTTTATCACGGCAAATTAAAAAATAAGTTAAAATTTTGGTTCACCCCAAATCATCTCAAGAACCAATAACGCTTGCGGCTTCAATTAAGTTTAATGTTATAAAATGTGAGCTGATACTAAATAAATATAATTTTGAAAAAGAAATCAATCAACGGTTTGTTTTGTTTTATTAATCTAAAAAACTGAAACACCTTTGTCACCTCGAATATTTTACGAACACAAAATTATTTTACCTTAAAAATATTTTATGCAACGATGAGTCACGTTTTTGACATCTGGTAAAATTTTGAAAAAAATCGAAGTAAGGGTTTTTTTACAAAAAAAACTGTTAAAAATTTGTAAAAATTAATTTTCTACTCGAACATTTTGGCAAAAATTTAAGATATTATATTTTAAAAAATACTCTTTCTTAACTTTTTGTAAAATTGTTAGAAAAACCCAATTGACATTGTTTTTTAAATAAAATTCTACAAAAAATACCTCACAAAATTGGTAAAAATATCTCGTGAATAAATGAAGGTAATATTGACTTAAAAATAATTTATTTTATACAAAACATTGTATAATATAACTAATAACAAATTTTCTTTGAAAATTCCAATCGGTATTTATTTTTAAAGAAGTAAAAACATTAAAAAAAATGATACTAACATTTGTAAAAATTTGTTTTGGAATAAAAATCTCAGGAACAATAAAAGATATTAAAATAAAATTTATTTTATCATTAATGCAAAATAATTTTGTTAATTTGTAGTTTTATTTTTGTGTGGAAAAAACTTTAATAACAAAATGACAACAAATAAGAACAAAGTAATAAAAAATGGATTTCGACTCAAGTATCTTTAGAACAATGAAAGACTTGAAACCTTGTTTTTGCAATGACTAACAAAAAATTAAGTTTTGCTTTCATTTTCTTTTTTGCAAATTCTTCAAAGTCGTCAGTTAATTCAATTTACCAGTCTCGAAGTCACCAAAAAATGGTACTGTATAATTTCCCTTTCCAAAAGTCGTATAGATTAGACTTTTGAGACGTTCCGATACATTAAACTGATGTATTCTTAGATTTATAACGCATACGTTCGTGGTCATAATCGTGATGTACGTACAAGAGATATCAATTATAGGTTCAAACTAGCTTTTTGTCATAATCTAACAAAGCCTTGAAAAGCCAACACAGCTGTTCTCAATAACTTTACTTTGCATTAACTCCAAAATATTAAGCTTAAGCCTGACTTAAAGTATGATATTCTTGGTGGATTTGAAGAAATCCTATTCTTGTTAATTATTCATAAATCCTGTATGAGAAATTACATCAATTCCATATTCAACTATAATAATGACAGCTGATTTCTACAATTGGCTTTTTCTTAAAAATAATAAAAATATATATAAAAGTCGTAGCTATAGTCATTTTGCAACCACATAACTTATGTGTTGCGTACAATAACGTAGCAGCTTTCCTTTCTTTTTGTACAATATTTTTCATGTTTTGCATAAAAAGTCAATTAGGCTGCAATTTAAAATTAACCACAAATTACAAACTTTATGCCATCGAAATCGAAAGAGTGGTGGAGTGTTGTTGTTGTTGTTGTATATAGATATGGAGGTGATGCAATTAAATTGAATGCAATTTTATTACTTTAGTTTGTTTTTTCTTTCTTTTGTAGGTAAAAATTGAAAATAAAATAAAAACAAAAAAGTTATACAAAACCAGAATCAGAGTGATTTAAATAAAATCAAGTAACATTAACTGTCAAACAGCCATCATCAAGAAGTATACTCGCAGCTTATGTAGAGAATTGCAATTTGTAAAGTGTAGCAGCTTTGCTTTGCAGCTTATATATGTATGTTTCAGGGCCATTTAATGTAATTTTAATGAGGCCACACGCGTTTTATTAAACGCGAATACATATAGAAACTTCATATAGCAGTGTATATATAGTGTATGTCATTGATGGGATGATATAATGACAACAAATCGGTTGCAATGTCGAGTGAAAGGACTTATTTGAAAAGCAAGGGTTTTTCATGAGAATATCATTTTATTTCTTTTTGTTGTGCAAATTAATTCGATCTGATTCGATACAAAATGTTATTTTCGCAGTTTCAGTAATTATCATAAATATTATTTCAGTCAAAAATGCAATACGTCTAAAACCAATTTAAATGAGTGAGGTGTTAAAAAATTCATATGTTTCGATGACTAATCGACTTTCACTTTACAAAAACGGGGTTATTTTTAATTGAACTTAAAGAATATTTTTTAAGTTCAAGGTTAAGTTGGACTGAAATTTATTTGTATTTTTAGATAACTTCTTTTAAAGATCATGGTTTTGAATGTGGATAAAGATACTCTGCTCTCCATAGCATTTATATACACTCATATATTATAAAACCGAAGAATTTGTTTGTTTGCTTGTTTGTTTGTTTGAACGCGCTTATCTCAGGAACCACTAGTCTGATTTTGAAAATTCTTTCAATTTTAGATAGTCCATTTACTCTAGGAGTACCAATAAAGAACGTTTCATTTTGTTCCATTTATAAATGATTTTGAGTCATCTATTAAAGCTAACATTTTCACTTTAGGCGTTAAGAAACGAATTCCAAAAAGTTTTCCAAATAGAATAGCGAGTTTTTCTTTTGGTTGAGTCAACTAAAGGGATACAACATTTAATTCTCTTTTTATAAGCGTTTTCAAGTTCTGGACAGTTTAAATTTGACATTTTAGAGATTTTGGTGAAATTAAATTTTTGATTTAAAAAATGGGTGGATCTATATGCCACACCAGTGTTTAACTAGCTTAAAACAATTTGCGTAGCTACTAAAGGCTGCCCGACTTTCTATAGCTGATAAAATTAACCAAAGTCTTTTTTCTTTTAGTCTTACTTAAAAAATAAAGATTCCTACGGAATAAACATGAACAAAGGTAAAAAACCGCAACTTCAGCAATTTTAAAATATGCATCAAATTCTTTTAATTTTGTGGGAGTAAACTAATTAAAAACAGTTTTAAGAGTTAGCAAACATTCAAGCCTTCTTAAACGAATGCAACTTAAGAAAAAACCGCGCTAAACAATTAAATTTTTCAAGAATGAATTCAACTTAAGAAAAAACCGCGCAATTAGATATTTCAATATAATTAGAATACAATTAGATTTTTCAAGACTTTATTGAGTTGAACAAAGAATGGTGTAACTTATTTTTCAGACGATAAATAGTTTGATTTTGATGTCCCTGATAGGTTTTTAAAGCTTCATCATAGCTGTGAAAGAGTTGTTATAATATTGGCAGAAGTAATTTCTTATGGAAAAGTTGAGATAGAGCTCATAACATCAAAAATGTCTGTTACAGGTCATAAGGAAATTTTGAAAAGAAATCTTTCTACATTTTCTACAATTTTGCACCCATAAACGTACTATAAATAGGATAACGCGACTTAGCACATATATTAAAAACTCGGATAGAGGAGTAAAATGTAAAGTTCCTTCAATGGCTGTCATACTACCCTAAACTAAACTAATCATTGAAAATATTTAGGGATGGTTAGTACGGACAGTTTATGAGGATGGTCGAATTCAACATTTGCGTAGTACGGTTAAAGAACGAATCTCTGTATTTCACCAGTACGGGTATTCTTGGAAATGTAAGTATTACAGTTAATCTCCTTAGAGGGTGGAATATCGACGACTATTTCAATAGGATAACTATATAGTCCTCTAAAACAACGGTAAAAAGGACTTATGTTTGAGTGATGTAAATTATTCAATGATGTTTTTGTCAGCAACCATTTTAAAAGCTCTTCTCCAAGAAACTTCAATAAATAGCTGCAGAACCAGCTCAGGACCAAGTTTTCAATGTTTATAGGTTTTTCAAATTGTAGACAGATTATAGAAGGCGAGACAATTTTCTTGTATCATCTCAAAAAACCCAAACAACTTGTGGCATTTTTGGTTACATCGCGTTTATGTGATCATTCCATTCCAAGAGGTGATTGAAGGTAGAAATACCCAGAATTTCGAGGCTTTCAATTTTGATGCAAGTGTTACTCAAAGATAGTGCCAAAGGTGGTACATAATTTTTTAACGACAGTAGGCAGCATTAAGTTTTCGTCCTATTAGATTCTACTCGATTTATGATTCCCCATTTAAGAATGCTGTCAAGGTTAGAATTTAATGAACTTGTCATAAAATGCAGTTGAAGATCTATATTCGAAGATCAAAATTGTGAATTTAAAAAAGCTGAAGTTACTATCTATAATCAGCGGATCAGGTAATTGGATCTTAAGTTTCAGAGAGGAGATCATTAATAAAAATGAGAAAAAGTGTCAGAGGCAGAGAGAGCGAGAGCCCTGGGGCACACCATCATTTATTTTGTGTTTCTCAAACTCGAATCAATCCAATATTACTTGTATTGAACAGTTAGAAAGGTAGTTCCGAATTCGACGAAAGAGGAATTCATGTTAACCAAAGGCATGAATTTTCGATAAGAGGACCTAATGCAAAACCCTGGCAAGGCTTTTGAAATATAAAGCACAATAATCATACTTTCTTCAAAACGATGTAAAGATTTGTTTCACTGCTCGGTGAGATAAACCATCAGATCACCAGGGGATATATTACAAAAAAGGCGTACTGCTGGTGATTAAGAAGCCTTCGGCCTTCGAGATATTTCTTGAGCTCATGATTAATCAGCGTTTTCTTGACCTTGGAAATAAGGGACGTAAATAATACGATCGTCGATAGTTCGAGGTGGAGGAAGATTCACCAAACAAATGCCGTTTTCCATTTACTCGAATCGATACCTTAAGAGTTGGATAGATGTAAAAGCTTACGTAGTGATTTTGCCATATAGTCACGGAATTTTGTGTGTCTTTTAGGACTCTGGCTGCTTTTCGTGTGCCTTCAAGTACTGCAGGAGTCATTACATTCCCTGGCTGAGTTGAATTAGTGGTGAACTGCTTAACAAATGTTAGTTAAATGGCAACGGCCTAGTCACTGATAAAGCTTCGGTTCCCATCGATCACCGAGATCAAGCATCAGTGAGCGTGGTTAGTAGACAGATGGGGGACCGTCTCGAAACCTACCGCGTGCTGTTGTCATGTGTTCTTTCTGTTCTTCTTTCTCTTCTGTCCTTCTGCTTGTATTAATGTCTTGTGTTGTTATCACCTTACATAGTCTAGTTGCTCAAGGTGCTGTGTTCTCTACTCTGTACATTTATGTGCTGAGTAGTGTGAAATGTAATGTAATGTAATGTTAGTTAAATGTGTGTTTTGAATAGCAAGCGTAAAGGTACCGAGAAAAAGGAAGCATTTCCCATGTTTTTACTAATGACTTAAAATGTTTACTTCCTTTGGAACACTTTAGAAGAATTCTAGCAGATATAATTTGTATTAATATTAGTAAAGAAAAAACAAAACAATCTCAGTAATCTAATGTTCATGTACACAAAAGTAAATCTGAAAATACTTTTCCACCAAAAAATAGAGTTTTCCTAACTTACACTTAGTCCAAAAAGTCTCCGTACAGCAGCCTAATTTTAGTGTTTTTTGAAAAAAAGTATTAGGAATTAATGTAAAAACCAAAGTGGTAACATTGAAATAAACTTAGTTCCCACCTTTACCTTTTTACTAAATTTAAAAAAATTGTGATTGTGATTTTCAAAATACTTGTTTAATAATAATTAATAATAAATATTTTATCTCAGAATCAACAACAACAAAAAAGCTGCTGTGTGGAGACTTTTTGGACTATGTGCATATCCAATATTGCAGTTGTATAAAAAATGCTATAAGTTAAAATTAACGAAGTCGAGAAGTGTGAAATAAGCTGGACTCAAGATCTCCCAGTACTCACACTCACACTTTTCTTTTCTCAGCAATTTCAGCTGTGTAAATTCTATTCCAGTTTAAATTACCACACTTTATCACCCTGCAATAGAATTTAATTATTTCAAAAAAAAAGATACCACGATTCGAGAAAGGCCAAGGCTAAGCGAAAATTTCCAATTTTTCAATACCCAATTCTTCTTATTTTTCTCGCGCTCTTAGTTCCAGCTCATACATAATCCTCTTCATTTTGCTTGCACTTTCATCCAAAGATCCAAGAGCCGCGATCTATGTCTAGGATAAAGCAGATTTCTATGTAGATGTACCAACCTACCTAGCCAATCTCTCGTTACAGAAGCACCACCATAGATCTAACCAAAATTTCACTTTTAGCCGAGTGCGCCAAGCGGGTCTAGATTGGCGCACATTCGTATAAAACAACAACAACTGTATACAACATCATTAGCAGCTATATGTTAAGCGGCGAAATTAGCCTAAAAGAAAGCAACTCAAGAGTTTGTTTGGGAACAAACTTGTTAGATTGTGGTATTGTGTGGTAGGAAAGGTGATGTTGGTGGTGTGGTGCGGTGCAAAGAAGAAAGACCCCGTCACAAGAAGACAAACTGGCCAAAACCAACTTTGGGAAGATACCAGTCCCAATCAGTATCAGTCTTCCAAACAGCACCATGCGCCTTCAACTAACAACTTGTCTCCGACAATGGGTGATGGCGGGCAGATAGGTAAGAGGGAGCTTAGGGGGTGCATGACTCCTCATCCTCATCTTCGTTTTATTATATTCAGTGGGTGTCTCTGTGCAGCACGAGCGAGGATGCCTAACGCCTGGCATGATAGATAGTCGTGAATTTGCATGGAAAAGTTTGCCATTGACCCACTTGTGGAACTGGTAAATATTTATGTTTCTGAAGACGAAGCAGACAAACGACGACGATGAGATTAGAAAGAGTTTGAATGTCAGGTCAAGTGAGACGCAGAAATATACGACAGCTGAACACGGAATTTGACATTTCATTTTAACGGAATTTAGTGTTTTTGTTTTTTGACTTTTTTTCGAACTTGCTTATCCTGTTTTTTAAATTTTGGATTGTTCTCGAAAAATGATTGTATGAGCTTGACGCAAGTTGGCGTTAGGATTTATTTGTTACCGTTTATAAAGCTTTTAAAATGTGCGCTAATGATTAATTTAGATATTTAAACGTTTCACTTAATATGCTTATTGATGTGTTTAATAATTGATTTTAATGCTTTCTTTTCTTTTTTCGTTTCAGGTAATTTGACTTCTTATGGTTTGAGAATAATGAAAGGCTTCATTGAGGGTAATTTATATAATTTTGCCTAACTCTAAAAGAATGAATGGTTTTAAGAAATTAACATGTTTTTTTAGTCTAAAGAACAAACTAAGCAAAGGGGCGGAAATTTTGTTTATATGAAAACAGTTATTTGCTTGTTGTTTTTATTTTTAATTAAATTCCGCGTTTCGGGTTTTACCTGCTAAATAGAAGAAAAATATTCATTTAAATGTACGCAAGAAAAGAATAATCGAGATTAGAAATAAAATATACATAACAAACGGGTATTCCTGGATAATGCGCATTACGGGGGGTTTTGGGGATAATAAGCTTATTTTAATTAACATTTGGAAAACAAAATACTTACGATATAAAACACCCGTTTCATTCATTATTTTAAAGAGTTTTTAACTTTTAGTATTTTTTCCTACTGCTAGAAACCATATTTTTTGAGTGATGCAAGGGACTGTTTCCAACAAATCTTTCGTTGTACCTATGTATGATGATTTTCACGATATTTGAGTGAGCGATGTGTAATTTTGGGATGCCGCGTTTCTAAGCAGGACCTTAAAAAATGCACTAGAAGCACAAAACTTTTGTAAGGAAGTTGCGATTGTGTGTCTAATTCTCAGTCTTATGTCAGTTTTGAAAGTTATGTGAATATTTTTAAGTTCCTTGAATAATCTGTTTCTCGAGTAGTCAAATTTGTAACCAATTTAAATATCTTAATTTACGTTACAACATTCAAATGAAAAAGACATATTATCGATTATAGGTTAGGTTACAAAGAACTATGCATCACTCGGACCTTGTTGGGCTTATTGTGCTCCTCAGGATATGGGCGGAAAAATGTGCGTAGAGTCACGTTGGAAGAGGTTAAGGTTGGGGAGCCTGACTGAACCATCTTGATAATTAGGACAATTTCAGTATGTCTTTCATTGGTAAGGAGGACACGTCGCGTAGGTCATTTGAAAAGTATTTTCATAGTATTTGCAGGAAGCGAAAAGTATTCTCTTTCGGCTCCTCGCCTTTATCAAATCTTCATGTGGGGAGCATTGTCTTGTTATCTGCAAGCGTACCAATCAATAGGGATGATATAGACCTGATTATAGCTATAAGATGTATCAGGGTTTTCTGAAAATATTTGGCCATACATTTCTTGAAATACTAAAAATTTCAGGCAACTTTGATCAATCTTTTCATTAAATTACCCGGTGGCTTACACCTTGAAAATTGTACCGATTTTATTTGCTATTAAAAATTAAAAAGAATAATGCTTAAAAATAATATTTATTGTTACAAAAATACCGCTCAAGATGACCCTCGGACCTGGACAGAGTAGGAGATTTTGAGACTTCTAATCATCTGAAACACACAATTCAAGAAGATTCTTAGTCAGAAAGAGTTCAGTTACTAATGGAACTTGAAAAAATTTGTTCGCTTTGGAAAAAAAAAATAACGAAATATCGAAACAATCTATCTAGACCCTCGGGTCTCCTGGGAAGAAGTAGTTACCGTTTTTGGTCGATTTAACTGAATTTTCCTGCCCATCAGTGTCATTGATGTGACTTGGTGCTGGCTTTATTAAATAAACATAGATCCCTACCGCACTACGTTATCAATTTTTACTTTGTGCCAATGCCGAAGAAGGCTCAAAATTCCGCTGATAATATATCTACATTTTTTTCTACCAAATTGTCTGAAGAATGTTTTTCAACGGCTTCAAAAAATGCAAGTACCTCAGCTTGAAGGACACTGCAGTAGACTGGAAGCTACATTAGTTGAAAAAATATCAGACCTATTCCTCCTCAGTTTTGAAACCGTAGGTAAAGATTGTAAACGATGTATGGTTATGAACTTATTTTTCATCCATTCGTCTCTGGTAAGGTATTTCTGTTAGGGATAGAGCTACTAAGCTAAAATCTTTGTATGGCTTTGCAAAATTTGTATAATGATTAAGAAAACACAAACTTAGTCAAACACCCTTGTGGTTAAAAATGCTATTATTAAATTTTTCAAATATCTATACGACCTGTTTCTTATGTTTTTCAAGTTATGAAATTTTTAGACCTGGGTTTTGCGATCAAAGAATTACTATAGCTGCAGTTTGTTTTAATTTTATAGTAAACTGATTAAAACTTAGCACTAACAATTCAGTGCAGACCCAAAATACACACAGCAATTGTAACAATAAACTTCGAATCACCAATTTCAATGTGAATGTTTTATTTTACAATGGTCTCACCTACAAGCTGAATGATTTAACACCTCTTGACATTTTCTGGGATGAACTCATAGCCAATATTAAATGAAAAATAGTGTCCGTTTCAACCAGCATGAGTCTCTAGTTTCGCACGCCAGGTTGGTTGAGGTACTCTCCCAACTGCGTGCACCACCTGGATTGCGGTATTCCTCTACTGCACCATCCCTCGAAAATGGATTGGAAGTCTTTTAAGGCTGGGGCGTTGATGTCCATCCGCTCTACATGACCCAGTCATCTAAGTCAATAGACTTTTATTCTTTTGACTAGATCAGTTTCAGTGAGCAGCTTGCACAGTTCATTCATCGTATCCTCTTCAGTTTCCAGATATGACTAAAAATTATCCGAAGAATTTTTCTCACGAAGCATCGCCTGCTGCTTTAAATACTTCGGCAACGATCAAATCCAACAGTTTTGTGTAACTGAATCATAAAAAATATAGTCATGGACGATATCGAATTTTTCCATTAATAAATATTTTCAGACATATTTTAATGCCCATAAATTTGTAACAATATTCTTTTTCTGGAATTCCATTGAGTATTTTTCCTAATAGTCCAAGAGCCCGGGCCTGCCAGACATACCTCATTTTATAAAAGCTGAAAGTTTGTGTACGTGTGCCTCTAGTACAGGTAAGAACGATCCCCAACCATGATACCTGGGTAGTGGTTCCTTTGGCAGATAACTGGTAGCAAAGGTGCATAAAATTCCATCTAACTTACCTTATTTTATAAAACTCAATTTTTTTATATTTCATTCGTAACAACACCAAAATTCGCTTTACTCATTGCCAGACACTTGGCATGGTTCCAACCCCCTGCCAGACACCCCTAAACTATAATAGTTTGTAATTCAATTTACGTTATATTATAAAAGCTAAATTTAATATATGTTTTTTGGGGAGCTATTAAACGATGTTTCCTTAGCAGCCAGACAATTTCGAGGGTTCTATCATCCTGCCAGACACTTTGAATTGAGCAGAAGTTGCCAGAGCGAGTAGTCAGTGCAAGCGAAACAGAGCATTCAATCGCAATTTTATTGCGATATTTTACTGCACATCAGTTGTTTATGCTGTATTATTTGGTGAACAGTTATATACTAATGGTAAACGTTATAATATTAATTTGTATTATTTGTAACACAAATATGATCCATCTTTTTTAAATAAAGTGTTATCATGTTACAATAAAGTAGATAATCTTAAAGTTTTCAAAAATTACACTTTAAACAATTTTTTTAACTTTTTTGCAAAAATTTTGAGTTTAAAATTAATTTTTTCAAAAACTACACATAGTTTTCACTTGATTTAAAAACTGGCTGTTAGAACAGAATGTTGGCTGTAAAAAAATGTAATATACTTTATTGCAAGTGTTACCGATGTTTTTTAATTATTTTTTTTCCATTTAACGTACATATTTTTTAAATTGCCCCTATCGCCTAAACTGGGGGAGTTAGACCCCCCCTCCCATTGTCAAAAATGCTTGTTTTTAACTGTTCTATACAAATCCGTCATTAAACTTTGTAGCCTGAGTTATCGTACTCTCCCCAAAGATCGCAATAAACCGAATGCTCTGTTTCGCTTGCACCGACTACTACATATGCTCCGCGCTCTGGCAACTTCTGCTCAATTCAAAGTGTCTGGCAGGATGATAGAACCCTCGAAATTGTCTGGCTGCTAAGGAAACATCGTTTAATAGCTCCCCAAAAAACATATATTAAATTTAGCTTTTATAATATAACGTAAATTGAATTACAAACTATTATAGTTTAGGGGTGTCTGGCAGGGGGTTGGAACCATGCCAAGTGTCTGGCAATGAGTAAAGCGAATTTTGGTGTTGTTACGAATGAAATATAAAAAAATTGAGTTTTATAAAATAAGGTAAGTTAGATGGAATTTTATGCACCTTTGCTACCAGTTATCTGCCAAAGGAACCACTACCCAGGTATCATGGTTGGGGATCGTTCTTACCTGTACTAGAGGCACACATACACAAACTTTCAGCTTTTATAAAATGAGGTATGTCTGGCAGGCCCGGGCTCTTGCTCTATAATTTTAATATTTCCACATTTATCTGAATTTTCTTTAACACTTCAAAATATAAGAAATTAAAAAGTGCGTATACGCCATAGTGGACCATGAATTACCCAAAATTTGGTGGATTCTCTGACTATTCAAAAGACTAGAAAAACATGAATTCTTTCTTTTTTCCAATATATATGGAAGCAGGATTTGCGTTTCCAAATTGTATACAACCCTCTCGATAATTGTGATGTATGTAAAATTATTTTTAAATATTTTTTCCAAACTTAAATACTGAAAGTTTCCATTAAACTAATAAGTCGTGCAAGATATCGATTCTTTCAAAAAAATTTACCTTAAAGTGGGAACACTAAAATAAGTCTGCACGAGTAACACACCAATGTTATGACCCTTTCTACCGATAGTACCAACTCGTACAGACAAAAGTACTTAGCAATCACACGTTAAGGAGTCATAAATTTCCTTAGACCCTATGATTGCTATCCCACAGACGACGATGACGACGACGACTTCGACGAAGACACAAATATCCTCCATACATCCCGCACCATCACAAACATCGACAAAGGTGACAATGGCTTGTTAGTTAAGTCCATCTTAAAACCAAACACAAAAAAAGGATTCCGATCTTTTTCACGTAGGCATCATCATTATTATATGCAGCTATCTTTGCAATGGCGCGTACTCTTGAGGCGTCGCTCATTAAAATGTCTTGTTTGGCTTCAGAGATGCCTTTAACCTTCTTGTCACACATACGACCGACCAACAACCGACCGACGACATACCACCGCATCGAGTCTAGAGGTACACGACGCAACGTGACGCGACGTTTTGGTTGAATTGAATATCGTGGGCTATTTATGGACAGACTTTTGAGCTCAGGCAAATAGTAGCGACAAATCAGTAGAGGTCGTCCAAAGCAGAGGCGTTTATTATGAGTCTTTGCAAATTTGCGTTGACTAATTTTATTGCTACGACTTAGTTTATGTTGAAAAAAACGAGAGGGGGAGGCTGATGGAGGATTTTGTATATACAAAGGCAACAAATTCAAGGGGCTTGCGATGAATAACTGTTATAGGCAGCTTGGGTTGCTGCTGTGCGAATGAAGACGATTTACAGAAGTCCTGCAATTTATTCTATTGTTGACTTTGGGGAGTAATTCAGTCATAAATATCACAGATGATTCCGGAAGACTCGAGACTCGATAGGAAAATAAAGGCAAACGAATGGAATGGATTTAAATTATTTATTGTTTGCTCAATGTGAGAATCAATGAGGAGATTTTAGTAGGCTTTAAATTACTTTAAGAGAGGGTACTTCTTTGAAATTTTTCAACTGCACAATCTTTGACCAATCTCACCTTGGAGAGTTCAAAATACTCCATGTCTGAGCCCTAGAATCAAAATAGTGCCCTCAAAGTGCAATAAATATCATTGCCAACATGAAAAGCCACTTTGCAATTAATCTCTATGTCTCCAGCCCAGTCGCCCTACTATTTCGATTATTTTTCTTACTACAGTTGCCAACAATATCGAGAATTGATCTCAGCTGGACTCCACATACAAATATTCTGCGGGTTCCAGACTATACAATATTGTGCTAAGGTAATTTTATCAAAATAGGTTCTGCAGAATTTATGAGTATGCACATTTATCTTGTGGTAATAAACTTCCACAGAAAGAAACCACATTCTCTGAGAATAAGTTCTTTAAGTTGAAAAATAAAAATAAAAAAACAGAATTAATTTTAAAAATCTAAATTTAAAACATAAATCGTTTGCAAAGTTTAAATTGAATTCAATACAAAAAGGTATGACAAGAAATAAGTTAAAATACAAACTTGTTAACATCCATTCTTGCTTTTGATATAAGAGCACCATCTTGATATGAGCAGGTTATTATTATGGGATTGGTTTGAAAAATGTCAAACATTAACAATAATTCAGCAACTATGACGACAAGTGAAATTCAATAACTATAGCTATAAAGTGTGGGATATGTCGATAAGAACTCAATAGAACAATAGAACAGTAAATGTTAAAATCTTGTTGTTCTTTCAATTTAGAAATAAAAATAAATTTTATTTTAAATAAATTGAATTGAAGACATAATTAAGAAGTGTTGAAATAGAATAACAGTTTTAATTTTATTTTAGCATATTTTATTTAAGATTGTTGCAGAACACAAAAACAAGCTCAGGATAGGTTCAAGTTACCATTAGTATGTGACATCCGTTTTATCAGGTGCATATATTATTTAAAATTTGATAAACAAGTAAAATAATTTCAGAAGCCCTGGTTCTTCATTGAAATTTGCCTCCATAACTTTCTTCCTCAATTGCAAAAAGTTATGCCAGTTTTCAAAGTCAAGTAGGGGCTTCCGTGAACTTGAGACAATAAAACATAAAATCAGCTGATGCAGTAGGCACGACCCGACCATTGCATACACATATTAAGATGCCAAGGAAATATATATGGTAAGGGTTTTGTCATTCACCTGCTTTTAATTCAAGGTGACTTTTCACAGAATATTTCATATAGCGATGTGAATCTCAGCACTTAGTCTAAATACCAATTTTGTGTAGATTTAAGAAAAACAATTGCAAAGGGACAGTTAGTTCCTTAAGAACAGAACCGTCACTTAAGTTTTGGGTCGTTAAATTCCTTCTTCCTCCTCACGTTTATTCCGCCATCCACTTCTTCTAAGTGTATGAAGAACAGGCTTATGTCAACCGTTTATTCTCTAGTTTTCTGCTAGGGAGATTCACTGTCTAAGAGAACCTAGCGTCATCGTGGCTAGTGCTCCCCTGACCATTATCTAACCTTCGCTAGAGATAGGTTCTAATAGCCCTACTGCCGTCGTTGGCATTATATGCAATATGATGTTAGTTTTGTGACAAGAAACGAATAAAGTATACAGTACTGTGCAAAACTTTTGCAACTATCAACGTATCAAAAAAACGAACATTCGTTTATATAAAAGTTGTTCTAATCAAATTATTTTTATTGCTTTAGACTTTTTTATGTTTCAACTTACTGCTCATAATCTTAAAGCACTGACCCACAGGCAAATTCTACAAATGCACTGCTTTTACGAAAACAATAATGATTTCAGCTGTGCAAAACCTTTGCAGCTAGTGGCCATTTCTCTTTTCGTCTCATTTTGATAACGGTTAAACTGATTTATTTTGAGGTTGGTAAGTTAATAAGCGTAGGTTGATTTGTTAAGTTAGTTTTAGCCGGGACTTTGATGGATAAAACGGTTTTTTAAGATAAATTCTTTTTAAATTGAAAAAAAAAGATTTTGTTTTAAAAATGGAGGGATACAAATATTCATCGGATATAAAATCCAGAATTTTGAGTGATTTCAAAAAAGTAGCATCACAAAAAGAAATTTAAAAGAGATATTCCATTCACGAATCAACTATTTGTAGAATCATCAAAAGTGGAAAGGTGTTATGCCATCATAGAGGAGGAAGGCATCTAAGCACCACAGCAAAAGATGATTGAAAAATAACAAATTTCTTCCGAAGAAACCCCACGGTATCATCCAGGGAAGCAAAAATTGAACTAAGGTTACCCATTGACCCATCAACTATCAGACGCCACGCATTGCAGGCCGGATTGCGTTTTTTTTTTCAGATAGCAAAAGAGTTATTTACCTATTTAAACAAAATTTTAAAGCTTGTTTGGCTTTTGCAAAAACTCATCTCAATTGGAGTCCCCAAAAATGGAAAACGGTCTTGTTTTCTGACGAATTAAAGTTCAATATGCAGGGATCGGGTAGAAAACAACATGTCAAGAGGCCAAGAGGTGATAGGCTAAATCCAAAATACACTAAAGGGACGATCAAACATGGAGGTGGTTCAATTTTGGTCTTGGGCTGCTTCTCTGGCCAAGGAAACTGGCCAATTCGACAAGTGGAAGGCATAATGAAGTCTGAAGACTGCGTAGGCATCCTTTGTAACACCATGCTGCCTTATGCCCATTGGGAAATGGACGTTACAACACGCTAATGATCCCAAACACAAGTCGAAGTTGGACACAAAGTGGATCATAGAATAAAAGATTGAGGTTTTACCATGGCCAGTCCAATCCTAAGACCTAAACCCAATAGAGAACCTGTGGGAAATTGTGAGGAGAAGAATTGGGAGCAATATTTTTTAAGCACAAAAGTGACCTATTCGCTGAAATTCAGAGGCAGTGGAATGACAATTTTTTTCCAATTTTTTTAATATCAAAAAAGGTTTGAAAACTAAAGAAAGAATTTTGCTGTTTGATTTTCTAAACAATTTTTTTTTTATGAAAAATGTTGGAGGTTCTAGTTGCAAATGTTTTGCACAGCACTGTAGATAATAAGGCAGAAAGATGCAGAAAGGGCTCTCAAGAAAATTGCGTGGGTGGTTTTTTTACCATAGCAGTTTAAAAAAAAGGTGAAAATTTTGGTTAACAGTAAATATGTCATGAACCAATGATGTTAGAGACTTGAATTAAATTTTATATTGTATATTGTAACGTAATACAAAACAATCATATTTTTGGAAAAAATCCAATTAACGGTTTTTTTTATAAATCAAAAAAACTGAACAAAAAAATTTGTCACCACTAAAATTTTACGACCAAAATATGATTTCATCTCCAAGACAATTTTGTGCAACGAAGAATAACGTTTTTGACATCTGATAAAATTTTGAGAAAAATCTAATTGACAGTTTTTTTATACAAAATAAAAACCTAAAAAAAAAATTAATGCAAGTTGGGAAAAATTGAATTTCGAATCAAACATCTTTTCAAAAACTTGAGATTAAGGCTTCAAACTTATTTTATCTTATAAAAAATATTGTTTTCAACATTCAGTACAATTTTGAAAAAAATCGAATTGACAGTTTTTTTTACAAAAAATTAAAAAAAGTTTGTAAAAATTGAGTTTCGACTCAAATATCTTTTCAAAAATTTGAGATAATGGCTTCTAACTAATTTTAACTTATAAGAAATATTGTTTTCAACATTAGAAAAAAATTTGAGAAAAATCAAATTGACAGTTTTTTTTTACAAAAAATAAAAACCTAAAAAATAAAAATTATAAAAGGTGGTAAAAATTGATTTCCGACTCAAATATCTTTTCAAAACTTTGAGATATTGGCTTTAAACTACTTTAACCTTTAAAAAAATATTGTTTTCAACATTCTGAAAAATGTTGAGAAAAATCGAATTGACAGTTTTTATTACTAAAAATAAAAACCTAAAAAAAAAATAATAAAAGTTGGTAAAAATTGATTTTCGACTCAAATATCTTTTCTGAAATTTGAGAAAATGGCTTCTTACTAATTTTAACTTATAAGAAATATTGTTTTCAACATTCGGTAATATTTTGAGAAAAATCGAATTGACAGTTTAAAAAAAGAAAAAAATAAAAACCTAAAAAAAAAACAATACTAAAACTTGGTAAAAATTTACTTTCGACTCAAGTAGCTTTTCAAAAATTACAAATATTGGCTTCAAACTTATTTTATTTCACAGAAAATATTGTTTTTGATATTCATATATCATTCGATATAAAAATCCAACAGTCCGTTTTTTCGGAAAAAAATAAAATTTACAAAAAATAGTACGCAAATTTGGTGAAAATTAATACATATAGACAAACTTTTAAGCAAGACAAATCGACAGACGGGATGGGAAGTTATCAGTGTGGGTCGCATCCCAGCCTCTTTTTTTTATTTTTTTTAAATTAATTTGTTGCGAAGAAAATCTTTAAATGTAAACATAAAATAAATACAACACAAAAGTAATAACGTTCTCAGTTGTTCTTAAGCAACGCTCACGATTTCGATTCCTCACATCCTTAATTTTTCCCAACCGACTACATTTTTCGACGATAACAGTTTCGCCATTTGTCGGCTAAGGAGGTGCTTTACGCCGATAATTCAAACGTACCGCATTTTTTAGTGAATTTTAAAATATTTAATATTTCAAAATAGAAAAATATGCAAAATTGACAGCTGTCGAAATAGCAGACTATTCAAAATGAAACCTCTTATTGGAAAACCCATAATTTTGTTTTTCATTCTTTCCCTTGGTTTTTCATTCAGACATTTTGGTCAAACTTTCAATATATAAGGACAAATAAGAATATTCATCGTCAATTTGTTTTTCCAACTTATTTCCAAAGGAATTAATCTTTTCAAAAATAATACGTTTGTTTCATTAAAAAATGTTCATACCAATTTTGCGCCATTTAAGAGCCACATTCGCTTCTATTATAATGCCTTATGGAAAATCAAACAAAACTTTATTACAATAAATTCTTTGATTAGTAAACTTTGATTTTGTATATCAATTATTTGTTTATAAAGATTTTTAAATGTTCTTCCTGGTTGCTATGGGCAAATAAATAATTTGGTCTTCGACTTGACTTGATCGGATCTACCCATAGAGACTTTGTTTTAAGTCATCAAGTCTTTGCAATACATAAACTACTATAACTCCATTTAATCGCACTATAATGCAACTATATAATCTGCATTCAGTCTTATGAAGCTAAAGCCGTTAACGCGTTCTATGCTCACAATAAAGCTATATCTCCTATCTAAAGACCATGAATTACGAATTTAAAGACAACAAATCCATTGCACACATAAACATTGAGCATAATGGCAATTTTAAATGGCAGCAACTTTTTTTTTTTAAATAAAAAAACAAAATCTATATAATAGAGGGATATAGCTATGTACTTATAAACTATTGCGCTTGCCCCGTTCAATTGCAATTCAGTCACATTATAGAGCTAGTTTAATTTATAATAGCAATTCAGTTTACAATACTAGTTGGCCTGGCCTGGCCCAAAGAGAATGTTCACAGTTCTTCAACATTATGCGCCACTCCCCTAAGCCACGCCATCGTCGTCGTCGTCGTTGTCGCCATCAACCACCGCCACCACTTCCAATATCACTACTATTAGTATTGTTGTTATGCCATTCACAGAAAAAACAAAAACAATTTAGAAAAATTATAAGTCCGATCCCAGCAACAAATAAGAAAAAATCATTTAAATTAGTTTAGATTTAAGTTTTATGGAGCAAGATTTATGTTGCTAGCGGAAATTTTATTTTTAAATATTTTAGAATGTCGCTCCCTTGTGGGACTGTGAGAGAATCAAACTCTGAAACACCTTCGAAACAGAGATAAACACCGCCCGAAGGACATTACACTGCGAAGTGCCGAGTTATATCCATGCAGTGAGTTGTGCTATGAAATTGCACTCGTTTTTCTAGATGAAAATACAATTAAATCGGATAAGTTGGTTGATATTATTGTGGTGGTAGCGAAGGCTGTGGGAATAATTTTTAATATGATCTGGTAACAATTGTCCAGGAAACCGGTAAATATGTCTACTTATGGCAGTTGACAGAGTGTGGGACGGTTGTTTTTATAAAAATCAAGTTCGTCACTCAGCTCTTTTGTTTTTGATTACAAGCAACTTAGTAAGTAAGTTGCGGTTTATTTCCACACAATTTAGAATGGTACTAAAAACCAATTGACTTTTAATTAGAGAATGGTTTTGATTCAGCTTTTAACTGTTCTTGTTTCATTGCAATTAGTTTCGGATCTTGACCAGAAATGGGATAAAATATGAGGTACTTAAAAGGGAATTTTATTTTTTCGATGGGTTATGAGATTTTAAACTTTCCACTGTTGTCTGATTTGATTGCATTGGATAATTGGATTATTCTACATTCTCATCAACTCAATATTGCCTTGTCAAGTGAGGTCATTATGAGAATCAGTGGTATGCCCACATTACTAGTTAAAATAATTACCATTTCACACGACCTTCTTTATACTAGTTTTATTTTTTTTTTCTGTTGCATCAGTACATTCAAAAAAACATGACAATCCTCCTTCATTATCCAGCCATAAAAGGCAGTCTTAAGGTGAAGAAACTGCATTTTAATGAACATGCAAAATAAAGACTTTAACAAAAACCTACACGCATATGTAGCTGGTACACCACCGCCCTCAGAGATTCGAGAATTTATTGCTATTTTACAATTGAATTGATTTCAATTGTATGAGAAGAGTTTTTTTAGAGGTACTTGTAGAATAAGAGTGCGAACGAGGATTTTGTTTTTGTTCTGTTTTTAAGGTTAACTTCCTCGGGCAATTTGATGTGTTTTGGTTGGCGAGAACGAAGTTGTTTTAATTTTTTTTTTCTTAAAGTTCTTAACAAAATAAAATTGAAACAGATTCGTTGTGGTATCGTTGGATTGTTGTGATGCCATATCCGCCCTCTTGTTGATGTTGACACCTATATATGGGGGCTTAATCCAACACTTTGAAATGTTGAATTGCAATTTTTCAAAGCGTCATCATTGGATGCAATATTATTTGTTTTTATATCGGGGTTCCCACTTTATAATACATTTTGAGAAATATTTTCAGGTATTGAAAAAAGTGTTTTTTTTTCAAGTTCCATTTTATGATAACAATTACTCGTTAACAAATATAATTACAGGATAAATAATTTATACGCATGAAAGGTTGTTATATTTTTCAAATATCATATTTTAGTATTTTCTTTTAACATTAACTTTTGTCTTGTATACCTTAAAATGAGCCTAATTGCGAATATGACCGTAATCGAAATCGGTTACGAGGACCGAAAAAATCAATCACACTTTCATGCACTCGTTCTTAATTTAAAATTTCATAGTACTTTGCATTACAAAAGTATTTGGTGATAGTTTTTTGGGGTTCGTAAAAGTTTGAAACATCACCTAAGTTTAGGTTTTCTATGATCTGGTTTGAAAATTTCAACCACACCAAAAAAGCAAACAAAAAGTTGAATACGTTTTATAAATACAACAGTCAATCTTTTAGATTAATAAGCTTTTGTTAGATTGCAGAGGTACATAGATAGTTTACTTTTTTTAAAATATGGTGATAATGTTGAAAATGTCGGGTTCGATTTCTACTTTTTTCATATGGTAAAAAATATTGATTGTGTTTTGGAACCAGATTTTTCATTTATTTCGAATTGACAAAATTCGAGAGAAAAGTTTCACTTCGGTACAAAAGATAGTAAACAGATGTTTTAAACTTCCTTTTGGTTTTCTAAATATTGTGTTAAAAGTCTCATAAAATCTCATGTCTCCGACATAAATGATGTAACTTCATTGATCGAAAAATTCAAGTAATATAAGTTTATTTCTATTTCAACAAATTGCCATAGTTCGTAATAAACCATTGTTACCAATGAGATTCCTTAAATTACATGTTTTGTCCAAACTTTGCAACCTTGATAATTTTGTTTCATTATCCTATAACTCTTATTTCTAAAATTTTTAATTTTGAGAAAAATATTTAAATGTGAGTGAGTGAGTGAGGAGTGAGTCTAACGTACGTATTAAGTTTGCTGTTTCCAGAATATTGATGACTTTTTTGTACTTCCAACCAGAGCTGTAGCTGCCATGTTAAAAAGTTTTAACATTTGATACATGTTCGCGATACAGCAATACACGCTTCAATAAAAACATGGACAATTTAGCAGTCACAGTTGACAGTTTTGCAAAGTGGTGATCAAAATTGAACACCGAAAATAGGGATTTAAAGTGTCTAGACTTTTTTCTTTCCAATCAATTAAAAACCTTGAGGATAAAATTTGTTCAGTTACCGAGGACATACAGTCGCAAATGTGGTAATTTAACATGGAAACTGTAGCCTTGACAGCCATTTGGCAGAAATCGATCTTCATTGTTGAAAGCTTATAAATAAATTAAAAATATATTGGTTTTTATTAAAACATAGATACTCGTTTATAATATAAGAATGAAACCTCTTATTGGAAAAATTCCCATAGGCAGTTATTGCAATGGGTCCAATTTGTCGAATTGAAAATTTTGACATTTCTCGACGTTTCAAGGTCCCTAGAGTCGAAATAAACGATTTGTAGAAAGATGTCTGTGCGTGCGTGTGTACGTACGTTCGTACGTCCGTACGTCCGTACGTTCGCGACGTTTTTTTCGTCGTCCATAGCTCAAGAACCAGAAGAGATATCGACTTCAAATAAATTTTGTTATATAGATAATGAGGCAGAAAGATGCAGAAAGGGTTTTGAAGAAAATTGCGTGGGTGGTTTTTTTACCATAGCAGTTTAAAAAAAAGTTAGTTAAACCTAAATATCTCATGAACTAATGACGCTAAAGACTTGAATTAAATTTTATATTATATATTGTAATGTGATACAAAACAAGTATATTTTTAGAAAAAAATTCAATTAACGGTTTTTTTTTATAAATCAAAAAAACTCCAAAACAATTTTGTGTAACGAAGAATAATGTTTTTGACATCTGATTTTGAGAAAAATCTAATTGACAGTTTTTTTTTATAAAAAATAAAAACCTAAAAAAAAACATTATTTAAAGTTGGTAAAAATTGAATTTCGACTCAAATATCTTTTCAAAAAATTGAGACTAAGGCTTTAAACTTATTTTATCTTATAAGAAATATTGTTTTCAACATTATGAAAAATGTTGAAAAAAATCGAATTGACAGTTTTTTTACAAAAAATAAAAACCTAAAAAAAAAAATAATAAAAGTTGGTAAAAATAGATTTTCGACTCAAATATCTTTTCAAAACTTTGAGGTATTGGCTTTAAACTACTTTTATCTTTCAAAAAATATTGTTGTCAATATTTCTTCAAATTTTGAGAAAAATCGAATTGGCAGTTTTTTTACAAAAAATAAAAATCTAAAAAAAATGTATAAAAGGTGGTAAAAATTGATTTTCGACTTAAATATCTTTTCAAAACTTTGAGATATTGGCTTTAAACTACTTTTATCTTTCAAATAATATTATTGTTAACATTCAGTAAAATTTTGAAAAAAATCGAATTGGCAGCTTTTGTACAAAAAATTAAAAACCTAAAAAAAATTTAACAAAAGTTGGTAAAATTTGATTTTCGACTCAAATATCTTTTCAAAAATTTGAGATTATGGCTTCTATTTAGTTTTAAATTATAAGAAATATTGTTTTCAACATTAGGAAAATTTTCGAGAAAAATCGAATTGACAGTTTTTTTACAAAAAATAAAAACCTAAAAAAAAATAATAAAAGTTGGTAAAAATAGATTTTCGACTCAAATATCTTTTCAAAACTTTGAGGTATTGGCTATAAACTACTTTTATCTTTCAAAAATATTGTTTTCAATATTCAGTAAAATTTTGAAAAAAATCGCATTGACAGTTTTTTAACAAAAAATTAAAAACCGAAAAAAATATAACAAAAGTTGGTAAAAATTGAATTTCGACTCAAATATCTTTTCAAAAATTTGAGACATTGGCTTCAAACTAATTTTAACTTATAAGAAATATTGTTTTCAACATACGATAAAATTTTGAGAAAAATCGAATTGACAGTTTTGTTTTTTTTTTTTTATTGAGTGGCGCAACAGTCCGTGGAGAACTTAGTGACTACAACTCTGACTTACAACTCTCAACCATTCCTGTGTGCGAGTACTGTTGTCAGGGATGGAGGGGACCTACAGTTTATATGCCGAATCCGAACGGCAAATTTGAGAAAGCACTTTTCATGACAAGAATTACTCTTGGAGAAATTGTCAATTCCTCGCAAGAGGCAGTACCTGTGAAAAAGACTTTAGATGACATAGGCAGGGATCGAACCCAAGACCTCTGGCATGACAGTCCAACGCACTAACCATCATGCCACGGGTACTACCACAGTTTTGTTTACAAAAAATAAAAACCTAAAAAAAAGACAGTATTAAAACTTCGTAAAAATTTATTTTCGACTCAAGTAGCTTTTCAAAAATTACAAATATTGGCTTCAAACTTATTTTATTTCACAGAAAATATTGTTTTCGATATTGAGTAATTTTTTTATCCAGCAGTCCGTTTTTTCATAAAAAAATAAAATCTACATAAAATAGTACGCAAATTTGGTTAAAAAAAAAATTGATGAATATAGACAAACTTTTAAGCAAGACAAATCGACAGACGGGATGGGAAGTTATCAGTGTGGGTCGCATCCCATCCTCTTTTTTATAAACGAATGGAAAATTGTAGTCTTTTGAATGGTATGGAAGAATTTGATGGTATCATAAGAATACGTGGTAATAAAACAATTCAAAATAACCAACAACCTACGACAGATTAAACGACGTCATTTGAAAGCAAATTTTCATATCTTAACCAAAAACAATTTTTAGTCATTTGCAATGTCAGAAAGGGAGGAACCGATGGTAACTTTTGGTTCAGCTGAGTTAAATATCTGGTGCATAATCAAATCCAAGACTAACAACTAATTAACGTGTTAAAGCACGATTGGTCTAAAGACTTTCTCGGTCTCTTTTTTTAAATGATCTTGTATACTTTTATCACGTTGATCTCTTGATTCTATATTACGACTCTCTACTGTCCAAATTATTTGAACTGCAATTCTTTCTGCTAAACAGATTCCTGAGCTCTTTTATTCAGTAAAAATAAAAAGCAATCAATTTATTGTTAACTAATAAATATTGCGACTATCTCTTAAGTTACATATAGGTGCCAACTTTCAGAATAATCGGTTAACTTGGCTCGGAGTTCACTGGAAACAAACATCAGGCTACTGGATTTTTATATATTAAGAAAATTAACCGATAAAATACAAAAATACTGAAAGCACAACGCTTATTTAAGGTTGAATTATTTTCGAATAACTATTAATAATCTTTTTAAATCCCAAAAAAATCCTTCTTCACTTTTCTGCAGATAAAATATATCGTATTATATATTGTTTATTAACTGACCCCCGATGAAGTTGAATCATTCACATATATTTTCTTCCGTACTTCGACCACCTGATACCCATATTTCTATATTTAAAAATAAATATCCTGTCTAACATATTCAGTTTCTGATTGAACTCTTTTCCTCACTCAACTTATTTAACTTCCAAATTTTATACAGTTATTCAGATTAATATGTCCACAGATGACTTTACTTAAGACTTAAGACGTAAGACGATAAATTAATATATTTTATTATCTTTATTTTATCTGATCATTTTTGCATCAAATCACTTTATTCATCAGCTTAAAAGATTTACCACTTGATTAGCTAATTGCCACATGCCGGCACTATCTTTTCGCGCTTTTAGCTTTTTTAGCTATACAACAAATCCTTATTTTTAACATCCACTCATCCAACAAATTAGGTTCGTAATTCATATTCCAATTACGAGAGTTAAGTCTATTATAGCACAGCAGCAGCTGTGTGTTTAATCCTCTTTCAACTACATATAACCAATCAATTAATAACAAGCTTAAAATATTTCTCATTTTGAGCACCACTTTTACCCCACATCTATGCGTAACATAGTATGAACATTGAACATTTCATATCTTATGATGGTAAGATTATATCCATGAAATATTTAGGTAAGTGTAGGAGTACCTATACCAATATTTGTATCTTACTAAAATATTGTACAACCATCATCGTCCTCCTCCAATATCAGTTCGATTACATACTAAATTGTGGTTAGATCGTTTATCTTTTCTGATGTGATGATCGGGGGGCCTAAAAACGACCTGCTTCCGTAATTTGATTTCCTTTTGACTTCACTTGTCAGCAGAGACTATTCGTATTCTGGCTCAAACTTGAGAAGTAGCAGCTCATCTTATGCAAAGCATGTCTTGCAGAGCTAAAAGATATTCCCTTTTCATTTATGTGAAATGATGACGATGATCAAGAGACTCGGAGCAAATATCTTTAACGGTTATGTCGATGTCTTTTCATTCATTGCAAGTCATAATTTTCTCGAGAATGGAACTACACCCAGGGACGTATCAATCATGGGGCCATAAAGCAATCTGCTTGTGGGCCCTAAGTCAGTCTTAAGAGGCTCTAAATATTTAAAATAAATTATTTGACTTTGAAACATTAAATAAGTGGTAAGCAAGTTCAGGTTCAAGTTCAAGTTTTATTGAGACAATAAACGTAAGTGGTAAGCTTCTATGGTAACTTTTACCTCAGGAAGTCATACGAACACAAAGTCAAAATTTAACCATTATCCTTTTCGATCCCAATTTCTAGTTTTGAAAAATTAAGCAAGAGTTAAATAGACTTACTTCAAGGTTAAAAAATAGACATCCGAGAGTAAAGTTTACTCCCGAGACCAAAAAATTAAACTTAGTCCGATCCTGTGTATGTCCATCATCATTGCATGGCTTCAACTCGTTGTACAACGCATATCGAAGTCATCTAGGATTTTTCCGTTGTTACTGATGTTGCTGTTGCTTTTTGCTGCAGACATTCATATATGTGATCGCTTTAAAATTTCGATTGCGGAAATTGGAACGCGATCTGGACGACTTTCTCCAATCACCGTGAATCTTTTGTTGATAGGTTTTTGTTTTTGTTATTATAGTTTCTTTATATGACGATGATGTTAATGATGATCGCACCACTTCTTGTGGTCAGACATAAAGATTTAATGCGGAAGATTTTGATTTTTGTTTTGCGTTTTGCGCAAGACTACGCTCGCACTTGCGCACTTTGTTAACCATCATCACAGTCAAAGCCTGAGTCTGAGTGAGATATAATTTGGAATCATCACTGCAGATGCATTGTTTGCATCTTTCACGTCTTCTTTTATATATACGAATGGCGATGGTTGCTTAACGCCAAATCTATATCCAAATCGGTCTTAGTCGTACGATTGACTGACGCGTCTTAAAACACTTCTATTTTAGGGGGAAAAGATAAATCCGTGAGCTAGTTTTGACTACTTCCGCAGAGATATATTAACGTAGAGGAATCAGCTAGTCTTGAAATTGATAAGTCAAAGTGGATGATGATGTCTTGAAGTGCCATACGGAAAGTGCCATAAAGTAACTTTAACACGTCGTCAAAATAACTGCCTTTGAGTGGCTTAGGCTTTGATTTATTTAAATATATTTTTTGACGTGACAACGTCTTAAATTAGGTTGCGGCTGGGAGTCACTTATGAAAAAGTGTAACGCCCGGTAACGTTACGATGAGTCACCGAACGAGAGAGAGGCCCGCCGAATGCCTTGCGTCTCTCTCCCACTCAACTATGATCGGTCTGCCGCGCGCGCAGCACTAGAGAATTAGGCGCATTGAATCGACGCATGCTTGTGTCTCTGTCTTTGTCTTTCTCGAACGTTCTTGGCGTTGGAAAAACAAGAAAGCGTCATAATACAAGTTCACACGTGTGGTTAAAGTATCGTCAGCTGTGTCTGTAGTGAAAATGTGGAGTGCTTAGATTCGTCATTTACAACAACTACAACAATAAAGGTAAATAATTGTACACTGATATTTCATTATCGTAAACTATGATTGATTGATTAATTGTTAGATTGACACAAAAGTTGAGAAACTGAGTTTTTTAGTAAACAAAATATATTTCTATAGTTAAAATTTGTGCAATTCTTATTTTCATTCAATTCCTTGTTCCTATTGTGCAATTTAATTATATTCATATCAATAAATATTCTACCGAGAAAAAGACGTTGTCACGTAAAATCTTCGCCCGTAAAACCGACTTTACAGGCAACCATTTTTTTTTTTACAGTCCGAATCAATTGATTATTAGCAGTTTTTCTTAATGTCTTCCTAGCAGTTCTGTTTCGGGACCAGTTTTATTAAATTTTATTAAAATTTATCAGCCAAAAATTACGTGGAAATTAGCAACCATTAGATTTCAATTTCCACCAATTGGGAAGTAAAATTTAAGAAATTGTAGATTAAATTTTGATTTTAAAATTTATGTTAACCGCCGCGACCGTCTCTACGCTAACTACAGAAGCATCAGCCTTTTAAACATCGCCTACGTGGTTTCAGGCCTGGAAAATCTAAAATCGACCTAATTTTAACTCAACGGCAGATCCTAGAGAAGACCTTAGAATATAACATCGATGAGCATCATCTTTTGATTGATTTCAAAGCAGCCTATAACAGTGTCAACAGGAGCGAACTTTACCGTGCCATGTCGAGTTTTGGTACTCCTGAAAAATTGATACGACTTATCAGGATGACGTTGGAGAATTCTCGTTGCTGCGTCAAAATTGGTAGAGACTCAACCGATACCTTCGAAACCACCAGAGGACTTCGACAAGGCGAAGCTCTGTCATGTAGCTGCTTCAATAATGTTCTTGAAAAAGTGGTGCGAAACACCAACGTCAACACCAATATCTTGGATATGCAAATGACTTCAACGTTATGAGTCTGAAGCAATCTAAATGAGTCTTGTGAATAACGAGGACAAAACGAATAGAGTCGATTCCCATCGTAGACTCGGTCAGAACGTGACCATTGATAGGTACAAATTCGAGGTGGTTAATTAATTTCTATCTGGGTACTGCTGTTAACTCTGCAAATGACATTAGCGCTGAAATCAAACGTAGAATTACTCTTGCTAATTGCTGTTTCTTTGGCCTCAGTAAGCAATTGAGGAATAAGGCCCTATTGCGAAATACCAAGGAGACTCTATTCAAAACCTTGATCATCCCAGTCTTACTGTATGGTGTAGAAGCATGGACTCTTTCCAAGGATCCCTTAATATCTTCTAGAGGAAGGTTCTACGTACGATATATGGACCGGTTTGAGTCGTCAGGCTAAATAGTATCTGGCGGAGACGATACACTCACGAACTATTCGAGCTGTATAGGGTCTTGCCACTGGTAAAAAAACTACGTGTTCAAAGATAAAGATGGATAGAGCATGTAAAGCGAAAGAACATAAAAGCTCCAGCCCGTAGGGTATTAAACGCTAAGCCTTGAGGGAACCAAAAGCAAAGGCAGACCTCATCTCCGGTGGAGTGATTCAGTTGGCTTGGTATTTGAAATTGCAGACAGCAAGCTTGAAATCGAGTAAGGTAGTGTGATCTATTACTTAAAGCCCAGATGCGCTGTAGTGACAACTAAAGTAAAAGTGAAGTAATTTAATGTTATCGCAAAGAACTCAACTTTTTTATAAAGATAAGGGATTTTCATTAGGTTCTACAAATTTTTCCTCTAAAGTTTTCGCCACGGCTGTCTTGAAAAAATCAGAGCCGAGAGGCCCAATTATGGACCACAGTAACAGTCAGTAACAACGTGCCAAATATTCTCCTGCACGGTGTCAATCGTCTCGAGCTTATCTGCGTATTAAGGGGTTATTCTAGTGTAGAGACATGAATTTCGCCCGGTTTTTGAAGCGTTGTATAAAGGAAACAAAAAATATTTTTAGTATAATTTGTTTATTGATTTGTTGTTCATACATACAAAAATTAATACAAAAAAATTAAAATTAACAAAGTTACAAGCAGTCAAAGTGGGGGGTCTATATAAAAGAGGGTGTCCTGGCGTGCATCCTACCAACCCTCCTGGTGATCTGAAAAACAAAAACCAGACGGATTCTTAGTTATTATAGATGTCGCTATTGTTTCACTCTTGAATAAGTGAAAAAAAAACTTTTTAACAAAATGGCAGCAGTTTGAAAAAAAAATGTTCTTGTTGCATATTTTTCAACAATTCCGAATTTTTTAAAAATAGTAAATGAGAAGTTATATTTTTGGGGAAGGACCACACGATTAAGAAATGTATAAGGAACATCCTCTCCAAATTTGAAGTAAATCGGTCTATTAGAACTCGATATATCCTTACCGCTAGCTCGAAAAAAGTAGTTTCGAGAAAAACGCGTTCAGAGTTTTGAGACAAGTTTTCGAAAATTTTACTTATAGAATGATACAGAATACGTACATATTTTTAAACACGTTGTCAGAGCTAGGACTTCCACTCAATATAAAGGTTGCCACAAAAGTAACTTAAGATGAAACTAAAAGGACAAAACAGTTTCTATGACCTTCAAAACCAGTTTATATGACCTTCAATTAACTTTTGAAATAATAGGAATATTAAAAAATCCTTTTAAACGCATATTCTTGAATGTCTAAACTTTGGAAATATGATAAAAACATTTGTTGATTTTTTCAAAATTCTACACTAGAATACCCCCTTAAGCGGTACTAAATCGCACTATCTCAGAGCCCACCCAAAAGTTCTAACGACGCGAGATATTAAGCCTTCTAAAATATTCTTTTAATAAATGAAATGTTTTGTTACTTTGGTAATAAATAAGCACAATTTCTCAACGTTGTTTAGAAGTAAATTTCTTTATAATGAAATGATACACTAAATTTGTCATAAATCAAGTGACAGCTGTCAAAAAGTCCTACTTCAAAAATAGTATTGCCAGATTGAAAATCATAAGAGATAAGTTAGTCTTTAAAATCAGCTCATGTTTCCGCTTTCTATAATTTTATAAATATTAAATACAAATTTCACAACATAAAAATAAATTTTAAGTACAACTTGATAATTTATATTCATAGCACGCAATTTGGATTAATTTCATTAATTTTTTTAGATGACCTGTGGTTCAGTTGTTTATACCTTGTTCTTAATACTCGTATATAAGAAAGAGTTAATTCTTTGTGGTATACCTAAATGTAATTATAATTGCCTTCATAAACAAAAACAAAATTATTAAAGTTTATTTTTAAAGTTCAGAGATTTTTAGTGATGTTTTTGTTGTAGATCAAAATATCGGTCAAAAAAGATTGTTAATATTTATTGTTGACAAAATTGGACAATTTTGTTTTATTACTAAGCTGCAGTCACGATTTAATGGCTGTGATATTTTGTTATTAGCGAATTGTGAGAGTAGTAAATTTATTTTATGTGAGGCACTTTTATCGTTTCAGAATTATCAATTGTTATAAAAAGCTATTTATTAAATTATTAAATAGAGCTTTTTGTATAGATTTATGTTAGTTTTATTTATGCTCCACGTGAAAACCAGGACATACCAAAGAAATAACAACAAGCGAGACATTCCAAAACCATCGGACATCAAAAAGTTATAGTGTGAGACTGTGAGATGACCAGGACCACCACAAAATAGTATTTACATTCAATCATGTGAAACAATTTACTAAGGTTTCTTTTATAGATGATTCAATAAAAGAGTCTTATTAATAATAATTATGATTCCCATGTGAAAAATAAAATAAATTGCAGAGCAAACATTTACTCAAATACAATGTAAGGAAATTCCATGTTAATTTCAATCTAAGAATATGCATGTTTTCATATCCATGGATGGAAGGCATAATTTGTAGATACATAATATGTAATTTCATTTGTCATTTGAATCATGACTTAAGTAAATTGATCAACAATTATTCTGCATGGATGATGTGGTAAATAAAATTTTGTTTGCGAGGGATATTTTAGACGATTTAATGGACTAAAATAATTTGCTGTAAAACAATATACAAAAAACAAATTTCTGCAGAAAAATAATATTTATATAGAATAGATTATTTAAATTGTCTCTAAAACTAACAGTAATTTCGTCCAAAACGTAAATGTTTTCACTCAGTTTCATATTTAAATAACTTCCACGCATTTTAGGTAGGTGGGTATTTTTTTGGAAAATAAATTTTTGGTGAAATTTAAAAATATACGAGTACAGATCTTTTTTCGCAAGAGGATGAAAAACAGAACTTGTCCCTCAAAAATACGAATCCTACTTTCCCTCCAACTAACGGTATCGATTTATTACACTTTTGTGTCTTCTTTCCTAAGGTCAGCTTTAATAAAGAAGACTTATTATGCTATTCGGGTGGAATTTTTCTAGAACTAACACTTATCAGTATTCTGCTAGTCATACGAAGTAAATCTGTATATTAAAGTCCGTAACGTCAGTAATACTGTGCGGTATTCTGTTATTTTCGTGAATGCATTCACTCTATACAATTCAAATCCTCATATGAAATTGTGTTGATTTTTTTGACAAAGACCGATTTCTGAAATAAATTTGAATTCAGATATTACCAAAAAAATGCAAAGATAGCAAGAATGTTATTTACTTACTTAAGGTGGAGCTACAGTACTGCGTGAACTAAGGCCTCACCCAACAAACTTCTTCATCTATCTCGGTCTATAGCTAGATGTGTCCAGTTGCGCACTCCAAGTTGGGTGAGGTCACTTTCAACATGTGTGTGCCATCTGGTCCGCAGTCTCCCTCTACTGCACTGCCTTCTAGGCGTGAATTCGAAGACTTTAAGGGCCCGATCATGGGTTTCCATGCGCTCTACGTGACAAAGCGTAACCATTTTTGCGCATGTGCTGCCTCATTATTCGCAAAAGCCCCATTGACATCACGCTTAGTTCTTCCAATTATGTCAATGCCATCAGCATATGCTATTAAAAGATAGTGCCTGTAGTATTGACGTAGGGCCTCTGCACTTTTCTTTCAAGGACGATGTTATAGAAATCGCATGACAGCGCATAACCTTGTCTAAAGCCTTTTTTGACATTGTAAGATTCTGTTAAGTTGCTTCCAACCTTCATAACGATAAAGAGATGGTGGGTGTCGATTTGAGATTCTTGGGTTTTTTCCAGGATCAACCGTAATGTGAATATTTGATCGACTGTAGACTTTGCTGGTTAAAAACACACCTATCAGGTTGTTGACGATGGGCTTAAGACGATCACATATTACAGCAGAGAAGATTGTGTAAGCGATGTAAAGTATACTGATGCCTCTATAGTCTGTGGAGTTTAGAGAATCTTCTTTTTACAGCATCGTGAAAACAATAAGAATCTATTTTCCTAAAAGTTTTCTAGGTTTGGAGCGACTACAGATCTCATTTGAAGAAAAAAGTAATCCCATAATAAACAAGAACAACGGGCCACAGGAGGTGGTAGGAAAACAGGAAGTTTTTGCATTGGTTTTTCCTGGAAATCAAATCAATATCCAATACAATTTCGTTTATTTAATCGAAAGTTTTTAAAAATAATTGGTTTATTATCTATTTCAAAATAAAATGAATAAATTTTCGTTTTATCCGGCAATTCTATAATTTTTGGATTGATCTTCTTATATATATTTCTTAAAATCTTTCTGTTCGATGATTCCATTATTTCTCTTCTTACAATTGAAAAGAAAAGTCTAATATTGTCCGTTTCCAAACTTATTTCACAGAATTAAAAAATTACGCAGTGATTGAGCTTAATTTTTTTTATGAAATCAAAACGATTTAACTAAGATTTTTAAATTAACAGTTATATAAGTGAATGTCAAATTAGTTTGGGATAATTTTGTTCACCTGATGGATAGCCAGAATATACAATCTATGTGAACGTGGGAATTGTTTGAATATCTTTAGAAACAAATGCTTCATAATGACCAGAAGAATGGTTTTCAAATAAATAGTGCCATTCCTGTTTTTACGGTTTGTCTCACCAAATAGTGGTACAAATCCTTACGCATAACCTCGCACTGCCCTAAAGCCAAAAAGTGAAATGCCTTATAAGATATGTACTTACCCCACTGTTCATATTCATCTTTAATGTTAAGTGCATTCTCTTTGGCCAAGTTTTTCTTATTTTTCAAAATGTTTTAGAAAATTGGACTTACTTTACTTTTGTAAAGTTCAACAGTATCAATTTTTGAAAGTTTTGTTAGTTTTCACTTTTCATTATTTTACTGTATCCCTTAATACAGAGAAATGGAAAGGATTTCAAAAAATCTGCGCCTTCTCTATTTAAGGTAAAAAAAATAAATAAATTGGGTGGCGCAATAGTCCATTGAAAACTAGGGCCTCTCAACCATTCCTGTACTGTTGTCAGGGAGGGAGGGGACCTACAGTTTTAAGCCGAATCCAAACCGCTAATTTGAGAAAGCACTTTTCATGACAAGAATTACTCTTGGAAGATTTGTCAATTTCTCGCAACTTTAGATGGTATAGGCAGGGATCGAACCTAAGACCTCTGGCATGACAGTCCAACGCATTTTTTTTTAACTTCCCATAGGAAGTTATTGTAATGGGTCCGATTTGTCAAATTGAAAATTTTGACATTTCTCGACGTTTCAAGGTCCCTAGAGTCGAAATAAAAGATTTTTAGAAAGATGTCTGTGCGTGCGTGTGTACGTACGTCCGTACGTCCGTACGTTCGCGACGTTTTTTTCGTTGTCCATAGCTCAAGAACCAGAAGAGATATCGACTTCAAATAAATTTTGTTATACAGATAATAAGGCAGCAAGATGCAGAAAGGACTCTCAAGAAAATTGCGTGGGTGGTTTTTTTACCATAGCAGTTTAAAAAAAAGGTGAACATTTTGGTTAAACCTAAATATCTCATGAACCAATGACGCTAGAGACTTAAATTAAATTTTATATTATATATTGTAACGTGATACAAAACAATTATATTTTTGGAAAAAAATCCAATTAACGGTTTTTTTTATAAATCAAAAAAACTGAAAAAAAAAATTTGTCATCTCGAAAATTTTACGACTAAAATATGATTTCATCTGCAAAACAATTTTGTGCAACGAATAATAATGTTTTTGACATCTGATAAAATTTTGAGAAAAATCGAATTAACAGTTTTTTTTACAAAAAATAAAAACCTAAAAAAAAAATTAATAAAAGTTGGTAAAAATTGATTTTCGACTCAAATATCATTTCAAAACTTTGAGATATTGGCTTTAAACTACTTTTATCTTTAAAAAAATATTGTTGTCAACATTCAGTAAAATTTTGAAAAAAATCGAATTGACAGTTTTTGTAAAAAAAATTAAAAACCTAAAAAAATTTAACAAAAGTTGGTAAAAATTGATTTTCTACTCAAATATCTTTTCAAAAATTTGAGATAATGCCTTCTAACTAATTTTAACTTATAAGAAATATTGTTTTCAACATTACGAAATTTTTTTTAGAAAAATCGAATTGACGGTTTTCTTACAAAAAATAAAAACCTAGAAAAAAAACAATGCTAAAACTTGGTAAAAATTGATTTTCGACTCAAATAGCTTTTCAAAAATTACAAATATTGGCTTCAAACTTATTATATTTCACAGAAAATATTGTTTTCGATATTCAGTAGTTTTTTTTATAAAAATCCAACACTCTGTTTTTTCATAAAAAAAAAATAAAATCTACAAAAAATAGTACGCAAATTTGGTTAAAATTGATACATGTAGACAAATTTTTAAGCAAGACAAATCGACAGACGGGATGGAAAGTTATCAGTGTGGGTCGCATCCCAGCCTCTTTTTTTTTTTTTTTTTTAGTCCAACGCACTAACCATCATGCCACGGGTACTACTATTTGAGTTGGGAAAACTAATATTGCAGAGTTGGAAAGAGGAAGATTGCATATTTTTAACTACAATGGTTTACTCGTCTGCCAAAAAGTTTGGAGTTCTTTTTTGTCATTCTTACAGTTTTTACACGCTTATAGTTCTAGAATTTCTTTAAAATTTTAACATATGAGGCTAATTTTTACCTGAACGGCGACGTTCATATATAAACAAAATCTTTATTATTGGTGTGAGGAGAACCCTTACGGGATTCAAGGAAAGCCTTTGCATTCGCCAATGGTTATCGTGTGGATTTGAGTAGCAACCGAAGTGGGGGGCAATATCGGTCCTTATTTTTGTCGACGGAATGGATAACGCCGATAACATAATATAGCTTGTCTGATTTATTCGTGATCTTCTGTATGACTTTTTATGTGGCTATTTGAAGTCCATAAGTCTATGAAACTAAACGACGGGACTTGGAAGAACTGAAAGCTTTAACATTCTGCCAAAATTTTGAGGTTATGTTAAAGAATCTGCCCAAAAACTGTATGTAACGTTTGCGTCAATGAATAGAAAGTCAAGGTGTCTCTTAAATGACGATATTTTATTAAACAAATAAGCTTTGTTTCTCTTTTAAACGCCACAAGATTCGTTTTTCTAGCTCAATTCGAAATTAAGTTGTGATTCTTTTAAATAATTCCCATTTGTCTGGTGCACCCTTGTGCTATTTCAAACTTTAAACTTTCTTGGGAAGCTTCTTCGACAAACGAAATGAAAAAGATATAAATATTTAGGTTCTAACAAATAGATTTTAAAACCTGTATAAATATATTGGTTAAAGCTCGATCTAAAAATCTATTTTTTCATCGTTTCTCTCGACCACAAGTTGATAAATTATCAAAAGTAATCCCATTGTTCTTTAAATTCCTCTATATCAGATCGGAAGTAGACCCAAATGAAACAATAGAAACCAATCAAGGTCAAAATATGGTCAACTAACCCAAATTTAAGTTATTATTCCTCTTTCGATAGTGTCAAGTTCATTGTTTCTCAAAAACTTACAATATATACTAATATAACTGTAAAAAACAAAATGATGTTCGAAAAATGTAAATTAATGATTTCTAAAAAAAAACTAATATTATACACCTGACAAAACAATTCACAGAAAATCCTCTCCTAAGGTGGTAAATCCAAATTAATGAACATGGTGAAACTTAAATAATATCCACATAGGGGATTCCAGTTTTCATTGATTTTTTCTTTTTTAAAAACACAAAACATCATAACGGTTTTAGTATTACTTGTTTCTACGATGAAGTTATAACAATAAAACAAAAAACAAAACAAAAATCTAATCAAATTCCCGCACCTCATTAACACAACTCATATTTCAATCTATTCAACCTCAAGCCATTGATGATGACCAATAATAAATTTAAAATTCATCTCATTCGACCATTATTATGTGCGCCTCCCTTCTTAGTGAGTTATAGAGTTAGTATTCTCTTAACATATCTATCTTTTATGTCTTAGAGTCCAAACAAAGTATCGCTGTTAAAGAAGGCGGAAAATCAATCACACACCACATGTAACTTCCAAACGAAGAATTGAATTCGATTTTTCATCATCAACATAATAACAAATGAAGACATTTTACAAACATGGTATGGTATAGAAGAGCTGAAAAGTAAAAGCCAATTTGAATTGATATGCATATTGGCATACGGCAAGGTGAATCTCTTGTATTCCTCATTTACCACATGTTACATAGTATAGAGCCTTTAAAACTCCACCCATCAATACTATGCGCTCGCTCTATAGACCATACGCGGACCGCGGTAGTTTCCAGTTCCCATGGCAAGCCCCCAACTTCGATAGACAATAACTTGAAAACGTGATTTTCCCTTTGGTGAAATGTATCTATACGACAGCAAAGCCCCATCTAAAGACAATTTGCAACCAGTTAACATATTCTGTCCGCGATGCATCTGTAGGGAAGACCTGTGAATGTAATAACTCTTTTATATTCACTCTTCTTTCTCCCGCCACACTGTAGACTTTTGAAGGTAATAATGCAATTTGTATGCTCCTATTCAGAAATCGATTTGAAGACAATATGATTGATAAAGCGCCCTCTTATAGTCTACGAAGGAAAGTTGTAGACAGTTTCTAGACAGTTTTGTTTAACTTGGAGCTTTACAGTATACCGGAAACTCACTCTAGAAGTCTTCTCAGTTGGTTTTTAGATAGACAAGCGTTGACTCTTAACTTTGATTGCAACTCTACCTCTGCTAAAGCATGATACGAGAATAATTTATCAACTAAATTAATTTGGCAAATGCTTGATGCTAAACGCTTTAAGCAACTCATTTAGGTTGGTAGATTGCACATTAGCTACGTTATATGTTTCCTTATATGACTATGCTCTGTGGGTAGACATGCTTTTGGACTTGGAGCTCCTGCAAACGATTTTTGCAGAAACTGCATTGATGAAGAAGAAGAGGAGACAGTGTCTTGGAGACTTTTACTGCAATGATCCTAGTGATCCGAAAAATTCTGACATCTATTGTCTCAAACGCTTCACTGCTCTAACTAATTCAACGAGGTCCAAATTATTGATCTAAGTGTGTTAGCTTTTCCATCAACAGCTACCATAACCTTACCTTAACCATAACTCACCTCCCCAGACTATGCAAATAGTATCTTCTATACTTTATAGTTAGCTATAGGTCTTCACTGTTCAAGCTATTTAGCAAGTGATGCGATTGGAAAACATAGCACATTCAAACAACATTAACTCTTTTTGTGGTAACTTCTTTGTCTGCTTCTTTAATTATTGTTATTATTATGGTTTCGCTTTTTCTTAGACGACCTTGCACGTATTCATACACGATCGTGATCACCTAATTCAAAACAACAACAACACAAATTAAATGCTGATTTGCTTCACAGACATTTTTAATTACATTTAGAGAATTTTCTTTTAATTTTTGTTGTTCATAATTTTAATTAAATTCTATGTTTTATCCTTGGATTGAATTTATGTTGTTTTTAATTTATGATATTTTATTATTGCTGGTTTATTGGAATGAAGAACTTACAAATAGTATGTAGTGTTAGTTTCTCAATTAAGAAATATGAAAATGTAAATTAAAAACAAAAATCCATAATTAATTTTAATGTTGTACTTGTAATCGGAAGGAAAAAAATATTATTTGATTAAGACATTCCTTATTTTGAATTAATGAGTATAACATACCTTACTTTTGAAATTGAAGCATAATTCAGTAATAAATGTATTCATTGGATTTCTATTTTATGATTTCAATTAATTGAACTTTTATTTCACTTGAGTTCAGATATATTACGCAACCAACCGTAATAAACATTTGAATTATTTTATCCATTTTCTTACTTAAAATGTAATGTGATAATTCCAGCAAACTGATATAAGGTCACATAAAGGGTGTTTTTAGCCGAATTGAAAGTGTCGATGGTTGTTGTCTATGGTTTTACAGTTGAGAATGACAAATGTCAAATTGTGCTAACATTTCTGTTCAGTAAGGTAGTTTTGGCAAATTTGTAATGAATCGCTTAACATCACAACAACGCTTCCGAATTGTGGAAATTTACTTTAAACAAAACAAATCCTTAAGTGAAGTTCATACATCACTTCATTCATTTTACGGTTTTTTGAGGATTAAGGAAATTCCTGTTTAAATTCGTTCGTCAGTAAGCAAAATAGCGAACCACGATAACATCCATTTGAATTGACTGTTGACGACATTTGGTTCTAACATTATTCAGCAACTTTTCATACAATACTCTTAACCATCAATTTATTCCAATATCAATTCAAACTTCATTTCCCTTTATTGAAAAACGAGCATCCAAACATGTCTAAAAAGTAGCAGTTTTGTCAAAATAAACCAAACAAATACGCTTAAACGGTCCTATGAATTGGAATTCCCAACCTTTGACTTAACCATTCTATACACTGCTCTTATATGAATAATTGTGGATATGTCATATGGATTTAGGAAATTGATAAAAGTTAAAGCAGCCATTCCGTGATTTTAACTTTAGCAAACTGTTCAGAGATAATAAAATGTTAAAATCGTTAGGTAAATTAGGTAAATCATCTTTTAAGCTTATAATGGGTGATTTTTTTGAGGTTAGGATTTTCATGCATTAGTATTTGACAGATCACGCGGGATTTCAGACATGGTGTCAAAGAGAAAGATGCTCAGTATGCTTTGACATTTCATCATGAATAGACTTACTAACGAGCAACGCTTGCAAATCATTGAATTTTATTACCAAAATCAGTGTTCGGTTCGAAATGTGTTTCGCGCTTTTTTATGGACAAATTTTGTTCAGCGATGAGGCTCATTTCTGGTTGAATGGCTACGTAAATAAGCAAAATTGCAGCATTTGGAGTGAAGAGCAACCAGAAGCCGTTCAAGAACTGCCCATGCATCCCGAAAAATGCACTGTTTGGTGTGGTTTGTACGCTGGTGGAATCATTGGACCGTATTTTTTCAAAGACGCTGTTGGACGCAACGTTACGGTGAATGGCGATCGCTATCGTTCAATGCTAACAAACTTTTTGTTGTTAAAAATGGAAGAACTGAACTTGGTTGACATGTGGTTTCAACAAGATGGCGCTACATGCCACACAGCTCGCTATTCTATGGCCATTTTGAGGGAAAACTTCGGAGAACAATTCATCTCAAGGAATGGACCGGTAAGTTGGCCACCAAGATCATGCGATTTGACGCCTTTAGACTATTTTTTGTGGGGCTACGTCAAGTCTAAAGTCTACACAAATAAGCCAGCAACTATTCCAGCTTTGGAAGACAACATTTCCGAAGAAATTCGGGCTATTCCGGCCGAAATGCTCGAAAAAGTTACCCAAAATTGGACTTTCCGAATGGACCACCTAAGACGCAGCCGCGGTCAACATTTAAATGAAATTATCTTCAAAAAATAAATGTCATGGACCAATCTAACGTTTCAAATAAAGAATCGATGAGATTTTGCAAATTTTATGCGTTTTTTTTTAAAAAAAAGTTCTCAAGCTCTTAAAAAATCACCCGATAGTATTTTGATAAAAATGGATTTAACATTTTACTTAATTGCGCCATTATCTTTCTTTATTCCCATGATACTTGGGTCCAAAACTATTTTGTATCAATGCTTAGTTGTTTTTGTAGGTTTCCGTGTTTTCCTAAAATATGTTGAAAAATTAGATTTTTCTTAAAAATTAAAAGTTAGCAACTGTATTTTGCGTTAAATAAAATAGTTTTGATTTAAAGTTTTAATTTTTAGTCGAAAACCAATTGTATTCAATTTAAGTGGGATTTTGTTTGAAGTTTAAGTTTTTAGAAAAGTTCGTTATTAAAATGTACTAAATAGTAAATATTAAAAACAATGCCGCACATTTTTAAACATTAAAACCTATTCTTAATTTAAATTCAAAGTCAACTCTTTCTAGCATTTTAGTCAATTATTTGATAATTTTAAACCATATAAAGTAACCAACTTTAACGCCAAAGCACTCGTCTAACTTTTTTAAAGTTGGAATACCATGGTCATGGCAAATCGTTTTCTGCAAACAAAATTGAATTTTTAAAGAAGATCTAACGATCTGCAATAGAATGCTCTACCACTGCACATAACAATACCATACAAATGTGATAGGTCACGTTAAAAACCTTTATTAGGTAGAAGAGTTGTTTAAAGTGTTTAAAAATAAGAAAAATTTAAAAAATACTTTTTAAAAAAAGAACTGCTTTAACTAGTGTCAGGTTTATTGCTTTTGTTTGTAAGATAAAATTAGTTTGAAGTCAATATCTTTAATTGTTGCCAAGATATTCGATTCGAACATCAATTGTTACCAACTTTTAGTAGTGTTTTTAGAAGGTTTTTATTTTTTGTATAAAAAATATCTGCCAATATGTTTCTAAAAAAAATGACCAAATATTGGAGGTGACACATATTTTTGTCAGTCTTCTTGGAACTATAAAAAAACTGTTACTTAATTTTTAACTTCCCATAGGAAGTTATTGTAATCGGTCTGATTTCTCGAATTGAAAATTTTGAAATTTTCTCAACGTTTCAAGGTCCTTTGAGTCTAAATAAAAGATATTTATAGAGATGTCTGTGAGTGTGTGTGTACGTACGTCGTTATGTTCTCGACGCTTTTTTCGTAGTCCATAACTCTCAAACAAATTGTGTGGGTGGTTTTTCTAGCATAGCAATTTAAAAAAAAGGTGAAAATTTTAGTTAACCCAAAATATCTCACGAACCAGTAACGCTAGAGACTTCGATTAAATTTTATATTATAAATTGTAACGTGATACCAAACAAATATATTTTTTGGAAAAAATTCCAATTAACGGTTTTTATAAATCAAAAAAACTAAAAAAAAAATATTTGTCACCTCGAAAATTTTACGTACAAAAAATTATTTTACTTCTGGTAAAATTTTGAGAAAATCGAATGGACAGTTTTTTTAATAAAAAAACATTACTAAAAGTTGGTAAAAATTCATCTCACAGAAAATATTATTTTCGACATTCAGTAAATTTTTTGTAAAAATCCAACTGTCCGTTTTTTCATAAAAAAAATAAAACCTTCAAAAAATAGTACGCAAATTTGATAAAAATTGATGTTTGGTTCTCGATATCTCGTGAATAATAGAAGATATTGACTTCAAATTAATTTCATTCATCCAATTTGTGTTTATATGAAAAATAAAAATTTTTAAGAAATGCTACTAAAATTGGTAAAAATTAGTTTTCGACTAAAAGTCTCGTTAACAAAAAAAAGATTTCGAAATCAAACTATATCATTATATGTTAAATATTGTTGTTAATTTTTAAATTTTAAAGTACAATTCAAGTGACAACTTTTTTAACAAAATACGAAAATCTACAAACTTTTAAGAAAGACAAATCGAAAGACGGGATGGGAAGTTATCAGTGTGGGTCGCATCCCAGCCTCTTTTTTTTTCGAATTTATACCAATTTCATATCACTTGACAATGTATAATATGAGGAGGATTTCATGCTATGCAGCAGTATTCTAGGACCGATCTTACATACGCGACGTAAAAAGCGCTTTAAGTGCGTAAAGGCCCCTAAGACCAAAGTAATTTTTGTGAAATTAAACCCAACATAGAGTTGACTTCGTTTACCACAAATTTTGTTTGATCCAGAAAATTAAGTTTTGAATCAAACATTTCTCTAACATTTGTTTTCGTAGAAATTCTATCAAGAATATGATTGTGAATGTTATAATCGTTAACGATAGGTAATAATTGACGGCTAAACGATAAAGATTGACATTTAGAAATGTTTTTGTTTAGGGCTAATTGGTTTGTATTGCAATATTTGGTTAGATTGGTAATATCATTTTGAAAAAGCTACCAGTTTGTTAAATTTCATACACGTTTAAAAAACTTTAAATCCGGAAATATAAGATGCATTAAATTTAGAAAGTAATCAGGTAGATCATTTATAAAAATAACAAACACGATTGGACCTAAATAACTCCCTTGTGGAACGCTAGAAGTTATTGAAAAATGCTTAGACATATAACGAATAAATACAAACAAGTTGACGTCGTCCTGTAAGACCATTTAAGTTTCGTCTATTGAAAACCTATCCAAAATCCAATTGGTATTTTTTGGTGTATAAAATTTGGCTTTCAAAAATATCATTTAAATTTTTTTTATAAGTTATAAGTATACTAGCCTAATATTTTAAATTCGTAATCAACCTCCCCGATCTACAAATGTTAAAAAACAACACCCTTGACACCCCTTTGAAATGTCTATATTATTAAAACTTATATAAGTTCATGTTTGTAAGTATTAGAATAATAAAACGGTTTTCCTTCGGAAACGTCAATGAATTCCTTTGTCTAAAATTATTTTTTTTTTACAAATGTTCAGAATTTTTGAAAAATTAATTGACCTATCTTTTTCTCTATTTTCAGGTAAAAACAAATTCTTAATTAACCTAAACTATAAAATATTTCTCACGTAAGTTTCATTTAAAAATGAATAAACACCATTTTTATTATATATGTACATATATGATATACTCAATTACTCATATATGTAAGTTATATTTATATGAACCTGCAATTAATTCAAAAAATATTTGTATTTATAACTTAATTGTTGACCAAACATGGTACCGCCGCGCCGCTCCGCCACAATTAATTAAAAGAGTTAAATCCAATGTTCATTGAGTATCAAACTATAATTGAAATCCTTTGATCATTTAAAAAAAAAAAACTAATACCTCCTAACCTACCTAACTATATAGAGTTGGCTTTAAAGATACAAACTAACAAAGTTATAAGAAGTGTAACCACTTTGTCCATTCCTTATATGAACTAATTAATGAATTTTTATTTACACACCCCTTTTGCCGACAAAAATCAAAAGAATTTAAATTTGATCAACTTCTTTTGTTGAATCTAGATAATATGAAAAAAAAGAAAACCCAGTAGCCTTTTTCTTTGATCGAGATAACAAATGTTGAAAAGTGTCTACACTGAAGAAAAATCACTTCCAGAATTGACGACAATTTTGATAAATGAACTTAAGTGACTATAAACTGTCGAATTCTACTAAGACATTTTGAAAGTAGCGAAATACGTCTATAGAAACGAAATGAAAAATGTATTATATAAGAAATTATCAAAAATCCCAATAAAGGTTTCAAGTTTCAATATTTCTTTGACAATTTTACGCTTGATCCAATTTTCGTTTGTACAATTACAGTTTTTTTTTTAAGTGTATTTGCCTACCCTATCCACCATGTACCATGTAGTACTTCAACCTACTAGTTGCAATTTATGACTAACCCAACTACATAGTATGGAACAGGCCATAAGAACCGAAGTGGTGTGCCTGTTATCACCTTATTTGTCCATCTCATTGAATTATGGATTATGTAACGATCACATGTTCTTGCTCAACCTATAACCATCCGGTATCCCACAACATGTCATACGACGGACGGATACCAAAATCAATGTTTTCTAATTTTATTATTCTCTTGAGATCCAACTTGTCAACTTTTCTTCTATAAATTCGTTCGAATTAATAATTGAAGCAAGCTGCACCCCATCTCATAGAGCAATGATAAGTTGGGAAAAACTATTGCAACGACAAGTTAAGCTAGTTTTTCTGGTATTTTCGTCAGCATCTCTGATCTGCTCCACTTATTGCAATCTCGTACTCGTAAACATCAATGTTTTCTTTAATATTTTATTTTGTTGCTAATAGAAATAATAATTTGTTATACTCTAACTACTTAAGTTTAATATCTTGTCGAAGGGGAATTTCATAAGAGATTGAGTTGAGTTGTTAAGCCCACACGAATTGATTTTTTCCCACAACGCCATATTTATAAATTTCGTTGCCTTTGGTCTGCAATTTGTATCTATGTTAAGAGCTCTCGTTTTTCTATGAAAAATGCTATAATTATTCTTTGTTTTATCGAAACTATTTTACAAATTATATATTAGATTCAATTGAAATAATTTATAAATTATTTTTTCCATTCACTCTGCATATTTTGCTAATATTTCATAAAATGGCGCCCAACGTAGGAAGGTTGATCGGTTTGGTTCGTTCGGATCATGAGTAATCATACCGCCACCGTTGCCGTTTATTAGATAGTCTTAGCCATAAATAGAGCGCCACTTGTGGTTCAAAATAGCACCACCAACAACATCAACACAAAAACAGGTCAACCATTCTTACTTTCAATGTGGCCTTTTGCAGGTTTCTATAGTTTTTGTTATTGATCGAGTTTTAAGGGAATAAATTTTGTACCTAATCACAATTTGATCGCAAACTTTCCAGCCATAGTCAGCTCCAGTAGTTGAGCAGAGTAGCATTGCCATGCGTCTTGTAGCTGGTGGATTTTGATGTGGAGGTGGCACACCCGTTAAATGTACCTAACCTAACCTTATTTTTGATGGTTATGTCGATTGTTGTTAGCATTTTTGCTCTTTGAAAGATTTATACGTGCCATAGATAGATTTCGCGTATAAAGTCTGTCGTTCGTCTCTATAACCATATGTAGGAGGAGCAGCGACAGCATAGTGCCAGGCCAGGGTAGGCCAGGCTAGGCCATCAAACCAAGAAGCAAGGTGACTGCATGCAGTACTTTTCTATATAAACGTTATTATAAGACGCAAGATTAAAAACGGCAAGGGTACATATTCGTCGTATCTATATGAGTTATTATACTGAGGTGAATTTATCGGTGAGAAGGTTGTTTCTGTTGTTTGTGTTTTATTGAAGTTGATGCTGCCGCACTGGCACTAGCACTTCCATCATCAGCAAGAGTGTTATGGTGGGTTATTGAAGTTAAATGTTGTGGAAATTGCCCATTTGCACTGAAAGATGGATGTCTGGAATGTTTATACATTTTTTCTCATTTTGTATATTATTGGGGCTGGAACTTTAATTCACCATGAGTTTTTCATTTTTAAATTGCCTTTAACATGCACAATAATAATTTATTTAATTTATTATTTCTAACAGATGGTTAACTATTTATATTTTGTGAGGCAACACATCATAAATATGAAATATATGAAATACTTAGTGCTCATAATGGAAGTACACGTACCTACTGCAAAGATTGGAGAAACCGAGAGTAGGTATAGTAAATTCATCATAAATTATTGATGCTTTTCTATAAGTGTAACGGAAATAGGTAGAATTTATAAATCTAGCCTTTCGAAATTTTTAGGAAAAGGAATACTTTTTATTTAATTCTCATGATGATTGTTGAAGCCACTAGAAGGTGTTGAGATGGTTCATAAGTTTAAAAAAGAATCAGATAGGATTATTTTCTGTGTTTTGGTAAAAGCTCTTAAGTTTATTTTTAGAGTTTTTCAGAAAGTGGATTTTTAACTTGCAAACTTTGTTTAACAAAATTAAAAAGGATTCGAAGATAAGATTTTTAGTAATGTTGCCTTTATACATACAATTATATAAATAGTAAAATTAAATTTTGATAAGTTTAATTTTTAATACATTTATTTTGTATTTTTGTTTTTTGACTTAAGTGTATTTACCAAAACAACTTTTAATGTTTTTCATTTACGAACTATCCTAAGATGTTCTAAGGTTGGTTAAACTATTGTTGTGTTTTTGTTTTTATTTGTTTTTTTATTTATTAACTATGGTTACATCTCAAGTCAACATAAGAAATGTAAATGTAAGAAAAGTTGTGTGGTAAAATATCTTAAGTTAACATACGAGATTTTACTTTTTTGATTAATATCAAACATAAAAACAAACTAAGTTATTGTAACAAAATCATTTATGCCTATTGTCTGATAAATAAAATAAGTTGTTTAACATACTGCAAACCCTCTTCGAATTAAACTTAAGGTATGTTACAAAAGGTCTTAACTTTACTGTTTTTTTTTTTTTTGAATTTATCGACACGAGGGTAAAAAAGAAAATTTATTTTTAGAGAGAATATGTAAAAAAAGGATAAACAGCTAAAACCCCTTAAGTTGGTTGACTTAAGAGCCTTTATTTTTTGAGCACAGATTATATCATACAATTTTGTTTAATATGTTATATGCAGTCTATGAAGTTTGCAAGACTTAAAAAGGCCTTAAACCTTCATAAATATGATAACTATTTTTCTTTTAATATTCTTCACCTTCTTCTTTTATTGTAGCAATATGGATTGCTACAATAAAAATTGCCAAGAGGGTGCTAATAATAATCCTCTATTTGCCTGTTTCGGACCCTGTGGTAATCTTTACCATGCAAAATGCGTTGGTTCAACGAACGCTTTCATTGAAAAAATAGCCAATTCGAAATTTGCTTACTGGTACTGTCATGACTGCCGTAAGCTCTCTGTATCTCAACTAGCTTTTAAAATGTCTTCTTTTAAGGCTGACATTTTAAAACCTTCTTTGTATAATTGCCATGTTCGTCCTCATCTTGAATATGCTTCGCAGGTATGGACTCCGTATTACGAAATTCATAGAAAACGTATCGAATCAATTCAACATAACTTCATTCGCTTTGCCCTAAAGGGTCTTCCTTGGGATGATCCTTATGATCTGCCTCCCTATGAACATCGTATTCTGCTTCTTCAAATGCAATCTCTTCATCAAAGGCGTGTTAATAATGACTTAGTATTTTTTCATCAACTCATTAATGGTGAAATTGATGCACCTTATTTGCTATCTTGTGTACATTTGAATTACCGAGGCGGAACTCGTCAGCTGCGTACATTTGATTTTATACATATTGACTTCCATAGAACAAACTATGGGAAGAATAAAGCTTTAAGTCGAAGGAGCATTTTATATAACTTAAACTGTTCATCGATAGATTTAAATTTGAATAAGGTGGGATTAAAATCATTGTTTAGAACCAGTGCTCTACTATCGTAAAATTTCTTATTTTATTGTTTTGTTCTGTAATAGTTAAATGTTAATTATGTTTTGTATTTTGTGCGTGTGTTAGGCTATAATTGTATTATTTTTTTACTAACAACTAACACATGCACTTATGATGAACCTCTGATCGTAGTTTGACGCTTGCTATAAGCTTACTACTTTCTGAAAATTCTGAAGTGTAATTATTTGTAAACGCAAAACTGAAAATATGTCAAAGCGTTTTTGAATTTCGTAAAAAGGTTGAAGGATCAGAACTGAACTTCTACTTATCTTGTATTTACGGTGGAGAAGTGCAAGCAACAAAAATGGTGAAAATTTTGCAGTCACATTTCGCAAAACTAAAGAGCACTTTTGAATCGTCCTGAAGCACTTTCAAGGCCGTAAATAATAAACCTGGAGAGCTGCTAAAATAAGTTAGTAATTTAAAAAATACCGTGTACATGTACATTGCTCAAAAACTGAGAACATTGCTCAAAAATTGTTCACAAAAAATCCAAAATTGGTTGTTGAAAAGCTCTTTATGCTTAACGTGTCACTGTTTGGGTTGGCGGTGTGTCTGGGTACTACTTCTTTGAAAAAGATACTGAGGCGACTGTTACGGTGAATTCATTGCTCTACCGAGCTACGAGTATGATTTATAAATTCTTTTGGCTAGAATTTTAACATATTGATGTGGACGGCCGATGTTTATTTTTAACAAGACGTACGTGTCGGTACGTTCATCAAGCAGAAGCATAACCATGTTAACAATTCCAACTTTACAAGAAAATTTTCCACGTCACAATTGCCTAACGATATCTTGTTATCGATCTATGTTATTGATCTACGTCAATATTAAAAATCGATTTAAAACCTTAAAAATGGAATTCGTGAAATTATCGATGACATACACCCGCCGCAAATGTGGGAATTGGTTATGGAACTTTAACGAAAAACTTTAACCATGGTTGATGTTTGGCTGATATCGTTCTACAATAATAATTTCATAATTTTCTCTTATCTTATTAGTTAAAGAAAATGTCGAAAATAGTTCAAACTGGTTTCGAATTTATAGTTACATAATTTGATATTTTGTATGTTCAGTTTTTACTTGCGACTTATAGGAACTATATGTCAAGTATTGCATTCGTAATCGAACATGACATTACGATGGTAGAGAAGTCGAAAAAAGTGGGTCCCCCGTTTTTTGCCCATATGTTGGTCTCTCTATCCACACCTCTACAACCCAAACTTCAAATTTGGAGTTAAAGGTTTTAAGCCGATTCGCGTTAGGAGTTTTTTTTTCAATTTTTTTACACGAAAAATAACAGTAGTCCCCATATAAATTTGTTGCTCCAAAATCGAGAATTCGAATGTTCTCAAAAATGTTCTTTCAATATAAAAAAATATTTTTGTATTGCTCCTGAAGGGTACCCCCCATAGAACTGTCATTTTTTTCTTAAGTTTTCTCAAGATCTAATGAACCAATTTCAATAATGTCATTGTTTTTATTTATGATTTTTAATATACACATACAATATTTTTTTTTCGAAATTCGATATCTCTGAAATTTTTGTACGAACTTCAAATCTAAAACATATATTAATAAGCTCTTAATAGCTTCGTATTCAAATTGAAAAATTTTATATATAAGAAATTAATTAAAAAAAAAACAGCTCCAACGATTTTCTAATAAAAATGTTGGAAAATTCAGGGTTTTGTGAAAAATTAAAACATTTTTGGTGGAAACACTTTTTTGCAGGTACATTTTTAAATCTTAAAATACAGGAAATATTTTTGAACAGTCTCTTTGAATACATAAACAAGTTCGTGCGATCCAGTAGTGCATTTTATTTTTTTCTGTTTTATTAACTTGAAATCAATAAAAATTGGCACAAAAAGGTTAAGAAATTGTACTTAATTGTACTCTTGAAAAAAAAAAACTGCTGCGTTCCTTTATATTAGGCTCAATTAATTAAACATTAATAAGCTGTTAATAATAAATTTGTTGCAGTTTTTGATTTACTAGAATTTCAATTTAAATAAAGACTTGTTAAACATTTGATAAAGAGGATTGAATAAGAGGCTTCATTTTGAATACCCTGGTATCTGGGCAGATGACACTATTACTTAAAATTAAAACATACACCCCAAAAAATTTGGCGAAAACCCCACTTAAGTTAGGGATTAAGGCTTCAATATGGAAATAAAACATCTTATTTGAAAAATCTCTTTCAAGCATTGAATATACCCACAGAATTTACTCTGTGCAAGCACCGAATGTCAATAATTTTTTTAACATTAGAACTTTTCAGAATAGATTTTAATTCAAAACATTCGTTATAAATAATAAATATATAATAATATGTTAAGTCTTAATTCATGTTGGTGTGCCTTTTTCTTTCTTATTTAAAATCTGCTTAAAGTTGTACTTATTTGGGCACAACTTAAAAATTCAAGTAATAAAATTATAAGCTATTATCCGATTTGGGGACATGTTATGTTTATTCGTCTAACATTTGACATCAATTTGCAATCTGAATAGGTAGGCACATCTGACCTGAGTTAATCGCATGAGTATTTTCTTCCACTTTCTAGACAATTTAACCTAATTGAAAATAATAATCTCAACAATCATCAAAATTATCCTCAAGTGCGAACTGTTTAAGTGGGTTATGTAATATACACCTTTTAAAACCATGTTTCTGACTTTAAACCAGGTACCAACTTAACAGCACGCCATGCCTCATAAGCTATTGTAACTGATGTTTAACTCTGCAGAATGAGTACCTTTCATTTATTAAAGAAGTAAAATGCTTTAATTTTGATCCATTTTGTCATAAAAAATGTGCTAACATTTTAAACAGTTAAACATTTGTCAGTCAATTTAATTTTAACAAACGTTAGTAAGTAATTTTAAACTAACAATCCTTAGTTATAGCCAATTTGTAACATTTTTGTCAAATTCAATTGTTTTCGTAAAGATATGTTTTGAAAAATATATCAAAATGTATTAAAATTCTATCAGTTAAAAGTACCCTGCTTTTAACGATCAATTACACCTTAACAATTATTATATAGATACCCTTCGATAAAACCTACATAATTGTTGTTGCTTTTGTGTTTATTGTTACCAAGAAAAGAAAAAAAGAAACACAAAACCTATTTTCTGGTTTCTAGCACGGAAATCGTATTCTCAGGGCCATGCATAAAACTTTATTAATGGGGTTCTTCGGTTCAGTTTGGTCTGCCTTTTGTGTGTTTTGAATAGGTATATTTTTTCTCGTTCTTTATTTTTATGGTTTAATTTCCCATTTTGTAGGTTAGTTACCGTTCAAGCCAAAATTATATGTACACTTTATGTTTATACAGCTCTTTGATGTAGAGTACAATGGCTTGCAATTAAATGGCGATGGCGTTTCAATTAAACTGCATGCAAGCAAAACAAAATCGAAAACAGTTAATACAAGTTGCCTATACTGGCTATATGAACGGCGGCGCGGCGATAGGTAGGTATAAAGCTTCATATATGGCTTGGATTTTGAAAAAACAGTTTCACTTTCATTGAACTGAAGTTGTTGGGTTTATATCTACGAGGTATAGGAGCCATAGCCTATCGAAATCGGAATTGAAATTGCGGTTAATTTGCTTATTATGGGATCCGTCGACGGGCGACGAGCCTACGATGTAGTTAACCTTAAGAATGTCTTTTGTTTGAAAATTCAACATTTATTTTTTGGTTTGTTTATGGACAGGTGATCGAAATAATTATTTTATTTATGAGATATAAAAAGAAGGAGGCCACTGCCACATAAGAGTTCAACCAGAAATCAGGAGACGGGTGTAGAAAAGTCGGCCTAGAGTTTTTCATTACACGTTTAAGAAAATCAGGAATACAAAACTCAAGTATTGTGTCATAAACAAGAGCAGAAGTTACATTAATGGATTTTGACAGAAGAATCATTGCGATTGTTCATTTTCATAGTTTTAATAACTTTTTTAATAAATAAATATCAATTTGATGATGCAGTCCCTATTAATTATCATCATCATCATCATCATCGTCTCTACAACCTTGATCCGGTCTTGGCTTAATACAACAGGTCTTATCAAGATCGGGAGCCAACGCAAGGCTTCGAGCGTTCGGTTTACGCCATCTCTTTAGAGTAAACATGGTCTGCCACGCTGTCGCCTACCATAAAATGTACTACAAAGGACTTTTCAAGCTAGTTTCTATTCGCTGATAAAGGAACAGGAGTTCCTTCTTCCATAGGACAGGAGTCTGCCGAGCTTAATTTGTGTCACAATATCTGCTTCGGGATGGCATGATTTAAGCATCTACGTTCTTCCTCACATAAGGGGTCTACAATTCTCTGCAAGACCTTCCTGTCGAAAGTGCCTTAGAGGTCGGAGTTCCTTCTTCCATATGTGACTACTGGCAGAACCATCGTCCTGTACAACAGCAGCTAAGAAGTTATGGAAAGGTTTCTGGATTTAAAAATCTTTGACAGACTGAAGTAGTTCCTATTAACATTCACCCTTATTACTGAATTTGGTGAATTATTGAACTGAAAGTTTCAATTATTTCCCGAACTTTTGCTATTACTGCAGAGTCCATCGAAAGAGAGTTGAACGAATGTCGGTAACTTGCCCTGCACCACCGACATTTTGTTCAACTTATCTGGAATCACAAATCTTTCTCACTCCATAGAATTTCTTCGTACACAGATAAATGATCCTATTTTGGAATCAGCACTTAATGCTGTTAAAAGTAGGTAAAAAAACCTTTTACACAACAGACCGAATGATAACATGACAAAAGTACGCTGTAGGTTTCGAGATAGTCCTCCATCTGTCTTCTAAATGTGCTCACTGATGCTTGATTTCGGTGATCGATGGTAATCGATGCTTTATCAGTGACTAGGCCGTTGTTCTTTCTTCTATGTCCTTCTGTCTAATATTAATGTCATGTGTTGTTATCACCTTATCTAGTCTAGTCGCTCAAGGTACCGTGTTCTGTACTCTGTACATTAATATGCTGAGTAGTATGTAATGTAATGTAAACATTTTTACACAAAGGTAGGAATGACAAAAATCGGTCTTAAAATACACAAACATGCTCCAAAATGTGAATTCCAAAAGTTAAATTTTTTCATTAGTGAGTTTAATTTGTGTACTCGTTTAAAGGCATAATTGACTCATTTTAGAAAGGTACATTCTTTATGAAGATAGAACTGGAGAAAACTCAAAAAGGTCTTAAATGAAATAAAACGAAAATTTAAACAAAATTTTTGCCGTATGTAGGATTCGACTTCTTGAATTTCACCTTAATGACTTTATTTGATATTTATAGTCCCCAGAAAAACACAGAACACAGAAACATGTACTTACAGAAGATCTCGAATGTCGTAGATTCTTTGGACATATCAGAAACTGACAGCGTCAAAAGGCAGTTTAAAAATGATAAGGTAGTGTTAGGAATCGACAATGTAGTTCATCTGACTAATTTAATAATTAAGTTTTACAACGAATACGAAAGGTTAGTAGTTGGTGTCGATTCACCGGGAGTAAAATTCTTAGAACTCTGTAATCGACATGATTATTTTAAAATAAGAATGAAAGAACTGGTTCTCAGAAAACACAACTAAAAATAATGCATTCTTTGCCTTAAGACAGAAGTTATCATGTAAATATGTACAGATTGTAACTTCTTAGAAATCGAACGTAGAAGAAGTTTAAGAAATAAGTAGTACCCAATTTCAATAACAATGGGAACGATCAGTTCTAACACAATGTCAAAATACTTGGGCTCTTGAGGTATTGAATATTCTATGTGAACCTGTGTAAGCGTTGAAAATAATAACAATTTTATACAAAATAAATGTGGCGCAACAGTCCGTTGAGAACTAGTGCCTAGTGACTTACAACTCTTAACCATTCCTGTGTGCGAGTAATGTTGCCAGGAATGGAGGGGACCTACAATTTTTCAAGCCGAATCCGAACGGCTAATTTGAGAAAGCACTTTTCATGACAAGAATCACTCTTGGAGAATTTTTGAATTCCTCGCAAGAGGCAGTACCCGTAAAAAAAAATTTGTAAAGGCATAGGCAGGGATCGAATCCAAGACTTTTCTGGCATGACAGTCCAACGCATTCACCATCATGCCACGGGTACTACATTTCATAAAGTTTAGATTTTTCTTCGGTTTATTGCTTTGATTTTGGAATCATTCACTGGCAGAAAACTGGTTTTTAAAAAATCAATTTGCTCAAATAACGCTGAAACGCCAACTACAGGAAAAACTACCAAAAAAAGAAAAAAGTTCATATGAGAAACGCTGTCAGATTTGCTTGCACTCATTACACAAACTAGAACGTTGAGTTTTGTTACATTATTAAGCTAAATGCATTATTAAATGTTAACAATTTCAAATTAATTTGCATTCAACAAACAAATCGAAATGTATATCTTATTTTTACGTATTTTGCCACTTGAATTATAAACTCAGACTTGTATGTTTATCCACCGCAACAAGGCTCCTAATCAACTTAACCTTTAAGTTGTTAAGACTTCTTTATAAAAAGCGATAATTTTCTCATTTGAAATTGCAACAACTTATGAAGGTATACAAATATTTTCAAGTAATATAAAATTGATGGTGTTAATTTCATTAATTCCCATCACCACTTAAGCAAATATTTATCAAGTCGTCGTCGTTTTGCAGTATCTATGGCATTTATCTTAAATCATATCTTAAACAACTCCCAGTGAAGCTTTAAAATATAATCATTTTATTAAATGTTGCCATTTGTGTGCGGTGCACAGAAGTGCAATGCAAAATTTGTGAAAATAAAGGTTCCAATGCACACCAAGAGATCTTAAACTTTAACATATTCGGCATTGAAATTTTCGTCGCCATGCCACAGATATTTTATTTCACAAAACCCCATCAAACATAGGCTATCCACCTCAAGGAATTGATACTCTAGCGACTCTTTTGCGGACGACGAAATATGATGCAAAACCAAAACCGCACCATACCAAAACCGTAATCCCGCACCACCAGCTATCTTGTAAAGGTACACGAATTCATATCAGAGGTATAGTTGATATGGTATATTTACTGCATAACGTAACGGCCTTCCAAAAACGCCTTTGTATTTAACTAGAAACGCCTTAATTGACATATCATATATCAAGACAGGGACAGATAGTGGGAAAAAGAGAGACAGATCTACACTATTTCGGACTATATAATATAGTGACAACTACTGACAACGCAATTTGAAATAACTTATACTTTGTGTCTTTTTGTGCGTGTTTCTTTTTAAATAAGTATGGTACATATATATTTTTATAAGATTGCGCAACATATTTCATGACAGTTAAATAGTTGTAACTACCATGCTTGACGCTTGCCAGATGCAAACCAATTTACTCTTTCAAGTCCGCCATGTTGTTACCATTGATAATATAGTTAGACTGTCATATTGACAGTTATGTACTCGTATGTAGACATACCTCAAATACAAGTCATGATGAAATATTTGACTTAAATTGTCAATTGTGGAACTGGCTATAATCACGGTAAAGTAGAAAAGAGACAAACAGACAGCCGGATAACGAAGAAAGTAAAGCTGTGAGGGGTTTAAAAAATCGTAAACGTGATAAATTATTAGCGATGACAAGATGCTTCGGAACAATGCATCGAAAGTCATCATCAAGACGTTTGATGTTGAAGTTTTATTTTCAAATATTCAAACCTATCTAGATCTACATCCATCACTAACCATACTTACCTCTCAGGGACTTCTTAAAATAGTCTGGGACGGAATGTTGAATATTATAACACCAACATTGACAAAGGCATATATTAGTCTTTGCTAAATAGTAAAACCATGGCTGAAATAGGTTTTAAAGGTCTAGAGCTACCAATGGTTTTTATTATTGAAACCAATCATTGGAATTTTTTTGACAGGTTGATTAATAGCTTTGATTGAAAATAATATGTCATTGGATAAATATTTCCTGATTGGAATCAAGCATTTGAAGTTACAGTTGATCACTGAAAATAAAACTGAAAGATGGGAATACAAAGAAAATGGAACGCTTTCAGTGGAACGATTATCTTCCCAAAATCTACAATTGATCAGCATCATTTTAACACCAACATGACAGATTTGACTCTCTTAATCACTTTTAAGTCTCGAAAAAGTGAAAAGAAATGATAGCTATAACTTGCAATAAAGAACTTAATGGATAACCTACATTGATGAAATTTTGTGACAAGGACAATTTGACAGATAACAGATTATTTAGTGTTATTAAAAGTTGAATCTTAGACAAAAGAATAAATTGCTGAAATTTCTGAAGAAAATTACAAAAATATAAACAATTTGGCGGCCATTACTTAAGGGGTATGATGTTACTGAACTTTCTTAATGTTTCAGAGTTTTTAACATAAAATATAAATTAATCTAATCTATACTTCAATTTCAATTGTTATAAAAGAAACTTGTGTACTGGCTTTGAATTTTGAAACTAACTTCTAACAATAAATAGACTATGGACTTTACTGGAAAAAGCTCATATGAAACTTGGATGAAAAGTAAAATGCATTTTGGACCTTTTAATTCTTAAAAATTAGCGACTTAAACATTTTATCTGTCGCTTTGTGAAGATTTATGATGATAACTTAAAAGTTACAAAAGCGATATAACAAGATAGACATGTGGTTTTCAATCTGGCAGTACTTTTTTGGAGTTGGTCTTTTTGATAGCTGTCACTGGTTTTACGTTAACATTGGTTTATCATTTAAAATGTATTACCAAAACAATGGATCAGTTCGCGCAACGCAACGAAACAATCAATTTATTTAAGGACACTTTTTGTGAACGCATTATGTCGTGTTGTGGGCATGTGGAGTAGCCTCCAAAATCGTATGATTTAACATATCGGGACTATTTTTCGTGGGGTTATGTGAAGTCACTTGCATACGCAGATAAGCCCTGGACGATTGTTGCCTCGAAAGAGAAGATTCGAACCATTATATTACTAACATACGGAACCGATTGCTGCAAAAAAACACCCTTTAACTGTCTAATTTTTCTTAGAAATATTGTTTAGCACTCAAGCTGAATATACACGATTGGAAGATCTTCCAATATTGTCAGATTGTTCCCAAAACGTTTTAACCAATTTTCTTTCAATCATGTAAACACCCAACTTTATCTGTCAAAAGTGACAGAAAAAAAATTAACAGTCACTTGTAGTCAAATTTTGTATCAACAAATTTTCCGACTTCTGGCAACCGTTTGAACTCGTCTTAACACCAAATTTGTTGTATTTTCAATTAATTGGATGATTTTCAACTTAGTGGATATTGGAAGATGTTCTGTTTTTTGAGTATGTAACAAAAACGAAAGCTTACAGGATTTTGAAAGCAATAATACAAGATAAATTGTCATATTCTCTGTCATTGTCTTCCATTGAGTCTACCATTATTTCACGAGTACTGATTATTGCGAGGTATTGACAAGGTATTGACAAATCCTTCAAGATTAATTATTGTTATCAAAAGTGCTTTCTCAAATTACCCATTCAAATTCGACATAAGAACTAAAGAAATCTTCATTACCTGACATTACTCGCACTCAGGAATGGTTAAGAGAAGCAATCCACTAGGACCTGAGTTTTCATAAGCTCAAATGAAATACCCAGTTGCATCCCTCGCCTTAAACAATTCAACCTTAATACAAGTGCCTCCAAGAATTCTCATTAGCATACCCTAGAGTCCAATGTCCGTCTTACTGACGGAGTTTCGTTCTTTAACCGTGCTACGAGAATGTGGAATACCCTACCACAAACTGTATTTCCTTGTCATTTCACTGTTTAGGACTATAAATTGTCCAAAGATTTTCAAAAATGCATTTATTTTCAACTTAACCTCGTCGATTATGATGATGGTAATGCATGGAAACTGGTTCACTCTTCTGTGAGTTTATCTCGTGCCGTGAATTTATCACACTTTAAAATATCTAACGGGTTGTTGTCGTTGTCAATTTATCTGACTATAATAGGAGGTTGAACCATTTATGAAGTTGTTGGCTGCTTTATTTGGGAAAAAGTTTTTAAGAGTTGTATATAGTAAAGCCCCATCAGAGGTGGATTTACTAAAAAAATTAGCTGATCAATAGTTTAAGCTGATGTTTCGAAATTCATCCCTAGAAATTTTGCAATAAAAGAGGTAACCCCAGTTATTTAGAATAAAGCATTTATTTAGAATATGCAACGTTTTAAAGTTTGAACAATAGAAAAAGTTTTAAATGTCACCACAATATCTAAACTGTGTAAAAATAGTATTTAGAAGTTTTCGTTTTTTTTTTTTTATTGGTAACAACTTCTAAGGTATAACGTACCTATAACAATTTCACTTAAAGCTCTAATATTGGCTTCATAGTTGAAGAAGTTAGACTAAATCCGACCCTGATAATTCTGTAGAGGCTTAAAAGTCGATTTAAAGGAATTTGTGTTTGTGCGTTATTTTTGAAACTAGAGCAAACATCTCAAAGACCTAGACAGTATATTAATTTGTGTGGTTTGAAAAAGGCTGTTTTATATCAATTATATTATAACTGGAGTAAATTTTAATTTGATTAGGTTCATCTAGGCTAGGTAGGTTAGGTACTAGCATTTTGTTAGTGTGACAATGTTGTTCCTTAAGTGAGGACAGTTATGAGAAAAAATGTATTTTGTTTTGGAATAATTATTTGAACAAATATGAGAAACAGTACCATTTTTGGAATTACGGTATATAAAAAAGGGAAATGAATGTGACCGAAGTAAAGACCTTTAGTTGGATATTTGTGATACAAAATGTATTTATATAATTAAGAACAAATGTTCCCATTAATGAATATAGGAATTCAATGAAAAAAAGTTCGTTGTTTCCAAGTAATATTTTATTGAATATTCAATTAATTTCGAAAGTGTGAATCTCAAAATGTAGCCTTTTTTGTGTAGGTATAAATAGAATTTTTTTTAATTAAGGAACGGACTTGAGTCATGATGCATGAGAAGTGAACTGAAGAAAAATTGTTCCTTTTTTTTTGGTGTATAATAATCAGAATTCCCCATCAACAAAGAATCCAATTTAGACATTGCCAGATATCCGAAATTTTGCTGTCTGAGTTCGAAAAACTAAAGCGCATTTGAGCCATCGTGAAGCAATTTCACGGCTGGCAAAAGTGAAACTGGTGGAATAATGTAAGCTGTTAGAACAAGTATGTGAAGAATTGCAACCATGTGCGTGACAGAAGAACAACTGGGAAAATTGATGCTGTAGCCTGTAATGTTGACGAAAACCCAGGTTTATTCATTCCTGGTCGATTTTTGGAATAATGAAATCCATGCAAACGATATTCCACCTTTTTTTAATAAAGAATCAAGTTTTTAGGCTTTTAAGGTTAAGTTAACACAAGAACTCAAGCCGGTTGCTCGTCAGCAACGTTGTGATTTCATCTTTAATTATGAAGCACATTTTAACCTGGAATGCTACTATAATAAGAATTATTGGCGTATTTATGGCTCGGAAAATCCAATGATGATTGTTGCATTTCCATCCATCCTAAACGTGTTACTGTGTTATTGTGATTTTTGGGCTGGTATAATGATTGGACCTTATTATTTAGAGCATATTACTGATGAAATTGTTACAGTGAATCGATTTCGAAACCCAGATATCAATTATGATTTCTTTTGGCCAGGATCGGAAGATATAGATGTTGCAGCGCTAAGTGCAACATAAGCAACAAAACAAAAGCAACTAAGCAAGAAAAGTTTCCCGAAAGTGTTATATCTCGAGATCTAACAAATTTGAAATTTTCTTCTTTAAGACACTTGTAATTCAATACTTGACGAGGAACTGTTTTCTTATGAATTTGTTGTCTTTCGCGCTAAAGGCGCGGTGGCGATAGTAATGACTGTCATCATTTTTGTCTTGGAGTCATTTGGCCTGTATACAACCGCTTAATAATTCTTCATCTGATGAATTTATCTGTGACAAAATATCGTTAAAAAATGGAAATATTCGTCACATCTTGTGACACCCTGATGTTTGAAATTACAGATACTCTCGACCATTTAATTCTTGTTGGTTACTTCAACCTTCCACAGCTGGAATTGGGCTCCAGGAGATGATGAGATGTCTGCAGTACCTATAAAATTCCTCCTTTGAAAAACAAATTTCGCTTATTGACAAACTTTCTGACTTATTTTAATATTAGGGTAGTAGCATTACTAACAACTTAGGTAGACAATTTTCTTATCAAATGATCTTAATTCGCCCGTTTTGGAAAGTATACATCTGTTATCTACCCTTGACCATTTCCAAAACTCTTTTTAACTTCCCATAGGAAGTTATTGTAATGGGTCCGATTTGTCGAATTGAAAATTTTGACATTTCTCGACGTTTCAAGGTCCCTAGAGTCGAAATAAAAGATTTTTAGAAAGATGTCTGTGCGTGCGTGTGTACGTACGTTCGCGACGTTTTTTCGTTGTCCATAGCTCAAGAACCAGAAGAGATATCGACTTCAAATAAATTTTGTTATACAGATAATAAGGCAGAAAGATGCGGAAAGGGCTCTCAAGAAAATTGCGTTGGTGTTTTTTTTACCATAGCAGTTTAAAAAAAAGGTGAAAATTTTGGTTAACCCTAAATATCTCATGAACCAATGACGCTAGAGACCTGAATTAAATTTTATATTATATATTGTAACGTGATACAAAGAGTATATTTTTGGAAAAAATCCAATTATCGGTTTTTTTTAAATCAAAAAAACTGAAAAAAAAAATTGTCACCTCGAAAATTTTACGACTAAAATATGATTTCATCTCCAAAACAATTTTGTGCAACGAAGAATAATGTTTTTGACATCTAATAAAATTTTGAGAAAAATCTAATTGACAGTTTTTTTTATAAAAAATAAAAACCTAAAAAAAAACATTACTCAGAGTTGGTAAAAATTGAATTTCGCCTCAAATATCTGTTCAAAAATTTTAGATTATGGCTTCAAAATTATTTTATCTTATAAGAAATAATGTTTTCAACATTCTGAAAAATGTTGAGAAAAATCGAATTGACAGTTGTTTTTACAAAAAATAAAAACCTAAAAAAATGTTTAAAAGTTGGTAAAAATTGGTTTTCGACTCAAATATCTTTTCAAAACTTTGAGATATTGGTTTTAAACCACTTTTACCTTTTATAAAATATTGTTATCAACATTCATTCAAATCAAAAAAAAAAAAATCGAACCGACAGTTTTTTTATAAAAAATTAAAAACCGAAAAAAAATATAACAAAAGTTGGTAAAAATTGTTTTTCGACGTAAATATCTTTTCAAAAATTTGAAACATTGGCTTCAAACTAATTTTATCTTATAAGAATTATTGTTTTTAACATTCGATTAAATTTTGAGAAAAATCGAATTGATAGTTTTTTTTACAAAAAAAATAAAAACCTAAAAAAAAAAACAATATAATCAATATACTAAAACTTGGTAAAAATTTACTTTCGACTCAAATAGCTTTTCAAAAATTAAAAATATTGGCTTCCAACTTATTTTATTTCACAGAAAATATTGTTTTCAGTAATTTTTTTATAAAAATCCAAGAGTCGGTTTTTTCATAAAAAAAAATAAAATCTACAAAAACTAGTACCCAAATTTGGTAAAAATTGATACATATAGACAAACTTTGAAGCAAGACAGATCTACAAACGGGATGGGAAGTTATCAGTGTGGGTCGCATCCCAGCCTCTTTTTTTTAACTTTTTCACTTGAATGCTATAATAATCCGGTGTCGTTTGAAAAATCATTGCTTTTGAATTTTCGCCACTATGACTTCCTAATGAACAACATTGATTTTAATAAGTTCTTCGACAGAAAGACCTCAATTCATATCGCAATGGAATTTTTCGTTATGTATTTTTATAAACGTCTCGTTCAAAATCAGTGTCATACCTTTCACGTACAAAATTTGTCTTCCTCCTAACCCTTTGAAATGTCAGAAATTTCATTGTGGAGGACATTATCAGAAAGCTCAATGTAGTTATTCGTCTCTTTGTAAGCTCCTGTACCTCGAATACATCGACAAAATGCAAGATAGCCTGATAACTGATCCCAGGCATTGCTTCCAATTTATTTACATTAAACGTCAATTTTTTCCCATCAACATACAATTATTAGAATTAAGTCTACTTAAAGATGATTTTACTCCAGGTCCATGGTTTACCATGGTTTACCTGCTATATTTTTAGAAAAGAGTGCTATCTCTCTATGTATAAGCTATGTAAACTTCATCTTTCTATTTCTGAAGCCATCTTCCCAAAGACTTCTAAATATTGTTCATACAAAATTAAATTTCGGTGCTTTAGAAAGCTCGAAAAATGTTACCTCAAATAGAATCTGCTGATATGTCGATAGTGTGAAAACGAAAGGCAGACATATGTCATCCATGTCCAGGTTACATTTCTTCAAGAGTGAAAATAAAACGTACAAAACATTGTCATTACGCAAACTTCAAACTGTCCAAAATGGTTGGTTACAGGTTACTATAAAGAAGTGACAGCTTAAAATTCTCAATAACTATATACATTTAAAATGCACTAACTTCATTTCAAAGCATAACTTTCAGAAAAAAAAAGTTAAAGAATCTTACTTTTGAGAAAGTTTGAGTCTGCGGTCAGCCTTTATCAAAGTTTTAATCAATAAGATTAAATAGTTTAAATTATGACTAAACTACCAGTAACTTTTTATGTCATAATTCATAACTCGCAATATAATTCGCTGATTTTAGATAATTTAGTCCGTCCGTCGAGACATGTTTCTTCAAAGTACTTTTGACCGAACTATTTTAAATGAAGAAAAATAGTAACTTACTCCACCCGTAATAATAAATTGCAAAAATCACAAATGCGACAATAATTCAAAGTTTTTTGTTTTAGTTTTTTAAACGAATCTCTGTGACTCTGTGAATCTAAAACATTCATAGCTTGCACATTATTTTATTTCTTGGAATTTAATTTGTTTGTCTTCTATTTCACATCTATTTGAAGTCTTTCATGATAGCATGATAGTCTCAGGATCAATTTTTGGCAATGGGTGTTTTTTCTTCAGACCTATGTTTTTCTATCTGGCAATACTTTTTTTGCAGTTGGTCATTTTGACAGGTGTCAGTTGATTTATGCTCACTTTGAACAACGTTTGCAAATCGTTCAAATTAATTCTAAAGTAATTTGTTTTGTGGGGTTATGAGAAATCACTTGTCTACCCAGATAACTAGAATTGTTTATTCATTCATTTTTTCATTTCCAACTTAAAACTAGTACAATAGCAAGTGTAAAAAAGGAATAAATAATAGCTATCATTCTTTAACTTGAAAGTTAGTATCGAGACAATTGACGCCTTGAAACAGAATAGAGCAATTCCTGCAAACTGTGGTCAAAAATTGTGTCTCTTGGCTGAAATTTTTTGGAGTCACTACCAACAGCTAAATTTTTGGCCATAACATTAAATCCATTTTATTACTTCTTGAAAACCACACGTCTTAAATAAAACACCCTTTACATAATGCTGCTCGCTCTGCAACTTCGTTTTGTGGTGTTGCATTGAAGAAAGTTTTGTTGTGTGTTTTTTTTTGCTTCTAATTTTGTTTCCATCACTAAGCACGTTTGCTCTAGTTTTCCAATTCAGCCTTACATACCCATACCTTGCTATACACCTTGCAGTATATTGCTTTAGTATATATACTAGTCTAAGTCGTCTATATACTAAAAGTCTTATAGGATTTCAGAGCAAGTTGCAAGTTTTGTTTTCAATCTTTTTTGTTGCTTTTTCTAACACCACACCATTATTCTGCGCAGATAGACGAAATATGTAACTTGGTAGAGCAGGTGGTATAATGGATGCATGTTTTAGTGGGATCACCTGCTTTGATTTAAAGTTAAACAAACAAAAACGAAACAAAACACATACCTGCTCTAGAAGCACATTAGCTCAAGGCTTGTGGTAAATACATATGTACAGTACATATATAAGACACAAGACGCAAAAATAAGAAGAAAAACAAAAACCTTCTGATAAAAGTAAAAGTTAATTTTCCTCCCGACTTGCGCTACGATGTATTTCAGCTTGAATTGCTGTATGTTAGTAGTTTAGTTAACAGAGGCATATTTTCTTACAAATGCAGTCAACATGTTAGCTGGTTTGGTCACACAGATTGGGTTAACGAACTCGTGCGAGGTTTTCTGCTTCTTCTTCTTCAATTTTTCTTCTGTGATACAGTTATAGATGAGAATGTTGCAAAATATGTCATTAAAAATATAATAAGAACTAACAACAATTCTTTTGTACCTAAACAAAAATGCAAAATTACGATGACAAAATTAGTTTTCCATATTTTCTAACATTTTTTAAGCAATTCTTCGTCACAAAATAAGATTGAGGCAGTTTAGTTTTCACCATTATATCTCTTGTCAAATAGTTCCAATTTCTGTCATTTTAATTTATGGAAAAGTCTGTGGAAATGTATTTTACACTGGGGCCTATTTCACAAACATTGACCATTGCGACAGGTGTCAGGTTTACAACTTGACAATTGTCAAAATCTATCCCATAAGCAATTTGACAATTTTGTAGAATTGAAGGAAAATACCCGATAATTGTCATCTTTTCGTTTTATAAACAAATTGTCATGACAATGAGTTTTCAAGTATTTTTCCACCATTTGTCAGGAATTTTCCGATATATTTAGGTTTGTACATATTTGTTACTGTCCAATGTTGACAATGAAAAGATATAAAATCATAAACGATTTCTTTTCAAGTGAAAGAGAAAGTGATGACGATTTTCAGGTGGGTCTCAGTGTTATATATGTATGTACATCGCCGGCACTCTCGGGGTTCTTAACTAAGAATAGATATTGATTTCGAATCGTTAAATGGTATCGTGAAGGTGTTTCCAGTTCTTCCATGAATCCATTGTGTTGAGACCTTTTGCCTGTTCTGCTATATCCTTCCATTTATTAACCTTCATTTCATAGCTGAAGGTTTTACTATATTTTGCGAATGAAATGTCTTTATTTTCTTAAAGCAACTTTAGCTCTTGATGTTTATTATGTTTTATGCACTTCACTTTTTAATAATACGAGTAAAACACGGTATTGGAAACTGTGTAACATGTTAAGATTGAAAGAGTGCCAGCGTTCTGTTACTTCTAAATTATTCGAGAAACAAAATGCAAAGATTTTGTTCTATATTTCATCATTTATCGATCATAACACATTTGAAGATTATAATGGGTGATTTTTTTGAGGTTAGGATTTTCATGCATTAGTATTTGACAGATCACGCGGGATTTCAGACATGGTGTCAAAGAGAAAGATGCTCAGTATGCTTTGACATTTCATCATGAATAGACTTACTAACGAGCAACGCTTGCAAATCATTGAATTTTATTACCAAAATCAGTGTTCGGTTCGAAATGTGAAAATCCGCTTTTTTATCGACAAATTTTGTTCAGCGATGAGGCTCATTTCTGGTTGAATGGCTACGTAAATAAGCGAAATTGCCGCATTTGGAGTGAAGAGCAACCAGAAGCCGTTCAAGAACTGCCCATGCATCCCGAAAAATGCACTGTTTGGTTTGGTTTGTACGCTGGTGGAATCATTGGACCGTATTTTTTCAAAGATGCTGTTGGACGCAACGTTACGGTGAATGGCGATCGCTATCGTTCAATGCTAACAAACTTTTTGTTGCCAAAAATGGAAGAACTGAACTTGGTTGACATGTGGTTTCAACAAGATGGCGCTACATGCCACACAGCTCGCGATTCTATGGCCATTTTGAGGGAAAACTTCGGAGAACAATTCATCTCAAGGAATGGACCGGTAAGTTGGCCACCAAGATCATGCGATTTGACGCCTTTAGACTATTTTTTGTGGGGCTACGTCAAGTCTAAAGTCTACACAAATAAGCCAGCAACTATTCCAGCTTTGGAAGACAACATTTCCGAAGAAATTCGGGCTATTCCGGCCGAAATGCTCGAAAAAGTTACCCAAAATTGGACTTTCCGAATGGACCACCTAAGACGCAGCCGCGGTCAACATTTAAATAAAATTATCTTCAAAAATTAAATGTCATGGATCAATCTAACGTTTCAAATAAAGAATCGATGAGATTTTGCAATTTTTATGCCTTTTTTTTTTAAAAAAAGTTTTCAAGCTCTTAAAAAATCACCCGTTACAAAGAAATTGTCAAAATAAATTTGTCATTGTATTTTTTTGAAAAATTTGTCACCAGGTGAAACTGGCAAAACATTCCTTATTTTGCTAATTCTTGCTAAAACAGTGTAAAATTATCATCTGGGATGAATGCACTATGGCACACAAACATTTGCTTGAGGCGTTGAACAGGACATTGAAAGATATAAAAAACAACGACAGACTCTTTGGCAGCACTCTGTTACTCCTTTCAGGTGATTTGTGAAAAACACTACCCGTTATTCCGCGTTCAACGTACGCTGATGAGATCAACGCGTGCTTAAAATCATCGCAACTGAAAGTAAATATGCGTGTTCAAATGCTTCAGATCCATCCGCTGAAACATTTTCAAAACAACAGTTGATAGATAGGCGACGGAAAAGTTACTACAAATGAAACTGGATGCATAAAATTACGGGTCGATTTCTGCTAGATTATTGATTCACAAGATGCTCTCATTGACCAGATATTTCCCGATTTACAGAGAAAATATATAAATCATGAGTGGCCCGAAGAAAGAGCAATTATAGCAGCAAAAAATGTCTATGTCAACGAATTAAATCTCAAGATACAACATTTGTTACCAGGAGACTTGGGACTACCGAAGCTGAAAATTATCTACCTGAGTTTTTGAACTCATTAGATTTACCAGGCATGCCACCGAAAAATTTACAACTGAAGGTTGGATCTCCGGTAATTTTTTTTGTCATTTGAACCCACCTCGGCTGTGCAACGGCACGCGATTAGTAATTAAAAATGTTATCGAAACCATAATTCTAAATGGCAAATTCCGATTCCACAGATGTGCCAATTCAATTCAAACGCCTTCAATTTAAAATTATTGGCATTTGCAATAACTATCAATAAGTCTCAAGGCCAAACGATGTCTGTTTGCGGCTTACATTTGAGCACTTCATGTTTTTCACACGGACAATTATACGTGAAGTGCTCTCAAGCGGGCAAACCATCCAGTTTGTTTGTATTGGCGATAGATGGTATCACACAAAATATTGTACACATTTGTTTGGTGATTTTTTATTTTAATATTTTATCACCTTTTACAGTGCTCTATACCTCTCCCACTTATATATCACATCCTTACACACTTACAATAAGTTATTTATTACCAGCAAAATATTTTCTAGAAATTATTTATATGACAACACAGCGTTTGTCGGGTCAGCTAGTATTTTATAAAATACATACTATTTGTCAAGCAAGTGTGACAAATTTGTAGAATTGTAAAAGTTAATACTTAAAATGCATCCAAAAAAATATTAAAAAATTATTTCTTTTTGCTTTGTTTAAAAACTGACTTTTGAGAAATTACGGTTTTAACAGTAACAATTAATTTGTTTTTATGTAAACATTCATCAGAAGCTTTTAAGTCTTTCTTAATTCGCTTCTTGAAGTGAAGAAGCAAAGTAGTGGCAACTAAAGGCATACACATTTTTTCTATCAGCCAAATGCACCTGCCTTTGTAAAGGGTATTTTTGAGTGGTATAGAACTTTGAAATAGAATAAAACAATTGAAATGAAATGTCCGGCTACCAATCCATTAAGGTCACAGCCGGAAATATTGCGTTCTTCCATCGTTTGCGGTCTCTTGCAAGCTTCCTCCAATCAGCGAGACCAAGCGCTCTTGCGTCAGAAGATTTGCTCTTCCTCGTCGTTTTGAATCTGTGGTCTGGGTTTCAAAGATTTTCTTTGCCGGAGCGTTGTTGCCTGTCCATTTCAAGAATAGCTCGCTTAAAGCGGCCGATGATGTCGATGTCGTTCACATAGCCAAGCAATTGTGGAAACCTGTTATAAATAGTGCCTACCAGGTTAAAACCACTCTTGTGCACTATCTGTCTTAGAACTATATGTTAAAAAATCATATGATATCACATCTTCTTGTCTGAACCCTGCACATGTCTGGAATAGCTCGGATGAGTTGTAACAAATTTGTACATATTTTGTAGCGTCATGCGGCATAACTGGGTCAGTTCTTTTTTCGGGATCCCGAGTTCAGACATCGACATTAAGAGCTCTTGGTGACTTAAGCTATCATATGGGATTTTGAAGTCGATGAAAAGATGGTGGGCCTCGTCTTGAAATTCTTTGATCTTTTCCAGGATTTCCTTAATGTGAAAATTTGGTCTATCGTTGACCTGCTTGACCTGAAACCACACTGATACGTGCCGATCATAGTGTTGCAGAAAGGTTTAACCTTGATTCGTCCTTGCATTTTCAATAGGGTCATAAGCTAAGGTTGTCATTTCATAGCCCTCATATGCATACCCGAGCAAAACGACACATCTGTTGAATTTCGCATAGTTGATTCTACTGCGCTATTTAACTAAATTCTGAAAATTTTGTATGATCCCAAGCGACGCTTAAACCTTATCTGTGACTAAAGTCTTTTAATACTGCCCCTTTAAAAAAACTACCAAAAACAAGAACATACAGATGCTTTGGGATTTACAATTCGACCCATTGTTTTCATTCCCATTAGTTTTTAAGATATTTAAGCCCAAAATTAATTTTTACCACAGGTATAAAATTCAATTCTTGCAAAAATATGACCGCAACCTCCAAATAATTGATTCATGGAATTTTATTATTCGAATCGGCCCATTAAATCATCCTTATCAACACGTCAAAATTTCACAAAATCCCACAACTGGCTACTTGTAAAATGGCATTTTAAGGGCGGGTTGATGGGGGGATGATACATGACCTTAAGGTAGTTTTTCAAAAAATTAACTGAAACTGTTATAACCTAGAAAACAAAATGTACTTGAAGTGGATATCTTTGCCAGGTCTTAAGATATGAAGAACGAAAAAACATTCAAAACTTACTCACAAACCCAGACACATACACTTCTCTAAAAAAAAGAAGTTGACAAAAACTTTAGGAGTTATTTTTGAAGACAGAAAAAGATCTCTTTTTGCAACCAAGAATGACTTAAAACTCATTTTTCTTATAGATAAGTTGGCAAAGCTAATAGTTTATAGGTGCAGAACTTCTATAAGGGATAATTATCAAATTTTATCTACCACTAATGAAATGTGTTCAACGGTACGCTGTAAATTTGGATGATTTTCGAAAATATTTTTAGAGGAAAAGAACTCAATGATTTGTGTTTGGAAAATTGAGAATATATTCGAAGCATGCATTCGCTGTTTTCGTAGGGGCGATCACATTTTTCTCCACAGCTGTGATTCTCAATAACAGCCCTCTCCTCCTTTCCAATATACCTGATAGTCAATGTTCAATACCAGATAAGTAAATTATCCTTTTCAAATCAAGCGTCTTGTTCAGCTCAGTTCCTTGCCATTTTTCTCCAGTTTATTCAGTTTATTTCTTCAAAACTGCAAGGGATAATTTTTGGAACTTTATTTACTGGTGTAAATCATTATTGACGTCACTCTGTTTTCAACCTAAAATAAATCTCATTCCTAAGATAATTCATCCATCTCATTTTAAATACAGATACGATACATTTACCTTATGGGCGGCGTACCGCTCCAATTTGTAATCAAGGGTAAATCTATTCGTCCCGGAAAACGTTTATTAGTCCATCATATCTACTTTTGCCAACTAGCGGTCCTTATTAACTTAGTTTCATCTTAAGAGTCAATATCCATTTTTATTTATTTATACAAGTAATCGTTGTAATTACATTCTTTTTGAGTAGTAACGTTCCTCGGCTAAGCTTAATAAGTTCTGAATATTCTTTTAGACTGGATTTTATTCCTACCGGTAGCTAGTTCCAGTAAGCTGATATTACGCCTGCACATTAATCCATACAGCACCCAGAACAGATCGACTCCTACTTCCCCTTGTTTAAAAATCGTTAGACACTTTATGCAAAAGCATGTGCAGTGCAGTGTCAAGAAAAGTACATATTACAATACTTAAGCTAAATAAGTTGTTAAGTCTATCCACGTCAACTCAATCACCAAGTCGATATGATCTTTAGCCTTTTTCTTTTTGACAGTCCCGAATTCCTTGCGTTAAAAAACTTCATTAATTTCCAAATCCTACCCATAATCACGACTTATGCTAATTCCGATTGCCAAAAATTCCTTTTTTGTCATTCCAAAAGATTTGCATTCCAACTGTCACTTGGAAAAACAAAGCTTCAATCTTCGTGTGTCACTTCCCCATTTACCATATAAAGTCAGTTCACATTCGAACAACTGGAAATTGAGAGCCATAAATGCGACACCTTTTCTAGCGTAATCCATTAATGACAGCAAATTAAACGCCCGCACATCCTTCGTGCTGTTGCATTCATAAGTAGCTCTAGTTTCACTCGCTTGCGTTTGTGATTGCGCTTGCTCCTAGCACTGCTCCAACTGGTGGTGGATGTTGGATGATGTCAGGCAGGCTTCAGTGGCATCGGCATGCAAATTTACAGACGCAACAGCAGTTTTTATTTTTATTGCCAACGATTCTGCGCAGCACGACATTAGAGTCAGAGTTAGAGTTAGAGTCTTGAATTGGGCTCAGGAGAAGGTGGAAGCTTATTCTGAGTGTAGGACGTTTGTTGCTGCTTGATGCTGACTACATTTTAATACAGCTACAAGTTGCAATTATGCACACTGCCAAAAGATTTGCAACTAGCACCTGGCTCTTGGGAGAAGATTGGTCTCCTATAGCATGATGCTGTTTGCTGAGCTTGACGCAAGGATGGAGAAACTCACGTGGTTGCATGGTGAGTTCATTGTGCTGCGTTTGCCTCATGAATCTTTCAACCTACTTCACGTCATTGTTAGCAGTCGTATTAGACTAATTGCCAAGGTGCGTAGTTTTTCTTAAGTTTCTGCTGCCGCGCGCATCTTTTTGCCTTGTGGGTGGCCTGGTCGTCGGTCGTCGCGTAGCGTCGTCGCAGTACGTGATGATGATGGCCTGATGAGATGATATGGGGTGTGCGGAGGAACCAGAGATTTTGTACAGATACCTTCTGTCTTCTGTGGATCTGGAAGAAGACTTCACATAAAAATAATGATGGCTGATGGCATTTACCCAACTTGATGACAAGTGCTGCAAACTTAATGCACTGGATAGTATTTAAGTTGATGATGGTTTTGATGGTAGGTTACCTTTTACCTGCAGCCGTGATGGTCCATTTGCTGCTGCAGAGCTGCAAAAGAGTTGCAGGTGAAGTATACAGACAATAATGGGAATGCAATGGCTATATTTTACTGTGACAGTTGAACGTCTTGAAGTTTGTGAAATTCATACGAGTATATGCAAATGAGAGAGAAGTTTGTTTACTTTGTGGAATGCAGTTTTGTTATCACTTTTTTTAAATGCGGTAGGTATAAATGGCAAGATATACTATAGAAAAGTCCAAACACACAAAAACAAGCTGAAGATTTCAATCACGCTTACAGCATTACGAAATTGGAGAAAAGTTTTGCAAAATGAGGAATTTAATCATGTGTGTCTGGTATTTATCATTTCTATTATAAAATTGTTCTTGTTAGCTTAGTCTTAAGGCTTTGTAAGGTTTCATTTTTATTAGACAAGAGTGATAAAAACAGAATTCCATTCCTTTTGTCATTTAATATCAATAGTTCATTTTAAAAAAGTATTATGATAAAAACGTGTTTTATAAAAGTTCAAGATAATGACATTTTTTATTGTAGTTTAAAATACTTTAAGACTTTGGTCCTATTCATTGATATTGACTTCATTGAAATGTAAACATTTTCTTGTCTTTTCAAGACATTCTTAATTATTCTCAACTATTAAACCTTTGAGCAATTGGTTTTTAAAACGTTATCTTTACCCGTGTTTTTTGGAAAAGCCATCCGTAATACAGTAGAATATGAAATTTATATGAAAAACAAATACAACATTCGCAGTAGAATAACTGCAAATGTAAAAAAATAAAAAAAATGTAAGGTGAAATCCTGCTGCGGATAGAGATTTGACTTTTATTCGAGTATCGAAAGTTATTTTCGAGGTTTTCATTCTTATACGTTTAACACTTGAAAATTGTGATCGTGGAGTAGCACTCAACATACAAGAAACTATGACCTCAGATGAATTTTGATATTTCGATATAACTTATTTTCAATTTATTTTAAATAATGTTTGCTATTTGGATTACTAGTGTGTTTTTCTAATCAACTGAAATATCAACTTTACTTGTTTTTCGATTTCTTATTATTCTGACAAAATTTTCTGGTGACTCAACAATGGACTGCTGCACCAATACCATTCAGAATAAACCTAAAAATTATCATTGTAAAGTCCTCCACAAAAGATTCTGATACAAAATTAAAATAATACTTCTTATTCTGGTTTTTAACGTTACTCAGCATAAAATCGATATTTGAGTTTCCTACGCATCATTGTATTATTTTGTATTATTAGTTGTAAGTAAAAATAAAAATATAGTTTTATTTGGGTAAGCTGACTCGACTAAGTTTTTTTCACTATAAGATAAGATACATCATTGTTTGTTATCAGGAAAAAAGTAAGTATGAACAAAGCGCCATCTATTGTAAGTGAAGAAATATTTTACTTATACCATAATCTACGAACGAACAAAATGAAAAACATGAAAACAAATCAAATGTAAATTATTTCTGATATTTTCTTAACATATCATCATTATAATTGTCAATTGTATTAATTTAAAATTAGTTTTGGTATGAATTTTGGTTAATTTTTTACAAATTTGTTTTAAATTATTCTGACAAATGTTCAATTTTATCAACCTACAAATATAAATACCAACAAAAATAAGGGTATTTATAGTTCATGCATCACTTTGACGAAAGCCTCAAACAACGATTTTGTAACTCAACTATTAAATATTCTACTAAAATTTAGGAACACTATTTTTTCCGCTTTTCTGACTTATCTTAGCGAAAAACTCAACTATTCAAAAACCATACGAGGTACACATTTGTGGTTCAATAAATAAAAATTAAATGTTAGACGTCTTAATTTTTAAAAACAGTTTTTAAATACATATTTAAAAACCATTTTCAATTGTATAATCCAAATTTATTAATAATTTTGTTTTCTTTTTATTTCAGGTATGTTATAAGCCCTTATAATTTTTGGAAGAAAGAAGATACAACAAGTTTTGTATTTTAACTTAATTCTTCAAACATTTTCTATTACACAGGTAAATTAATAAATTTTAAATTATAAAGAGTAATTTTATAGTTTCCATTTTAATAAGTTTTACTTTTGGTAAATAGACTCTCAGATATTTTTGCCGCAAACTTTATAAAATTATCAAAGGAGTTTTTTGCGTAAAACTAACAAATTTATTAGTATTTAAACGTATTCAAATGTCGTTGTGTCATTTTAGAATTTAGAGTGTCCAGAATTATGATGCCTATGATATTTTAGAGAACTAAATAAAACCATGAAAAACTACAGTTAACAAAAGGAGTTAAAATATTGTACATTAAAAAGCGACTATAAATAAATTTGGTGTTGCAAAAGCCCCTAGAGAACTAGGACCTAGTGACTTACAGCTCTCAACCACTACTGTGTGCGTGTCATTTCAGGAATGGAGGAGACCTACAGTTTGCATGCCGAATATGAACGGCTAACTTAAGAAATCACTTTTCATGACAAGAATTACTCTTGAACGATTTGTCAATTCCTCGCAAGAGGCAGTACACGTGAAAAAACTTAAGGTGTCACATTCAGTGATTCCTCTACCATGATAGTTCACGTACTAACCATATCATGCCACAAGTACTACATTTGTTGTTATAGTTCCTAGAAATTCGGATCTGGGTTCGGTTTGGTTCGGAACAGATTATCCATATTAATATAACTCAGAATTTTTATAAATAAGTCTTATCTATCAAAGACACTTAACCTACCAAATAGCTTTTTGTTTTTTTTTTTTTGTTTTTTTCAAAAGAACAACATTTAACTTAATGCGTTTAGCAAGCCTACCTATTTTTTTACACAATTGATAAACTTACGATGTTCCATGAATTATCTTAATTTAAGACAATGTGTCTTCCTCTGTACTTAGTGACAATATTTATCAACTAATTGATATTAAAAGACAAGTTTTTAACACTTCAATTCAGTACAAATGAACCGAAGAATTGCTACAATCCAAACAAATGCATATTGACTCTCTGTAAGTCTTTCAAGTGTGTCTAGTCAATACGCGTACCTTCAAAAATATTGATAGCACAATTTTAAAACACTATTTATTATATTCTTTCGAATGTTTGTCATTGATGCTGAATTATTCACTTGATGAAAAAAAGCACAAAACTAGTCCTAAGAAAATTACCCCTTTTGGTACCTGCTTGAAATGAGCCAAATTTTCATATTAAGAAATTCAAAAAATACCTATACGTCATTTTTAATTAAGTTAAACTCAAAAAGCGGTTTCAAATCACTTTTAATATTTTGACATCATGCTCACAATAAAAGTAAGTTAAAAATATTCAATTCCAAATTCCTTTTTTAAAGAGGCAAACTTCTTAAAGTGTATTTTACTTAAAAATTAAATCACAAGCCAAAAGAAAATGTGAATTTAAAATGTAAAATGTTAAGTCATATTTTTAAAAGGCCAGAATTCGGATTTTAGTTCCAATGTTTGATTTGGCTATCTACTTTCTTCAAACTAAGTACCTTGATAATTCTATTGGTCTTAATATCATGTGCAAACAAATTTTGTTAGAAACAGTAGAGCTTAATTATGTGTAGAAATCAAACAGTAGTTACACAAATAATCTTGATACGAATGATTGTAATATCTATCGTAATACTACAAAAAATTTAATAAGTTCAAAAAAGACAACCCAACGGTTCTTTAACTGAACTTAAAAGAGTATGTGGACAAATATTATATTAAAGCCTGAAGGAGTTTTCAATATAACGATGACGTATACAAGTTCTACCAGCATTATAAAATATTTACTTTTTGCAACGATTGAAATGTTTACAAAGTCCACACTGATAATTCTTTAACGTTAGGTAAAAAGGTTTTAAGTGAAAAAATAGCTATTTAGTTTTTTGATTTGTTGTAATGGCCTTTTGTTTGTATCTTTAATTTAATACACACAACTTGAGCCAAGAACAACTGCTAGACAATAATACAGAAAAATTCATATTTGTTTTGATATTAACGTATTAAGTTCATTGATATTGTAACATCTTTCTGACTTAAGTCCATTTTGCCTGACGTCAAAGAATTTTCAACTGGTGCCCGTAAAAGCTAACAAGTGATATTTTTGTTTGTTATGAATATGATCTAATTTTTTGGTAAAAACGGCCAAATGCATTTTTCAAATTTTTTTAATAGTTATTAACAAAAAAAATTTGAAAGGAGTGAAATAAATATTAAAATTAAAATCAATATTTCTTAAGACATTTGGACATTCAACATTTATTTTTTCAATATTACAAAATGACAAAAAACTGTATTCCTCATAATTTAAAATCTTAAACAATATTTGTTCTTTAATTATATAAGAACTTTTGTTCAATATTTCGCTATGCGTAGGATAAAATTTATTGTATGCCCACAGTACATACAAACATTTTGTTTGCAAGATATTCAAGGCTTAACGAAAACTTCAATTTTATAAAATTAGTATTGAACATTTCAATTATACAAATCAAAATTTTTAATTTGTAAAAATAAGAAAAGTTCTTAATCGTTTCCATTATTTATGTATGCTAATATTATAAAGCTGTAAAATTCATTTGTTTGTTTGTTTGTTTGTGTGTTTGAACGCGCTAATGTCAGGAACTACTGGTCTGATTTTAAAAATTCTTTCAGTGTTTGATAGCCCATTTATTGAATATAGACCAACTGCAACTAATACAAGATGATCGCAAATATAGCATATTTCAAAATCTCAATTCTGAGAACTTTCACTGCATGCTGCAGTTTGCATGTATAATGTATGACAGAATTTTTAGCCTCTAATAGTTGTTAAAAAAAATTCCGCGACAGCATATGTCTATTTTTTAAAGTTAGCTGACTATGACAATTTTTACCTTGACCAAATTTGTTTCATTAATTTGCTTTTATACTTCTTATTTTTTTATTTGTTTGGACTTAAGGCAAAGGTTGACGTTTATTTTTGTCCTATTACCATGAAAATAACGTAATACCCGAATTTATAACTTAAATTTCTCAAATGATGGCAACTCTTTACTCCAAACACTGCTAATAACCTACTGATTACTTTTACAGACTTGAATCCTGACTGCATAAGCCTAAGTCGTATGTTTTGTTTTTTTTTTTTTTTTTTGTTGCTCCATATTTTGCGTTTTCTTTCTTCGTCTCGTTCAATGCTGATTTTTTGTTTTTGGTTTTTCTTACGCTTTTTACATTTTCTTCCACTTTGCATAATAACGCAGTAAATTTTCTTGTTTTATTATTTTTATGTTATTTTTTCTCTTGCTTCGATATTACTCAACTAAGAAATTCCGATCACTCGATATGCATAAATAATAAAGCAAAAATAACTAGCGAAAAAAAGCTATAGATCTACATAAGTTGTTATATAGGATGACGACTACGACGACGACGACTTGAGCTAAGCTTGGTTCGGATAACGTCCATTGATTGTCTTACTTTATTTAGTAACTAATACATTATAACATTTTTACCAGAGGGGAACATAGCTAGTACACATGCAAGATTTTTTTTTTTTCAAATCCAAGTTAAAATTGTTATGTTATTCCATATCAGTGTGTCCAGTTCCAGACTCCATAATCCAATGGTCTCAAAAAAAAAAGTTGCAGTTTGGCTTCAGCGATTATAATACCAGTCCTATTAGACTCACACTGCTATCGAATCTGCAACATTATACCTCTTGTTCCCCAAGAGAAGGAAGAAAATAAAATACAGTGTGTGCAGCCGGCATGCGCTGCGTGCAATGCGATTATTTTTATTATGTACAATTGAACACGAAGTTCCACATATTGATTTAGAATCAATCCAAATGCAATGTTGGAAAATTATGGCATAATTTGAAATAAAAAATTCGATTACATTACCAAGTGAATTAGTTACAATTTGATCGAAAGTGTGTTCAATGAAGAAAATTATGCGAAAAAGAAAATAACTTAAAAAAAAGATTACGTATACGCCCAAGTGTCCATGAGTGGAATAATTATGAATGTTCAATTGGAAACGTAGTATGTATGTTGTAGAAATTAGATATTTTTCTTTGCTATTTTGTTTATTTAATAAGCACTTAATAATTCAAATGAAGCCCTAACTTTAAAATATTTGTACACAATATGTACTAAATCAACGTTTTGGAAAGGCAAAAAAGCTATGCACATATTTCACTACTTCCATAAAAAAAAACAATAAAATATACGATTATGTTTTTAAACTCTTAAAACGATTTTAAATATTAATATCTTATGCCTTCGTCTAAAAGTTGATATTCAAGTTACAGGTAGTCCTAGTTAAGGTGATAACAGAAACGCTCCTCTGTCAGCACGTGGTGGCATTTTCTCCAAAAAGAAGTCTATCAAAAGTACAACTTTTGCTAAAATAGAAATTGGGAAGGAAACCACTTCAAAAGCATTGGATCTTGACGCAATCGACTCACCAATTTCAAATATATTTTGGATAGGCGTACCTCAAGGGAGTCACCTTGATCCATTTCTGTTTATTTTATGTATTGATGATTTGCCTTCTGTTTTAAATAATTCTACATCGATGTTAAAATTGTTAGAATTTTTACGAACAAAATTATTTGACTTTTTATCGAAAAATCACATTCAGTAATGGAACTCATTCTCACCTCTTTCTCTTTCTTTCTTTCGTTTATTAGAAGAATTATAGCATTTGTGGCTTGGAAAATCCAAGAATTTCTTGCTTAAGCATGTCATTTTTTGCTGCAGTTTTAGGCTGACGATAATGATTGGACCTTATTAATTCGAAAATGAAGCTACTTAGCTATGATTAATGACTTTTTATGGCCGGAACAACACTGCTACAACTTTTCTCATCATGTTATATCTCAAAGACGTAAAATAAGAAAAGGTCTATGACAATGCTTCATGGATGAAATTCGCTAAATTATTGAGGACATAAATCCACAGATATAGAAATTGGCCATGACAAATTTATGAAAATTGCTGTTTATGCAAAAACTTATATAGGAAGCACAAAATGCTGTAGAAAATGGCTACAATAAAGGAGGTAATGGCTTTTTAAAACGGCCAATGACAAGTCATTCCAAAATTAACTATTTTTAAACGGACAAAGCGTGGAAGAATGATTTTATGTGTAGAAGTAACGTAACAGTGAATAAATTATTCTGGATGACTTAAATTGACATCCAGGATTGTGCATTTTAATCTCGGAGGCAGGCAGTCGATGTTCCAATCCAAATTGAATAAGTCATTCTATTTAGGGATATTTTTACATTGAATTGATTCTTGATGAACTAACATTAAGTTTCAAAAATCAAAGCCATGTTCTACAGCAAAGATTCTTTTTTGTGTACTGATGTTTTTTTTTCCAAGCCTCAGCCATTATCGGATAACAACATTACCCAAAAAAGGCTTTTTGATCTAAAATTAATTTAAATACAATGTTTGAGCTTATTATTTTTTGAAATATACGAGTCTGTAGTCTTTTATAATTATTAATATGCATTAATGTTGGAACACAACACAATTTACATAGTTTTTAGCCAAGGTGAATGATTTCAAACAATCGTATAATCTGATTATGTTCCACAAAAATCACAAGTTTCAATCGTGTTCCTTGTTTGAAACAATTATTATTTTACATTGAAATGTCAACAATTGACATAAACAAATTTAAGCACTCAGCAAATGAAAACATATCCAAAATCTTAAATCAAAAACAGCCAAAGAAAAAATAAAACATCTTCACATCTTATCTAATTTATGTAAACAAAAGCTCAACCTCAAAATCATGTTCTCCATAGCATTTAAATACATACAAAAATATAAAAGAACATCCAAACGAAGGCCAGAAGATCTATAAACAAAACAACCATAAATATACATCAACTTCATCTAAGCTCACTCTGTTATTATCTTCATCATTCGCGGGAGGAGTATGTATGTCTTTTGGATACAATTTATACTCTTATAAGACTTAATTCTCATATTATGCAGGCGGGCGTTCAGTCAGCATAAACATAATTTGTTTTTCATAGACGAATTAAAAACAGACTTTTCCACCATCGTAATCGGACATCATCTTCATGGGAATTCACTGGACCACAAACTGGCGCGGAGTTAGTTCGAAGATGGTGGCGGTAGACCGGCAGCACATACCACCATCACCAGCACCGGTCATCATCATTTGGAACTGGTTGAAGTGGAACGCCAGCTATCTCTAAAGATGTTCAAGTATTTTTTCGTTTTATGAAAACCTTGACCTGGGTTACGTTCCGCTACTGTTATTAACTCCATGTACTTATACACTGTACACAATCTCTGACACAGTATTAAAACATAGCTAAATATACCACAATTGCAATTTAATGAGCTCGCATCCTCACTTCGACTAAGTAAGTTCAAGATTCGAATAACAGGTAGGTTGTTAGCCCTTTCTGAGTGTCAATTTATGTTGCGCTATAGAAAGTTGTTATAACATGCTGCAGATTGAGATGCTTATTATTGAAGTGTACATGCAGATTGCATGCAAATCAAAAATATGCCAACAATCTGACACATGCATCAAAATAGTAGCGAGGAAGTGCGATTTTTATCCAGATCTCAGTCGACTGCAGAAACAAAAGAGCTGAGGTACAAACCTAACAATATAATGATCGATGCTTCAAAAAAAGAGTTACAATAAAATTGAGCGAGAAAAATAAGTGCAATGATGGAAAATTTGAATTTTCCAGAGAAAGTGAATGCAAGAAGGTAATTTTCATGTCTGTGTCTATCTGTCTGTTGGAATCTCCTGCTTTTTTTTTGAGATTATGATGTTTAAAAAGAAGGAAAATTATTTTGTTGAAAGGCTATAATCGCATGGTCATACAATCAAAATGTGATAATGTTGTTTGATAAAGTTGGTGGTGGTACAAGGTAGCAATTTACTGATGGGAAGGTATTTCAAAGTAGTGAACTTCAATTATGTTGCCTGGAATTTTGGGTAAGGTTGTTGTGATTATAGAGATTAACTGATGAAAGGAAATGGGCGAAGGAGATGATGATGCTTCAGGTGCTCTAGGGTTAGTTTTATCAATTTGTAGCTCCAATTTGAAGTGAAATGCTTTATAAAATAGGAAAAGTGAATTAATTATTATTACTAGACAAAAATTCAAGCAAAATTGATTTAAGGCAACAACAACGAAAAACAAATTGACATCAAAAAATAAATTCCAATTTTTTTTGTACTACATATGTTATATGTTTCCGGAAACATCAAAGACTGCCACTTGCTTCGCTGCACAACTAACCATCCAAAATAATTATATTACCAAACCATTTCATTCAAGTCAACCAAAACCACCATCGTCATCGCCACCGCCACCGCCACAGCCACAGCCACCACTGCCAGCCATTCACTTCAATTACATATCTTTTGTTTTGGATTATTATTGGTCTACATTATTAATGATTTTTGTAAGACCACAAAATTGAGCCACGATTAGTCCCAGTTTTTATTTTTTTTTTCCTTCATTTTTTTCGTGTATGCCTTTAGGAAATTTTAAAATTCATTATGTCAACCAGTGGGCGGTTGTGTGTTACCACCCCAGTGAACTGATTTAAAATAATCGTTTTTCCATGTATTTCTTTAAATTTTCTTTTTACTCAAATTAATAAATAATAACGCTATAAAATTTTATGTCTTTTCGAGTGTATTGCCATAGTAAAAAATAATAACTCCCATAATATTTATTTTTATATACGAAGCTTTGGTGCAGTCATATGTTTTGGTTTTTAAGAAAAATCTCCTAACAACTATATTTTACAAAATAATTTATTTCTGTTGTTATATGCAACGTGAACGTCATAGTTGTGGCTTCAGGGTGCTGCTTTTTCGTCACATCGTGGAAAATTTGGGCATGAAAGCAATTTTTTAAACGTAAAGTATCAATGCATTTATTCGTCCATACGAGTACATTGGTAGTTTATGTTTTGACGTTTTCTTTAAAATTGAGGAAGGGGACAAAGTAACCGCCAACAATGTAAGGTATAGACCTATTGGAACCGATATTTTGTAGCCAGTTTTTGTCAACATCAATATATTCATTCAAGTGATGGAACACTTAAAGCTCTCAAGGAGAAATTAGATGACTATATTATCAAATAGTAACTTGTCATCTTTCATGACTAATCTTTTCAATTTACAGTTGATATTTTAAGTAAGTGAAAAACGATACGTTTGTTAAAATCTATTTGTACTCTCAAGAACACAAGAGAACACGCCGAATTCTTAAGGTAGCGAATTATATTTATATAATATTTATATTTTTATTAATTAAATAATGGGTGATTTTTTTGAGGTTAGGATTTTCATGCATTAGTATTTGACAGATCACGCGGGATTTCAGACATGGTGTCAAAGAGAAAGATGCTCAGTATGCTTTGACATTTCATCATGAATAGACTTACTAACGAGCAACGCTTGCAAATCATTGAATTTTATTACCAAAATCAGTGTTCGGTTCGAAATGTGTTTTATCGACAAATTTTGTTCAGCGATGAGGCTCATTTCTGGTTGAATGGCTACGTAAATAAGCAAAATTGCCGCATTTGGAGTGAAGAGCAACCAGAAGCCGTTCAAGAACTGCCCATGCATCCCGAAAAATGCACTGTTTGGTGTGGTTTGTACGCTGGTGGAATCATTGGACCGTATTTTTTCAAAGATGCTGTTGGACGCAACGTTACGGTGAATGGCGATCGCTATCGTTCAATGCTAACAAACTTTTTGTTGCCAAAAATGGAAGAACTGAACTTAGTTGACATGTGGTTTCAACAAGATGGCGCTACATGCCAAACAGCTCGCGATTCTATGGCCATTTTGAGGGAAAACTTCGGAGAACAATTCATCTCAAGGAATGGAAAGGTAAGTTGGCCACCAAGATCATGCGATTTGACGCCTTTAGACTATTTTTTGTGGGGCTACGTCAAGTCTAAAGTCTACACAAATAAGCCAGCAACTATTCCAGCTTTGGAAGACAACATTTCCGAAGAAATTCGGGCTATTCCGGCCGAAATGCTCGAAAAGTTACCCAAAATTGGACTTTCCGAATGGACCACCTAAGACGCAGCCGCGGTCAACATTTAAATGAAATTATCTTCAAAAAGTAAATGTCATGGACCAACCTAACGTTTCAAATAAAGAATCGATGAGATTTTGCAAATTTTATGCGTTTTTTTTTAAAAAAAGTTCTCAAGCTCTTAAAAAATCAACCGATATATAGAATTCTCATTACAAATTTACAATATTTACTTAAATCTAAAATTAAAACTAACATCATTATAACTACTTATATCAAAAAAGTAAATTTAAGGCTTGCAGATTTGAGATTGTCATTGGTAAAGTCAATGAGTATAGAGAATTTGTAGAATTTACTGATTAATTGATTAAGAGGACTGTTAGCACCATAGTTCGATCTGCTAAAAACAGTTCTAAAGGGTACATTTCTTCTTAAGCTATCTGGACTCAGATTGAAATACAATCGACAAAGAATAGATGGACATGAAATCGTTTCATTCAATACAGCAGCTTTAATTCAGAACTGCAAATACTCCCTGTAACCAAAAAGAAGATAAAAGATTTATCCAGGAAAGTCTTTGAGTGTACGGAGGTAATAAAAGACTATCAAGCCAGAGAAAATCTTAAAAATCTACGTTGAACACTTTCTACTCTATCAACATGAACGCAATAGTATGGCTCCCATAGAAAGCCTGACTAAAAAAACATACAGGATTTAAATAGCATTTATATCACGGAACTCTCGGGAAGATCTTTTGACGAAACCAAGATTTTTGTTAAAATAAACAGCAATGGATGAAGGTGATTCCCTTGAGGTTCACCAGAATTGAATTTAAACTGACATAAAATGTTACTCCTGAACATACCACAGATACAATTAGTTTGAGCTCAAAGATGTGGCAAATATATCTACCGGTTTTCGCAATCACCGTAATACAAATTGGGAACGATATAGGGAGGTACTAGCACAACTGCTTGATCACAACTTTCTTAAAAGCTCCTCTAGTAAAGATGAACTAGACCTTTCTGTGAATCATCTCACCGAAGCCTTCAATAAATCAATGAGAACTTCATGCCCTGTAACCATTTTAAAGGGTAAAACGAAACCTCATTGGTGGGGTAAAGAACTAGAACCATTCAGAAAGAGCTGTCGCAAACTCTTCAATAGATCTAAGTACACTAGATCTCCTTTTGACTGGGACTTATACAAACAAGCTCTAAAGCAATATAAGAAAGAATTAAGGAAGAGTAAGAGGTCTTCTTGGAGAAACTTTTGTGGTAAAATAGAAAATACTTCAGAAGCCTCAAGACTTAGGAAAATTCTCTCAAAAAGTCCAACAATACCTAGTGCTTTAAAGACAGAAGCAGGCACGTGGACTATCACAGATGAAGCATCTCTTAATCTGTTATTAGACACCCACTTTCCAGGTAGCTCTAACATACTTAACGACTTAACATCAGAGTCTCAAGCTTCTACAAGCGATTTAGTTGATCTAATAACACGGGAAAAACTGCAATGGGCCATAGATAGCCTTGATCCATATAAATCTCCAGGACCAGACGGAATCATTCCGGCCGAACTACAAAAATGCTCAGACATGATCATTTCACCATTGGAAATCATTCTGGGGTGGAATCGGCTAAGGTGATTATTGATTGTTGACAGTCAAAATAATCGAATTTGATCTGTGTAAGGTGATGGTCAAATTGATACCTAAAAAGCTGTCGCTAGAAAAATTTGATAGTCGTTTTCCTACAAACATGCCGTTTCTGAGTAGAGCTACCAGACGCTTACAAAAAACGAATGGAAAATTTTGTCGGTTACCTTTTTTAGGTACAAAAAGACATTCTCGTGACGGACAAAATTTACGACATTCGAAAAAGCATAAGAAAAGTAAGAATGTTATTAAAACACAGACAATTTAATACTTTAATTTAGATATTTTATAGAAATCATTTTAAAATGTCACCATAGCAACAATGAATTGTGACAATTATATTCTGAAATTGTTCAATTGAATTGAATTGAATTGAATCAGCTTACACAGACGGAAAACTCGCTGATAGCCAATTTGACTATCAAAAATTTGATAGTCAATTATCACCTTAGCCGATTCCACCCCTGACAAGCTGTTTAAGGTTGAGATATATTCCCAAAGTCTGGAGAATGGCAAAAGTAGTCTTCATTCATAAAGCAGGGAAACCCTCCCACGTTAACCCTAAAGATCTACGACCAATCAGCCTATCATCTTTCCTTCTTAAAACCTTGGAAAGATTGATTGAAATTTACATCAGACATAATTTAAAACCATGTCTCATTTCCACAGCTCAACATGCTTACTCTAAGGGAAAATCAATAGAAACAGCACTTCATTCGCTGGTACGTAGTATTGAATATTCCCTCGAATACAAAGAATATAACCTAGTAGCTTTCCTAGATATTGAAGGAGCTTTCAACAACGTTAGTTACCAGGCGATCACAACAGCAATGGATAAGCTGAAATTAGAGAAATCACTCATAGATCTTATAAGTCTCATGCTCAAAAGCAGGACAATAACTTCTAGCATGAGAAGTTTTACTACCACCAGATCGGTGAATCGAGGTACCCCTCAAGGTGGGGTCCTTTCACCTCTCTTATGGAACATGGTAGTAAACGACCTTCTAACATCATTGTAAGCAGAGGGTTTCAGGGTGATTGCCTATGCTGACGACGTTGCAATATCTGTATCTGGAAAACACTCCCAAGTTCTCTCGGAACTCCTACAAAATGCCTTGAATAGGCTAACAAAATGGGCTAAGCAATGTGACTTGGACGTCAATCCACATAAAACAGAACTAGTACTCTTTTCGAGAAGGTACAAAATTCCTCAGATCAGCCCACCCAAGATTAAAGGAATACCATTAAGCTTTTCCGACCAAGCTAAATATTTAGGCCTCATTTTAGACAAAAAACTAAATTGGAAGGCAAATATTGATGAAAGAGTAAAAAAAACTACCGTAGCGCTTTTTACTTGTTAAAAAGCCATAGGATCAAAATGGGGCTTCTCCCCAAAAATAACCCACTGGCTATACACTTCGGTAATCAGACCGATACTCATTTATGGAGTTGTCGTATGGTGGACCGCACTGGACAAGATGGTAAATTTAAATAAGCTCACCAAAGTCCAGCGGTCAGCAGGTATGTGCATCACAGGAGCACTTCGCTCAACACCAACCGCAGCCCTGGAAGTGCTTTTAAACCTAACACCTCTTGACATCTTCTCCAAAATGGTGGCAGCCAACTCATGTGTGAGGCTTAGAGCCACCTCTTAATGGAACAGTAACAATACTGGACATACTACTATTCTAGACAATTTCAGATCTATCCCAGATCGCTTAGACTTTACCACCCCAAAAAGGGTATTCGGTAAAAGCTTCCATGTGTCCATCCCTTCAAGATCCTCCTGGGAAAAAGAGAGACCCCTGGAAGACAATGTGGTACACTTCTATACAGACGGTTCAAAGACCATTTACGGAGTTGAAAGTGGTATCTATTCGGAACAACTGAATCTCAGTCTATCAAACAGACTTCCCAATCAATGTAGTGTATTCCAGGCAAAAGTAATGGCGATTAAAGAGGCACATTCCTGGCTCAAAGAAAACGTTATATCTTGCAATGATATACGAATCTTCTCGGACAGCCAAGCCGCTCTTAAATTTCGCGTTTGTCTCCACAAACTCTCTAACAGTATACGATTGCCGATCATCTCTGAATGAGATGACGGAACAGTTTAATATTCACCTCATTTGGGTGTCGGGCCACAGAGACATTCCGAGAAATTACAAAGCCGATGAGCTAGCCAAAAACGGAACACTTCTGCCTAATGTTAGACGAAAACATAACATAGGAACACCACTTGCTACATGCAAATATCTTCTCAAACAATATGCTCTAGAATCAACAAATGCTAGATGGTCACAGGGTACCACCTGCCCATCAACCAAACAAATATGGCCAAGCATAGACTTAAAACGGTCAAAAGGCTTGATATCCCTGAGCAGAAAAAATATAAATTGGAGTAATAATAGGACACTGCCTAATAGGAAGACATGCTCTGAGGCTAGGGGTCTACACAAATGACTTCTGTAGAAGCTGTATGGACGAGGAGGAAGAAGAAACAGTCCAACACCTTCTATGTACAATGTACATGTCCAGCACTCTCCATTAGAAGGAATAACTTCCTCGGTAATCCCGGTAATACCAGTGTTGAACTCCGTTTTAACTACGTAAAAAGAGGAGCGAACACGAAACTAATGTGTGATCGCCTTAAGGGCATTGTCTTTGTAGCTTTCATTTTTTTAATTCAATCATTCAACCACCACCAACTTCACTTCAGGAATAACTTCCTCGGTAATCCCGGTAATACCAGTGTTGAACTCCGTTTTAACTACGTAAAAAGAGGAGCGAACACGAAACTAATGTGTGATCGCCTTAAGGGCATTGTCTTTGTAGCTTTCATTTTTTTAATTCAATCATTCAACCACCACCAACTTCACTCCAAGATATGCTTCTTGTTTCGAATTCATTCTATTCTTTTCCATTCGACAGCGCCACACTTATCTCTTACTCGGGATCCATTTTTTTAGTTTTTGTTGAAAAATAACCAAGTGGAAAGTTTGTATCTAATTCAAAGAATTTGCAATAAAGTTGTTCTAAAAATCAAATATATTCATATCTTTGACTACCAAAAAAAATCAAATATAAAAAGAATACCGATGTGTAAAGTTAAAAGGTTGCATTGGTAACAAGTTACATATGAAAAATACTACCCTCTTCGTGGAGTCAAACAACCAGTGAACTGGCAACGATTGACACAAAATGTCTCTCTAACTTTATTAAAAGTACAAAATGGTTTGTTTAAGTTCATTACTCTCCCATGAGTAACCTCATTAGTGATATCACAATGGGCCCTTGAGGTCTGGGTGAGTCAATGACATCTGGACAGCCACTCCAACCTAACCTAACCTACTCCTGAACATGACGCTATAATACCTATCTTTAAGATCTGGCGAAATCAACCTAACGAAACAGTAGATATGTCGAATTTTATTTATTTTATTAAGAAGAATTTCTTGCCTTAATTTTTCACATGCCTTGTTAAAGTATGTATAAAGATATAATCGACTTGAGAGTGTTTTTCAAATGTATCCAAACAAAAAGTAGAGAATTTTAATAAATTAGTAATTGTGGATTTTTTAACAAACCTATGTTGATTTTCACATGTAAAAAAAGAGGGATTCAAGCAATTTAGGAATAACAGACAATTTCGCTATAGGAACTACATTTTTAAAATCTTTTTTTATAGACTGGCATTTCACAAAGATCTGAACTTATAAAATTTCAGAAACTAGTTGAAAAGAAAAAACAAAAAGCCTAAGTCTTTATAAAATCACGGTATAATGACCTAAGGTTTTGTCAACACTACGAGTTTCAGTTACAATATTTTAAGATATTCTTCTGCTATGCACACATATTCTAACAGCTCAAATTTGTCCACCAGTTTCACCATTGCTGATCAAGGATGTGCTTTACGACGAGCAATTTTTTTACGATTTTTGTAGTGAATTTGAACACTTTCAATGCACTGTCGAGCTTTTTATCGTAGTTTTAACTTGTGAAGTTTCAAATGATGACAACTTCAAAATTGATAGCTACCCAAATAGTAAGCTCTTCAATTTGAAATGTATTTCAACATCCATTAACACTTAAAGGAGATTTGTATTAAGTGGTCAATAGTCTTTTTTTCGATTAAAACATGTTCTTCAATGTAATGATTACATATTTGTATTTTAAACAAATTCAATCACAATCAAAAAATGATTTATTATGATTTACCCATGATTAAATTTCAACAATAAATCAAAGCAATTAATAAAAGTCCTTACTTAATGCTGAAACTATCTATCAAATAATCTTCCATAATAAAGCAAAATTTGACATAAGTTCCACCTACTCAGCAAAAATGCAATCATTTCCCATTGTTTTTAATAATTTATTTCTATATAAACTGCAAACTCGTTTAAATTCAAAACGAAAAATAAGTTTAAAATTTTATTATTAACACATCTCACTCTTCTCTTTTGATGGTTTTAGCAAAAGTTATAATAATTAATCATAAATTTAGTTTTCATATCACGTTGTTGGTTATACAGGCTGTTTGATCATATAGCTTACAATATGTAAGCTGTTGGAAGCTATGTACCTACCACTTCAACTACTGCACACTCGAATTGAAGTGAAAGTGTAACTTAACTACACTAACAGGTAACTTAACTTGTTGGTCTAACTAAAAGACGTGTTAGTGCGATATTGCTGCGTATCTATACAAAAAGTTAACCCCCTGGTGTTGATAAAATTATACCATTATCTCTGCAGATTCTCCTCTGAAGTAGTCCAAAGGCGGTACATCTTCTTTGACCATCAGCGAAGTGTGGTTTGAATTGTAATCACCATCATCAATGATAATTCGATATTAATGTGATAAACTTGATGACAACTTGAGGGACTTGAGTTATGAGTAGTATCTTAACGGAGTTGCATCTTGTAGCTTTGCCAAAAACTGTCAACTAGTTATGTGATCGATGCAATGCAAGGTTTTTTATTTTCTTTGCATTTGAACCAGAAACAAGTTCCAAAGTTTTCCGCATTCCATCGAGGTTTATAATTATTATTGCATCATGTGGAGCAAGTACTCGCTCGTATATTGTCTCTCCATTTATAAGCATTCCAGGTGACGACTTTTAAGACAAGTGACGTAAATGAACTGTGACTGGATTTGGCTAATACAACATTCTTAAAATCACGTTTGACCAAGAATTATTTTTTCAATAATAAGGGACCTTGGATTGTGACATTGACGTTTTATACAACAGGAACGGCACGTGGTTATTTTTTGTTGTGATTATTTCAAGAAAGTTCATGGCTTGGAAAAGACAATGAAGAATAGATTGGAACTTTTTTAAAGATTGCAACACGCAATCTTCTGGTTTTTTGTTCATTATGCCATAAAAACTTCTCAATTATGGTTGAGAGTATTGATTATAAAATGTGATTATTGAACAAATAAAATAACGTCAATCACTTTAATTTGAAAGACATTTTGGCACAGCTTTAATCATTTGCAATAATTGTCAGTGAACTTAATAATATAAAACCAATTTTTTACTTTGAGTTATAGGCATACTCTAAAATTTTTACATTTAAGACTCACTGAAAACACCGTCAAAATAGACATCAAACTTTCTATTTGTTGCCTTTAAAATTATATATTTTTATTAATAAGCTAAATTGTCATTTAAAGAAGAACTTCAAAAATGAAGCAATCAATTATAATTAAAGCTTAAGCTTTCTGTAGAGATATTCGAGACTACTGTCTCTTTAACGCTCTCGTCTTTTGACATTTGAATAGAAAGTACTACTACTGCTAAAGTGATAAAAATTTTGTAGTCAATTATTACAAAGTTGAAGAACTTTTGAGAAATTGGTAAAGCACATACCCGACCAGAAATTGGGGAAAAACTTGAGGTGCTGTGACAAGTTAGTAATGAACAACCGAGACCGTGAACGTCTCTTAAAAATAAACTTAGAATGTTGCTGCTGTAATTTGAATGTTGACAAAAACCCAGGTTTGTCGATTCCTCATCGATCTTTGGAATTATAAGCAATCCACTAACGACTAAACCGTATTTTGCATAAAAATCAGTTCTTAAACGCTTTTAAGATTCTGTTGACACCGACAACCAAAACCGCTTGATCCATGAGTAAAGTTAGCATTTCCTTGATTAGGATTTCCATCTAATATACAGCCCTATCATGAATTCCATCGTAATCGGAAATTTGTACGAATCCCGAAAAACTGTATCATGAAATCCGTTCGTAATGCAAAATTGTATGAGATTTTCCAATACGAACGGATTACATGATACAGTTTTTCGGGATTCGTAAAAATTTCCCATTACGATGGAATTCATGATAGGGCTGATAATCTTCAATGATGAAGCCCAGAGGCTTCATTGATTAGCAGAAGTGTCGCACTTTCGGACTAGAAAAATCGAAGAATAATTGATGAAAAACCTTTAAATCCTCAACGAATCATGAATGGTGAACTTTATTATTTTATTTGTAGCCCAAAAATTTAACATTATGATTTTATGATTAATGATTATTTTGTATTATTTTATGGAATTGGAAGAAATTGAAATTGCATGGATTTCACTTCAAAACATATTTGTTTTATAAATCAAAACATTAAAATTGTGATTTAAAAAACGTATTCGGTAACGGAAAAACCTTATACTATTTTTTTCACAGACCATTAAATCGTGATTTATTTGGATTTATCATCTTGGAGGGTTACATTTCCGTGGTTTTTACTAAATTTTTTTAAATCATTAAAGAACACTGGAATCAGCTGATATACGAACTTTTTCAAAATTATATCGATGTTATTAAAATTAAAGCAAAACAAGAAGTTTTATTGTTCATTTAGACTTAACTTTGTCCATATTACATGGACTAGAAATTTAAAATGTATTTTTTTAGAGGTATAAAACTTTGAAATGGAATTAAACAAATATGATTTTTAACTTCCCATAGGAAGTTATTGTAATGGGTCCGATTTGTCAAATTGAAAATTTTGACATTTCTCGACGTTTCAAGGTCCCTAGAGTCGAAATAAAAGATTTTTAGAAAGATGTCTGTGCGTGCGTGTGTACGTACGTCCGTACGTTCGCGACGTTTTTTTCGTCTTCCATAGCTCAAGAACCAGAAGAGATATCGACTTCAAATAAATTTTGTTATGCAGACAATAAGGCAGAAAGATGCAGAAAGGGCTTTCAAGAAAATTGCGTAGGTGTTTTTTTTTACCATAGCAGTTTAAAAAAAAGGTGAAAATTTTGGTTAACCCTAAATATCTCATGAACCATCAACGCTAGAAACTTGAATTAAATTTTATATTGTATATTGCAACGTGATACAAAACAATTATATTTTTGGAAAAAAATCCAATTATAGGTTTTTTTTATAAATCAAAAAAACTGAAAAAAAAAAATTTGTCACCTCGAAAATTTTACGACTTAAATATGATTTCATCTCTAAAACAATTTTGTGCAACGAAGAATAATGTTTTTGAAATCCGATAAAATTTTGAGAAAAATCAGTTTTTTTTATAAAAAATAAAGACCTAAAAAAAACATTACTCAAAGTTGGTAAAATTGAATTTCGACTCAAATATCTTTTCAAAAACTTAAGACTAAGGCTTCAAACTTGTTTTATCTTATAAGAAATATTGTTTCCAACATTCAGTAAAATTTTGAAAAAAATCGAATTGACAGTTTTTTTACAAAAAATTAAAACCCGAAAAAAAAAAAATTAACAAAAGTTTTGATTTTCGACTCAAATATCTTTTTAAAACTTTGAGATATTGGCTTTAAACTACTTTTATCTTTCAAAAAATATTGTTGTCAACATTCAGTAAAATTTTGAAAAAAATCAAATGGACAGTTTTTGAACAAAAAATTAAAAACCTAAAAAAATATAGGTAACAAAAGTTGGTAAAAAATTTTTTTCGACGTATATCTTTTCAAAAATTTGAGACATTGGCTTCAAACTAATTTTATCTTACAAGAAATATTGTTTTCAACATTCGATAAAATTTTGAGAAAAATCGACAGTTTTTTTACAAAAAAAAAAACCTAAAAATAAAAACCAATACCAAAACTTGGTAAAAATTTACTTTCGACTCAAAAATCTATTCAAAAATTAAAAATATTGGCTTCAAACTTATTTTATTTCACAGAAAATATTGTTTTCGATATTCAGTAATTTTTTTTATAAAAATCCAACAGTCCGTTTTTTCATAAAAAAAATAAAATCTACAAAAAATAGTACGCGAATTTGGTAAAAATTGATACATATAGACAAACTTTTAAGCAAGACAAATCGACAGAAGGGATGGGAAGTTATGAGTGTGGGTCGCATCCCAGCCTCTTTTTTAAATATGTTTTCGGATTCAGTGTAATCTTGGATTCCAACTTTCTATGATTTTTTTTCAAAATGTTTTCCAGTACATATTTTGGCATTAACGAGACGAATGTTGCCCTCCAAGTGGTCAATAGTTATAGACTTATTGGTGTAAGCTAGGGACTTTCAATATCTATACAGAAATTAATCAAGCTTTGGCGTTAAAAAGCATGAGTTTAGTTACGAAACATTTCTTTCAATTAATCAATTTTGGGACCAGCTGTGTTAAATGTTACGCCACTATTACGCACTATTGGATCAAACGAGCTTGGGCGACCAACAAAATCTCTGACTTATATGTTTGTTCACCAAATTCAATGAAATTGGAAAACACAATCTTAAAAATGTATTGAGTATATATTTAGATGAATTATTGAAATTTGTAATTTTAAAGTATACACAATATTTCTAAATATTAAAATATAATTTGTATATACAAATTTTCAGAACTAATAGAAATCAATGCATGAAATAAGCTTTGGTAAATAATTTGAGAAAGAGTTTTTGTTTTTACTTCATTCTTTGTTTGATTTCGAAAACCAAAAACTTTTAATAGAAAATTGAATATATTAAAGTTCGCTAAGAACTTTAATTTTAATCCAAAAATGGTTAGATGAAGGAACAAGAAGAAATTCGTTTTATAGGGTTGCCACTTTGGTTAGTTAGTTTTTTAAATACAAATCTAAAATTGAAGTTTGTTTGAAAAGCAATATATAATAATTTAATAAAGTATTGAAGTAAATGAATATCATAAAAGAGAAATTGGAATAATGTATACACAAGACACATAGACCTTATTTTAAGGAACTTATGAAAAATGGATTGAAAAATTAATCTTGGAAAAATATTTGCAAAGTCTCGAATATTCCTGCGAGAAAGAAATTTTAAAAATCCCTAGGATCTTCTTAGAATTCAAACAAAAATGGGCAATACATTTTGTTCTTTGTAGTTTTTCCAATAGTGTAACTTGTAGAAGGTTCGAAAAGCACAAATATCGAATCCTTCGTCTGTAACAGCAGTTAAGCTTCACCAAACAAGTCTTTCATTTTGTTTTTCTAGTATTTCCTAGACTCTATGAAATGTATATAATAAGGTGTGTCAGTTACATCTTCGTTCGTAACTGACCATAAATATTTTCTTGCATGGTGCAACCTTAATTGTTTATAGTTTTAATTTCACGCTTCCTGGGCATCTTCTGAAATGTGACCAATTTCCAAAATCACAAAGTGTTCTATGAATTTTCCGCCATGAATCAATATTTTGTGGACGGAAGATGGCAAATTTGAAAAGTGTATTGTATGTGCTGAAGACATTCAATTGATTAGTTTTTTTAACAATATAGTTTATTAAAAGTCATAGGTTTCAAAGTCGAAATACAAAAATGCTCCGTCCTTACACATTTTTGCTTATAAAACAAAATTGCGGATGTATTCTAAAAATAGTATTTTTTATTCTAAAACTACATAAAATTAAAATCAACACAAAACAAGCCAACTTTTTCAAATATGTACAACACCAACAAATTTTATTCAGAAGCTTATGAAATATTTTAGTTCAAACTCGTCCTTCCTGAAATTATAATAATGGCCCTATAGTGGTTACCAATGATAGTCAGTGTTTGTTGATATCACGCAGACTTAACATACACTTGAGTATTGTCAAGGCAGTTTTTTAAATGAATCAACCAAAACTAAGTTTAATCGCTTAACAAAATTTGCTTCTAAAAATTGAGATCAACGGCAATCTTATTTTGACACATTTGGAAGCGATGTTCAGGTGTCAGTCTATGCTCATGTTGCAATACTAAAATAAACTAAACAAAACTCATTGAGAGCTGACAAAATGGCCACCAGTTGTTTCCAACTTAAAGTTCTATAACCTCCTTAAGAAAAAACACCGATTACGCTTCAACAAGATGGTGTGTGAAGGAGGTGTAACCTTCAACTCATTCGATGTGAAAGTATTATATCGAGGGTCCTGTTGATAGGTGGTCTAAATAGTATCACTACTAGACGAATTTTTTTGACACGTGTCTATTCCAGAAAACCGAATTGGTTGGAGGAGCTCAAAATAAAAAAAAAAACTAAAATCTGTGGATGATTGATAAAAAAATGTGTTTAACAAATCGACTGACAAAAGTGGCCGAAATTGACCTAAGAACTATGTCAATATCAAACGCATTGGTGTTTTAAATGTAATTATGAACATCCAAAAAAAATAAATGATATTTAATTTAAAAATTAAATTTTGTAAATAATACATTATGATTTATTAATTTAATAATGATTTTAAAAACTGACATTTTCTGTACGTTTGTTTCTATGTTCAAAATTATTTATAATATTAATTGCTTTACATAGCTGCACCTGCAACCATTTTGAAATATTCTTAAAATTTACAAAACTACATGAATTTTGACATTTATCTAAGTTCTTCCGCTTGTATACAAATTTTAAATTTTAGCTACCATTTTTTCTTGCCTTATTTCATGTATCGCATTCATAAGTTGACATTTCTAAACGCCCTCGTTTTAAATAAGCCTCGTTGGCACTCTTAAGTTCACATTAGGTGGGCACTTGTAGATCAAAACAGCAAACAAAAACACGACTTATAAACCTGCAGTAGTTGCAGCAGCAGCAGCAGCAGCAACATCGGCAGCATCAGGCATATAGTAAATGGTTTTACATTGGAATGGCACTATTCGCATACTTAAAACTTAAGAAAAACATCTCATGTGGCACTCTTTGCAAAGCTCGAATATTTTACGTGAATAATTGTCCACTAGTACAAAAATGAAAGTACACACTTGTATGAAACTTACAAGCAAGGTACAACCTATCTTACAAAGTTTGTTATAGGAGTTCGGACAGACGGACGAACGGACAGACAGACAGACAGACACCCCAACCCATGCAGTATTGCAATTGCAACTTGCAAGTGGCAAAAGGCCTTGCAACTTATATGTACTTCTACAGTCAGTCATTGGAAAGAAACAAAATGTAGATCGTTTTTCTGTTGTTGTTGTCTTTTATTTTGTTGGTGGCAGAAATCAAGCTGGACACATTTTATACCAATCTTGAGTATAGAAGACATAAACTCGTGGGGCTATTGGTAAATTGCGAAACATTTTGTGGTGATCGATTGATCAGGCGTGGTCGGTCGGTCGGTGGAGGCACTAGATTTTGAGCTTAGACTTTCTGAAAGTTGTATTTTGTCTAAAAATGGAAGAAAAACACTTATGCAATTCAAGAAACTAAATGCGAGCAATCGAGTGATTCAATTCAAAACAAAATATTCCCTGACAGAAATCAGGCTAAATGATATAGTCTAGGAGGCAGGGTTAAAAAGAGAAGCTTTGTTTTTTTCCGAAGTGGAATATTTTTTGTAAAAATCTTTGACAATACTATCCTACAATTTCTTTCCACACTTACATAAGTCAAACTGTCTAAAACTCAATTAACAACTAGCAAATGATAGAAAAGTACAGGGTTATCCATTTTGCGGTTTCAAAAGTAAACGTAAATAAAACACATATAAAATGTTTCTTCTCTTGATATTTCTTTTTTATTATAAAGCTTGAACGTTGACATTATGTGTGAAATACTACATCATTTAAATGACCACCAGGCGAGTTGGTGCAAGCATCGATTCTTTTGGGGTAGTTTTCTACCAGTTTTTGACACACACTGGGCGGTATCTGAGCAAAAACTTTACGAGTGTTGGCTTTTGAGTGCTCAAGAGTAAAAGGTTTATCTTCATAAACACGGTCTTTCGCGTAACCCCACAAGAAAAAGTCCAGCGGTGTCAAATCGTATGATCTTGGTGGCCAGTTGATATCTCCAAGGAGAGAAATTACGCGGCCAGGAAATGGCTCTTGCAATAAAGTCATATTCGTTCGAGTTGTGTGGCATCGTCTTTTTGAAATCACATATTCTCCCAGTCGTATTCTTCAATAGCAGGAAAAAACAAGTCGGCTATCATATGACCATACAACACTCCGAATTGACGGTGACAGTCGTCTTATCGTAGTTTTTGTTTTAGAAGAAGTAAGGTCTAATCACACCTCCTAACCAAAGAGTGACTTTTTGTGGATGTAATAGCCTCTCTTCAATTACTTGAGCTTGAGGATTCTCAGAACCCCAAATACGATAATTTTGTTTATTAACATCCCACCGAGTGCTTCGTCACTGAAGAAAATTTGGCGCGAAAAATCGCCGTCCACCGCCTCGCCTGTTGTTGAAGCACCCATTTGACGTATCTTTGGCGTTGTGAATGGTCAGCTGGCTTCAGTTGTTGTGTGAGCTGGACTTTATATGGATGTAGGTGTAGATCCAAATGCAAAATACGTAAGACAGGCCTTATTCCTGAAAACGACGAGGAATCGACACATTCGGATCTTCGGCAACACTTTCACTTACAGCAGCGATATTTTCAGTGGTACGAGCGAAACGATGATTAAAAGGCCTTACAATATCTGTAACCAATCCAGTCTTTTCAAATGTGTTTACAATTTTGACAATTGCTTACGTAGTTGGACAATTATGTAAACCATAATCTCCTCTTAAAGCACTATATGTGGCTTTGGCAGAGTCACAAAATGGCGGCGATCGAATCAAATGAATCCTTGTAACATTCATCTGTTAACTTTTCTTAAAAGCAATTTGCTTTCCCAGACTATTGGACCAGCCTTTAAGATCGTGTTTTAAGTCAATCGTGTTGTAACCCAAGACTTATTTTCTATGTAAGATATGATTTGGTCTTTTTTTTCAAGGTGTGGTTTAGCTTTGATTCTTAATGCGAACCTTACAATTCCAATCTTTACTCTATATTATTTTGTGCTTATAGCCTCTAGTCTAGTCTAGTTAATGAATAATGTTTTTAAAAAAAAGACATCATTGAGGATTGCAGTAGAGGAGTGAATGTCTGATGTCTTGAGAGGAGGTCTCTTTTTCCAATGTTTCACATTCAAATAATAAATAATTCATATGGGAACTTATATAGGTACAAAATACAATATAGTTTTGTACTAAGCATTAGCATGGTAATGGGAATTCACTTTCAAAGGTGACTTGATTGCAATTTTATAAAAGAAAAAGTAGGTACAAAATAACAACTTTTTTTAAAGCTTAATATTATGCGGGGAGTTGAAAAAAAATATGCTATAAACAACAACATAAACCTTAGACATTTAGATCCAAATTTTTTCTTTTTTCTTATAAAAAAGTTTATGCGATAAATAATTCTTGGAATTTGGTATAATATAGAAGGCTATTAAGGTAAGTTTACATTCAGCTATATTATTTGCAATAATAATAAAAAGAATAATTTATAGTGATTGTTATTGATACAAATTATAATGTGACGGGTTAATTTACTTTAAATGGTTCTGGGTTCTAAAGAGAAGAATGTATATTATTAAAGTGTAAAGTTGATTTCAAGCCAGCATATTATCGTGACTTAAGAACGAAGACTCTTGCAGGACTATGCCAATACAGAATTTTAGGAATTTTCCCACAAACCAAAAATATATTATTAAATACAATTTAGTTTTATTAATGAATAAGTGGAAGCTATATTTATTTTAAAGAAGATGTTATTCCTTAAGTGTATGATGAATGTGTTTTAGGTAATTTTAGAAATATTTTGTGGCACAGTTTTATTTTAGACTTTTTTGACTTAAGGTTTTAGGACCAGCAATGAGTTTGTATTGATTATCCATCACTTTCCCTCACCAACAAAGTTTTAAATATCCAACTTTTTTATCAAAAGTGTATGTCTTTATGAAAAATTGTTCCCTTTTTGATTAGTTTTCTAGAAGACAGCTGTTAAAAATTGCCTCAAGGTTTGGTGAAATTATATCTGAGGCTTTTTGTAGTTCGGCTGGTATTATGCCATCTGGTCCTACAGCTTTAAATGGTTCGAAGATGTTGAGAACTCATTGTAGCTTGTCCCTTGTGATCAGACCGTGTGGATATGTTATATTGAAACTTGAACGAGTATGATTGTTGCAAGACGCGGTTAGAGAACTACCAGAAAAGTGAGTATCCAGTAGTAAGTTCAGCGATTCTTCACTTGAATTTGTCCAGAACCCATTTGCATTTTTCAGACAGCTTGCCAGCGCTGGATTGGTTGAAAGAATTTCCGTAGCCAGGAGGTCTCGGAAGTTTCTTCTATCATGTCACAGAAGTACCGTCAGGAAGATCGCTTAGATTTCTTAAATGCGTTTTTATAACTTCTTAGTGATTCCTTGTAAGAATTCTAGTGTAAAACTAGTCTCAGTTAAAGAGTTTCCTACATTCTCTTCTAAGCGAGTCTAGCTCTGAGGCCCACCATTATGGTGTTCTCTTTCTTCTTATGAGTAAAGTGGACCAGCAATTTCTAATGATCTATTCATAGCTAAGGTGAGACCATTGACTTTATTATCAAGTTTACTAGCGTTAAAGGAAGGACTAAGTAGTCCTCCGGTGGGTGGTAATATAAAATTTAAAAAAATAGGTTCAAATTTTGGTTGACCTTCAATATCTCACGAACCAATAACAATGGCAACTCCAATTAAATTTTATATTATAGAATCTGAAGTAATATCAATTTAATTTAATTTAAAAAAAAAATGTTTAAGAACAAAAAATAATATTAGCTCCACAATAATTATATGCATCGGAATAAAGTTTTTGACACCTGGTAAAATGTTAACAAAAGTTAAAGGTATTGAATTCAAACTAATTTTATCTTATAAAGAAAATTTTTTTTAACATTTATAATTTTTAGAAAAATCCAGCAGTCAGTTTAAACAAGTAAAAAATAAGAATCTTCAAAAAATTGGTAAAAACTGATATTCGATTCGAATATTTCGAGAATAGATGTAGATATTGACTTAAAATGTATTTTTCATATGCATATTCTTTTATAAGAAATCAAAACTTTAAGAAAATGTTGATAAAATAGTAAAAAAAAATTGTTTTTCGACTAAAAAGGTCGGGAACAAAAACCGATATTAAAATCAAACTTATTTTATCACGAAAACTTACAAAAATGGTTTTTGAATGAAATTATATAAGAACATCGAAAGGTATTGACTTTAGATTTTTGTATCTTACGCAATATTTTCTGTAATATTTTATTGAACTTTAAGACAATTACACACACAATTTTTTCAATTTTTACTTTTGGCAAACATGACATTACGATGGTAGAGAAGTCGAAAAAAGTGGGTCTCCGATTGCAGGGGAATATCTATCCTCGGTCCTACAATCCAAAGCATTAGGTCGATTGTGTTCAAACTTGGAAATTAAGGTTCAATTTTAGACTAAAAAAAACGAACCGATACAGTTTTTTTTTTAATTTATTCTAAAATTTGTTTTCTTAGTTTGGCTTCCTTCAATAAAAAATAAATTGTTTGTGTTGCTTCATAGAACCGTTATTTTGTTTTTAAGTTTTCTCAAGAATTAATCAACCGATTTCAAAAATTTTCTGCACAAGCTTTTATACTGTCTCAATAGTATTTGATGATCAAAAATGAAATAGTTTTTATTTTTCACATAGCGAACCAATTAAAAAAAAATGTTCTCATTTCGATATCGATATTTTTTTTACAAAATTGGAAAGAAAAACGCAAAATTATAAGTTTATAAATAACTGTATTGAAGGTACTGAAAATTTGTATACATATACATATAAAAATTAATTTAATAAAAAAAACCATGGTTTTCAAATACAAATTTTAAATAATGAAGATTTTTTGAAAAATCAAGTGGAATTTAAATTTTTAACACAAACTTTTTTTGCATAATTTTAAATTTTAAAATACAGGAAATATTTTTACACAAACTCTTTGGATATATGAGCAAGTTCGTACGACGATAAACCAAAAAAACTTAAAAAATATTTATCACTACGAATATTTTGTAATATATTACTTCCAAAATAATCTAATACATCAAAGAATAATGTTTTTGACATCTAGTTAAGTTTTTTGGAAAAATCAAAGTCTTTTTTAACTAAAAATGCTTCTAAAATTGGTAAAAACTCTGTTTTCAAACCAAAATCTTAGGAATAGAAACCGATATTGAAATCAAGAAAAACATTGTCGTTGATTCATTAGAAAAATCCGAAATGATTAACACCTTATTTTTAAGTCGTAACTTAATTAAAGCAATACCTTTTAATACAAGATTTTATCTGGTGGGGGCTGCATCTCTGATTTAAGCTTCAGTATTTAAAAGTTTGAAAGCAAATGGTCAGATTATGTCGCTTTTTCACTCATTCTTTTTTGTCAGTATTAAACATTCTTAGATGAAGTATAAAGATTCAAAATTTACACTTCGAATGTTTTCAAGTTAAAAGTTTTAAAGAAAACTATTTGAGAAACAAATCAAAACTTATTTCTAACGTTAAAAGCAGCATTTTATACGTACTGTAGAATAAAGGCCTTAGTATGGAATCCAGTCAACAGTCATTTATGATTCTCGTTGAAATCGTTTTAGTATATAGTAAAGTATCTATACATCTTTTTAATACAACTTTATCTGGGTATCTTATATATTATTTATTTCACTGCCTTACTTACCTTTTAATATGTATTTCTGTATGAACTTTTCCCACAAAGATTGTTAAACAATTTAGGTTTTTTTTTTAATTCATTCAATCTCTTGCTGCTATAAAAATAATACGGGTTAACATATTAAATTAAAAAACCAACCAATTTCGAGCAAATAAATTGTAAAACTCCTATCCTTTGAAAAATATATTAATCTATTCCTTTTTTCTCATTTCAGGTATGTTACGTGCGCAAACTTTTAAAGGACTTAAATTATATCCAACTATGTGTATTGTTGTTTTGTAAGTTAGTAGTATAAATATCGGACTTGAGGAATAAAATGCTCCTCCCTAGTGTAAAAAATGTGCTCCGAGCATCAAAATTGCTCCTAAAGGAGGACAGCTATGACACTGGCTCGTTGGTGTAGTATCATGGGCAGTATGCATTGAGTGTCATGTGTGTGCTTGTGTGTGGAAAAAAAAGGTGGATGAAATTTGTGGGGATTGAAAATGTGATAGGAAATTTCGAATTGATAATGAATGAAAATGTAAGGAAAATGTAAGGAAAAAAAAAAAAAAAAGTGTTGGTAGAAAACTATTGTTGGGACTGTAAGAATATACTTTTTGGGCATGGGAATAGGGATGGGAAAATTTCATGCATGTTAATTACAACAACTATACAGTAGTATAAATATCGGACTTGAGGAATAGAGCATTTGGGTAAAATGTATTTTGTTGTTGTAAATTGTGAATTTTGGTGTGAATTTAGTTTTCGTGACTGTGAATTGCGGTTAGTGATGTACCTACAAAATTTTTTTATGTTTTTAGCTTGAATATTGACGTGGAGGATGCGGTGTATGTACACTGTACAGTAGGATGCTAGAAAAAAGGGATTCTTGTATGGTTTGTAGGTAGATTTCATTAGAGTATGGGTATATGAGTTTTGTATGGTAATGAGATCATATTACATCAGTGGGAGTTCATTGACTTTAAGATGCATTGGTTGTTTGAAGGTTGATAGTAATTTATGAAAAACAATTTAAGAAATAATAGAAAGGAAACAAATATTTTATGTCGTTTATAATAATTGTGATTTATTAATCCATGAATTGTTAGTCGGTGGGAAGCCGAGCCATTTAACATATACATTGTCTCCATTACTTTTAAGTACTTTTTCCACGAGATAAATATGAGGGTATTTAGTCTTTTGTAATTCTTTTTCGTAAAAACATCCACTAATAGGTTGACCATTAAAATCTTCAAGGAGATATGTTGGCGGGTTGGTTAGGTTTACTTTTCTTATCATAAAAATTTCCGTTGTCCAATTTGGTGTGATTAAAACTAAATTCCTTCCACATTTTTTTCAGAAATTTCTGTATAAATAGCTGTTTCAGTTTAGGATGTATCTCATACCGTCGACGATGAATCTCAGAGAAGAACTTTTACAAGTTGAAGAGGAAGTTTTGTTCAAGCCTTGTAAAAAGGTTATTGAATTAAAACAAAATGAAAAATATCGTATTGGTAAACTGAAACGTTGTGTTACGAAATTTGGAGAACGAATTGTTGCTGATTTGGGCGAATTTCAGGTAATTTTCCATTTTTATTTCTTAAAACGTTTAAAAACGTAAATACTAAAGACTTTTTTCTTTCAGACTTTCTTCCCAATGCGATACAACAAATTGTCAGACGCTGCAATAACCGAAATCAATCGAGGTTCATTCAACTTTACCTATTTATGTCCGTTAGGACGAACTGCTAGTATTAAAATTGAAGAAGAACTGTAAATTATTAAATAAACCTTACATGTTCTGAGCATACATATTTTGTTTTTAATTGCCTCTTTTCATTTCATTTGCGTAAAAGTGTTTACTTTATGAGGGGAAGAGTTTGACAGGTTTCAACATGTTTACCTCTGGTTAATCAGCGAAAATAAATTAAACTGAATTCATACAAAATCAATAGTATTTAAATATACTTTTAAGGTTTTTATATTGGGCATGTAACAAGTTATTAAGGCGAGAAAAGCATATTACAGTTTCAAAATCTGTTTGCTAGCTAGAAAACCATAAAATACAAACTTAATAGCATTTTTTCTTAAAAAATCATAGATACTAAATTTATTGGGTCAAAGGATGGTCAGTAAATTTAAAAAGAATAAATTATAAACTATCTTCACGTATACCATCATCATGTAAACTTACTTTTTAAGTTATGAGGCCACTAGAAAATCAGAAATATAAATATTTTACCAAAAGTAATATGTGTCAATTTTTAAAGCATGATGAACATCAGAAAATCCTAGATGAATAAATTATGATGTATACTTATCTACAGTACATAGTCAGAGATTCATTAGAAAATAATAAAATACTAAATTTATGAGGTGTAGATTACTTACTAAAGGGAGTCTGATTATCTACTAAATCGGTTTTGATATTCAAGATGTTTGAGCTATATACAAACCTAGCTGATATATTCAAAATATTCTTATTCTTAAAGAATACCTCACCCCGGTACGACCCAAAAAATCAATTCAATCATGAAGTCGTTTTTATGTGAAGTTTGCGGAAAATCGTTTTCCAAAAATTTTAATTTGAAAAGACATATGAAAATTCATACGTCTTTAAGGGAATCGGTTAACGGTGAAAATAAAAACTTTTGCTATGTGTGTGAAAAAAGTGTTAAAAAGGGGCAGTGGATTGATCATGCTAAAACCAATACTCATTCGGAATTGGTTAAGCAATTATTTGAGAAAATGGATGGCTCGAAAGAAGCTGCCCCTGCAAAAAGATTATGTGTGGTGTGTGATAAAAATGTGATCCCATGTCAATGGAATAACCATTTGAAGAGCAAGGCACATTTAAAAATGCAACAAGAACTTTTATTTGAAGACAGTTCTTTGGATCATGAAATCTTCCAAAACGGTGATTGCTCGACTCAAGCTGGACCAGCGAAAACGCGTTGCGAAATCTGCGAAAAAGATGTTATATTTTGTCAGTGGGATAATCACTTAAAAAGTATTGAACACATCAGTTTGATAGAGGCCATGTTTTCGAACGCAGAAGAAACTCAGAAGTCTGCAATAAAATATTGTGATGTGTGTGAGCTGAACATCAATGCAAGAGATTGGACAAACCATGTACGGCGAAATGTCCATAAGCGACTTGTTGCAGAACTCCTTTCTGATGACTTCCTGGTGCTGAAAAGTTGTTTCAATGGGAGAGTAGAAACTCTCATTTATAAAAACAAGAGTGAAGAAAACCTAAGTCCCCCTGAGTTTCTCAATGAAGCAGAGTCAGCAATTCTAGGAAAATTGAAAGATCACCTGGAAAAGTTGCAAAGTGTTAAGTTCAACTTAGAATTGTTTGCTGAGTATATTAAATTTACGTCGGAGGATGAAATGGAGCTAAGTCTTAAAAGTTTCAACACAAAAATGGAAATTGCACTTGAAGGCAGTGATATAATTTCTTCATATAGGAATATGATAGATGAAATTGACACGAAAATGCAAGAATTTCAAGAAAAAGACAGTGGATGGGCCTTGCTGCGGATATGTCACGTGGAAATAAACATAAATCAATACACACCAATCAAAGGTTCAAGACATATACCGTTGCCTAGTTTTCTTTCTAGAAAAAGAGCCTGTATAAACGTTCACAACACTGATGAGTATTGTTTCAAATGGGCCATCATCTCAGCACTTTTTAGCAAAGGAAAGAACAATACCCATAAACCTGAAACATACAAGATACGAGATATCAGTTCACGAACGATTTATAAAAATAACATCAGAATTGATTTCGCTGATCTGCAATTTCCTTTAAGACTTAGCGATATTTCTAAGTTTGAAACACTAAACCCTACTTTAAGCATCAATGTGTTTGGATTTGACGATGAGAAGAAGATAGTAGTAGGACCCTATTACATTACACCACAGGAGAAGAGAAATCACATCAATCTAATTCTCTTGCAAAACGAGGGAATTTCGCACTTTGTCTGGATTAAAAGCATATCAAGGTAAGCTTTATTGCAATTATAGATCTGATTATTACCTATTATTAAAACATATACATTTTTCTAATTTCTTTAAAATTTTTTATTTTTAGACTTGTTTCAACGCAGGCGAAAAACTACAGAGGAAAATCTTGGTTTTGCAACACGTGCTTGCTAAGATTTATATCTGAAGAAAAACTGATGACGCACAAGGACAACTGCTGTAAAATGGTGACAAAAATGCCCAACGACGATAAAAAGACTGTATCGTTTGAACATTTTGAGCGGAAGATGGACGTGCCTTTCACAATATATGCAGATTTCGAATGCATCCTCGAGGAAGTAGGATCCCCAGGTAATGCTAGTAGTAGTAGTAGTATTAGTAGTAGTTTAAATATTCAAAAACATATCCCATGCGCAGGTGCTTACTTTATAAAATCTTGTGATAGTTCTCTCAATAGATTTAAAATGTTTAAAGGCAGCAATTGTGTAAAAGATTTTGTTAGTTCTCTGATAAAAGATTGCTATGAATTACATAAAAGAAATTCTAAACCCATGCTACTTTTATCAGAAATTGATTTAGAATATCAAAGAAATTGTCCATTATGTCATATCTGCAACAAAGAGTTAGGAACAGATCGAGTTGCAGATCATTGTCATTATACAGGCAAATATAATGGCCCAGCGCATAATAAATGTAATTTGATTTACCAAAAACCTAAATTTTTCCCAATATTGTTCCATAATTTCACCGGGTATGATTCGCATTTACTTATCAAAGAACTTGCTTCATACAACGGAAATATTTCTTGCATTCCTCTTAATAAGGAGCGCTATATTTCTGTTTCAAAGACATTACATACGTTTGATAACAGAACTATAGAACTGAGATTTTTGGATTCTCTACGTTTTATGCCTTCTAGCATTGATTCCCTTACAAAAGACTTAACACCAAGTGATTTTAAATTAATAAGATCTAATTTTCCAATTGAAGAAGAGTTTAAGCTTCTGACAAGGAAAGGTGTATTTCCCTATGATCATGTAAAAACATGGGAGAGTTTAGAGGAAAAAACCCTTCCTCCTCAAGAGTGTTTTAAAAATAAATTGACTGGTGAAGCTTGCTCCGATAGCGAATACAATCATGCTAAAAAAGTATGGACAGTTTTTAAATGTCAGACTCTTTCAGATTATATGGAGTTATATTTAAAAACTGACGTTCTTCTACTAGCTGACATATTTGAAAATTTTAAAATTATTTGTAAAAGTATTTACGAACTTGATCCCTGTCATTATTACACAGCACCAGGGTTATCTTGGGATGCAATGCTTAGAAAAACCCATATAAAGCTGGATCTTATTCAAGACATTGAAATATATAATTTCATAAAGAAGGGTATTAGAGGAGGCATCTCTCAATGTTCACATCGCCACTCAGTTGCCAACAATAAATATATGCAAAACTATGATGAAACAAAAGATTCACAGTATTTGATGTATGTTGATGCCAACAATTTATATGGGTGGGCAATGTCTTGTCCTCTACCTTATTCATCTATTAAATGGGTTAATAATATTCAAAACATTGATTTAATGAATATTTCAGATGACTCGGAAGTCGGGTATATATATGAAGTAGACTTAGAATACCCAGATTCCTTGCATGAATGTCATAATGATTTACCATTTTGTGTGCAAAACAAAAAAGTAAATCAATCAAAGTTTTCGAAATTAATAGCAGATTTAACTCCAAAACAAAATTATGTTATACATTATAAAAATCTACAACAATGTATTAAAAATGGGTTAAAACTCATTCGTATACATAGAGTTTTACAGTTTAAACAATCTAGGTGGCTTCAAAAATATATTGATTTGAATAATCAACATCGCACCTTAGCTACGAGCGATTTTGAGAAAAATTTCTTTAAGTTAATGAACAATAGTGTTTTTGGGAAAACTATGGAAAACGTAGATAAAAGAAAAGATGTTAAGATTGTAACCTCTTGGGGGAGTCACAAAAAACGTCTAGGAGCTAGAGCTTTAATAGCAAAACCGAATTTCCATAGTTTAACTAAATTCACTGATGAAATGACGGCAATTCAAATGAAAAGAGTTAATACTTATTACGATAAGCCGTTGTACTTGGGATTTTGTGTGTTAGAGTTTTCTAAATGGAAAATGTATGACTTCCATTATAGCTATATGCAACCCAAATATGGTAATTGTTTAAAATTAAACTATATGGATACAGATTCATTTATATATACAATAAAAACTCACGATTTTTATAATGATATTCAACATGATATTGATTCATATTTCGATACTTCTGCATACTCAGTTGATAATCCCTATAATATTCCAATAAAAAATAAAAAAGTCTTGGGTATGATGAAAGATGAAAATTCTGGGAAGATAATGAAGGAATTTATTGGGTTAAGATCGAAAATGTATTCTTATTCTGTTGAAGAAACGGAAGTAAAAAAAGCTAAAGGCGTCAAGAAAATAGCATTGAATGATATAAATTTAGCCAGCTATAAGGATTGTTTGTATAACAAACGAATTTTTCATGGTGAAATGTTTGTTTTTCGATCTTTTGCTCACCAAATCTATACACAACAGCTAAATAAGATTGTTTTAAGTCATCTTGATGATAAGAGATATATAAGGGAAGATGGAGTAAGCACCTACGCATGGGGTCATTATCAAATGAATACACATTAAAAACAAAAAAGAAATATTGTTAATTTTAAGTAAATTATTTTTATTTATTAACCTATTTATATAAGAAAAAACAAAACAAAAAAATGTTAAGCTTAAGGAATTTTTAAAATAAAGAACATTGTTGCTTTTTATTTCACATTACATTTTTAGGAAAACTTTAGATTCTGGCTGCATACAAAATTATTAATTAAAAATACATTTTGCAGGGCACAGCATTTGCTATGTGATAAGCATCTTGTCTCACTTGGAAAAAGTCTTTTCAGTTCTTTGAAGTTGGGGCAGTTTATATTTTCAACATTTATTACTTCAACGTTTTCATTTAGTAATCGCTTTATCCATTGTAATTTTTCATCGCCTTTTACATAAACAATGTGATTTATAATATTATCTCGAAGAAATTCTTCCACTTTATTATATTTGGTGAATCCGCCATTCCAGTGCAAACCATGATGGTTTTGATATAGCCATTTTGCTTGTCTTTTTAATGTTGTTGGTAAATGCTTAAAGTCAAACGGAGGTGTTATAATGAAGTGCTGATGGCTACAGCCACGCAGAATAGCTATTTCCTTAACTATCAACTTGTCATTGGGACCTCTAAAACCTTGAATGTCAATGATGAATGCCATTGCTAGGGTTCGTGTGTTCTTGATTATAAGCTATATTGAACTAAATCTTTAAATATTTCGAGATACTAATTGACTCAGAGGATTGTAATTTATTATTCGATCATGCAGCATAAGGCAATACGCTGATGTATTTGGAGGTAGTTCTTTAGCTGTTTTAATTTCCAAACGAATATCAACTGGTCCAGTTTTCACTATTTCATTCTGATGTCTACAATCAATCACAAAAATCGGTGCTTGTGATTTAAAGAGAGTTCTTGTTAGCAATGGCTCTGCAACTGAACAATTATAATAATTTTTTCTAAACTCACAGTACATCTGATAAATAATACTAAAGTTGTTGTTTTTAAATGATATATTTTGGTCTTCGTATGGATAAACGTCAGAATTTAAATATGCCTTTACGTTGGTAACGTTACAATGATCAAAATAGGTAGGATTCTCTTTCAGTTGATTTCTCTTGTTAGTTTGTAACGCAACAATAATGTATCTAGGCTTTTCAACTTGTGAAGTGGTCTTAACATTCCAAATATGATGGTCACTTGTAGGTAGGACAGGATATTCATATAAATCCCAATTACGAAATGCAATTTTCATAGTGTCATTATCATTTATAGACTTGAATAGGTTCAATTTCAAAGAATCAGTAAGGTGAACATGCGGAACTTTCCATTGAACTTTGAGTAATGTTATCTTCGCTTGTTCATCTGCATCAGCTATTAGTGAATTTTCATCAGTACGAGAACGGGTTAGAATTAAGTCATGTCGAGCATTAGGAATTATTTTTTTGAAATCCTCTGCAAAACCCAAAAGTTTGTTTAGCGGCAAACAAAAATTAAAATATGGTCCATCTAAGTTTAATGAAGAATTTGGACACCAACCTCCATTATACAACATAACACTTTCATTTTGATTCAAAGAAATATAATTTTTTATAGAAGTTGTGATTCCAACATTACGATTACTATCTATTTCAATACCATTCAGTTCATATCGGATCTCATCAAAGAGAAATGCTATACAATTGTTTACAAGTTGTGTCTTTTTGACTTCCGATCCATCATTTTTCGATACAGTCCCCTCAACATAAATGTAACTTTCCGAAGGTAATATATTGAGATTTTGATGTTGCACACAGATGTGGATGATGTCATTTTTACCGAAGTTGTTTAAATACGGGGAATAGGAATGATATTCGTATTTTGAAATACTATCATCAAATGTTGGTTCTTGAAAAATATTCAGCATATCTTACTTTGTTAAATTGAATTTATTATTTTCTTTTCTTCAATGTGAATCCTAATGATAATAAAAACAATTGGTTTGCTTCTGTTAGCGTTTGTACTGTTGCTTTAGGAGTTGATGAAGCATTGATTATAGAGCCCGGTGAACCCTGTCTTTTATAGGAATTATTAGCATCAGATATAGTATTATAAATTATCATTTTTGGTGATTGAGGTGTAATCGTATCGTTATTAATTCACCTCGAAAGTTAATAAGGTTTCCGTCTTGATCTAACAAATTTATTGTTATTGAACTTATCTTCTTCACGTTCACTGGTAAATAAATAACATTTTTAGGAACCTCAATTATTTTATACCCTGGACTGACTTTGATTGAAAATTGATGAAGTATATGCGCAGATTGGTTATTTATAAATGTTCCGTCAATTAAGTTACACTCAACTCTCACCGTATTTACACGATTGATATCAACGTAAAGATCTGACTCATGCATTTGTTTTGCAACCAGTTTTCTGTTACTGAACCCCAGTAGTGAACCAATGGAATTAGGATGTGAAAAATCTATGTCTTCACTGCAGTATATTTCACATTTTAAAGTGTTGTTATTTGCTCTGATCTTTACGCTTGCCGTATTATTTTTTTTTAAAAGCCCTTCTTGAATAAAATTATTTATATCTTCAATTTCGTAAGAGCCAATAGGAAGTTTAATTACATCATTACCTAAATGAAATAAATTATTCATTACATCAACGTTAGGTATGGAGTTGTATGTTTGGAAATCCACTAATCCACAAACATAATTCGAGTCTAATACTATTGGTGGAAAGTACTCTGTTGTGAGAGTAGACTTGTTCCCGCTCAGTGTAAGTGTTATCGACATTATCAGTGGAAAAGAAATGAAACGAATTTTATAATGTATAGCTTATTTATTCTGATCAACAAGAAACTTCAAACATAAATGTCCACAATTAAATGTATTAAAACGCTGTAAACATTTATGATTGTAATAAATATTATTTCCATGCAAGTATCTTACTATTTCCTGGGGAGGTCTTAAATTACCAAAGCTATCAAAATATTGTACATTATTTTTATTTTTGTTATATGCTACCCAATGGGTACCGATCCCACTATTATCATCTAAATTTACGACTCCACTCTCTCTTTTAAATGGTTTGTTTGGCAATTCATCCCTCATAAAAACGCCTCGGAAATTTGGGATATAGTTTTTGCCAAAATGCGATATATCTATGTTAGTGAGAGGGCGGTTGGGTAGCATTTTTAATAGTTTTTTGATTCTTGCGGACTTAAAAATAACCCCAAACCAGTTTTATATGGCTTCAGATAAAGGCCCTTTCCTTGTTTAAGTTTTATTGTTTCCATAGCTTTATTGTGACGTCTATTTTCTTCCAATTGTTGTCTTCCGATCTTTGAATCGTTTATAGCTTTCGCCATTCCTGCAACACCACCGGTAAGAGAACCTACAGCTGATAACCCTGCTAAGATAGGTAGCAATGGTAAAAGTCCTCCAACTTTGGGAATTGGTATTACCCTAGGAAGTGTTATACTCCTACGTTTTTTCTTTATTATTTGTCTGGCTGCATGTAAAGCCGTTGTTGCTAATTTATTTGAGTCTTCAGTGTTCAGATTTTTTATTGCCGCTCTGGCTTCTTTTACCGCATTTTTGAATAGATTTGTTTTCTTAATCCTAGGGCACTGACGGACTTTCTTTGTTTTTGTTTTTGATGATATACCCATTCCAAGAGTAGATTTAGCCTTCATCATGCTCGTAACTAAAAGACTATTTATTTTTTCTGGTAGTGTTGAATCCTTAGCTCTAAACCTCTGCCAGGATTTCTCACCCAAAATTTTATCGGCTGTATGTCTATAATTCAAATTATTGCTTTTACTGTATGCAATATCGTGTTCTCGACAAGCTTCATCCAATTGGTTGATTCCACGGTCTCCTCTAGCAATACGCTCTTTAAGTTTAGTTCCAGGTCCACAAAAATTATAAGATGGTAGATGTAACTCAAAAGGAAGTTTGTTTATTATTGAATTAACCAATCCGTTTCCCTGAACTGAATTATTCAAACTAACAGAGTGGGTCTTAAAATCAATCATTATATAACTGTTTTCTTAGACGCATGGAGCGATTATGAAATAATGTTTATAAAACACGGGGATTTATGTGTAAAAGCCTCATTCTACAAAATGAAGTTTGTAAGACAGCAAGAAGCTATTTCTGTACAAAACTTTGATGGAAATGTAAAACAAAAAAAGAAGCATGGAACATTATTTCCAAATAGTATTCGAGGAATAATTGTAGGCCCATCTAATTGTGGGAAAACAAACGTTATGTTAAGCATTCTTTTAGATGTCAATGGTTTAAAGTTTGAAAATATATACCTTTATTCAAAATCATTGCATCAACCAAAATATGCATATCTAAAAAAGGTTATAAAATCAATAAAAGAAATGCATTATTATGAATTTTCAAATAATTGTGAAGTTATGCTGCCTTCTAAGGCTAAACCCAATTCAGTTTTCATATTTGACGATGTAGCTTGTGAAAAACAAAATACCATAAGAGACTACTTTTGTATGGGTCGACATAGCGGTGTAGATAGCTTCTACTTATGCCAATCATATACACACATTCCAAAACATTTGATTCGAGATAACGCTAACTATATAATTCTTTTCAAGCAAGATGATCTTAATTTGAAACATATTTTTAATGATCATATTAATTCAGATATGACGTTCAAACAGTTTAAAGAGTTGTGTTCAGAATGCTGGAAAGAATTGTATGGGTTTTTAGTTATTGATAAAGATAGTTGCGTTAAAAATGGACGGTATAAAAAATCTTTTAAAGAAACAGTTATTTTATAAATTGATACAGTCGTGAAACTGCTTTTCATATTAATACACCTATCTTAATATTACCTGTATTATACTGCCTTGTATTGAACAGCCCCTGTATTGAACAGCCCTGTATTGAACAGCCCTGTATTGAACAGCCCTGTATTGAATAGCCCTGTATTGAACCGACCTGTATTGAACCGTCCTGTATTGAACCGTCCTGTATTGGACTACCCATTCTTCAGATCCTATTAGAAGTAATCTAACACTCTAAATAGCTATGGATACGAATATGAATACGCTTAAAAATCTTATAAATACACAGAAAGCTTTAAAGAAAAAGTATATGCTCCTCAAGACTGGAAAATTGATTAAAGATACTGAAATTGAAAACACGTTCAAAACAATTGTTGAACCCTTACAGAAAATCGCGAAAAATGTGAAAAATAATGAAAACATAAATGATGAATTTAAAGAAATAAAACCACCTACTGTAAAACGTCGTCTTCAATTTAAAAGTCCTATAGAAGAAGAAGATGAAAAAATTTCTCTAGAGAGAGATTTAAATTTATCATTAACGAATTCAATGTTAGCCGATGACGACTCTTCATTTAAAACACCTTCAAATAGCTTCAATGAAAGTACTCCGATTAATGAAGCCATACTTTCAAATTCAGATCATGATAAAATCTATGGTCCATACTTTGACGTTGAATCAAATTCAAACAAGTTAGGGAGATCAAATTTTCGAATTAATGATGAAAACAATATTGTAATTGATAAAGAAATTTTCCGTGGAACTGATGGTCTTCTCGAACTTGTTCTACATAAAAATCCACGAAAGAGTATTTATACTAGTGAAGATTTAAAGCAGTATCAGACAATACTACAAAAAACATGTGCACACATGAAAAATCATGATATGAATTCACAGGTTAAAGGTAATAGAGGACAAAAGTATAAGAAAATCATTAAACCTTTGGTCCAGGGTATGACACAAAATACACAAAAGAAAATTGGAAAAGCATACACAATTAATGCACCTGCAATGATCTACTCAACCAACCCTATTGATTTTGTGTATTGGGATGATCCAAATGAGCTTGTGGATAGGTTGAGACTTTTAATTGCTTCTGAAAAATCAGGGCATAACAACCATAAAAATGAAATAAATTCAATTGTGGAAGAGTTGCGTGAGCAAAATTTAATTTATTAGCAAAATGAGTGTTGACAAGTTCGGAAGAAGCACTAATAAATTTCAAAGAGTAATTATTGGTCCTGCAGGACCTCCTGGTAATGGTTTTAAGCGAACTGAGAATGGTGACTTTGATATTGAAGGAAAACGTCTTCGCAACATAAAAAGTCCTACAACGCCCGATGAAGCAGTAAACAAAGCATACATAGATGATAAATTAGAAAATAAAGAAAAAATCTTAAGAGATTACATTGACATACAAAATTTGAATACAATTCGCTTGTTGGATGATCTTCGAAAGTATTTTCTTCTTCATATAGGAAAACTGAAAGAGAATCAAGAAGGTGAACCAAATATTTTCATATAAGAAATCATAGCTAACCGATCTTGGATTCAGTTTATTTGTAAATCAAAACGATAGCACATCATGTCGAATATAAACATATCTTTAATTTTAAATGAAATTATGAGTTTTTTAAGGGCTTATAAATATGATTTACTTGAAGAACATCATGATGAGATTATAAGTAATATTTCATATTTTAGTAACTATAAAAACGTTAGTAAAGTTAATTCTAAACATGGATGTCATTTTACAAACTGTTCGTGGTCTTCAAATACATGTAAAGAGGGACCAGATACGTGTGGATGTTTTATGATTGAGCATCGTTTGATAAGATTAAAAAAACTAATGTTACTATATAAAAGATTAAAATAAATGTTATTATAAAACCATACATAAATGTTTTTTTCTTGCATTCTTTAAAAAAATGAGTAAACGACAAGTTGTTGAAGAGCTTCACAGGTCAGCAAGAAAGAATTTCAATCGACGTAGGGTTGTTATCAAAGGATTTGATGACCTGTGGCAAGCTGATTTGGTTGAAATGATACCTTACCACAAGGAAAATAATGGCTATAAATACCTAATGACGGTCATTGACACATTCTCGAAATATGCATGGGCAGTTGCTTTAAAAAATAAGACCGCTTTATCTGTTGCAGAAGCGATGAAATCAATTTTCATCAGATCATCACGACAGCCTAAGAACCTTCAAACTGATGATGGAAAAGAATTTTTTAATAAGATGTTTCACGATTTAATGAAATTATACAACATAAATCATTACTCTACATACAGCTCCCTTAAGGCATCAATTGTTGAACGTTTTAATCGCACACTTAAGGAGAAAATGTGGAAGGAATTCAGTCTTAATGGTAATTACAAATGGACGTGCATTATTAATGATTTGTTGAAAGAATACAATCACTCTATGCATAGAACTATAAAAATGCGCCCAATCGATGTGAATCAGGAAAACTCTAAAAAAATCTTATCTACAGCTTATAATAGAATTAAAATCGCTCCACAGGGTAAATATAGAGTTGGCGACAATGTTAGAATAAGCAAGTTCAAACACGTTTTCGAGAAAGGCTACACACCAAATTGGACAACGGAAATTTTTATGATAAGAAAAGTAAACCTAACCAACCCGCCAACATATCTCCTTGAAGATTTTAATGGTCAACCTATTAGTGGATGTTTTTACGAAAAAGAATTACAAAAGACTAAATACCCTCATATTTATCTCGTGGAAAAAGTACTTAAAAGTAATGGAGACAATGTATATGTTAAATGGCTCGGCTTCCCACCGACTAACAATTCATGGATTAATAAATCACAATTATTATAAACGACATAAAATATTTGTTTCCTTTCTATTATTTCTTAAATTGTTTTTCATAAATTACTATCAACCTTCAAACAACCAATGCATCTTAAAGTCAATGAACTCCCACTGATGTAATATGATCTCATTACCATACAAAACTCATATACCCATACTCTAATGAAATCTACCTACAAACCATACAAGAATCCCTTTTTTCTAGCATCCTACTGTACAGTGTACATACACCGCATCCTCCACGTCAATATTCAAGCTAAAAACATAAAAAAATTTTGTAGGTACATCACTAACCGCAATTCACAGTCACGAAAACTAAATTCACACCAAAATTCACAATTTACAACAACAAAATACATTTTACCCAAATGCTCTATTCCTCAAGTCCGATATTTATACTACTGTATAGTTGTTGTAATTAACATGCATGAAATTTTCCCATCCCTATTCCCATGCCCAAAAAGTATATTCTTACAGTCCCAACAATAGTTTTCTACCAACACTTTTTTTTTTTTTTTCCTTACATTTTCCTTACATTTTCATTCATTATCAATTCGAAATTTCCTATCACATTTTCAATCCCCACAAATTTCATCCACCTTTTTTTTCCACACACAAGCACACACATGACACTCAATGCATACTGCCCATGATACTACACCAACGAGCCAGTGTCATAGCTGTCCTCCTTTAGGAGCAATTTTGATGCTCGGAGCACATTTTTTACACTAGGGAGGAGCATTTTATTCCTCAAGTCCGATATTTATACTACTTAAGTTGACAAAATAATCTCAAAAACTCAATCTGCCATCTTATACATACATCGTTATGAAAAACCTCTATGTGACTTATTGTGACCTTAATATCGTAACGCCTATACAACTACCTATACAAAAAATAAAACCATATCGGTAGAGCCCTTTTTAGATGTCACAACACTATAGGTACTTAACTTAAATTCCTAGGATTTGTGTCTCCATCTATACACCATCAGGCTTTACACACTGCACAATCCATTGTCCATGTCCACTATCTGCATGGATCAGTGAATTCAACAAATCGTAGGCGCTGATCTGTAAGACCGTTATTTGAAGTCAGTTGTTTTTTATTTTGTTGCTTTTGAGAAATCGCAACCGAACGGAAAACCTTCGGAATAATCCTTCAACATAATAAATTCCACTTAGTCACCCTAAGAGTTGGAAATGATTGCGGCGGCGGCAGTCAGCGGCACCACAATGCAAAACGGGACACACCTCGTTCTATTACTCACCATCATTGTTATGGTCGTTCGTTGTCGTTTTAGGCCAAAAATCATAGCACGATCCGAATTGCACACACAGAGGATACGCTTCCACAAAAACGAACCAACCAACTTCTCCGAACTCCACCATGACCGATGAAAACTCAAGATGGACGAGTTATTTTGGCACGACACTTGCCTTAGCATAGTGCACGTTCGTTCAGATCTATGCGGAGTCAAGACTTCAGCAACCTCTTGTATAAATCACTCGTAGTTTGCAGCAGCCAGCAGTTAGGAATACCACCGCCACCGCCTCCTCCGCACTGCAGTGGCAACTTAGTCTATATTTTTTGAATTGGACATTAAATTTTTTGGAACCAAGATAATGGGCTGCTTGTATGTGGAAATCATGACTTCGATATGAGTTGGTGCAGCGTGGCACGTCAGCCGCGCCATCACACGGTCAGATTATGAGATTGGGTATATATTTTTTTTAAAGATATTTTCGGCACGCGTGGGGGAGGGCTAGCGTTTAAATTGAACCATGAATCCAAATATGCTGACATAAGTTAAGAAAGTGGTGCAATCGGCACGGCGGCGGCGCGGCAGTAGTGGTCAGAATAATTCGCCAAATGCTGCTGCATATGGAATTTGCGTTCTTTGATGAAAAATATTTTACCGAAAAATAAAAACAAAACAATGCAGATGTGATTTTGTATCTATAGCATAAGGTAATGTCTTTGGAATGCCATAAAGTCTTTCGATATCTTTAGAATATTGATGACATTGCGCAAGAATATTCGTTTTGATATTTGGTCAGATTATGGTTTTAGGGTTAAATGCAAGCATATACAAGTATTTCAACGCGTGGGTGGTAAAATATAAGTATGTTGAAAATATAAGTTAAGTTATGAAACCTTAATTAAATGAACGACGTCAAAAAATGGGATACCTCAGGGTTGTGTTCTATCCTCTTGTTTTTTTGTATATTAATAATTTGTAATGGAAAAAAGTAGCTGCTGAATGTAGAGAGTAGTGCATTGAAGGCGGTTGCAAGCTTGGATAAGTTTTTATCAGTGTCGTTAGGATTACAAATCTGGACCAACAATATCAGGGATGTCTGCCAACTGGGTTAAGAAATGGATTGATGCTTTTTAGTACTATAAATATACACCCCGCAAATTTTCAGTATCATAATATGGTCTTAGGCTTCAATTATCCTTTGAGGACTGCCTTCTTCACAAGAGGCAGTTATTTTTTTGATGGCCATTAATTTCTTGGTTTAAAAAATAAGGCCAAGTAAAGTACACTCATTGATATAATTGTGATGAAAATTTAATTAAATTGGTCTTCCCTATTTAAATGCCTGTCTTGGAAAGATTTGTAGTATGCGATTATTTTGAGGCGATTGCTAACAATAGTCATAACTTGAGTTATGTTGGTTTTGAATTTGTCTGGATTTTTTAAATTCTCAAATCTTGGTGACCAATTGACGGTAAGAAGAAGTGAACTCACAGGTTATTTTTTTAAGCAATAAAGCCATAATTGATCAATGACACCTTCTGGCCGTAGGGCTAACCAAACAGTCACTTTGTCTGATTGTTTGTGAAAAACGTGTGAAAACCGTGCCTCCTCGTCGTATCTCAGCAAGCTTCAGTAAGTTAATCTAATAACGAATGGCAAACATTTACTATAATATTACGACACTTCAAATGACAGCTGTGTTTGACAAGTGTGACTTTGGCGAATGTCAAGATATTGCGATCGCCGTAGACGATGCTCCCAAATCCAATTAGCGAGCACAAGGATCTGCGTATGGTCGATTGGTTTCAGCTTCTGGATCAGTTGGATTTTGTATGGGGGCAGTTCTTCTGAGCGACGCGGAATTGAGTGCCTCGGATTCTTCGGCACACTTTCAAAATATTTTGACAAAAAATAAAAGAAACATAATGGCTGCCACGAGTTGTCAAAATCAACGCATCCCTATTGGAAAATCTTTCATAAAGAAGGCTACCCTAAAACAAAACACAATTTAGCAGCTGTCCGAAAAGGGTCAGTAAAAATAGAACTTTAACCTATCTAGCGTACCAAGTATAAATCTGTTTAACAAACATTTTTAATTTCACCAAATATCAGTTCCATGCACCATACCAAATATTTTAAACCAAAATATAACTCTTTAACAATTTTTCAAACTATGCATTTCATCAAATTTAATTGAAAGATGGCTTTATTAAAAAACCACATAAAATATTGGAACTTCGAAGGCTTCTTTGTGTTCGAAAAAAATTTGATTTTAAGAATTATTAATTTTAAACAATTCTTGTTCCTTATCAAGTTCCATTGAAAGGTGGCTTCTCTATGAGTAGATTGAAAAAAAGAACACAATATTCTCTACATTAAAAAGAATTAATTCGGTTTGTAACTCGGTTTCTTAAAAGTTCAACTGGGTTTGATGCTTGGTACATTATTGAGTTAGTTTTCTAACCCCTTTCTTAAAGAGTATCTTATTATTTAATGTACCCTTACAAACGCCTTTGGTAGTTTTCTGATAAAAAGTGGCGTAATATAATTTTCTTAAATTTTTCATAAACTTTTCCCTGGCGTCAGTATCTCTGACTTCCGCATTTATAAAACCAAACACAGCAAATGGGTCAGAATCTTAAATCACAGCAGCTGTGATTAAATTAAATACCTACAAAACCATAACGATCCGAAGATTACCCAATGACACAGTCACCTTCACAATAACGGCCAAACAATAGAAGAAATGGAAAACTATCTTTAAAGCATACCAAAGCTGTAAGCACCCAATTGTCGATGTTTAACAAACCGCAAACATCAGTTTTAGTATAGGCTAGGCAAGGTATAGGTAAGGTACTAAAAAGCAAAGAAACAGTTATAAATCTTTGTGCATATAATAAAAACAAAACAAAACAAAAAATTTAACAACAAATTCAACGGTTTAGTGATTTATGCCCTCCCCCACAACATAACACACTGCACTACATTTGTCACATTAAATGGGCCTAATCAGACAGCTGTTTTGCACATCGGGTCCTCGACTACATGCAGTGGTCGAAAACGGTGATTCCAATTCCACCGCATCAGCATAATACATATACTATCTCGGGTTTTGGGTCCTTCCGACGTTACGGCGACGGCAACGACTGTTTGCTGTTGTTGTTGTTGGACTGTGCATTAAAAACGATCGATATGCGATACAATTATTTTATAAACCAGTCGCTCTGAGTCTTGAGAGTACCTAGCAGCTTTACCGAAGACCTACAACAACCTCCTCTTCTCTCCTCTCTTCTCCACCCCCTTATCATCAAACTATCTGTTTCAGGAAATATCAGTTTTAATGCCTTTGGCTTTACTTTTGCTCCCGATATGCTAAGGCAGCACGTTCGTTTTGTATATACCATAGTTTTCGGTTACGTAACCACACGCCATAGAATGATCCAATTCAATTTTCCAAATAGCCCCAGCTCGCAGTCAGTCCAAGCAACCGCATCAGGCTTTAGAAAAGTGAATTTTAATTCACAGCCTGTTATCATTAACGACGACGACGTAGACGACGGACGATGGACGATGGACGAGGGCTACTCTGGGGTCCGGTTTGAATCTCGCGCACATAGATTTATATCTAAAAACTCTTTGCCCCAAAGACCGTTTATCATGCAAGTACAATTACACTAGGGTACGCAGCAGGTTTAACTGCACGCTTACGTTACACTAGAAAAAAAAGAAAGTTTAATTTAGATGAAAAACTAAAAAAAATTATTAATTTTTCATGCAAAATTTGTTGATTTTTAACTTCCCATAGGAAGTTATTGTAATGGGTCCGATTTATCGAATTGAAAATTTTGACATTTCTCGACGTTTCAAAGTCCCTAGATTCGAAATAAAAGATTTTTAGAAAGATGTCTGTCCGTGCGACGTTTTTTTCGTCTTCCATAGCTCAAGAACCAGAAGAGATATCGACTTCAAATAAATTTTGTTATACAGATAATAAGGCAGAAAGATGCAGAAAGGGCTATCAAGAAAATTGCGTGGGTGGTTTTTTTACCATAGCAGTTTAAAAAAAAAGGTGAAAATTTTGGTTAACCCTAAATATCTCATGAACCAATGACGCTAGAGACTTGACAGTTTTTTTACAAAAAATAAATACCCAAAAAAAAAATTAATAAAAGTTGGTAAAAATTGAGTTTCGACTCAAATATCTTTTCAAAACTTTGAGATATTGGCTTTAAACTACTTTAATCTTTCAAAAAATATTGTTGTCAACATTCAGTAAAATTTTGAAAAAAAATCGAATGAACAGTTTTTTTACAAAAAATTAAAAACCGAAAAGAAAATTTAACAAAAGTTGTTAAAAATTGATTTTCGATTCAAATATCTTTTCAAAAATTTGAGATAATGGCTTCTAACTAATTTTCACTTATAAGAAATATTGTTTTCAATATTAGGAAACATTTTGAGAAAAATCGAATTGACAGTTTTTTTTACAAAAAATTAAAAACCGAAAAAAAAATTTAACAAAAGTTGGTAAAAATTGATTTTCGATTCAAATATCTTTTCAAAAATTTGAGATAATGGCTTCTAACTAATTTTCACTTATAATAAATATTGTCTTCAACATTAGGAAAAAATTTGAGAAAAATCGAATTACATATTAGTTTTTTTTACAAAAAATAAAAACCTAAAAAAAAAAACAATACTAAAACTTGGTAAAAATTTGCTTTCGACTCAAATAGCTTTTCAAAATTTAAAAACATTTATTTCACAGAAAATATTGTTTTCGATATTCAGTAGTTTTTTTTATAAAAATGCAACAGTCGGTTTTTTCATAAAAAAATTAAATCTACAAAAAATAGTACTCAAATTTGGTAAAAATGGATACATATAGACAATCTTTTAAGCAAGACAAATGGACAGACGGGATTTGAAGTTATCACTGTGGGTCGCAACCCAGCCTCTTTTTTTCAATGGTTTTAGACCACCCACAAGGACTTTTATTCCGTACACTATCTTAAAAACAAGCTGACCGAATTCAATGTTAAATAAATAAATGTGTGAACACTTTATTCCTTGCAACCTGCAATTTAAACAAAATTTCTACATGCGAATACTTTCAATTTTATACAAATTAATTTTCATCCTGAGTTCTTATAACCTTATAGCTATTTATGAACAGTCAATAAATCCGTTTGCTTGAACAATATGATAAAAATATTTGTCTCTAATACGTCTCAAAATTATTAATTGACTCTCTTTAAGCCCTCGCCTCGCCACTGCACCGTCTATAATTCTACTGATTTTTTGAACGATAATAAACTGGAACGTTTATCATTTGAAAAACTATATGCCTATAATCGCTAAACTATTGTCTTGGGCATCATCACTACATCAAAAAGTATGTAACCGAAATGTTTACCTTGCTTTAGTTTAATATCATGTTTGCTCATGAGGATAGTTTATTATGGAATCCAAACATGTGCTCTATCCAGGTTTGTACTGTATACATACGTAACCGTAGTTGAAATTCTCAATCCCCCAAAGGCCATTCTTCCCTCCATAACTACGAAGAGCAAACAAACGAAATGGGCATCTGATTGCATGCGGTGTATAAGTTTAACTTCCTTACTTTTTACAAAGTTCATTAGACATTCAAAAATGAAGCTCATAACTGTGACGTTCGTAACGCTCTTGACTATTGGAATTTGTGAAAAATATTTTCACTCACCTGCAGTTGAACTCATTGAAAAAGTTCACGAAGAAAGTTTTGCGGAGGCGATTTGTTTCGTTTGCGTTGACGGTGCATTTTTAAGTTTGTTTTTGAAAATACATTCTAATATTCCAGTGGTAATTTTTGATTCGCATTCACCGAATATCTCTTCGAATGGCAGCAAAAGTCTCTACGGACACGTGATGATAGTGGTTGAAGCTGTCAGCGAGGATCCAAATGATATCGAAGTCCTGCACGAATTAATTCTGCGACTTGGAGTTCGAAATTTTGCAACCATCATTGCAGAGGATATTGATAGATTACGAAGGTATTTCTCGTTCCTTTGGGAGAAGAAATTTAGGAGGACTTTTGGAATTGTCAATGGAACCTTCTATGCCTACTTTCCGTATGCAGATTCAACACTTCTTCGGTTTACCAAATTGAATCCTCTCCCCAATGCACAGATGAACCTAAACGGACACGTTTTACGCACTGCTATCAAATTGGACCTGCCTCGGTCATTTTGGTATACTGACAATCGTGGTGTTCGAAAAGTGGGGGGCTTTGTTGCCCAAGTGCTGACGCACTTTCTTGAAAAGTACAATGGAACTTTCGTCGATGCTCTGAAGAATAATTTTGAAAAAATGAAGGAGATGGACGCAGTTGTGAAGGGTAACATGGATGTCACTATGAACCCTTACATTCCCTCCGAGGGCATTCAACTAAGTTACCCTGTTAAACTGAGCAGATGGACGATAATAGTTCCACTGAGGGGCTTCTTAGATCCAAATGAGTACTTCTTACGGCCGTTTTCACCAACACTCTGGGTAGCCATTGGACTGACTTGCTTGTACATCATTCTTATGCACATGCTGATGAACATTTTGTTGGGTCTGCCACCAAATATTTGGCATTCATTTAGCCAAATGTATTTAACAATGTTGAATATGTCTGTGGATCAGGAAAACTTCAGGGCCTATCGTTTCCAGTTTATTCAAAAAATGTTCGCCTTCATCATTGTGAATTTCTATCTGGTGTTTCTGACATCATTTCTTACAGTCTACATAAAAGTGAAGGAGTACAATTCGATTGAAGAGCTCATCGATGATGGTTTTCCTGTGATGATGTCCGAATACGATTGGAACGTCACTGACCATAAAATATTCCCAAAGGGCTTTGAGAAAATCCTTTTAATTGTTCCGGCAGATGAGCTGGTTAAGACGCGGTACTCTGTGCAAAATACAACCTATGCCTATGGCGGAGGCATAGATGCTTCTAACTTTCTACAAAGTGTGGTCGCGAGATATTCGAGGCCAAAGTTCAAGTGGATAAGTGCAAGTTTGAATCAGGCCTTGTATGCATTTATTTGGGCAAAAAATGCACCACTTCAGGAAGTTTTGAGTCAATTTATAATAAGAATTTCTGATTATGGATTAATAATAAAATGGACGCAGGACGCAGTTATGCAGGGATCTCAAATTGTGAAGAAATATATGAAGATTAAGCCTGAGTCGTCGGATATTTTGTTCCCTCTGACGGTTAAACAGTTGCGGTTTGCTTGGACTTGTCTTTTGTCGGGATTAACGGTTGCTTCTGCTGTTTTCTTGGGAGAAAAATTTGGCGTTGTTTTGTGCAAGTCGTTTTCTTTTAATTTTTTAAAAAGAATTTGAAACACCAATAGTACAAAAAAATGTAGTTCTTTTACTTATTTTAGCCTTCGGAATAATATTTCATTTGTATAAATAATATGAATAAATTTGGACTTGAACAAAAGTTTGACGATGATAGTGAAATGTAAAGTTACTAGTTTTGGTGAGTTCTGTAAGTTATTATTCGTAGCCTTGCCTTGAAATATGTTTGCAGAAAAATCAAACAAACTGAAGGAAATTGTCACCATTACAAAAGTGAAACACTTTTTGAAAATTAAAATTGTAGAAATTTACTTCAAAAACTGTGCTACGTGCCACAGATGTGGTAAAACTATTGGCCACCGATATCTTGTAATTGTGCATACATTTATTATGAAAAGAGTTGTTACTGCAACTGAAATTGTGTTTTATTGTTACTGGCGTAACTCTCTCTTTGTAATTAAACCTTCCCATAGCTTTTAGAACATCAGCTCATGTAGATTAGTTCTTTTTAACCTCCGATTTTTGATGGTCTCCATTTCGGAGTTGGTATGTCTCTGCAGTCGCTGATTGTGTGATTAAGGTAGGTATAGATGGCAGTCAAAAACAGCAATTGCTGTGCTACTCTATTGGCGCTGCAAAGCACCGTTTTGATACCATAAACACGTTGGAAGTAAATGATGAATACTACAAATATGAAAAGATATTATTATGACGGATTTATATTGACAAAATTAGCGATCTTAAGACCATTTCGTCGCATGCAGAAAGAAAATCAGGTCTTTGATGTTCATCAAGATTTTTAAGGCATTCTTTTCCGAAGCTTAACATTCTAGAACTGGACAGTGCAAGCAGGAAAAGTTCGATAGAACAGTTTTTGTTATAGGTAGGTCATATCTTCTTGGTTATGGTACAGTCCTTTAGACATCGAAATCTTTCCTAACCATGCCATCTTTTCAATCCTTTCTGGCAAAAAAGATGGCTTTAAAATCTTTACTGAGGTTCAAGGCAGGGTTGAAGTAATCGGTGTCCGTCACAAAAAAATCTACGGGAATCAGTTCGTTAGTGTTCTAACCAACTGTTTCATTCTTTAAGTCTTAGCGCACTGCACGATACTAAATATTGAATGTGTAGGTCTACTGGTAGGAGGTGCAGAAAAACATTTAACGTACAACTTCTATTTACATCCAAAAAATTTATCTTCGATTGAAGGCCTCACTTTTTACCAAAAGCTTTTCTGTAGGCGTAAGAGTCAAACCCGTTCTTCAATCTTTACTTTCCAGTTTCATTTAGGATTTAGAGCTTCCGCAGACTGCGGACTTTTTATCGGCCGATAGTTTGGTCGGCTTCTTAATCAGTATCGAGAGCAATGCATATGCGCACACTACAGCGATTCAGTATCGGCCGATACAAAATTTTGATAGGCTACCCGATTACATTCAAACTAATCTGTTGGCCAACTATCGGCCGACTGTTTTATCAGTATTGGCGCGCATACACGCCTGCGCATACATGACGATTGTTTAGTCGGCCGATAGTTCAGTTCGCTCTGTGATTTGGCGTCGTGTGCGTGTATTTTGAATATGGCGTCGCCAAAACACAATTGTTGATTCGAGAATAGTTGCCCGACTGTTGGATAGTCTGCGCCCTGTTCACCAACCAAACTGTTAAGTTGGCTCGGTGTGCGCACTTTCAGCCCAACCCGACCATACTATCGGCCGATAAAAAGTCTGCAGTCTGCGGGGGCTCTTAGAATGACTGATACAGAATTTGACCCTTCAGTCGAAGTAGATTAAAGGCTGGTATTATAATTTTGATCGTAAAGAACATCAGTTGAGTTTTAATCTGATTATCACCTAGTCCACTGCTCGTGGCCCAGCTGCTAATTTTCTTCATAGCCATCTTTGTGATTTCGCTAATCATCAGCATAAGCAACCGCCTTCAACCCACAACTTTTTTACTATATGAGGATTTTATTTATGAGTGAAATTCATAAGAGCGGCGAGAGAACACCGCCGCCCTGGTGTGTTCCTCTACTCACATGTTTGGAAGAGATTGTGATGAACCACTTATACAACTTCTGTAACTATTTCTTCTTTGCCCAGGGGCATTTATTATGCCACTAAGTACTAAATTTTTGGAATTTTTGGATAAGTTAAGCAAATGTTTTCTTCGTACAGCTCCATAGTTGGATGCCATAAGTCCAAACGGGTTAGATCAGAATTCTTTCTTATTGATTCTCTTCCCATTTCTTTCTGATGTCCTCTTTTTATCTAAGCTTCACATCCAAAGTCATTCCAAGGTATTTAGCAGAATTGGTATAATGTACTTCTGTACATTAAACATCATTCGTGTTTTTGTTTGTTAAATTTATATGCGTCGATTTTGTTTCATTTACGCAATTTTTGCATCCAAACACTTACTTTTTCAACTGAATGTTGCAATTTTTGTGTAGCCACTGCTTTGGATCTATCTGGCATCAATATTGCAGTATCATCACCAAAGGTGGCCATAATAGCCTTAATATCCACTGGAATATCCCTTGTACAGAGTTAGCCCTAGGACACTTACTTGTTGTAAATCGGCTTCTATTTTATATTGTATAAGTAATATTGGTATAGTATCGTTCTCTAAAGAGTCGATTCGTAACATAAGATTGCAGTATTTCGTAGTATTGCCTAGAAAAGTGCCTATGCGGTCCCAAGTGCCAAACCTTGTCATAAGACTTGAATATAGCTATAAGCATACTTATTTTTCTTAAAGTATGTTTTCATCCACTTCATCCGTAATTCGATGTATTGATCTACCTTGGAGTATTTATTTTAAACTGCTTGTTCGGAATAAGTCTTCTTTCTTCTATTATTTTCCAGAGCCTTTTCAGAACCAGTTTTTTGAAAACTACACGAATAATAAATAATTGTAATCTAACTTAAATTGTGGTATACCCTTTAGCTTTTAAGGTACTTCCACAACTGTCCTCCAACTTGAAATCTTCTTCTAGCATAAACTTTTCACTGATCTATTTTAAGACGTTTCTAAGTCTGAATCGTGATTAACTTGGTGTAAGAAAATGTTAGCTTTAAATTCAAATAAGTCCCTTATATTCATGATTTTTCATTCTTTCAACTTCATGAAGTGCTTATAGGATGAAAATTACGAGTAAGTAAACTGACATTAAGCCCTCAAGTTTTTCTTTGAGTGTTCATCTTATGCGTCGTCGTCGTCATCCTCGCACCATAATCTTTTTCGTTATTTCTAATGCTTTTCTCATTGACTTTGCTCTGTATCTGTCAGATACTGATTGTTTTCCCTTCCTCCTGCCTCCTGCACCATGCCCATAAATAGATAGAGTAGGTAAGCTCTGGACCTGAACTCGCTTTCGATTACACATATTGAACACGCCACAACAAGTGTGCCACCGCAATTGTATTCCATAACCGCAACCACACCGACCTACCGACAAACAAATGGACTGGACTGGCCTATCTTTGTGGTCGGCCAGCTATGCCACCACTGGCTGGTTAAGCTGCTGTTGCTGGTGTTACTTCAGCTATATAGACTCGCGTCGCGTCGCGTCGTCGTCAGTCGTTTCGTTGTCGCCCAATAAACTAGGAAATTGGCTCAATGGATTTGAAAATGCATTTGAACATGGCCAGCAATTTGACGATTTTTCAATTCTCCTGGCAGTTGCTTGAGATTTCCGCTTCACTGCGACCGCACTGACGTTCGTATCGTCGCATAGACGAACTCGTAGCCAGTTTGACCGAAATTGGTGCATACATCATTGAGAGATACTTGTTGAGTTTTAATTTGAATAATTTTTCTTGTCTGATTCCAGAGCACTATAGCTTCAGCTTCCAACATCAGTAACTGAACCAACCAAGTATAGAGGTTTCATTATACTCTCATATATGTAAGTCAGCCAACTATACCATAGAGTGCGCTGCTGTTGAGCTTAAGACGACTATGTCGAAGTGGTGGCGATGGCAATGGCAGTCGGTGGCACTTTTGCTTTGGGTGAAAGTGCAAGTTACCTGTATCCTTCCCCGGATCCTCTAGACTTGTTGCCTAAAAGCTGAAAGCAACTATAGCCAGCGAGCATTTGCAGTACATTAAGATATCGGTTTTTGTTTCTGCTAAGCATTTGATATAGTTTTGCAAAGCATTATGCATAGTTATGGGCTTGAGATCATTATAAAGCAACTTTCGTCCTCGTTATCTTTACCTTTATAGTTCGATACATACTCGTACATTGGGTTCATATGGGATCTACGTTGCATTGGTTGTGCGGTCGGTCTTGACACAGGAAGGAAGCTTAAACATAACCAGGTGTAACCATTAGTGATTGTCTTAACTTTGACTACTTTTACTTTCTTCTCGCAACTATCTCGAACTGAAACTGAAATTGAACTGATTTAGCGAAGGGTCGGGTGCTTTACCCATTCGAACCATTGGAAATTTCAAACTTAATTTTAACTTACGTCTTTTTCTTTGACTCTCTCTCTCTGTGCCTATTCGTTACCATCATCGCCTTAAGGTAGGGTTTTGGCCAATATGAATTGTAGTGGTAAAAAATTTTAATTCTTTGTTCGGTTCGATTTGATTATTGGATGGCTAATAAATGAAAGTACATTAATATTGTCTGATGGACAGACACGGTTACACTCAGCCACCTAGCGAGCCAGCGGGCAATTGAAAGTAGTTCACTTCCTTGAGTTGAGTTCAGTTTGTGCGGTCATTTTAATATCAACTAGGTATATAAGCTCTGTATAGCCTGCTTTATGGATCGGATTATGGGATAGTTGTTGAAATGTAATAATTTATTATTGTTGTTGACGGGAAAGATAATGCCAATGACGCCGCCCACTTATGGGAAAAAAGGTTAGATAAGATTATTATTGAATTAAAATAAATTGTGTTTGTTTAAAAGATTGCGTCATTCTCCTCAATTCTCATTTTATTATAAAGGAACATTGTTGAAATTGGGTAAATTGTATTTATTCTTTAATTAATCAATGGATTGCCGCGCGTGCTGATGCTGATGGTGGGGAAGTTTCTTTATTACAAGACGTAACCATATTGCTGATATATATAAATTTTAACTTCTGTCGTAAACGTGCTGTTCATAATTCATGCTTTCTATATTTCTCATAGATGAAAAGCCTTGATAAAATGGAATGTTAGATAGAATTGAAGTGAAGTAATAAAAGTCATTTATGCTTAAGTGGACTTTTCTTCAGGAAACATCAAATAAACAAATAATCTTTGGTCAGAGACTTCTTATCCGCTTTTTTGACTCACGTCTTTCTCCTCCAGATAGTTCTTATCTGACAACAGTCCGTTGGAGAGGACCTACAGTTTTAAACCGATTCCGAATGGCTAATTTCAGAAAGCACTTTTCATGACAAGAATTATTCTTTTAGGATTTGTCAATTCCTCACAATAGGCAATGCCCATGAAAAAGAAACTTTCAGATGGAGCAGACAGGTATTGAACCCAAGACCTCTAATTTGTCAGTTCTACCCGCTAACCATCATACCACGGGTACTACAAGCTTAAGAAATTAATGGTTTTTATTTTTAGAAGACAAATAAGTTTGAAATTTGGACTTTATCAGCTGCTGGATACAGTGATTGAGTATTTCGAAATCTCACAGGAGATCTTCGTTAAATCTCTAATTTTTGCTGATACAATTTGAAGGCTTTTAGCGTATCACGTACAACACCAAAATACTTATCACTGACTGGTTAAGCAGAACTAAGATAAAAGCTAAAACTTGTTTGCTGATATGGTTTGAAATAGTTCATATTTGGGATTTGAGGAAAAGTTTTGAAGACATTGATGACATTAAATTTAAACATTTGCACGAAAATAAATTAGTTCCCGGTTTTATCTATTGGCAGAATATTCTCAAAAAAGTACCTGACTCTTCAAATCATTCGTTTCTAAGTCGTCTCCTAGAAATTATTTTTAGTAAAACACATCCAGAGAGACATGTTTTAAATTTTTAAAGTTGTTGAACTCTCCTTTTCTACAATAATTGGACTCCTACCATAACAATCCTTAGTAAGAATAATGTGAAATTCTTTCTGGAAAAGTTTTGTGAAGATAAAATATTCGAAGTAATTTTTACAATGATCGTATTCTTCCACTCAATAGTGAGTTTTTCTGATCATACTGTGATCAAAAATTAAGATGAAATTCTTTTCTTTGATTATCGTGTTGTGGTGCACTATTAATACCTTCCGCAGGGCCAAACTGTAAACTACAAATATTATTTGAGCCGTATTCTTCCTTTGTCCGAAACGGATGGAGCTATGAGTGAAAAATATCTTGGTTCCTTTATCACGATATTGCACTTTTCCTTTGAAACTTTTTAGCTAAAAACTTGTCTCACATTGTTCCACAACCATAGTTCACGTCCGTGCCAATTCTGGGGCGCCGTTTTGACACGATTCAGAAGATAAAAACGGAATCGAAGAATGTCTTGAAGGCTATAATATATATTTCGACTACTTCGAGGACTTTAAAAAGCGTTGTCAAAAGTACGTTTTATCGGGCGGGGATTGTTTTGAAATGGATTTAATTGATTTGGAGGAGTTTATAAACAAATTCTCCTTACTTTTTGGCACAGTGGCACAATTATATTTCAATATGCTTATATTTGGCAAGTGGGCCTGGTCAGATACTTTTCTCCCTTTATCAACAAATTCGGGAGTTTTTGGAGACTATGTTTTCAATGACTTCAGAAAAAAGAAATGACAAATAAACAACATAGGTACGAGGCTCGCCGTTATCAATGTCAGTATTACTAAAATGTTAAAAAACGCCCAAGTCTCCAGGGCGCATGACGACCTTGTTTTAACAGACTTAACATAGTTTCTAGCCTTCATCAATAAAAGTGCCTCTGTTATCGAATTAGTTATGCCATAATTGAACACTTCTATAAGATGGGGCCTTATCATCAAACCAGTGAATTTGTACCTTGGCAACCCATGTCAAGAAATAACTTGACGAAAATTATTTATTTATTAAATACGTTTAATGGTTACTTTAAGTTTACAATATTTACTTAAATCTTAACCTCAAACTAACACAATTTTATCTACATACTTTTTACAACAAATTTAAAGCTTGCAGATTTGAGATTTTCATTGGTAGAGTCAATGAGTAAAGACAATTTGTCTAATTTGCTGATTAATTGATTCAGAGGACTTTTAACGTTATAATTCGATCTGCTAAAAATTAGTTCTTAGGGGTACTTTTCTCCTTGAGCTATACTGACTCATATTGAAATAAAATCGACAAAGAATAGATGAACATGAAATAATTCCATTCAATACACCAGCTAAAGCAGAACTGCAAATACTCTCTATGACCAGAAAAGGATGAAAGATTTATCTATGGCAGCCTTTGAGTGCATGGAGGTTATAAAAGTCTATCCGGCCAGCGGAAAAGACGATGACAAAATCTTAAAAATCTACCTTAAAAACGCGCCCATATAATGAAAGCATACTCAAGAATTGGACTGACAAAAGAAACATAGAATTTTTATAACATATGATTCACGGAACTTTCGGTAAAATCTTTTGACGAAACCAAGTGTTTTGTTAGCTTTTTTATAATTTAATTAAAGTGATCAGTAAACGTAAATTTTTAGTCTAGTACAATATTCTCTAGTGAAGAATTCAACCTAAAGTCATAATTTATTATATTGCCCTCGCGTGTAAAACACATTGTTTTACATTTGTCAATATTTAAAATCAAACGATTATTAACAAAATTGATTTAGATTTTCTTGTAGAAGCTCTTCACAATCCTTGATGGAGTTAATAATTTGACAAATTTTAACATTATCTCCATAAATTAGCGATGAAGAATTGTTTAAAACAGAAGGCAAATCATTAATAAATAAAATAAACAGCAATGGACCTAGGTGACTCCCTTGAGGTACACCAACATTGAATTTAAATTGACATGAAGGGTTACTCCTAAACATGACCCTATAATATTTATCTTTAAGTTAAGACGAAGTCCACATAACGAAACGGTCGTTAAGTCCAATTTAACTTAATTTACTAAAGCTTGTAAAGATGAAATCAACTTGACAGTGCTTTTCGAATGCATCCAAACAAAAAGTATGTTGATTTTCAAATATAATAGAAGAATAATTAAAAGAAATTATGTAACAGACAAGGGATTCAAAAAATTTAGTAATAGCAGAAAATTTCGCTTTAGGATGATAATTCGTAACAGGTTTACGGACTGGCGTTAGGTATGAATACTTCCGAAGATGGGAGAACTTACAACATTTCAGAGACTAGTTGAAAAGAAGAAACAATGTATGGGAAACATAAGACACACATGGCCATTTTAAGTCGAAAGGTATAAGCGTTTTAATTAAAACTTCCATAAATTCAGGTGAATTCAAAATCACTTTAAAAAAATATTAAACTATTTTAAATCATCATCATTATCATCACAAATAAAAGAACGTACAAACTGTAAAGTTTTAAAATTCATTTATTCGACAATATAGGTACAGCTGACTATAAGTAAGTAATTCCTATTAAATCATATTACTACTTTCCAATTTTTTAAATAAATATTTTAAGTAGAAGAAATTTTATATTTTTTACTTAACATTATGGACTTGTTGTCAAAAGTTCTCTTCTCAAAAAGCAATGAAAAACGAAGATTTTAAGACCCTAGATTTTTAGCAATGCGTGAAAGTGAGATCTCTGAAAAATCAACTAAATAGACTATTTGTTAAGATCTTGACAGTTACAAACGATAAGATCTTGAACATAGCTCCAATGTTTTCTTCCGGTCTTTAGCTATCACTTCATGTTAGCGAACATTATGAAATATAAAATCACATCAATTTTGAAAAACAAAACAACAATAACAATATAATTTATTGGTCGTAATAATTTCGCTTCTTTTTCCTAATCGAACTAAAAAAAATACATAGATTTACGAAATATTGCTCTGAACCAAAACTTCCAGTGACGGTCTTTGCTATATTTTTAAACTATTGCTTTGCTTATACCTTTGGAGCTTAGCCTATCAAACAGAAGTTAATAGCACTAAATCTATTTCAAATTCGATAACAATCAATTTGTATTGACAAAAGTGCAGATAAATCTTTAAGCAAATGTGCAATCAGTGCGGATAAAACGGCACAAATCAAATTTTTTTAACTTTAACAAAGTATTTTTGCAATATTATTCAGGACTTTAGTTTTCCTTCGCATAGTGTAGCTTCGCGTCTTTGAGATTCGTGAGCAGTAGCGAAATCCGAGACATAATAGCTGCTAAAGCTGCTGCTGTTCCTGACGGACTTTATATTACATAGAAGCACAACAACGAAAAAATACAAAACAGGTAGCTTCATGGGGAGGAACTATTTCCATAAATCATATGAACCACTTACATTACGAGTACCAACCTTACCAGCTTCTGTAGCTCCTATGCTGCATGCCACACTGCACATAATATAACATACACTGGAGCCCGGACGAAGACCGAATGAGGAAACCTTATAAGAGTTTTGTTCACGTAAAATCACAATTTTTTATCTTGATGATGGAATGAAAAACTTACACCTGGCTGCTTCCAAAATAAATTAGATTAATTCAACAAAAATAAAATCAAATCAAATTAATGCGAATGAGGGGGATCGTATGTAGACATAGGTGTGCTTTGTGAATAATATATACCAACAAAAACCTAAATTATTTTGTCAGATTTGATTTGTGGGGTTAATTTAAGAGTCTGGGGTGAAGCTTGTGTACTACATTAAGCTAGAGCTAGGTACATAATTTTTGTGGATGCGGAAAGACCAGTTTAGTTAATGTGGGTTGATTTTGACTTAGATCGTTATTTTGGAACACTTTCGAATATATCGTGTTCCTAATGTGGTCATTTAGACCAAAAATCTTGTGAATGTGTAAAAAGTGATGCATGTTCGTATAAATTAAGAAGCGATATCTATTAAAAGGCTTAATGGATACATTTACAAAAAATGAGAAGATCAATTAAAGTTTGTTTTTTTTGTTGTAATTTTAAATCTTAATCTAATTCGTTTACTTATTTTTTAAGCTTTTTTTGTTTAATAGGTAATATTTTAAGGTAGGTATATTATTTTAACCAACGAAGTCAAGGCTGCAATAGAACCTCCAAGATTTAAATATCATAGTGTCTGCACGCACACCATTGCATGCTAATTATAGTTAAGTAAAATATTAAAAAAATTTAACTGATGGAGTCGAAGAAAATTGGGTTCATTTCCAAAAGTGATTATTTTTATCGATTAGCTAGAAAAGACCTTGTTAAGATGTTATGGGAGCAAATGGTAAAGACTTACCATAAGATGATCTCTAGTCTATAGTAACTCTCTAACCAAATAAGTCTATACCTATAAGAAGTCATATAATCCACACCTAGCCACACAAATAAAATTCCTTGGACCTCCAATCTAATGAGAATTGTGTTCGATGTGGAAAGAAAACCGCTGCACCTCATGGAAGATGGGGGAACTATCACGATTAAAAAAGTTATAATTCCACACGCAATAATATTGTAAAACTATAAAGAGGAGATTGTGAAGATTGGATTATGTGACATTGGCCTAAGATATATGTACCTTATTTTTACTATGCAATCATATTTTTACTGGTAATATCAGGAAAATACAAAATATTTAATAAAAAAATCCGAGATTTAGAAAGTTCGGAAGCCCTAATCAGTTTAAGTAAAGCTGGTTCCTTATATTTCCGTCCTATAATATAATCATATTTTGTGGGTTGGTTTGCTGTTTTAAATACAAATGAAAGTTATGTCTTCATAAAAAAAATAGAATAACCTTGACATTATTAGTTACGAATTATCGTCCTATAGCGAATCTATCTGATATTCCCAAATTGTTTGAATACCTTGTCTGTGACATAATTTCTTTTAATTTTTTTTATATATGAAAATCAACATAGGTTTGTGGAAAATATCTACAATTACGAGTACTAATTTATTACAATTCTCTACTCTTTGTATGGATGCCTTCGAAAAACACTCTCAAGTCGATTGCATCTTTACAAACTTCGACAAGGCATTTGACAAATTAAGTCATGCGATTCTTCTTAATAAATTAAGTAAAATTGGACCTAACGACCATTTTCTTATGTGGACTTTGTCATATCCTTAAGATAGATGTTATAGTGTCTTGTTTAGGAGTAACCCTTCATATCAATTTATATTCAATTCTGGCGTACCTCAAGGGAGTCATCTTGGTCCATTGTTGTTTATTTTATTTACTAATGAATTTTCTTCTGTTTTAAATAATTCTATACCTCTAATAAATGCAAATGAGGTTACATTTTTTTGAAGTAGTAACTCCATCAAGGATTGGAAAGAACTACCTATACAAGAAGATCCAAATCAATTTTGGGAATGTTGCGATTAAATTCGTTTGATCTATACTCATTGACTCTACAAATGACAATCTCAAATCTGCAAGCTTTAACATCAATTTTTTTTGCAATAAATACTTAGTTTAAATTATGTTAGTTCTAAAATATAAAATAAGCATAATATTAATATAATATAATAAAATATAATATATTCTCTATGAAAAATAATAAAGCCGTGAAAAACCATTACGCGTGCTCAACAATAAATTAGATATTATTCTTAATTTTAGGGAAGTGATTTCTGGAACTTGATCTCTAATTTATTATCACTTATTTTTAAGCCTTTTTTATTAGGTGAGCGTTGACCGAATTAATAATTCGTTTTAGGACAAATTTATCGATCACGAGTTTTATAAAAATTTATAGTGATTCATTAATGAGGCTGATAGAACGATCTGACTTAATTTTTGTCAGTTGTTCGTAAATGTCAGGGAAGGTTTTTACGAAAGAAAATCTTGGGAAACCCATCCCAACAAGTGGCTAACTCGAATAAATTCCAGACGAGAAGCCCAATTTTGAACCAATTTTGGAAGCAATTGGGGCCGTATGTCAGCAATAATGCTCCGCGAATATTCTCTTCCAAGGCGTCAATCGTCTCGGGTTTATCTGCATCGACAAGAGACTTCAAAAAACCCCACAACAAAAATAGTCCAGCGGAGTTAAATTGCACGATCTTGGAGGAACTCCACAGGCCCAGGACGCCCTCACCAAAAGTTTCTTCCACTAAATTGACGCGTCACGCGAACACAACCATTATATTGGTAATAAAGTTGCAAGATTTGCTAACTTAGCTCAAGACTAAGTCTGTTTATTTTAAATGGTAAACCAAACTTAGCATAATTCAAGTGACAGCTGTCAACAAATATATCTCCGAACATAGTATTGTCAGATTAAAAACAACACGTCCAAAGAAACACCCGTTAATATTTCTTACGCCCAACGAATTGGGGTTATATGCTTAACTGGATTAATAGAATTGTTAAGGCCTGATCCTGGGGTGGAATCGGCTAAGGTGATTGTTGATTGTTGACAGTCAAAATAATTGAATTTGATCTGTGTAAGGTGATAGTCAAATTGATACCTAAAAAGCTGTCGCTAAAAAAATTTGATAGTCGTTTTCCTACAAACATGTCGTTTCTGAGTAGAGCTACCAGACGCTTACAAAAAACGAATGGAAAATTTTGTCAGTTACCTTTTTTAGGTATAAAAACACATTCTTGTGACGGACAAAGCTTACGACATTCGAAAAAGCACAAGAAAAGTAAGAATGTTATTAAAACACAGACAATTTAATACTTTTATTTAGATATTTTATAGAAATCATTTTAAAATTTCACCATGGCAACAATGAATTGTGACAATTATATTCTGAAATTGTTCAATCGAATTGAATTGAATTGAATCAGCTTACACAGACGGAAAACTCGGTGATAGTCAGTTTGACTATCAAAAATTTGATAGTCAACTATCACCTTAGCCGATTCCACCCCTGGTTATCGACCCAATTATGATAATGTTGACTTTTGTGATTAACATGAAAAGGACCTCCACCTAAATGGCTGAAACTTATTTTAAATTTCAAAAGCAAATAAATAAACATAAAATCATTTAAGCATCAATCGAAAAATCATAAACTCATAAACTCATAAGTTCAATCAAACTTCGTTAAAATTTTAAAACTGACAACACATAATTAAAAGCTATTTTAAGTATTAATTTAGTCTTTAAAATAAACGAATTCGTTTCAACTATTTAACATTGATCACGAAGACTTATTATTATTGTTTTTTTGTTGGATTTTTGGAATGTTAAATTTATCACTCATCTGATTAATAAAATTTCATCAAATCATTGATTGCCTGAAAAGCCATGTTTATTTATATGAAGAACTCAGCAGTTAAAGCAATGGGAAGTAAGAGAATTGATTGGTATTTAATAGTTCGATTAATCGCTATCAAAGTGATTAAATCTTTAATTTAATTACCCTACCACTGTTTGTATAGGTTAAATCTTTAGTAGTGATATGGTGAGTTGTCATATCAGGTTCCAAAGAGGAAACCGTTTAAAATTGATGATATAATATGCAGACAGGTCTATAAACGATTGATGATCTACGAGGCTTATGTATGTATGTTAATAAAGAAGACAAAAACATCGAAATTCTTCTTTATAGGTCACTTTGAAGTTCAAGGCATTTTTATATATTGGATCTTCTTTAATTTCGATTTCCACAACAATTCTGATCGATTGACTTCTTCAACCTTTTGCAGTGATGCATTTATCGCCATCGCTTGGTCAGTTGTCTGGAGCACACAATTCTTCTTTGGGAAAACGCTTTTTCAAATAATAATTTGCATGCAATCAACAGCGATCAAAGTCTGATGAATTACACAAAAGATTCAAATCACAGCGCACTTAAAACAGGTGCAATGGACACACTAAGCTGGAGCTAGAGCTTGAGATAGAGTCGACCGACAACAAAGAGCTTCACCGCCTTTGTTGTCATTCTGTCCCCATGATTGACACACTGCTACTACACGATTAGGAAACATTTCAATCACCTCCATCATCATCACCATCATCGCCAATGATCGCCACAATGATCATGTTTTTAGTTTGTGCTCGATCAGTGAGCGATTTGCTTGGTCAGTTTGGATTTGGTGGTTATATACCGCTTTTTTTAAATCAGGCGAAGTGCGCTAAATACGTTGTAAAACATACTCTGCTCTGATCATTGAGCAGAGTGGAGCAGAGCTTAAGCTGGTGATGCTGATGTTGATGCTGATCAAAGTGAAATTCAAGGAGTGTTTGTTGTGTACAATAAAGTGAACCTCACAAGAAAAGATGGACATATCAATGGAGTAGTCAATCTTATAGCTTCAATCGCAGCTGCAATCTTATAGAATGCACTGGTATACTGCTTCCTTGTGCTCAAAAATAGACTTAACCACTCAACACTCATTTCATATACACGAAGTATAGTAAATAGTTCGATTGATCTTTCGAGACAAAACAAACTGACCACTTTAAAATGGATCAAAAGTGCTGCCACTCTTAAGCCGTTATTTTAATTCAAAATTTGAATTTGTGACAAAAGTTGTCAAGAAAAATTAAATTTTGATGTAAATGAAAGAGCACAGATGAGGAGGCACTTGAACTAGAGCTGGACTTATTTTGAGAATGTTTTTTAACTGATCTTCCAATTTTTATGAATTTAAAAACAATTGAATTTTGTAAGATTTTTTGAAAAAAAAACTATACCAGAGTGATGAAGAATTTGGAATACAGGACTTTAAAATGAAGGGTTTAATTATTTCGATATTACAAAAAGGAGTATTAACTAAGAAAATTTAAAAGATGTCCCCACCGGGTACGGTTGCAGCACCATATCATTTGTATGAAATGTTTCAAGACCAATTCGCTCATTTTGAGCTGTACGTCCTCGATAACTGCACGAATTCACGAATTTTTGTCAATGGTTCAGCATTGGCATAACCTTTTCTTTCATGTAACCCCCAAGAAAAAAGTCTAAAGGTTTTAAATCAAAACATCTCCGTGTCCAGTCGTGATTACTTCTGCGATTGCTCGTCTTTTGAAAATTAACGTAGTCTACGCCAATCGATACTCGGTAAAGAAATCAATTCACCGTGACAGTTGTAGCGGGCTAATTTTCGAATAAGTAAGGTTCAATTACTTACTGGAAGTCCCCTCCATCCTTGCAATTACTCGCACACAGGAATGGTTGAGAGTTGTAAGTCACTAGGCCCTGATTCTCTACGGATTGTTGCGCCACCTAATTTATTTATTTTATAAGGTTCAATTACACCACCATCGTAGGTCGTCAGTCCAAAATCCGCTCCACTTTGAGGATGAATAGGCTTTTCAACAATCCATACCGGATTTTCCGAGGACCAATTTCAACCATTCTGCGTATTAAGATTATTTTTAGAACATTTAGACGCTGGAGTTTAAAACACCTCGAATTTCTGAGTTTAATGCAAAAATGAGTAAACAATTGATATTTATAGTTTTAAGCGCCGTAAAATAAAACCATAGTGACTTACAACTGTCAACCATTCCTGTGTGCAAATCATATCAGGAATGGAGAGGAACTGTAATTTGTATGCTCAATTTTTTGCACGACAAAATGCACTCTTGCACTTTACATGACAAGAGGTGCTCTTGGAGGATTTGTCAATTCCTTTTTTAAAGCTCCAATAGGACAATTTTTGAAAGTTGGTCTTGCTTCACTTGGATTTTTATTTCACTGCACCATAATTTTACAGTAAAATGTTCAACTTTATAATTACTTAGTCTAAACATTTAAAATGTTTAAAACATCAAATATTTTCACTGAAACAATTTCCAAATTAATTTTCGTACAATTTTCCATGCTTTATAGCCTTAGTCTTTGACAGTTAAAAGTGACATAAACTTATTATTTTGTTTGAGCTTAACTTTAAACTTAAGATAAAAATTACATGCAAATATCTTTTTTTTTTTCATTTTTCTTTTTGGGTGTACTAAAATTCCAAAAGAAAGGTTTCATCGTTTCCTCAAATTATGGAATATAAAAGTCTGAAATCAGATGATATTCAATCTTCATGCAATTTTCTCGTATAACAGTGATTTATTCGAGGATATTTGTGACCTACATATATCTAGATTTAAATTCCTTATCTGATTTTTTCTTACAAGGTTTCTCAGAAAAGGATGTTTCGGAAAGGGTATGTGGTATTGATACGACACATAAAAGCTGTCTTCGATTTTTTCAGCAAAATGTTCAGGTTTCCTGGTGTATTGTCAAGTATTTTCAATACATCACTTTCAACTGGCATATTCCTGAACGAATGAAAAATTTCCTTCACAGATCATTTATGAAGTCTTAAACATTTATTGACGAATTATATAGACCTATTTCTAAGCGTTTTTCAGTACCGAAGCTTTTCGAAAAAAATGGTTACTCAAAGAATTCACTTTTCTGTTAAGGAATTATTATCTTCATATCAAAATAGCTTTTTTCAATGGTAGATCGACTTGTACAAACTTAAGCCTAGCATTCAATAAAAAAAATATGGTAAGCAGGTTGATGTTCCGTATACTGACTTTGTTAAAGCATTTGACCGTATCATTGTCTTCTATACTGCAAAAATTAACAAGTTTGGGATTTAATACTCTGATACTTATCAGATAGAAAGAAAATAGTAAAAATTGACGGCTGCACTTCAAATACTATGGAATTTGTATCAGGTCTTCCACAGGGGATTCACTTGGGCCCATCGCTTTTTATTATTTTCACTACTGAATTACCTACTGTACTAAGATACAGCAACTGTTTGATGCTTGCAGATGATGTTAAAATCTTCGTTTAAACATTTACACTCACAGATTGTTAACTTCCCATAGGAAGTTATTGTATAATGGGTCCGATTTGTCAAATTGAAAATTTTGACATTTCTCGACGTTTCAAGGTTCCTAGAGTCGAAATAAAAGATTTTTAGAAAAATGTATGTGCGTGCGTGTGTACGTATGTCCGTACGTCTGTACGTTTGCGACGTTTTTTTCGTCTTCCATAGCTCAAGAACCAAAAGAGATATCGACTTCAAATAAATTTTGTTATACAGATAATAAAGCAGCAAGATGCAGAAAGGGCTCTCAAGAAAATTGCGTGGGTGGTTTTTTTACCATAGCAGTTTAAAAAAAAGGTGAACATTTTGGTTAACCCTAAATAACTCATGAACCATGAACCAAAATTGTAACGTGATACAAAACAAGTATATTTTTGGAAAAAAATCCAATTAACAGTTTTTTTTTATAAATCAAAAAAACTGAAAAAAAAATTTGTCACCTCGAAAATTTTACGACTAAAATATGATTTCATCTCCAAAACAATTTTGTGCAACGAAGAATAATGTTTTTGATATCTGATAAAATTTTGAGAAAAATCTAATTGACAGTTTTTTTTTATAAAAAATAAAAACTTAAACAAAACAATACTCAAAGTTGGTAAAATTGAATTTCGACTCAAATATCTTTTCAAAAATTTGAGATAATTTCTTCTAACTAATTTTCACTTATAAGAACTATTGTTTTCAACATTAGGAAACTTTTTGAGAAAAATCGGACTGACAGTTTTTTTTTTACAAAAAATAAAAACCTAAAAAAAAACAATACTAAAAGTTGGTAAAAATTGTTTTTCGACGTAAATATCTTTTCAAAACTTTGAGATATGGTCTTTAAACTACTTTTATCTTTAAAAAAATATTGTTGTCAACATTCAGTAAAATTTTGAAAAAATCGATTTGACAGTTTTTGTACAAAAAATTAAAAACCGTAACAAAATTTAATAAAAGTTGTTAAAAATTGATTTTCGACTCAAATATCTTTTCAAAAATTTGAAATAATGGCTTCTTACTAATTTTAACTTATAAGAAATATTGTTTTCAACATTAGGAAAAATTTTGAGAAACATCAAATTGAAAGTTTTGTTTACAAAAAATAAAAAAAGCTAAAAAAAAATGTATAAAAGTTGATAAAATTTATTTTTCGACGTAAATATCTTTTTAAAAATTTGAGAAAAATTTGGCTTCAAACTAATTGTATCTTATAAGAAATATTTTTTTCAACATTCGATAAAGTTTTGAGAAAAATCGAATTGACAGTTTTTTTAACAAACAATAAAAATCTACTAAAACTTGGTAAAAATTTACTTTCGACTCAAATAGCTTTTCAAAAATTAAAAATATTGGCTTCAAACTTATTTTATTTCACAGAAAATATTGTTTTCGATGTTCAGTATTTTTTTTATAAAAACCCAATAGTCCGTTTTTTCATAAAAAGCTAAAATCTACAAAAAATAGTACGCAAATTTGGTAAAAATTGATACATATAGACAAACTTTTAAGCAAGACACATCGACAGACGGGATGGGAAGTTATCAGTGTGGGTCGCATCCCAGCCTCTTTTTTACGTTTATTTTTGAAACCGCATAATGGATAACCCTGTATGTTATGTAATTGTTTTGTTTTTGTTACTTGTTCCTTTTTTTATTGTAATTTAAAATTAATTTTCTTAAATTTTTGCTTATGACATAAGTAATCAAATTTATTGAACATAGGCCAAACTATCATTTTTAGGCAGTAATTTAACATTTTTTGTAATCGAAATGTCGTTGGTATCAATAATTGATGTTAAATAATTGAAAAATAAGTTAAAACTACACTTAATAAACCAAAGTGGCATCACTTGTTTTACCGAGATTGCAGTATGCACTTGTAAATCGATTAAAGTTATCCTCTCTCTTTTTCTTATTTCAATGATAGTATCTGCTTCGAATCACTCCTTATCAGCTTCCGAATCGAAATTAATTTTCCTTTGTGCAGTGAGAGTATAAAGAGGTGGAGCAAAACGGTGTACTTTGGTTCAATCGAGGCATAATATCATATAGGTAACCAAAAAGCTCTTTCGCATTGACTATAATTTCCAATTCCGCATCTTGTTTCGCATCACAGATTAAGATCAATCAATTTACTTATGGTTATGGATAAATTTAACGATTTATTCAATTAGTTGATTAGCTGGCGATCAGCTTTTAAGTAGTTGGTCTTTAAAATGTTGTATGTTTTTTACTATTCTTGTACTTTTACGAGATTCTATTTCTAAAATGATATTTTCAACTTAAGTCGACAGGTGGCGTTGAAGTTGGTGTTGCAATTAAATGACAAACTTTATAAATACAAAACTTTTCAAATTATTCGATGCAGTTCAAAAGATTTTCGTCTTGTCAACTCTATCTTTTGGGCCAGTTTATTTTTTTTAAAAACAGTTCAAGTGGTCTGGCATTTGAAGATAATTACAATGTAAATGAATAAATTATTACGTTGGTATCAATAATTTTAAATGAAATCGTTGTGGTGGAAATAAAGTTTTACTTTTTACATCCGCACTGCACCACACAAAAATTTATGATCCATGAACTATAAAATTCTATATGATAATTATATAATTTTATACTTTGTTGAGTTGTTAAATATAATTACAAATTAATTTACTAAAGTTGATTATGTGTTTCGTGTTTTTTATTTGTTACACAAGTTTTATGTAGAGCAAACATTGGTTTTATAAAATGTCATAGCACTTTTAATCTTTTTTGTTGTTGTTGCATTTTTGAGTTCAAGGAATGCATGATGCGAATTTGTTTTAAATTGAAACCAAAGTAATTGAATTAATTATATCAAAGTTTGAATTATCAAGATTCAATGAATATTTATTCCCAATAAGGTTGGATTTTGTTTTTAATTTAAAATAAGCAAAATGAAGTATCGTAAGGTTGTTTCTAATGATTTTTATTTTCTAAGAAGGATTGCTAATAAGCTGAGAGGATAAACAAGCTCTATTCTGAACAAAATTTAAATGTATCATATAAAATTTATAAACAAATGCAAGTACTTATTTAGTTTTATTAATTCATTCAGCTTTTTTGTTGTTAACTCTCAAACACTCTTATTAACGGGTTTAAGTTCAAAAATACATTTCAAAATAATAATAAACAAACGTGGTTGTGATATTTAAATATAAACATGCGGAAATATGTAGTGAAGTAAAAATATTCAAGGAAAAACTTTAATTTATAGTTTTTGTTTCAAAGTTAGATGTTGTCAAAACAATCGTTTTTCGGTCTTGGAAACATTTAACATGCAAAACGCGTTGAATGCATAAAAGTGGCTATTAGGTTATTTTGAGGATAAGAGTAAAGTTTGTTAAGTAAATTGAAATAATTGGTTGATTAATTTTGGCACATACAGGGTGTTTTTAGATGTGTAGGTTTCAAGAAGAAAAAAGAGGCTGGGATGCGACCCACACTGATAACTTCCCATCCCGTCTGTCGATTTGTCTTGCTTAAAAGTTTGTCTATATGTATCAATTTTTACAAAATTTGCGTACTATTTTTTGTAGATTTTATTTTTTTATGAAAAAACGGACTGTTGGATTTTTATAAAAAAATTACTGAATATCGAAAACAATATTTTCTGTGAAATAAAATAAGTTCGAAGCCAATATTTGTAATTTTTGAAAAGCTATTTGAGTCGAAAGAAAATTTTTACCAAGTTTTGTTTTAGGTTTTTATTTTTTGTAAAAAAAACTGTCAATTCGATTTTTCTCAAAATTTTATCGAATGTTGAAAACAATATTTCTTATAAGATAAAATTAGTTTGAAGCCAAAGTCTCAAATTTTTGAAAAGATATTTACGTAGAAAACAATTTTTACCAACTTTTATAATTTTTTTTTTAGATTTTTATTTTTTGTAAGAAAACCGTCAATTCGATTTTTTTCAAATTTGTTCCTAGTGTAGAAAACAATATTTCTTATAAGTTAAAATTAGTAAGAAGCCGTTATCTCAAATTTTTGAAAAGATATTTGAGTCGAAAATCAATTTTTACCAACTTTTATACATTTTTTTTAGGTTTTTATTTTTTGTAAAAATACTGTCAATTCGATTTTCTCAAAATTTTGTCTTATGTTGAAACAATATTTCTTATAAGTCGAAAATTAGTTAGAAGCCATTATCTCAAATTTTTGAGTCGAAAATCAATTTTTACCAACTTTTGTTAAATTTTTTTTTCGGTTTTTATTTTTTTGTTAAAAAACTGTCAATTCGATTTTTCTCAAAATTTTACCAGATGTCAAAAAACGTTATTTTTCGTTGCATAAAATTATTTTAGAGATAAAATCTTTTTTGTTCGTAAAATATTTGAGGTGACAATTCTTTTTTTTAGTTTTTTTTTTTATTTATAAAAAAAAACCATTAATTGTTTTTTTTTTTTTTTTTTTCTAAAAATATACTTGTTTGGTATCACGTTACAGCATATAATATACAATTATATACGAAAGTACTTACACACGCACGTACAGACATCTCTCTAAAATTCTTTTATTTAGACTCTAGGGACCTTGAAACGTCGAAAAATTTCCGATTACAATAATTTCTTATGGGAAGTTAATAAAACACTTTTAATTTAATGTTAGTTAGCTTTATTATTAAAATAAAGGGTTGCGAATACTTTTAAATTTCAGTCGAGAGGCAACTTTTTGCTGCAATTGGGTCGCCCTTATCTGCGTAGACAAGCGATTTCACATAAAACTTCAAAAAATATTCCAGCGGTATTAAATCGCACTATCCTAGAGGTTACGAAGAAGCACGATAATGCGCTCATCACTAAAAGCTTCATCTATTAAATTGATCATTTCGTTGACTGTATGGCCTGTAGCTTCCTCTTGTATAGAAACAAGATACTCCACATCAACATCTTCAAATTCAGTCATATGTAAAATTCATAAATATGGACCATTGATTCTCTCTGCCCAAAGGGACTCTCAATAATGGCTTGTAGATTAGATTGTGATCACTTCAAATACGACAATTTTGCTTATTAAAGTGAAATCAATCAAAAAATTTCTTGCAAAAATTGTGATCTCGTTTTGGGTCCAATTACTGAAAATCGTCGTTTGGCTTCAGTTCTTGGATGGACTCATGCAAGTCTTCTTCGATACTCTGCCCCACAGAAGAAATAGCGTCTTCGGTGTGCACTGTATACTTCATCTCTTAAGATTCGCATTATTCACTACTAGCGGCTCCTCCCGGCTTCGCACGGGTAGACATAAATAGGTACATATATTTAACTTATAGGCATGCTAATTAAAACGACCATGAATCACTAAATTAGAAAACATTTTTTTGTCCTATCATTAATACTCTTCGCAGCGTATGCGATAAAAGACATTTTATGGCTAATTTTGTTACACCTTCGGTTGGTTTTAATAGGAATTTCTAAAGATTTCTATAGTAATCTAGTACTAAATATAGCCTATGTTACTCAGTGATAATGTAGCTTTCTAATGAAAAAAGAATTATTAAAATCGGTGCAGTACTTTTTGAGTTTATTCGTTACATACAAAAATACAAATCTTTCCTCTTTATAATATTAGTGTAGATGGTAAAACTGATAAATGGTTGCTTTAATTACCGATATTGGTGGGCGATGCGTAGCACGATTTTTAAACGTTATTCAAGATTAAATCCATTTATTTTTAATTAGAAGACCAAATTGAGCATAAATCAAGTAACCGCTGTCAAAAGGACCTACTCAGAAAAAAAGTATTTTTAGTTTAAAAACTACACGTCTAAAAAAACACTCCGTTTTTCGACATACCGAAATCTAAAATGTTCGTTCGTAAAATATTCGATATATGTATATTTTTGTAAAGTCATATAAATTCGGTATGACGTCACGTCACATTGTACAATTTAAAATACAAGTTAATAATTGATAGCGTTATTGATTCCTGAGATACTTGGTGTCAACCAAATTTTTCACTTTTTTTAAAGTTTTCTTTTTTTAAGTTCACTACAGGCTTTACTAAATAATACAACTTTTAAGCATTTTTTTTAAGGTGATGGACATTTTTATTCCTTGAGCTGGTGATCCAGTAACTTGCATAATTCTCTTGGACAGTATTCAAGAAATAGCGATTAAAATGATTAATGACAGTAACATTGTCGATTTAAGTAGCTCTATCACGCGTCGTAATGTCTCTTGCCACAAACTTTTTTAACGTAACTTAAACACTAAAGCCAATTGTATTCGTTCCCTTAAGCAATCCAACCGTATTACATTCGTCTTCAGGAATGCTCATTAATACATCCCCAACTTCAACTTCGGTCATGCTGTCCAGAACAGAGATTCTTTCTTTAGCCACACTAAGCGAATGTGTAATGTCGTACCACACTATTTCGTATCGATCATTCGGATGTTTAAATTCAGGAAAGTGTGGTTTCACTTATTATGGAGTAAAAGTATCCCAGTACTTAAATTTCATCGTCACCTAATATGTTACTCTATAACCATACTACGGGATTTAAAAATATTCCCTACAAATTCTTACTTTAAAAAAACGCCTATACTAAAATACTGAAAACATGCTTACCATTATGTAACTAAACTGATCTTGTTGTCCAGTATTTCCCCCCCGCATCATACAAGTCTAAGCTAAAGGTCTTACAATTCATATACATTTTTTTTAAAGAAACATCATTTACAGTCTGTTCAACAATAGCGCCATCTATGTTTGAATGCAGAACAGAAAGAGGAACCCACAATGACTATGTTGTCCTAATACAATTCAATTTTGTTTCATTTCGTACAAAAACATGGTAGCACGGTACTTAACCCCCATGCAAACACGTAGGTTTCAAATGAAAAGAAAAAAGAGGTCTTTACACTCGAATCATTTTTTAAGCTTGGTTAAGGCTTGAAAGAGCCCATACTAAACTATCGCACATTAAAAAAAAAACCTTTTCAAAAGACTTCAATGCAAATTCGCATATTGTTCTGCTTTTGGCGGGACAAAACTTAAAACGCATTTGCCGCCTTTTGCTGGGCGACACAGCGTGTTCTTTTATTTAACATTTTAACGTCACATAAAGTTTGTAACAAAACGGCTAACTTACTTGTAATCGCTTGACTTAAACGTTTAATTTATGATTTCGTTAAAATGGCGCTCATGTTTTGGTATTGATGGCGATGGCTATGGCAGTGCAGTCTACTTTACTCCACATGGTTATGTGTTCAAAGTTTTTGTACCGTTAAATGCTTTGTCTAAATAATTGTCTTCAAAAAAACACAATCGTGTGTTTTTGAATTGCGTCTTGAGAGGAGTCGCAGTGTAAAAGTATAACACATGTGGACGTAAATTTAGACGCAAATTTGACCGCACTATATATCCATAAAATTGCACTGATTTTAGATACGAAAATGTAAGAGGCTCAAAGACTTTTTGGATTTAAAGTTGTTAATTTTTTTTTTGTATTTGTCTCTTTGGTTTTGGTTTTGGTGTGAAAGAGTTTTGCGTGCTATAGTTAAGGCGTTACGGTCGTGGCGGCTTCTTTTCATCAGGCTTTCATTGATTTAATCGAAGTCAATTGTACATACAACATCATAGTATTTAACTGTTTAAGCGGCTTGTGTGAATTCTGTTTTTATTGGATCATTTGAAGTCAAATAAGGCTTTCAATTAAGTAATTCACTTTTATGAGGCTGGCATTATAACAAGAACTGATGAAGGAGCCTACTGCAGGCTAAAGGTGAGGTGGTCATTGGTCAATGCATACATAATGCCTAATATGAGTTGTTTGCTAATGTAAATAGCTAGTTTATTGAATGAAGTTTTAATGATGATTAAACTTATATAAGCGTCGACATGAGTCAAAGGAAGTGAACTGATTTCTAAAAGAAGCTGAATCAAAGTATAAGTAGTGTAGATTTTCTGATTTTTGCCACATAACATTTATAGCCCAATAATTTGTCCAATAATTTGTAATATTAAAAGAAAAACGTTTTGAAAAAAGTGAGATTATTGTTTTTGATATTTCAAAAGCGTTTGGCATCAAGTTCTCTTGTCGAAAATGCGTGCTCTTAGTATTGATAAATCTCTTGTTTTTTAGACTAAGATGTCAAAATTCTAACCGTTTAGTAAAAGCTGTTTTGAATGAGTTTAAATTTGAAAATCTAAAAATAAATAAAGGCTTGTATTCCTAAAGGCTTCTGTTTTATTTCTTTTGTTAAAAAAGTTGTCAGTTGAATTATTCTAAAAAATTTAAAAATTACCAACAATATTTTGCATATGATGAAATAGTTTGATTTCAAAATCTATTTTTGTAAACCAGATTTTTAGTCAAAAACCAATTTTTACCAATTTTGGTAGCATTTCTTAAAAGTTTGTATTTCTTATACACACAAATACAAATTATATGAATGAAATGAAAATGGTTTTATATCATTTGTAAGAAAGTAAGATTATTGCACTTGATATTTCAAAAACATTTGATAGAGTTTGACATCCAACTCTCTTATGGATTGATGAATTTCTTCTTTTTTTGCGTTAGAAATTACCTTTCAGACCCTTCAGTTCCGTTTATTATGGGTTCAAATCTGATATCCACAAAATAAAAGCTGGTGTGCCTCAGGGCTCCGTTTTGTCTCCGACACTCTTCCTTATTTTTATAAACAATGATCTCTTGTCTGAATCTACAAATCTACTTAATTGTTTTGCTGATGACAGTACCCCCAGCTATAAATAGGTGGTAATTGCATTGAGGAGACTGAACAGCTTTCAGCTTTAGGAATTTACATTAAAACCCACTCTTTATGAAGTGATCACATATTCGAAATCGCCAAAAATGCTGGCAAGTATTTGGGATTATTTCGACGATGCAAGAAGTTTTTAACTCCTTCTGATCTGGTTTTAATTTACAAACTTTAATTCGTCCAAAACTCAAGCATAATTCTCATATGATATTTTTAAAAATGGTAGGCGAACGTTCTCTTACATGAGATATTTACTACTCTTGAACACCGCCTTAAGGTGTGATGCCTATCATTGTTTTATCGCTATTTGCTATAGCCAGGTGCATTCCTTTCCTCAAACAAATTAACCCCAATACCCGAACATTTTTAAATGCTCATCATGTTCACCCTTGAGCCAAGTTTTAGAGGCAGTGTTAAGTTCAGGGATTTTTTCCTTAGACGCACTACTCAAATGTGGAATGTGTTACCAGGCTTCTTTTTTTACGGCTCGAACTGTGTTTAATCATTACAAGGGTATTCATAATCCCTTAAGTGCATGCATAATATTCTTTAAAAAATTTGATTTTTGAGTTAAAATAGACCTCACAGATCACGTTTGAAAATGTGAGACTTTATGAAGGGACTAATTAAGAAAACAAGACGATATGTTGAGACGAAAAAGATTTAATATGTTTGGTATAGTAAAAACGCTTGCATTTGAACGTCTCAAGTTAACTACTTACTACTACTTATTACTTTATTTTGGCTTGGTCAAGCTTTTCTATACCTTTCCGGTCTGTGTGCCTGATTTTCTGACCTCTGGAACCGTTTAACCTCAACTTTATAGCCAACAATTCTCTAAAGTTGGTTTATAAAGTAATTTGCATAAAACTTAAAATGATCCATTTTACCTTCTCTATTTCTCATGTACCTTTACGAAATCTGATCATAAAAAGTTTTGAGTTACGTGTTCCATAATAGGAGTTAATTATTGAACTTTCTTCGACATATATAAGTGCTTTCCATTATCTTTTATTATTCTATATTCAACTACCAAACGTTTTTTCCTATTTTCTTGTTTATATAACCAAAAGATTAAAAAAATACATAAAAAAAACAAAATTCGCAATCAATTCAATTAAACAATTAAATAATAATTTTTAAACTTCGATTAAAATTGCCTTACTGACACATTGGTTTCATTAACTTTTGCCCACATCCCATAAACTTATACTTACTTCAAAAGCTATTCAAGTTAAGAGAGTATCTATACCAAGCAAGCAGTTCAGAGAGTGAAAATCCTACACTTTGGTCGGTCTGGGTCTGGTGCGGTCATATGCCCACCATTTACGGTCTTGTGTGTGTCCAAATTAAAAAAAAAACTAGCCACAGTAAACGTTACCCTAGTTCTGCAAAGGTAGTTAATCCACCACCACCACAAATCCGAATCCGAAAAAGTAAACATTTGCGATATGCAGATGGTAATAAAAATAAAACTGACAGAAGGCCGCACTTAAATAAAAACACTGTGCAATTGGAGCAATGGGATTTGATCACATGACTTTGTTGTTTTTCTATTCAAGGAGGCAAAGTTGGAGTTAGTTTTTATTTCTTGTATCGAATTTAATCCAAAAGACTTAAATTTAATAAATGGCCACACGAATACCAGAAATAAAGTGTTATGATGCCCATATTATGTGAATGTGGTCGTCAAAATTAAGTGCTTGCATGTTCGAAAAATTAAATCGAAAGCACAAAAATATGTCGATATTAATTTTATCATTTGATTACTTGAAAACAGCAGAATTGTGATAAGCAAAACTCTAGTAAAAGTTTAAGTACCGCCTTAAACCCCGCTGCACTAAACCAAATGATTACATAATTATATTATTCGATATTAAATTCCTCAACAAAAATATTGTAAATTAAGTTTTTAGTTAAATAAACATGGATAAGAATTTAAATTCCGTTAAAAACAAACTGTTCACTATTTAAATTAAAGATCCTTCAAATAGCAATTTCTTGAAATGAAAAGAAGTCCATCAGTCTTTTTCAATTTTTCTTTTAAATATGTTTACAAATAAATACAAATTTTAAATTGTTCTTTAAAAAAATAAATCGACCGAACTTTAAAGGTTCTCGAAAAATCCTCAAAAACGTCGGAATGCGCGCTTTTAAGGAATTATTTTTGAATTTTGAAGAAAATACAATAAAATACATTTTATCATACGATTTCAATACTTTAGTAAGAAAACTAAATTTTGAATACTAAAACGACTTACTTGAAAATTTGAAGAATAGTTAAAAGTCGGTACCGCCAGTTTTTAAAATTTTTTGTCTAGATTTACATTCTTGTCGTTAGGATGTGGAACTCCAATAGGAGCGTATGATAAGTACGATTAAATTCCGATCTCGACAGCATTATCCACCTTGTAATTTTTAACCATGTAGAATTAAATGCTTCAAAAACTCAATGCGACAGGAGACACGTTAAAGTGTAATCAACTTTCAATACTCGGTGTGTGTATCATAGACCACCTCTTATGGAATGATCATATATTCGACATTGCCCAAAATGCTGCTACTTGCTTGTTCACCTCTTCTTTTGGTTTATAAAACCCTCATTCTTGAATAAAAGTTTGAAGTTAAAAAATAAAAAATAAATTAGGTGGCGCAACAGTCCGTAGAGAACCAGGGCCTAGTGACTTACAACTCTCAACCATTCCTGTGTGCGAGTACTGTTGTCAGGGATGGAGGGGACCTACAGTTTAATGCCGAATCCGAACGGCTAATTTGAGAAAGCACTTTTTCATGACAAGTATTACTCTTGGAGAATTTGTCAATTCCTCGCAAGAGGCAGTACCCGTTTTTTTTTTTTTTTTTTTAAATTAAGGTGGCACAGGCAGGGATCGAACCCAAGACCTCTCGCATGACAGGCCAACGCACTTTTTTTTTTTTTTTTTTTTTCAATTCATTTTTATTAATTCAATCTTAAATCTATCTTAAAGCTAGACAAAAATTCATAAAACTAGCCTAATTAACCATAACTTACAACTAACTTATTGGTCCCATACGGACACTCTAAGTTAAACAATAATACTTTATGCTAATGCCTTTCGGCCCTAAGATCTATTTTAACTTCAATTCAATTTTATTTATTTTTGTATTCATTACAAAATTTAAAAAAACTAATGTCAATAGTCCAACGCACTAACCATCATGCCACGGGTACGGTTTGAAGTTAGAATCTAAAAAAAGAGCTTTGAAAATTATGGGAGATAGAACAATATAACCAAAACCTTTACATCGCTCTAACACTGCTACAGTATTTCATAAGTTTTGTAGTTTTACCTATATTTCAACAAATAAGGTGTTGTCTAATTAACCAGTTGCATTTGCCCAATCACGGTATTCAGAAACAAAACTAGCACTTCCAGGAAAGCTTATCAGTTTAAGCTTAAACTGAATTTCGGACGTACTGTCAGGTATAGAGATTCTGTTTTTTAACCGCACATCGAGAATGTGAAATGCTTTACTCAACACTGTTTTTCACTCTTATTTTGACATTCAACATTTTTAGGCCAATATAGACCGATATCTTAGGCCAGTTTAATGGCCCATTGGGATACCACATGAACATGACCCTTAAGTCTTTCTTCTAAGCTCAATGAAACCAGTTTAAGTCCCTTACGAAACGTGAAAGACTGATTATGTTAATATGATTGAGATCATTTAGATCGTTATAGAAGAATTCTTCTAGGTAAGTCGTGCGTTTTTGAGCTAGAGCAGGGTATGTACAGAGGAGGCAAAGAACTGTTTTCTCCTGTTCCTCATCCATACAGCTTCTGCAAAAGAGAAAATATTAGACAGTGCCTGATTATGACACCGATTATTATCAAGCTTTTATGCGATCTGCTTAGAGATAGCAAACACCTTGAGCGCTTTAAATCTAGTGTAGGCCAGATGTGTTGGCATGACCTAACACAATGGGTTTACATTGTCCTATTACGAGGTGTGTTCAAAAAGTTCCCGGAATTTTCGATTTTTCAAAAAAATATTTATTTATTCGTTTACATCAATGTGGTTCGCTTTAAAGTAGTCCCCCCCAGATATAATACACTTATGCCAGCGTTTTTTCCAATCTTGGAAGGACTCTTGATATTCACTTTTTGATATGTCCTTGATGAGCATTCTCAGCGATTCGGCCTTTATTTCTTCAATCGAGGAAAAACGCAGTCCTTTCATGGGTCTCTTCAACTTTGGAAACAGGAAAAAGTCACACGGAGCCATATCTGGTGAATATGGAGGTTGGGACATGACTACGGTATTGTTTTTGGCCAAAAAAATACGAACAAGCAACGACGAGTGAGCAGGTGCGTTATCGTGGTCCAGAAGCCATGAATTGTTTTTCCATAAATCTGAGCGTTTTTTCGGATTGCTTCACGCAAACGTCGCATAACTTCAGAGTAATACTCCTTATTAACAGTACGACCTTGTGGTAAGAACCGCGAAATTTAAAAATTCCGGATACTTTTTGAACACACCTCGTACAATTGGCAGGTTCAGACAACAAAAGGGACTTCATTTGCAGTCAACTACATTATTTGAACGCAAAATAAGACCAAGTTTGCTTGTTAATTTTTGAGAAGTCATTTATTCTAAAATTGGAACTTGACTCCTTGACTATTTACTTACTGAAAGTACCGACAAAAAATGAAACTCCTAAAAACAGGACACAAGTCCATCACAAGATGTGTTTTGGTATTGTAATGAAAAAGTCCTTATTTATTTTCCATTATGACAAGGAACCCTTTTCACAATCATTTAAGTAAAATTGTATACTCAATAAATAAATCACAGAGTTAAGGGGCAGTTATAGCTATCATTGACTGTCATCATTGAAAATTTTATTTCGAGATTTAAAAGCAAGTAAGAGAGTTAAATTTGTTTTGTTTGGTGTCGAAATGAAGCCGATGAGTTTCAGATTTCTTCTAATAAAAAAAAGTTATTTTATTCTCTTTTAGTTCTTTTTTTAATTTTTCACTGATGAAACAGCTGACTGTTGATTTTACATCACTACATAGTATAAAACAAAGTCGCTTTTTCTGTCATGTGTCATGTTGTATGTCCCTATGAACGCTTAAATCTTTAAAACTACGCAACGGATTTTGATACGGTTTTTTTTAATAGATAGAGTAACTCATGAGGAAGGTTTTTATGTATAATATCATCCATTAAATAGTGGACAAATACTGTTATTTTTGAGGTTTCTAATGTGATGTCGCAAATAATTACATTTTTTCCGCTTACATTGCAAACGCAGGCTGAATCCTACGAGATTTATCAAAATAACAAGAAAGCTGTGAACGTTGTATATAAAGATATTCTGTAATATATTAATTATTGTTGTAAAATAAATAGGTAAAAATGTAAAAAAAAGTAAAAATGTTAAAAAATTGTAAAAATGTAAAAAAAAAGTAAAAATGTAAAAAAAAGTGAAAATATTGTGTATAAAAGATATTCCAAAGATAAGGAAAGGGGAATTGTTTTAAGTACTCCAAAAACGCGTGCGGGCTACGGCCAGTAAATGAATAAATCAAATCTACTGGATTGATTTTATCATTTTTTCAGTGAGTTACATATTTTAAACCCGTGCAAAGCCGGAGCGGGCCGCTATGTTTTTTTATAAACAACGTTCACAGTTTTTCTGTAGCGTATTTAGTATATCAGCATTGCACCCGTGCGAAGCCGGGGCGGGTCGCTAGTTTTAAAAATAATCAATCCACTAAAAGTGTTCAATTTTCTTTGTCAGTTGAACTTTCAATGATTAACTCAAAACTCAAATGCTTGATTCCAATCAGGAAATGTGTGATCAATGACGCAAATTTTCAATGATTGGTTTCAATGATGAAAACCAATGATAGCTTTAACTAGCACCTTATGAATTTGAGCTCTCAAATGAATGATAAAACCTGATCAGCTGACATTATGACATAAGTAGTCTGACTTGATTCTAAATTTTTCTTGACTAACTTTCCAATAATTCGAAAGAAATTTTTTGGCGTCCAATCAGATATTAGAAACTTACCTTATTCCCTTATATCGTCTGAACCTACCAAATGACTTCCAATGTGAAGTTAAAAATAAAAATGATTTTTCATTCAAAAATCATCAGTTTTCAGAATTTCATTAAATCATATTTATTCCTATATGTAAAATTTTTAAAGTCGTGTTAATTTAAAAAAATGAGTCGCTATATCACATACAAATCTTTGTTATATCCCAAATTTCTAGGTATATCTTACTTACCCACCTTAAGCCTCGCCCAAATCTTTAATAAGAAAAAAAAACCTAATTACTTGGTAGCAATGGTAACTTTTAGTTTCTAGATTTATTTTGTTAGATGCCATTTCAGTCTGCCCTTTCAACCATTGATATCAATCTAAGATAGTTAATCAGTCTTAATAGGATTTTGTATAACCTTTCATTGCATCAATTGCTTCGCAATGAGAGATTATAACGCAATCGTTTAGTGTTTTAATATACAGAGAACTCAAAGCTTACCTAATTTTAGTAAAATCAGTTTTGAAACCACAAGCCAAATCGTGACAGGCATCTTTCATTAAAACTATATTGGTCTCGACCATTTTTTAAGCTCTATTGATATAAGCATTTATAAGTTCGATTGAAAACTATGTTCTTTATTAATTAATTTTGTTTTTCTATTTTTTTTCAGGTAAGCACAAATGATGTAACAATCTTTTTATTTAAACGGGAACTAACTTCAAGAGAACATACCTTGCAATGCTCTGATTGTGAAGATGACAGGTGTTTTTGTTTAAGTATTAAGAAGTCTATCTATTTTTATAATTAAGTATTTAAAGTCAAAATAAACAAAGGATTTTCTTTGAAAGACAACTTACAATGCTCGCTAAGTGTAACATTTGACACCATTTCGCAAAACCTAAAGTGTAGTTTACACCATCGATTATTATGTTCAAAAATTAAAGTTAACCTGGTTAAACGTCTCATTTCTAAAACAACAGATGGCGCAAAATATTTATAGTAATTCACAAAAATATGCATAAAAGTCTTGAAAAAAAATAAATTGCATATCGAATTATAGTCGTGTCGTGAGGTAAGAAATCAATTAAATTATCTTTGACACCTTCAGTGATTCTGCATTATTTTTCTGTTTCATTGCGTTGCGCATATCATCGCTGTCATTTTAAAAGACATAACACAATGATAACTGTTATTATCCCCATTAAAATAAAATAAACTTGAGTGTAATATGACAACTTGAAGATGCCACTTAAAAGATAGATACAAAATAAAATTGTCGTTGGTGTTTATTACAAGACCTTCAAAAAAGAAAGGTCAAATAATAAAACCATCGAAGACTAAAGAAACAAAGACATCATTGTCTTTTCAAAAGCGCAACATGGGTCCATGAGTTCTTGTGCTGGCTGGTTGAACGTAGGTACATTGCATTGTCGGTCGTACGGTACGTACCTCCATAGTTGTAGGCTTGTTTGTCTTATGACTTTGGTTAATAGTTAACAAGGTGTTAACATTGTTATGAGTGTCGATGCGGGCTTAGCTGTTAGTATCAAGATATTGATTGATTTGTTAACGAGATTTTATATATTATTCATTGAATTTTAGGTGCAACATCGAGACCGAGAGGTGCTAGTTAAATAATTGAGAGATGTATACAACAACAGGATGTTGAAGTGTTGAATGTAGGTTTTATGTGTCAAGTATTAGAATACTTGTGTTTATAATTATTGGTTGGATTAAATTAATAATTTTCTGCTAAAGACATTGATACGACTTTTTAGACTATTTAGTTAAGTTTTAAATCTATTTTAAAATTAAAAAATTAGGTGGCGCAACAGTCTTTAAAGAACCAAGGCCTAGTGACTTAGAACTCTCAACTATTCTTGTGTGCTAGTAATTGCAGGAATGGAGGGGACCTACAGTTGATATGCCGAATCCGAACGGCTTGAGAAAGCACTTTTCATGACAAGAATTACTCTTGGAGAATTTGTCAATTCCTCGCAAGAGGCAGTCGCATGACAGTCCAACGCACTAACCCATGCCACGGGTACCACTAAAATTAAAATTTATTTTACTAAGTTAAAAAGCTATACGCTTTCATTGTCACAGAGTCATAAACGGACCAAATTCTGACATGACCGAAAATTACGGCTTATAATACTGAAATGTCATAAAAGCTATGGTTATTAGAAAAATACTTGACCACAAATCTCATCGTTCTGAAGATTTGTTTTGCTGCCATAAACTCGATTGACCTTTATAATGGAAAATAAATATATAAAAAGACGACGGATTTATATTGACAAAATTAGGGATCTTAGAGCCATTTCGTCACATTCAAAAAGGAAATCAGGCCTTTGATTTTCATCTCGGAAAATTCATCAAGATTTTTAAGGCATGTCCTGCAGAAGCTTAACATACTAACGGGTGATTTTTTAAGAGCTTGAGAACTTTAAAAAAAAAAAAAACGCATAAAATTTGCAAAATCTCATCGATTCTTTATTTGAAACGTTAGATTGGTCCATGACATTTACTTTTTGAAGATAATTTCATTTAAATGTTGACCGCGGCTGCGTCTTAGGTGGTCCATTCGGAAAGTCCAATTTTGGGTAACTTTTTCGAGCATTTCGGCCGGAATAGCCCGAATTTCTTCGGAAATGTTGTCTTCCAAAGCTGGAATAGTTGCTGGCTTATTTGTGTAGACTTTAGACTTGACGTAGCCCCACAAAAAATAGTCTAAAGGCGTCAAATCGCATGATCTTGATGGCCAACTTACAGGTCCATTCCTTGAGATGAATTGTTCTCCGAAGTTTTCCCTCAAAATGGCCATAGAATCGCGAGCTGTGTGGCATGTAGCGCCATCTTGTTGAAACCACATGTCAACCAAGTTCAGTTCTTCCATTTTTGGCAACAAAAAGTTTGTTAGCATTGAACGATAGCGATCGCCATTCACCGTAACGTTGCGTCCAACAGCATCTTTGAAAAAATACGGTCCAATGATTCCACCAGCGTACAAACCACACCAAACAGTGCATTTTTCGGGATGCATGGGCAGTTCTTGAACGGCTTCTGGTTGCTCTTCACTCCAAATGCGGCAATTTTGCTTATTTACGTAGCCATTCAACCAGAAATGAGCCTCATCGCTGAACAAAATTTGTCGATAAACACATTTCGAACCGAACACTGATTTTGGTAATAAAATTCAATGATTTGCAAGCGTTGCTCGTTAGTAAGTCTATTCATGATGAAATGTCAAAGCATATTGAGCATCTTTTTCTTTGACACCATGTCTGAAATCCAGCGTGATCTGTCAAATACTAATGCATGAAAATCCTAACCTCAAAAAAATCACCCATTAGAACTGGCCAGGGCAGCACATTTACAGACAAAGTGAATCACAGTTTCTATTTCATGTTGGTCTCCGCAGCTACGGCAGTGAGTATTGTGAGGGATACCCTACCCAGCCTTGCTGCATACTCTTCTACCGGCCAATGTCCGGTACGTATTGCAGTGACTCTAGCTATATCATGCCTGGGTCTGCATAAAAGTTCGATAGAACGGTTTTTGTTATAGGTTGGCCATATATTCCTGAATATAATACAGTCCGTTAGACTGTTCCACCAGCAGTTGGAATTTGTCAGAAAAATTGTAAGAATGTTGCCCTTCATTGCTCCACCAGGAACATTTACCCTTTCCGCAAAAGAGCTACGAAGGGCTAATCCTTGCCATGCCAACTCATCAGCCCGTTCATTTCCATCAATGCCGCTATGACCTGGAACCCAAACAAGAGTGATGCGGAGGTTGATGTTAAGGCTGGGTAGAGTAGTTCATCCCGACATTCTTGGACCGAATTAATAGCCATAATAGCCGCCTGGCTGTCAGTGCCGAAAGCCGTGTTTCTTTTTTGGTTTAAGTTTAATTTGAATATTTTGCATGCTTCTTTGATTGCTAGTAATTCCAATTGATATACACTCGCACAATCGGGAAGCCGAAAAGACTTAGAGACATTTAAGGACTCAGAGAAGATTCCCGACCCAACTTCAGACTCCATCTTTAACCCGTCAGTTAAGATAGTGGCATCGAAGTCTTTCGTAACCATGCCATCCTCCCAATCCTTTCTGGCAGAAAAGATGACTTTGAAATCTATACTGAGGTTCAAGGCAGGGTTGCAGTAATCGGTGTCCGTAGTAAAAATATCCGCTGGGAACAGTAAGTTAGTTTTGCTTGTAGTCTGGAAAACCAACAGTTTGATTCTTTAAGCCTTAGCGCGCTGCACGATACTAAATATTTAATGTGTAGGTATACTGGTAGGAGGTGCAAAATAAAATTTAAGGCATCTGTTGGAGAGGATCGAAAGGCCCCTGTAATGTCGACACTAGCTATTCTTTAAACTTTCCTTAGTTTCTCGATATTGTATTTCTTACGAATCACAATCGATCCATGAGACAAAATAAGACATACAACGGCTGTGTACGTCCACAAAATCACCTTCGATTGAAGGGCCCACATTTTACCAAAAGTTTTTCTACATTGGTAAAAGGCGAACACGTATTTCAATGTTTACTTTCCAGTTTAGTTTGGGTTCTAGAGTGAATCCTAGATATTTCGAGATATATGTTCAGAGGATAAAGACAGGATTTGGCCGTTCAATCGGGGTAGGATGAAGGCATAGGTATTTAAGTTTTGGTCGTAAAGAGCATCAGTTCAGTTTGGCTCTGATTAACACCTAGTCCACCGCTCGTGGCCCAGCTGCTAACTTTCTTCAGAGCCATCTCCGTGATTTCGCTTATCATGATGATGAACTTTCCCAGCACCAGTAAAACCAAATCATCAGCATAAGCAACCGTCTTCACTCCACAACTTTTAAACTTTATGAGGATTTTATTCATTACTAAAATTCATAAGAGCTGCGAGAGGACACCCGCCCTGTAGTTTTCAACTATCCACATGTCTAGAAGAGATTGTGTTCCTTCCAAAGCTTGAATTCTTGAATAAAAACCTCTACCCCGAAGTAAGTAAGTGATTCGTGAACGACACAAAGTCTCAAGTTCAACTTTTATTAACAATTAATAAGAATCCTTTTTATGCCTTTAATACCACAAGCGATTAGGATCACCTTTTTAATGGAGAATGCTAAGTGATGATCATCTAAGCTCTTTTCGAAGCTATTTAATCTAAACTTAAGAATACTATTTACAGGCTGTTATGAAAATCATGGATGTTTCATGAGAACGTTTAACCCTGTGTCCAATTTTCGTTCCATAATAAAAAGATAGTATTCAAGTTTAAGGCTTTTTGAGGTGAAAGTCCGTGTAGACAAGTTACGTAATATCACGGTGGCGCGACGCAAGTCAGTGCATTTACTCAAATACAGAAATTGACCTACTCTTCCAAAGACCATACAATTCGACAAGGGTGCATTACTAATTTATTGTAAGCACTTATGTAAATAAAATAAGTAAATGTTTATAATGCCATCAAGACCTTTAGCCAAAAAATAGAAATATTGGAGAATGGCGTCTGAATAGAATGTTAAATTGTTTCTTTTTCTTGGCACGTGTATCTTTTATTTTATTTTTTCTCACTTTAAATCAAAGAAAAATGGAAAAAGTAGTTAAATCATGCTGACGAAGACGCTGACGATGAAGATAGGTGTTAGGAAATTCTATGCGGCATGCATAGTTGATTGGAATGTTGAATTTTATTTTATTTTGTTTACCTTAAACTTTTTGTTATATTTTTGTCTATTATAAAGAAAAAAAGAATTCCAAATAAGGCACATTTGAGTGACATAACTTTCAAATGCAACTTATAGCACTTGCAGTAGTTGTTAAGTAATCGTAGGTATGTATATTGAAAACGAAGGCTTTGGTTATTTTCATCATGGTTATAAGGTGATTGTGAGTTAACATTTTTGTTTTATTATTTTTATATATGCAAATAATAGTAGTAAGATGGCAACGAGACAGAATTATTCATTGCCACCTTATACTTTTAGTATTCATCGTCTCGTTTTTGGTCGGTCGGTAAGGTGACAATGTTTATTACGTATATGAAAGTATACCTTCAGGAAAAAGATATCAATCTTTTTAATCATACTTGTAGTACAGTGTTTGAGTTCCTCAGAAAAATACAAGCACTCATAGTTCGTATAAAACTCTCAAATGCCAATTCAATAATATATTGAATTTTATTTAACCATTATTGGAAAGAAATTTTATCAAAGTGTTTAACATTTTGATCAAATCAATTTTTTGTAGAATTGGAATTTGCATGAGCCTACATTTTTGACTTTCAACTTTCAAACTTGTAAAACTGATTTGTCTACTTAGAGCACGTTTTTTAAATGCTAGATTTCTTAAAATTCAAGTAAGGCACAGAAAAATGATATGATGATTATATCATAAATAATCATTTAAAGGAGATTTGAAAGCTTCAACTGTTTAGTGTTTAAGCACACGTCAAAATCGTTTTATTTTTCATTTTAAAAAGGATGCACGTTTTACTCGCTTCTTCCATCTTACGGTAGTCAAAATCGTCCTACTAAGAGGACTTTTAGCAATGTGTTTAATAAATTTAAGACCATTGGTTCAGTGAACGATCAACTAACAATAGTACGCCACAAAAAATCCAAGATCTACTTAAAACATATGAGGTTTTGCAAAAACTGTTATTATTTTGTAGACCACAATTTGGAAATTCTTTTGTTGTATCTTTGATCGGAAAAAACTTTAATTGTTCTAGGACCTGGAAAAGGTAGACACTGACGCAAATTCTAATCAACATATTATCTTCAGTGATGATCTTGAAATGAAATGGTACATCAAGTAATAAATTGTTGAATTTTTCAAGAGTGTCCATTGCACACTGAACACGTTCGACTGCGGCATCACAGGTTCAAAATTTTTAAGAATGACTGACGCTACCAACGCTACCCTGGGCCATAATCGTCAGCTGTTGCTGAAGGAGACCTTTAAACAAATAGGTGTGGTTTCGACAGGGATGGTGTTCCGTGCCAAATAGCTCATAATGCATTAGAAACATAATGGAGAAGAATATAATATTTAAGCATCTTTAGGTTCGGAAATTTTCAGTTTATTAAATCAGTGTCTCACGCTTTAATGAGCTTATCATACATTATCCCAAAACATCTGTCATAAATAAAGCATGCAAATGGACTAGAAATTTCATCAAAGAAGCCAATACAAAAATGAGAAAAAATGTCGGACAAAGGAAAGAGCCGTGAGGCACACCAGCATTTATTTCGTTAATATATCAAACTTGAACCCATTCAATGCAATATGTATATTTAATTCAAAAGGTAAATTTCTAACCCAAGTAAGGAATGATTAATCCAAACTGAAGACACGAGTTTTCAATAAGAAAGCCTGATTCAAAACTGTATCAAAGACTTTTTAAAGTAATAATCTTGATCTTAAAGATTTGTTCCACATTTTGGTGCGTACACAAGCGGACCTATTGCTACAACAGGAGCCACCGTTCAGGTAAAAATAAGCCTCATCTGCCAATGCACGCTGTTTGAAAGACTAGGTGGTTCATTATAGTACGACAAAATGTGTCCATTTTTTCTCCATCTACCGCCGCCGCAAGATTCGTTTTCTTTAATAAAATAGAGATGGCGATGATATAATATTAAATGATAATTTTGGACAGTTGCCACTTTTGAACATTTAACGTTTGACAAACAAAAGCATTGAAATTGCTAAAATCTACTACAAAAATAGTAAACATTTTGCTATTACCAAATCTGACAAAATTAATGAACGAATGTCGATAACTCATGACCTGCAACACCGACATTATTTGTTGAACTTATCTGGGGGCGTTTTTCTTTTTTAGTTCAGAGCTGAGCTCTGAGCAGACTCTGAGCGAACAGAGTAGAGTAAAGTAGAGTTCTGAGCAGAGTATGTTCAGAGCTCTCTGATTTAATTATGAAACAACTTGAGCACTAAACTGTCATGATTTGAAATGTCGTCTGTTTGAAGGCGTTCAAAATTTTCTTTAATCAAATGAATTAAAAAAACAGTCATAGCGTTGGTCCATTTGAAGCCTGAAATAAATTTGATTCACAAAAATGCTATCTGCAATTAGTTTTTTCTAAATTATCTTTCCTTCTGCACCAGAGCAACCAGCCTCTTCCGCCATTTTTATTGTTTTGATGATGATTTTTTTTAATTTCCCGGCTTTCAGATATAAAATTGTTTGTGCTCAGCATTTTACTCCGTTTACTCTGTTATTTTATTCTGAGCTCACAGAGCGCGCTCTGAACATGTTCAGAACTAAAAAAGAAACACGAATTTGAAGCTCTGAACGTTCAGAGCTCAAAAAGAAACACAATTATTTTTTTGACAGTTCGAGCTCTGCTCTGAACTAAAAAAGAAAAACGCCTTGGAATCGCAAAACCTTCCGCACTCTCAACAATTCGTGGCAATTTTGAAAAGAATCTAAAGTAAATTAAAAGTTAAATGAAAAAAAATACAAGCAAAGGCTTTAAATATAAATATTTGATGTATCCATGTCCATTGAACCGCTTTCGATACTTTTGATTTCTTGGCCATAATAAAGGCAAAGTTCTAGCCCCCAGAAAACAACAGAACATCGAAACATGAACTTACTGAGCATCTGAGATGTCTAGATGCTTTGGGCTTGTCGATAACTGACAGCGTCGATAGGCAAGTTCAGAAATGATAAGGTAGTCTTAGGAATTGATAATGTAGTTTATTCAGCGAATTTCATAATTAAGTTTTAAAACGAATACGAAAGCTCAGTGCATCGAGTTGACTCACCGGGAGTAAAATTCTTAGAATTCTGTAATCGACATGAGTAATGAGAGAAGCGAAGTGATGGGAAGAATCAATTGAAAAATTGCTGCTGTAGCCTGAAGTGTTATCGTTTCCTCATTGATATTTAGAATTAGCCATTCCACAAACGAAATTCCAAGACTTAGACCTCAAGGCTTTTGGTGTGGTATATTGGCCGAAAGACAATGTGATTGGACATAATAATATATTGGAAAATGAGGATATTGCAAATATTACGGTAAATTGTAAATGCAGTTTTTTTTTGTCAAACCTCCCCAACACAATCATATCCTTTCTCAAGCTCTCTTTTTCAATCTCTTCTTTTCTTTCCATCATAACTTTTACTCCGTTCTTCGTTTCTCACTAACTTTGCGTCTTTCGATCAATGCGTAGAACATTATTTCCCTTGAAGGTGACGAATAACTCTTTGTCCTAACAAGAAACTTCATCTTATAGTTTATTACCACAGTGAGAAGTTTATTAAGATGATTGGAGTTTAATCATCTTGATTTCTTCACTTTTGCTCACTTATATGAAGACAAAACAAAAATGCTTTGCTAAAAATCCAACAGACCTTAAACCACGAAAATATATAAACGAGTAAGGTATTTTATTTTAATATGAAAATTCCAAAGTGTGCCTTGAGAAAAACCATCAAATATGTAATTGTAAGGCTAATCAAAATACAATCAGAAATTGCTTTGAGGGTTTCTTTTTGTCTAACCTTTTTCATGTCTGGTATTTCTCTTAGCCATTTGTGTTTTGTGTGGTTTGGCGAAAATGACTCGTGCCAGAGTTGAGACGACAGCAAACGCCACTGCCCGCCTGGCCCACAAATAATTTTACAGATCAATTTCATAGATACAAGTATCAAAGTATCAATGGCGATGGTTTTGTTGTTTCATTACAAATTGGTCTATTATTCAAGCTCAGACCTTTTTTGGCATTTAAAATATTTGTTTTTGATTTTCTGTTTTTTTTTTGTTTTGCTTATTTTAGAAGACCAATTTATTAAGACAAATGACATGCAATTATTATTGGTACGTGATTATGACCTTAAATTTTCTAAAATAAGTTATTTTTATTTCGAAAGCGCGAGTGATCTTAATTGGTACCAAACAGAAAAAAAAGCCGGTAGTGTTTCTTGATATTAATCTTAATTGAACTCACCAAAAACTTAACTAGCAGATAGACAAAAATAAACTTTATAGTTTGTGTTGTTTGTTTTAAATAGTGTAAGCTGGTGATTAATTTCATATTAAAGCTTATTAAGCTAGTAATTGTGACTTTAAATACCTGCTGCCTATCGAAGGCCATGATCTAGTTTTTGTTGTTCGCTTTTTTTCCTTGTAGGCAGTTAAACATTTTTAAGCGTTACCTACCTACTTAGTGATGGATTACGGAATAGGTTTTTCGTGAGTTAATTGCTGCGCAATTTATATGTGATCCAAGAGTGTGTACAAAAGAATAACATTATTTTGTATATTTCTTCATAATATTTGTGGTAAGCTTTGTTTTTAGTTTTTGGCATTTTTCCATGAATAAAACTAAATAATGTTTGCAACTTTATCTGGCAATGGATTTTAAATGACTGATAATATAATTTGGCAAGGTTTTTATGTGGTGTTTTGTCATTTGCTTATTAGTAGGTAATAAAAAGCAAGAGTGTTTTTAAATCAATCAAAATAACCTGAGTTTGTAAAATTTAAACAAATAAAGGATTTTACAAAAAAAATTACTAAAAGTAACACTAAAACTTAAAATTACAACTAAAGAGGTTCGCCTAATATAAAATTGTATAAATGTATGAATAACCCTAACGGTAAGTATTCAACACAAGTCTATGTTAGCAATATTATCCCCTATAATTAAAGGGAGAAACTCTTTCGTAAAACGGAACTTTAAAGTTTGTATCTGGTCTAAATAGGGCAAATGACCCGACATTCAGAATATCAAATGGTGGATAAGAAATATTTATCAACTAAATTGTCGTTGGCATTTAAGTCCATTAAGGAACTTACTAGTGGATTTGCATTTCGACTTATTTGTTCCTATTTTTTTTAGAAAGCGGATCTATTTGGTACATCATTAATGGTGTAACCTAAGTTGCTTTGTATATTGTTTTGTTTGAAAACCACTTCTTATCTGGCTTTCTAAACATTCCACAGCAAAATCTTAATAATTATAGGTACAAAATCTCCAATTCTTTTGCTACACTAGGTGACCCCATTTCCGATAAACCTGGATCTTTGTCCATCAGCAACACAATTATATTAGCCAGCGACGCTCGACCAATCTAAGCTCTTAACAAAATTGAGTGTAGGCTTCCTCTTGTAGGAAATCATTTTAAAAAATAGAAAAGGACATTGTCAGCTTTGAAAGAAAGCAAATCATTAAGCCTAATATTAAATAACGTCGAGATTCCATTAAGATCGGAAAAAAGTATTTAGGAATAAATTCTCCAATTCTTTTTAATAAACATGGTAAAGCAATTCTTAAGAAGAAGAAGATTGTAAAAATTTCATTAAGAACTTCATTCGATTCTAAGTCTATGTTTAAATACCGTTGCAGTCAAAACAAATAATCCACTGCAGTTAAAATAAATAATTTAATTCAAATGTGTCCAAAGAACCCCTCTTCATTCTCGTGACTGTTCATGTTCTATTGATTTTCAGGAGCTTTCTGAACATCTATTTGCTTGTGGTATTAAGAACATACCTTTCATTCATTTACAAAGTATATCGTTCCTCATAAAATATCCAAATATTTCACCTTTTTTATTTGCGACTTATAGGAACTATGTGGCAAGTTTTGCATTCGTAAAACATTTCGAACTTGTTATTTTAATCAAACATACTATACGATAATAGAGCAGTCGAAAAAAGTCGGTTCCCGATTCAGTCCGCTAAAACAATTTTCAAATAAAAAAATGGAAAAATTAAGGTTGTTTTGAGAAATCAAATGGCATTTAAATTTTTGAAAAAACAAAAATTTGCAGGACCTTTTAAAATTTTAAAATATTTTTTAACTCTTTGGATACATGATCAAGTTCTTGTGACCCAGTGGTGCATTTTATTTATTGATGGTATAAGAATGAGCTTAAAATGCTTGAAAAGAACAGAAACAAGGCTTGGAAAAAAGCATGTCCCTTGAGAATCGTAATGTAGGTACATATATTTTACCGTCTTTTAAGAGCCTAAATCTCTTTCCAATTATTTATATGCAGAATATCTTATAAATATCGGGTGATTATTTAAGAGCTTGAGAACTTTTAAAAAAAAAAAAACGCATAAAATTTGCAAAATCTCATCGATTCTTTATTTGAAACGTTAGATTGGTCCATGACATTTACTTTTTGAACATAATTTCATTTAAATGTTGACCGCGGCTGCGTCTTAGGTGGTCCATTCGGAAAGTCCAATTTTGGGTTACTTTTTCGAGCATTTCGGCCGGAATAGCCCGAATTTCTTCGGAAATGTTGTCTTCCAAAGCTGGAATAGTTGCTGGCTTATTTGTGTAGACTTTAGACTTGACGTAGCCCCACAAAAAATAGTCTAAACGCGTCAAATCGCATGATCTTGATGGCCAACTTACCGGTCCATTCCTTGAGATGAATTGTTCTCCGAAGTTTTCCCTCAAAATGGCCATAGAATCGCGAGCTGTGTGGCATGTAGCGCCATCTTGTTGAAACCACATGTCAACCAAGTTCAGTTCTTCCATTTTTGGCAACAAAAAGTTTGTTAGCATTGAACGATAGCGATCGCCATTCACCGTAACGTTGCGTCCAACAGCATCTTTGAAAAAATACGGTCCAATGATTCCACCAGCGTACAAACCACACCAAACAGTGCATTTTTCGGGATGCATGGGCAGTTCTTGAACGGCTTCTGGTTGCTCTTCACTCCAAATGCGGCAATTTTGCTTATTTACGTAGCCATTCAACCAGAAATGAGCCTCATCGCTGAACAAAATTTGTCGATAAACACATTTCGAACCGAACACTGATTTTGGTAATAAAATTCAATGATTTGCAAGCGTTGCTCGTTAGTAAGTCTATTCATGATGAAATGTCAAAGCATACTGAGCATCTTTCTCTTTGACACCATGTCTGAAATCCCGCGTGATCTGTCAAATACTAATGCATGATAATCCTAACCTCAAAAAAATCACCCATTATTTATAGTTCTCTTAAATTTGACTCAAAACCTTTTGGAAGTTCGTTAATACATAAAGTAAATCTATTGGCTATCCCTTCAATTTTACTTACAATAAAGATTACTTAGTAAGTACTCCGGAAATTTGTAACGAGTTTTATAAATAACATTCAGCAATCTTTCTTTGACATTCCCGTAAAACTAGGTGAGAATTTCTTCCCATTCTTGTGAGACAGCATCTTACATTATTTGGCCTTACTTAAAGATGATTTTTCCTCTGGACTAGTTGGCTTGAAAAAATGTAGACCTCCCCTTCTTTGCAAATTTGCACTCTCTTGCTATAAGCTTAGATAAATTCCCACCCATATGTAAAAAGGCATGTTTTACACCAGTCTTTAAAAAGGGTAACAATTCTGACAATGGTAATTACAGACCAATCTATAAATTGTCTTGTAATCCCAAACTTTTTTAAAAAGTTGATTGCGATAGTTTAAATTTTAACTGCAAGAATATTATATTTAATGAAAAAAATGGTCTTATGCGAAAACGTTCGACAGTTACTAATTTTCTTGAATACCCTCGACTATATTTACCCTGATTATTGTAAAGCTTTTGACATACTTTCTCTGGATATTATCACCTTTAAGCTGAAGGCAATTGGGTTTCCCCCTCAATGCATTACATGGATTTATTCTTATTTTCCAAATAGTTATTATCAAGTTAAATTCAAAAGTGATTTCATTGTCAAATTAGGAGTTCCCCAGGGCAGTTATTTAGGACCTCTACTCTTAATCTTCTTATGAACATCGTATAAAGCTTCTACAAATGGAGCCTCTATCCCATAAAGGAGAGTTAATAATGATATTGTCTTGTGTAATGTACCTGATTTATTAAATTGTATAATTTTAAACTACCATGGAAGTAACCACAATAGTTTACTATTAACGCATGTTTCCTAACCGCGCTCTAATTATGGCTTGCATGAGCTATTAAGTCGCATGTGTATCTAAACTTTTAAATATGAACTCAAACATTTTCGATTTCAGTGTAAGTAAAAATATTCTTTAAAACACTTTAACGACAAGTGTACTATGCACTTAAATGTACATCACATTTTGAAAAAAAAAAACTATTAAAGAAAATACAAAAGGTTTTTTTTTCTTAAGTAACCGGCGTTTTTCTTTCAGTATCAGTGAAATTTAGTTTGCCAAAAAATAACACAATACAAACAAAATTACATTAGTTAACCAAAAATATTCGAGTAACTCTAGTCCAAGATAATAGAAGTTTTTAGGGAGTCAAGATCTCCACCAATAACATTAAATTGTTAGAAATAAGGACCAGTCCTAATATAAAAAGAAACTACTAAATTAAAATTGGTAATTTAACATAAAACCAATAATACACAAAGTCCAACTTGTTATCATTAATACCACAATCATAAAGGTTTCACCTTTAAATATCAAATGTTCAACATTAAAATAATATTCGAATACGACGTTTAAGCGGGATTTACTGTAAGTAGCACTCGAAAGGAACCAACCAACTCAACTATACAAATATCAACAAGTAAAATTTGTTTCATTTTTATTAATAATAATATTAATGTTGTAAATAAATGCCCCTTATACCTTATTCGATTAATAATAATTTAAAAGTTACTTCTTTTTCAAATTATAAACTTAATAGCCCTTCAACACGTTTTCATTTAAAAATAAAATAAAATTCACGTACAATTTATTGAATCATTTATTTGCCAGCAAAAATATATAATGACCACCCATTATCGATACTAACTTAACTTTGGACTTTCACTTCACATTATAAACTGCTTAAACGTCAATAATAACAACAACAACAACAACAAACTTAAACTAAATGTTATTTCCCTCAATAATAATAATAACCAATCCCTCAAACAAAAGCATTCCCGTTAAAGTTACATTCGAATTCAATTATTTATCGATCACCTTGGAGTCAAAGAGACTTTTGCGATATGTAGGTAAAGTAGTTAAGCTCCAACTAACCCTGTAATGTCATTTTTCATATTAAAAGACCACCTAAAGTCTATACAAGAAAGAAACAGTATTATAAATTTTGTGGCATTAAACTGCATTGCCAAAGAGAACGTCGTTCGTCGTCGTTGATGTTGCGTTGTTGTCAATGTCTTTGTTGAACGATCATTTCAACGCCTTAAATGATGCACTCACGAGTGTCAATCAATCATTTCGTCACTAGGATTCGCCCTATTAATTACAAGGTACCGCCATCCACCGCCACAATCAATTACAACAAAGACTACTGCAACAGCAACCATTCACTATCACCGGTGGATCGGCGGCGGCGGCGGCGTAGCAGTGGCGTGCGATGCAGATTGGTTTTACAACTTCGAAAATCGAAATCATGCCACGAATAGAAGTAACATCAGCAGCAGCAGCAGTAACAACGAAGAATAAACTAAGACAGGGGCATTGCACGGTTTGTACATCAAACTCCATCGATTAAAAGTGAATGCGCACTTGCTGTGTTCCAAAAGTTTGGAGCTGTAAAATAATGACAGCGGCATGGAGGAGCACGGTACATTACTATTCGCATCGTCACTATACCAAGGGCTTCTTCGTATTCTTCGTATCTTACTATTTGAATGTTTAGTTTTGTTGTTGTTGTTGTTGCTGGATGTAATATAGTTACGTGATTTTCGGTATCTGAAAGTTTTTGACATCACATCTGTCAGACTGACGTATACTTTACAGTACACGTTGCGCCATCTACTGACCTTCATGATCAGATCATTCAATTAGCGTTGATCCAGGAAAGCGAAACTGACATTTCACTTTCTTCCTTCCATCTTTGGCATGTCTTTGCCTAAGTGGGACACCGCCACCGTCCGCCCCCTCCCTACTATTATTGAATAACAACAGCGATCTAGATCGCGCAACAGCAATTATAAAGTCCGCGACTAATAAAGCGTGAATGAAATTCGAACAGAAAAACGAAAAATAATCGATGAGAAGCGATTGCGCGGGATCGATTAAAATTCCTTCAACGAACATTTCCACAAACGTGTGGTTGTGCTTCATTGAATTGCACATGAAGTTAGTCTCGGTCGATAACATTATAATGTAAACGGCAGGCGGCGCGGCGCTGGATGGCGCGGCGGCGGCGGGCGGTGGGAGCAAAGCATAAGGCGTTTCGTCCGGTATGTTCGATTAAAGGTCGGGACTTTCTTTTTTGTTGTCTCTAAGATTTGACAAGTTCAGTTCTGTTTGATTTTGAGGCAATGTTATGGAAGATTTTTCGTTGATACGCATTTCGCCGGGGGAAGTACATTTATATGAACGTTTCTTAATCGTGAACCTGAATCGCATTAAAAATTAAGTAAAAGTTTACAAACTCTCCAAGTAACAGAAGAAGCATACAAGTCTTTGAGTATATTTTTATGAAGCGATAGGACTATGACAGTATACGCAAGCAAGTACAAGAAACGTCAAATTTTTGTGTAAGCACATTTTAGTTTTGGGGTAGGCTATGTGTTAGACTGTGATTAAATAACTCGACATGAATGTTTCTGTGGAATTTAAGAGGTAGATAGTAAAAAAGACATTTTAATGAAGCCTTACATAAGGAAATAAGTAAATGACAGGTTCATGTAATTTAAGCAACAACAATGGACAGTACATCTAACGTCAACATAATATGGAGCACACTTTTATATACAATGTATAGAATCACATAAAATGACAAGTGAAGGAATTGTGCTCACATCCATATAAGTAAGATGTCAGATCAATCATATGCTTTAGAATTTGACGTTTGGCTTACTTTTGAGATATTTAAGATTGACGTATTTAATATTAATTAATGGAAAAAACAAACACATGTGTTGTTGTTTATGTTTGGATGACAATAATTAAAATATAAGAAATATTTTCTGTTTTCTTGGTAATATAGAATGTGTACACCTATAACAAAGAATTTAAAAATGTTGTAAATCATTTATGTCAATTAAACATTGTTTAACTCAGATGTCACTTATATGTCATTTGGAATGTCAGAAATAACCTTAAGATATTTTTGTAGGAGTATTTATTGGTGAAGGTTTGGAAAGTCTTATGGAAAAGGTAATGTGTCACTATAAGTTAACTATGAAAACAATGAAGGTTAAACCAGTCAATTTATTGTTCGCATGTTACATAGATTTTCTCAGAGGAAGTGCGAAATGATGTTTATTCCATTGCAACATTGTAAAGAAGAAAACCCAGCCATCTCAGTCGTAAGACTGTTATCCTTTTGGCTAAGTCTACGTCGCTGTACAGCCCGTATAGCTCGTCGTTCGATCTTTTCATCCACTCACTTTCTATGCATACGAGATCGTATAGATCACGCGAAGAACGTTTCTCTCGAAACGACCGAGGGTGCTTTCATCCGCTTTTGTCATAGTCCATGGTTCTGCGCCGTATATAGCAGGACGGGGATGATGAGGGTCTTATGGAACTACACTTTGGTTGCTCAAGAGAGGGCTTTACTAGACTTAAAGATTTTTTTTGTTTTCTTAGACTTAAAGATAGATATATATTCTTTCGAGGACGATGTTAAGAAAATAGCATGAAAGCGCATCACCTTGTGTAAAGCCTTAGTTGACATCGAAAGGTTCGGTTAAGTTGTTACCAACCTTTTTGGAGCAGCGCAAATTCTCCATAGTCATCCTGCACAAACGAATTTAGTAGGGATGCCAAAACTAGACATGGCCCCTGTAAAGATGCTGTCATATGCGGCGTTGAAGTCGATGAAGAGATTATGGATGTCGAATGGATGTTCTTGGGTTTTTTTCCAGGATCTTCCATAATTTGAATATTAGATCGACTATGAACTTTCCTGCTCTAAAACCACACCATTAAGGACCTATCAGATTATTGACGATGGCCTTTTGACGTTCACATATTACGGCAGAGAAGATTTTGAAAGCGATGTTAGCGAAGTTGGTGAACGTTCCTAAGAAAATTATCTCTAGCTTCTTGGAAAAGCTCTGCATTCAAGCCATCTGCTCCAGCGGCTTTGTTAGACTTCTACTTAGATATGGCAATCTTTACTTCGTCTAAGTCGGGAATGGATCATCCTATTTGACAGCGGAATTCGTTTTGGTGTTATACACTCTGCAGAAGTGGTCCTTCCATATCCTGGAATGCGTATGTTTCCACTTTCGTTTTTTTAGCCTACGGTTCGAGGTTTATGTAATTGTGGATTTCCTTTCAGCAGCTCATAAAACTTTTAAACTTAATTTCTGCTTATGAACCTTTCAACATTTTTGACCGCACGTTTCTCGTGCTCTCTCTTTTTTCTTCAAAGAAGTGGGTATTTCTCTCTCCTCTTCTTCTCATATAGATTTCGTGAGCAGCTCTCGTCCTTTTTTGCAGCGCCCGCCGCCTTACATTTTACTTGTTTGGCTGCATTTACCTGCTGCCATTCCTCAACAAACCTGGGGTTTCTTGTTAGTGGTTGTTTGAAACTCAGCAGATCAGAGGCGGCTTCCCTAATAGGCAATATTGCAACTGGTTCTCAATACATTGTGTTTGTGGCAGAGAACTTCGAAAGAGTTACTATAGACTCGTTTGGAGAAAGATTTGGCGATCTCTTGCTATTGTATCCGTTCTATGTGGTATTTTCTCCAAGCATCTCCCTGTTTTGTCTTAGGTCTAGAAACTCGAAGTGCTTCCTTGGCTTCAACGAGGTATTGTTCCTCGGAAAGTTCGGACATCCATGATGCTGGAAGTGTGTCTAGCGTCGTCGATCGCAATATGGTCAAGCCGGTTGACAGTAGATTGATCTGGAGAACTCCAAGTCCGTTTGTAGATGTTGAGATGTGGAAAACGCGTATTGGCAACCATGACGTTTTGCCGTTTTTTTAAGTGTTGCCATGCAAGCTGTTTTCCCCGATTATTTTACCAAAAGCATCTTCTTTTTCTAGCTTGGCATTCAAATCTCCCAAGACAATTTTAATATCGTAGCTATCGCACAGCTCATTTGCTTTGTCGAAGAGTTCGAAGAACACATCCTTGGTGTTGTAATTCTTCTCTTCTGAGGGGTTTGCGCATTTTAGGCTATTTCAACAATATGTCTGAATTATGACCTATGTTAAACGCCGCTATTTCCAACAAAAAACAGGAGGGGAAAGGTGGTTTGAAAACACATCCTTGTAAGAAGTTTTAATCATTAGGGTAATACCAAATTAAGGTGTTGATCAAGGATGGCATTCTTGTAATTTGATCCTTGAATTAATTAAATTACAAAACATAATTTAAGTTTTTTTTAGTTACGCTATTTAGAACCCCTTATAAGTATGTTTCCTTACTTTAACTCTGGTGTTCTGTTTAATGTAAGAAAGCTTCCCAAATACTCCAATCCTTTAAATTAAAGATAGAGCAACACCGGGAAATCATCGGCCGGATAATTTCCTCTTATCTTAAATCCTTAAGACGGCTGCTTTAAAATAAACGTTTCGCCAGGTAAAAATCTCCTCTTTTACCAACCAGATGTCAAGTTTACTACAGTTTTATTTGTGAAGCAGCTTCACTGAAGCTATCAATTGCATTCTCCATTTATACTTGTAAGCTCTAAGACTCCATTCAATAAACGGAATAGTTTTCAACTCTTTAAATTTAATTCCAGCCGTCATCGACATATCGTTGAATTTTGATAGAATTCTGATTATCATACATTTTAAGAACTTTTTAAATTAAATCATGGGCCTCATTAAGACGACTTATCACTACTAGTGAAATAGCTGTCAAAAACAAAGGTTGAGGTTATGATGCTTATTTAATTTCTTAACCTATTGAAATATTTCAAATTTTAAGGCCAATGCCTGACAAAAAAAAAACTTAATTTTTTAATATTTTTTCAATTAATTAAACTTATAAATTACAATTACACTATTTTGTATTATTTTAAAAGAAAACACGCTTTTTTACTTAAGTGAGTAAAAAATAAAAAATGTCTTCATTAATTCAACACCTTTTTAGGGGTGTTACATATCTAAATGCCTTAAGCTTTCTCAAAGCAAAACTCGTTCTCTTATAGATCCTAAAGTATGTCATCGAGCCATATATTTATCAAAATCCGTAATAACCTCCAACCACAAAAAGTAAACTTGTCTTTCAATTTCCACATACCCATGTTCACGTCACATGTCCTTCAAAATACCAAAACTAATTTTTAATTTATTACCAAACTCTTCAATTGTACCAAAACAGGAATAAAAATACATTAATAAACCTTAAAGAAACTGGATCACTTGACAAACAGAAATAATCTCCACCAAAAACACTTGAATAACTTCTCCTTGAAAAAAGAAAATAATATGTAGTCCAACTTATTTTTCATATTAATCATGTAACATAAACAAAAAAGAAATACAACAACAAATATTTCAGTGTTGTTTGTCAACAATGTCATCTCATCTTGTCACAGCACTTATTTATAGGCCAACACTACTTACAGACCTTGCTTGCTTCAAGTTCAAGTCCATGTGCGCGTGATTGCGTAATCGTGCAGCATCATCAACTTTAACTTCCCGCTGATTCCCGCCACGGCTACATAACATGCCCCGCCCTTCCTGATACCCAAGCCATTCTTCGCAAGACCCACCAAGTAATGAAGGAAGAGAGTACATGAAAGAGATGAAAAAGTATTTATGACGAAGAAAGTAATTTTTATTTATTTTTTCTTACTTCCGCGCAGTCTGTATCAGTGAGTCAAGATAGTGGAAGATACAACAAAATCAACTACAAGAAATTTAATACCTCATGGATACTTCATTCATCTGCCGACTACCACTTTGCACTAACAACAAACCAAACGCCATTAACAGAGGCGCAGCCACGCTGAGCGGCGTCAACAACAAACGACGACGCCTGGGTGTTGTGGGTTGAATTGGTTTGTTTGTTCAATTTATTTTCACCTGCTGTGCCATAAGATTCATGGTCAAATTACTTGTCACCCGGAGTGTCAATCATTCAAAAAAAATAAATAGAAAAACGTCAAAACATGAAGAACTGTATCTGCAGAAGATCAGTTGTGAGATGATGAGAGTAAAGATGTGCGCGACTAATTACGTATTCAATTGCTCATTATAATGACGCGGCGGCGGCGGCGTTAAGCTTTAAACTGATATGACGCTGACATGGTTATGATATTTGTGGCGGTCGATGTAAGCATTAAGTTAATGTCACTTTAACGACCAAATTAATTTTAATTGATATGGTAATTAAATAAGCAATTCAAAAGTAACATAATGATAATGATGCCCGGGATATGTTTACCGATAAGTGAGAATTAAGTAGATGTCGCGAAGAGACGCATAGCGTTGCTCGTCTTGTTCGGCAATTGCGAATGAGATGATGATATAAAGATATACATATATATAAAGAAGATTCATTTGCATACATAAATATTTGTTTTTAATTGCTAAGAATATTTTTTAATTAAGAAACTTTATTTATTTCTAATATAAACGAAAGAGTTGATGTTCGAACTTTTTTTTAACACTTATTGTTAACATGCAAATGATGTTTTAGAAATTTGCAATAAATTAGTTGATAATTAATAAGATAACTTTGAAACAATAAAATATATTTAATTTTAAACATTTTTGGATAAAAGCTGTAGACATATTTTATTTCTTATTGACATAAAAATGAGCGTCCAATTTATCCCATAAGCAATATGATCAATCTATATGTGACAAACTTGCTAGTGATTACTGGCTCGTGTTAGCTTAGGACTCATTTAATATATTTTAGAATTAAAATTAATTTTAATTTAATTCTTAAATGTTTTCAAGAGAATTTATTGGTTCCATATTTTATTGAAACTTGTTTCCTTAAATTTATTTAAGCTTTGTTTTAATAATTATTTTTGTTTTTCTTATGTATACTCAAAATGCATGAACTATAATTCTTTTCACGATTTCTTAAAAAAACTTCCCTAAATCAATTCTTAATTCAAATTATATGATAAATAAAAAAATAAATGATGGATTATCTAAAATGTTTGTTTTCCTAAACTATTAGCTACAAAAATCAACACAATTTTTGTTGACATATCTAATTGTATTTTTATTCTTCTATTACTATTTTGTGCAAATGTGAAAAAAAAAACAAACTCACTGATGTCTATCAATTAGAAAAGATCCTTATCAAACCTCTCAATATCGAGTTCGTTCAAGTTATTTTGACAACCAAAACTATTTAACATCAAATTTGAATCAATTAGACATAAACCAGAATTGTATTTATTTCTTTTCTATGATTTTTTGATGCAGTCATCATTGTTTTTGTTAAATAACTATTCTACCTATATGTATGTATGTTTGTTTATGCAAATTTCTTTTAATCTTAATAGAAACCAATAAATAAACGTGTGAAACTTTAATTAAATGCAAATTTTTTGATTGGATTTTGACAATTTTTTAAAATGTTACAATAACAAAATTTCAGGAGATTATGCATTGACTGCATTTAGTTTTGAAAAATAAATAATTTATCAAATGCTGTTTATATGAGTCAAGTAAAGTCAAGGTGCCTTTAGTTTTGCAAATGTCAAACATCATAGTGTGCAAAATATTCATTATTTTCTATCGAAACTGTCTTAAAAAAGCTTCAATGTCACCGAAATGATTTTTTTGTAAATCATTTTCTGTTGACAGTCCTTTTGGCTATCGATGAACACTTGACGTTTTATAGAATGCTCATTCAACTTAGGAGTTTAATTCTTCCCCATAGTTAGTTCTATGGAAGTCAATATGTGTAAAAATATGTATATGGGACCATTGAACTTCTTTGCACAGCGTCTTATAAAACCAAGAATTGAAATTCCTTTATTGTTAATAAAATTGAGGTGATGTTTAAATTCTAAATTGGAACAAAAATAAACAACTAAAAAAGATGAGACAAAGTTTTTGCTGCGAAATACAAAAAGCAGATACACTTTCGATTCGTATTTTTTAGTTAAAATTATCGTCTGGCATTTTAAAGATTTAAGGGAAAGGCTATATTTTTCCTATACTAAAATTTAAAAGAACACGATCATGGGTGGTCATCAACAAAAATGATGAACCTCACATGACGAAACGTCGTTAATAGACAAAATAAACAGAGAAGGACCAAGATGGCTTCCCTGGGGAACACCATATTGAGCAACAAAAGGCAATTTCTAAATCTTACATCATAGGCTCTGTTTTCAAGGTATAATTTGATCCAAGCTAAGAAAAAAGGTGGAAAACCAAGAGCTTTAAGTTTAAATAAAATAATTCCGTGGCTAAGTTGGTCAAAAGTCAGTGTACACCCATTCAAAGCGTTTGAACATATGTTTGAGAATGTGAGAAGATTTGTAACAGTTTGCTGTTCGCAAATGAGAATCTTACTAAAAAATGCTACACTCTCACAAACAAATTGTTCAAACAATTTAGGAATGCAAGAAAGTTTTGCAATAGACCTATAGTTTGTTATATCCGACTTGTTATCTTTCCTGAAAATTGATGTGAGAAATGACTCCTTTCATATACTGGGAAATGGCCATCTGATTTTTTCTTAAAATTTACAAGTTTCCAAAATTTTGTAGGATTCTGTTTCAAAGGTGCCCATACCAGTAACAGGACTAGAGTATACAGAATTAGAAGAAGAGTTAAATTTATTAAAGAGTTCAAAATAAAAAGAGAAGTTGATTGGAGACAGAGTTTTGAGGTAAGTTTTCCATCGCAGTTAACGCAATTGTTGAGTTAAATTTGTATTTCTTGATTTCTTTAAAGGCAGATTTTGTTCCAAACAATTTTAAAGGATCTTTTAATAATTTGAAACTGCTTCGTCAATATAAACGTAAATACATAAATGAATTAATACACTTTATAGGGTAAGGACAAATAGAATTTTAGTGATATATCATGTATCAAATCGAATAATCGGTGGATTTTCACTGCTTTGGTATTGTCTTATGAATGTTTGGTTTGTGTCTTTTATTTTCTTTCCAATGGTTATAGCACAAGTTCATTGGTGCAATGTTGATGTTGAGTAGAACCACGGAACAAGAAGAATCATTTTAAGAATCTTGTTTTGAGATATTTGCAAATTTTTAATATGCATTTTTGGGCATTTCCCCAGGCTAAAAGTCCGTTCAAAATAAAATTTTGAAAAACGACTTTGAAAATAGTGAGTTACTTATGGTTGTTGAGTAAAGATTTTCAATTTAGTAAGTAAGTAACAAATTCATTTATTTATATCCTTATATATACAAATTTACAAGTTTATGAATTGATAAGCTATGGCTTAGCCGTCAGCCTGGTTAGCAAATTTTATAAATAAATTACATGTTTTGTTAATTCACATTTTTCAATCTTAAATTGGTATAAAAATCAAACATATTCCGTCATTAGTAAGAATCTATACTTAAATATGGCTTTTAAAAAGTTGATTAAGGTCTTCCAATCACATTCGTTCAAAATTTGGAGTGTTTCTTGCATGGTTAATGTATTTTTACCAAAAAACACTAGCCTCTGTTGGTAAAATATTGGACATACACTTATGAAGTGATAACAATCCTCCTTTGATTTTAAATTGCATAACGTACAAAATTGATTGAAGCTGCCGTTATAGGGTCTAGCATTTAAACTTATAAGTTCACATCTTGCTTTAAAAATGAAAGAAATGTCCTTGTAGCTAAGTCCATCATGGAAGTAGTTTCGTTGGTTTAGGTTATAGTTGAGCTGAGAGTATAATACTCTACTATCTGATTCGCGAGCTTTATTAATAAAGGATTCTCGAACTATGTCTTCATTCTTCTGTATAATCCTGTAAAGTTGCTCCTTTAAGTTGTTTAAATTGTTGAAATCTATATACAGTATCTCTCCACAAGTATTATCGATATCTTGCCATTTTTTCATCCACCAATCTTTATTCCTCAGTTCGTACAAAAGCATTTTTTTCGATAGTCTATTCTCTTGGTATGTACAAGTTTTAATAATATAATCAGCCTGTGCCTTGAGTGCGCTCGTGAGAAGTTTCGGTATTCCGGTTTCTAAATACATTGCATAAATCGGTGTATTTTGCGGTAGGTTGAAGAGTTTTCTCAAAAAATTCCTTTGAAATTTTTCTATCACTTCGTACTCATCTGCACCCCAGACCTGAGAAGCGTAGCAGAGAGTTGATTTCACAACGGCATCAAATATTTTATATTTGGCTGAAAGGATTATTCTGTCGTTTGAAAAAACATTTTTCCATGATAAATTCAACAAGCTTTGAGAGGTGCTGGCTTTTTCCATATGGTGTTTGTTGAAATTTAGGGTTGAATTTTGCTTAACACCTAAATATTTAATTTCTTTGGATATTTCTAAAAGATTTCCATTAAAGTACCATCTATTTCCGCTAAGGTTTCGTGAGAATCGTGAGAAGATCATTATTTTTGACTTGTCTGTATTAATAGATAATCCCCACCTATCACAGTAATCTGCTAAGCGATTTATCATCAACTGTAGGTTTTCTGGTGATTCCGACAACAGGACAAGGTCATCAGCGTACAGTAGCACATTTATAACAGAATCAGATATTAGTATTTCTCCAGGTAAGGCTTCCTCTATGTCATTTATGAACAGCGAAAACAACAAGGCACTGAGTGGACAACCTTGTTTTACTCCGGTACATGTTTCGAACCATTCTGAAAATATCTTCCCATCCCAGACTGCTGCATTAGTTCCAGTATACCTATACATCGCTTTAATTACTTTCAAAAACCTCGAAGATAGACCCAATTGTGAAAGTTTATAGAAGAGTGCGCTTCTGTTTACAAGGTCAAAAGCCGCTTTGAAGTCCACAAAGAAAGAATATACTTTTTTGTTCCTTGCTTGAAAAGCTTTTATGATTGATGAAAGAGTGAAGATCTGGTCTATTGTTGAAAAGTTTTTTCTAAATCCGGCTTGGAGATCCGACAGAATGTTTTTCCTTTCGACCCATTTTTCAAGTCTCTCTACTAGTATAACGCAGAATATTTTTGTTAACACATTCAAAAACGATATACCTCGGTAATTTTCAGCGATGTCTAAGGGACACTTTTTGTGTATTGGATAAATTACCGTCTTCTTGAAAGAGGAGGGGATGTCAGCATTTGAAAAGATTTTGTTGAAGAGTTCCCTTATTTATCAATGCATGTGTGAGGAGAATTAATACAGAACTCATACAGAATCCCATCTTCACCTGGTGCCTTTCCATTTTTCGCTTTTTCCAGTACAGCTTTTATTTCTTCTATTGTTATCTCACCATCTAACGTTTCATCAAGAACATAAGGTTCCGCATAGCAGTAATATTGGCTTGGGTTATTGCCTAGAAGTCCTCTAAAGTGTGCAGCCAGAATTTCTGTAGATAACCCTGTGCCAATTTTATGAGTAATTCCGTTAGTTTCTCTAGCTATCTTCCAGAATTCTTTCGAGTTTTTGGTTTGACCTAGTGAAAGTGCTTGCTTATTTTTATATTCGATTTTATTTTTGTGACATATATCTTTGTAAGGAGCATTTGCTTCATGGTACCATTTTGTCAAACCACAATTTCGCGAATTTCGTGCAATTTTTAAAAGATTTATTAAGGGATACAAAAATCTAATTACTAGGTTTGTCTTATTTAAAATGTTTTGTGTACGTTCCTAAAATGTCAGTCTCTTGTCTAAGTAAACACCTAAGTACTTGACAGAACTACCCCAAGGAATAATACAGTTATTAAACTTCAGATTTGAGCTGGTTAAAAATTAGATTGACTGTTTATAGTATTTGAATATAAGATTAAGAGCATTTTGTATGTCATTTAAAATAGAAGAATCGTATTCACCTGAAGCATACACAGCAATATCATCTGCGTACATTCCAAAACCAGATCACTAAGTTCTTTGTTTTGATTGTAGTATTTCCTAGGGAAACAATTGGAAATTAGCTTAAATCCAATTTAGTTTTATAAATAACTAAACTCTTTGATTTTTTTTGGTCTAACTGTGAACTATTTCTTTCAGCCTAATCTGTAATGCTTAGCAGACCAGAGTTAAGCCTTAAGCCACAATCTTTAATCAATCCGAGTTTGCAATAAAAGTAAAGCTTCATATCATCAGCATACATGTGGAAATTATCTTCTTTAATACTTTGAGGTAGATCATTTGTAAATATTATTAAAAGCAGATACAGTACAGATCCCTGGGGAACTCCACTTAATATATTTTTGAACTGTGATCTAGAATCGTAATATTTCATTGAATCAAACTAACAGATCTGTGAAATTGAAAAATCATTTATCTTTTTATACTAGGAGCATATGTGTCATACTAACAGCATATGTTTATCAAAAGCTTTAGAGAAGTCCAACAAGATTACAAAAGTTACTAAGTCATTGCTGAAATAGAAGTTCTAATATTATCTGATACTTTTATCATAGCCGAAAGACAACTATGTTTAGGCCTAAAACCAGACTGTTTGTTACATACAAGATTATTTGTTTTGAAGAAACTGTAAATTTGAAAGTAAAGAAGTTTTTCTATGACTTTTGAGAAATATGGCAAAATTTAAATTGATCTGTATTCAGTTCAGAATAACATTAGCAAACTTCCATACCGAAGGAAAACATGATGTCAAAATGACCGAGTTGAAAATATTTGTTAAAACGTTTAGAATATGTGGGAGAATCATTTTGATAAATAGTGGATAGATAACATCTAAGCCTAAGATAACTTTTGAAACATCGGCTTGTTCTACTTCTGAACTATTAGTGCTTATTGAATCGATTGTAAATGCAATGAAATTTGTAACAAATTCGTTGCAACTTTAAGAATTTGTTACTAAGCTCATCCGTCTGATCCCCATGTTCCGCAAATTTATCCATAAAATTTATGATGGAAGATTACTATCAAGACTTTTGCAGTAATATAATTTTATATCAGCCAACGAAAAGAATTATAAAACTCGGATAACTTGAATCTTTTTCACCTATTATCTGCAGGATCACATTGATTTTTTAATTAATTGATTTCGGAGGTAAACCAAGAATTATTGTCCCCATACCTTACAACTCTTGTCTCGAGTATTACATGAATATTCAAATTCAACACTCAGGTCACGTATGTTAGTTTTCAAAACTTCAACTTGCTCATCTGAATTTACCAAAAAATAAGCTTCCTAACAGTTAACTTCGAATATTTATGCTCCAAAAACACATTTTTTTTTAAGTCTCTGTGATCTTAGATAAGAGGTGAATTTTAGAGTTCACTTTATAGATTCACGAAAACGAGATCATGTTTAGAAAACACTGAAACAGATAATTGATTATAATTTTCAACGTTACAGGAAATGTATCCAATAAAGTCTCATAGGTATTTGAAAAATAAGTTGGCGTTGTAATATTTACCGGATACAGATTAAGTGAGCGCATTGTTTGAACAAACGATTCAGAAGCTTCAGAAACAAGAAGATTGTAGTTGAAATCTCCACCAATGATAATATCCTTGAAAGAAGAAGAAATGCATTCGAGAATAGTATAAATAGGGTTTAAATTTATATAGTTTTATAGAAGTATATACACTACTCCCACCGAAGGCCCCCGATATCTTTACACCTTTTTCTTTGAAACAAAACAAAAGCAAAGGTCCTAGCCAATGCTCCATTATCGATTTCCTTAAAGATAGAATTTTTGAAGTATTCAAAGCCGCAAATGTTTGGATTGGCCACTAAAAATTTCATGGAAACAAAATAACAGTGGCGTCCAATTTCGTTTTCATTTTTCAAATTTCCACAATCAATGGATTTCTCTTAAAAAAATTCTCGTTTTTCAATATAAAATTATTAGGCCTCATCAGAAAAAAAAATTTCAGAGGCTGCTGTTGCAGAAGCTTGACTCGTTAAAAGTGATCAAACTGATCAAAAATATTTTGTCGTCAATAATTACCCGACATATTCCTAAAGAATCCTCTTGACATTTCTGATATGATCTCATTTTCCTGACAAAAATGTCTATTTAATTAACTTAATAACATCCATCAGAAACGTCAAAATAAAACGTCAATGCGTCATTGACATTCCAAAAATACTTTTATTTTTTAGTTAAGAGAATTTTTCTTTTGTCATATTGCTGCGAAACCTAAGAAAAACCTCAACATAATTGTTGTAAAAAAGAGTTACCTAAAAAAATGTGTAAACAAACTAATCAAATGTGAAAAAAAAGATCTAAAATTGGTTTGAAATTGACAATCTAATGAAAGGAGTCACATTCCGAACGTTATTCTCGAATGGAGTACGCTCCTTTTTCGGGAGGCGACACACGACACATTCTTCCAATTAGTATTAGAAATAGAAAATCAAATATAGTCATATAAATAGATACCCATACTGTAGTCTGGCAAGCCCCATCGTATAAACGATACGATACGTCCAATACGCAGCAATCGGATCCAAAACGGATCCAATCATGGTTCGAATTAATTGGATCATTCAAAAAACATGATCCGTGAACAATTTTGTTTGTTTATTATTATGTAAGGCTCTTTGTGGTATTCGTATATTCATGATAATGGCTATGTTGGTATAGGCCGCATTTAATGGCCCAAAGGCATCTTACAAAAAAGGGAAAGACAAAATTATATAAAATTGGGCGGGCTATATAGTTGGGCTATTGTTGTAAAAAGTTGTTGATATTTTCCTCTTTGTCCTTGTGTTTCTTGTATCTAAATATATAAAATGAACTGCACCCACGACTAAAGACCAAAAAATATTAATGGACAAAAAAATGCTCACGAATGCCTCAACAAATGGTATGCCTCGAGCTAAGCTTTAAAGTAAAAAAGATATAAAGGAAATGATAATGACCACTCAAGAAAAGGTCCAAACTCAATGTTTTTGTAATTTAACTTAAGCTCAAGCCGTATTGGTTATGACAGACCATATCATAAACCTACAAGCATAATTAAATGACTTAATAAATTCGAATACCTATCTCTACACATACAAGACCAACAAGGCTTGAAAAGAATTTTGTTTGTTTTTATTTATTTTTGTCTCTCTATTTATTGGATTTGAATATTTCCAAGCTTCGAACAAACCCAAGCTGTGGACTTCAGACCAGCAGAGGGAATAAAATTAAACGAATCTTTTGTGTGACAGACATGAATGTAAAACACGTCATTTATATGTCAAACTAGAGCGACAAGATCACTTTGACAATATACGTGACTTGATTATTAAAAGATTTATGGTTGAATTTAATGTCATTTTGTGTTTCGTAATAGTAGGAAGGATTTTGTTTTGTTTTTCTGTTGGCTATAAAAAGCCAATGAACTTTGGATAAAAATGTTGTTGAACTTTTGCTATTGTAGGAGGTTATGATATGACAATGATTAAGAGGATTATATTTGATGGGTATTTAGAAAACTGAAGAAGTTCATCTTTAAGCTCTTAGACTGATTGTAGAGTATTGGCATTAAGTTTACATAAAGATGTTAGATTAAAAAATGTCTGTTTATAGTTGTGATCAAATCCTTGAGAAATATCACGATCAGACAACTTTTCTATCGCTTCCCAATCAATAATCTTCTAATTCCAGGAATAACAAATCATTAATTGAATAAATAAGCGATCGAGCACCGAACCCGAATCGAATACCAACAGTTAAGGATGCAGGCGTTTTTAAATAATCATTCTTCAAGTAACATGTACGACAAATCTGCTCATTAACGTTGCCTCAGAGGTAAGAATGGGGCTCATAACTGAGGATGATAATATTTACATAATATCGGGATTATTTTGATAAATTTTAAAAACCCAATCAAACCAAGACTCGACGTTTCTGGTGATCAACCTGCTTGAGTTCTTTTAATAACTAAGTTTTCAAATTTTAAAGAACCTTACTTGTTTGAAAAGATCGGTGAGGAATCGTGAAACCTAGGTTTACATCAACACTATACGGCTGCAATATTCTTAATTCTTTTTGAAGCACGTAGTTTCTTCATTCGGTCGAAGATGTTGAGGGGTTTAAAAGCAAAAATGAAGTGCGAAAGTTTTATGAGCAGGTGAAACGAAATTCATAAATTCATAAACCTCGAACAGAAGAAAGTGAGAACATCATAGTGGAACCACAGTCAATGCTGAGGATATGGAAGGATCAATTCTGTAGAATGTATAAAGGCGACGACGAACCAAATTCCGCTGTCAGGCAGGATAATCCATTCAATATAGACGACGAAAGTAAACAATCCCGTCTTCCCGGCTTAGACGAAGTAAAGATTGCCATATCTAAGCTAAAGTCTAACAAAGCCGCCGGAGAAGATGGATGCCGAGCTCTTCAAAGTAGCAGGTGATAATTTGTTAGGAGCAAGCATCAACTTATCCGTAAGATATGGTGGCAAGAAAGCATGTCCGATGAATGGAACCTCAGTTTGCCCGATTCTGAAAAAAGGAGACCCTCTAAACTGCACCAACTATAGAGGCATCAGTTTACTTAACATCGCTTACAAAATCTTCTCTGCCGTAATATGTGAACGTCTAAAGCCCATCGTCAACATCCTGATAGGTCCTTATCAGTGTGATTCTAGACCAGGAAAGTCGATCAAATATTTACATTGTGACAGTTCCTGGATAAAACTCAGGAACCTCAAATCGATACCCACCATCTTTTTGTCGATTTCAGCTGCATAGAGCGCTGTCTAGTTTTGGCATCACTGCCAAACTCGTCCCTTCATGCAGGATGACCATGCAGAATTCGCGCTGCTCCATAAAGGTTAGAAACAACTTAATAGGACCATTCGATGTCAAAAAAGGCTTTAGACAAGGTGATGCGCTGTCATGCGTTTTTTTTTAAATCGTACTTGAAAGAATAGCGCAGAGCTCCCAGTTCAACACTAGAGGCATTATCTTTCAAAAGTCTGTCCAATTACTAGCATATGCTGAGGACATTGACATAATCGGAAGAACTCTGCCTGATGTCAATGAAGCTTTTGCGAGCATTGAGGCAGAGGCGGCATAACAACACCAGCGCTGAGATCAAACGAAGATTACTCTTGCTTATCGCTGTTTCTTTATAGGCTAAGAAAGCCACTGAGTAGTAAAGCCCTCTCTCGAGCGACCAAAGTCTCGCTGTATAAGACCCTCATCATCCCAGTCCTTCTATACAGTGCAGAAGCATGGGCCATGACAAAAGCGGATGAAAGCACCTTGGGTCGTTTCGAGAGAAAATTTCTTCGCGTGATCTACGGTCCCGTATGCATAGAAGGTGAGTGGAGGAGAAGATGCAACAACGAGCTGCACGGACTGTTCAGCGACGTAGACTTAGCCAGAAGGGTAAAAGTCCAGCGACTGAGATGTCTAGGTCACATAGAGCGCATAGAAATCAATGCTCCATCCCGGAAAGTCTTCGAATCCATATCCACAAGTTAGCGCAGTAGAAAAAGACCGTCGATCAGGTGGCGCGCACAATTGGGAAGTGACCTCACACAACTTGTAGTGCAAAACTGGAGACATCTAGCTAGGGACCGAGCTAGATGTAGAAGTTTGTTGGATGAGGTCCTAGTTCACACAGGACTGTAGCGCCACCTTAAGTAATTAAGTAAGGTTTCAATTTTGTACATTGCTAACTTCTTCCAATAGCTCGAATTTCTATCAGTTTGAATATTCCCAGGCGAAAAGGTGGTACCCGTGGCGTGATGGTTAGTGCGTAGGACTGTCATGCCAGGGGTCTTGGGTTCAACCCCTGGCTTTGTCTTCTTTCTCTTGCAAAAAAATTGGAAAATCCTCATGAGTAATTCTTATCATGAAAAGTACTTTCTCAAATTAGTTTGGATTTGGCACTAAACTGTAGGTCCCCTCAATCGCTGACATTATTCAAACAAGTCGGTCCTTCAAGACTTCAAGGCGTAGCAAAAGCTCTGTAGTTTTTCGAATTATGACTACAAAATGTGAACATTTTTGCAGTGAATTTTAACAATTTGAAATACGTAGCCTTCAATTTTTAGTTAGAGTGTACTTATTACTTGTCAATTGTCAAAAAATAACACCTTCCAAAGTGACAACTGCCCAAATAGGGAGCTTTTAAAAATTCAATCTCTTATTGGAAAACCAATTACAGAGATCATATAGACCAGGACTTTTTTATTTATACATAATCCATTACCAGAGTTGCTAAATTTCAAATAACGAAAGGAATCAGGTGCTGCAACAACTTGTGAAGATCAAAAGCTCCAATTATATTGGGCTAGCCACTAGACGAAAAAATCATCTTTTGTTTTCTGTTGTAAAACTGAGACTTACATAAGTACCTTCAAGGTATCTTCTAAGTCGATATTATCTGATTCTTGCCGAACTCAACAGTTTCTTCAGTTTTGTCAGTTTTGTCAGTCTTTTATACTTGTCAGATTTTAGATAGGTCTTAGGTGATATTTTGAACAACCGTCAAGATAACTAAGATCTCGATGAATCTTAAAAGCTTTGAAATTCGTCCGAGCCCAAAAACAAAACTGTCAGACCGTTTTTGATACCTAGACGAGACTAGCAAAAGCCTATAAGTCATCACCTTCTATCAAATAAATTGAAGAAATAACAAAAATATGTCTTTTATTTGGCATACATATGTACATACATATTCTAAAATTTAAAATTGTTAAAATCATGCTGTCATTTGTGCTTGAAATTTCCTTTTAAATTAATTCCTTATTCCCAATGGTCACATCACCTCTCATACAAGCCATCAAAAATTGTTTCCATAATCAAATTGACACCTTACATTTATGGGATGTGTACAAATCAATGGACTGACAAAATACCTCAAGATAAAAACTTCCATAAACAAACACTCTTTGCAACTTAGTCATGGGAAACATGTGTTCTAAATGACAACTCTTCAAAGACCACCTAAGTCGTCAAAGAAGGCTTCTTCACCATTTACCAAATATACAGAATTTTATAATTCCACCTGAACAATTCTTCTATACCTACACCTCACGATGAGCAGGCCCAAGGCTACCAAAATGTCGTTTGTTTCTTCTTCTTCTTCTTCTTTTTGTTTTTGTTTTGTTTCTCTTATCCACATTGATGACACTTTGCGGCACATTTTTATAGCGCCATTTTAAGTCAATCTTTTTTAAAAATCTTAGGCTATGTAGCAGCCGCAAAGCCGCCGCGCCGCCACCTGGCGATGACAATTTGATGCTTACTGACAGCTCGTGCTTGATGTATACGATCATTAATCTTCTGACTAATTGTTAGTTCGAAAAAGATTGTGATTTGTGAGGAAGGCTTTTAGATTTATGTCTTGAAATGGATCAGTTTAACGTTTACATCGCGATTATATATTAAAAGTGTTTTCGACAAAGACATCTAACATCAAATCAGCCTTAGGTTATCTATTATGGCTTTTATTGAGGTGTGCCTCCAATTTATGTCACTTTCAATTTAATCTTGATTCTTGATGGAAAGAACATGACACTTTGATGGCAGAGTATATGGAAAGACCTATACCCGGATCATGCTTAGGGCGCTCCTTAAATGTTTTATTTACCTAGAAGGTATTTCTATAATTCTACTGACACGTTTAATAGCAATTTGATGAATTATCAAGATTTTGTCAAAAAGCAATTATGAACTTATTGTTCGCTGTATGTACGTATATGTACCTGTTTTTCGTTTATGGAATAAGAAAAGGTTAAATAGGATTTTTACAACTTTTTTTATACTTACGTAAGATCGGCGCGGGTGTTTTGTCAACATGATCCAAGTTGGAAATGTTCTCAGAAAGTACAAAATAGAAAACAACAATAAATCATGTTTATTTTATTGGACGTAATAGCCATTCAGAAGAAGGCCTTGATCTTTGAACAGTTAATGAGCTTGCATTGTTTTGTGGTAAGGTAGCTACGAGTGTGTATCAATTGTTTAACCTTTGATAGAAGATGCCTCGTGTAAAGTTGATGATCGTGGTCGGGGTTATAAAACACAATGTATGGCATTCGTATGGCTATAAAAAGCTACTGTTTTGATTTGTGTGTGGGAATAATTTGACATAATAAGACAATTACTATACAGAGGCTGATGATAGTTCTTAACGAATGTTCTTGATGTTAAAATCTTTTATTCAACAAGAAAATTAATCATCAGATTATATTTTACACTTGATGGTCAAATGATTGATTCAAATAAATATATAGTATTGAAGAAAAAACTCTATGAATAGATATGTCACTAAAATATTTCTTAAAAGATTTGTGATTTGACACGTTGATTAATGAGAAGGTGATGATTTTATTATCTTCTTCTTGATACTTTTCCATGAATTTTTAATAACTACCTCCAACAAAATCAACCTTTAACGGCTAAACAATTAAATCAGAATTTTGTACTTGACATTTGGTTAAAATGTTGCCAATTTCCTTCTGTAAACCTTTAAGACCTTGTCATCATTTTATCCGATTTCTGACTTTTAATTACAAATCAAGGATGTTTTTTAGACGTGGGATTCTCAAAAAAAATAAAACGCATAAAATCTAAGGTAATGGTCAAGAATTTAGCTTTATTATGGAGATAATACCTTGCCATTATGTTTTTCAAAATTATTTCGGGCAAATGGCCACCGCGCCTGGCTCGCACAAATTACATCCGAGAAGCCCACTTTTCGATTACTTATGTTCAGCATTTGGGCAATATGTCAGCAAAATGTCAGCAATAATCAGCTGAATACTCTATTTCAAGGCGTCTCGTGCAACATTAGAGTATCACTACCGAAGGTGGCCATGATAGCGTTGATATCCATTGGAATATCCATTGCATACAAAAAGTATAAGGTTGGTCCTAGGACACTTCCATGCGGTACACCAGCTTTAAATTTCTTTTGTTGGTCGTACCGTACTCTTAAGAGTCGGTTCGTATTATTCGATTCCAGTATTACGAAGTACTGCCTGAGAAAGTTTCTATGCATTTTGTACACCATTTTCAAACGTTCATCATATACATACAATTGTCAAAAAGACCAACTGCTAAAAAAGTATCGCCAGATTGAAAACTACACGTCTAAAAAACACACGCCTTTTGTTTGCATTTTTAAATTTTAAGGGACTATTCACATGTGCTTTTAAAAAATTATAAACCTAAATTATGTGCAAATTGTAAACAAAAAGGTAGAAATACAGCTTTTTAATTAGCTTTTTCAATACCAAAATAAAATAAATTTGAGATAACAAATCGTTCGTCGTGAATTGCAATCTGATTGTAGCGAAATGTCAAACTCAATTCGCGTTCCACATACGACCCTTACTTGTGATCTTATGTGAATAGTCCTTAAGTCAATTTATTATGAAATGGAAAATCAAACTGAGCATAAATTAAGTGACAGCTGTCAAAAAGACAAAATCCGATAAAAATATTGCCAGACGTCCGCCTTGTTTATTCATTTTTTGTATTTGGCTCTCAAAGGGCTATTTACATGAGAGCGACAAAAGACCGACGAATTAATGAATAAATGTGATTTTAAACAATTTATAAACCTAAATTCTGTACAAATTGTAAACGAAAGGTAAAAATATAGCTTAAGTTTATCTTAAGGTAATAAAATTAAATTATATTTCATTGCCAAAATTAGATAAATTTAGGAAAACAACTCGTCGTGAATTTTAATCTAACGAACTATCTAACTCAATTCACGATCCACATACCATCCACACTTCAACAAATAAAATGTTTGCACGCCATTCTAATCTTAAAATGTCATACAATGTTGGTCGTTGGTCTTGTCTTACTCTTAAGTCTATTTATTATGAAAAAGAAAACCAAACTGAGCATAAATCAAGTGACAGCTGTCAAAACGACAAACACCGAGCCAGATTGAAACCCACACGTCACCGAAATTGCGTCTATATTTACAATTTCCTTTTTTCTTTTTTTGCTTGTATTGCATTTTTAATTTCTGACTCTTAAACATAATCTTCAACTTAAGGCAGAAAAGGTTTTAAAGACTTTTTAACAGGCTTTTAAAAGTAGGCATTTCTATAGAACGTTTGTTTTAAGAACATGAATAGTTCACACATTTTAAACGAGATAAGTTTTGTAAGATCTTTGGAAGTACATGGGTATTAATTTTGTGGTTTCAAGTGGGAAGCGCTGGAACTTTGTATCTGTCAAACACAGTTGTCATTTAAAGTGTCACACCAAAATATTAGTTAAATGTTTAATTTTTTAAAAAATCAAATAAAGAAAAAAGTAAAAATCGTTGCCAACGTGAGTTCATTTCCCGAGCTGACTATTTAAGACTTTCAAGACTTCAAAACAACAGAGATATTTAAAATATTTGCCACCTTGTATAGTGTCTTGAATGTCATAAATGAAACATTTGTTTCTGTTTTGTTCTAAATGCACCTATCCCAAATGCATATTAAACACTGCGCTTAACTATCTTGTCGGTTGTTGTAAATAATTTTGTAGAAACAAACAAAATACAAAATAAAAATTAAAATAAAATATTTTAATTGCAAACATTAAATATATACAAATAGTTTGTAGGCGGTGGGTTTGAGAGATGTTAAACACAGATATTCAATTTAGAAGCTTTTTAAAGTCTAGAAAATAAGACACATAGGTATCCCAACCGCACAATAACTATCATTGATGCCTTCTCACAACCACCACCACCGCCCGGCCCACCGACCGGATCGAATTGAATCGTGTGAACCGCAGTGAACGTGAATAAATATTATTTAACGCAAAATATAAAATGTCCAACCTGCTGTGAAGTGGATTTATTATTAATGGTAATGGGTGTTTTACAAATGCTAGCCTTTTTTCTTTAATTTTTGTTTGAGGTTAATAACTAGGTTAAAGTGTCTTAGAATTCTCTGTGATGGGAATGACCTTCAGATTTTGTGCTTTTGAAATCAACTTTTTGACGGTGAACAAGAAATATGAGTTTTGCAAATGGTCACGTTTAAGTTTCGAGGGCGGCAACGACGAGTTCGTTTGACGTTTTTAACATAAAGGTCAAGAGACTCCCCGCGTATTTGTTTGTATTTTGTAAAAAAAACCTAAGGTGTTTTGAAGGTCGACATTCTGCTCCAATTTTTTCAAGGTTCAATGTTTTTCATTTTTCTTAATGTTTGCATGTTTTGGTTTAGTTTTGGAGAAATTGAAAGATTCACTAATCATTGTGAATTTGTTCATAAATTATTATTGTGAGTTCACAATATTATGTGGACACGCAAAATGGCTGCTGAGCAAACTGCTTCGGGTCGTGCCGCTGTTTGGCGCTGCCATACCGCCGCCAACACGATTAAATTCAAATTCTCTCACAAACAATAACCGTTGTCTCGCAGCATCAGCATCAACATCAGCAGCGGTACATAACAACAATCTATTTTGATACACAATACTTCGCAAAAGGGAGCAAACTACATGAAGATTGCAAAATACTTGCCTCCAACTCCAAGCTTCAACAACCTGCAACCTGCAACCTGCAACTTTTAAGTCAATAACGTGCGCCTTATAGTTTGTCTTTTTTTCCATAGTGAATGAGAATGACAAACACTTGTTCAAGTTTCCATAGAAAAGCATACTCAGCCTTAAGATTATGGTTGTTTTGATGATGATGATGGTGGTGTTATACTTGCGCCTGAGACCGAGATGCAGGCAAAAGATTTCAAAATGTTGGCGGGCTTTCAAAATCAAAAGACTATTCGAATTCGGATGCGGATCAAAATGCGGCATCTGTGAGGTAGATGGATGGTGATGGCGATGGATTTAAGCCGGTATTTGTATGGTTGGGTTGATTGTGCTATGTATGTATGTGTTTCTTGTTTTTTTTTGTTTTGTTTTTGTGGGTGGTACATTATTGTGATCTAATTGATGTAATAACGATGGATAATTGTTGTTTGTAGAGTTGATTTATTAGTTCATGTGAAAAGCAGTGCAATTACATAGGTTTTGTATTTTTTTTTGGATTTGATTGCGTTAGTCAATAAAATAGAAAAACAGTGTAAGGACCAAGCACTCTGACTCAGCATTGGGCAAAGAATAGAGTATTTCAAAATTCCATTTTCTAAGATTGCCTTAAACTGTAGCAGAATGACAGAGTAGTTTAAATCAACATGTGTGGCATTAAAACTTCTAATGAGGACTAATCTATGAAGGATTGATAAATAATGTGTCTTTCCTAATTTATAATTCACTTTAAGGGCAGTTTATAATTGTCATACTTTCCCATAGCTTTTAGACCATCAGCTAATGAGGCAGTTGGTATGACTTTGTAGTCGCTGATTGTCTAAAACAGAACATTTTTAATAACATCTGTAACCTTTACAATCTTAAGGTCACGGTGTAGATCGCTATTCCTTATATAACAAGGGGCATTTATTATTCCATGAAGGACTTTGTTTTAGAATTTTTAGATGGGGTCAGTATTTAATTTCTTTGTATAAGGCCTAACAGTTGGATACCATATGTCCAAACGGGTTAAGTACATGCTTATATAACATTAGTTAGTTTTGGATAGATATAGGTCAGAGTTATTTCCTATTAACCAGTACATTTTTCTGTACTTCAAACTTAGCTCTTGTCTTTTCTTTTTGATGTAATCTTTCCATTTAAGTTTTGCATTCAAAGTTATACCAAAGTGTTGGGTAGTATTGGAGTAAGGTTCTTCTGTTTTATTTACAGAAATTGAAACATTGTTTATGTTATTGTTTCTAAAATTTACATAGTACGTCGATTTTGTTTCATTAAGTTTGATACGACATTTTTGAGTCCAAACACTTAATTTATTGACTGAATTTTGCAATTTTGGTGTAGCCTTTGCAACGGATATAACTGACACCAATTTTTCGACGGTTCGTAACATAAGATTTCAGTATTTCGAAGTTTTGGCTGGGAGGGTCCCTATATGCTGTTGGTACACAAGTCCCAACTGCCAAACCTTATTAAATGTTGACTAACTTCTTAGAATAAAGCCAAACATACTTATTTTTCTTAAATTGCTTCTTACACCACTTCAGTAATTCGATGTACTTTACGGAATGTTTATTTTTAAATCCAAACTGATCGTTCGGAAATCTTCTTGCTGCTACTATTTTGATGTTCAGCAAAAAGATCAGCATTTTGTTTCAGTTTTTCTATTAATTTGCCATCTCAAGATTTTATTCGCCGGTTTTATGTCTGAGTTGCTTTTAGACGATTCGCTGATTTCCATAAAGGGTCTCCGTTAGAAACATTTGTCGTCAGGATCTTCAAAAATCTACTGAGAGAATCATTTCTGAACTTACTGATTCTTGTTTTAGTTCTTTCCTAAGAAACTGTCTATAACCTTTAAATGTTCTTTTCTTTTGAGCTCTTCTTTTTTCCAAAATCAGCTCCTTGATTTTGACAGGATATGTTACTTCTATTTCTCTTGAGGTCGAAATAATTGAAGTACTTTCTTCGGCAGCTTGTTGCATCAGCAATAAAGTGTTTAACTTCACTATTAATTTGTTCAATGTTATCTCTAAATTCATTCCAGTTTGTTCTCTTATTCGTGAGCTTACGAATTGAGATGGATAGATCACATTGAACGACATCAAGGATCGTCTGGAGGAACAGTTTGTTTTCCATCCCTAATGCTAGCTACTATCAAAGACCTCGCGTTGCACCTACTTCTTATTTTTGTTAAATTTCTGAAACCTGTTACCAAGTTTAATAAGGGTTTTGAAATAAAAATTATTCAAAAGTAAAAATTGCTAATCTGTGAACAGAATTAAAATAGAAACGTATACATATGTGTATGCATGTAAACAAAGCTGCAAGAATTCAAAACTTTTAGGTTGCAGTATTTTTAACACATCAAGTTGAACTATTCAAACTAATTCCTTGCTGGTTTTATGGATGTTAAAATAAGCTCAAAATATTCTATCTACATACATTATTCGCTATTTGCAATACAAAATAAGAAATCCCGTGAGCGAGTAATGTCAGTAATGTTGGGGACCTACAATTAAAGATTCTTCTTAAAAAATGAGTTTGTTGCTTCTAGAAACATTTTTCGATCTTAAGATCGGTAACGTAGTAAATTAATTTCCAAAAATTTAATATCCCCCATTTTAGTAAAAGCACCACGTTTACAGAAGAAATTGACAATTGTTTAATTTTCAAATATTTCTGCATAAATAATTGGTAACATATATTATGCAGCTTAAATGCTCTCTCCCCTTAATTAGTCTACGATCCTATACGAAGCTTATCCACCCACATTCTTACTCCCAATGCCTCATGTAGACCATTTAAGTGGCACAAGATGCTTTAAGGCCAGCACTCATGAAAGGCTACATGCAGCCCAGCATTTCCTGACGTCTCTAATTCACGCATAATTATTGAGGCCTACTATTAGACACACAAATAATTTGAATCTGTCAAAAAAAAATCAAAACCCAAAAATCGACAGCTTACTTTTACTGGCACGTGATTTTTGAATGCATAGTTGCTGTATATTTGTAAAACGTACATAATTACATAGCGCTTTTATCAATTCGGCAGCAGGTCCAACAGCTCCATCACCATAAGTTATAAATCTTGAGCCTATGCTTGATAACTTGATATCTTCTCTGAGTCAGAGTTAAAAAGACAGAATTGTTGATCAGAATAGTGCATCGTTTGATTTTTTAATCTTTCAACAAACTATTATGACTGATTTGGGAATTCTAATAGGAGCGGATACTCAATCCAGTTTTTGCAATGACAACCCTTAATTTTCTTGACTTGGGTCAATTCAATTTAAGAACATTTAAGCTTCTTTATTCTAAAGAAGTCTTTTCTGAAAACTCTTCTATCAGGTTTCCAACGATATATTGAGTAAACTTAAACTAAAAATAAAAATTAATGAGATTCCAGTCTTCTTTAAAACATCATGACATCACTTTAAAACATTAAAGCATAAACAAAAGTTAAACAAAAAAGAAGACATCAGCCAATTTATGCAAAAGGTTACATCTGCTCCAACAATGACCAGATCTGAATTATCTTGTCCATAATTGGTTGTAATTCAGCTCAGATAAATAAAACAACAACAACAACACCAGCAGAATCATAAACTGACAGCAAACATTTTTCAACAGTATGAGAAACAATTTTTTTTTTTAAATATATAGGTCATCGTCTGATGCCAAACAAGAATCTCAACATCATCTCAATATTCCCATCATGGACCATAATAAAATTCCCTGACTCAAGTCAAGATGAACATCATCAGAAAAAAAAGAAGCATTACAGCCTTGAGTTATGACCAATAACAATTTATTCGCTTATGTAACTCACATCACATCACCAGCAACAGTGCTACTGCTACTGCCACCACTTTGGTTGATGATAATAATAATTCTCTGCTATACAAAAAGATGCATCGTCTTTCGAATTCAGTGTTTCAGACTCCACCACGGTTCTGCAACCACCATAAAAGATGTCACATTAAATATTGTGTATTACAAACGATGCAACAAATGATACCCACAAATGGCACCTATACCCACTGCAAGACTGCAACAATACTTCTTTTCAAGTCGAACAACCAGCAGCTCACGATGACACGACAGTGACACCACCACAGCATATTCTCGTCATTGTTGCATCCAAGACGAAGACACTGACTTCACTATATAGAAACTGTTAAGACAGAGATGATCTCCATCTTGAAGTAAAGAAGCTGAAACCTGAGAATATGCACTTCATATTATCCAGATCAGAAATCCATCAGTTGAATCTGAAGGTACCTTCAAGACAGCTAAGAACCTATAGGTAAAGTTACGTCTTCTTCTTGAGTTTAACAGTCATAAATCAGATAGATACCACTACCACCACCACCAGCCGCGGCACCGTCTTGATACGAAATATTGATGTCAGGGATGAGACAGCACAGAAACAAAACAAAGAAAATAAGAACACTTTCAGAACTTATCAGAAACATAATTCCAAAATGAAGATACGTCATTTTATGACACGGTACTCCACTTTTCGGTTGAAAGGTGAAGCTGCCTGCTTGTCCGAATCTGAAAGAACGAACTTGGCCACATATCAAGTGCCAAACAAAGTCCACCCAATCCCAGCTGTAACCAACAAGCAGCTGCCTAGAGTCTATAGCTTTGAAATCTGTGCCAGTAGGAGGCATCTATAGCACAGCAGTAGTGTTCGTTCAAATCAAAACCCATTGATGCCGAAAATCCAAACCGGATTCCTTCAGTTTTTGTTTATTGTTCACATTCGTTCGACTGAACTTGCAGGTTCAGCTTTTTGGTCGGTCGGTGGGTCAATATTTTCAGAGCGCACACTTGTTTTTGCTTCTTCTTCGGTTATAATTTTTGCTTATCCTCTGCCAAAGTGAAGATCGTGCCATGTGAAGAACTGAAGAAGAGCCAAATCAATGTTCACTGAAGCTCACGGTCAGGGCTGGATTGTGATAAAATAGTTCAAGGCCAGGAGTTTGATCTTTTTTCGTGTTGTCATTGAGCTACAAATAATATTATTGTAAGTACTTACATTGGAGCTTGATGATGAATCTGAAAACAATGAAGAAAAGTGGAAAGAAAATTTTCACCATCTATAATTATGCTTTTAAGAAAGAATCTATAATTAAAAACAGAGACTTGTCTCTTTTTCTTCTTCTTCGAAAATGAAGTTTTCGTTAAGTTTTGACAGATAAATCAATCTTGATTCTAATAAATCATTCTTGATTTAATTATTTTTTTGAGTGACAGAAGACGGAAATTTAGTAATGATTTCATGCTCAAAATTATGGATGGACCTTACATTTTCTTCTCAGAACATTAAGAGAGCGCTCAACCAACGGGCCTAAGTCTTCCAAGCCTGATGCTTTATTTCTTATTACATTGCATAACCAGAGAAGGTTTCCATAAAATCCTATTGCAATGACGATAAAGCATTGTTGGAAGAAATGGCAATTCGTTCAGTTTCGTTCAGTTTTGACTTGCAAGTGGAAAAATGTTGAGTTAATTCAGAAAAATGAGAAGTTAATTCAGGCAAAGTTGTGACCTGATGAATTTGATAAATCTATAATCTATAATTGGTAGTACCCGTGGCATGATGGTTAGTGCGTTGGACTGTCATGCGAGAGGTCTTGGGTTCGATCCCTGCCTGTGCCACCTTAACTTAAAAAAAAAAAAAAAACGGGTGCTGCCTCTTGCGAGGAATTGACAAATTCTCCAAGAGTAATGCTTGTCATGAAAAAGTGCTTTCTCAAATTAGCCGCTCGGATTCGGCATAAAACTGTAGGTCCCCTCCATCCCTGACAACAGTACTCGCACACAGGAATGGTTGAGAGTTGTAAGTCACTAGGCCCTGGTTCTCTACGGACTGTTGCGCCACCTAATTTATTTATTTATTAAAATCTATAATTGAAAACAGCATCTTGTCTCTTTTGCTTCTTCCTCGAAAAGAAACTTTTCGTTGAGTTTTGACAGATAAATTAATCTTAATTCTCAAAATGACATCTTTATGTATATTTAGTATATTCCCTTTCAATTTCTCAGACGCTCAGAATTTTGGATGGACCTTACATTTTTGTTTTCAAAACTTTAAGAGGGCCCTCAACCAACGGGCCTAAGTCTTTCGAGCCTGATGCTTTATTGCTTAAACCTACATTGCATAACCAGAGGAGGCTTCCACCAAATAATATTGCAATAACGTTATAGCAGTGGTAGAAGAAGTGGCGGTGGCGATGGCGATGATGGCGTTGCACCGATCATCGATCAAGTTGAATTTGAATGCAAAAGCATATAATGGCTTTTCAATTGTTGGCTGGAGCTGGAATATTTTGTTGATGATGCTTGCGTCTGGTAGCTCTCTTAACCATACTTCATCAGTTGACCTTATAACTAAAATGGCAATCGCAAAGCAAAAAGAAAAACAAAAATCTGTGCGCGATTGGTCTGATGCAGTCTACTATTTTAATATTGAAACAAAAAGATGAACAGGTTAAAAAAGAAGTTTTTCTATCAACAATTTGAACTTGTGTCGTCGTCGTCGTCGACGGTAAAGCTGGTTTATCGTTTTTTACTTGCGACATATAGGAACTATATGGCAAGTTTTGCATTCGTGCAAAATTTCGAACTCGAGATTTTAATCAAACATGATATTACGATGGTAGAGAAGTCGAAAAAAGTGGGTCCCGCGATTCCGTCCGGTCAATTTTGTCTGTCTGCCCACGCTCCTACAGCCTATACCATTGGGTCGATTGAGTTCAAACTTGGAAGTTAAGGTTTTGAGCAGATTCGCGTTAGGCGTTTTTTTCATTTTTTTTTTTAAGATCAAAACTAACAGTGGCCCCCATACAATTTTTTTGGTCAAAAAACGATAATTCGAATTTTCTCAAAAACAAACCGATAGATTTTTTTTTAATTTTCTCTAAAATTTTATTTTTTAACTTGGCTTCTTTTAATAAGAAAAACATATTTTTGTATTGCTCAGGAAAGGTACCGCTCATAGAACCGTTATTTTGTTTTTAATTTTCTCAGCAACTTATGTACTGATTTCAATAATTTTTTTTGTGAATAAGCTCTTATATTGCTTTAACAATATTTGATTATCAAAAGTGCATTTATTTTTTGTTTGGATTTTTAAAAAAATATTGAATTTTTTTTTTCAAAATCCTATATCTCAAAAACGGGTTAATATTTTTTTACGAAATTCAAATGTAGAACGTATATTTACAATCACTAAACAACTGCATACCAAAAATATTTTTAGAACAAAATTGAAAAATTTTATATATAAAAAATTAATTTAAAAAAAAAACCGCTCTAACGATTTTCGAATTTTTTTTTTGAAAAATCAAGGGCTTTTTTATTTATAAAATGGCATTTAAATTTTTGAAGACAAACTTATTTTTCAGGTAAAATTTTGAATCTTAAATTAGTTTTTTTTTTTTAATTATTTTAACTGTATTGAATGTAACCCCCTCCCAAAAAAATTGAAAAATGGAGGTTTTTTCGACGAATCAAATGGCATTTATATCTTTGAAGACAAACTTATTTTACAGGTATATTTTTAAATCTTATATACATAGATACTTTTTTAAACAGACTCTTTGAATACAGGAGCAAGTTCGTGCGACCCAGTCGTGCATTTTATTTTTCTTTCAAGATGCAAATTTGAATGCTCGCGTTTCTTTATAAAATGTCGGCGGGGTTTTATGTTTGTCGTCGATCGTTTCGGTTTGTTGTCGTGTTTTTCCACTTTATTGCTGCTGTTTTTAAAATTGAGCATGACATTAACTTTTTGTTGGATTGTTTTGATGAACAATAAGCTCAAAGAGTGTCTGGAATGCAGTTACTATTTTCTATGACATCTCTGATTGTACGCGCATATAGAATGAACATTTTACACTCTATACCAATGGATCACGATTTTAATAGTATACCTTTACTTGATTTGATTCTTGAGAATTTAGAATGCTTTACGAATTTATTCAAGATGCTCCGTACATTTCATCTCATCTACTGACCCGTTGACTTTTAACGTTCTCTGGCTGTGACAAAGATCACTGATCGATTTTATGTAGGAATTGTACTTGGTAGGGATTTAACATTTGTTATTGTGGGAAAATTTCTATAATGATAGGAATAATATGCATTATATATGACATGAACGTCTTCTTACCATAATAAGAATACATCTAATTCACAAGTTAGAATCAAAGTTATCAGATCGCTTAAGTGAAAAAAGTGATCAACAGTGGGAACTTGTCAATGCACTTGTATGACAGGAAAATCAGACAACTTTCATGTATGTAGCTTAATAAGATTGGAATTGAACAATCGACAAAACTGTTTGTCACATTGATTCTTTATGTCAAAAGGACAGTTATGTTCCTTTTTCAAAAGAGACAACTTTCCCCTTTTGTTCTTTTAAAAACGTAAAAATAGTTTCATTCGTTAAATGTCATATTAACAAAACTGGTTGACATCTTACGTCAAAGTAACATTTTTGTTCATTTTTCAAAACACAAAGTTTTACCCTTTATTTTTTTTTTAAACGTCAAAAGTTGTACGTTAGAGAAATGTCATATCAACAAAACTGGTCGACCCGTTGGCTCCTTACGTCATAATGACAGTTTTATTCTTTTTCAAAACACAAGGCTTTCCCCTCTTATTCCTTTAAAAATGTCAACATTGTTTGTTCGAGTAATGTCTTAATCTTAATCAACAAAACTGGTTGACACTTTGACTCCTTACGTAAAAATGACAGTTCTGTTGTTTCTCAAAACACAAGGCTTTTCCCTTTCATTCTTTTAAAAACGTCAAAAATGTTTCGTTAGAGAAATGTCATAATCAACAAAACTGGTCAAAAGTACAGTTTTTTTCTTTCTTCAAAACATCCAGTCTTATTTTTTTTGAAACGTCAAAATTGTTACTTTCAAGAAATGTCATAACCCATTTGATATTTGACAGTTATTTTAATTGTAGCTCAAAGTTTGTGTTATTAACAATTTGGATATGATTCACTGGAAATCTTCACTAATTCACTGTATTTTTGTTTTTTTTTTTACAGAATTCACCCTTGCCCAACACAAACGTTCCTCTTCACGCATCACAAGTTCCCGTTCATTTGGCACAAATGTAAAATCATCTTCCTCTTCAGCGACAGGAGTTAACTTTGATTGTCCCGAAGAATTTGGCTATTATCCGCATCCCAACGATTGCACTCAATATTATGTTTGTGTATTCGGGGGTGCACTTCTTGAGAGTTGTACTGGTGGCCTTATGTATAGTCATGAATTACAAACATGTGATTGGCCAAGAAATGTTGGTTGTGATGTTATTGATGGTGGTGGTGCCAGTATATCGGTTCCATCTGGAGGAGGTTCATCTTCCTATCGTGATGTTACACCTAGAGTACCACAAATCAAACAACAACAACAACAGTCCTATCAACAGCAGCAGCAACAACAACAACCGCAAATTCCTCACCGTGATCGATTCGGATCTTCATATTCCAGTTCAACACCATCAATCCAATCGAAACCAACTATTGTCCATCAATATCAACCTCGACAACAACAGCAACAACAACAGCAGCATCATCGTGTGATTCAAGCTCAAGTTCAAACACTGCCACCTCCGCCAGAGCTACGAGTTGCTCCTAATCCAGTGATAACATCCCGAGGACAACCCAAACCATTGCTTGATTCCCAAGAAGACATTGCTAAGGTTTGTAAAGAATAAAACATGTTCCTTCCCACGTCCTTCAATCATGATGTGATTTCTTTTTATAGCTCTACGCGGATGCACATGACAGTTTGCCACCTGTGGAAGAAGAAGAAAGTGATCGTCAACAACGTGTCTACCGTGGCCAACCTAGTACCGTAGGACAAGTTCAACGTGATCGAGATGGTATCCTCCATCAAGCTAGCATCAATGCCATTCCAAATCATGGTAAAATTGGTTCATTCGCCTATGGTGCACAGATTAACCAGTACCGGTAAGTGCTGCTTTGCAAAAATCCCTTCTCAAGATCTTCCCTATTCTCCTAATTTATCTTCATTTTCATTTTTATTTTTCGAACAAAAACAAAACATAAAACTCCTTGTCACTCTTTATATTCATGCGACCATAATAAACGTGCTTAAGGCTTTATCAAGACGTTGACAATTCAATCGACTCAGAACAACGACGACGACGCCGACGACGTGATGTACAAAATGTGACAGTTGACGTAGCTGAGACGACATTATCAACACCGCCCATGGCAGTTACAGACCAAACAACAACACCTAATGTCAAACAAGATGATGAAAACACATTGACAGCTACGGAAAATTATTCTGACACTACAGACGACACTGACACATCAGAAACTGATACACCCAATGATGATTTTGACTCAATCACTTCTGATGACATCGATGACTCTGATACTGATGAATCAGTGCGATCCACACGCCAACTTCGTCCACAATACAATGCACGCTTAAATCGGTGGCAGTTATCCTCATCAAACTACAGAGCTGTCGACTCGAATCCCTATCAGCAACAGAGCTTTTCATTTGGCGCCTTCAATCCATACCTGGCGCCTCCACTTAATCCACACTTAAAGGGTCCCAAAGGTCACCCACTCGACTTCAAGCCAAAGAATCCTTACTCTAGTCTCGGGTATAGCATCAGTGGAACTACTCAATCTCCGTTGGACCTTTATAAGCCATACTATCAACCATCGCCTACAAATCGGCCACCAATTTTCCAGCAACCAGATGTTTTGCCCTTCCTCCTACAGAGCCTCAAGGAAATCCAACAACAGAAAAAGAAAAAGCAAGAAGCTGAAAATTTCTCATATTTTCATCTTGGCACTGAACCAGTTAGACCTGTAACACCTCCTAACAAGCCGATTCCCAGTTCTCACTACTCCCAGTTCAGTACAGTAGGAGGGTTTTTCAATAACTTTGACAATCCACAGACGTACAACTTCAATCCAACCTCAACCAACCAGCAACCGAAAGTTGTCTCCCAGTTCAGCATCGCCTCGCCACAAGTTGAAGTTTCCACCGAGAGCAACTACTTCCAATACAATATCCTCCAGAATCAAAAAATGAAGAGCTATTATACCACGACGACAACACCATTTCCACAAACTTCAAACTTTCAAATTGTCTCAGCACCAAATCTTTCCAGCGTCAGCCCAACTGCCAAACCATCGACTTCCCACAGCAATCCCAGTGTTCAAACACACCAGTTCAGATTTGTCAATCTAACCACAACACCAGTGCCATTTTATTCCAAGCCGGGCTCAATATCGTCCAACTTTAACTTGGGCGAGCTCATGTCCGGTATGAAGGGTTCGGATATGGAATACATGCAGCCTGCTCTAATGAATATGTTTAAGTATTTCAAGCAAACAACAGGTCCTGCTGGGCACAGAGACAAAGTCACACAGTCCCCTGTGCAAACTACAACCGATAACGAAGAATACGAATACTACGATGAAGAAGAAGACTTGAAGACCAAAAAGCCAACACCAACTACCAAAGCTCCAAAGGGCTATGAGAGTTTTATAAAGAGCATACCCAATCAGTCTTACAAGACTCAAACCAAGCTCACTCTGAAGAATGTCAAATCAACAACACTGAAGACTCCCGATGACTATTACTACGATGAGGAAGAAGAAGACTACCGCATTAGGCACCCACCATCACAGAAACCCGTTTACATGCCAAACTCAGAAACAATGCCTCCAAGACCGGTAATGAATTCAACAGTGCGCTATAAGAACCCCAACAGTGTCACGGGCTATTTTGATGTAACAACTCGACGTCCGGTCTTTTCATCGCATTTCCAACACGATGGTGGAATACCTTCCTTCATAAATTTCCCATCAGACATCTTCCAAGACCTACGCAACCAAAACCAACATAATAACGTACAATCGACCGTCCTAACCGATCGACCAACTACAACTCTAGCAACTACAACTTCGACAAAAGCCATAATTACGACAACAACTCGACGTCCAAACACTTCGACAACAACTCGCAAGATTTATACAGTACGTCCGAACCGAGGACACTCCAAGTGGAAGTACAACAAGGCTTCAGAAGCCACAAAAACTGAACGTAGGAAACGACCAACCGTCATACCGCAGCGCCCTCAACTTAATAAGGAAGTCAACATCGACTCCAACAGGTAGTGAAGGCAAAATTTTAAATAAATAAATTCTGTTTTTTGTTTGTGTATTTGTTGCGTGTCCTGAAATAATTTTCTGGAATGCCAAAATAAGTTTAAAAAAACTTTTTAAACCCTTCCTTATTACTTTGTTTGTTTACCTGAGACCACCAGACTAATGAATGTAAATAGAAAGAAAAAAAAACGATCTCAAGACCGACTATGTTGTGTATTTCTGTCACTCCTCCTACCTTGTCTCTCTCTCTCTCTGTCTTACTCTTCTTCATGTGACTAATTTACAAAAATGAGAATAAAACATACACTCTGACTCAGCAAATCATATTTTGTATATGGCATGAAATTCATCATTGTAAACTATTTTTTCCCATATTTTGGTCCTTCGAGCCGGATAATCTTTCTAACCTCATTACTAATCATATATTTTATTCATTTCTGTACATATTTTTTGTTTTCTTTTATTTTTATTTTACATTCAAAAATAATAACATTGTGTTGTGGAATAACCCCTAACTAAATTCTATAAAAATTGTAAAATATATAAAACAAAATAAACACAATCAGTGTTGAGTCAAGCTCACAAGCACCACCACCGCAACAATCGGGGAATATTTTCATTTCGCAACAACGACCAAAAATCGTTGAAAATAATGGCAATCGAAATTATTATAATACGTCATATGAGACACAACAACAACAACAACAAAATTATGATCCATATTATTCGGTTTATGATGATGACATTGATCTGTATAGGGATGTTGAATATAGCAATCAACAACAACAACAACAACAGCAACAACAGCAGCAACAGCGTCAACAACAGCAACAACATCAACCGATTCATCAACAACAGCAACAACAACCTCAACATCAATTGCGTGGTAAGATTCCACAGCAACAAATAGTACAACAACAACAACATCATCAACAACAAGCCGAGCCACTGAGACCCACCTATCGTCCAGAAATCATAACCTCCCCACAACCAGCTCGTGAAACTTACATCAGCAAACCACTTCAGAAGCCATTGCAGCAGGAGAGCAAGCCATTCAACAATCAACAATCGTTGATCTACAACTCGGATTATGATGAAGACTTGATTGCACAGGTAAGAGGAAGCTTATATTCTTATTTCTTGAACTTATAGCTTAAAGTAATATGGAAGAAGTCTTCTTGGTGACTTAATAAACCAATTTTTCACTGTAGGGCAAGAATTAAACCAGATTAGTTAATACTTTTAATCTCTAATTCGCTAATTAGCTTTAAAGGTTAGATCTTCAAAGAAAACAATACTTTTTTAAAGGATTAGGAAGTTCTGAATTTGAATACATTTTCCTATCACATCAGGTTCTTAAAATGTCAAAGACAACAAAAAACGGGTTATTTAAGAAGTTAAAAGACTACTCATCCCTTATCAATAAATTTTATGATGGTTCTGCAAAGTACAAATCTTATAGTAACAGTTTTAATCATTTAAGTATATCTCTTAGTTTTTAAAATGTCTCATTAGTTATGAGACTGTAGTTCTTAATTTGACTCTATCTGAAGTTGTGAAAAACCTTAAATTTAATTCCCTATATTTTCAACAATTCGTCTTAGAGTTAATTTTTAGTGCTGATTTCGAATTCTGATTTTAGTTAAATGTTCTTAAACTCATAAAAATGCCCGTCTCCAAAACTAAATCTCTATGTTTTTTTTTAAAAAAATAAAATTCCAAAAGCTTGTTACAAGACTACAAATTCGTAATAAGATCCAAAATTGCTTTAATATAGTTTGAAGTTTTTCTGTTAAGAACCGTATTAACATAAATGCTTCAGCGTTCTTTAAAGGGGTTTTTGAAAAATAAGAAAAATACAACGGAATATCAAAGTAAGTGATTTTAGATTTAGAAAATCATCACAAGTTTTATTGACACAAAAACTACTTTCAGTTTTTACATAATTATGATCAAAAACAAAAAAGCCTACTTTAAGGATTTTTAAAATTACATAAGGCTGTATTTCAATAACCGGACCTGATAGATTACTTTTAAACCAGAGACATCAAAAACCTTAGAAAAAGTATAATTTTATTGCCACCTACATTACCTTGTTGGCCATTGCAATGAACCATAAACTTTAAGCTGTTATTAAAATACTTTAGACGAAAATCCAAAAAATAGTAAAAATTTAATGAAATTTAGAACAGAACTAACTAAAAAACTTAATAAATTCGACAATTTGAAAGAGGGTATGTTAAGAAAATATCAAAACTTATTAAAATTTAATTTGAATTCATGTTCTCCATTTTGTAATACGTAAACTATTGTCTAACTATGTCAAGATCTTCGAGTGCAACAGATGGCGCTATATCTGTTCACACTACCTTTTTGGAAAATTATAAACAAATATTAATTCAACAACTTAGTCGATGGAAAACTCGAAAATTGAACTCGAATAAAAATCGAATTTCTGCACGCAGCAGGATCTCAGTTTACTTTTTATCTGCAGTGATTCTACTGGGGATGTTATATTTGTGATTCATATAAATTTCTACTGTTCTACGGATGGTTTTCCAAAAAACACCAATAATTAAAGATCTGACATTGCTTGCATATAGGGACAGGAATAGTTGAGTTGTAAGTCGCTAGGCCTTAGTTCTGAGCTGACTGTCACGCCACCTAATTTTTGTTTGGTCAGATGGCTGAATATTTACCAATTGGCTGAAAAACTTTTTAAAAAAACACATTTTTAAGCAGAATTTTTTTCATTGTCAGAAACTTCGGACAGCGGTAGAAATTGGTATTTCTGATAAATGATATATGTGTTTACGATTATCAAATACCTTACAATTTTTCTTCTTACAATTTAGGCAGATTCATTTTCCGACAATTAATTGCATCCTTACACAATTGTTAGCTATTGCATAATATGGTTGTCTTATTTCTTACAATTTGGTGTCGGAAAAAGTTTTTATGATTAATTTTCAGACAAAGCTTATGTTGGCATTTAATTTTAATACTTCACGGTTGTAAGACATTGACAGGCATGCAAAAGAATATAATCATTATAAAACATTTATTGAATTCAACTTAATCTTAAAGATTAAGACGTCAAATTCTTTGCAAAGTCCTTGCATTCACTTGAAGTCTTTGCATTCTTTTGAAGTCATTGCACTCACTTCAAGTCTTTGCATTCTTGAGTGAAATTTCGCTACCAAAATATTTTTACACAAAACATTCCATACACGTCGATACCAGTTTTCGATGTCATACACCAAGGGATTAAAATATCAATTTCAAAAGTGTTTCGTAAAATTGCAGTCCTTTTAAGGTAATATGATTGGTGATTGAAGTACCGTTCTTTAATCAAATTCAATGAATGCAACCTTTATACTTAAGTCATAAAAGATTGCATTCTTTAATCAGCCTGGACATTGCAAACACGTGTTTTACTGACAAATTTGACAATATTGCAAGATCCTGGTCTTACTCACAATCTCGATATCAATGTCCCATATACCATGTGTATATCTCAGAATGTCTTGTTGCATTGAGAAAAAAGAAAAAATATATTTCTAACTCCATACAAAAAACATTATTTCACGGAGAAGCTATGTTACTTAATTGGTGAACTAGGAACATTAGGAAACAGCCATGAAGCCAGAAGAACAGAAAAACTTGACTCCAAACTTCCTACTGCATTTTTAGTCAAGGATTTAATCTGATGTTTTTAAACAAAGTAGAGCAAATAGATCTTCTACACGAAAAAATAAATAAATTAGGTGGCGCAACAGTCCGTAGAGAACCAGGGCCTAGTGACTTACAACTCTCAACCATTCCTGTGTGCGAGTACTGTTGTCAGGGATGAAGGGGACCTACAGTTTTATGCCGAATCCGAACGGCTAATTTGAGAAAGCACTTTTTCATGACAAGCATTACTCTTGGAGTATTTGTCAATTCCTCGCAAGAGGCAGTACCCGTTTTTTTTTTTTTTTTTTTCCTACACGAAAAGCAATATATTAATTTCTCGTTTGTTTAGAAACGTCAATGTCACCTTTTTAGAGAATGACACATCTACCGATTTGACATTTAACTATACACTTTAAGATGCCATTTATTTCTCTCATTGCTTTTCATCAATGAAACCAAGCATTAGAATTTTGTTGACAGGTTGGTTATAACTTTCATTGGAAATTTTTGTCATTGGATAAATATTTTGATGATTATAGATTAGGGGCCAGTTAAGCATCTTGCACATGAGCTACGAACTGCGAACTGCGAACTGTGGATGTTCGCATATTTTGAATTTTCTCTCACATGAGCTTTATTTCTATTCGCAGACAGTGGCGAACTGTCAATTTATAATTACCCTTTTCTAAATATTTTCCTCAGCCATGATCTTTCACACAAAAACAAAACAACAGTGGTATAATTTTGAGGTTAAGTTGAGCGCGAACAATTTATTCGTTGCAGTGTGGTTGGTATGTGGAACGCGAATAAAGTTTGACAGTTCGTAGCAACCACACTGCAATTCGTTACTAACAAATAGTTTTTACAAAATTGTCTTGTTTTAGAGAACTAAATGCAAATTTCATTATCCTAACATTATTGTCAATTGGTTTCTTATAATTTTAATGTGTTTTTGTTTGGAATTGACTTTTTGAAATGTGTAAAATCACGTTTGTTCGTCCATTCGTTCATTCGTTGCTCGCTCTCATGTGCAAGGCTCTTTATAGCTATCATTGAAGTCAATCCCCAAATTTGTTTGAATAATATTTGACTGTGTTTCCCTTCGATTAGAAATGCAAATTATGTACCGATCGGAAATAACATTTTTTTTTTGAAAAAAAAAGTTTTATTGCGCATGTATTTTTCGCAACAAATTAATTTTTCCATTTTTCGGACGGAAATTCATTTTTCTGAACAGCTAATACTTTTATGTTCAAATGTGAAACGAATCCGTTCCACTGATTTGTGTTCCAATTTCACAGATCCAAAAACAGATTTCTGTCAGTAAAAATTTTTCGAAGGGTTTCAATCAGGAAATTTTGTTCTATATCAGAAATTGTTAATGATAGCTAGAAATGACCTGTCAAAAAATTCCAATGATTGGTTTCAGTGATGAAAACTAATGGAGTTGAAAGTAAAACTGAAAATTGGAATACAAAGAAAATGGAACACTTTCAGTGGAACGATTATGTTCCAAAATATGAATTCAACTATCGACTGTTTATTGACAACATTTTCATTATTGAAAAATTAGTAAAGAACTAAAAAAAACGTTTTTGGTTAAATAAAGTATTTTTTTTTGTAGAAATTAATCTACAACTCATCACCTTCATTTTGACAAAAAACATAACAAATTTGGCTCTCTTAATATTTTTTAAATCTCGAAACAAAATTTTCAATGATGAAAACTAATGAAAGCTATAACTGGCTCCTAATTGAGATTATTTTTCAAAGAAGGCATCAATTAGTAACTTATTTTATTGGAAGTCAATACTTCAATTTAAATTTCTAAATAATAAACTTTTCAATACTATCGCATCATTTGTGAACTCTCCAAAGTTTTGACTGTGACTTTTCCCTCAAAACAGTTACTTTTTGTTGATGCTTAAGTTCGTAAACAATGCATTCAGGTCAAAAAAGATCGCTCGATAATTAATGGTGACAATTATATAGAGAGCAAAATCTACATATATCAAAAGTCTTGTAGAAAATCCTCAAAAACAGAACAAAAATATTTCGATGTAGGAGACATTTTTTGGTAGCGAGTTTTTATCTAGAGACACTTTTACGTAGGCCTCCAGTAAGTAGGGACAATGCCATAGTTTTCTACAAGTTTAAGTGCCACTAAATTAAGTTTATTTTTATTTATCGTATTTTTTTAAATAATTTAAAAAAAAGAATTTGTATACGTTTATGAAATTATTATGTATTTTAATTTTTCTCTAGATCGAGCAAGACAATGAATATGATCAACCCACACGTTCTCCAATAAGGTAAGTCTGCACTTTCAATCTTTTTTGTGTAGTTTTGTATATAATCCTTCCTCTATTTTGTTTTTTAACACAATTTTCCTTTCAAAACAGTAAATATATTTGTTTTGGCAAATTAACTAAATTATTTCATCAAAATTATTCAATTATACCAATACCTAAAAACTGATAGTTCAGGTCCCCCAATTGCGAATATCTAAAAAATGGTTGGTCTTAAAAAAAATACGTACATACCTTTACCTTTGCTGTGAAAAAAGCAATAAAATAGGCTTCTCCTTTTCCTTTTACATTAATAAAACAATTCAAAATACAAATACACAATCCAACACACAAACACATACACACAAAACAAAACAACACATACACAAGCAAAATTCAAAATTTTATCATTATTTTATATAAATTTGAGCACAATATTAACTAAATACTAAACTTTTATCTAAAAAACCTTTTTGTTTTTTGTTTGTACATAATTTATTTTAATAAGAAAACAAAATCTTAAAACCAAAAATAGGGAAGACCGATTTGCGATCAATACGATCACTGATCGACCAATTGTGGTATCATCGACGGTTAATGTTAATAATGATGATGAGCCCTTCTATGCATCGTTATCATCGACTTTAGGCCCTCAGTCGAATTCCGATATCGCCGATACCGCCGCCAATGATGAAGATCAAGATATTCCCTATGATATTCCTTATGATTCAATAAATGAACCATTACCACCACCACCACCCCAAAGAACCCCTTCGTCTCCGGTGGTCTATGAGCCAAAGGTTATTGCCACAGAAGCCAATGATGAATATAGTTTGTTTGATGATAATAATGAACCAACAACTGTGGCAACTACAACAACGTCAACTACCACATCTTCAACAACAACAACAACGCCAAGGACGACGAAATCAACAACAAAGTTGTCAACAACCACAATCACAACAACACAAACACAACCACAATATGAAACAACACAATCCACAACGTCTTCCAAAAGGTATTACAAAAAAAGCTTTCTAACTTTAAAAAAAAAAAACAACAAATACAAAATAAACAATATTAAAAACATAAATTTAATAAAATGTTTGTATATCATGGCTAACTGCATCTTTTGGGAAAATTCATAATAACAATGAAATATATTTATTGAAAGCTTTATTTGTCACCAATTTTCATAAAGTAAAAAAGTTTATTAATAAAAATTTAATCATTTTGGCAACTAAAAAAATATCATTTAATATTTACAAAATTATATAAATTTTACACTTATACATAATACACAATTACACACTCACACTAACACAAATACTAAGCACATACACAACACAGAAATACAATTTTAGCGAGTTCTTTCCAAGTATCAAGAAATCAAAAAATGTTGATCTTAAAAACGCCAAAAATCCATTTTAAACTCATAAATGTTCAAGATTGAAAACAGCTTAATTCAGTATGTGGTTTTAAAACTCGGTTTTGTTATTTTTTGAAGAACTTTACTCCTTTACCAATTGAATGTTTTCATCAAAATTCGGACTTCCTTTGAGCAATTCGGAAATATTAGTCGAGTTTTATTTTCCCCGTGATCCAGATCAGATATCACCATTTATTTGTGCTACAACAACAAAGCAAAACCCTGCATTACACTTGAATCTATTTTTGTGATTCAAAAATTAGTTTTTCTATTTCACACTAGGTGGCATTTTGTATTGTAAAGTTTGGTATCACTTATAACTATTTCAATAAAAACAGTGTTTCCACATTAACATTTTCATTTATCTGGAAATAATGGAAATGAAATATTTAAGGAAGCAAAATATTATTTCTTGAAATAAAATGAATAAATGCAAACAAATGTACATTGTACATATATTTGACAAAATACATCAAAAACAAAAACAACCGTTGAAGAAAATTATCGAAGGGCAACTCCAATCTAAACGTCAAATAATATATTTTAAATATGATGATCCGAGCTGTTTTATTTTCTCGATCTGATCTGGATTGGAAGGTTGTGATAATAAAACGCTGATAATCAGACAGCTGAGAAATAATTAATTTCTTGAGCGTATTTCTTTTTGACAAGATTTTGATTTTTTAGAAGTGTAAACTGAATTTCGATGACAATTATAACTGTCAAAATCATCATATTTCTATTAGATGTCCGAATTTATATTCTTACGTCAGAACCACAAAACTGCTTCCCTTTCACTTGCAAAGAAGCTGTTAAATTAAATATAAGTTTATATCTTTTTATAATACCAAAAATTTCGTTGCCAATTCTTAAATGTCAAAATTGTCAAATTGATGGCTTCAAAAGGGTATTTTTTTTAGACATGTGGTTTTCAAGAAGAAATAAAACCCATATAATTGAATGTTATGGCAACCAATTTACGTATAGATTTGTTATAAAGTTTAATGTTTGCAATTATTTTTTAAAAATGATTTTGGCCAAGTACCATAATAACGTGCCATAAATTCTCTTCCAAAGCGCCAATTACCTCGAATTCAAATGCGTAGACAAGCAACTTCACATAATCCATACAAAATAGTCCAGCGGTGTTAAGTCGCACCCCACAAGTCCACAACGCGAGATAATGCGCTCAATTAAAGTTTATTTCAAAAAATAATTGTTTCGTTACGGTGCACCGCATGAACCGAACAATTATTTTGATACAAAAATTTGCACGATTTGAAAAATTTTGTTCAAGAATGGCAATCCAAACTAAGCTTAAATCAAGTGACAGCTGTCAAAAAGAACAATTCCGAAAAAAAGCATTGCCAGATTGAAATCCACACGTCTATAAAGGTCTATAAAGAAAACAGTTTGCAAAGAAATATCATAAACTCAAGTTACTTTGGTAACTTAGCTTAAGTAAAGTTGATTTTAATTGCTCCTACCGTTCGGGGATTGTTCAAAGTCACTTCATTTGAATCGCCACTTTTATAAAATGATTTAATTATTTTTAAAACGTTTTTTGACTTTCAAACGACCCACTATTGTAAATGACAAACATTCATCCTCGCAAGAAGCAGTACCCGTGAAAACTTTTAGGTGGCACAGGCAGGAACTAAACTTAAGACCTTAACTTACTTACTTACTTATCACGCCACGTCACATAAATCCCACACAAAGTTTTCTTCAATAAATTGATTGTTTCGTTGAGTCGCACGAAACGAACCATTATTTTGGTAATAAATTTGCTGATGTTGTCCAAAAATTACAAATCAAACTCAGCATAAATCAAGTGACAGCTGTCAAAAAACTAACTCTGAAAAAAGTATTGCCAGATTAAAAATCACACGCTTACAAAAAAAAATAACTTGAGTAACGTTGGTTTTTAATTCTACCAGAGTTCGGGGATTATTAAAAGTGGTTACATTTAAATCACTACTTTTATTGTTAGTCTTAATAGTTTTGCGTCATTGCGACACTTCAAATGACAGCTGAGTTTGACAGGTGTCAAATTCCAGCAGCTTTACCAATTTAAAACCACAAAATGAATAAAAAATGAATGATTTGTATTGTTTTGTTTAAAAAAAAATGATTTTGGTGTCTTTTAATATTTGTATTTTTGAAAATATGTATTTGAACTACGTCCTGGAAATTAACTGAAAAAACTCAAGACACCAAAGGGGAATTAATTCTCTATTATCTGCAAATATAAACATAGAACAGAAAAATATCATCAACAGGAACCTTAACTGATCTTTTAAGACGAAATAGAAAGTTTCTTTCAAGATTCCCCCAAAAATTTGAACACATTTTAACTATGGTTTTTTTTTCATCAAAAATCGATTCATTGTTTTATGTCATAAATGCATGTATTATAGTTTCATCGAAAAAAGCATGCATTTTATATTTTTAATAGTTACTTAAGTGAATGTTTTGTATTTAATTTATTTGTTAAGCATGGACAAGCATGAGTCAAATAGACGATAAAATTACCGAAACATAGTTTTATTTTCAGTTTTTGATTTTTGGTAGAAATATGGAAATATAAAACGTCATTAAAATAATTATTTCCCATTGGTCTTAAGTTAGATTCTTTCAAATTTGTTCGTAAGACTGGTTGAAGCACTCTTCTTCTTTTCCTTGTTAAACCAATAGATTTTAATACTTTCCAGCCTGGAACATTCCTGTCTTTCTTGGATTCTTGGACTCTCTTTTATGGCTTCGTTTGTTTAAGTTTCGAAAAATACGTGATTTTATTTCTTTTGCAATGTCAAAAAATTAACCAACGTCAATAAGCCAGCAAACCTTAATACAAAATTGATCACTACTCCATAAAGTGGAAAATATCGAAGAAATGTTTAACTTTTCCAAACCAAAAAAGTTATTAAAGAAAGCTACATTATTCAACTTCAACTAGAACAACCTTGAATGAACTAGATATTTACAAGCCTATAATTTCAATATGCAGACAGATTTGTAATTTAAGCCAAGAAAAAATAATATTTCTGACCAAGCTCGTTTAAGGTCCTAAAACTTGCAGGAACAAACCTTTTTACATCCCTTGTGAAATTTCTCACACGTTTTAAAACCTTCTGGTTCCGTAGGTCTGCAGATAAAACTTACTTAGAAAACTAAACACCTAACCAAAATATGAAACCAATTTTTGTCAACCATAATATCTTATACTGATACACTCTTTCTGATCCACTGTTTGGCCTCTATAAAGTTTAGATAAACTAGACTAAATCTTTACACAAAACACTTTTCCCGAATAAAAAAATATTTTTATTAGATATTTATATATTCATTGAGCATTCATTTATGTATTTATTTTTTTTTCACCATAATATCACTCTCAAAACCCCCAAAACAGATCCAACAGATTATCGGATGATGGTATCACGACCACCACCACCAACACCACCAATAAGGCGACTCCCAAATCTGTCATATTGACCTTCACCTCGAATGTGGGTCTTACTAATCAATCCAATAGACATCTCAAAACCAATACCGATTCAATCCTTAGTCAATCCCCTTCCGAAACTACCCCAACTAGTGTGCAATTTTTAGCTCAAAATCAATCGAAACGTGAAAATTCTGAAGAACGATCAGAAGCTACTTTAGAAATAAAAAATAATAAAAAGTCTAGATTCGAATTAAAAACCAATAATAATAATAATAATAATAAAAGTGATAGTGATAATAGACCAAAAGATCAACAAAGTGAAGAAATCCTTCCAGATGTCGTTGAAGAAGTAGAACAAGCTGTTACTGAAAAACAAAGAAAGAAAATTCTTAGCTATATTATATCTGATGTAGAACCACAAAGCTTTAAGTCTCCAGTTGCAAAAATCCCAAAGGTTACTTCGACAACAGTGGCAACAACGATAAACATTCCATTGGATAGTTCAAAGAATCAGAGGACATACCGCTTTAGTCTGTCGCAAGGTTATAGAGGTTTCAGTTTGAAGAGTGAAGAGTCGGCAAGATCACAACCATCCCCCGATTCAGAGGAGAAAAATAGAAAATCTGGAGTTCCAATTTATACACGGTCAAGATCAAGGTACGACCGGAAGGAAACTGCCCTTAATGAACAGAGGGACGAATACGAAGCAACCACATATGCGCCAATACGATCGTGGAGATTCACTCGTACCAGTCCTGTTCCATTCGCCAAGCACGATTCGAATGTCTTGAATTCAGACGATTCCGATATCAGCCAAGAATATGAGTCTGCCAGTGTAAGAGACAATAATTTCAATGAAGATATCGTTTCGTCTTCGGGAAGTGAACACACCCTTGTTACTCAACGATCTACCACCGAACAACAGCAGAGCTTCACTGCTCGGGCATCTTTGTTTAAGGACAATCTAAGCCGCACCTATGAGACTACGGGACCCACAAAGTTTGTGTCTCCATATAAAAGCCTCGAAACTATTCTTCAAGAAAAAGAAGAGTCTTTGAAATTCAATTCAATTAGAAGCTCAGCAGCACCCAGAACTCAAAGCCCTACCCAAGCTTATGAGTCGACAACTCAAAAACCATTTAGAAGCTATTTTCTTATTACATCACCACCGAGGGTGTTGTATAATGCCACAGCACCAACCACTGCCCGTACAACTCCGACAATAAGTTGGAAATTTAATCAGTCAACTTCGGTAGTTTGGCCTTCGTCGACACTTCCAACAACAACTAGTACTTCTACTACAACTACAACAACTACCACAACTCCGAAGCCAACAACTACGACAACTTCCACTACAACTACCACCACAACGCCAAAACCATCTACAACCACAACTACCACGACTTCAACTTCAACTACAACTACAACCACTACAACACCACAGCCTGAAACTATCCCACCAAGCACTGTTGCCCCAACAACTACAATCAGGCTACCTTCGACAGCATATCGTACAAAAATCAGGCAAGAAATTTCCAATTACCAAAATCCAGAAGCTCGATCAAGAGGCCGATCCAGGTACACAGCTTCATTTTCGAACGCCTTAGACGACGAGCCAACAACTTATTCGCCTAAGCATCGTTTTGCCACCCCACATTACGACAGTACAACTTACAGTCCCGAGACTCCATCATATCGCCGACGAACTAGACCAACTCCTGCCCGGCAGCCTAAATCAACAACAGAAAGAGAGAGAGATTTCTTCCTTAAGACTAGAAAACAATTTGTTGATTTCGAAAATGAGTCCTACGATCTGCCAAGGTCTGAAGCTTTAATTGGGTTGTCAGTGAACAAAAATGAAAATACCTATACCGATAAACCTCCCAGGTACACCACATCAAAGACAACTTCAACTTCTGAGAAGGTAGTAGAGATAACCGACAGATCAGTTCAATACTATTCCAAGTTCCGTACAACGGCAACACCTGAGCGGACTCTCGCTGAGTCTTTGGGAAATGCTGGCTATTTGACAAACAGTCGGGGAAAATATAGAGATTTGGGCTTTGCTAATGAAGACAATGTCGAAGACATTGAGGAGTTCAGTGAAATTGTATCGAGCACTACTACGGCACCCTCCACTGCACCAACCACTTCCACAATCCCAATGCCACCCACAACCCCTTCGCCTCCACGTACCACAACCACAACAACCACTAAAACCACTCCTTCCACAACCACAACGCCTTCCACAACTACCACACCTTCCACAACTACCACTCCTTCCACAACTACCACACCTTCCACAACTACAACTCTTTCCACAACTACCACTCCTTCCACAACCGTTCCATCGACTGTTCCATCCACTACTCAATCAACATCAACAATACCATCCACTCCATTACAATCCACATCCTCTACATTAAAATCCATTATCCCACCTCGAGCATCTCGAGTGAATTCAGCCATCAAGTCATCGATTGCTGCCGCCTCAAATCGGAATAAGGCCCTATCGTCCACATCCGCGTTTGCCAAATGTGCTGACAGTACGCCAAACGCAAAGTGCAACGAAATTCCTTCGAGGTATTTAAAAATAAAATTTTAGATTCTCTCTTATGATCCACAAAATAGCCCACCTACGATCATTGTGGGGAATTATTTTCTATACATTTGTTTTTACTGAAAGTTATTTTTCTATATAGTTTACCCTCTCTGCTAAACATTAAACAAATTAGTATGAAATATTTAAATTAAGAACAAAAAGAATTAAATGCATTTCGTTGGTGTATGCTGAAAATCACTTTTAAAAAAATATAATTTAAAAAATCAAGGAAGGCTTTAAAGTGACAAGAAAGTTAATTTGGTTACTTTTGACAGGTCTAATTGGTGGCGGCTTCTTTAAAAAAAAAAAAAAAAAATTCACTTTTGGGATGTTTTAAATTTAAATTATTATTTTGTAGAATTTAGTAAAACAAAAAGCACAGTAGAGTTTTAAATAAAATTAAGTTCACGTATAAAATAAAAACAAATGGACTTTTTTTCAATTTTAAGTTTTAAATTTGACTTTTTATTTTTCATTTCGTATAATTTGATCTTTATTTGAGAATCAGCAACACATCAGTTAAAACGAACTTTGATATAAACAAAAACAAGCCATTACGAGTATGGATACCGAAGAGCTTAAACTTGATATTCGCCGCGTAAATCTTAGGTATTCTTATTTCGTTTAGATACATTAACAATTTCGTTCCTTATTTGACATATTCGGGTACTTAAATATTAAAACATTTAAAGATCAAAAACGAATTAAAAAACCATTGTTCTTTAATAACTAAAAGTCAAAAATAGTAAACTATACACCAAAGTGTAAACGTAACCTTAAATGTCACTCACAACTCGCACATGACAACAACATATCTTACAAATTTAAATTTAAATAACTGTTTCTATACTTTCTCAAAATAAATATACATATATATGTACTTTCTGTAAAATAATTTCCTAAATACATTTTGAAATCGTGTTTAAATAATTGAAAATAGACTCTTCAATAACATTTAATTCTTCGAGCTGTCAAATGTGTATTTGTGATCCACAACAACAGAGTAAATTCCACAAAACATTGAATATAAATTTCTTTGGAAATTAACCTGAAAATTGTGATTCTTTTGTTTAGTACAAAAAAAATAATTTAAGGGGTTTCGAGAGGTTTCATATTGAATATCTCGATCTAATTTTTGAACCTGTCATCTAACAACATTTTATTCTTCGAGCTGTCAAATGTGTAATTTGCAATCCACATCAACAGATCAGATTCCACAAACGATTGAACAATAATTTGTTGGAATTTATGTTTTAAGGTTCAAAGGACTTTTTACATGAGAGTGTTTGACAATTCTTTCGCATGTCTTGTTTTTATTCGTCACTACAGATGCACAACAGAGACTAGAACAAATTCTTAAATTAAGACGCGTGCGAACATTTTATTTATTGAAGTGTAGATCGTATGTGGAACGCGAATTGAGTTTGACGGTTCGTAACAATCAGATTGGAAATTCGCAACGAATTTGTTTTCATTAAATTTCTCTTATTTTGGCAATTAAAAGGCTACTTTTATTGCTTTAAGATTAACCTAAGCTATATTTCTACCTTTTTGTTCACAATTTACACAGAATTAAGGTTTATAAATTGTTTAAAACCACATACATACCACATTCATTCATTCGTCGCTCATTGGTCGCTCTCATGTGAATAGTCCTTTAAGGTTTAAATATAGGTTTTTCCAAAAGTTTCATTTTGAAGATCTCACTGATCAGGCAGGTCTCAGTTTTAAAGCTATCATCTTTTGACATTTAACAAGTAAAATCAACTGCACCACATTAAAAATTTACTAACAAAATGGAGGACATTTTGCAGTTTTCTTGCAAATTTCATAATTGTGGAAGAAAAGATTCCAGGCCACGTTAAGAAGTGATCACAATTGACCGGTGAGATCTTGTGATCTAACAACTTTTGAATCTTCTTTAAGAACATATGAAAGATATGGTCTATGCCAATGATCCACAATAGATTCTAAGACTTAGAGACGGAACTCGTGAAGTTATTCAGGTATAAATGGTGATCACACTATAGCCGTGAAGACCATTTCACTAATATCGTTTTTAATTATCATTGGCATTAGAACTTCCTCTTTCGAAATGAAATAAACAACTAATCATTTCTCTGGAAACCTCTTTTTGGAAAACCATACACACGAAAATCAGTTGCAAGCAATGGCAATATATGTGCAAATCTTTTTAGAATACCACAAAACTCTATTAATTTTTTACCAAAAACCCCATGATAAAAATAGTAACTTTTAAAAAAGTGCAAAGAACACAAATTAACAATTCCCTTAAAAAATGAAAACCAAAACCAAACAAAATTACTTTGTAAATGTGAGATTAAAATCGAACGAGTTTTTATTTCGATGATTTGTGGAATGCATTCTGATGTTGTGTATTGTAAATAAGTGACAGCTTAAAAAATAATGCAGTCCTTTTGTGTATGCAATCATTATAAATTATTTATTGAATTCAACTTAAGGAATGCATTCATTGACTCAATCGTTTGAATGCAATTATTTGAAAAGTCCTTACATTCATTCGAGCTCACTCAAATTCTCCGCAATCATGTTTATGCTGATAGCAAATACTTCCAAAGGATGCAAGTACTGCAAGAAAATACAAATAAAATGATGTACACAAAATGATTCCAATCTTTTTAAGGTCCCAGTCTCAAAGAATGCAATCTTTAATTTGAAGTTATAAAAGATTACATTCCCAAAACATTGTATTCTTTTAAAAGCTTACAGTTTATGAAAAAAAAACATATTCTCAGTTTGCATAGTTCTTCAATCTGTGGAATTTGAGTTTAACTTTTAAATTTTGAAAATTAATTTGTAATTTTTGAGAACTCAATTAGGCCACTTGTTATACTTTTTGTAATTATACTTAAATTTATCAAAAAATCATATGAGTTGAAAAAAGATCATTAATATTCCCCATTTTTAACCCATTGAAGTTGTAACACTTTTTTTTTTCTCTAGGCACAGAATTATTCTACCGAAACCGAAACCGAATTTAAAAGGTGGCAAATTGTTTGCTTTTATTTTATTAATAAAAAGTTAAAAATAAGGCATCTGCCGAAACGACGACGACCACGATCACGATGTTTGCCAAAAGACAAAACGTCAAACTAGAGGCGAATTAAAAAAGAAGAGCGAAGCGAATTAAAAGTGTTACAAGACAGCAAAATAAGTGCTGCCACCAAGCTAGTTCACTAAGGGGGTGGGTTCACTAGTTGATTGATTGGACAATTAATTTTATTGCACGATCAATCAAAATAAAAATGATTTTTGATTAAATTGATTAGATGCCACAGGGGCGTACTTACTTTTGTAAGCAAAACGGGCGCCAGCAATTTTTTCTGAAAAATAAATAAGGAAATTGCAAACCTTTTTAAGAAGAGAACAACGGTGAAGGAAAATGGTAAACCACAATATAAATAAAAGAATCAAAGTATATTTTTTGATATTAATCTTTTTATTGTCTGAGAAACCTTACGAAAAGGAGAAAAACTCAGATTCTTTTCGAAATCAAAATGAACAATCAAAAGAAAATTATATCGACACAGTAAGATGGACCGTTAAGGCCTGGTTCTTGAATATATATATATTTTTAGAAAACGGGACGCGTGTTCCGCAATATTTCGGAAAAAGAAACGATTCACCGTAGAAGACAAAATGTAGTTTTCTTTGAACACTATTTCTCAAAAATGAACCAAAATTTCACAACACGGAAAGAAACCACCAATGTATATAAATTTTGATACTTATCAATTTTTTCGACTCCTTCTACCACTATTTCCTGCTCCGAATTCCTCCCAGTGTCCTTTTCCTTTCTTTTTCTTCCACACCAACAATTTTTCTTTCCACCACAATTTCTATTTCCAACAAAATTTTTTTCCAAATATTAACTATTATTAACTATATTAACTATTATCTCAATTTTTTCTTTAATTTTTCTTAAGATCCGTAATTTTGATTTTCTTGCAACTACGATTTATGACCTCCGGTCTTCACAAGTGAACAATCAGAATTGAATTGACAGGACTCTCATTTCCTGAACAACCATTTCTTTTCCATTAACCCCCATCGCTTTCAGCCAATGTGGAGTGGCGGATCTCAATTCACATCATCAACAGCCAATCGGAGATCGGCTTGTTGATATCAACTTGTGATGAGATTCTCGCGATCCCGCTTACTCGCAATTTCTCTCCCATCAGAATGCAAGTCATTCTCAGGAATTCGCCGCACGCTGGTATCACTTCCAGGTCACGGCGATTCCAGGAGTGCATTCAGCCAAAACCCACTATTTATTCACAAGAAAATCAAAACCTCGAAACTTAAGAAAACTAAATCATCTCACCGAGCATTCTTCCCCACCGAATAAAAATAAATGTAGGAAAAACGTTTGGTGTAGAAGTAATTCTAAACCCCATTGACGGAAAGGAAAAAGTGGTAGCCTTCCTTGTCTTTAATCGACGCTTTTAAACATTTTGTCTCCTACTCAGATTTTGGGTTAAAAGAACTCGCTCTTAACGTTCCATCTTACATACAAATTTGTATCAACAAGATTTGGTAAATATTTAAAGTCAATTATAAAAAAAATTACAATTTTAGTTTTATTGAATTACGTTGGGCCAGCGACCATTCTCAATATGAGTAACTTCAGCGTCGGGGACCAAGTGTCTACCGCGCTTAAGGTTGGTTAAGAGCCATCCCGCCTGCGGAATATCGCTTTGTAGAATGTCCAATAAGCGATCTGATATATGTGTTTGGTATCACTCATTCGCCGTGTATTTTGTGACATCCATTTGCCAAATTTATTTTCGATCTTCTTCACTATACTGAGGGAGAGAACAAGTAGCTGGTAAACCATGGCCGTCCTACTCTCTCTCAGTAAGGTGAAGAAAGAAACCTAAAGAGAAAAACAAAATTAAGATGGGAGTGGGGATGGGAATAAGAATAGTTTTTGTTACGGCAAGTTTTTACCGTAACAAAGTGTACATCACTTAAAACTAAATCATTGTCTTTAAGAATTTGTAGATCTTTTAAAAACAAACAATTTATTATCTCTTAAAAAAAATGAAATATTAGAAAGATTAATGCAGAATTACAGTTAAACTATTCGAAGACAGAGTTGAAGGCTTTAAAAATAAAATATTTTCATAATATTTTAGTGATGTACGATCGTAGATTGAAGTAAATAAATAAATAAATAAATAAATAAAACATAATTTTGTATCATGTTCAAAACAAAAAGTAGTTTTATTTTTATAGAAAACGCTTAATTTTAGGAAGATTCCTTTTACCCCACATATTATGTTTCAGTATACACCAATTTTTGAAATATATAAGCAATTGAAAATGAACAAAGAAAATAAAATAAAATACTAATGTAATGTTTAGTAGAGAATTCCTATTCTATTTGTTAATTCTTATACTTTCTTATTATTTTATAATACAAAAACAAAAAATAATTTTCAGTGCACTTTTCGACGGCTACATTAATTTGCACAATACAATAATTTTAAATTAACTCTCAACCAGAAACGACTTTATAAACGGTCAACGCACTACTTTTCATCAATTATTATTATTATAAAAACGAAGCAATGATGAACTTTACTCTTAATATAACATCCCTAAATCCATCCTACATATTTTTGTCCTTGTTTTACTTTCCTTTTCGTCTACAAACAATATTAAAAAATAAAAAAAGAAAACTTATCTTTGTGGAAAATAAAGTTTAAAAAAAAGCCTATTTTTCCGAGTCTGTTTTATCTGTTGGGTTGCTGAGTATCTTCGCTTAATTCATTTAATTTTTTATAAAATTTTATTTTTATTAACAATTTATTTTTTTTGTTAGAGTTATTAACAATTTTTAGCTTTTGGATTCTTTTGCTTTAAAACATAAGTAAGTATTTAAAATCATCTATAGTTTGTGTGCAAGTATTTTCAAACTATCGCACTTAGTTTCGGTAATTTTATTTTAATTTTACTAAATACAAAAACAAAACTATCATGCACAGTATTTTGGTGGGAACATTTTTAATTTTTTTTTTATTGAATAATATTTCTTTATTATTAAAATTTTATGAAAAACAAAATTAAGAAATTAATTCGATTTTTATCTTTTTAAATGTAAAATTTAGAACAAATAATAGAGTTCGTGGTGGTTCACATTCAAATGGTGCTGAACGCGAACAACAAACAGCCACAGTTACCAATCATCGAGGAACACATCCACCGTAAGTATATGAAAAAAAGTTTTAAAATAATATTTGATAGGCTTACACATGGATTAATAGTGCATATAGCACAGAAATATTTTTTAGAGTCTACTCATTAAGACTTGTTATGTTATACCCTCAAAACAGTATTTTTGGAAAACAAAGAAGTTTTAACTCAACAACACCGCAACATGCTAATGAAATAATACAATTTCAATAAAAATGAAAATAAAAATTGCGTATACGCCCAAGTGCACATACAACGGTTTGAGGGCAAGTCGTTGAGAAAAAAACTCTTCGTGCTATTCATAACATTTTGGTTTGACCTAACCTGAAGTTCTAAGTCTAAATAAGGTCCCTACTATCCAAAAAAAATGATACGTGCCTTTTCTAAATGCCGAAAGTTTGCTCTTCATGTGAAAAAGTGAAAGAAGTTCAAGTTCTTGGTGGGTATCTAGATGAAATAAGAACAAGTCCAATATACTTACTAAATTTAGGTGGTGCTACAGTTTGGGACGGACTTGGTCCGCAACCAACATGTGTCTTAATCCAGCTCCCCAGTCCTTTCCCACCGACTGCGCCTTCCCTCGAGATTGAGTTCGAAGAGCTTTTATGCTGGAGTGCTGATGTCCATTCGTTCTACATAACCCAGCCATCTAATTCATTGGACTTTTATTCTTTTAACGAGGCCAGTCTCGCTGTACAGCGCGTACAATTCGTCGTTTCATCTTCTCCTCCACTCTCCATCTATGCAGGCGGGACCAAAAAACACTCGAATCGTCCTTAGACGCTCTCATCTTTCTTTGACAGGGTCAAAGCCTTAGCGCCATAAATGAGAACCGGGATGGGGAGTGTCTTATAGCGGGTCACTATAGTTTCTCGAGAGAGAACTTTACTACTCAATTGCCTTCTAAATCCAAAGAAACAGAGTTTTGAAAACGTTATTCTCCGTTTTATTTCAGCGCTATTGTCGTTGTCTAAATTTGTAGCGGCACCTAAGTAGGCAAAGTCGCTAACTACCTCAAAGTCATAGTTGTCCATGGTGACGTTTTGTCCAAGACGTCGTCGTTCAATGTCCTTTTTTTGTGACCACTTATACTTGGTCTTGTCCTCATTGACCACTTACATCTTGTTCGCTTCCAGCGCAATGCTCCAAAACGCTCCACTGACATCATCACGCTTTGATCTTTCAATTGTGTTAATATCATCGGCGTATCCGAGTAATTGGATAGACATTTGGAAGATTGTGCACCTAGTGTTGACGCTTGTGTTTTGTACAATTATTTCCAGAACGATATTGAAGAAGTCGCATAACAGTACATCACATTGTCTAAAACCTTTTTTGGCATCAAGTGCATCGGTGAGATCTTTTCCGACCTTGATAGAGCCGCGTACATTCTCAATCGTCATTCTACACAAACAGACAAGTCTGACAGGGATGCTATAACTAGCATCCTGTAGAGCTCTTCCCTTTAAAAATCGACGAATAGATGGTGGGTATCGATTTGAAGTTCCTGGGTTTTTTCTAAGATCTCTGTAGTCGGGAAGATTTGCAGCTCGTAAGATTCTTTTTGAGGTAAATTTTAACCAATTTTTCGCAAATTTTGTGCGTTATCTCAGCCATAGCTAAATTACTGTTTGTTCAAAACGTAAAGAGTTCAGGGATTAATCCCGTAAATACTGTATTTTGTGTAGCCCCCGTGAAAAAACTCTAACATTGTCAAATCCCATGATGTTGTTACCCTATTAACGTCTCCGAAACTTGAAATTACGTGACCAGGAAACTTATCCCTCATAAAGCTATGGTTGGTTGTATTTTATGACTTTTTGCCTGTCTGGTTGCAAACACGTTTGGTCCAACAAGTCATGATTTTAAATCGCTGCACCGCCGGCCGCCGTCCAAAAAAGAGGAATACGAAAAGTACAATTGGTGCCATTTCCGCCTGGTCAGACAAAAATCGGGAAATTTGGACCATCAGCAACAATTGCACTTGCAGCAGCAATATTCTGCTGCAAGTCCGATCGTGCATCGGACATCAATTTCGGTTTCACTATTTTCATATTTCTTCACCATTTCACCGATCACTTGCGTAGTCGGTCAATTATGACGATCATAGTTATTGAGTTTGAAGTACCGCTTTCAATATGAGCTCTGAGATCTTCCAACGTCGTCGTCGATTTTTTGACATAAACCAATAATTTGACGTAGTGCCAAAGAAAATAGTCTAGAGCTGTTAAATCACACTAACGAGGCGGCCAATCGGTTGGTGCATTTCTTGAGATATTACGCTCATCAAACTTACTCTTCAAAAAAATCTTCTTCTAAGTCCATATCTTCCAATTTGGCCAAAAGTATTCGGTAATCATGGCGCGATAACGTTAATCATTCAAAGTAACGTGACGATCGTTATCGTCGACTAAAAAATATTTTCCAATGACGCGACCGGCATTTAAACCGCATCAAACAGTGATTTTTGTGGATATAGTGTTGATTCAATTTTGATAATTTTCTTAAAAACAATCCGATGGTCATGAAATTAAAGTAGCGGTAAAAAAGTTTTATAATTTTCGAAAGTTGCTCTTTCCTGTATGTTAACATGATAAAAATGTTGAGTTTACTGAATCATTGACAATGATAGTTCGATATAATCAGTGAAAGGGTGCGTTCACAAATTAAATAAAAAGTTGTCAAGTCCCCATTAGAAAAAAACCGATATTATGTTATGTCATACCGTCAAAAAATTAAGTAACATTACAAATTCAGTATTTTTGTTGAAAAACAAAGCTTTTAGCTTTAAAACATGCTTAATGAAAAAGCAAAAAAAAAACTTTAACCACCACAATTAAATAACTTTACAGGAAAATAAAACGGTATTTATGTTATTTACTTTTACTGTCTTCAAATACGAAGCTTGATTCTTTAAAATTTCAATTTATTCAATAGGTATATTTTTGAAAAGAAGGAATTTGTATAATAAATTAAATAAAACAAAGGTAAGCAGTAAATCAACTGTGTAAATAAAATAATAAATTATTAAATAATTTGTAAACAAAATAAAAATAATAAAATCAAACTGTTTTAATAACTATACTACAATATAAATTTTGTTCGTAACCATGTTTATAAACAAAAACAAATTAACGAAAGTGTAATTGTAATAATATTTTTAACAACTAAAATCTCATCATGAAACATTTTTATTTAAAAACAAAAACTTACATAAATCTAAACAATTACAGTCGTACCCGTCCAACTTTGAAACCATCCGGAACAATTGTCTCGAAGGCACAAGAATTCGTCGACATCTACAAGAATCCACCATCTCGTCCAGAGCCCTTATATCCACAGCCCACTCCCGATAAGACAGCTGCAAAATGCCGTAAAGATGTTTGCTTACTTCCAGATTGTTATTGTGGTGGAAAGGAAATTCCCGGTATGTACATTCGAAATTTAACCCCCTCCCCCCCTCACAGTTTTTACTTTATTCTCCAAAAAAAAAAGTAATTAAATTCGATGAAATTAAATTTTAAAAAAACAACACAATAAAAAAAATTACAATACAAAAATCAAAATCAGGTGGACTTGCAAGAAACGACACACCTCAAATTGTGCTTATGACATTCGATGATGCAGTCAGCCAATTGAATGTTGAATATTACGAATTACTATTTGGAGGCAAAGGTGAACGCGTTCGTAAGAATCCAAATGGTTGTCCAATAACAGCGTCATTTTATGTTTCCCACGAATGGACCGATTATTCAATGGTCCAGAATCTATACGCAGATGGACATGAGTTTGCGTCACATACTGTATCGTAAGTTCAATGACCAATGAGGGGGATAATGTCAATGTCAAATTATAACAAACTACGCTTTCTGCACCATCATTTTTCTTCCAGCTAAATACAAACTATTTTTATTTTGTTCAATTGTTTCATTTTACTTATTTTGTAAAATATCAAAATTTTATTAATTTTTTTTTTACATAAATTCTTTTCTCTTTTTTCCTATATGTGCTTATTTATGTACCTACCTTTTATTCATCATTACATAAATATTTAAAAATTCATTTAAATATAAATAAAAAACATGCCAAAAATCAGCTGATTTACCTGTCGAAAGCATACCACAAATTGTCCTTTTGACCTTCGACGATTCGGTTAACGATCTGAATAAGCAACTTTACACTGATCTCTTCGAAAAGGGTCGTGTAAATCCAAATGGCTGTCCAATATCTGCTACATTCTATGTATCACACGAATGGACGGATTACAGTCAAGTTCAGAATTTATATTCCGATGGTCATGAAATTGCTTCACATACTGTATCGTAAGTATTTTTGTTTTTCGTATGTTAATATTTCTAACGTAGAATGTTGATGTAGAATTATTAGAGAATGCATTTTACACAAAACACACAAAATATTACACGTAGGATGTAAATGTAAGTTTTATTAAAACTTTATTATTACTAAAATATTGTATAATTATATTATTTTGTTTTCAAATTCAATATAAAATTGAACTTTTCCAATCGGTTTTGATAATCTAAGTTCAAATACGACTTCAAAATTACGTAAGGTTTTTGAGGCTATGTAAATACATGAAATAGCTATTTTCTCACTAAATTTGTGATGGTTTTCCAAATCTTCTTCCATATTCAGTTGCAATATTTATAGTATTTCATAAAATGTTCAAAAAATCTTTAAAAGTTGTTAGATTTCACTGTCCCAAATTCTCCAAATTCATCAAGAGTAATTCTTGTCATCAAAAAGTGCTTTCTCAAATTAGCCGTTCGGATTCGGCATATAAACTGTAGGTCCCCTCCATCAGTGCAATTACTCGCACTCAGGAATGGTTGAGAGTTGTAAGTCACTAGGCCCTGGTTCTCTACGGACTAATGCGCCACCTAATTTATTTATTTTTTATGTATTTATAAAACATCATATAGAGTCAAATAAGGACTCATAACTAAGCCAGTTATAGCTATCATTGGTTTTATCATTGGGCAGGCTTAGCCGACATAAGGGACTTGAAAGTAAGGAAAGTTTATTGTATCTGATTGACCAGCTGTCAAAAAATTGCCTTCTGGAAAGTTAGTCAGGAAAAATTTCCCTAACTATCAAGTCAATTTCACTTATGTCAAAATGACAGGTAATCATAATTTTTCATTCAACTGAAAGCTGAACTTTGTTACATTGTGATTTATTTATTTTCTGAACAATTCCATTTACTGTTTCATGTAAAAGGATTCCTTTTTTGAAATTAGAAAAGGAATAAGTGATATAACTTTAAAATACAAAAAACACAAGTAAAAATGGACTTGTAGCTTGCCTGAAGACTGTTTTGTAGACAATTATGTTTTTGGTAGTTTTTGCGCATTATTAGCTGTAGGTAAAGGTTAGTAAAGTAAAGTTCCTAGTTTAAAGTTTTTTGCACTTGTTGCCTTGGTCAAAATTTACGTTCGAAAAATGTAGTTGTCTAAACCTGCCCATTGCAACCAATCATCAGAATTTTTTTGACAGGTTAGTTAGTTAGTTATAGTTTTCATTGAAAATTTCTACCATTGGACACAAATTTTCTAATTGGTATCAAGAGGTTAGAGTTGATTATTGGAAGTAAAATTGACAGGTGGGAATTCGAAGAAAATAAAACGCTTTTAGTGGAACGCTTATGTTCCGAAATGTAAAATCAACAATTATTGAAAACAATTTTCGAAAAACGATGAAATATGGAACAAAACCTTTGCATTTTGTTTCATTTCTCATTGTTTCTCAACCGAGTAACAGAACACTGGTACTCTTTAAATTTTAAAATATCACAATTTGCAAAATCCTGTTTTACTACTAAAAGGCAAAGTGCATAAAACATAATAAGAATCGAGAGTTTTAAAATGAACAACATTCTCAAAATATGAGTTTTAAAAATGTTTCTTTAAATTGTAGGCCACTTAACCACTCATTAACGACTCGAAATCATTTTTTATTCCTTTTTTTTAATTATGAGGACAACTAAGAATCGTCATCAAATTCACTTTTACTTGACCGTAATTTGACAAATATGTAAATTATAATTTTTACTTTCATTTCATAAAAGAATTGTGAGTACAAATTTGTTGGAAAATTCCTGACAATTCTGGAAAAAAACTTGACAATTCATTGTCAAGACAATAAAGTGAAAGGGTTCCGAGCCCCAGAAGCACCAATTTTGTTTTTTTAAGGGGACGGCCGTTTATAGATTTCAGTAAAATCAATCAATAAAAATTGAAACAGGAGGAATCGGAAATGTTTTATCGACGAGCCTACATATGTATAATAACAATCAATAAATTTACGTCATCAAATTAGAGGTATTAAAAAAAACTGAAGCTTCAAACCTCCTTTTTGTTGTTGATTTCATCAGTAATTTCTTGACTGATGTCATCGAAACAGTACAAATTGGAACACCATCAATAAAATGGAAATGGAATTTTGTTGACTTTTTGCAGTCACTTCTTCATTAAAAATTATTTTTCCTTAAAAATTTATTTTTGAAATAAACTTGGTACATTGTTATTTTAAAAAAAAACAAAAACTTGACAGAATTTATCTTATTACTTTTATCTTTTGTTGAAAATAATGCTCTAACGTGATAAAAATGAAAAATACAAATGTTACTGATGGAGTTTACTGGTAGCTATGTATAACAGACTCCCTAACGTATGCGCCGAACCGTATTGAAAACCTAACTCGACGTAAAAGATGGTTTTCCGCCCAACTCAAAGTTCTTCAAGCGTAAAGCGACTAATTTCGTTCCCCAGAGCTGACTTTGTCAGTGTCAGTGTCAGTGTCAAAATAGCTCATGATATAAAAAGATACAACTTAACGGGCCACCTTATTTTAATAATTTAGCTGGCAATCAAGTTATACTTTTTCTAAGCTTTTTGATGGCCTAAATTCGAATTCGACTTCAAAATCAATCTATCACCTCAGGTTTAAGAACTACAAACTTTTTATAGTTCGAGAAAAAAAACTTATATTAGGCTGTTTAAGGCTACGTAAATTCATAAAGTAGTTTTTTTGTCAATAAAACTCGCGATGGTTTTCCAAATGCACAATCCCCTACTTTAATATTCAGTTTAAATATTTTCAGTATCATATTTTTTTTTTAAATCAAGTATTTTTACTAAAACGGTTCTTAATAGAAAAACGCAAAACTGTTTAAAAACAAGTCTAGTATGAATTAGTAATCTTGAGGTTAAAACATCAAGTTTTTGGAATATATTGAAAAAATATAAATATATAATGCTGAGAAACGTGTTTTTTTTTTTAAACGATCAAATATCGCTAAGCTCAGAGTTCAGATTCAGAACCAGCACTTAAACGAATTGTTCAAAACATAAAGAAATTACACTAAAGGTTTTCAAAAACTTCGGATAGCGTCAAATGAAGATCCATTAGTCATCATCTCATAATTTAGTGAGATACTAAACTGATTTGAACGGTGGTTAGAAGATAAAAATTTGTACTTTGTGAAAAAAGATCGTACAGTAGTTTTTAAGAACTACGTTCAGTTTTATCCTAGGCTTAAAAGTTTTCAGAGATGTAGATTTAAAAAAAAATAATCTAATAGAATAATTATGATGTAAGATTCCAATTCAGGGCAGCAAATAACTTTGAAAAAGTATTACACTATGTAAGCCACCAGTTATATTAATAGTTGTTACATTTTTCAAATTTATCAAATACCTAAATTTTTCAAAACACTAAAGCCATTGAAAATAATTTTCTCCAAAACTCACGAAGAAAAATTCATTAAAATGTCAATAATATTTTTCGTTTTCTATCACTTTTCAATAAACTTTCCTGAAACTTTTCCTTTTAAAATTTTTCATTAATCATACGATGGTTGAAAATATTCATAAAAACAAATATAAGCATACAAAAACGAGATCCAAAAAAAAATGTTCATCTTTTCGGAACTACATAATGTTATCTTTAAAAATTGTAACTCTCAAAAAGTTTTTAAGTAACCTACATTTCTACACTCACAAAAACCAAAATACACAAAATGCTTTATTAACACTTATGTATGTCTTGTTTAACTAACTTAACTCTTTGAAAATAACAGCCTTTCAAAATGTTACCTCTTTTCTGTCGTCTCCTTTTCCAATATAACTATAGGCATAGTTTTGGAGAACAATTTTCGCAAAAGAAATGGACTCGTGAAGTTGCTGGACAACGTGAAATTCTTGCCGCCTACGGTGGAGTCAAATTATCCGATGTTCGAGGCATGAGAGCTCCATTCCTTTCAGTTGGAGGCAATAAAATGTTCAAAATGTTGTACGACTCTAATTTCACATACGATTCCTCGATGCCTGTCTATGAGAATCGTCCACCAAGTTGGCCTTACACCCTGGACTATAAGATCTTCCACGATTGCATGATCCCACCTTGTCCGACAAAGAGCTATCCTGGTGTATGGCAGGTGCCAATGGTGATGTGGCAAGATTTGAATGGTGGTCGTTGTTCCATGGGTGATGCATGCTCTAATCCCAGTGAGTCTGATGGTGTTTACAAAATGATCATGAAGAACTTTGAAAGACATTACACAACAAACAGGTAAGAAAAATTGCATATTTCTAGGAGGTTCATATTTCAAAGTTTATTTTCTGTTTGTAATCTTTTAGAGCTCCATTTGGTTTGTTCTACCATGCAGCTTGGTTCACACAGCCACATCATAAAGAAGGATTCATCAAGTTCTTAGATGCAATCAATTCAATGCCAGATGTTTGGATTTTGACAAATTGGCAAGCGCTACAATGGGTCCGTGATCCAACACCTATTTCCCGATTAAACAATTTCCAGCCATTCCAATGTGATTATTCGGTAAGTTCTTTCTTCTATATTCTTTATATAACAAGACTCATAATCTTCGATGTATGTACATTAAAACAGGATCGACCAAAACGTTGCAACAACCCTAAAGTATGCAATCTGTGGCATAAATCCGGTGTCCGATACATGCGAACATGTCAGCCATGTCCTGATATTTATCCATGGACAGGAAAAACTGGAATACGATCGTCTCGAGTTGACAATGACATTGAAGAATCATAAGTATTTAATTTAATTATATTGAAAACAGAATATAAACAAAACAACAACAACAACACAACCGAATTTAATTTAAAAGACGACCAAGACAATAATTAAATAAAAACAAAACATTGGCTATAATTAAATAATTAAATTATTTCAAGGATTTGAAAAATTAAAACAAATATAAAACAAACATGAAATACGTTCACTCGCTAAGAATTTTAAATTTGTATTCTTCTTTAATTAAAACAAAAATTGAAAATAATATTTATTATTTTTTTTTTCTTTAATTTAAACTAAATAAAAATCATTATGTAGAAAAATAAATTATATAAAATAAAAACATCATTCATTTATGTAACCATTTAATAAAAGAAAATAAAAACCATTGTCAATAAATTTTAGGGACGTTTTCCGATGTAGATTAATTTAATGTTAAACCTTAGTTTTATTTTCAATTTTATAAACAAAACAAAGTTTATAAAATATAATTTTATGTGTTGTAAAAAGTTAATAAATGTTGTAAGATTTTATAGTATATAACACCATTACATAATGTTATTAGATATTCATCCTCATTTGTGATAAATATTTCACATTTTTACGTCTTAAATTTTAAGTTTTGTTTATTTTATTTTTTTTTTAAATTAATTTGAAACAAATAAAAGCTATATGTACATGGTTTTATATTGTATTTTAATTTCTTTTTGTTTAATTTTGTGTTTGTATATTTTAAGTCACAAATATATTTGTTTTGTTATTCATCAAGCCATGTTGTATTTATGTTGCTGAATGTAATATTAATAGAAACAAATAAAAACTAAAAACAATTTCTTAAATCGAAAAAAAAACACCACTAACATTTATGAATGTTTTCGTTTTGTTTAAATGTTATTTAAATAAAATTATCTATAAAATTATTGTTTTGGTTTTTTTCTAAGAATACAAAACAAAACAATATAATATAATAATTGAGTCCTAGAGTGTACAGGGTGGTGTAATGTTATAGTTATCATTTTTGTTTGTAGTAATGTAAGGAATAAATACGATAATTCTATTAGTCATATAAGTAATTTGTATATTTTGTTTAACCTTTAATACCTACCTATAAAAAGGTTGCTTATAAATAATTACATTATTACATACAGGGTGTTGCAAAAGAAAATTCATTCAAGCATTTATTATATAAAAATCAAATTAATTTGTATCTTTTTTTTATTCAAGTACTACTTTTCTTACTACTTTTTGTGGTTTAAGCCTTTTAATATGTTTAACTATCAGAATGTCCACTAGCTATCAGTGTGTCAACTAACTGTCATTGTGTCAGCTTACTATCAGTTTGTTAACTTAATGTCAATGTTAAAACCGTGAATGTTAATGTAAAATGCTGAAGAGGTTAAAATACACCCAGAATGTTCTTTAAACCGCTCGTTGGTGTTTTTGCTGATATTTTGTTAAAATTTTTAAAGGTCTTTACTTATTCTTAGCTTTACCTTTTTATCTTTATAAATCTCTATAAATTTTGTTTTCAAAAGAAAAACACTGAGCGCTTAAATGTCAATTTTTATCGTCCATTTTGTAATAATATGATTTTTACATTTCAAAATTATACGTTAATTTTTTATTTTTATTAAATATCAAACTTCTTTTTTAATTCCTTTAAAATTTGCTCGTTTCTAATTCTTTTAGGAGCTATAGTATTTGAGAATTGAGAATTATTTTTCGGTTCAGTTTCTTTAAACAACTCTGAAAGCAAGTGCCTCTCTTTTTATTCTGCATTCAAACTTTATAAATAAGCAAATTTATTTGACACACAAAATGTACATTGATTCAATAACCAGTTTCTCTAGTTTAAAAGAAACTTTATTTAATTCAAATATTTATCGAATTTCAAAGTCATTTCAAAATTTATTTCAACTGCAAATGGAGTATAATTTTTACCAATGCAAAATTTAATTGATAACTTTGTTTACAAAACACGGAGCGCTTAGATGTCAGTTTTCATCCTCCATTTTGTATTTATATTATTTTCCATTGACTTATTTTTAAAAATTTAAAAACTATACGCTCATTTTTATTTTTATTAAATATCAAAATACTTTTTCTTTAATTCTATCCAAATTCGTTACTAATTATTTTAGAATCTAAACCAGACACGGACGATCTCTTTTTTCTCTATCCCGAAACGCCTTCACCTTATTTTTCTGGTTCTGTTTTTTAAACAACTCTGAACGCAAGTGCCTCTCTTTTCATTCTGCATCAAAACTTTATAAATAACGAATTTCATTGAAACAAAATCAAAACTTGCTACTTCCACAGTTTCCAAATCAGTGTTTTTAAAAAAGGGAACTCTGAAAAAATAGGAAAATTTGTTCAATTCGAATGCTTATCTACTTGTTCGTTGCGACTTGCTTTTTCTCTCTTAACCACTTCATTAACGAATTTCAAAATCTTTTTGAAATGTAACATTTTTACCTGTATGGAATATAGTATTATTTGAATGCTTCCTTATTCTTTAAAATTCCTATCGAACGAATTAAACAAAACATATAGTTTATTTGTATCCTCATTTTATTTATGTTTTTGTTTATGATTTGTATTTTTTTTATTATTATTTAAACTTATAGTAAGTTTTTTTTTTAATATTTTATTTTGATGTATTGTTATAATAATTTTATTAAAAAAATACAGAAAAACATAAAATGGAAATAATGTGCAATTAAGCAATTTAAAAAAAGTATTAACATTCAATGTTAAATAATAATTTTATAGAATAAATTAAAAAATATAATTAAAATTAATTGTCAAAATTGTGACTGGCTAAATTAATTAATAAATCATATAATTCACAAATGTTTAAAAATTAGATAGAACATCGAAATTTTATGTCTTCATTTTCAGTTTGAAAATTTTTAAATGTTAAAAGAAAAACAGTGAGTGTTCGTATTTTATGTATTTATCAATGTTGTGGCAGAAGAAAGACGATGATAACTGAAATGAAATAAATAAAATGTTTAAATAATAAAATTATTGTTGTTTTATTTGTGTAGCTTCTGGTAACAGAAAAAAAAGGATTTGACACCATATTTGGATTTGAAAAGACTTTACATTTAAAAGCTTGAGAACTTTAAATAATAAAACAAGAAAAAAATATTATTGTAAAGTAAGTATTTTTTTTGTAATAATAATTATAAATAACGGGTTATCCATTTTAAAAGTATAGGGCTGGAATTTGACATCTGTCAAACTAAGTTGTTAAACCAATTTCAGTCCTTTTTTTTCAGTTGAAAGTCTGACATTTTCGAAAACGGATCGCTTAGAAATCATTAAAACCTACTACAAAAATCGTGATTCTGATACAGCCACATATCGTGATTTAAGAGGAGATTATGGTTTACATAATCGTCGAACTACGCAAGCAATTGGCAAAATGTTGAAGAAATTTGAAATGACTAAACTGGTACCCGTGGCATGATGGTTAGTGCGTTGGACTGTCATGCGCGAGGTCTTGGGTTCGATCCCTGCCTATGCCATCTAAAGTTTGTTTCACGGGTAGTGCCTCTTGCGAGGAATTGACAAATTCTCCAAGAGTAATTCTTGTCATGAAAAGTGCTTTCTCAAATTGGCCGTTCGGATTCGGCTTAAAACTGTAGGTCCCCTCCATTCCTGACAACAGTACTCGCACACAGGAATGGTTGAGAGTTGTAAGTCACTAGGCCCTGGTTCTCAACGGACTGTTGCGCCACCCAATTTATTTATTTATTAAACTGGTTACAGATATTGTAAGGCCCGTGCATCATCCTTTCGCTCGTACCACTAAAAATATAGCTGCTATAAGTGAAAGCGTTGCCGAAGACCCGAATAGGTCGATTCCTCGTCGTTCTCAGGAATTAGGACTGTCTTACGGCATATTATGGCGTATTTTTCATTTGGATATACACCTACATCCATATAAAGTCCAGCTCACACAACAACTGAAGCCAGCTGACCATTCACAGCGTCGTAGAGGTGTCGAATGGGTGCTTGAACAACAGGCAGTGGACGGTGATTTTTCGAACAAAATTTTCTTCAGCGGCGAAGCAATTTTCTCACCCGGTGTCGGTGTGTATGTTAGTAAACAAAAAAGTCGTATTTGGGGTTCTCAGAATCCTCAAGTAATTGATGTAAGAAAAAGTCTTGTTTGGTGCGCTCTTTAGTCCGGAGGTGTGATTGGGTCTTACTTCTTCGAAAACAACAATGGAGCGACTGTCACCGTTAATTCGGAGCGTTATGGTCATATGATAAACGACTTGTTTTTGCCTACTGTTGAAGAAGACGACTTAGAAAATATGTGGTTTCAACAAGACGGTGCCACATGCCACACAACTCGAGCGAATATGGTTTTACTGGTGATATTATCTGGCTACAAGGATCATGCTATTTGACACTGCTGGACTTTTTTTTGTGGAGCTACCCGAAAGACCGTTTTTATGCAGATAAACTTTTAACTCTTTAGCACTTAAAAACCAACATTCGTCAAGTTATGGGTGAGATACCGCCCAATATGTGTCAAAAAGTGGTCGAAAATTACCTCAGAAGAAGCGATGCTTGCAACAATTCGCGTGGTGGTCATTTAAATATTGTAGTGTTTTACACATTATGTCAACGTTTATACTTTATTTAAAAAAAAGAAATATCGTAAAGAAAAATATTTTGTAAGTGTTTTTTTTACGTTTACTTTTGAAACTGCAATATGGATAACCCTGTTTAATGTCTACAATTAATTTTTGGAAACAACAAACCATCCACCTTAACTATAGCTTCTTCTTCTTTTGGAGGGAAATAAGGGCCGATAATTCTTTCATGTAAACCGCCAGTCAAAATGGACATTAAATTCATCAAACCAACGAATAATTCGCGTATAGATGGAATTTTGTACATACACGTTATTATGAAGTAAAGGAAGTCTCCAAAAATTCCACGTCAGCATAAAAAGTTATTAGGGTTTTTGTCGATAATTTACGTGTTTAGACTGTTACTTTTGAACGGGATATGCTTCAAAAAAGTTCATCCACCTAGACCTTGTAGATCATCATCTGCTACCGTTTAAAAGTTATAGCAGATTCAAAAAATGTCGAAAATATCGATATTTCGGTACTTTGAATCTAAAAGCTTTTCAGGTAATAACATTAGTTTTACTATTTTTGTTATCAAAAAAAAAATACATTTCTTTTCTAAAATTATTTTTTTTAGTTATGAAATGAGAAAAGTTAAAAAATGTATTTAAACATTCAATCGACAATGCTGTTGAAAAATATTCTGTGTTAACTATTTTATTGTATACTAGCGGCCCGTCCCGGCTTCGCACGGGTGGACATAAATAGGTATAGATAATTTAGTTATAAGCATGCTAATTAAAACGACAATGAATAACTAAATTAGATACATTTTTTTGTCCTATCATTAATACTCTTCGCAGTGTATGCAGTGAAAGACATTTATTTCGATGGACGATATCACATCAATATATCTTTAAAATAAACGTTTGTATATACAAATTGGCAAGTACCTAACATACTGTACCTTATGTACAGTGGCTTCCACGATATAAATTTTCGCAATGCAATTTCTCCAAGAACATGTTTGGAGAGTGTAAAACTGTGTAATTAATTTTAAATAAGCCAAAGTTACAATTTGAGCTATTAAGCTATTAAACAGAAAATTAATATTAAAAACTAAAGCAAATCTATAATTTAACACCTCACACAGAATAGAACACTTAATAATTAGTACTAAGTTGCATACTCGTATCTTTTGGATTTAATGCATTTCTTGTGGGGCGCGGTGCGGCGCGGTTTCGAGGTATTGGAACGAGTTTTTAGCATACTTTAGGAGTTATTTTTTGGTATTCTTTTTAAAGGCCCGTCTTAAAGCCCTCAATATTTCTAAAATTCTTTTGACCAAGTCAACGTCCCAGTTCATCCCATATATGCGCGATTGCATTTAGGTCAGTTGACCTTTTCTGTGTAAGCTATCTTGTATTCCGAGCTCACGGACACTGCAAACCAAATGCTGTATCAATATATTGATAGCCATTTGATACATTTTATCTTCCACAAATTCTTAGTTTCGAACACCAAAACTTGGAACACATCCTCTTACTTGAAATTCAAACTTAATTTGAGCTGAAATCTACACTAATATCATAAAGAGGAAAGGTTTGTATTTTTGTATATGTAAAGAATAAACTCAAAAAGTACTGGACCGATTTTAATAATTCTTTTTTCTTTAGAAATCTACATTATCACTGAGTAACATAGGATGTATTTAGTACTAGATTACTATAGAAATTCAACCGAAGGTGTAAAAAAATTAGCCATAAAATGTCTTTCATCGCATACGCTGCGAAGAGTATTAATGATAGGACAAACAAATGTTTTTTAATTTAGTGATAATGGTCGTTTTAATGAGAATGCTTATAACTTAAATATCTGTACCTATTTATGTCTACCCGTGCCAAGCCGGGATGGGCCGCTAGTAAGTTATAAAATGATTGTTAAGTTCTACATTTTCTTGGAGAAATTGCAATTCGAAAATGTACATTCTTTTTATCCGATTAGTCGTGGGAGCCACTGTACATATTTCAATCACATACAACCCATCCCATCGCTCAATCCTTTAATACAACCTTGATATCACTTTTCATTGCTCCCAACGACAATATAACTCACTTGGTTTTAATTTTTTTATAAATTAAATTTATATTACAATGCAAAATAATTGGAAACGGACCTAGTTTATGTATACGCACTTTAAGAGCTTAAGAACTTTATTGCAAATCCAGTAAAGTTGAAAAAGTAAGTAAAAATGATAACCTACACTCTTCTCTCAAGTAACTAAAGTTTATTTTTATTGTAGAACTATCAATTGATTCATCCCCTGATTAAATCAAAACGTTATTTTCGAAATCATAAATCCTTTCCTTTCACGCTATCTTTATAAACTATGTAGTCCCTATCAATTTAATTCAATTACTTGCAGGTGTCCTCTTCATTAGAAATACACAGTTCACAACCTATAACGTGATTAAGATTATTATCTCAGAATTTAATTAAAGTTTCTATCTACCTTAATAAAAACTGGTGTGTTCATTTAACCTTTTTCTGAAGTATAAAAATCGAAAACATCCGTCTCGACACTCTAGTTCAAGTGTTTATCTGAAAATGGTTCTACCATTTTCGAATTTCGGTCGTTTTGTTTTCTTTCTTTTATTTATTAAACTTTCATTTGCTGAAAATAAAAATAATTGTTCCTCAGATTACAAATTTCGTCTCAAAGTAGCTCGACATTATAAACTAAACGAGGCTCTTTTTGATGAATATAAATGTGACGAACACACTATTGAAAAACGTCGCGTTGATCCAAAATTCCACGGTCATCCCAAGTCTCATAGTGATATTTTAGCCTCTAAATTTGGTATTGATACGTCAATCGAAGAAAGACAAGCTAATTCGTTGATAAGCCTTATAAGTAAAATAGCTTTAAAGTACCTTGCCAAATGCCCACCGGTTGTTTATTACGATAATCATGTGGAAAAAAATGAAAGCCTTATGTTGCAGAAACTCTTTAAAGTGAGTTTTTGGACAGAAGTATTATAAAAAATATATAATATTTATAAAAAACTACTATTCCAGAGTTTCCCCATTACCTTCTACCACGGGCAAATTTCAGAAAAATTTGAGCCTATCAACAGCGGTTTTCGTTCGCCAATGGACAACAATTGTCGTAGCTACATTTTGTTCATTACCGACCCAATGAGTGCTCGAAAAATTATTGGTCCCCAAGTGAAATCTAGAGTTGTAATCGTATCTAGGTCAAGTCAATGGAAGCTTAAGGACTTCCTTGCCTCGAAGCAATCCTCAGATATTGTTAATTTACTTGTTATAGGAGAAAGTTCTGTTGCAGATCCTCAGAAGGTTAGATTAATCTAACTTTTTCTAATTCTTATTTCATACTTTTGTCCTCTTTAATACAGGAACGTCCTTACGTTTTGTATACTCACAAACTTTACGCCGATGGTCTTGGAGCCAACACACCAATTGTACTTACAAGTTGGATTAAGGGTGTCCTCTCACGTCCTCAAATCGACTTATTTCCGAAAAAAATGTCCGATGGATTTGCTGGACATCGATTTTCGATATCAGCTGTCAATCAGCCGCCATTTATTTTTCGAATTCGAAAATTGGATCCATTTGTTCAGACTCATATCCATTGGGAAGGAATTGAATTTAGATTGATAAATATGATAGCCAAGCAGATGAACTTTTCCTTTGATATTATTGAGCCACAGGAACACACTAAATTGGGGTTTGTATAAGTTTGGACTTTCGAAACTTTGTTCTAAAACTGTTTTGTTTTTAATGTAGGTCGGGAGAGTCGATTATAGAAGAAGTAAGACTGCAAAGAGCAGACCTGGGTATGGCTGGAGTATTTTTGACTCAAGAAAGGCTTGAGAAAATCGATATGTCACATGGGCATTCCAGGGATTGTGCAGCTTTTATAACTCTGGCCTCCAAAGCCCTACCGAAGTAAGAGGAGTTTTTAAAATACATTGGGCAGGTTCAGACCACATGAATTGCCTTCCAAATAAAGAAAATGTATTGGAAAGTTGACTGGAAAACTAGCCAAGTAAAATCTCCCTCACTATCAACTTAATGTGGTTTTCCTTGTGGAAATTCAGATCTGCAGATCTGATATTAAATCAAAAATAAATCAATTTTGCTCCTTGGAATGCAAAAACAGGGAAAACTTATGTTTTGGCAGATCTTGAGCAAAAATAAATTGATTTATTTTACCCATGGAAAACCTTATAAGTCTACTTACGTCAAAATTTCAGCTGTTCAAGAAAAGCAGTTGACTGCAAATAAAGTCCCTCATGTTGTCTAAACCTGCACATTACCTACCTCGTCTGTAAAAATATTTGTCATTTAGATATCGAGCCATATTGGGACCCTTCCAATGGCCCGTTTGGCTGGCCCTTACTTGTATTTACCTCGGCGGTATTGTTCCAATTGTTTTTACCGATCAGCTAACCCTGCGACACTTGATTGGAAATTGGGGAGAGATTGAAAATATGTTTTGGTACGTCTTTGGAATGTTTACCAACAGCTTTACCTTCAGTGGAAAATACTCTTGGAGCAACTCAAAGCGAGTTTCTACTCGCCTCTTGATTGGATTCTATTGGCTCTTTACGATTATCATAACTTCTTGTTATACAGGATCAATTATTGCTTTTGTAACGTTGCCAGCTTTTCCTGCTACAGTTGATTCGGTGAATGATCTTTTGGGACTGTTTTTTCGAGTTGGAACCCTGGGTAGGTAATATAAAGATACCAATGAATTCCTAACTTATTCGTCATTGTTTTTTGATTCTAAAAGATCGAGGAGGATGGGAGAAATGGTTTCAGAATTCTACTCACGAATCCACGGCAAAGTTATACAAGAAAATGGAATTTGTCAGTACCCTGGAAGAAGGCATTGGCAATGTAACCCAGTCTTTCTTTTGGAACTATGCCTTTCTCGGGTCTAGGGCCCAACTGGAATACCTAGTTCAGTCGAATTTTAGCGATGAGTATGTTTTAAAACAAGTCTTTACTTTATTTTCCCGTTCAAATGCTTCTTTTCAGTGTTCTTGGTCGGCGATCAGCTCTTCATTTAAGCGAAGAATGTTTTGCTCCATTCCACATTGGTTTTGTTTTACCAAAAAATTCTGTCTATGCAGAGAAAATTGATCTTGCGATTCTCATAGCCCAAGAGAGTGGACTCATTACGAAAATTACCAATGAAGTTTCATGGGTAATGCAAAGAAGTGCATCTGGAAAACTTCTCCAAGCTTCTTCTTCGCATGCCCTCAAGGAAAGAATTCAAGAGGAACGTCAACTTACTACCGCCGACACCGAAGGTATGTTCCTGCTCATGGCTATTGGTTATGTTCTTGGTGGTCTGGCATTGGGTTCGGAAATAATAGGTGGTTTCACTAATAAATGTCGTCAAATTTTAAGAAGAGCTCGAAAGTCTGTCTCTAGTGGGATATCGTCGGCAAGGAATTCAAGTGATTTTACTACTAAAAAAGATTTAGATGATTACTTGCGAAGGAAAGCAATACGCCATGAAAGCCGAGAAGCTGCTGCTGTTGATGATTCTGGGAATACATTTTTCGGTTTCAAGGAATTTAAGCTCACTAAAGCCACACTGAAGGAACTTTATGGAACATATAATCAACCAGAACCGAATTTTATTTTTCAAAATGGAAAACTTATATTGGAAACTGATGCTAGATCGATAGAATCTTCGGTGAGAACGATTACAACACCTTCGAGTGTTGGTGAATTTCCTGTACAGCAGGAAGTGGAAGAAGTTGTACAGCATTTGGACGCTTGTATTGATGTTCATGATCGCCAACAGCAGGTAACAAATAGTTTTGGTTTAGATGATATCAATGAAAGAGTTTCTGAGGAAGTTGAAAATCCTTTTGGAAGTTTAGTGGATGATGTTAATTTGGTATCGAGATATGAAAATTTGAAGCTCTTTGAAGAGAATGAACAGCAAAAGTAAAGGGGATTGCTCATTTTATAAGGGACATCCGGCCCGGAGTGTACACCAAAGAATTTGGTATCAAATTAAAGGTTGTTCTAAGCCGGATATATCTGCAAAAATATTTTGTCGATAACTCATGGGAGATCCGAGATATTTGAGATTGAAGTTCGAAATGTCCAACCATTAAAAATCAGCACTTTTTCGACATAAATGCTAATATCTTTGGATACAGAAAAGCTAGGAAAATCAAAAAGGTATTAAAATAAAGGTGTCAAAAATATCTTTCAAATGAAACTAAAATTACATTTCTATGATTTATATATTTTGAGTTATTTTTAATCAAACCTTTGAATAACAGCATTTTTTAGGCAAACTTTTGTACAATAATATCTTTCAAAATTCAATGATGACATTTATTTTTTTTGGCACCAGTAAGTAGCTTAGTTCACAACATTTATTTCCATATATAATTTTTTAGGGTTTCTTGAACAATTTATTCACTTTGACAATAATAATTCAAAAATATGCTCCCAAAAATCGTATACCTAACACTAAAATAAAAATAATTCTTATTGTACGAGAATAGTGGAAAAATTAAAACAAAAAATAAATAATTCTTATTAAAGTGGTGAAAATATTAGGATAAAAAAAGTTTTTTTTCGGCTTGGTATCTTAAAAATCTTCTTATCACTTTATATTGCCAATTGCTAATCAATCAGTATAAGCTTAAAAAATCTTCTCCGTCTCTATCTTTTGCACAATCAACCCAAAACTACTGTTAATAACATTCCTCTTATGTTTACTGCCTGAAACTTTTTAACTTCAACTCTATGGAAGAACGTAGGCAAATTGCAGACTTTCTCTTTATTCATTGACTCCTTTCAAACTTAAAAACATTCCATAGCTGCCGATCATCTCTAATGGAGATGGCACAATTCCAGCCAATTGTGAGGCAGATGAACATATTTTACCACGTTTGGCTAATGCTGGCATACCAATCGCTACATCACAGCTCTTATTACGAGAAGCGAATCGAGCGTTCGACTGAAAGCGAACGTTTTAGAAATCACTTATGTCGTAAAAGAGATGTTAACCCATTTGAACGTCGAAATTCACCCATCCTAATTTTGCTCTATATTGGAATTCTCAAACGTTAGCTTTAAGTCGAACGTTCTCGACTTAACGCTTCTCGTTATAAGGGTCGTACACTAATGCAAGACGCTATGAAGAAGACAAACATCAGGTGGAATAACATCACCACGTGTCAGGTCACGAAAAACATCTGGCCTGCACTAGATTTAAAGTGCTCAAGGTGCTTTCTATCTCTAAGCAGATTGCATATAAGCTCGATAATCGTTGTCATAACCGGGAACTTTCTAATAGGATAGCACACCTATCTTCCTCCATGAGGAAGAGGAGGAAACAGTTCTTAACCTCTTCTGTACAGGCACTGCTCTAGCTCGAAATGTCAAGACTTACCTATGAGAATTCTTGTACAACGACATATCTAAACAATCTGAATCATATCAACATAATCAGTCTTTCACGTTTCGTAAAGGAATCAAACCGTTTTCATTGAGCTCAGAAGGAAGCTTCGAGATTCATGTGGTAAAACAAATGACCAATAAACTGGCCTAAGTGTTTCAACTTCTTAATTCTACCACCTTTGACTTTAAGTCACAATTCCTTTTAGACCCAAACAACCGTATACCTGAAATAAAATCTGAGAACAAAATCCCAATAAAACAAAAATTCAAAGGGGTATGCTCATTTTCGGCCAAGAGTGTACATTACAACTTTTAAGTACTTTTAACAAAAATGCATGTTTAGATAATTTAATATTATATAAGAATAACTAACAAGAAACTTCATAATGTTTTCGTTTGAGGCATAATTTGAAAGATTTCTTTCTTATAATTAAATTTTTTTAAAGAAAACCCAATAAATTATATATGAAAATAAAGGTTGTGAACTAAGCTACTTACTGGTGCCAAAAAAAATAAATGTCATTATTGAATTTTGAAAGATATTATTGTACAAAAGTTTGCCTAAAAAATGCTGTTATTCAAAGGTTTGATTAAAAATAACTCAAAATATATAAATCATAGAAATGTAATTTTAGTTTCATTTGAAAGATATTTTTGACACCTTTATTTTAATACCTTTTTGATTTTCCTAGCTTTTCTGTATCCAAAGATATTAGCATTTATGTCGAAAAAGTGCTGATTTTTAATGGTTGGACATTTCGAACTTCAATCTCAAATATCTCGGATCTCCCATGAGTTATCGACAAAATATTTTTGCAGATATATCCGGCTTAGAACAACCTTTAATTTGATACCAAATTCATTGGTGTACACTCCGGGCCGAAAATGAGCATACCCCTTTGGAAGTAAATTTGAATGTGTTATAAATATTATAAGAATTATTAATGTTGTTGTTTTAAAATATAAATTCTATGTAATTTTTGTTCTGTTGGCTTAACATTTTGTTGTGGCTTTTGTAAATTAAACACGTGAAGACTTCAAGCCAATTTTTTGAAGCATAGGCGTGTACCATCAACTGAGCGCTCAGTGAGCGCTCAATGTCAGATTGACGGAGGCAGAATCGTTTTGTGGGACAAGAATCTCTGTACAAACATATGCTGTCAAAAACATATGTTGTCAATTGTAGTTTTTGATGTGAATTTATTATTTTTTTCTATTGATAATTCTTTGTTACTTTTGGAAAAAAAAACTATTAAAATGGTTAACAAACAAGAACAAGTTTTGCGTCAAATTTTAAGTAATTCATCAGATAAAATAAGAAATAAAAAAAGGAATGAGGAGCATGAAAAGATTTTGATGGAACTCCTAATAAGCGATGATAGTGACCTCAAAAATTTGCTGAACTTCTTCACTCATGTTAATTAATTTATAAAAATGTTTAAATTTTATTTCTTTTCTTTAAAATTATTTAAATTACGCGCCACACCAGACAAATGACAACTGAACAGCTGTTTTGGGTGAAGCCTAGTACGCTGCTGATGTGAAACGAAATTTCCCATACAAAAATGACATGACGAAATCATAAACGAAAAATTTCGCTGTGCTTTTCGTTTTTCAGTACGCTGTTTAACGACGAAATGTGTCATTTTAGTGGATAGCTGTACTAGATTTCTTAGTACAATTCTCCACTCTTTTCGTTCTCAATTTAATTGCCCGGTATATTAAATTGCTTGCGAAATTTTGACGTTTAATTTATTTATTGAAAAATTTTTCGTTTATGATTTCGTCATGTCATTTTTGTATGGGAATTTTCGTTTCGCATCAGCAGCGTACTAGGCTTAAAATTGAAAAAAATGTGACCTTCAACTTCCAGACAGAACTCTCCATAAATATTTTTCCGCTGTGGTTTTCGTTTTCATTTCGCTCTGCACTTGGAGACCACCGGAAAATTTCGTTTCGCATCAGCAGCGTACTAGGCTTGAGCAAGCAAATTGAGAAATGAATCCATGAATTTTTTGTCTCAGAGATCTCCGCAAAAAATCTCAGTGCTCAGCTGAGAATTTTTGTCTCACTGAAAAAAATAGTTGAGCGCTCGGAGCGCTCAGTTGATGGTACACGCCTATTGACGTGGACAAAAAAACTGTAAAAATGGGCAGGTTCAGACAACATAAGGGACTTCATTTGCAGTCAACTTCATTCTTTGAACGTGAATTTTGACCAAGGCTAGTTAGCTTTTAAAATGTCACGAGTTTCAAATTCAGAACTTTACTTCACAAACCTCTTCTTTAAGTTCATAGTACAAAAACTAACAAAAGCATTATTGTCTAAAAAACATTCATAAGGCAAGCTGCATGTCCATCACAACCTTTTTACACAAAACATTAACTGAAGCTGTGCAGAAAATAAATAAATCATAGCGTAACAAAGTTCAGCTTTTAGTTGAATGAAAAAACATTCGGCAGGTTCAGACAACATAAGGGACTTCATTTGCAGTCAACTTCATTCTTTGAACGTAAATTTTGACCAAGGCAACTAGTTAGTTTTTCAAGTGTCATGAATTTAAAATTCAGAACTTTACTTCACAAACCTCTATTTCAAGTTCATAGTACAAAAATTACCAAAATCATTATTTTCTACAAAACACTGCTCAGGCAAGCTACAACATCACGATTTGTATTTTGTAAATTTACAAGGAACCTTTTTACAGAAAGCATTAAATGAAGTTGCGCAGAAAATAAATAAATCATTGAGTAATAAAGTTCAGCTTTTAGTTGAATTAAAAAACATGATCGATTGTCATTTTGACATAAGTTGACTTGACTTCATAGCTAGGGAGATTTTTCTTGGCTAACTTTCCAGTCAACTTTCCAATGAAGTTGCCTTAATTGGATGGCAAATTTTTGGCAGCTGGCCAATCAGACACTAGAAACTTACCTTACTTTCAAGTCCCTTATGTCGCCTGAACCTGCCCAATGTTTGCAATGGTCTCGCGATGTACATTAGAAATGATGTTGTTTATCAGCTCTTGTCACAATATTGTCTTTGAATCAATTCTCTCTTCAATTTTATAAGGGTTAAATTTTTCGTTAACAAGCACATCATTCACTATTGGTTCCCCAATTAAAATTTAAATCTATACAGACAGAGTATCAACTTCTAGTGAATTTAAAGCTTTGTCTGATTCTATCCAAAGAATTGTTTCTTCCTATTTTCGGACTGAAGTCGTTATTACACGCTATTTTAATGTCCACAATTCTTTTTGGCTTCAACATTCGAGCAAGACAGCAAGGAGTGAGCGCTGAGATTTTTGCTGAGTTTAACCATCTTACAGAGCTGGTGAACGAGCCCACTCGAACGTTCGGACTTTAATGTTCGAGCAGAAAGCACTCTTTACATATTCCTGACTTCTGATCCTCTAAATTATAGTGTTCTCTCTCCTCTAGACACATCCGACCATTGTGTTGTATCTCCTAATTTCTCTTGTCAAAACTCGACATTTACAGAAGGGGTTCCTAAGAGAACCATTTGGCAATACGAGAAAGTCAACTAGGACGGCCTCAACATTTTTTCAGGATCTTTAATTTGTTGCTATGCTTCTTCTATAGTGGCGTTATTTCCAGTGCTGATTCAGCCCTATTGTGAGTTCCATGGGAACAAGATTCCACATGGAAAAATTCCCATTTCCCTTTTCCCTAATTGTGAGTTTCGGACGAAAAAATTCCCCATGTTCGAAAAAATCCCCTTATTGTAAGCATTTTTTCCGTGTGAAATGTTACGTTCTCAACAGCTGAAATGTTCACTTATTTTTTTGTGGGGAACGAGAGAAGAACAAAGCGGAAAATGTAAGTTGTTTGTTGTTTTTTTTTTGTGACCAAAAATAAAAGTGAATTTTTCCAATATTTCAGGAGCAAAACTTTAAATAAAGCCGAAAGAACAAGACTGAAAGAGCTTTGCGCCAAACCAATTTCATAGTCTTTACCTACTCCTTTTTGATACGCACCCTCTGCAAAAAACCGCAAACAAGCGGACAATTTGACGATGGGTGATATCGCAAACTTTTGCTTCGTTTGCGGCAAAGCATTGGTTAGCACATCGAGGAGGAATTTAAATGTTGGTTTGTTGATTCTGTAGTATTGCTGAAATCTGAAAACTTTGTTTTAATAAACAAAAATGTAGATAAGAATTTTATACTTACAAGGAATCGCGCAACTCCAAGGGATTGGAATGATCCCTTAAAGATCTTCGAACAGCTCGTTCTTCGCGTTTTCCTTCTTCATCCAATAAAATTACAATGCTAAACATAATTATTTAACTTTCTTTTTTATCAAAATACAACTTAAATTTATTTTGTTTCGCACTTGTCTTCATAAAAAAAATAAACATGCAATAAGATCTGTTCATTTTAAAAACATCAGTGCACATATGTTTTAAAACGGAGAGGGAAATTTTGTATACGTGGTCGTTAAGTTACTTTTTTTTTTGCATATAAGTCGATGAGGGTTGAATTTAAAGAGTGTTTTTGCACTCAGTGGGCACAGTTTTAGAAAGTAATTGCAGCACCACATTAATTTCTTGAATTTTTTTCATTAATAAGAAGAAATGATTTAGATTTCAGTCTCTGTTTCCATCATAGAGAAGGGAAATTTATTTAGGTCTCAGTTTTTTGAACATGTCTATTTTTCGAACTGTCATTTCCGATTCGATGTGAAATTTTATTCGAGTGAAACTCCCAATAGCTTTTGAAAGTCCGTGGGAACGAAAATTTTCCCTGTGAATGGTTTTCCGTGTGAATCTCACAATAAGGCTGAATCACAATGAATTAATGAATTGGGAATGATAACTTTTTTTTCATTGCATCAGACCTAAGAAAAACTTTTGGTTTGATTGGAGCAAAAAGGTTAAACAATTGAGTTTCTGTTGTTTTAAGACAAGGCAACTGAGAAAAACCGGAAGAAGTTCAAGCAAGCCAGGGAGGCACTCAACAAGTAATTCTTCCTCTTTCACAGTTCTTACGATTGTTGTCACTAACACTCCATCTCTTTGCTAGGCTGTTCACCAACAATTCAACGCTGCCAGAAAGTGTTTTGACTCCGTTAGTAGTTGAGGGCGTAATTGGTTTTATGAGACCAATCTTCTTTGGTACTCGTATTGTAGCTATTGTCCTTAAAGATCTCAACATTCACAAATCCGCTGGCCCTGATAGTATCCCCGCTATTGTTCTGAATACGTGTTCTTACATGCTGGAAAAACCACTGCGTAAGCTTTTTGATCTATTATAATCTTCAGGAATCGTTCCGACCGGATGGAAAACAGAATTGTCTAGTCCATATCCAAAAAAGGCAAATCCTCCTATTGCTCTAATTTATCGACCGATTTCACTTATGTATGTCCCTTTTTTCTAATGTAATGAAAACTCTGATCAGCTCAAGAAATATCTCGTATTTAGGTCAAATGCTTCTTAACGACTGGGAGTATTCATAGAAATATGTAGGTACACCGATGATTTGATGGTATATCAAACTGAACAGTGGAGCAAATCTTTGCATTGTTTTTTAAGATTTAAAGAATTTGCCGCTCGATGTTTCAAAAGCATTTGATTTTTAATAAGGTTTGGCATCAGACTCTCATCAAAAATGAGTGCCTTTGGTTTAAATGAATCCCTCCTTCGTTGGATTAAAAATTACCTTTAAAACCGTTTAATACAAGTAGTATTGTATGGGTTCAAATTTGAAAACCACAAAATAAATACAGGTATGATCCAAAAATCTGTTCTATCTCCGACACTATTTCTTATTTTGTTTATTGATCCTGTCTATAACTTTTAATCCAATTAATTGTTTTCCGTAGCTTTTCATATTCATCTTCAGACTCATATAACTCTTCTTGGGATGTGGAACTGCACTGATAAGCTCGAAAACACAATGATGTCTTTTATCGTTAAAGTGAGATGCCACTTGTCATTATTGATGAATAGCATTTGCATCAATCAAACTGAACATCTCGATATTCCCGGGATGTGCATCACAACTCACCTCTTGTAGAACGATCAGATTTCACCAAAAATACTAAAGGATGTTTGGGTGTTTCTAAAACGATGCAGAAATTTGTTATCTACTTCTAATCTGGCTACAATTTACAAAACCTTCATACCTAGAAAACTTAAGTATAAATCCCATCTTGGACTGGATGGTGGTCCATACACTTAATTAAGCCTCTTGGAAAGTATTGGGCAATAATAACATAATTAACTCAATTACGTCACTCGTTACATTGTCGTTAAGTTTTTTGTCTCACCCTTTTTTACTTTTATTTTAACGAAGAAGTATGCTCTAACGAAATAGTCACTTTTATACCACCGCTTAAGAATTTCAACCGTAAAACTAGTTTTCCAATAATGTTCATCAATATAACTTAGAGCCCAACTTCGGTTGTATTGTCTTTCCCGGTCATCCCATTATTTTAGGAATATAAAACCAATTTACACTTACCTACATATGTATCTTCTTCTAAAACCTCTCTTCCTTTCCTACTGTTCCAGAAACTCTTGTGTAGTTGCCGATTAAAAACCTGGTTCCATACGCGCTGTTTCACCACCAAATTTACCTATGTTAATTTGTTTTCTTAACTATCATCCATTTTTCTAAACAAACAACAAACAAAATAATTAACTACATTTCATTTTTACAATCTAATAATTTTTTATGATAATTAATACAAAATATTTAACAAAACGATCTTGCGTACAATTGTTCTGCTAAAAGAAATACGAAATTATAAAAAGGATTTTTACTAATTTTAAAACATACGACAATAATTTTTATAATTTTTTGTTTTGTTTTTAATTTAACCTCAACACAAATTGGAGGACACACATTTTACAAGTGATTATACACAATATTTTATAAATTAAACATTAAAATAATGACTTTTTGGGAATAATATTTTTTCTTTTGTTCGTTTAGTACGAGATTTGATGCATACGATAAACAACAAGTGAGATAAAAATGAGAAAATTAAATAAGATATACGAAAAACAAAAATAAGAAAAAATATGAAACAAGATAATGAATATGTGATGTTTTGAGATTAAATTTTAAGTAATATTTGCTTTGAGTACATAATATTCGTTTGTTTTTGTTTTACGTCTTCTAAATACATACATCGAGCAGTATTGATAAATGGGCATTGATGAGGGTTTTCTTTTTTCTTTTTTGACAAAATCCTCGAATGCAAATGATCTATCTTAACATTTATTTACTTTCTTTTGTCAATTATTAGTGTTTTTTTTTTGGGCGCTTTGGAAATTTACTTTGGGGGTAAAAATCAAGCACTTGCTATGCCAATTGCAACACCACCAACAAAAGCTGTCAAGAAGATGTGAAGATCGTTTAGTTTTGGTCCATTTTCATCACCAATCAAGTTGCTGTACCATTTCTTTCCCTTTTTGGCTTTGTTCTTAATTATTTCCTCAGCACGGTCCAGTTTGCGGTCAACAAAACGTTCGGCCTGAAAGAAAAAGAATGTAAAAAGATAAAAAGCTTGTACCAGAGAAATTGAAAGTATTCAAGCGATGAGTTGATAAACTTAGATCTTAGTTAGAAATGTAGAAATGCATCTGCAGAAATTTAATGCGAGCTAAATGCGTCATGATGTGTCAAATTACTTAAACTGGACAGAACCACAAGATTTCTGCTGATTCTTAAAATCACAAGCTAAAAGGCGTTCAGTGTTTAAAATAGTGTAAAATACAATGAGGCACAAATTATAGTTTTGACACTTGTGGCAATCAAAATCAAAATAATAATTTATATATTATAACTTAGTTTAAGAATAACTCAGTATTCAAACATATTTGATATTGAATTTTGTTTAAATAATCAAACTTGTTTATCGAGTATATAAACAAACTTTATTGTATAAATAGTGTTTCAAAAATAAATAAAAATCAGTTCTGACTTGAAAGTTAAAGCCAACAAATCTCGTTTCATTTAAACTTTCTCTCAGGATTCTACATTGGTGACCCCGAGTAAAAACACTATTACTTACACGGTATCCCCCGACCAACGGTAAGGTACCACACATAAGCAACTAGTAAGGTATCCCCCGATCAACGGTAAGGTTCCTAACATTTCACATAAAAACACAGTTGAGAAGGTATCCCCCGACCAACGGTAAGGTGCCATTATTAACCCACACCACACCTAACACCAAACACTATGCCCGACGAAAAAGAAGAGGTTGCAGAAGAAGTTATCGCCAAAATATCGATAAAAGTGCCACCATTCTGGAAACGAAGCCCTGACCTGTGGTTCCTCTAGCTTGAGGCCCAGTTCCACACCAGTGGAATCACTTCTGATGTCACGAAGTATTACACCTTGGTTGGAAACCTCGAAGCAGATATCCTAACCGAAGTGCGAGATGTGGTTACCAGCCCCCTGCCACAGAAAAGTACAAGTCTCTGAAGTCTCGTCTTCTGTCAGCATTCCAAGAATCCGAACAGAAAAGACTTCAGACCCTACTCAGCGGCATTACTCTGGATGGAAGACGACCAACGCAGCTGATGACCAAGATGAGGCAGCTTTCATCGCCAACAGTTTCAGATGACATCCTCAGAACCTTGTGGATGAAGCAACTGCCGACCACGACACAGTCCATTCTGTCATGTAGTACCGACCAAGACCTTAAAACATTGGCAGAAATGGCAGATAAAATCTCTGAAGTTAACTCCAGTTCAGACATTGCTTCTGTCTCAACGCCCCCCATCATTTCTGCCATTTCGGAGCTGCAAAACCAAATTGCTTCTCGCCAACACATCTCGTTTCATTTAAACTTTCTCTCAGGATTCTACACACTTTTAAAACGGTGCACTAGTTTGGTAACACCAAATAAAATTTGGTTTAAATCTCTCCGTTATTTTTGTTCAGTGGTCTTTATTTTTACAAGATTATCAATGACGGGAAAACATCTCTAACGAAGAGCTTACAGATTTAGACTAAGTATAATCTAACATCTGTTTATTGGCTTCAAATAAGTTATTTTTTTAACAATTTTCAGGCACTCAAGGGGTTTTTAATACCCTTAAGATGTTAAAAGATCAAACACAGTGCGAGCTTTAGTAAAATAGGAAAGGTTTTAAGAGAAGGTACCGGTGCACATTGGACTTAGGATCTTAAGAGTTTTAAATAACAAAATGGAAGGGGAAGATTGAATTGGGTAAAGCATTCCCACATTCTCGATGTGCGGTTGAAAAAAGCATCTCTATTTTTGACAGTACGTCAGAAATTGAGCTCATGGGTAAACTAATGAACAATGAACATTCCTAGAATTGCGATTATTGTGGCTGAATTGTTTAAGGAGAGAAAAGCAATTGGGTAATTCGACAGATCATTGTTTGTAAAAAAAATCAGTAAAACAATAGAAGGCATGAAAGATTGCGGCGGTGTTTAAGCGTTGTAAATGTTTTGGTTAATGTTATATCGCCTATCATTTTCAAGCTCTTTTTTTAATTAATTCCAAAAGATTTAAGCTTGTTGTAGGTTTACCTGTCCAAATATGCCAATTATATTCTACTTTTGGACTAATGAAGGCTTTGTAAATTACAGCCAGATCAGAAGGGGTGAACAATTTCGTGCACCATCACTCGTAGGAAAAATCCTAAGAACCTAGCAGAATTTTAGGCAATGTCGAATATGTGATCATTCCATAAGAGGTGATCTGTGATTCACATGCCGAGCATTCAAAGTTTATTAGTTTCTTGGATGCAAGTACCGCTCCAAGATAGTGCCATCGGAGGTAGGTTACGCTTTAATAGAAAGAGACTGCATTGAGTTTTTGAAGCATTAAATTCTACACGGTTAATAATTCCTTTTGACAATGCTGTAGAGTTCGGAATTCAATTTATTCAGCTTATTAAAGTCGTTAAAGATTCCCATCCGAAGGACAAGGATGTAAATCTAGAAACGAATATGAAAACATGAGGGTATTGTCATCAGCGAAAGAGTTGAATGGATTAGAAATGACAGACAAGAGATCGTTTATGAATATAAGGAAGAGTCTCGGAGACAAAACGGAACCTTGGGAGACACCAGCATTTATTTTGAGTTTTGTACAAGATGTATTGAACGATTAGAAAGGTAGTACCTAATCCAACACAAAATATATTCATCAATACCAAAAGCACACATTTTCGATAAGAGAGCTTGGTGCCATACTCTATCAAATGCTTTTGAAATATCAAGTGAATTAATTAATTTCTATAAAACGATGTAAGGACTTCTTTCACTCTTCGGTTAGATAAACTATAAAATCACCGGGGGATACAAAAGCCATACTGCCGATCATAAAGAACATTTGGTTCTTCAAGATGTTTCTTAAGATGACAATTCATCAGCGTTTCAATGACCTAGGAAAGAAGGGACATGAGTGCAATTGGACGATAGTTAAAGAGGGAGGAAGATTCACCTTTTTTAGGGATAGGCTGGACCAATGCTGTTTACCTTCCATTCGGAAAGAGACCTGTACAAAAGGACAGATGAAAAGGCTTAGACAGTGGTTTTTCCAGCGTTGAAGAACACCTCTTCAGAACAATAGGAGGAATTCAAAACTGGTAAAGCAAAGCGTAGGGAGCTTCATTAACTCAGCGAAGCCAACACGTTTACCCTCGGTTGGGTCACAGGGAACTGTCACTTCAAAGGCAGACAAATTGGATAAAAACGAATCAATGCGCAGTCCGAGCCATATGGTATCAATGAAAGCCCATAGAGTAGGTAAATGAACAAATCACCAAAGTTTCAATGAAATCGCAAGCAGCAGGTGGTCAGCTCTTGAAATTTGAAGAGTTTCAAGGAATATATAGGCGAGACTATCCAAAGTTAAAACAAAATTCCTTTTTCCAACTAGGTAGGCTTCAGCTGTCCTTAATAATTGGTATCTTAACGGGTAACAACTCACTGGGCACCACATGAACAGAATGGGTATCAGCTCATCCGATTTATGTAGAGGATGTGAGAACGAGGAGACGGAGGAAGATACCTTCCACTTTCTATGCGAATGCCCAAGCCTAGCCAATGCGAGGTCACGTCCTTGTCACCTAGAGACATTCTTAAATTTCCCCAAAAATCAATATGGTTCAGGGAGGCACCCTTAACCTTAATACTCACCAACCTTCTTTTGCCTTACCCGACACTTTCCTGATTCCTGGGGAGCGCAATGGATCCAAAGAGATCCAAGTGAAATGCTTCTCGACCTTTGCGGATGTATCACCCCATCCTTACCTAACAATAGGAGGAGTCTTTCACCACTCTTGCAACTACAAGAGTGCGAAAAAATTGTCTCATAAGGTCGTTTACGTTCTCAAGTGCAGAAGGACTCATGACACTCTGGTAGTTTCGAATTAACAGGAAACTGTGCTGCAAGTAAATGGCCTTTATCAATCGAGCTGCATAGGGAGTGTCATTGTGAAGGAACGTTGGAACCGAGGACGACGTGGTGTTACGTACGTCTTCTATAAATGACCAGAACATGTTACTACCTTAGGGACATTGTATAATTTTTTGCCCGAATTTCCGGTTATGTAAGAATTTGATTCGACAAATATAATCATTACCGGTATTTTTAGATTTGTTAAAGGCATACCGGTTTTTTTCAGTGGGGTTGGCTGCGGAAATGTCTCTGATCTTAATAACCTCTTTGCAGCTCGAATCAAACCACGAGTTTTCCTTGTGTTTGTTAGATGTTTCCCTATTTGGAATAAAATGTGTCATTCCCCAGAGTGAATGATGATGTGCTTTTATATCGAACCCGAAAAATGAGTGGCACTGTATTTAAGTTGTAAATTGTTGAATTTGATTTTTTTTACAATAAATTATGGTCGAAAAACATCCCCACAAAAATGATATCTCTTTTCTAAAGTCAATTTAATGAAGGGTCCTTTTACTCAGAGCCAAGAAAATCATTTTTCCATTACTAAACGCCTAACATTATTCCCACTACGCCGCGCCGCCACTGGACAGTAGGGGTTTAACAAGCAAACCTTAAACAAATTAGACTGCAGTATATAAAACGTATGAGCCGTTACTGATTAGTAGGTGGAAATTGTTGAACCAGCAACGTAAAATGCATTCACCTGATTTCCCTCCGTTTATTTATATACCAAAAATTTGAGCTCAATCGATAAATAAATAAACATTCAATAATTAAAAAGCATAGAACTTCCAACTTAGAATTAAACATGAACCACAAGCACATGCTTAATAAAATAATTAAAAAAAGATAATTTTTTCTTTGTGAAAATAATTAGCATTCGAAAGTGCATCTTTATTTGGATTAAATGTTTATATTTCTCTCTGAAATGTGTGTAATTTAAATAAAATTTGGATTTATTTCCCAAACAAATGCATTAAATGCTTACATATTTTCAAGTGTATTTGTTGTTCTTTTTTTTACAAAGTCTTAAGATAAAAATAACGTAATAAGAAATAAACATTTAAATTAATTTAGTATTAACATTAAAACTTATTGAAACATCTAAATGAAAATTTAAAACTTGTTCACGCAAAAATGAAATATGATGGCGGAAGAACTGTTTTGTTTGTAAATTTGTAATCAATTTGAGGAAGATGGTGGAGAAATGGAGAATCGATAAAGCATCAAAATTATGCTGAAGCTAGTCCAAGGAATGCACCACCAACAAAGGCAACCACAAATTTTGAATTCTTTCGTACAAGTTCTTTGCCCTACAGAGGAGAAAACAAAAACAGAGAAAGGTTCATTCATTTGGGTAAATTGAACAAAAACATAACAAAATCACAAACAAACGAACAAAACAAAAATTCTAACAGGGTGGTTGAGAGGTGCGATATGATTTATCGTAGTGTAATAAATGTATTTTTGTATGAATGAATGATAATGTAAGATTATGTATCCAATTTGTGTAACACAAGCAGCATTCCTAAAAAAAATCAAAGACTTACCTTATCCGCCCAGCTTCGTTCATGGCCAGTTACAGCTTCTTCGACTTTATCGGTTACTTTGTCGATCTTCTTTGTTACTTTAGACCAATCGACCTTGATGTAACCTTCTTGGTGGGCAATTTCCATGACAATAATACCACCGCCAATAGCGAAGGCGGCGATCTTGCCAATTTTACCAGTTGCGAAACCGGTAGCCCTAAAAATACAAAAATTAATGATATTTAGAAATAAGGAAAAGTCAAAGTGATGCATTGGTTCAAATGGTCAGGCTTGCGGTGCTCAGCTAACTTTTTAAGCTATCTTATTTTTGAACTTATGTAGTAGCTCAAATTAAAGAGCTTTTTCATCCCTGTAAAATATATGATGGGCATTATTGATAAAATAGTTTCTCAGCGTCGTTTTTCAGTAAATAAAACTGAGAGTAGCTAAGGAAATCTTTTTAAATCATTAGTCAGACCAAAAAGGGAACCTTCTGTGAGAAACAGAGTAATAAGCAAGTGATCCATTCTTTTCATATGACCCAATGTGAAACATTTGCTAAGTGTATTGGACACGGTTATGGGATTTAATTCTGAAACTGAAGTTGAAAAAGATGTTTTTTAGAAATACCTAAAAGAGATCACCCACAATGAAATGCTACTCAAGTACGTTTCATCGTTCTTAACAAACGGCAATTCATAACCTTCTACCCAACTCGGTGGTCGATTCCAAACACAATTATGAAAGAATTTTTAATGTTTGAAAAATAATTTTCAGGATTAGCATAAGACTGTGCTTTATCAGACGTTAATAGAAGTATTTATAAAGGACAACAACATCCCAGTCTGAGATGCTTTTGTTTTATTCTGCATGGGTCCAGGGTAAGCCTTATATTTAAGGTGCAGTTTTAGCAATGGTTATTCATTCAAATAAACTTGGTAATTATATTCAAATAAAATAAAATAATATTTTGAATAGCTCAAAAATACTGTTACAAATTTTTGCATATAATTCATGAATTGGAGACGCGAGTAGCGTTTAGTTTTTCAATATAAAAAGTAAAACTTGCTCTAATTTACGGGCTTGAAGTGATGGCTGATTTTTAGGCACAACTCAAATTTAAAAAAAAAAACGCATTTCGTATTTGAAGGTTTCATCAAATACGAACGTCAATCCAGAGTCAAACCAACAGGTAGAACTGTCACTCGCTCTTAGTATGCAGGGAAATCAGAAGCAGTCAATTTACGCACACTTGGTAAATGTTGGTCCAAAACCCAAGACTGAATCCTGTATTAATGAATTAAATCAGGGTATTTCAAAAAGAACCATTATTTTGGTTTTAAGGTTAATATTTATGTTATGGTACTTAATTGGCATAAGAATGATACCAACCCACATGTCCTGCAACAAGTCGGTATTCATCCATAAAAAGTTACATCATTGATATCGCCACAAACTTGTTGGAAACGGGATGTTTTTTTAGACAGTAATGTCCCTCATAATAGTCACTGATTTGACGGTTGGGTTATCTCGCAAGGGTGACTTAAACTAACCACCTAAAATGTGTGGTCTAAGAAAGTTGTGCAAAAATAGGGTAATAAATAAATTCATCCGATTTAAGCCCGATAAGATCATATTTTCTTGTGTTTTTTAAGTCCCAAAAATATGCCTGTGCCAAAGCATATTCACTTGAAATAGAATCTATCACGAGAAAAACAAAAGACTAAGAACCACTGCATTTGCAATTGACTTAATTCAAGAAAATTCTTTGAAGAAAAACGACATATTGGTGCATAAGCATTCTATAGAAGTAAATATAATTAGTAAAATCGTGTAATAATAGTCATTTGATTGCTAATATCGATTATTATCATCTTAAGCAATAAACACTCAAACTGGGCACTCTTCTGCCCGATTCGTTAGTAGAGGGACACCGCAAGGTGGTGTTCTATCCCCTCTCCTCTGGAACCTAGTGGTGAATGAAATCCTAACTACTCTGGATGCGGAGGATTTCAGGGTGATCGCCTATGCGGACGACGTTGCTATAAAATTTTCAGGAAAGCATCTTAACACCTTAAAAGAACTCTTACAAAATGCCTATGTACTCGTATACTATACTAATACTTTGGGCTGATCGGTGTGGACTGGGTGTTAACCCACACAAAACCGATTTAGTCTTATTTTCGAGGAGATACAAAATTTAATTTGTCAACCCTCCCTATATTAAAGGAATCCAATTAAAATTCTCGGACGAGGCTAAATACCTGGGTCTTGTCTTAGATAAAAAACTAAATTGGAAACGCAATGTACAGGAAAGAGTCAAAGAAGCTACTGTAGCTCTCATTTCTTGCAAAAAAGATATTGGTAATAAATGGGGCTTACAACCCAGAATCACGCATTGGCTATACACATCGGTAATCAGACCGATTTTAATGTATGGTGTGGCAGTATGGTGGACTGCTTTAGGAAACAAATAGCTGCAAGCTCTGCTATTCGCCTCAAAGCTTCGTCGCAGTGGATTAACAAAAACATTGGCCACTTCGTAATTCTTAGGTATTTAAAATCAATTCCAAAGCACACAGACTACACCATCCCCCAACTGCAATTCGACAGAAACTTCCAGATTTCTATACCTTCTAGATCTTTCTGGCAGGATAGGGCATTCCTGGAAGACGAGTCAATCCATTTTTATACAGATGGTTTAAAAACAAAAGAAGGGGTTGGTGGAGGTGTGTACTCTGAACGACTGAAATTAAGTCTCTCATTCCGCCTTCCCAATCATTGTAGCGTGTTCCAGGCGAAACTTTTGGCGACAAAAGAAGTCTTGTCCTGGTAACGTGATATCAACATCTAATATCCGTATTTTCTCAGATAGTCAGGCCGCTATCAAATCTCTGGACTCTGTCTCTACAAACTCTATAACAGTCCATAACTGTCGATCATCTCTAATGGAGATGGCACAACAGTTTAATATTCATCTTTGTTGGGTGCCGGGACATAGAGACATTCCAGGCAACTGTAAGGCAGATGAACTCGCCAGGAACGGTACAGTACAGCCCATTCTACCACGTTTGGCAAATTCTGGCATACCAATCGCTACTTGTAAACTATTGCTAATGCAAGACGCTATGAAGAAGGCAAACACCTCGAAAACGCAAGAACTACCTAGGAGAATTCTTCTTTAACGATCTGAACGATCCAAATCATATCAGCATAATCAGCCTCTCACGTTTCGTAAGGGACTCAAACTGGTTCCATTGAGCTTAGTAGGAAGCCTTAAGATTCATGTGGTATCACAATGGGCCATTAAACTGGCCTAAGTGTGTCCGATTCCATAATGGACAGCCACTTTAACCTAACCTAACCTAACATAAGGATCTTTAGAGCAACGTTTAACAAACCCAAACATGGAGTTGGCTTTACTTTACGAGATTAGAATTAAAAAGAAATCCAAGGTCTTTAAAACTATGAACGAGATGTAAAAAGTGTTGAGATATTTTATAATAAATCGAACTAGGAGTGTATTTTTACACTACACAAAGGGGAATATCATTGATAGTTAAAATAAAGAGTAAATATCCTAAATTACTACCCTAGGGAATTCCTGATTTGGCAATAAAAGAGTTGGAGAAAGAACTTTTGAATTTAATTTGATAAGACCTATTTTGGAGAGAAAACGAAATCCTTCTGATGAATTGAAGAGGAAACCAAATTGGGTTCAGTTCAAATGTGATAATATCAAGAGGAAGCTGGGGGGTCATTCCGTAATTTCCGAAACGATAGTCGTCAAAACGATTATTATCATTAACGATATCGTCAATAATTTGCTTCACGTAACTTTATCACTATCGTCTCGTCAATCGTTTTCAGTATAAGATCGTTCAGTATATTTCAAATACTCTTATACAATGACCGAAATGTCAAAATGAACTCAACGAAATATAATGTTTGTTCAATAACTTGAAAATGATATTAAACTTGATTTTTCTGTTTGGGAAATTTTGAAAATTTGCAAAAAATGTATTGTTAATAAACATGCCAACTATTTTATGATGTTTATTGTTATTGTTACTTTTTGTGTTTTTATTTGTTGCCGCCGACGAAAAAACTATAATATCAAAATGTTTGTTTCATGTCTGATATTTTTGTAAATCAGCTGCAATAATAAACCCAATTCTGTCCAAGGGAAGGAAGATAAGACTCCAGTTTATTCACAATGAACATAACTTGGCTTCAAAAATATTTTTTTGTTTAACTACTTTGGATTAGTGCTTTGTGCAGAGCAATACTAAAATCGTTGCCTGTCGAATATACCAATGTTCCTCCGCCCCCAAATTTTCAATAGTTACAGCAAATTTTAATATTGAAGGTATATATGTATGTAGTACGACAACCGTCTGGCGAATTAACTGTTTCCAATATCATTATAAAGTCCTCTTTTGCAATTCCAAAACTTCAATTGTTTTATTTATTTAACAACAATTAAGAGAGATTACTAATGTTTTGTATATGGAAAAATGCTTACATATGGGTTAGAATAGATAGAAGATCCCATTCATTAAATGACCCCCCTGATCAAAGGCTTTAGAAAAATCATTGTAAATACAGTCGAGGTCTTGACCATGTTCTAGGGCATTTGAGACTTATTACCCTTTTTTAGGACTGGTGTAATAAATGCTTTCTTTCATATGGTTGGAAAATTTACCTGATATTAGTGATAGTGTAAATATACGAAGAAGGGGAGATGCTATTATTAATTTATATTTTTTCAATATAATTGGAGGAATTCCATGTGGTCCAGAGAAATAATCATCTCTAAATAAGACCAAGTAATGTAAAATTTTGTCTAACGTCATTTGATCAATATTGAAGGTAGTGTGGGGTGGTCACGCAACGAAAAGAATGAAACTGCAAAGTCAACGTCATTTAAAATCAAGATATTTCTAATACCACAAGCAGATAGATGAAAGCAGAAACTGATTTATGAGCGTTACTCTATAGGGTTTTCCAATAGGGACGGGTTGATTTTAAAAAACGTCAGCGAAACTCAAGATTTGCAGAAAACATCACCGATGTTCGTGAAAGTATGCAGTAGGATCCGAGGCAGTTAATTCCGCTGCGCTAACAAGAACTTGGCCTGTCGCAGACCACACATTGGCGAATTTCGCGTCGTGATTTAGGTCTGCATCCATACAAAGTCTAAGTGACCCAGGAGCTGAAACCAAACGATTTCGGATTTTAGAGCAGTTGGAAGTTGAGTTTTGGATGAATGGGTAGGTGAATAAGCAAAATTGCCGGATTTGGGACGACACCAATCCACCCGAGATTCACGAGGTGCCAATGCATTCACATAAAGTTACTGTTTGGTATAGATTTTAGGCTCGAAGCGTCATCAGTCTGTCAACGGTGATCGCTATAGGTCAATGTTCACCAACATTTTGTGGCCTGCGCGCAGCTCAAGAGACAATCGATATTCTTGCACGAGCAGTTGTATGGCATGGTTATCTTGCGCCGAGGCGACGTGAATTGGACACCAAGAACGTGTGATTTGACGCAATTAGAATTTCATCGAAGACTGGACTCCCTGTACATGCCCTGCTCTAGCTCAAAAACGCAAGAATTACCTAGGAGAATTCTTCTATAAATATCTAAACGATCTCAATTATATTAACATAATTAGCCTCTCACGTTTCGTAAGGGACTCAAACTTAGAAGAAAGCCTCAAGATTCATGTGGTATCACAATGGGCTATTAAACTGGCCTAAGTGTGTCCTACTCCATCACGGACAGCCACTTTAACCTAACCTAACCTTTATCCAAACGAATAAAAAACCACAAGACCCTCGAGACGATAGTTAACTTTTCAGCAAAATAATATGGAAGAAAATGCTGAACACAATTTTGTTTTCATTTTGCTGCGTCGTATTAATAACATGACATCTTAATAAGAGTGCTTCATAATAAGCTCCAAATGTTGTTACAAGAGCTAAGCCAGCATTTTAATCTAAATATACTTAGAAGTTTGTTAGAGTCTACATAAAAATGTACTTTATCTGACACAGTCATTGTACCTATACTTTTTTTACACTTCAGAATTTTCAGAAAGTAGTTAGCTTACAGCAAGCGTCACACTACGATCAGAGGCTCATCATTAGTGCATGTGTTAGTTGTTAGTAAGATAATAATACAATTAAAGCCTAACACACGCACAAAATACAAAACAAAATTAACATTTAACATGAATTATTACAGAACAACAAAAAATAAAATATAGACGATTACGATAGTGGAGCACTGGTTCTAAACAATGATTTTAATCCCACCTTATTTAAATTTAAATCTATCGATGAACAGTTTAAGTTATATAAAACGCTCATTCGACATAAAGCTTCATTCTTCCCATAGTTAGTTCTATGGAAGTCAATATGTATAAAGTCAAAAGCACGCAGGTGATGAGTTCCGCCTCGGTAATTTAAATGTATACAAGACAGCAAATAAGGTGCATCAATTTCACCATTAATAAGTTGATGAAAAAATATTAAATCATTATTAACACGCCTTTGATGGAGAGTTTGCAATTGAAGAAGCTGAATACGATGTTCATAGGGAGGCAGATCATAAGGATCTTCCCACGGAAGACCCTTTAGGGCGAAGCGAATGAAATTATGTTGAATTGATTCAATACGTTTCTTATGAATTTCGTAATAGGGAGTCCATACCTGCGAAGCATATTCAAGATGAGGACGAACATGACAATTGTATAAAGAAAGAGTAACATAGGGATCATTGAACTCCTTTGCCCAGCGTTTTATAAAACCAAGCATAGAACTTGCTTTATTAACAATAAAATTAATGTGATGTGTAAATTCTAAGTTGAAACAGAAATGAACACCTAAATCTTTAATTGTGGAGACGCGACCGAGTTTTTGCTTTGATATAAAATAATCAAATACACTACCGATTCGTTTTTTAGTAAAAGTTATCGTTTGGCATTTAAAAGGGTTGAGGGTAAGGCTATTTTTGGCACACCAATATGTGAAACTATCAATGTCTGCTTGTAAAAGGATGCGATCTTGGGTGGACTTTATTATCTTAAAAATTTTCATGTCATCAGCAAAAATAAGAACATCACTTGAGCGTAGACATGACGATACGTCGTTTATAGATAGGATGAATAGAAAAGGGCCAAGATGGCTTCCCTGGGGAACACCAGATTGAGCAACAAAAGGTTCAGAATGACAATTTCTAAATTTTATTTCATAGGATCTGTTTTCAAGGTATGATTTGATCCAAGCTAAGAAAAATGGTGGAAAACCAAGAGCTTTAAGTTTAAATAAAATAATTCCGTGGCTAAGTTGGTCAAAAGCTTTGGAAAAGTCAGTGTATATACAGTCAACTTCATAACCTTGTTCTAAAGCGTTTGAACATATGTTTGAGAATGTGAGGAGATTAGTAACGGTTGATCTTTTTTTCACAAAACCATGTTGCTGTTCGCAAATGAGATTTTTACTAAAAAATGCTACACTTTCACAAACAACTTGTTCAAACAATTTAGGTATGCAAGAAAGCTTTGCAATGGGCCTGTAGTTTGTTATATCCGCCTTGTTACCTTTCTTGAATGGTGTAAGAAATGACTTCTTCCATATACTGGGAAATTTACCTGTTTTTAGAGAAAGTTTCAATAAGAACGTAAGGGGTTCAACTAAAGCATTACTACACTTTTTTAATATTATCGCTTGATCGGAAAATGCTTTTTAAGTATGCTTTACTAACCATTGACAATAAATAATCATTAGTCATTACATAAAAGTTTACACAACACATAACTATGCAATAGTGGAAAGGTGTTCCAAATAATATTTAAGAATAAAGAAGATTTACTCAAGACAAAAACTCAACACGTTAAAATGTAGTACCTACATAAAATGTAGGCAACTCAATTGGCAATCTATATCAGTGTTTCCCCAAGAAAGAAAAGTTGAAAACAAAACTTTATCGGTTTTCTTCATTGAATATAAATTAAAATTAATTTTGTTTGTCAACCTGCACAAAGAATTTGTAAGCTTGCAAAACATAAATAAATATAAACAAAAATTCATTTCATGTCCAAAATTTTGCATAAATACCTACGTAATCCACTAAAAATAGACTTTACTAAAACTTATTAGACAATTCAATAAACCAAACCATGATAAATGTTGTCTCTACACTGAATAATTAATCAAAACCAAAAACTATTATTGTTGATCTCGTCATTATCCATATAATGAAATAAATACTTAAAAGAATTTATGAAAACATGTATCTAGATAGATATGTTGTCATCGGGCAGGTTTAAAATCGACTGACCTTGAAATTAGTGCAGTCATCTCGAACAACTTCGGCGGCGTCGTCACAATTTATATAGATTATTGATTTCATTTTCATTCTCATTTTCACTACAATAATGTATCTAGGTACCTGCACCTAAGATGAAACGTAATACGAGTAGATGCATTGATTTCCTATGAATCATAACAAAACGATAACAAGATAGAAAATTTTCCCCCCGAGTCATTAGATTCACCGGCGTCGCGCGGCTACGATAGGAATACAGAAAAAACAACATCTCCTTACGTCACAGTCCCACATACCTCAAAAGAAAAACCATCAAACACCCATACCCTCCGAACTCACGTATGTTCCCGAGACAGGGAACTACCGGAGTCCCAGATTTATTACCTAATAAGATTATTCAAAAGAGTAACTCAACTTACCATCCAGATGCAACTCCAATGAACAATTGCGAGTAGGCCGATCGGGAACTGATGTCTCCCAGGACTCCGCCAAGGAATTTCGATGCGCTTTCTGACATTTTTTCGATTTCTTTGTTATTGCTTATTTCTTTCTTTGACTTTGTCCAATCGCTCATACCTAAAAATCGAAAAATAATCAAAAAAGAAAAAGTTCAATAAACTAAATAAATACAAAGGAGAACAAAATTAAATCACAGTTAAATTTAGGATAATTTTCTTTTCCAAGAAAAATTTTGTGTAACCAAAAATGTTTTATTTTTTTCGTTTTTCTCACATGACTCAATTGGCTTAGATTTCTTTTTAATTTTTACTTACTTTAGTTTTTTACTTGTTGAAATTAATGAAGTTGCTTAACTTTTATTTCGTTTTAATGTAATTTAATTCGTCTGTTATTTTCTTTATAATGGAAATGGATGGAAGAGAAAAACCAATATGCGTGTTTGATATCGAAGATTCGAAGCAAATAATGAAAATTGCTAAATTTTTGCAACAACAACTGACAGCCAGGTAGATTTGATTTTTGATTGATTTTTCTTTTGGAAAACTTCCATGGCCATTTTCGTTTCTAATGGGATTTATTTGGTTCGAGTCTAGAATGAGTGGAATATTAGTTCCAGGTACAGTAGGAAACGAAATTTTCGACAAGTGGTGAAATAAAAATATCGGAACATTTTTGAGCTACATTCCGGAATTGGAAATTTCAATGTCCCCAAAAATGTTTGACAAACGCGGTTTGACTGTCTAAAATTTAAAAAATTCAAAAGACTCTTTGTGTATAACTATCCTCACACCTACCATAAATCCTATAACGGTCCCAATGTTTTCTCTTTGACACTTCTTTAAGAAGTTCGGGTTTTCTAATTATCTGGAAAACCTTTTTTATAACTCTAGTACACAAGAAAAGGTCCTTAAAATGAAATTATGAACTACCGACCTATTGTGAAGATATCTGTAATACCTAAACTCTTTGAGTCCATCTTTCTTTTCTTTATAGTTCAATTATTTTTGATAACTAGCTTGGTTGTGTTAAAAAACGTTCCACTTGTACTAGTTTATTGAATTTAACATCCTTTGGCTTATTTTTTTTAAGAAACGTGAATGTTGATAAGTTCATCATACTTATAAAATAGGCAATATAGTTTAATATTTCGTAATGAATGTTCAAGTCCGTTTATTGTGAACTCTGGTGTGCCGCAGGGCAGCCATCTAGGCTGAACCTTATCTATTAACTTCCCATAGAAAGTTATTGTAATCGGTCCGATTTTGTCGATTTGAATATTTTGACATTTCTCGACGTTTCAAGGTCCCTAGAGTCTAAATAAAATATTTTTAGAGAGATGTCTGTGCGTGCGTGTGTACGTACGTCCGAACGTCCGTACGTTCGCGAAGTTTCTTTCGTCGGCCATAGCTCAAGAACTAGTAAAGATATCGACTTCAAATAAATGTTGTTATACAGTTAATAATGCAGAAAGATGCAGAAAGGACTCTCAAACAAATTGCGTGGGTGGTTTTTTTTTACCATAGCACTTAAAAAAAAGGTGGAAATTTTGGTTAACCCAAAATATCTCACGAACCAATAATGCTAGAGACCTGAATTAAATTTAATATTATTATGTATATTGTAACGTGATACCAAACAAATATATTTTTGGAAAATATTCCAAACTAATTTTACCTCACAGAAAATATTTTTTTCGACAATCAATAATTTTTAAAAAAAAAATCCAACAGTCCGTTTTTTTTCATAAAAAACTAAAATCTACAAAAAACAGTACGCAAAAATGTTAAAAATTGATGTCCGATTCTCGATATCTCGTGAACAATAGAAGATATAGACTTCAAATTAGTTTCATTCATCCAATTTGTATTTGTTTATATAAGAAATAAAAACTTTTAAGAAATGCTACTAAAATTGGTAAAAATGAGTTTTCGATTGAAAATCTGGTTAACAAAAATAGATTTCGAAATCAAACTATAAAGGGTGAGTTTTTAGCTATTATCTTTTTGGCAAGACTGGTTTAAACAGCTGACGCACGTTTCGTGTTTTGTTTCACTGTCAAACATCTTCAGTTTGGTCTATAATTTAACCATGAATCGTCTTACAAACGAACAACGCTTGCAAATTATTGAATTTCATTATCAAAATGCGTGCTCTGTTAAGAAAGTTCATCGCGCGCTTCTTCCATTTTATGGTCAGTTTAATTGACCCACTGAAGCTGCTATTCGGGCTATTGTGACTAAATTTCGCACCAAATTTACATTGTTGGACATTAAACCACCAACACGCTTACGTAGAGTGTGAACTGAAGAAAATATCGCAGCTGTATCGGCCAGTGTTAGGCGCCAGTTATAGCTATCATTGGTTTTCATCATTGAAAACAAACATTGGAATTTTTTTGGCAGGTCGTTTATAGGTTAGGTTAGGTTAGGTTAAAGTGGCTGCGGATACAAAAACCACACACTTAGGCCAGAAGAAAAGGCCCATTGTGATACCACATGAATCTAGAGAAATACCTCCCAGTAGTCGAACCATTTTGAGCTTTTTATAAAGCGAAGGAGATATCCTGACATCCTTTTTAGCTAGTTCACTGGGATCATCAAAAGAGTATTCTCCCAGATGAAGTTTGCGTCTTAGTCAAAGAGCAGGGCAAGTGCAGAGGAGGTGAGAGATTGTTTCCTCTTCTTCCTCGTCCATACAGCTCCTGCAGAAGTCATTTGAGGCTACACCAAGTCGTATTGTGTGTCTGCCTATAAGACAGTGTCCCGTTAGGACACCTATTAGGGAGCTAATATGAAGTCTGCTTTGAGATAAACAAGTCTTGGTCGTTTATAGCTTTCATTAAAAATTTCTGTCATTGAAAAAAATGTCCTGATTGAAAGCCATCGAAAAATGGCAAACCTCTGGCATGACAGTTACGTTTACACTATCTATTTTGTTAACATTATACGAAAAAAGATCAATATTTTTAATAGCTTCAACCTTAAGGCCTTTATAAAATATAAACTTTTCGGACTTACCGCGATTATAAATGAAAAATCAAATTTGTATTTGATAAAATATCCCGACGTTTCGATCAGATTTCACTGATCGTGGTCACGGGTTGACTGATGGCTTGTGGGTGGATGTTGTTTTGTCATTGTTTTGCTCTTGTTCGTAGGTTATACCGTTTCGGTAGTTCTTGCATTTCAGATGGTACATTATGCTGCAACTGCACTGGATGTTGTTGTTGTGAGCTTATGTACTCTTGTGAGCATGCAAAACTAATTGCATCAGTTAGCTGGTTGTTTTGATTTGTGTGTTTGTTGTCATCATTAGCTTTGATTTTATTAAGCTTTAATATGTTAATCAGAGGATCCCATGACGACGAAAGATTAAGACTTTGGTCTCTGTTGAAGTTTGAGTGCATTTTTATTTCGATTGCTTCTCTCACCAACCTAGGGACATAAAATCTTTCGGTGGAAATAGATTTAGCCTGATCGAAACGTATAAAATGATCTTCATTATACGCTAAATGCTCACATATTGCCGATTTTGTCACTTCGTTCTATTGTATGGCTTTAATATGTTCCTTTAGTCTTGTTAATATTGCTCGTTTAGTCTCACCTATATAAGATGAGCCACAACTAGTTCATGTTGAATTAAGGACGAAAAAAGAGAAAGAGTAAATTGTTTCTCAATATCGAATTTAATTATTCAGGAAGTACTAATTTATTACATCTACTTCTGGTAGTTTCCGATTACTAAGACTCTGACAAACCAATTCAAAATGTTCCTTGAAGGCGACCATAAAATAATAATGAACACGCCTAATTCTACAAACCACTGACATCTTTGTTTATGAAATCTAAAGTATTGACATGAAGCAGTTATTGCTTACGTTCACCGTAGCCACAAGGTGGTATTGGAAGTTTTGTATACAAAAGCTAAAGTAAAAGTACTGAAATAGCTAATATCGCCATAGCCAAGGTGCTGCCTTTGTTAATCTCGCGATGATGTTACTATACTACATATTTTATACACAAAGCTGAAGTTTGAATGAGGTCCTATAAATAAATTCGATAATTTTCCGCAACAAAACCTTTTCCCATACAAAAAATTGACAGATCATTTGCCAAAACATAAACTCATAAAAATTGTAAACTTATTTAAAGTTTTCCCAGTTTGCTTAAATATTCTTAATAAACAGAAAACTATTGTAGAAATTGAATTCTCTCACCTCAATAAAGCTGTTGAAAGAGTCACAGTTGCTCATCAAAATATCGTAACACGTACAGCAATATCGACCGTAAACGTTCTGTTCGGTTACTGTTTCATATCTTTGAAATTAATTAAAAAATTGAAATATTCTATTTACTCTAGTACGTTATATTATCGTATGCATATGAGTCATCTTTTAACAAGTAATACAACAACAATTTCAGAAACCTAAAATATAGTTTTCATTATGACAGGTAGAGGGTTATTTTGTATGTCAGATGGTAAGGTAGTGTGAACTATAATTGAAAGAAAAGAGACACAAAACTTTTGGAAAATAAACAAAGATAATAAAAAAGGAGATCGGTTTATGAAAGTTATATATCTTGGATCTACATCGTTTTATTTTCTTTAAATGGCCAGTTTGGGTCATTTACGATAATAAAACACACCACACTACATTACCACTTAGAACACAAATAAGCCATCTTATTTCCATCATAATGGAAATCAATGTTAAGGTTTCTGAAATTAATCCGCTTAGCGTAAGTTATTTTTGATAATTAAACGTGATTACACAAACACCTCTCATAAGAAGAGAATAGGCACGAAGTGCATAAGCGTTTCTATAAGGTGGTCCAACCATAACGCACTATCCGATAGTCCATATTTTCAATGACAATGAGATATAAGCTGCGTTTAAAACTTTTCTACAGCTGTCTCTTTTTTCCTTATGTTTATTTACAATTTAAAAATTGTCTGCCTCTTTTATTTCAACTACACTTGACACTACCTTACCTTAAAACACAAAGCAGCCATCTACCTGTCATAACGAAAACTATGTTTTAGGTTTCTGAAATTGACCCAGATATAAACGAGCATCACAAATTGTTGTTATATTTTGCATGCTAAAATATAACCCATTGTTCTTGGTATAGACATATTAGATATGGACTGCTAGTAGCCAACTTCGAGTTGATGAAATCTATTACTTAACGTTATTAGCCCTTCTGTAGGAAGTGGGAGAGACTTTTAAGCTTTTAAACTATTTTGTTTATTTTTCAAACTTTATCGTAATAGCTGTCCTTAGTTTCATTGATAAAAATAAATATTATTAAGGCAAAGAGTTAAGAGATGGCGTTCAAAAATTAGTTATAATTCTTTTCACCAAACCTACAAGAGGGCAAGCTTAGCTAAACGAGGTGGAACTACTTTAAAGGGGTCTTTTGTATGAGAATGACAATCGATGGTTCTTGGTTTATTAATGAAAATTTTTTGTATTAAATATCCTCAAATAAAGAAGTCAAACAGCATTAAATCACATGATCGTGGAGACCAATTTACATCGGCATGATGCCACATACCATGGCCATTTTTTCTTAGGCTGTGTGGTAAGTGACGCCGTTCTGTTGAACCCAAATATTGTCCAGGTTCATAGCCGCCGTTCACTGTTAGTGCTTGGCTTTCAAAGAACTAAAACCCGATAAATCTACCCTCAAACCGTCATATATTATGAATGCATTGGCTTTTAAACGATCGGTAGTGGATTATCATTTGCCCAAATGCGGCAATTCTGCATTTCAACGAATCCACTGAGGTGAAATGGTGCCTCATGGCGGAAGGTGAATTAGTAATACTTCTTCAATTTGCAAATTCTCCATGTTCATCACCAAAATCAACCATTAATTATAAATTACTTTATATGAATAATAACAAAAATATGCACAATAGATAATAATGGCAAAAATAAATAAATATTTGTATGTTCCACATCCATATCGTTTTTCTGCACTTTTTTCTCAAATCTCACCACGTTCCCGTCTCGTACCCTATTCTTCGAACACACTCTAACAACTATTCATAGCATTCCCACCAATCAGCCATACCAACCCAACGCCATTAAAATCCAACACAAAAAAGTTCACTCGAAATTCAATATGGCGGGACGTGTCATTTAAAATGTGAAAAGTTGTGTTGTTTATCTATCTGAATATAAATTCTTATGTAAAATTAAACAAATTAAAATATATTTTTCTATAATCATTTATAAGTAAAGATATTAAATATTATTCAATAAACGCCTTCCGAATAAAATTCACAAGTGCAATGGACGCTGATAGCGACGAAATAGGCTTAACCATCGAGGACCTTATGTTTCTGTCAGATTTAGACAGGTTTGACATTTCTCCTTCTTTTTATTTTACTCACAACCAGAGTTTATTCATTTTTCCAACTTTATTTAGCATTCGCATTTACGCGCGGAATTTTTCTTAATATTTTTATAATAATCTTGTAATTTAATAAAATTTTCATTTAGAGATTTCTTAAATTTCCAAATGAATGTTTATGGCAAAAGAAATTTGGGATCGCATGTCCAGTATGGGAAAGAGATTTGAGATTTGTTCTGCTTTTATGCTTCTAGGGAGCAGGTCGCCATCGCCATAGTCAAAGCCATCGCTTTGGTGTTCAGTCCACTTTTTCGATCTAAAGACGAAAGAAAATTTCCAGTAGGAGTCTCTGCTGGGCACATATTTGAATTTTTTTGTTTTATTTTTATTTTCTTGGTTGGTTCATGAGATGATGAGGTTTTATGGTTTTTTTTCTTTCTGGACAAGTGTGCAGGTACTTGAAAAGAGTATGCATACACCACCAGGCCACCTCAATTCACTCACTCACATGTCTTGCCAATGGGGTGGGTCTAGTGGCGACTCTAGACCAAAGAGAATGAAATTTCGGGGGTTCATTTTTGGTTGTATTAAATGGACAAGACAACTCTCGAGCTGCAGATAAGCTTGTAAGATCTAGCTCTAGAAGAAGTAGAGGTGGTAAAATGGTGACTGGGGGAAGCATTTTAAAAAAAAATAATTTTAAAGATGAGGACGGACGGAAAATTTGTTAAAATTTCTTATCTCATTTGGATAGGGTCATGAAATGAAATTAAATGCCCATAGGCAGTAATGAGGGTTTTTAATTGGTTTTCTGGTTGCCCTTCAATCAATCTTTCATCTGTCAACTTTATTGTTGTTGTAGTTTTGTGTTTGGTTTTTGTTGTAGTTTGTGGGGAATTACATGATCAGAAATCTTTCTTAAAAATGACTAAGTATTGATGATTTATTGAAGTTAGAAAAATGATTCTTTTATTCTTGAAGCTAAAGGAAATGTTTTTATTGTTTAAGATTTTTGAACACACAATAATGGGAGATGTTTTATAAAAATGAAGATTTTATACAAAATATTTAGTTCTGAACTTTTGCTTATGGAAAATAAGCTGTGGAGACGAATTATGATAGTTGGAAAATTGTTGCTTTTTATGAAGTTCGTATTTCTTATAAGAAGATAGAATAATAAGGGTTGAGAAGAAGGGCTTATGAATACGCTTATAATGATTATAAACAGTGCGAGCAATAAGGGAGGGAGGACAGGATTAGAAAGGAGATACCGATGCACATTGGTTTTAAATATCTGCACATTGTGTTGAGCGGGAATTATTGAGCCTGTTAAAGCATTCCACATTCGTGTAGTGCGGCTAAAGTAAGAATCATTATACTTAAGTGGACGTCCCAAATTAAGCTCAAACTTCTTGTATCGTCGGACAAAACTTAAACATTTGGTAGCATTTTTGCGATGTCAATTATGTGATCTCTCCACAAGAGATGGTTTGTGTTGCACGTTTCAGAACTGAAAGCAGTCTCTTTGATGCAAATACAACTCATGGTTAATAGCATTGTGGGAAGGTTACGCTTTTGCGACAGTAGACAGCATTGAGTTTTCGAAGCATTAAATTCTACACGATTTTTGATTCCCCATTGGACAAAGCTGTCAAGATCAGAATTCAATGTGCTTATCATACGCTGCCGTTGGTAGTCCACATCCGAAGAACAAGGATGAGAATCTAAAAACGGATATGAAAAGCTGAGGGTACTGCCATCAGCCAAATAATTAAGTGAGAAGTTTCAGAAAAATTATTATTTATAAAAATTAGGAAGAGTGTCGGAGACAAAACGAAGCCCTGTGGCACACCAGCGTTTATTTTATGGATATCAGATTTGAACCCGTCCAATACTACTTGAATTAAACGGTCTGAAAGGTAATTTCTAATCCAGCAAAGAAGAGCTTCATCAATACCATAAGCACTCATTTTCGATTAGATTTTACGGTAGACGTTGTGGCCCTACACAGTCGACTCTTCAACGTATGGTGGCCAAATTTGAGACAACCGGTTCAGTAAACAATCAGCCAACACCCGTACGTTTAAGGAACGCAAGATCGGCCGAGAACATCGCCGCGGTCCGTGAAAGTGTACAGCGGAACCCGAGGCAGTCTATTCCTCGCCGTGCACAAGAACTCCGCCTTTCGCAGACTTCAACTTGGCGGATTTTGCGTCGGTACTTGGGCGTACACCCGTACAAGATCCAACTGACCCAGGAGCTCAAAGTTCATACATCGCCGTTTGTTCGCTGACTGGGCTTCGAATCGTTTGGAAGAGGACCCCAGTTTTGACCGAAAAAATCATCTTTAGTGACGAGGGGCATTTCTGGATGAGTGGCTGTGTTAACAAGCAAAATTGCCGTATAAGGGACAACACCAACCTAAGCTAGGTTCACCAGGTGTTAATGTATCCTCAAAAACTTACCGTTTGGTGTGGACTTTGGGCCGGTGGCGTAATTGGTCAGCACTTTTTGAAAACGACGTTAGTGAAGCGTTCGCCGTCAACAGCTAATTTCTTATGGCCCAAATTGAACCATAAAGACCTAGACGACATGTGGTTCCAGCAGGACTGCACTACGTGCCACACATCAAATGCCACGACATCTATACACAACATCTATAGTTAAAAAGCTTAGAATGAGTTTTCTTTATATGGGGTCAAAGTTGAAAACCGAGGGTTTTAGGCAGCAAAGGGTAGGCCTTTCAAATGTAAAAAAAATGTAAGAAAATCAAACTTGTTCCTCGTATTACAGCTAGTAAGAACACAAATTCCCATTAATTTTGTAACTTCAAGTGGCTGCTCCAAGACTGTCCATGGTTTTGGGTTTATGCTTCTGAGGGTCCGCTTAGATGGGTTTGGGCATGCATCGTTTCCAGATTGTTTGCAAAAGATTGGTCCCCCAAACTCATGCCTTTAATTTTAATAAAAAAAGAACTCGATTAACATGGCTCTATAACTTTAATCGTTCACAGAAACGTTATTCTCTGTCCCGTTTTCGAAGCAAAATCATCCAATGATGCCACCACTTCACAATCCGCACGAATTATCATTGACTTCTCGGCAATGAAGTGAGGATTTTCTGCAAGGCACTGTCTGGGCTACGCAGCACTTACTTTGGAAAGAATACATTTTCAATATTTCAAAACGTTGTTTAATGTTAAAACGATTTTTGTATGACTTTTTGTCAAAAGGAAAGCAGCTGTCTGGAATAACCTATGATAAAAAACAAAACACTATATGGCCACAAAGACCTCAAGTTAAGCAAAAATTAGTTGAAACAGCGTTTCATTGAAATAACAGTAGTGGTCTCTTTCGATGAGACTTGAATTGACTCAAAAAAAATTAACTTTTATAAATGTACAAATGACCAACACAACGTTAACGCATAAAACTCCTTTAATACCTTAGTGGTATTTTCACGAAGGAACTGAACATCATGTGTATTGTGGTTACAAATTTGACATTGCCAAAAAGTGTGTTTTCTTCGTCGGTACATGAATTTTGTCACCTATTTTAATCTGATTCGAGTAAGATTCTCATATTTGGGAAGAGCTTTCTGTTCTACGCCATCTCTCCGGGATAAGCATGGTCTGTCAAGCTTTCGCTTACCAAAAATGGTCTTCCAAAGACTTTCCGGGCTCATTCCTCCTCGCCGGATTCTTTATTAATTTTTCTGACGATATCTGCTTCGAGCTTGATAGCATACAGTTTGTAGCGTTTCTTCAACGTTTCATGCCTTTCATTATTTTATCGCTGTGTTAAAAAGCAGTGTGTCAATGAAAAATAACCGTTCGACCGTAATGCTCGTAAGAAATGTTCATAAGATGTTTACTATTGAGCCCCAGATTCTTTCTTTTAATGGTGGTATTCAAACATTCAAAGCCTCAAAGTATCTGTTTTTAAATCTTCTCCATATTTCTTAATTTCTGTTTAAAGGAACCAATAGTTTTGTTAATCCAAACCGATACGTTTTAGAATGCGGTCCACAAAACTATTTACAGATAAATTCTTAACTTTACTTAAATAATTTTGTATAAAATTTTAATTGAATTTATCTTGAGAAAAATAGAAAGCAAGTATTTGGATCTCTTACAAAATATCTAATTAAAAACTAATTTGAAGGAAATCACGGATAATGTACGACCTACCTTAATATATTGTGTATCGATTAGGACTTTTCTTTTCTTGATTCTTTTGTAATTTGTATATTAATGATGTTTTCAAGGGGTTCACATATTCTTTATACTCGTAGTGTTCACAGTGTGGGCGTTCAGAAAAAGAGCAGACAAATTGAAGGACATGCATACCAATGGATTATGAATGTTTAAACAACAAGGAAAATTAGGTCGGATGAATCATTTTACATTATCGCAGAGTAAGAAAGAAAGGAAACTGTGTTCTTCACCTTATGTAATTGTTGTAAGAGCGTAAAAAAATTGTATCGAAACCGAAGAATACAAAGTTTACCCAGAGTCAGCATAGATATTATTAAAAGTAACGTAGTTAAAACATGACAAAAGGTTTGATAGAGATTAGAGATTGTTTTTTAAGCCAGAAATTAAATCTGCTAAAGTTTTTGGAAACTGGAGGTATAGGCAAATTTGGGCACGTCTTTAGTTTAGCCAAATATTTATTCTCAGTCAGTCTGTCAAAGCTTTTTAAATCCAGAAACCTTACCATTACTTTTAAGCTGCGGCTGTACAGGACAATGGTTCTGTCAGTACTCACATATGGTCTGATACCTAGGTGCTAAGTTAAAAGCACTTCGACCTCTTAGGCGCGAACGTGAGGAAGGTCTTGCGAAGAGTTGTTGGCCCCTTATGTGAGATAGGACGATTCCTACTTAAGGTGGCGCTACAGTCCTGTGTGAACTAAGGCCCCACCCAGCAAACTTCTCCATCTAGCTCGGTCCCTAGCTAGATTTCTCCAGTTTCGCGCTTCAAGTTGGGTGAGGTCACTTTCCACTTGTGCGCACCACCTGATCCGCGGTCTTCCTCTACTGCGCTGTCCTTGTGGGTTTGGATTCGAAGACTTACCGGGCCAGAGCATTGGTTTCCATGCGCTCTACGTGACCCAGCCATCTTCATCGTTCTACTTTTACCCTTCTGGCTAAGTCTACGTACAGCCCGCACAGCTCGTCGTTCCATCTTCTCCTCCACTCCCCTTCTATGCATAAGGGACCGTAGATCGCACGAAGAACTTTTCTTTCGAAACGACCCAAGGTGCTTTCATCCGCTTTTGTCATAGTCCATGCTTCTTTACCGTATAGCAGGACGGGAATGATGAGGGTCTTATAAAGCGACACTTTGGTCGCTCGAGAGAGGGTTTTACTACTCGGTTGCTTTCGTCGTTTGATCTCAGCGCTGGTGTTGTTTTCTGCATTCAAAGCGAAGCCTAGGTAGACGAAGTCCTTAACTACCTCAAAGTTACGTCTGTCGATGGTGACGTTTTACAGCACGTACTTTGTTTTGAATTCATTAACCGTTTAACCCATTTTTGCTGCCTCTGCCTCAATACTCACAAAAGCCCCATTGACATCACGCTGAGTTCTTCCGATTATGTCAATGTCATCAGCATATGCTAGTAATTAGACAGACTTTTGAAAGATAGTGCCTCTAGAGTTGACGTGGGAGATCTGCACTATTCTTTCAAGTACGGTGTTAAAGAAATCGCATGACAGCGTATCACCTTGTCCAAAGCCTTTTTTGACATCGAAGGTTCTGTTAAGTTGTTTCAAACGGACGAGTTTGGCAGGGATGCCAAAACTAGACATGGGTCTATACAGCTCGTCCCTGTAGATACTGTCATATGCGGCCATGAAATGGATGAAAAGATGGTGGGTGTCGATTTTATGTTCTTATGTTTTTTCCAGGATCTGCCGTAATGTTAGTATTTGATCGACTGTGGACTTTCCTGTTCTAAAACCACACCGATAAGGACCTATCAGGTAGTCGACGATGGGCTTTAAACGTTCACATATTACGGTAGAGAAGATTTTGTAAGCGATGTTAAGAAGACTGATGCCTCTATAGTTGGTGCAGTTTAGAGGGTCTCTTGTTTTTTCTGAATCGAGCAAAAAATACTGAGGTTCCATTCATCGGGCATGCTTTCTTCCGACCATATCTTACAGATAAGTTGGTGCATGCTCCTAACCAAATTATCTCCAGCTGCTTTGAAGAGCTCGGCATTCAAGCCATCTGCTCCAGCGGCTTTATTAGACTTCAGCTTAGATATGGCAATCTTTACTTCGTCTAAGTCGGGAGGATGGGATTGTTGGCTTTCGTCGTCTATGTTGAATGGATCATCCTGCCTGACAGCGGAATTCGGTTCGTCGTCACCGTTATACAGTCTGCAGAAGTGGTCCTTCCATATCCTCAGCATTGACTGCGGTTCCACTATGATGTTTCCATTTTCGTCTTTGCAGCCTTCGGTTCTAGGTTTATGTACTTGTGAATTTCGTTTCACCTGTTCATAAAACTTTCGAAAGACGGACGATTCCGGAGGCGCTTAAATCATGAACTATATGCTATCTACCTCAAAGCAAATATTTTGACAAAAATTAAGCTCGGTCGACTCCGGTGGACTGGTAACCTAGCTAGTATGAGCGAAGGGAAACCAGCTCGGGAAACCATTTTATGGTAGGTGACACCTTGGCAGACCTTGGCGCAACTGGATGGCGTCGGCTTGCGATCGGGATAAACAGAGAGACTTGTTTTATGAGGTCAGGATGACGAAATTGATTGTTGACTTTCGAGAACTGTATGAGGTTATTATTTAACAAATCCTCCTCTAAATGTATCTTTTGGAGAAACTTGAATATTGGAGATACTGTCAAACAGGGAAAATTGTCATCTTCCTACTAATGTCCTATCTGTCCATGAGTGCATCGCATTTTCCTAATATGTGGTAAACCATTTTCTAATGATTGTTAAAAAGCCTACTGTAACCCAATGAGATTACCGTAAGACAATTCAAATTCAAATACAGTCTGTCAAGTAAGAGCGTGGTCGGCTTTACCTACAGTTAATGAAAGATTTCGCTCTAATTCCTTCGCGAGCCGATAGAGGGAAGCTTTGTCCTTGATGCATTGTCAACAAAGGTTCAGTTTTCGTTGATCTTTTGAAAGAGAATCATGTAAAACGCCATGGCGCAACAAAATGAAGAAGCCTCTTTTGACTGAAAAACATGTGACAAAGCGAATCGCTTGGGCGCATGAGAATATTGATAGAGATTTTGAAAATGTCGTTTTTACTGATGAATGTTCTATATGGGCACGTTCTGTCCTCACGCGAGCCTGGTCAACTTCCACCAATAGGCTTGTTCAGCGGACCGTATGGAATAGAATAAAGGTGCATCTTTGGGGCTGCTTTTCAAAGCAGGGATTCGGCACTTTGTACCTCTTTACTGACAACCTAAATGGAATAGAATAAAGGTGCATCTTTGGGGCTGCTTTTCAAAGCAGGGATTCGGCACTTTGTATCTCTTTACTGACAACCTAAATGCCGAGAAAATGATAAAAATCTACAAAAAGGCTTTACTGCCAAGCGATGGTTAACCAAAAAAATGAAGATTGGATTCTGCAGGAGGACAACGATGCTAAACACCGCAGAAAGCTCTGTACTCAGTGGAAGACTCAATCTGGCATCGTTACATTGGATTGGCCGTCGCTGTCGCCCGATGCAAACCCTATTGAAAATGTTTGTGCATAAATATTAAACAGAAGCTTCGTGGAAGACGCACATACACTTTGAAGCAGTTGTCTAAAGAAATTCACTAGAATACGCCGTCAAATTAGTAGAAAGCATGCCTCGGAGATGCCAGCCAATTATCGACGCCGGTGGTGACTGGACACATTACTGACCCAATTGCATCATTGTTCGTAAAGTTTAAAATGTATATATAAATATGAAAGTTTCATAAAATATTTTTTTTATAAATTAACACGACCACGCTCTTACTTGGCAGACTGTAGATGAAGTTTCCTGCAAATGCATTCACATAAGACCATAAGGACTACATCAACTGCAGCCCTAGAGACATTCCTCTTGCTAGGCCCTCTTGATATATTCGTGAAAGAACTAACAGCCAAAAGCAAACTACGTCTAAAACAGTGTACCATAATAACTGGAAAAGGCCTGCTTTCTGTTATAGAAACATACAAAAACCTTACATAGATTTTAAGCCAGTAGCCCTTACAGAAATCCCTACTAGTGAGAAATTGATGGAAAACAGGGTCATAAAAACAATTCATGTATCGGTAGGGTCTAGCATCTTTTCTTATAATCCTCCCCTAGAAAGATCAATAAAGCTCCAGAACTACTGAAGTGTATTTAAGCAGAAGAATTTGCAGTTTCTTAATCAGCTAAAGACCTTTCTTCCCACAATTTGGTGAACAAAAACATGAGATATTTTTATTGATAGCCAAAGCAGCAATCAAGGCCATATACGCCACTTTCACAAAGTCAAAACTGGTAAAACAGTGCCGAAGGGAGCAACGTTTGCTCAGCGAGGTCAACGCGGTTACTCTTCGTTAGGTCCCAGGGCACTGTGACATTGAAATGAAACAGCAGACAAATTGGCCAAAAATGGATCAATGCATCATCCGAACCATGTTGTTGCTATGAGCCAATAGATCAAGTTAGTGGATCAAGCACCAAGTGGTCGGCTCTTGAAACTTGTAGTGTTGTGAGGTGTCTAAGGTGAAATGTTTCCAAATTAAAAACAAAATATCTTTTGCAACTATTCAAGGCTCAGGTTACCCACATAAGCAGAATGGGCATCAGCTCATCTGAGGTTGTAGAGGGTGCAAAGACGAGGAGATGGAAGAGGACAACTTCCACTTTCCCTGTGAATGAACAAGCCTAGCAAAAAGAAGCCTAGCTAAGAAAATACTGTTTCGACTTTTCCTTGCCACCTTAGGACATTCTGATATTCTCACAAAAATGATGATTGTTCAGTGAGTTGCCCTCAACCTAAATCAATTTTATACTTAGTATTAACAAGAAAAAGTAATTAAAAGAGTGTATCCAATTAGTTGAATATAAAATATAAAACATGCTATAAGCCCACAGTTTATGAAAGACCTTATCTAGAACTAGTTTGATTATAGACATTTTTGTTTTATATTTATCAGGCTTAAAGAGCTTGTTAATAAAGACGTATCGCAGTACCACCCTTTTAATAACATATAAACATGAGTATTATTAGTCTTTCTTAATGTTTGCAATTTTATCGTAGTATACCGAAAACTAATTAGAGACAAAAGGTTAACACTTAATCATTCTCCAGTGATCATGCGATTCCAAACTTATTTATTTTATAAAATTAATATTTTAAGTGAAATTTTAAACAACCAAATAAATTAACATCTCATTTTGTTTTTTAGTCGGGAATTCGGTTTCTTGCGGCTGGGTGAACCAGAACATGGTAGAAAAAGGAAACTCGTGAATAAAGTAATAGGCGTCCTCCAAGATATACTCATTCTTGCGCAGTGCCAGCAAGAAGAAAACAAACTAACAACCAAGAAACGCGAATCGAATAACGATGATGACAGTGATGATGAAGCTGCTGGTACTGCTAAATCAGCTGTATCTGCAATTCAAGAAATTACCGTTAGTGATACGAAAATAGAAATCCCAGATGAATTGCAACAACAATTACTCCAACCACAACCCCAACCGCCACAACCACAACCGCCTTCGCCACCACCGCCTTCTCAATTTTCAACCCGCAAAGAAATCAAACTCGAATTGGACGACTATGACTCACAGACACAGAATTCCCAGTTAACAGATAAAACTTCATTAGATTCGGCAATAAATATAGAAAATAAATCTATAAAGCCAGAACCGGAAGATTTGGAAGTTGAAGAAATATCAAAAGCTGCTACCAATCAAGATCAAAGTGGTGGTGTTGGTGGTGGTGGAAAAAAAGATGAGAAAGATGACAAAGAACTTATTGCAAAAGAACAAGATGAGGATGATATTGAATTAAATCCGTTGACATATTGTAAATTAGGACATTTACATTTGCTATTGGAGGAGTACGACAAAGGTAAGAATATTGAAATTGTTTTATACTTAAAAACCAACACTTTTTTTAATGATAATTATGTTACTGTACTTTGTAGCACTATCAGCGTACCAGAGATATTTTGCAGCCTGCGAATCGGATTACTGGCAGAATCATGAATTTCTATACGGCTTGGGGATGGTTTATTTTCATTTTAACGTCTATAAAAAGTGAGTTTTTATTTATTTTTATTAATTAATCCAATAAATATTATTATTGAGAAAGCTTCCTCCTAATCGCGCATCAAATACTGGGTACTTATGAAAATGGAAGGGATTCTAAAAGAATCATAGCGCGCCATCTCAATTTGAGTTAAGGAGGGGAATCTTGTGGCGTTGTACAGGTCCGTCATGTCAATGACGTCAAACTTAAAACCAACAAGTTTCGAAATATAGATGTACATGTTCACACAATATAAATTTTAAGCCTAGGCAACTAATAAGTTTTTCAAGTGTCTTACATTTCAAATTCGGAACTTTATTTCACAAACCTCTACCTTGAATTTATCGAGCCAAAAACCATTGTTATCACAAAACACTTCTTAAGCAAACTGCAGGTCAATCACGACTTGTATTTTGTATTGTAATGTAATAGTACTTATTACTTTTACAATTTGACAAGGAGCCCTTTTACACAAAACCTTGAATGGAGTTGTTCAGAAAATAAATAAATTATACAGTAATACAGTTCAGCTTTCAGTTGAATAAAAAAACATGATATGCTGTCATTTTGACATAAGTGGACTTACTTGATAGTTAGGGAGATTTTTCTTGACTTACTCTCCATTCAACTTTCCAATGAACACGCCTTAATTGGAGAGCAATTTTTTGGCACCTTGGCAATCAGATACTAGAAACTTGCCTAGCTTCAGGTCTCTTATGTCGTCTGAACCAGTCCAATGTGTAGGAAGATTCGTTTTTCTAATTTAATTAGAAATTGAGATATCATGTTTTTAAATCCTTTCGATTTCTCTGACGCATCCTGTATTAGAATAGACTTATAGTATCTGATAAGAGTGGGGTGCAGCCGATTCCTCTGCATTAGCTACAAACTCTCACTGATAAAGGCAGTGTTCTTGTAGGCATAGATCAATTATTATTTTTACATTCGGATGATGATGATTCAAAAGTTTTTTTGTTTGGAGTGCGTTTTGAAAGACTCCGTAGCACATTAAGTAAAAAACTAAGGCTTAAAATCAATCCCACCCATTCAATAATAAAATAAAATTCGTTTACTTTTAATGTTTTTCTTAAAATATTAAAAAAAAAATCTTATAGCTTTTAAGTCCCATGAAACTTAAGTCTTATAAACATTTCAGTAGTATCAGATACTTACAAATTATTAAAAGATTCTTGTATACGATTTTCTTGACAAATACTTGTCTATGTATTTATTGCAATAATAATGAAATAATTTTCATCTTGTTTTACTTAATTATAGTTTTCAACACTAGTAAAAAGTTAATAGAATTAAACTTTGTTCTCAAAGTAATTGCTTATCATACATAAATATGTACTACATATAATAATTTTGCACTGCATTTTCTGCTAAGTATTTAATTCAAGACTTGTCATCGAATTAAAACGTCATTAAACTAATGAATAATTATATCATTATCGTATTCTAAAAGTTTGCTAAGTAAATGATGTATTTGTCGATTTTGTGAATAAAGTTTGGTAAAATTAGTTAATTTCTCTGAGTACTTAGAAATGCCAAATGTTATTGATGAATTTATTTTATTAATACGTATAAACTTTATGAAATGCCTTTAAAAAAAATTTGAACTAAATCTTTTTGTTCATGTGAGAATGCCTTGGAAATGCTTATAAGTTCCATAAATTGTCTTACACCAAGTGCTTTTTCTAATTTTTTCAATTATGACTATGTAAGCATAATTATAATTTGTATAAAATTGCTTTACATCTCCAACGCTTGTTTTTAAGAGTTTTTTAAGATTTTAGTCGCCATTTGATGCGAAATAAAGAATGCGGTATTAATTCGTATTTTTTGTTAGTTAAAATTAAATATAAATTTAAAAAAACATGAGCGAGCTTAAAACAAAAATCTAATCAATTAATTCAATACCAACCAAATTACCAAAAGTTGTTCAATATTGGAAAATAAATCTGCTGTTCATAAGTGTTAAAATAATTTGCGCAATCTTATAAATAGTTGAACGGGAAAATTGTTTAACATTGTAAGCTTTTCAACTCTGTCTGTAACAAATTAATATTTTTTTTAGAACCCAGAACTTTTTAAGGTGAATTCTACAATAAATTCTGAATAGGATTAGCTAAAGTCGTCAATATCCATAACATGTACCCAAAAAGTCGGAAGAATAGTGCCTTAACTTATTTATTGTAAAATTGACGTTATAAATAATCAGTGTTGCCAAGTCGAAATTCTAAATAAAGTCAATTCTGACTTGTTGACTTTATTTGTCTCTTCCAAATCAAGTAAAAAAAAAGTCAAATATTTGAAAATTTGGTTTCTAGTAAAAAAAAAGTCAAATATCAAAACACCAAATATTAATGCTAACATAAATACATTTTATTAATTATAAACAAAACAAAAAACAAAAAAAGTATTTCAACATCAATTCAACGAGTTAATTTAAACAAATAATATTTCATAAATTATTATTATATAAAAATAGGAACATAGGTACTTAAGTTAAGGTACATAAAGTTAAAGATCTTCAAAATCTGAGATATCACATTCAATTTCATTGGTTATATCTATTTTTTTGTATATAGCATAAGTTCCAACTTTTTTTGTTACTTCTGAAGGAATTGCAAAGTTATTGCAACAGTTTTTGTTGCGCAAATGATTTCTTATCGTCAAAAGAGAATTAGTTAACAACAGCTGCATTCTGTTTCTTTGTTTCGTTTTAATCAAATTTAATTGACTAAAAATTCTTTCTACTTCTGCATTCGAAATTGGTAAAACCAATATTGATAAAGAATACTTTGCCAACTCCTTAAATGGATTTTCTCCACTGGGCACTGGCATCCTTATGCGAATAAACTTCGCACCAGAAAGCCACCGTCTCGTCAAAAAACATGTCAAAACACTTTTGACAAGATTTGTATTTCATTTCATGTCAACAGCGATGAAATCTTGTCAAATTTGACATGAAACAGGTCAACTTGGCAACACTATAAATAATAGTCAATGTCTATAAATACGTAAGTCGCTTAGAATATTAATGATCCACCAAAATCGGAAGAATTTTCAAAAATGATTTATCAAGTTTTCTTTAAAAAATGTTAACAAGTTGATATATTCTGGCAACTCTGTTGCTGCTGTCAAACGATGACAACTTCTGTGCAGCTGTCAAATAAATATAATTCCTTTTCGCCGCCTTTTTTGCGATCGATTTCACTTCTGTTCCGCCTTCAGCGTTGAACACATCCAGCTCGAATTAAAATATACATCATTAAATAAATTTAAGTTAAACCATTTTCAGTCGTCTTTTATTTCGGGTACTAAATTTATCAGAAGTACATACAATTTTGGAAGAAACGGTAACCGTATCGTTTGGGTTTCATTTTATTCACCACTTTAAAAAAATTCAAATGATGCGTTTGGGTTAAAAATTAGTACCTATTTCATTCACTACCGACAATTCTAAATTTTTAGGTAGATACTTACTGGTAATCTTAAACATACATTTTTGTATGCCAATATGTTTACTATTATTCTTACTGTCTTAAGAGGACAGTACATGTTTTTATTTGATTTCGATAATACTTTTAAAACAGTCCCTAAAAGAATAAATACATGTTCGAATTGAATCAAACTAAAATAAATGGATTTTCAATAAGGACGGGTAAATGTTGAAATAGAAAAAGAGACTGGGATGCGACCCACACTGATAACTTCCCATCCCGCCTGTCGATTTGTCTTGCTTAAAAGTTTGTAGGTTTTCATGTTTTGTCAGAAATGTTGTCAGTTGAATTATTCTTAAAAATTTGAAAGTTACTTACAATATTTTGCGTATAGTGAAATATTTTGATTTCAAAATCTATTTTTGTTAACGAGATTTTTAGTCGAAAACCAAAACCAATTTTTATAGCATTTCTTAAAAGTTTTTATTTCTTATATAAACAAATACAAATTGGATGAATGAAATTAATTTAAAGTCAATATTGACTTATTGTTCACGAGATATCGAAAACCGAACATCATTTTTTACCAATTTTGCGTACTATTTTTTAAAGAAAAACGGGCATTTGGATTTTTATAAAAAATTTACTGAATGTCGAAAACAATATTTTCTGTGAGATAAAATTAGTTTAAAGCCAATATTATTAATTTTTAGAAAAATATTTGTTTTTTTTTTAGGTTTTTATTTTCTTGTAAGAAATTCGATTTTTCTCAAAAAATTACCGTATGTTGAAAGCAATATTTTGTATAAGACAAAATTAGTTTGAAGCCAATATCTCAAATTTTTGAAAAGATATTTGAGTCGAAAATCAATTTTTACTAACTTTTACTAATTTTTTTTTGTTTTTTTTTTTTTTTGTATAAACACTGTCAATTGGATTTTTCTCAAAATTTTGAATAATGTTAAAACCAATATTTCTTATAAGAAAAAAATCAGTTTGAAGAGATAATCTTAAATTTTTGAAAAGATATTTGAGTCGAAAATCAATTTTTACGAACTTTTAGTAATGTTTTCTTTAGGTTTTTATTTTTTATCAAAAAAAAACTGTCAATTAGATTTTTCTTAAAATTTTACCAGATGTCAAAAACGTTATTCTTCGTTGCACAAAATCATTTTGGAGATAAAATCATTTTTTGTTCGTAAAATATCTGAAGTGAAAAATATTTCTTTTCTTTTTTTTTGATTTATAAAAAAACCGTTGGTTTGATTTTTTTCCAAAAATATACTGGTTTGGTATCACGTTAAAATATATAATTTCAAACTTGATTCAAGTCTCTGGCATTATTGGCTCTTGAGATATTTTGGGTTAACCAAAATGTTCACCTTTTTTTCAAATTGCTATGGTAAAAAAACCACCCACGCAATTTTCTTGAGAGCCCTTTCTGCATTATTATATATGTATAACAAAATTTATTTGAAGTTGATATCTCTACTGGTTCTTGAGCTATGGACGGCGAAAAAAACGTCGCGAACCTACGGACGTTCGAACGTACATCTCTCTTAAAATCTTTTATTTCGACTCTAGGGACCTTGAATCGTCAAGAAATGTCAAAATTTTCAATTCGACAGATCGGACCGATTAAAATAACTTCCTATGGGAAGTTAATAAAACAAGCTGTGTGTGAGGTATTAACAATACCGCCTCGGCTTCTTACTGTGGCACGGATCCGAGTGGTCCAATTTTCAATTATTCTTCCGCATAGATCCGGCTGAATTTGAGCGATGGCCTGTGTTATGTTGACCTTTAGAGCATCATCGGTTGATTGTGGTTTACTTGCATAGACCTGCGACTTCAACAAACCCCACAGAAAAAAGTCTAGCGGTTTTAAATCGCATGACTTTGGTGGCCAATTCACATCACCCCTGCGAGAGATAACCTTATCCTCAAATCGTTCATGCAAAATGTCAATCGTGGCGTTTGCTGTGTGGCACGTAGCACTAGGTCCATATGATTCAATTGGGCCATTAGAAATTAGTTATCATCGTTACGTAGCGCTCGCTGTTGACGGTGACCGCCTCACTTACGTCGTTTTCAAAAAAGTACGGACCAATTTCGCCGCCGCGCTGGCCCAAAATCCATACCAAACGGTAACTTTTTGAGGATGCATTATCACCTGGTGAACCTCGCGTGGGTTAGTGTCGTCCCATATACGGACATTTTGCTTTTTAGCCATTCATCCATAAATGCGCCTCGTCACTAAAGATGATTTTTCGGCCAAAATTGGGGTCCTCTTCCTCTTCCAAACGATTTGAAACCCAGTCAGCGAACAAACGGCGTTGTCTATGGTCATGAACTTTGAGCTCCTGGGTCAGTTGGATCTTGTACGGGTGTAGGCCCAAGTCCCGACGCAAAATTCGTTGTTGAAGTCTGCGAAAGGCCAAGTTCTTGTGCACGGCCAGCGGATATAGACTGCCTCGGGTGCTGCTGTACACTTTCACGGACCGCGGCGATGTCCTCGGCCGATCTTGCGTTCCTTGAACGTCGCGGCCGTCATACCGTCAAAAAACTTTTTCTTCTTCTCTCTTCTCAACTTGCGCTTCCTACGTCATGCATTAACAACCTTTTCCAATATATCTCTTTCAACTCCCGGATAAACCGCAAAATCGCAAAGACGCTCTGGACGCTTGGCTGATTGTCTACTTAACCGGTCGTCTCAAATTTGGCAACCAAACGTTGAAGAGTCGACTGTAAAGGGCCACCAAGTCTACCGTAAAATGGGTGCAATGCGCGCAACGTTTGCGTTAACGAACACTCATTTTGATAATAAAGTTTTATTATTTGAACGTGCTGTTCAATCGTGTAACTTGTCATGATGATTTGGCATAAACAACTGAATAATAAACAAAAGATTTGACAGAGGTCATTAAAACAAAATGGCCGCCACGGGGCGCCAAAATCTACCCGCGCCAATTGAAAAACCCTTCATTACTTGTGCCTTTCGGGCTATACGGGTACTGGCTCCTGCCAAGAATTGAATTGAAAAATTCTTCAAGATTAATACTTTCTTTAAAAGTGCTTTCTCAAATTAACCTTTCATTAGCCTTCAACTTCAAACATAAGAGTGGGCAGGTTTAAAAAACATAATTTACTTCATTTGCAGTAAACTGTATTCTTTGAACGTACATCTTGACAGAGCAACTTAGTTAGTTAGTTTTCATGTCATACATTTCAAATTCGGAACTTTATTTCATTGACCCCTACCTTCAGTTGACCGTGTAAAAACTACCAACAACTTTATTGTCTGCAAAATCCATCAACTTGTACTTTGTTTTGTAAAGAAATATTACTTTTTCCTTTTCCAACTTGACTAGGAACCCCCTTACACAAAACATTAAATGGAATTTTGCTGAAAATAAATAAATTATAGCTTTCAGTCAAATAAAAAAACGTGATCAGCTGTCATTTTGGCATAAGTGGATTTGACTTGATAATTAGGGGTTGGGTTCGATATCCCGGTTTTTATATTCCCGTTTCTAAAAATCCCGATTTTAAAACCCCGTTTTTTATAATCCCGATTTTTTAAAATCCCGCTTTTTGTAATCCCGTTCCTTATAGTCCCGTTTTTTATAATCCCGGTTTTTATTATCCCGATTTTGCAATCAAAACAAATTGCGCGATTTTAAAAAATTAAACAACTAGTTTTGATTTCAAAATAGAAATTAGAAAAAATTAAAACAAATAAAAAAATGAGATATTTTTCTAGATTCATTTTATTGTCACCTTTAACAAATGCAACATATCAAAGAATAAGAATATAAAGTAAAGCAGTATTCTTTTAAAACAAACTCAAATCAATTAACAAAGTCAACTATAGCGGTAAAACCGTTATGGAGCGGTAGATTTGCTGTAGGATGCATATTGTTTGTGCAAGAGTTAATATTGTAAACAAAAAAGAATGTTTATGTACAGTAAAAACAAAACAAATTACGATATTATTATATTTTAGTGAAGTAATTTAACATAAAAACCTTTAACTCCTATTGTTATTTAGTTTAATGCACGTATTTTGTAAAAAAAACGGGATTGTGGGATTTGACGAGATTTTAAAATGCGGGATTATAATTGATCGAGATTTTAAATAAGCAGGATTTTAATAAACGGGATTTCAAAAAATCGGTATTTGAGAAGACGGTATGTTAAAACCTTTTTTTCGGGATTTCTTAAAAACGGGATTTTAAAAAGCGGGATTCCGATACGCTTCCGATAATAAGGTATATTTTTCTTTACTAACCTTCCAATAAAGCTGCCTTAGAAGACAATTCTTTGGCAGCTAGCCAATCAGAAACTAAAAACTTGCCTACCTTCAAGTCCCGTCTGAACCTGCCTAATGGTTGTGAGTTTGAACAAGTCATTAGGCTTTATTCCCCTACGAGCTGTAGCACCCCAACATCTATTCATTTATTAAGGTATGCAACAAGGTAGACGTATTGGAAAATGTAAAGATCTCCCAAATTGAGCTAATTTTTCAAAAATTCAAAAGAGAACATTGCAATTCTTCTTGAGGTCGATAAGTCTTTAAATTTACATTTCACATCGGTAGTCTTTTAGGTGCACAAGCACAACACCTTCAGCTTTTCCTTTATTTCAGTAATTGGTCTAATTTATATTCAATGATCATATTCATAGTTTTCAGAGACAGACACAAATTAAAATTAAAAAACTACTATGGCAATCTTTTTCAAGCCGAGCCTCCTTCATTCTCATTTTTTTTTTCTTTTGGATTCGGCTTTAGCTTCTGTCCTTTGTGGGTACTTAATTTTGTGTATGTGTGTGTGGGCTTATCTAAAGTTTATGTTTATCCCCAACTCCGACCTCATTTCACCTTCCTCATCAATCCAAACAAAACTTAACGAAAAATATACTAACAACAAAATGATAAAAAGCACTTTACCAAATAAACAGCATTACAATTAAAATCCAATTGGAATGAAAAAATGTGTATATGTGTGTGTGTGCATAATGTGGGTGTGTGCTTGCTTCGGTCGAACTTCTCTCTTCACTGTATAAAAGTCTCTTGAATTTTTCCATATTTAGTTTACAGAATTCGGCCACATAGAGTGGACGTGCGTCGCCCGGTCCCGGAGATAAATCTCCCATTAAAACAAAAACAAATCACTGCCTTTTTTCTAAGGACTTAATTATAATAATATTATATACAAATATATACCGTAGTAATCCCAATATTATAACCTCCAACCAACACTGTCTACATGTTATTAATAATATATACATTTTAAACCGTTACATCAAACAAAATACATAATTATATAAATTTAACAAATTTAATACAACCTACGAATGTTTATACCGATTTACATACATATATATCCATATAACATCGTATCGTATCGTATATTGTAATAAATAAATAAATAAGCAGTTTTTCATCTCAATATCGTAAATATCGAATATTTTAAAACAAACAAAATAATCCAAATCTCGTATTTTCCGTATGTCTGCCTGCCTGCCAACAAAAATAAATACAAATTGTGTTCAATCAAAATAAATTAAACAAATAAATCAATGTCGTCGAATTAAGGAAAAAGAAAATTTTAATACTAAACTAGAATCTAGATACACAAATGCCCAAGAAGAAAATCCATCTTATAGAAGAAAAGTAGAAGAGGAAATAAAAATCGAATTCATTTCGATTCGATTCGAGTTGCACTTTACAGTTTACACGCGTTATATCGTATACGATATTGTGCTTACAATTAATATTTTTACCCACAATACCCACCCCACTTGTGTGAGATTGAGTTGTGTTTGTGTCTTTTATATTATTGTAAAAGTGTCGAATTCGAATCTTGAATGTATTTTCATTTGACTCTCTTTTTATCATACGAAGAGAGCTAAAGAGAGTCATTAGATTGTTATTTGAGAAAAAGAAATAACTTTGAAAGAGTGTTTCGGAGAAATAACAAAGTGTCAACAATAATAAGAGAAACTTGAGTACACGAAATCTTAACGAAACAATTTCGTTAAGTAAGTGTTTTTAATTATTTGTGAGTATTTGTGCCGTTCTTCGTCGTCGGTATATTGTCGTGCATCCATACATACATACATAATAAATTTATTCTTTTACGGTATTCTTTTGTGTTTTCGTGCTTTGCTTTGGCTATGCGCATCGCGCTAGCGCTAGAGCTTCTATCTGGCTATCAACTATCATCAAGGTGCATGATTTATCGTCATGCTTGCTGCTACCCGCTCCGTTCTCCTCTCCGTTCTTCACTCTCGTTGTCGTCGTTCTTCAATTTCGTCGTCGCTGTCGTTGCTATCATGCTGTTTAGCGGGGTTTATGTAATAAAAATAATGAATAAATAATGCAATAAGCAGAGCGACAAAGAAGTACAAACAAAAAAAAAAAAAAAAAATAATTTAAAGCAGAGACAAAGAAATACACTTTTTTTTGTGTGTGACGTTGAATACTTATGGATGGATGTGTTTGTGTTTAGATAGAAAGAGATAGAGAAGAGAGAGAGGGAGAAAGGAGAAAATTAACAAACAATCTTCATTTCTTGAATCTTCACTACACTACACTCTTCTGGTTCGGGTTCTGGTCTGGATTTGAGTTGAAATTGGATTTTATATTCTACTCCTGTGTACAACATTTATTACACGTGTGGATTTTGTTTTTATTTATGAAGGTTTGTATTTATTTTTCTTTTTTTCTTTCTAATTTAATTTGGATGTGTTTAAAACAATACAAGGGTGGGTTTTGTTATTAATTAATAACTCAATTATTTGTATGGATTTGAAATCTGAAATTGACAAATATTTAGTGGTATTTAGTATATTGGTACTTATGTAGGTATGTATATTGTTTTTTCTGTAGCTAAATAGAACTGCCCCTACCCGTAGCGTGATGGTTAGTGCGTTGGACTGTCATGCAAGAGGTCTTGGGTTCGATCCATGCCTGTGCCACCTAACTTTTATCACGGGTACTGCCTCTTGCGAGGAATTGACAAATCTTCCAAGAGTAATTCTTGTCATGAAAAGTGCTTTCTCAAATTAGCCGTTCGGATTCGGCACATAAACTGTAGGTCCCCTCCATCTCTGACAACATTACTCGCACACAGGAATGGTTGAGAGTTGTAAGTCACTAGGCCCTGGTTCTCTACGGACTGTTGCGCCACCTAATTTATTTATTTATAAATAGAACTGCTATAGAGTATAGAGTGGAAGTTAAGTTAAGTAAGATTATTGCACTTGCTATTTCAAAGGCATTTGATAGAATTTGGCATTAAACTCTCTTATCGCAAATGCGTGCATTTGGTAATGATGAATCTCTTTTTCGTTGGGTAAGAAATTATCTTTCCAACAGTTCAATTTAAGTAGTATTGGATGCGTTTAAATCTGATATCCACAAAGAAAACGCTGGTGTGCCTCAGGGCTCCATTTAGTCTCCGGCACTCTTCCTTATTTTTATAAATGATGTTTTGTCTGAAACTTTTAACCCACTAAATTGTTACGCTGATGACAGTACCCTCAGCTTTTTATATTCGGTTTTAGACGCTCATCCTTGTTCTTCGGATGTGGAATGCCAATGGCAGCGTATGATAAGCGCATTAAATTCTTATCTTGACAGCATTGTCTAATGGGGAATAAAAAATCGTGTAGAATTTAATGCTGTCTATTGTCGCACAAGCGTAACCCTCCCCCAATGCCACTATCAATGGGTGGTACATGCATCGAGGAGGCTGGACAGCTTTCAGTTTTAGGTATGTGCATCAAAAACCACTTGTGGAGGGATCATAATATTCAACATCGCAAGTCGATTGTTTAGGTTTTATCAGACAATGCAAGAAGTTTTTTTTACCCCAATTGATCTGGCTGTAATTTACAAGGCTTTTATTCGTCCAAAATTTGAGTATTATTTTCATATTGGGGCTCGTGCCCCAATAACGGGCTTTGGTCTTTTGGATAGAATTAAAAAAAAACTTGAAAATTTGAAATTTGCTTCTTTGAACACCGCCGCCGTAAAGTTACATGCCTATCATAGTTTTACCGTTATTTTTGTAAACAATGCTCTAGTAAATAGCCAGTTCTATTCCTCCACTCAAAAAATTTAATCGTAATACCCGTGTTTCTACGTATTGTTAAGTATAGGGATTCTTTCTTCAGCCGCACTACACGAATGTGGAATGCTTTACCAGGCTCAATATTTCCCACTCATTACAATGTGTTCATAACCCCTTTTAGTGCGCGCTCAACATTAAAAAAAAGACTTGGAATGTTCTCATAACTGTTTTTAAAATAAAATTTAAACGCAATATCTGTTTTTGTTCTCCTAATACTTGAATGAAAACCAATTTATTATCAGATTTTTTTAAGGTTTTTTTTTTTTTTTTGTTATTTTGCATAAATGTTAAAATAAGTTTTTGATAAATACGAGAGCGGGTCAATAAGTCCGTGACTTTTTGAATTGCTGACCTCTTTACTGAAACAGCAACACTGCTCCTGTCAACAGGCATCTGTCAGTTGACTCTTGTCAAATTTAAACTTGCTGCGTCAGTTAGTTTGTGTTTGACAGCTATTTTTATCAGACTACTCACAAATTGGAGAGAAAATGGAAAAAAGTGAATTTCGTGTGTTTATTAAGCATTATTTCTTGCGAAAAAAAACCATTACCGAGACCAAGGCTAAGCTTGATAAATACTATGGGGACTCTGCACCATCGATTTCAATGGTAAAAAAGTGGTTTACTGAATTTCGTTGTGGCCGTACAAGCACTGAAGGTGCCGAACGTCCTGGACGCCCAGTTGAGGTCTCTACACCCGAAAGAATGAAAAAATTCACGCACGATTTGGTGTTGGTCGACCGAAGATTGAAAGTGCGAGAGATTGTGAAAGCCGTAGGGATCTCGCATGGCTCAGTGGTTTCAATTTTGAATGATCACTTGGACATGAGAAAGCTTTCCGCAAGATGGGTGCCGCGTTTGCTCACAGTTCACCACAAACGCAATCGTGTAACAACTTCTGTTTTTGTTCCCGAAATTTGTTGTCGGAAATTCTTATTTATTCTTATTTAAAAAAATACGAATTGGATTTTTCCAAGACCGTTATCTTGCATAAATAAGAAAATAAAGCACAGAATAAAATCATTTTGAAGTCAATACCTTCATTTATTCACGAGATATCGAGAATCGAATGTTAATTTTTACACATTTTTTGTAGATTTTAATTTTTATGAAAAAACTGACTGATTTTTATAAAAATTTTACTGAATGTTGATAACAATATTTGTATAAGGTGAAATTAGTTTGAAGACATTATCGAATATCAATAGTGTCCGACCGAAGGTGGATTTTCAGCCGAAGCCTAATTATTAGGCTGAAAGAAAGCCTAAAGTGCCTTGCACATGAGCAACGAACTGCGAACTGCGAATGGACGAACAAACGTGATTTTACACATTTCAAAAAGTCAATTCCACACAAAAACACATTTAAATTATAAGAAACCAATTGACACTAATATTAGGATAATAAAATTTGCATTTTGTTCTCTAAAACAAGATAATTTTGTAAAAACAATTTGGTAGTAACGAATCGCAGTGTGGTTGCTACGAATTGTCAAACTCATCCACACTGCAACGAATAAATTGTTCGCGCTCAACTTAACCTCAAAATTATACCACTCTTGTTTTGTTTTTGTGTGAAAGATGATGGCTGAGGAAAATATGTAGAAAAGGGTTGACAATTCGTCGCTACCTGCGAATAGAAATAAAAGCTCATGTGAAAGAAAAGTCAAAATATGCGAACATCCACAGTTCGCAGTTCGCAGTTCGTTGCTCATGTGCAAGATGCTTAAGGTTGAAAAAAGTCAAGAATTCTCCTTTCCACAAACGATGCGCAATAAGTGTCAGGTAAAATTCAAAAATTGAAATTTTGTTCGGCGCCTACTATGATGGCAGACATGTGTTCTTGAAAAGATTGCAATCTTTTCTTCGGTATTCAAAAATTTCAAAAATTGAAATTTTTACCAACTTTTAGTAATGTTTTTTCTTATGTTTTTATTTTTTGTAAAAAAAATGTCAATTCGACTTTTCTCAAAATATTACCAAATGTCAAATACGTTATTCTTCGTTGCACACAATTATTTTTCAGGTAAAATCATTTTTTGTTCAATAATTATTCGAGTTGACAAATATTTCTTTCCATTTTTTTTTTGATTTATTAAAAAACCGTTAATTGATTTTTTTCAAATTATATAATATACAATTTATTTGGAGTCGATATCTCTACGGGTTCATGGGATATGGACGACGAAAAAAGCTTCCCGAATGTACGAACGTACCCGCCGGATATTCTCTTCCAAGCAAAACCAAACTGAGAATGAATCAAGTGACAGCTGTCAAAAACTCTAACTCCAAAAAAAGTATAGTCAGTCTAAGTATTACACGTCTAAGAAAAACATGTTATAATGTAATTTCGTCGTTTGTAAAGAAGTTGTGAATTGACACAAATCGAAAATATTTGACACTTCAACAATGAGTTTAGGAAAAATGTAATGACGTCATATTGGGCAGTTTCAGACGTCATAAGGGACTTGAAGAAGTTTCTAGTATCTGATTGGCTAGTTGACAAAAAATGTCAATCCAATTAATGCAACATTATTGGAATGCTGACTGGAAAGTTATTCAAGACAAATCTAACTTACTGACAAGTAAAGTCTATTTATGTCAAAATGTCAACTCATCATGTTTTTTCCATTCAAGTGAAAGCTGAACTTTATAAATCGATGATTTATTTATTTAATAAACAATATTACTTAAAGTGTAGTGTAAAAGGGTTCATTTTCATGTTTTTTAACGGAAAAAGGACTTTTTCGTTACAATTTAAAACAAAAATTATGGTCATTTTTGTTCCTTGTAAAAGTAATTTTTTACTAGTGATAATAATATTGTTGGTACTTCTTGCAAGAAAACGAGAATCAAGTTAAGCTCCAAGTTTGAAATTAAAGACATCTGAAAAAATTACCAGCCACTTTGTTCTAATTTTGTCAAAGAATGTAATTGACTGACATTGTTACAAATCATACCAATTTTGACGTTTAGGAACGACAATATTGTTAACAATATTTAAAAAAAGAAGACTTCTGTGAAGACTGATTATCATATATGATGATAGGTAACTATCATAGCACAAATATGGCAAATATGATTACTTCTAAAGGACAAAACTGAGAATTAGAGGGTTTTCTAATAAGAAGTTTCAATTTCATATTTAAAAAAAAACGAGTATTTTTTAAGCGAACTCAACGGAGAACAGTAAGGTATAGTTATCAATAATTTGTCCATGATCATTCCTAAGTCTGTGTTCAAAATGAGGTGTAATAGATGTATTGGAATGTCTAATTCCAAAAATCGATGTATAATCTACAAACTGGGCTTTCGTCAATACTACGAGCTTTAGAAGCAATGTTGTCAGCTTTTCTTGAGCGACGCACACGGTTTACATTCACTTAATTTTACGAAAAAGCTCACATTTTCCACCAGTCAAAGGTCTATCGTCTTATACTGAGATATCGTTGTTACTTGTCAAACAAATCATCTCTAAATCATCAACATGATGATTGACAGTTGGAAGTTTTGGGTGATTTTTTGTTTGGCATATCCAAGGAAACAAGATCAAAAGTCCTATTCCTGTGAACAATATGGCTTGTTTCGTCAAGATCGTAATTTCATGAGTATGACTATAAAAATACAATCCCATACAAAAACTCACTCACTCAAAAATTTCAAGTGTGATGTTTTCATAGTTGACTATGCAACGTAATATTCCAAAATTAAAAAGGTGTATTTACCTACTAGGTACCTACTATATACATATGTGAAGACTTCTAAGAACTATCACCCTTAAAATCTTTTCTAGTTAAATAAGATGTACAATTTTAAAATAACATTTCCTTCAAGTGTTGTGTGCCCTTTAATTTAATATGGTTCACTTATTATGTCCGTAACGCACAATTGATTAACCTTTCAACACATACCTACCTAGGTCGATATACCTATCTCCTTGCATACTTATAGAAATGTAAATTCGTTGAATATAAAATAGCTTGGGTAGAAAGTAAGACATAATGATGAGTGATGAATTTTAAGGACATATTATTTAGGAACCCGTTCTCTTTTCGTACTTCTTTCTTTGGTACCGATTTTCAACTCCAAACTTGCATTTCTCTTGATATGATCATTCAGCCATTTAGCTTAGTTTAAATTAGATTTTATGGGGTTATGCCACAGAATATCCTTAGCTGATAACCGATCTGCTCATGTGGGTATACCCAATGAGTGGTGACCCTTTAAGATACCTTCTAACAAGGACAATTGAGCCTGCCCAGTTACAAAAGGTATTTTGAGTTTCCTTTTGTTTGCGCTTTCAAGAAAACTTTGGTGAATTAGCCAATTTACTTGATCTATTGGGTTATAGATCATAGCAAACAACATGGTTCAGATGAAGCATTGATGCGGTTTTGACCAATTTGTCTGCTCTTTCATTTCAGTCAATGTTACAGTGCCTTGGAGGTCAATGAATGTTGACCTAGTTGACCGCGCTGAGTGAACATAGCTCCCTTAGGTGCTGTTTTACCAGTTTTGACTTTGTGACAGTAACGGATATGGCCTTGATTGATAAAAATGTCTGTGTTCTTGTTTGCCAAATTTTGGGAAGAAAGGTCTACTTCTGCTTGAAAGACACAGCAGTAGTCCGGGATCTTTCTAGTGTAGGATTCTATGGAAATATACCAGACCCTACAGCCCGTCCGTAAAAAACGAAACATGATTTGTTTTTATGGCCCTGTTGTTCATCCATTTCTCCCTAGAAGGAATTTCTGGAAAGGCTACTGGGTTATAATCTATGTAAGGTTTTAAATAGTGTTTTTTAATGTTTCTATGACAAAAATTAAGTTTTTCTAGTTATTAGACTGTGTTGGACGTAGTGCGCTTTTGGCGCCAGTTCTTTAACGAAGCTAATAGCGATATTTTAAAATTAAGAGAGTTGATCGTTTGTCTATTCACTAAGAACTAAGCTCTTGAGTTTAGAAAATATGTAAATGTTGTAATGTAAAGGGTAATTTTTTAAACGTCTGGTTTTAAGAAGAATATAAAGATAAGGGTTTGCCATTATGTTACAGCTGAGAGGCCCAATTTTCAACGATTTCTTGCAGCAATTCATAAATAAATTAATAAACAGCAATGGACCAAGGTCACTCCCTTGAGGTACACCAGAATTAATTTATAATTGACATGAACATAGCTCTATCATATCTATCTTTAATATATGACAAAATCCACATAACAAAACGGTCGTTAAGTCAAATTTTGCTAGATTTATTAAGAAGAATTTCATGGATTAATTTTTTAAATCCCTTGCTAAAGTCTGTAAAGAAGCAATCGCCTTGAGAGCGTTTTTCGAATGCATCCAAACAAAAAGTACAGAGTTTTAATAAATTAGTAATTGAAGATTTTTTTCACTAACAAAATTTGTCCGATTTGAAAACGTTGTAAAGGAGTAAGTCTATTCATAATGACAACCAAACTGAGCATAAATCAACTGACAGCTGTCAAAAAGACCAATTTCGAAAAAAAGCATTGCCAAATTGAAAATATATTATTAAAAAACATAAATCAATCCGTTTCACTTAATTTAATCAAAAAGTTTCTCATAGAAGGCAACCCTTTACACGAGATTTCAATAATTGGTGTTTTTAATACAATTTTTCAAGGACACATTTTAAGTTTAAATTTATAAATCTCAAACCACAAAATATCACCCTAATTCTCTTAACTAAAACTTAGCTCTGTAGTGTAGGTATTATTATTATTTCATATAGAAAATGTTCTCACGAATTGAATTTCCTTTGGTTTAAGTACAATGTTGCGTGACGAACGATTAAAAAATCAACCACAAGCTTCCTGCTTAACCTACATTCATAGTTTGTATACAAATTAAGACCACTAACCTAGTTTTTTTTTTTTAATACATAAATATATACAACCACCAAACCATGCACTTTACCATTGATAAAAATTTACCATTTAAAGTGAGTGTACACAAATGACGTCGTAATAAAAATTGTCGGCTTTAGAGGCCGATAGGCAATGGCGCTCGTCGCTAAGACTCATCTGCATAATGCCACACCTCTTTGTGCTACAATAATAGCAAATTTAATGAAAGTCGATAAGAATTTAAGTTTTCCTAAATCCTTTAAAGGTGCGTTTTTTGGAAATAGAAATCCTTCATTTTTGAAGATATATAGGAATAAGCTAAACTTGCCCTATTTACATGAGTAGAGTTGCCATATAAATATTTATACAAAACGCATTGTTAGCAAAAAAAAGTATGTAGGTATGCAACAAATATTGCAATGCAAAAATATAGAAGTTTCTACAAACCTATGTATCTATAAAGTTTTGTTTTCGACGTTTTCAACGTTGTTGTTGTTTGCTTGCTTGCTTTATTTTGTCGGTATGGTAGTTGTGTTTACTTATTTCGATGGAAAACTGGGTCAACCATATTATACCTTCACTGTACTGTACATAGAGCAAACTTATCGTCCAATGAGTTGGGTTGGGAAGCTCGATTATAGGTATGGGAAGGGAAGGCATGGGTGGGTAGCTTGGTATAGGTAGGTACATCTCTACAATGTTGAACGAGCTTATCACTTGACTCGCACCCCTTACCCTTTGGAACTCATGCCACCCACTTTGAAGGAAATCCAAACTACGATTGCGAATGCAGCAGTAGCGGCAAGCCCCAGCAACAACAACAACAACAAGATACCATCACACCAACCGGCAAACAACTTTGGTTTTTTAATGATTTTTCTTTTCAATGTTTTTTGTTTAAAGTTTTTATTTTATTTTTCTGTTTGTGTTTTCCAATTCAACTTTTTGAAAATGGGAACGCAGCAGCAGCAGCAGCAGAAGCAGCAACCAGCCTCAAGAACTACAGTGAATCGCAATAATTGTGCCCATAGAGAGGGAGAGAGAGAGAGAGTGAATGGGTGAGTGAGTAAGTGAAAGAGAGAGGAAGCAAAAGCAACGAAAAAATTGTTTTAATTGCATGTGACCTACTTTTTCAAATGGTTGCCTTCGACTTGTCGCTAGCTGTTGCTATAGCTTAGCTAGCTAACGTTGCTAGCGAGTCGTCGTCATATATTATATGGTTGTGTTTTTATAATTTGTGAGTACTTTTTTAACAGGGTGTGTTGAAATCTTCTTCTTAGAAGATTGAGATCGATTGCCGATTGAACTTATGAAATGAAAGATAGAGACAGATTTACGAGTATCCGTTCATTCAGAGCTGAGGAAGATCTTTAAGAAACGAAGACTTTTCTATATTTTCCTTTAAAACTTAGTTTTGACAGATATGTATGCAATCAAATTTCAGTAAGTCAGTTCGTAATTCTACCTATTTACTATGTTTGACACACCCTGTAGGTATATAGTTTTATGTCAATTTCGAAATAGTATTTACAAGCTATCTGAAAAACTATATACATACATATATACTATATACTGTAATTGTTTCCTCTCTAATTTTACTCGCATGAAAAAACAAGTATTTCAACTTGGAGGGTGTTGCCGGTCCCAACCCCTCAAACAATATTCCTTATGTAATATTCAGAAGTGTCAACTAGAACTGTCAACAGAAAAAATATGTATGTTTTTATTTCAAAAACCTTGAAAGGTATTTAGGTATAGTACATATGATTTTTGTATGTAATGTTTTTGGCGTTCCCGGTTGTTTTTGTTGTTGTTTCATTCTTACTTTTCTATTTCAGATGTGTTGTATGAATGTGAATGGTGTGGCGCCACATAATACCTAACTATCTACTAAACTTAAATGGTGTATACGTGACCAACCATACGTTGGGTACTAATATTTCTATTCGAATCAGTCAGAGTCAGTTGGATTGTTGGATAGTTGAAGCTTGAAGAATTTGAATTTGATTCATAATGTTGTTGTCCATTTTCTTTAGGTTAAAGAAGAATTAATGTAGTTTGATTTAATTGAAAGAAAATTGTAAATGGAAAATAAAGAATAGGAAGAACTCATTGACTCAGGCTTAATTGAAGACTGATGTAGTTATTATGTTCTTCAATTAGGCTTGTAATACGAAAAAGTAGATGTTAAAGAAAGGGCTTAAAACAGATTCCAAATCTTAAAGCTATTCGAGTATCCGGGTACACAGTACATTGATGAGACAATATTGAGGTATGAGCTATCTTGGAAGGTCTTTTTATCTTGATAACGTCTATCAGTGCATCTAAATAGTAAAATGACATCTGATATGAAAATACACAAATAATATCAGAAAATGGGATTTAGGTTGATACTGTAGTCATTTACCTATATCTTTTTTCTTTTTATTATAAGCCTTACGAATTCTTTAAACAAATAAACTGAATCGTTCTTATAAATTTTATTTAATTAATTGGTTACAATACTCTGTCCAACAAAAGTAGTCAGTACAGGGAAGATAGGATGTTTGCCTCTCACTCTGATTGCATTGGCTTGGATAAGCGTGTCGCTTTTTAAAGCTCTAACACGGTTTTGTTCTCAAAAGCTTGAAAACCGAAAAGCTTATTAATAAAATATTTTGAATACGCTTTTTGCTTGCAATTGAGAGTGATAATGGTAACTCTGTTAAAATGATACCACAATCGCACAACGGTCATATTGGGTGTACAACTTTTTGCGAAGAATTTAAACAACAATTCTTTAAGAAATGTCAGTGTCTTGCTCATTTTCTTAGGGGCATTTTAGCAGTGTAGTAAGGGTACATCAGGGGCTATGCTGTGAAAAAAAAAACTAGCCCATAAGGCCTGCATTGATTATTTTTGTGGAACAGAGGATAGTCCAGTAAAATACGAGGTGTGTTCAAAAAGTACCCGGAATTTTCGTTTTTTCAAAAAAATATTTATTTATTCGTTTACATCAATGTGGTCCCTTTCAAAGTAGTCCCTCCCAGATATAATACACTTATGTCAGCATTTTTTCCAATCTTGGAAGGACTCTTTATATTCACTTTTTGATATGTCCTTGAGCTTTCTCAGCGATTTTGCCTTTATTTCTTCAATCGAGGAAAAACGCCGTCCTTTCATGGGTCTCTTCAACTTTGGAAACAGGAAAAAGTCACACGGAGCCATATCTGGTAAATATGGAGGTTGGGGCATGACTACGGTATTGTTTTTGGCCAAAAAATTACGAACAAGCAACGACGAGTGAGCAGGTGCGTTATCGTGGTGCAAAAGCCATGAACTGTTTTTCCATAAATCTGAGCTTTTTTTTCGGATTGCTTCACGCAAACGTCGCATAACTTCAAGGTAATACTCCTTATTAACCGTACGACCTTGTGGTAAGAACTCTTGATGCACTATGCCATCGTTCTTGACGTTAGATGCTTCCAGGTGGACGATAGTGCTTTGGTTTCGACATCATAACCGTACACCCATGTTTCATAACCAGTTATGACCCATTCAAGCAAACTTGGATCGTCGTTGACGTCATTTAACAGCTCTTGAGCGATGTTCATGCGATTGTTTTTTTGGTCAAAATTCAGCAGTTTCATCAAAAATCGCCGAGCTCATAAAAACACGTCGAACCTTAGCAACTACCACAGACAAAGTAAATAGTGAATATAGCTGAAAATTGCATCATACTTTAGGGGCATGTATGCCAACACAATAAAAAATAATTTTGACCTTCGGACTCTCCAGACCCGCGGAATTTAAAAATTCCGGGTACTTTTTGAACACAATATAATCGTTCCGAAGTTAAACCCTTTTTTCGCTTTTATCTTTTATCTATAAGAGGACTTCTTGCAAAAAAGGATTTACATATTTTGTATCAGTCTTGAAAACAGACTTCACATATATACAAAATGTAAACTGTGTTAAACGTTCAGCTTGCCTATGTATGTATAAGCGGATCGCTTCGTACGACCTCATCTGCGGCACTGGACTGCGGTACCCTACTCCAACTGGCTCTACTATTCGCCTCAGAGCTTCATTACAGTGGTCTAATAACAGCATTGGCAACTCCGTAATTCTTAACTATTTAAAATCAATTTCAAAGTACATAGAATACACCATCACCCAATTGCAGTTTGATAAACTTCTAGACGTCTATACCTTCCAGAGTTTTTCTTTTTTTTGGGAGAATAGGGTTTTCCTGGAAGACAAGTCATTCCACTTCTAGATATGTATCAAAAACTAATGAAAGGGTTGGTGGAGTTGTTTACTCTGAACTACTAGAATTAAGTCTCTCATTCCGCCTTTTTTTTTTTTTTTTTTTTTTCTTCCTTCCCAATCACTGTAGCGTGTTCCAGGCAGAACTTAAGGCGATAAAAGAAGTCTTGTCCTGGCTTAAAGAAAACGTGGTATTAATATCTGATATCCGGAATTTCGCAGACAGTCAGGCTGCCATGAAGTCTTTACACTCTGTGTCTAGAAACTCTATAAGAAACTCTATAACAGTCCAGAATTGTCGAACATCTCTAATATAGATATCAAAGCAGTTTAACATTAACCTTTGTTGAGTGCCGTGTCATAGAGACATTCCAAGAAATTGTAAAGCAGTCGAACTCGCAAAAAATGGTACAATACTACCCATTCTACCACGTTTGGCTGAGGCTGGTATATTAATCGCTACGCGTAAGCTTTTGCTTTGACAAGACTCTGTAAATAATAACATCACACCTGTCGAGCCACAAAAAGTATCTGGCCTACTGTAGATCTAAAGCGCTCAAGGTGCTTGATATCTTCTAGCAGATTGCATATAAGCTCAATAGTCAGTGCCTAATAGCAATTAACGCGGTCAGTCTTATTCTCACATTACTTTTGCAAAAGCTATAAGGAACTCCAAGTGGTTTTATTGAGTTCAGAAGTAGGACTCAAGATTCATGTGGTATCACAATGGGCCAACAACTGGCTTAGGTGTGTCCTACTCCATCCCGGACAGCCACTTCAACCTAACTCAACTTAGCATTATGCGATAATTATATTTTATATATAAGGTTTTTCAATAAGGGCGGTTAGATGATGAAAATGTCAATCGTAGCGTATGCTGTGTGGCACGTAGCGCCGTCCTGCTGGAACCACATGTCGTCGAGGTCAAAAATTTGGGTCCTCTTCCAAACGATCCGAAGCCCAGTCAGCGAACAAACGGTGTTGTCTATGGTCATGAACTTTGAGCTCCTGGGTCAATTGGATCTTTTACGGGTGTAGGCCCAAGTCCCGACGCAAAATTCGCCAAGTTGAAGTCTGCGAAAGGCCGAGTTCTTGTGCACGGCGAGGAATAGACTGCCTTGGGTTCTGTTTCACACTTTCACGGACCGCGGTGATGTTCTCGTCCGATCTTGCGTTGCTTGAAAGTACGGGTGTTGGCTGATTGTTTACTGAACCGGTCGTCTCAAATTTGGCCACCAAACGTTGAAGACTCGACTGTGAAGGGCCACCACGTCTACCGTAAAATGGGCGCAATGCGCGCAACGTTTGTCCTAACGAAAACTAATTTTGAAGTTTTATCATTTGAACGTGCTGTTCAATCGTGTAAGTTGCCATGATGATTTGGAATGAGCAACTGAATAATAAACAAAATATTTGACAGATGTCACCAAAACAAATTGCCGCCACGGGGCTCCACGGGCGCCAAAATTTACCCGCACCAATTTAAAAACCCTATATTTATTGAACGCTCAGTCGAAATGTTGCTCCTAACTACAAGTGCAAGTTTTTCTGATGATCCGAATTCATTATTTTCAAACTTTCATAGAAATTGGGCGTGTTGTACCGATTTTTAGCTGGCGATTGAAGATCATGGCTTAGTTTCAGCAAGACGGAAAAAGAAGCCACACAGCACATCCAATTATGAATTTATTGCCTGAAAAGCTTCTTTGTCGGTTAATTTCAAGTTTCGTCGAAAATATCAGGCAATTTGACGCGCGCCGTATTCAGTAGCGCAAAGACCGTCTTTACATGAATAATCCATTTAAATTGTGAAAAAGTATTACATATGTGATTTATTTAGCTTTTCTTTCGGAAGCAAACAAATAAATGACCCGTATATCTTCAAAGTTTTGTATACTTTGATAAATGATTATGCTTAAATTACAATTTTATTTTTACAACTTAATCAATTATTTTGATTCATTTCCTACTTTAGGGCCTTTACTCCAAAGACCTTTTACAATGAATACAGATTCTTAGATTATTTGATTAATTTTTGTATTTTCTAAAGAAAATAATATTTTTATCTTATCACAATTATTGATCGCTTGAGACTTGGCGACAGGATTAAATTAAAAAAGTGCCGCAAGTTAGAAAAAAAGTGAGTAAAGTAAACAAGTTTCATAATAATCTAACCTAAAAAATAAAGAAACAAACATCGGCAATCTTTAAAACATCACCTGATAAGAGATCGTAATAAATTCCCTCCTTCTCAGTTTACTAACTGTCAAATGACGGTATATTATTGACTCAACACGCTTGAAGTGCGTTTTTGACGTGAGCATTTACACCACGACTCAAAAAATACAAATAAATTAAATAAACAAACAAAAACTAAAAAAAAAACTTTCCAAGGAGCGGCTTTGGGTGTCAAGAGACGAAAATAATACAAAAAATAGGGAGGAAAAAACGAAAAAAACGATAAAGAGACATCAAATCACAACATTGTCGTATATTCACATACGATAAAAAGAAAAGAAAAATACAACTTTTCTGTAATAAAAGTTGACTGAACTTTCAAGTTTGTTGTTGCGGATGAGTAATCACATGAAATCACACGAAGAAGACAGAACAGAAAATAAAAAAAAAAAAACATAAACAAGAAGGAAGACAACACGAAACAACAACAACAACAAAAATTTGAATACAAGACGTAGAAGGCAAGGAATATAGTAAGTAAGTAGTAAAGCAACATAAAAATGCGTGCCAAGAGAATGCGACGTGTAAACAGAGAGAAACGAGACAGAATTGAAACCCGTTTTATAAAAAGCAAGCAAGGTGGAACAATTTTATCCAGGCTATAGCCTAGCGGTGATGATGATGATGATGATGAACGCACATAAACTCGGTGTAAATTGCATTGTAATGGCTTTTCAAATGAAAAAGACGAACAGACAAAAAGACGATCCAGAACCAGAACAGAAAATGACAAAAACACGAATGTGGCAACGACGACGACGCATGGCGAGTAAAACAAGTGTTACCATCACACATATCAGTCTATTTGCACACTTATTGGACTAGTTCCGTCACACATCTCTTTTTTTTTATCTCTCTCCAAAAGACATCTAAACTGTCACATGAATGAAGCGAAATTTCAAAACTGTCAAAACTTAAGTAGTTCATCTGTCTCCTGGATTCAAATTCATCCTCTATTTCAATTCAAAGGTTAATTTGAAGTTTCCTCCCGTAAACGTCTGACATTATGTCAACTTTAAATGTCAAAGCGAAATCAATTATCAAACTATACTTGAACTGTCACATGAATGAAACAAAATGTCAACTGATCTGATTTCAATTTAAAGTGTAATATGAAACTTATAATACCCGTGTTTTGTTGGGAAATCTATCCATAGTGAACTAGAATTTTACACGAATAACAAAAACAATATCCATAGTGAGAATAACACCGATAAAAGTTAGAGTAGAATCTCACTATGGATAGGTTTTTGACATTTATACGAGTCTCGAATGGATCTTATGTGATTTCGTTTTCAAATGTTGGTAAGATTGATATTGCATTTGTATCTCGATGGCTGTGTTGGTTGAGTAGTTGTGCATTTGGAATCATGTGTGTTTTCCATTGGGGAAAAAATCAATCTATTACTGTTGATATTATTAAGTTTTGTTAGTGAAAATGGACTAACTGGGCTTATTTTGCAAGAGAAAACAATAGAAAAGATAATTAAGTTTTGCTATGTTTCCACCAAAGGTTTATCTCAGTTTAGATTAAATAAATCTTTTTGGTGTTGTCACCGCACAAGAAGATTTAAAAATGATTAAGTTTGACAGCACTTTCTAAAATGCAAATGGTGTTTCGATGTTTCTTATGAAGTGAAAGTGAGATAGTTTGATTCGTGTTAAACAATGAAAAACTGAATAGTTCAGCACCATATAGGAATATGGTGCATGCAAATAAACAGACCATAACGCATTATCTGTAAAACCAACTCCTCCATACAAGTTTTTCTTCACAAATTTCCGATCCCCGACCGGAATCGAGCAAATCAAGCTCATTTCAACTCGATTCAGGTATATACAGAATTTAGGCGAGCTTCAAGCTCGCTTCAACACCACATGTTAATGTAGTAGTTTACGAACAAACCCCCTTCTTGAAGTTTTTATTTGATGTCAAATTGTTTGGTTAAAACTTTTAAATCGACTTTCACATTACACAGGCGTATTTTCTTGATTTTGATAGTCAACTATCAAAAATCAGCTTACACGATTTCACCCCTGGTCTAAATTTCGCTATTTTTTTGTGGAATTTTTTGATACATTATTTTGGCAAATATTCAGTTGTATCAACTTTCAAATATAAAAACCGGACCACTGCGGATCGTTTTGTTGGGAATTTCTCACTTCACTATATATGGAATGCGAACAAAACGCACATAATTTAAAAACATCTTACTTCTTCTTACGTCTTCTTTAAATGTCAAAACGAAGTCAATCATCAAACGACGACGCTTGAACCGTCACATGAATGAAGCGATATGTCAAAACTGGTTGATCTGTCTCTTAGATGCAAATTCATAATATGTATATTTCAATTCAAGGGTTAATATGAAACTTCTTATTTAAAAATTACACTTTAGTTTTAATAAATGAAACTTATAACTTAAAGTCTATCATCAAACGCCACCTGAACCGTCACATGAATGAATCGTTAGACATCTCTTTGACATTTCTTTTTGGAAATGACACCTGAACTGTCACATAATGGAAGCGAAATGTCAAAACTGTTTAAATTTAAGTGGTTGATGAGTCTTTTGGATGCATGCTCCTTTTTAATTCAAATGTTAATATAAAACTTCTATTTTAAAAATTACACTTTATTTCTTTTCGTGAACGTCTGACGTTTTGTCAACTTTGAATGTCAAAACCAAGTCAACCATCAAACGACACCTGAAACTTCACATGAATGAAGTGATTGTCAACTTAACAGATCCAAATTCGTCCTTATTTCAATTCAATGGTTAATATGAAACTTTTAATTCAATAACGTCTGACTATGTCAACTTAAAATGTCAAATCGAATTCAATCATCAAACGACATCTAAACCGTCACATGAATGAATCGATATGTCAACTGATCTGCCCTTAGATTCAAATTCGTCCCTATTTTAATTTAAAGGTTAATATAAAACCTGCAATTTAAAAACATCTGACGTTGTGTCAACTTTAAATGTCAAAACGAAATTAATCATTAAAAGTTTAATGTGAATGTCATTATTATCTGGCAACCCTTAACAAGAGACAATAGCTTCGGTCATATTGAAGTGGATAAAAAGAAAAAAATAAATACGTTAGGTAAGGTGTCAAGAAATAGGGATATCAGCTGATTTTTTCCAAGGAAATTGAAAATTGCCACGGAATATGCTTTTACACCAACTTACAAAATAAAAAAGAAGAGCTCACAACAAGGTCTAGGATTGGCATTTTTCCTCGGAAACAAAAATGTAAGAAAAATAAAATGCAGCAGGAGTGGCATGTCACTATTGTAACTTACCTTACCTACCTACCATACCGACGGCGACGACGATGTAACCAACACTGATGATGACACTTTTGTATGAGATGAGGATCTCCGCTGGGTGGACGACCGACTGAACCGACCGACAGACAGCAGAAAAAAAAGACACGTTCTGGATCTATCATGGGTCGGTTGGTCGAGTACGACGACGACGTCATGAGTGAAGCCGATGGGTATTCAGTTATTTATATTTTTGTAGGCATAGACAGGTATTCCAACGAACTCCAGGAGTAAAAACAATTTTCTTCATCATCACCGACAAACAAATGGGCATGGTGGACATAATATTTTAAAGTGCACCTCTTGGGATTAAAGTACCTACATATATGTATGTACCAAAGTACATTCCTCGAGTCTTTTTTGTTTTTATTGTTTAACCTATACCATACCTTGATATGTCTAGTTAGGTCTTGCTTGTTTTAACTCCTGAAATGTCTGATGTGATGGTGATGTGCGATGATGGTTTACTTTGGTGTTGTGATTTTATTTTTCTTTGTCAAGTGTGAAATAAAATGTTGTAAGCATGTGACACTTTAAAGTGGATTCTAGATGTGATGATATTATAATTCTTTTTGTTAAATCTGCAGGTATGGTCTTAAATGTTGGTAATTTTTTTTTAAAGATGAATTCTTGGAAGAAAAGACGGATCTTAAAGATAATATTGTTGAGATATTTCAAAAATGTAAATATTGGCTTGAATGAAACTCGACTTCGTTCATAGGGCTATAGCGGACACGTTTAGAGCGGTCGCGTTGTTGGTTCCTATTTTCGATGACTCGCTTACACATTTGTTTGAGCTCTTCCATAGTCGTCGTCGTTGGCTTATTGCCTTAAATTATGACTTAACGTAGTCTCAAAGAAAATAGACTAGAGGCTTTAAACCGCACGCACGAACGATCCGGCCAAGCGACTAAGGTATTTCTTGAAACAACACGCTCATCAAACTCAATCTCCAATTAATCGATTTAAAGGTGTGCTGTGTGGTTTGTGGCACTATGCTATTGAAACCTAATGTTGTCCAAGTTCATATCTTCTAATTCGGGTTAAAAATAATCGGGGAGCATGGCGCGATTACGCTTGTCATTCAAAGTAACATGACGATCGTTATCTACGACTAAAAAATATGACCCAATAATGTCGCCGGCATGCAAACACCTCCAAACACTAATTGCGTTGGGATGAAGTGGTTATTCGTGAAGCGAATGTGGATTTTTACCCGACCAATAACGCATATTTTGCATTGAAGATGATTTTCCGTTGAAATTCATCATTTTGGCACATTTTCTCAAGAGTCCAATCAGAGAACTTTCGGCCAACGCACGCTTCAAATACTCCATTGACCTCATGTCTTGAGTCGGTTGGATTTTCCAAAATGTGGTCTGAATGATTCCCAATTCATAAATTGATTGGTTTCGATCGTTGCCTACGGAAACCCTGAACGGCAGCGAGTATTTGACACTTTGACCAACCCGTTGTCTCACTGATACGGCAACATCACGCAACTTATATGAACAATTTTTGCACTAAACTTGGTGTTGTCTGTCTTTTTGGGCGAAAATTACCACCCAATATTGGAACTAACGCTCTTAAAGTTGCAGTCACCGATTCCGAATTTCGGTGGAAAATTTGTATAATTTGCAGACGTTGATCGTTCGTGTACTTTAGCATAAGGAAAATGTTGAGTTTACTGAATAAATTGACATGACAGTTTGATAATTAGTAAAAGGGTGCTTTAAAATTAAATTCAAAGTTGTCAAGTCCCTATTGAAAACCCCATATTTAATTTAGAAGCTCTTTTGACACCGGATGCAAGATAGCTGATCTGTCGGACGCACGGAGCCTACTTATTTCGAGTTACATAAGTACTACAATGCGTTATTGTCCGGAATATTCATTCTTTCACACATAATAATTTTCCGTAAGACGTTCGCGAACGCCACAACTATTTATTATCGATCTAAGTTTCTGATCCATACTTTAATTCATTTTTAAATATAATTGGCATATGCTAGGTTGTGCGTCGGATTGTCATGCTAGAGGTTTTTGGTTAAATCACTACCTATGCCACCTAAGGTTTTTTTTTCACTAGTACTGCCTCCTGCGAGGTATTGACAAATCCTTTCCCCTTAATTCCTAAAATCACTCGCACGCAGGAATGGTTGAAAGTTGTAAGACGCTAGGCCCTAGTTCTCTACGGACTGTTACGCCGCCTAATTTATTTATTTATAGGTTAGGTTGTGTGGAGTAGGGCATCAGCAATGGTCGAAAAGCATCTTACTCAAATTTCTATAGATGCATTGGTTGAAGTTGTGGGAGGCTTCCCTGAACACTTGATTTTTGGTAGAATTTTATAATGTCGCATAGGCTTAGACATTCGTAAGGGAAGTGGAAAATGTACCCTCTTCCGTCTCTTTACCTTGAGAAAACAAGGTATCTAGGTTTTTCTTTTGAAATATTCAGCCATAGGTTTCTTGAAACCCAACAAATTTCGGAGGCTGATCATCAGTTGCTTGTAATGCAGCAGAAATGTTTTATGCAACCTAAATTGAGCGATTCTAAAAGCTCTTAACGGTTCATATGAATTTCACTGATATTTACTTGAAAAGATAGTCCGTTTTTACAAAGAGCAAATAATAATCAGATTTATGAATTTTCGTACTATTCTTCTTCAAATGTAAAAAAATCTTAACTCGAGGAAAGTAAAAACTGTCAAAAGTACACATAAATAATAATAAAATTGTTCTGGTAGCTACCTAAATGACACCATTATCAATTCCTTTCAATACAACTCAAAAATACATACAAAAATATCCAATTAATGGAAACTTTGAATATTTATTTAAAAATGTAATAATTATTTAGTAAAACTTTTGAAATATGTTGTTTAAAGATAGGGCGATAGTGTTTGAGAGTTTAAGACAGCACCAATAACAAGCCGCAACTTTATCAAAATACATTTACTTACCTACCTGTACCGGTTTTCGTTTTGTTTTATTCCTTGCAGGTGCTCCAAATTATTTGTTCTTCCAGACAAAGTGCACTGCCTTTGTTTGTTGTTGCTTCCTTAAAGTCCTTGAAAAGCGTCCAATACAAAGACAAACTAATTTCTAATCGAAGATAAATACGTTCATTGACTTCTGAAAGTCTCTCCTGATCACATCAAAATGTTTCTATACATAAATACAACATACATATGTAGATAGATATGTTTTTCTTTTAAGATACATATACGTAACGTAGGTATAAATATCAAAAGAAACGAACTCGTATCTCAAAGATGCAGACATTCATCTTTATTCTACTTTTTATTTTCTCTGTGTGGTTCTTTGCTCGAATCTTATTTTGCAACATACCTAGGTTCCTATAAAAGGAACAAAACAATCTTTAAATTTGTTGAAGGTCGCTGCAATAAGAAAAACTCAAAGATAATCTTTTGAATCTCCTACCTGCTCTTAACAAAGCAACATACATAGATACCTACAACAATAAAAAAGTTTAAAAAACTTAAAACTAAAATTCTAAAAAAGAAGCTAAATGGTTGATGAAGCAAAACCGGATTCACATTCATCGTGTCCGTCACACTCTATCGATACTGTTGATGCTCTTTTGCGTCATTTCACAACCACAACCTCCTTCATCGTCTAAATGGCGAATTAGATACAATAAAAATAAAAATAAAAATAAAACCAAGAACAAACAAAAGGAAAAACAAATGTTCCCATAACTTTGATTTTTAGCTTTTAATCTGTTTTATTTTTTCGTGCTTTGCTATGGATGGCGTGCACTGTAAAACTGCGACTGCGAACGCCAAGCCGGCCATCGCCATCGTCGCGTCTTGCGTCGCGTCGTACTCGTACAAAACGTAAATATTACGGACAGACAGTCGAGTCGAGTCAAGAGAAGCTATAAAGGTAGATCTTTATGTAGCTATAGCTTAAGCAACACACAATGGAAAATGCTATGACTGTGACGATCGTCATGATAATGACGATCTTTAAAGGCTTGCCAGATCGGGCTTTTCACGAAATTTCCGACAGACAAAATTTAGTATGATAGCTTCATGATAAAATTGGGCTATAAGTTGCCAAATCTAATCTTAGAAGATGTTTTTCTTTAGACTATTAAAATGGCATAAACAGAAACCTTTTAGTGTGAAGACTCTTTTCATCCAAAATTGTGTTCAAACAAAACCAATAAATCGATTAACCACTGTGTCATTTCGAGCTAGTTCAGGACATGGTAACCCTGAAGTACGATACTGTATTTTTGATACATAAAAACATATACAAACAAACAAACAAACATACAAACAAACAAACACAATGGCTGCTGAAAGGTCTTCAAACTCTCTCAGTTGTTAATGACAGTATTGCCGTTCTCTTAACTTGAAACGTTAGTACTTTGTGTTTGCGTACCTATTATAATTCTTCTAAACTTCATATATTATGTATGCTAATTTGAAGCTGTCAATCTTTTCAAGAAGATCCAAATCCGTGATTCTTATTTCGTAATCTAGTTTTTCAATTGACATTATTTGTAGATGACAGGTTGAATAAAGTAAACAGATTGTCACAAAAGTTGACAGGCCTGTCAGAAAAATGAGATGCTAAAGGTATAGTTCTGATTTAAGATAAAATAATTTTCTCCATGAGAAGGTGAACTATTAAGTTAAAAAGTGTATCAAGGAATAAATAAATGATTTTACATAAAATGTAGGAACGTACAAAGCAAAAAGTTATATACAATTTACGATTTTCAGTTACTCGTTAATGTTTAATGAGGCAATTTCAAGAAGCGGTACACGTCATCGTTCCTGATGGTTAGTGCATAGGACTGTCATGCCAGAGGTCTGGGTTCAATTCTTGCCTGTGCCACCTAAAGGTTTTCTTAACGAGTACTGCTTCTTTCAAAAATTTGACAAATTCTCTTTATTTTAATTCTTGTCATGTGTCAAGTGCTTTGTTAAATTAGTAGTTCAATAGTCTCTATCAGACAGGAATGGTTATGTTATGAGTTTTAAGTCACTAAGTCGAGGTTCATTACTTTTTTTTATTTCAATAATTATTAAGATATGGGATTTAAAGGTTAGATTAGGTTAGTGGGCTGGTGATTGATGACGTTATTGCTACACTTAGATCAATGTAGATCCATTGTGATACCCTAAAGTATTGAACTTCCCTAAAAGAGTGATTAAACCTACATATGATATTATGGGTTGTTTTATTCCCGCCATTTAGAGGCTTTTATGAAGCCTAATAGGCTGCTTCTTTGAATATCTTCTAGTTCTACAAGATTATTAAAGAAGTGTCTGACTAAGAAGTTGATTCTAGTGCGGCAGAATGCTGAGCTGGGAAGTGTTGTTTTGTCAAAATTGTGCCAAAGTTTGGTTTCAAGGCTTTTCCATATTTCATTTATTTCTTGGAGTATTTTTTGTTACCAATGATGCGTTTTAATTTACAGGATAGGGTGCCTGTAGGTTGAGTTTATACTTGAATAAACTGGATTGGTTCAGTACTGTACCAATCCTCGCCAGCTCATCAGTTTTCTCATTTCAAGGTACACAGATGTGACCTGGTGGTATCCAGCAGAGATTATATTGTAATGCTGTGAGCTAAGAACCGAACGTTCTTGGTGACCGAAATTTACCAGTTCCGATTTGATTGTTGTGGCAGAAATTGATTTTAATGCTGCTTGTTATAACACCATCATTGAGGACTGTTTTTTAGCGTATGTTAATGCCAATACTTCGGTTTGAAAGACGCTGGTTTGATCGGGATGTCTGAAAGAGTTGGCAAGATTGAATGACTCAGAGAAGAAGCCTGCTTCTACTCCAACATCCGTTTTCGAGCCGTCATGTCAGCATATATGGATATTGACCACTCAGTCATCTGCTGCTTTGATCGGGAAGTCTGAAGGAGTTGGCAAGATTGAGTGTCTCAGAGAAGAAAAGCCTGCGCCTACTACAGCATCTGTTTTTGAGCCGTCATGTCAGAATATATAGATATTGACGACTCAGTCATGTGTGGAACATAGTCTTCACATTCGTTCCTGTCAGTGTTTAAGGTTCTGTTGAAATTAAGATAGGGCATCATGAAGTCTGTGTTTACATTCTTCCCTATGTATTCCTGTAGAATCTGCGCGTGTACGATGTGGCTGGTTTAACAAGCAACTGGGCTGATTCAGCCTTAAGGCATACATAGATTGGGATTTCAACAAAATTATTGTTTTATAAAGGAGTTTTGTTTTGAATAGTCCAGTTTTTGGGCAGCTGTTACTTTTGAAACTTTTCAGTTGACAAGTAGAAACAGCCATTACTAAAAATGGAAGAACAATATCCACTTTAACAAGGTATTGAATTTGTTTAAATTCACTAAAACTACAAACATTTTTCTGATGTAGTATTTTTTCTCAAAGAGGTGATCAGAATTATTGGTTAGCGAGATCTTCTAACGCCTTCAATTTTTTTTCTTTGGAACTACGTGAAAGGTAAAATATATGCTTATACTCCACAATCAATTCAATACCTAAGAGATTGAATTCGTAAAGTTATTGAGGACATATTGCCGTAAAATTCCGAATTCGTCAAGGACAATTTTCTAAAAAGGATATGCTGTTACAACCGTAGCCGTAGCAGTCATTTATGTAGGAAGATTTTTAATTGTTAATGGGAAAAGTTCCTTTTTACAACGTTTTTTGATATTAAGATGAAACTTCTTATGAGAAAATCCTGTACTATTCATTTCATCCAAATCCGGCACTACTGATTGCTTTACACTCACACATGTTTTTGACACATGACCACTTAGCTATTCGATGTCAGGACTAAACCAAAGAAGTGTCAAAACGTCCGAAAAACATTTTCGAAAAAATTCATGACATCTGTCAAATAAATTTAATTTTAAGAACACCATAAACCATTTATAGTGGAAATTAATTATATGCTTCGTCAATTTTGTTGTACCAAATCATCTTGTTTCAGGAGTTGTCAATTTTTCATCAATTTTATTGAGATGTAATTATTTTTTTAAGGAATACATTAAATTTCATTTGTGTCATTGGACTGTCTCCTCGTATGATTTTACTTTTTCGAACTTGTTCGTTTTTTCAGAAATATTGTCAAATTTGCATTTTATGTTCGACAAATGTGAATTGCATTGGATGTAGGTACCTCTGGTGACAGCGTCTGGGAATGGGTATGGGAATACGTACATAACACAAGTCGTTAAATCAAAAAATATAAAGTCGTTCAAATGTAGGGTCATTGTTTTTCGGCAAATGACCTTAAAATAAAAGCTACTGTCTTTAGACTTAATATTTGAAAATAAAATAAAATTAATGTATGTATTTTTGTTGTTGTTGATACATATAAAATAAAACAAGTCTCTAATAAATAATCCCATCAAAAGGCAACACTGTATTTAATAACTGTCTTCTTAAATAATAATAAAAAACATATAAAACATAATAAAACATTTCTTCAAATTGGCTACAATGAAGCAAAGATGAAGAAGAAGCTTATAATACTTACTTTATCTGAAAGAGCTTGTCTTCTTTTGTCCGGTTGGTTCATTTGGACTGCAAAGCATATATCTATTATATAGCCAAACGGCTGGGCTGTTAACCTGGCCATTGACCAAAACCAGTGTGATTTGAGAAGTTTTTTTTTTTTTTATTGTTGTTGTCTTCTTCACATTTCTCTTACCTTCTTAACTTCTTTTTTTTTTTGGTACCTTTCCAAAGGTCTATACATTTATTGTGTTTTGTCTGTGCTCAAAACCACATCACATGGGCTTTGGAGAGAAGTTGTTTTTATTATGAAAATCTACCTTTGTACACTTCGATCTTCAGCAACTAAATTAAAGAATATAGTTTTGTATCTTCGTTTAAAGTATTGTTGCTGAGCAAATGGAACAGTGCAGTAAAATGTTTTATAGTCAGTAGTTTTCAAATAAAATAGATAATTAAACTTGCATTTTTGTCCGTCTAGTTAGAAATAGGAAGACTGTCTAAAAACTTGTCGAAATCAATACAATTTAATAGTGGCTGTCTTACAGAAGACCATGAGAAACCTAAATTAAAAGAAATTCTTGATTTAAATTGAAGTTAACTCGTAAAAGAAGTGCAGGCAGAACTATACAGGGTTATCCATTTTTCGGTTTCAAAAGTAAACATAAATAAAACACTTATAAAATATTTGTTTTCATGATATTTCTTTTTTATTATAAAGTTTGAACGTTGACAAACGTTGAAACCAAAAACACTCCATTACCAAGACCGGAATCTCAGACTGACATTTCGGTTTGCCTACAAGCTAGAAAGCACTAAATGTGAGAAAGTGTGCGTGAAATGATGCAAAAAACCAAACACATTCTCACATTTAGTGCTTCGGCCCATCAAAACGCTTCATTATAGTAATCAGCCCCATCTAAATGCTTCATTTTGAATGTTTCATGGCCTCGTTCAAAAACTAAACAATCCTAACCAACAGAATCTGAAGTGCTGACATGGTCTTAAATTGGAAGATTTGTATAGCTTTTTAATTTCCATCCAAATAAATGTTGTAAATGTATATTAAATAAAATAAAATTGACCAAATACAAATTATTTAATGATTTATATTAGTGCTTTATTTTGTTTACTTAAATTATTTGCGAACGCAACATGCGCTGCAACTGGTTAAGTAAGCTTAGAGCATTTTTTTTGGCGACGTTAGAAGTTCAGGTGGAAACAATAGGCGGGGGTGCATCCGTATTTGTTTGTTCAGAAAATGCTACGAGAAGCATACTTGTGAAGTTCCATTGCCAACTTTAGCTAGTTCAGATTCATCAATTAGATTAGTATTTTCATCATTTAAGAAGTTCCACAAATGCAAGACCAAATTTTAGTTTTGTTTGTTGCAGAAATATTCCTGAAAATTTCTTTTTGAGGGATTATGTTAAAGTTAGAATTTTGTTTGTAGTTAGATTTTGGAATAAAAATTTGAGGGAACCATGTTTTAAAAATAAGTTGGTTTGCGTAAAGCATCTTTAAGGTATAGAAAAATAGGCAATATGGTTGCACACAATACCAACTAAATGAGTACAATAAATAGATTTAAGCAACTTTTTTTATTCCAGTATGAGGAAACCGAACACCCAATAGAAAAAAATCGGTGAACGCGCCAAAATGCATACTTCTTGCTTAATAATGTTATCTTCTATGCTTACGCATAAAATTACGAATTTTGTAGCATATGAACATTTCTAGACATTTTACAATGTGAACAATTAAATATGCTATGAAATAATTGGCTGCTATTAATGCTAATTTTTTTTTTTCTAAAAAGTTGATGAAGGTTAAACGAAGCGGAAATTTCTTTAATGAACATACTCAAAATATTATTGGCTTTCTTAAAAATATTTTTCTACACTTACCTCTGCTTTATATCTGAAAACTATTGTTTATGTATATTTTCTTCTATGTTCTGCATTTATAAAATGTAATCTACGGTAGTATTTATTATATTACGAAAAACAAAAACATATACGTAAAACTCATTATTTTTTTTTTTCATTATTAGCAGCATTTTTACAACATACTTTTCAAACAATAATAAGTAAACTTAAACATTTTTAAGGAATGAATGAAAATTATATTTTGCGTTAAACTGTGGAAATTCACTAAAAAAACTTCTGTACGTCAACAATAAACATTCATGACGATTACATGTTCTATTGAATTAGTTGTGCATGAATTCAGAACGATTTTAAGACGTTTTCATTTTGTGATATATGTATGTCAAAATTTACATTTTATTTGCTCTGCATTTATTCAACAGGTTCGCTATAATCGTTCTGATTACTTTTTTAAAACATTTGTGTTCCTTTGATGCATAGTTTTTTTTGATAGCAAATACATGTATGCTTCCATCAATTAAGAATGTTATGGATAAGATATTTTTCGATTATAACTCTTTTTTTAAATATACAAACTATAAATATACTTGGATTAATTAAATTGATACAGATTTTAATTACTTGCAAACAAAATATTTGGGCCGTTCGTTAACGAAAATTTATTAGAATTCAATACAAAAATTGCACTCGCACCCTTAAATTGATGGTTCTTCGAACGCATCTTTGTAACAAAAATCCAAGGTTTATTATGATATTTAAAGAATTTCGTAGTGATTACTCTAAATTAGTGAATTAATTATAATAAACTGATGTTGACCATGCTTTTTTCAAAACAAAAATGTACATTGGTTCGCTATCAACAAAATTACCGCAAAATTAAAGCTTAAAACTGACTTTTTCATCGAAAAAAAGTAAAAAGAAAAACCTGAAAAAAACTTATTAACCCCTCCATTTTGTTTTTGCTTAGCAAAGTGCCGCTAGCCCACGGCGTCGTTTTTTTTTTGTTTGTGCTCACATCTATTCATGGACAAATTGTCAAAATTACAAATACAACAATGTAAACAAACGGGTTTTGGAGAGTGAAACGTACGAAAGATTCCGGTCTTGGTAATGGAGTGTTTTTGGTTGAAACCACATATTCTCCAAGTCGCAGTCTTCAATAGCAGGCAAACAAAATTCGGTTATTATACGACCATAACGCTCCGAATTGACGGTGACCGTCGTTCCATCGTCATTTTCGAAGAAGTAAGGTCCAATCACACCTTATTACTTACTTTTCAGTTACTTTTGTAGATGTAATGGCCTTTCTTCGTCTTCAATTACTTGAGGATTCTCAGAACCCAAAATACGACAATTTTATTTATTAACATCCCACGGAGTGAGAAATGTGCTTCGTCACTGAAGAAAATTTTGTTCAAAAATCGCCGTCCACCGGCTGTTGTTCAAGCACCCATTGGACGTATCTACGACGTTGTGAATGGTCAGCTGGCTTCAGTTGTTGTGTAAATTGGACTTTATATGGATGAAGGTGTACATTCAAATGCAAAATACGCTTTAATATGCCTTAAGACAGTCCTAATTCCTGAGAACGACGAGGTATCGACACATTCGGGTCTTAGGCAACACTTTCACTTACAGCAGCGATATTTTCAGTGGTACGAGCGAAACGATGATGTTCAGGCCTTACAATATCTGTAGACAGAAGGCAAATCATTAATAAATAAAATAAACGGCAATGGACCAAGGTGACTTCCTTGAGGTACATCAGAATTCGCTTTAAATTAGCAGCTATATTACCTTTTAAGATATAACGAAGCCCAGCGGTTGTTAAGTCCAATTTTACTTTATTTATTAAGACGAATTTCATTGCTTTATATGTCAAATGCCTTGCTAAAGTCTGTAAAGATGCCATCGATCGACTTGCTGATTGAATTGTTACCTTGTTAGGCTTTTGGCTACTTAGAAGACATTCAGCTCTGCCACGAATTCCATCGTATTGGGAAACTTACAAATCCTAAAAAAACTATTGCCAAATACAAAATACAATTTTTAAATTACGAACAGATTTCTTGATACGGTTTTCGGTATTCGTAAAAGTTTCCGATTGTGATGGAATTTGTGATATTAGTGATTATATCATGTTATAACGGGAGACTTTGTTTTACCTGATTTTTAAAAGCCTTAGGTCCTAAGTCTATAATGTCAAAAAATATGGTAAAATGTCGTTTGGAAAGACGAATTCCAAAGATCGACGAGGAATCCACAAATCTGGTTTGTCGTCAAGACAAGACTACTGGTTCCTATCTCCAATATTATCAGTTGTTCTTGAGCGACTCAGACGGTTTCCATTCTTCATATTATTAACTTGTTCAAATGTTTCCAACTGTAGTTCCAGACGATCCTAAAAATAACCACTATTTTTGTAGTGAATTTCAAAAATTTCAAAGCGTTGTTGAAGAGTTCGCTCTAAGAACGATGACGTAGTTTGACTTTTCAAATGTCAAACGATGACAGTTTCAAAAGTGACAGCTGACCAAATAGCAGTCTATTCAAAATCAAATTTCTTATTGTAAAAACCTTTACAACCAAATTCTTACAGTTTTAAAATTGCAAAAACATAAGTTTTAAGAATTTAGCTTTATTGTAAAGATAATTGTTTTGCTATTCTGTTGTAAAATTATTTCGGGAAAGTGGCCGCCGCGGATACAGAGCTTACCAAAAATTTCCTTCAATAAATTCATTGCTTTGTTTACACCGCTTAAACCGAACCATTATTTGGGTAAATAATTCGCACGATTTGAAAACGTTTTGCAGGAGTAAGTCTATTTAATATAAAATGGCAGATCAAACTGAGTATAAATCAAGTGACAGCTGTCATAAACACTAACTTCGAAAAAAGTTACAACAAAACAAAACCTTATGTAGGATCGAAAAAACTGTCTTATACGATAATCTTAACAGATAAGTTAAGGGAAAGATAATTTCTCTTCATCTATTATAACATAGTTAATTAAATAATAAAATGTTAAAGTTTTATGAAATAGAAACAAGTACATATCATAATCTGTCACACTTGACGCACCACAAACAACATTAAAATACGTCAACTCCACGTTTCATAAATCGGAACATTTATTTTATTTCCATTTGCTTTGTTCATTCATAAAAATTTAAAATTGTGTACCTATAGATTGTTTTTTTTATCAAATATATTTTTGGATCATAATTAATCAAATTTAATAATAATAAAAAAAAAAACATACCAAGTCACTTTGCCAGCAGTCATGTCATGTCCGACAACAAAAATAGTTTGGGAAATTATCGTCTGCTAACGTCTCTAGAAACGTTTATGTTTCTTTTTTTTATTATTATTTTTATTGTTGTTGTTATTGGCCGTCTGAATAGCTTTCAATTCTAAATTATTCAAAAATGTTGTTGGTAGGTCTATCTATTTGAATTTATGTTTATACACTCAGGTTCACTAGATTGACACAACCAAGGATGTCAATTTTTCCAAAACTCAATTCATTTGAATCTACTTTATTTATAATATATTATCAACAGTAGACAAACACTCCCAAAAAGACGTCATGTTTCACTTTTTACTTTGACAGAACTTTTACTTTTTACTTTGACAGAACTGTCACTAAACAAACAGGGAGAGTTCGGTTTTAAAACATTACTAAAAAACTTAGAATTGGTGTCTCGTTTAGCATTGCAATTTAACATATCTTTTTCATGAAGAAATTGTTCAGGAATGAAAAATCTTGCTATAAAATGTAAATTAATTGATTCCTAATCAATTGCAGTGGAGTGTAAATAATATAGAATTTGCATTTTTACTTTCTTAGACTTTTTTTCCTATATATTCCTTCTATATCCACTTGGCACTGCTGCCTTTTTGATTGATTGTAATGTACATAAATGAGAGAAGAAGGTGGCATTTGGGGATCCAGACAGAAAATGTCAAGACTCCAGACTTACAAAAGAAAAAAAAAAGAAATCAAATAGGCAAATAGCAATTGTATACATTATAAAGTACACAAGTCTTTATTGGTTAAATCAGAAACAGAAACAAAAACAATAACAACAACCACAACTTGAAGGCTTTGAACGTTGTGAAAAGGAATCTTCTTGCGATTGTAACATGCAAATGTTTTAGGTATTTTATTTTTACGAAACAAAAAATTATACAGTGTAAGTCACAAGGAGGAAAGTTATATATTTGGTCGATAACCTCACATAGAATCACGAAGGGGCGCCAGCCATTTTTTGAAAAGCATAATTGACTTTTGTATAATTGAGGTAACCATACCTTAGAATTTAAACAGAACAATAGAAGTTGGAAATACATATGAATTTTTCACTTGTTTCATTTTTTTTAAGTAATACCAACGTTTCATGGATTCCTTCAAATGGCTCAGATAACGTGGGACAATTCGATCGAAGAAATATCATTTTGACAATTGATCTCTTAATCTTTTCTTAAACATGAGATAGTAACCATTTACCGTCACGATGATAGTTATTCCTTCGAATTGTCTTACGTGATTTCTTACCGTGTTTCCACTCACTTGTTTTCTAACTGAAGAAATTGGTATTGCATTTATTGCCGTGTAATAAAGACAATAGAAAAAAGACCAACTTTTCAAAATTGGCCAATTATTTCAATTGGTTTTAGTGTAATAAAAGATCAACTCCTGAAAATGGGCCTTTATTTGACTTGGCTTTCTTACACGGCATTATTGCATTTGCCTTTCTCTTTAGAATATATATTTTTTTAAGAAAATTGAGGTTGGTCACTCCAACAGTAATTAAGAGTTTTTAATAGGAATTTTTGATCCACATTTAACTGCTTTTGTTTTCAAAAGGTGGTTGTTTTAGACATACTATTACTTACTGCTAATTTAAAATGAAATATGTATTCCTTCATTTGGTTGGCTTTTTTAATTACATGATGTTGATATGGTTAATAAATAATATAAGAAAAATATATTTCTTTAGGGGGAAATTAATTGAATTTTTTAAAGTTAATTTTCATTTGTATTTTGAAATAACTAATAAAATGCTTTCGTTTTCTTTTCAGGTAAGTTTTTTTGCAGTTGAATTAATGCCTAAGTCAAGTGTAAGTATGAAGATGTTAAACACTTCAGAAAATAAATTTCACTATTAGGTATTTTTTAAATAATTTCGAGAATTTTTCGTAAAAATTGTGAACATTTGCAGTTTCCAGACTTGGTTAACTTTAGCATATTAATTAAAATTTAGGAAAAGAATTCAGAATATAATCTGATGAAATTGGTTTAGGAAACAATTGAAGAATTTTTTCACTCATAACTGCTATAACAATTTCTACATTGTCTTCAGTCAATTCATTGAATTCTGGGTGAAGATAGTTTCTCAGTTCTGTTTTGAAGAGTAGAAATATTTTTCGAACTCTTAATTTTCAAGAACAACTGAAGGATTTTGGAATAATAAGTCCTAAACGATTTAGAAACAATACACAAGGATTGATTAGTTCTGTTGAAAAATTCAGAAAACCTGATTAGAAATCGAAAAATGTACCTTTCTTAAATTATTCCAAATAATCAAGTTTCTTTTTATTGGGAGGTAAGAGCTGTTGAATCAGTAATCTTCTCCATTGATGAATTGCGAAAATATAAATCTAAAAGTTCATTTATACCCTAATAAATATGTATATCTGGTCAATACGGTAATGTAGGTGACAATCAAATTATACTTTTCTAAGGTTTTTTGATGGCTTAAGTGTGAATCCTTCCAAAGGTTGTATCTCAAAAATTTCACGTGATAGATTGATTTATCACGTGAAATTTTTGAGATACAACCTTTATAATTCTAAAAACCTTATATTAGACTTTTTGTGGCTATTTAAATTCGTCAAATATTTTCGTTTCAATAATATTCGAGATGTTCAGTATCTTATTTATTTTTCAAAAAATCTTCAAAGTCTTCACCTACCAAAAAATAACCTTAAAAGAATGCTGAAACATTTGTGAAAAACACAAAGACGGGAGCAATTTTTGATCTTATTACGAATTCGTAGTCATAAGATTAAAACATGAAGTTTCTAGAATATATTGAAAAATTATTAAAAATAATATAATGAATGATGTTGCCTATCAACTCTTGCTTCTTTATCGAAGCCCTGATCTAGACATATTATCAACTTCTCGTTAATTGTATGCTTTCAAATTCCAGCCAAAGAATTCTTTCCTCCTATCCTCGCACTGAAATTACTGTAACGCAGAGTTCCTGTACACAATTGTTCTTGTCTTCAGCATTTGGGCCAGACAGCACCCGAAGGAGTGTGTTCTGAGGTCTTAGCTTACTCAACTAGTCAACTAGGCCACTCCAATATCGGACGTAGAAGGTCAAGCAGAAAACACCCTTGACTTGTTTCTTACCTCTGATTTCTCCTCAAGGCACATCTGACCATTGTGTTCAAACTGACACATATGTCAAAAATCGAAAGCTTCTTAATGACCGGTAGTACGGCTTTCGTATAGCAATAGGTCCACTGGTGATTTGATGGTTTATCTAACTGAATGAACAGTAAGATTATTGCACTTGATATTTCAAAACCATTTAATAGGGCTTGCCATCAGGCTTTCTTATCGAAAATGTGTGTGTTTCAGTTTTCATGAATTCGTCTTTTATTGGATAAGTAATTAGTTTTCGGTATATACAAGTTGTATTGAATGGGTTCAAGTCTGAAAACCACAAAATAAACGATGGTGCGCCCCAGGGCTCTTGTTTGCAACTTCTAATCCAATACATAGTTTCGCTGACCTATCGTCAACTCTTAGATTTTCATATTCGTTTTCAGATTCCCTCTTTTACAGATGTGGAATTGCAAAACAGCATTTTACAATGCTATATAAACGTCCAAAGCTTGAGTATAACACCCAACTCTGGGCTGGTGCTCCTGCAACTTACCTTAGCTTTTTGGGCAGTATTGAACGGTAGAGGATGTAAATTACTGGTAATATCATCATTGGTTCACTTACATCGCTAGAACATCGTCGTAAAGTTTCTTGTCTTACCCTTTTTTCCCGTTATCTTAACGGTTTATGATCTAGAGAAATAGCCAGTTGCATTCCTCCCCTAAAACAGTTCACCCTTAATACTAGCGCTTCTAGGAATGCTCATCAGTATACCCTCGAGTCCAACTTCGGTCGTACAGTCAATTAAAAAGATTAGTTCTTTAACGGTACTACGCGAATGTGAAATGTCTTACCAAACTGTCTTTCCCAGTCATTGCAATATTTAGGAATTCAAAACTTATGTGTACCGACACCTCCTTTCAAATCCTCTCTTCCTTTCCTAATGCTCGTAATGTGTATCTACATAAAAAGGGTAATAATTTTCCCTTGAGTTAAACAAAAATTCTGAGTTTAAACACATATAGCTAAAATTAGAGTTTTGGTTCGGAATCAGCACTAAAAATTAACTCTGAAACGAATTATTCAAAAACATAAAAGAATCACATTCAAGGTTTTTTAAAACTTCAGATAAAGTCAAATGAAGACCCATAACTAATTAAAAATTACGAAAACTAAGTGAGATACTAAAATGATTTAAAAAGTATCTAGAAGATAAAGATTTGTACTTTTATTGTTAAGGCAAATGTTGTGTTTTAACCTAGCTTTAAAATTCCGTTTATGTTTGTCTCATACATTTTTAAAGGTACATCTTTTCAAAACCTGATGTTAAAGAAAAATTTAAAGGCTAGATTCAATTTAGGACATCTTAATTCTTCAAGAAGAAAATATTGTAAAATGAGTAATCTCCTCCAATGATAATTTGGGCAAAATAAATCTTAAAGTTCATTCAAACCCAAATATATTATCTATTAATTTCTTGAAACGTGAGACTGACTGCGCAGGCATCCCATATCTCACTTGCGATAGTGTATTACATATATCAATTTGTATGGGATCACGTGTCAGAGTTTTTCGATGAAAAGCACATTGCCTGCCTGGTTATCATAAAACGAAAAACTCTGATAAAACAAAGGTTTGTAGTGGAATTATTATCACTTGATAACCCAACAGTCCTAAAAATGTAAACAAATAATAAAACATTATCATGAACTACATATGTAAGCTTAATTAGTTAAATAGGCAGATACGAGTACGAGTACTTTGTGGGTATAAACAAGATTCTCGTCAAATGATAATCTGAAATACAAAATTATGTTTAATTCAGGAAGTTGTGACATTTTAAGAATGATTTTTATTTTTATTTGTAGCGAGTAACGATTGTGTAATTGCTGATGCATTCTAGACTCAAAATTCACAGACTTTGTATGAATGAAAACTCTTACATTTAGGTGCCTAGCCTACGTACTATTTGATATAACCTTAACCCATATTTATCAAAGTTTTCAACAAAACGTTATTAATTTCATCGGCTTTATCAACAAAAACCTATGTAAATCCAATTTCCGGTGATAAAATAAAATATATAAAAATAATTTTCATTACAAATTCGTCATCGTCATTCACGTGTTTAGATAGATCAAAGCCGAAAATAAACCTACGTACATATGTATCTATATCCATATATACCTACCTATGTTATGTAGGTATAAATAAATTAATCCACAATTAGATAAACCTTTTACACTTCGCCACACATCTCATCGGTGCGGCATAGCACGACGCGAAGCGTTGACAAAAGTGTCACGTGAATAATGTTAGTCGAATTAATGATGCTTGAAACCTGCTTAGCAACAATAACATAATATTGTTATTAAGTATTTTATTCTTTGTCTTAAGCAGATGAATCTTCCATTGCGCGAAGGTATGTCTTTTGTATTCACTTTAAATGCCAAAGTTTTTGTGTGTTTTTTTTTTCAAATACTCTTCATAGCAAAAACGTCGAAACGTTCAGCTCTGTTTTGTTTGTATTTGAAATCTTTTTCATAGCAAACAAACATGAATACAAAATTCATAGATATTCATTTAAGGTACTACTTTAGGTATGTTAAAGCAGAAAGACAGAATCATGAAAATAACGAAACCAAAATTCGTTCCATAGAAGTCCTTCTATTAATATAAGGCCAACAGAAATAAAAACAAGACGACAATCTTCGAATGAATGAGACTTTACATTTTTCTACAGCCGACACGGTGCTGATCTTTTTCTTTAGTCTTTTATGAACAGTAGCGTCTTCGTCGGTGACATGAATAGGTATTTTTTTCTTCTCGCAGGTATTTTTTTTTTAGAGCTTAACCTTCCTAAATCCTTTTTAGTCGAAAGTATTCGCAGTTTTTTTTTAATGTCTGTTCATAAAACCTAGATTACCTTAGCTCATTTTTCGACTTTTATATACATACCTACATAGGTATTTTTAGTTACCCTGATACCTGTACGCGTGTATACCTACATTAAATTGGAACTGGGTCAAGTGGGCTTTTAATTGCACCAATGGTTAGATACATTAAAAACGATAACATCAACACAAATTGCAATTAGAGTTACTCAGCGATGACGTGACAGTCGACGACGACGACGTTAAAAGAACGAAGAATAATTTTTTCTTACCTGGAACTTTTCTGAGACACGCAAAATAGGCAAGGCGTAGCTTTGTTAGATTTATTTTTTCCCAAAAGTCTTGTAGTTTCTAACGGAATACAAAAATTATAACATGTAGATTACATCTGTTCTCAACTTTGTAAAACGGAATATAGTATAATTATTTTTATATTTTTGTTCTTAAAATAAAGACTTAACTGTTTAGGTTCAAAGACTCCCATTTATTATCAACTTGATTTATTTTACAAGAAAATAAAAAAGTAACATTGTATTCAAGATGGGGAAACATTTTTGTCGCCACATAAAAAACAAAGTCGAAGTTAGCTTCAGTTGTAGGCCTTGGAAAAGAGACTATTCAAGACTTCAGGAAAATAAACTTATGTACATATTTTGTTTTTTGTTAGTTCTTACCAAATTGGTCTTAAAAATAGTTTCAAAAAGTTGACAAGTGCGGCAGGTGACTATATGTTGACAGTTTTTCAAAGAGGAGTGGGTTGAAATGCCAAAGTTGTGTATTACAAAATTCTGAAAATTCTGTATTAAGAAAATATTGCATGGTCACAAAAAATGATAGAGGAAAATTTTGTTTGGTCAAAATTCTGCAATGTAAAAAATTATTATTTTATAGACTATTTATAGCGTTTTGCACTGTTTTTAAAACAGAATTAGATATTTTTCATTAACCATACTTTAGACAAATATTTTGAGACAATATTCTGTATGAATTTTTTGTATTCCTAAAAAATTTTGGTTTTGAAGTTTTAAGGGTTTTTTTCATGATCAAATACATTTTTGGACTCTTTGTTTTTATTTTCCATATAATGTTAAGTTTGTGTACATTTCTTATTTATTACTTACTTTTTGTTTTGATGCATTCAAAAATCACTCAAGTCGATCGCATCTTTACAGACTTTAGCAAGGCATTTGACAAATTAAGCCAAACAAATTCTTCTTAATAAATTAAGTTAAATTGGACTTAATCAGCGTTTCGTTATGTAGATTTCCTCATATCTTAAAGATAGATATTAAAGCATCATGTCCAGGAGTAACCCTTCATGTCAACTTAGAGTGAATTCAGGTGTACCTCAAGGGAGTCACCTGGCTCCATTGCTGTTTATTTTATTTATTAATGATTTGCCTTCTGTCTTAAATATTTCTATACAGCAAGTTTATGCAGATAATGTTAAAATTTTTCGAATTATTCACTCCATCAAGGATTGTAAAGAGCTACAAGAAGATCTAATCAATTTTGGGAATGGTGCAATAAAAATCGTTTGATTTGTAAATATTGGAAAATGTATCAGACAATGTGTTTTACACGCAAACGTAGTAAAATAAATGATGACTAAATGTTGAATTGTTTACGTTTGAATAGAGGATACAGTTTTTCTGGCCTTGGTATTGTATTAGACTCAAAATGCACGTTTACTGATCACAAGGCCAACAAAACACTTGGTTTCGTCAAAAGATTTTCCTGAGTGTTCCATAATACAAATGTAATTGAAATTGTGTATGTTTCTTTTGCCAGTCCAATACGGTTCCGTTCATTTCGATAGAATGGAAAGTATTGAACGTACATTTTTATGATTTTGTCTTCGTTTTTTCTGCTGGGCTGATGAGACTTTTATTATCTCCATTTACTCAAAGGCTTCTCTTGATAAATCTCCCATCTCTTTCTGATCATAGAGAGTACTTGCAGTCGATTGTATTTCAAACTGAGTTAGACTAGCTTAAGAAAGTACCCCTTGAAACTATTCTTAGCGCACCGAACTATAGCACTCAGTAAATTCAACAAATTCTCTATACTCCATTGAATCTACAAATAAGAGTCTCACATCTGCGAAAGGCTATAACCGTGTTATTTACATGAAGTTCCCGAGTTAAGAATCCCGTTAAAGATTTTAGATTACATCTGTATTTTTTTTTTGAGAAGTGTTGAAGGGAAATATGATACATTGACTTTATTTTTTAGAAAGAAAAACAGACATTTTAATTTCTAAGGATTTAACTGACGAAGGTTTTTAATAGATCATTGATCAATCATTCTCAAGTCTTCATTCAATCATGCTGGTACTGAATGTTCAATTAGTCCTAAAGGACAGTTTAGGTATAACTAATTGTGTCGTCGGCATATATATACCAACAGAACAATGTGTTACTTACTTAGGCAATTCGTTAAAGTTCATTGAAAATAACAAGAGACCAAGGATACACCCTTGTGGTACACCACTATTTATCGGCAGAGATTCTGACCTTTCTTTGTTGAATGGCGTAATTAATCATATCAAAGACTTTCGAGAAGTCAAGAAGTGCTAAGAAAGTGATTGTGTGTGAGTCAATTTTCAATTTCTTTTCTATAATGTCCTCCGAAAAACTTAATAGTGCAGTCAAGGAGATTTTTTTCTTTTGGAATCATAATTTTCTTAGAGTCAGTAAGTCGAAGCGATTAAGAAATACGTTAATTTGTTTTTGAATTACTTTTTGAAAACTTTTGACAAAAATGGTAATATTGAAATTTGTGCAAATTCATCTCTTTATAATGTTTTTGCTATAGGAATTATCTTGACACTCTTCTATTGTGAAGCGAATTTACATATTTTCACAAGAGAGTTGGAAATTTGTGTTATAAATGGCAAAATGTGGCCAAAATGATTTTCAGAACAGAAGGGTTCTAATTATTAAGTCATATGGCATTTGAATTGATATACATACAACAGTGTTTCAATCACATCCTCATCCGTGCTACACCTGAATTTGAGTTTTGGTTCAAGAAAGACTTCCTAAAAAAAGTTCGTGGTCTGGCGAATATGTGGTAATTGCAGAAATGAAAGTTTTATTGAGAGCGTTTATACGAGGTTGGCTCGATAAATACATAGAACATATTGAAAAAAGTTTCTGTTTATTTTTCCAAGCGATGTTCTAATTTCTTTAACCTGTCTAAAAAATATGCTTTCTCAAGGTTTGCAAAATAGACATGCTTGGTGGCAATGACCTACTCATTCGACGCAAACTTCTGTCCGGGGAGTGACTTTTTAAAGTCAGGAAATAAAAAGAAATTGGGAACGGGCCCAAATCTGGAGAATGATATAGATGGGGCAGCAGAGTTGGGGTCAAAATCCCGAAAATCAAAATCCCGAAAGCCCAAAATCCCGAAAACCCAAAATCCCGAAAACCCACAATTCCGAAAACCCAAAATCCCGAAATCGAAATCCCGAAAAATTATATAAAATGAAAAATTGGCGCAAATTTTTCATTTTATATAATTTTTCGGCATTTCGATTTCGAAATGCTTTGCAAAAGCATAATAGCATCAAATCAAACTGTTTTTAATATAAGTTCGGGAATTGCAAAGACTACCTACAAATTTTTTTTTTTGAAGGTCACCAATAAAAAACCTTAGATATCAGAAATTTAAGAAAATTTCTGGATTTTGGAATTTTGGGTTTTTGGTTTTCGGGATTTTGGGTTTTCGGGATTTTGGGTTTTCGGTATTTTGGGTTTTCAGGATTGTGGGTTTTTGGGGTTTTCGGGATTGTGGGTTTTAGGGATTTTGATTTTCGGGATTATGTCCGTCTCCCGGGGCAGCAGGTAGTCGATGTAGATCAAACCCTGTGAATCTCACAAAACAGTGTCCATTACCTTTCTGGCTTTTATGAATTTTTTCGCCTTTTTCAAAGGGCGTTTGCCGGATGAAGTCCATTATTTCGACTGTTACTTGGTATTTGGAGTGTTTACCAGTGGATCCACGATTCGTCGAAAAGCACAAAAAGACAAAGAAACTCATTCGGATTACCCTTAAACAGTATCAAAAACTGCTCTAAAGTGTTCTTACGGTTGCAATTATTGTCTGCAATGAGGAAACGTGGCTCCCATCGCGTCGAAAGCTTTTGCAGACCCAAAATTTCGTGCAGAATATGACCCACACGGTCTTTTGAGATGCTTAATGTTTCAGCTAACTCGCGTACCTTCAATCGGCGATCTGCCAATACAAGATCGTTGTAGCTGTTTTCGGGGCAAACCGATGTTCGACCACGCTGAAAGTCGTTATACCAATTGTTGACGGTCGAAGGAAAAGAATCACCGTAGACAGCATACAAGCGCTCTTAAGCTTGAGCTTCTAAAAAAGAATCGAATCGATATTGTTATTTTTCCATTTTTCTAAAATTCGTAGACAAGTCCCGTTTTGACGCAAATTTCGGCTGTTGCATTCAACGAGAATGTATTCTACACGATAGTACATATTTTCTCCTACTGTTTTCAGGATGGACTCATTTTGATGTAATATCAAAAATCTGTCGATTTTCAAAAATTCTGCTCAAGTTTCTGATTTTTAAAGTTCTTTCCTATTCCTGTTCCAAAATACATAAAATTTAGTTAGGGCCCTTTTTTGATATTACTGTTACCAAATCCGCTTGCTTTGTTGTTTAAAATCAAAATCGAATAAATCTTTGAAAACTATTCCATGGCTATGATGGCAGGGCAGTCATGTGTGTAAGTGTGTGCGTGTCGTGTTTATATGTGCCTATTATATAAGTGTGTTGATGTTTACTTTTTAAACTAATGTATAGACGTTTGTTGTGTACCTTTATAGAGCTAGTTTTAGACGTTTAGTTTGTTGTTATTACTCGCTCTCTTTGGTATGATGATTCTCATCTCATCTTCCGTATGCACATTACCTTTGCTGCTCCAGCGCAAAGTGCCATTTGTGTGTACAGGCATGGAACGCTAGGTTTAGGTACATTGGGATTGGGCTGGCTAGCTCCCCATATCCATACCCATCTCCATTATATAAAAATCATGTCTTCTCTAGTCTTGTCTCGCGCGGAGTTCAATTCACCATCCCGATGACGACGATGATGATGATGATGATGACGACGAGCGACGCCGACTACTACGACGACGACGACGAATGGGGGCATTGAACTTTGTTTGCTTGCGCCGTACAAGTTTACGTTGTTGTTAAAAAAGAAAAACAACAAGACAGAGAAATTGAGAGAGTCTTATATAAAGAGGAATAGGTATAAAGGGGGTGTTGTCCATTTTGGATTCCCTGAACTTTTACATAAATTTCCCATCTTGTACAGGTAGATAGAACTTGGTGCTGCGTTTGGAACGAAATTGAAATCCAAGAATAATCAAGTATCCGCAATGCAACATGTGCAACATTTCAAGTCTTCATATACCTAGGTAGGTATAGAAGAGTCAGTACCTTACCTTAACTACCTACAGCAGGAAGTTCATTTTGAAATCAGCTTCTCTCTTTAGTGTTCTCGTCACGCAGGTGTAATTAGTCAATATCCGTCCAGTGAATGTCAAGAATTTGATGTAAAATTCACAATTAGAACGTTTGGTCTCTTTCGATCTTTTCTTTCTTATTTTTGTGTCATTTTTCTTGGTTTTGATTTCTGTAGGTATAAACTAAATAGATACAGAACACAACTTTTCTTCAACCATTGCACTGAGACTTGAAATCACGTACGCATTGTGGTGTGTAGTGCGCTTGCCGTTATACACTCGGGATACTCGATTGTTCGGTCTTGGTTGTTATAGCCTTATACACTAGCACTAGCTTTAGCTTTAGCTCTAGCACTATTCTCACTTAGGTATAATACCTTTGCTATTTTCTATCTTTTCTGTATTCCATTCCCCCCCCCCCCCAAATGATTGAAGTTGTATGGCAAATAATTGGTGCGCGGTGACTTGAATTGGCTGGTGCTAGCTTGCCTGCCTTTACCAACTAATGTCAAAACTATAAATAAATTTGTAAAGTAGACAAAGAAAAATGTTTAATGTTTTTTTCTTTAAATTTTATAGAATAGTTGAGAGAATAAAAATAATAAAACAATAAAATGCTGTGAGTCTTATGTTGAAGCTTGTATAGGTATAAAAACGTTGACGATGATGACGAATTTAAGACAACAACAAACAAAAAAGAATAATGTGAAGATGCTGTAATCAATTTGAATTTTATTAATTTCTGTGAATAAAATTTAGATAAACATTCATGAGATGTTATTCTTATTCATGAAGATACAATTTTTCCTTGATTGCTTATGATTGATACTTATACTTAGGGCACATTATACATATACATAAGTCGACAGGAAATCAAGAATGAAAAATGGATAATTGTTTTAAGTTTTCGTGACCTTTTTGAATTTTTGAAAATAGATATACAATTCATAGACGGTGATATCTATTCGGGTACGATAATGTTGTCATGTCAAAGAGTGTAATAGGTTTGTGGCACAAAGGTCAACTGTCACATTTACAGGGTCTTTTCTTTTTGAAACCTCTGTGATCCCGATCAAACTGCTTCAATTCATCTTTATCGTAAAAGACTTAGGGGCTGGAATTCAAAGACTATCACACGTCCACTCCAATGCAAGATATCTTCATTTCGACTAGGTTTATGGATCTTCACCAAAGAAAAGCATCGGAATCAGTCTCTTGAGTTTTTACTCATTTTTCTTCCTATTTCGTCGAAATCTTCAGCCATGGTAAGGTGAAGGTTTTTGAAAGGTGCTATCTCATATGAACTGGTTGGAACTTAGCTTATCATAGTATAACATTGAAGAAATATTCTAGCAGCATGACTCAGACGAGAGTTTCCGAATGTCTCTGTGCTTTCCACAATTTTTTTTTTTTTAATTTTTTTTTTATGATTGAGCTGTGTTTCTGCTTTCCTCAACATTTTCTTTTAGATCGGATCGGAGAATAAAAGTTTTCAACGTGGTGGTCGACTTTTAAGGGCTTTTAAATGGGAAAGTTATAGCTATCATTGAAATCAATCCGGAAAATTTTGTTAATGTATATGTGACTGTTTTTGCCTTTGATTACAAATGAAAATTAAATTAAAAAAAAAAGTTTAATTGCGCATTTATTCTTTGCTAAAAATGTATTTTTCTATTTTCCAGACGGAAATTCCTATGATTGGTTTCAATGATAAAAACCAATGATAGCTATAATTGGCCCATTACTTTTCATTATTGAATTCAATGAATGGAATTTTTTTCAAAGGCTGGTTATAGTTTCATTGAAAATTTCTGTCCTTGGACAAATATTTCCTGATTAGGATCAATCATTTCCTGATTGGAATCAAGCATTTGAGGTTAGAGTTGATCATTGAAAGTAAAACTGAACTGTGGAAATACAAAGTAAATGGAACGCTTTTAGTCCCACGATTATGTTTCGAAATGTGAAACTAACAATTAGCTGTTCATTGAAAACGCTTCTATCATGGAAAAATTGAAAATTAATCAAATTTCTACTAGTTTGGCGTTAAATGATGTATTTTTTTGAATGGACAGAAATCTACAACTAATCAGCTTCATTTTGATACCAAACATAACATATTTGACTTTTTTAATAGCTTTTAAATCTCAAAACTAAATGTTTAATAATAAAAACCAATGATAGCTATAACTGACCCCTTATAAATAAATAAATCAGGTGGCGCAACAGTCCGTTGAGAACTAGGGCCTAGTGACTTACAACTCTCAACCATTCCTGTGTGCGAGTACTGTTGTCAGGGATGGAGGGGATCTACAGTTTTAAGCCGATTCTGAACGGCTAATTTGAGAAAGCACTTTTCATGACAAGAATTACTCTTGGAGAATTTGTCAATTCCTCGCAAGAGGCAGTACCCGTGAAAAAAACTTTAGATGTCATAGGCAGGGATCGAACCCAAGACCTCTGGCATGACAGTCCAACGCAATAACCATCATGCCACGGGTACTACTGACCCCTTAGTCACATTAATAAGGGCGTAATGATTCGTACCAAAATAATGACGTTAATAATCTGTTAAGTGGGTTCCGATTAGTAATGTTTTTTTTAAGGATATGACAAATGTCGCTTCAAATCATCAGGCCAACATCCCTCCGTCAATATATTTTGTAAGCAATAATTTTTTTACGCTTCTAACCATCTATGATGTTCTTTTAACCTAATCAAAAGGTATTCATATTACCTTAGGGTAATTACAAAACCCTTTTTCAGCTTCAATATCGTTTTGGATTGTCTGCCCTAGCACCATTGGAGTCCATTCTTTGGTTTCTTGGTGGCCAAATTGCCAAAAAAAACAATGATAGATATATGTATTTGTTATTGCTCTTGCGTGTCTTTGAGAGAAACGCGGAAAACATAGGCTGTAGCGATCACTTTGTATGATTGTTGAAAGCATAATAGCTTCGAATAAATTATTTTAATTTTATTGGGGTCTTGAAACCCATTTATTTCGATTAATTCAAGCTATAAGTATAACTTAATGTGTGATGAGTTGGTAAATAGAACAGACGAGGAAATTATAGAGCGAGGAGCAGTCAACTGAACCAGAGAGAAGCCGATGTATGAATAGTATGTCAGCAATTTCTCTCCGTTCTTGTAATTAGTTGAGCTCTAATAGACGGAGGCGATCACGTTTAGGGGGTAAGATCAAAGGATTTTCCCAAAGAAGGTTTTAAAGTGCAAAACGAAGAAATCTTCGTTGGATGGTTTCTATTCTTGAAATGTGTATGTCTTGATATGGAGACAAAACCTGCACTGCATTTTCAAGTAACGGGTGATTTTTTAAGAGCTTGAGAACTTTTTAAAAAAAAAAAACGCATAAAATTTGCAAAATCTCATCGATTCTTTATTTGAAACGTTAGATTGGTCCATGACATTTACTTTTTGAAGATAATTTCATTTTAATGTTGACCGCGGCTGCGTCTTAGGTGGTCCATTCGGAAAGTCCAATTTTGGGTAACTTTTTCGAGCATTTCGGCCGGAATAGCCCGAATTTCTTCGGAAATGTTGTCTTCCAAAGCTGGAATAGTTGCTGGCTTATTTGTGTAGACTTTAGACTTGACGTAGCCCCACAAAAAATAGTCTAAAGGCGTCAAATCGCATGATCTTGGTGGCCAACTTACCGGTCCATTCCTTGAGATGAATTGTTCTCCGAAGTTTTCCCTCAAAATGGCCATAGAATCGCGAGCTGTGTGGCATGTAGCGCCATCTTGTTGAAACCACATGTCAACCAAGTTCAGTTCTTCCATTTTTGGCAACAAAAAGTTTGTTAGCATTGAACGATAGCGATCGCCATTCACCGTAACGTTGCGTCCAACAGCATCTTTGAAAAAATACGGTCCAATGATTCCACCAGCGTACAAACCACACCAAACAGTGCATTTTTCGGGATGCATGGGCAGTTCTTGAACGGCTTCTGGTTGCTCTTCACTCCAAATGCGGCAATTTTGCTTATTTACGTAGCCATTCAACCAGAAATGAGCCTCATCGCTGAACAAAATTTGTCGATAAAAAAGCGGATTTTCTGCCAACTTTTCTAGGGCCCATTCACTGAAAATTCGACGTTGTGGCAGATCGTTCGGCTTCAGTTCTTGCACGAGCTGTATTTTATACGGTTTTACACCAAGATCTTTGCGTAAAATCTTCCATGTGGTCGAATAACACAAACCCAATTGCTGCGAACGGCGACGAATCGACATTTCACGGTCTTCAGCAACACTCTCAGAAACAGACGCAATATTCTCTTCTGTACGCACTGTACGCATTCGTGTGGTTGGTTTAATGTCCAATAAAGTAAACTGAGTGCGAAACTTGGTCACAATCGCATTAATTGTTTGCTCACTTGGTCGATTATGTAGACCATAAATCGGACGTAAAGCGCGAAACACATTTCGAACCGAACACTGATTTTGGTAATAAAATTCAATGATTTGCAAGCGTTGCTCGTTAGTAAGTCTATTCATGATGAAATGTCAAAGCATACTGAGCATCTTTCTCTTTGACACCATGTCTGACATCCCGCGTGATCTGTCAAATACTAATGCATGAAAATCCTAACCTCAAAAAAATCACCCATTAGTAGAGGTCGGATAAACGTCATGTAAAGCGATCGTGTCACGTAAGGGTTAGAAAATTCTTTTCCATTCATCTTTTAACAAAACCTAATACAGAGTTGGCCTTGTGAATTATTTCGTCAATTTAAAGTAGAAATTTTAGTTCACGGTGACATAAAAGGCCGTAGACACAACTTAGAATTGATTCAATTAAAGTGCGCCCCACTGACTAGTAGCAATCAATGGTAACTTCGATTTTTAACCTTCCAAAAATGTATCAAACATTCTTAATTGAAATTAATTGATATTTTGTGTTTTTTTTTACTGATGTTCTTAGCTCTGTAGGGTATCCCAATAAGAGGTTTTATTTCAAATAGCCCAAAATTTGGACAGTTATCATTTATTTGACATTTGACGAATAAAAACTACGCAACTACTAAAATTGGAACAAGGTTCAATAACGCATTGCAATTGCTGAAATTCAACAATGAGAAATGAGACAAAAGCAATTTTCCAAGACAAAGTTTCCTGACCTTTTTATTTCTCGAAAAGTTCATCAAAAATGCCTACCGAGATTTTGTGATCAAACATCTTTAGAGTTTTTTTTATTTTGAGCCACGTGAGAGGATTAATTCTATGACAATGCTTCTAATCGATTCAATACCCTAAAGATTCTTTTCGATTAGTTAACGAGGACATGCAATAGATAAGTTGCGAATTGGCCATAGAAAATTTCATGAAAGAGGTAAGGTGCCGTAGCGGACAGTTTTTTAATTTCAAAACTGAACCTATTATTTCGAAACGATCTATTATCGACTACAAGCGCCTGTAAGAGTTTTTTAAGTTAAACCAATTAACAAAATTTAAGAAGCTAATCCATACATTTGTCTTCGTGAAATTGGGTTTGTTTTGCTATAAGCCTTATATTATTAGGAGAGAGTAACTTGTAATCCTACCATCAATCTTCTGCTACATCAAATCAGTTTTTCTTTTCGAAAAGGTTGTAGGGTAGCATTAATTCCAGGGGTCTTGGGTTTAATAGCTGACTGTACCACCTCAACTTTTTCTTCACAATTACTGCCTCTTGTCAGGAGTTACATTTTCCAAGAGTAATTCGTGTGCTTTCAGAAATTAGACCTTCAGATTCGACATAAGAACTGTCGGTCCCCTTCATTCCTGACATTACTCGCATACAGGAATGGTTGAGAGTTGTAAGTCAATAGGTCCTGGTACTCTACGAGCCGGTTTACATTTCGTCATTTAAACAACATGAACGTATTAGAATCTTCTATATGCTGTGATGAGCTTTTAATAAATTTATTATAAAACGTTTCGTTGCTTATTTAAAGAATTCGTGTGAATTTAACAAAACTCTCAACATCCAACTTGTTTTTGACACAAAAATCACAAAGTGTAAGCAACATTTGATATAAGTTCTATATTACGGTTCCTTAATAGAAAAATAGGCTATGAGAAAAACTCAACATCAATAGGAATTCTATTCCCTGAAGGTATTAATCTACATTCCTGAATGACCCGTTTCAAATAGGATGGACCAAAACAAATTTCAATAAAATTTCATATCTAGAGTGAACTTGAAATAAAAAATAGCCTCTACAAATCTACACCCTTGACAATATCCTGGAAGCAATAACATCAAAGCCTGAAATTCTCACATGAATACATTCTAATGTTCATCTCGTTAAAATTAATCATGCGTTCTTTATTGCAACAATAAACCAAGTAGTATACCATTATGTCTTTTTCTCTCTGCACAAACCAAAAAATATATATAATATAAAATCCCATTAAAACCAATCTTGTCCTTGAATACCAATAATTTCAGAACATTTACTAGAATATCCATTTGATCCCTCTTGCTTTTCCATTCCTGCCTCTTGAACAACTGTTTTGTTTGCCTTTAGGATTTTCTATATTTTTTTTCGCAGAGCCTATGTTTATGCTGATTTTAACTTTTAATCTTCAACATCACCCTCCCCATTTTAACATAGAAAACAATTTTCTAGGCTAGGCAAATAATATACACAAAAGAAAAAGAGACCAAGTACAAGTATACAAAAAAATAAAAGGCATCTTAACATGTTTTTCAAATAGCAAGCCAGGAAGGCAGGCAGGCAGGCAGGCAGCCATTTGTGCGGCTCCTCCAACCCTAGAATTATTACCCTATCGTTACTTTTAGCTTCGAATCGGACATTGAAACCAAATTATGTTGTACAACATGTTTAGGTACATAGAAATGAAGAAAAATAACAAAATAGAAAACCCGATACACTAGATATCTACTATAGCTCTTTTGACTATAGCTATATAGAAGAATGAGGTCTTGAAGAAGAAAGGGAAGCAAAGGTCCCTACTAACCTTCCTACCTAATGCAAGAAAAATTGTTGTTCTTAATCATGTTTCGGGCAATGAGCAAGAGTTTTTTTTGTCTTTAATAGAAAAAACCTCGAACCTAACGCCTCAACCCTCTTAACCTATCAACCTTGTGCCTTTAGTTAAATTTTGTTCTTTTCTATTGGTTTTTGCTCTGTAAGAGTAAACATGTCCTCTTTTTTTAATGTTGTTTTGGGTTTCTTTCCATCAACTTCTATGTTTTTTAGCATTCAATCTAACTGTATTTCTATGTTTTCTCATAGTCCAGGATTTAAAGTTTTAAAGGCAGAAGTGAAGAAGAGTACCAGTTCGTAGTTGAGAACAAAACATTGTCCACCCACCTGGAACAATTTTTGCAAGCTTCATGCTTCATAAAAATCCGTGTCCACGTCGATTTTTAGCGTATTTACATAAGTGAAGTCTTATGTACAGCAAAGTTTCTACCGCAACCTTTTTACCGTTATTTTAGGGATTATGCTTAAGCGAAATCGACAGTTGCGTTCCTCCTTTCAAAAAGTTCAACTGTAATATCGCCTTTCTAGAAATTCGCATCGATTTACCCTTGAGTCCATCTTCGTCGTACTGTAAAGAACAGAGATTTGTTTTTTAGCAGTACTACACGAATATGGAATGCCTTATAACTTCTCATCCGTGCCCATTTGTCAATTTGTGTGGAACACTACATCATTTAAATGACCACCACTCGAATTGTTGCTAGCATCGATTCTTTTGAGGTAATTTTCGACCACTTTTTGACACATATTTGACGGTACCTCAGCCATAACTTGACGAATGTTGGTATTTAAGTGCTCAAGAGTTAAAGGTTTATCTGCATAAACACGGTCTTTCTTTCGGTAGCCTCACAAAAAAAAGCCCAGCGGAGTCAAATCGCAAGATCTTAGTGGCCAGCTGATATCGCCACAACGCGACGAGAAATAACGCGGCCATAAAATGTCTCTTGCAATAAAGCCATATTCGCTCGAGTTTTTTGGCATATGGCACCGTCTTGTTGAAACCACATATTCTCCAAATCGTATTCTTCAATAGCAGGAAAAAAAAATCGGTTATCATAATGACCATAACGCTCTGAATTGATGGTGACAGTCGCGGATGTACTTTTTGTGGATGTAGTGGCTTAAAGATTCTCATTACCCCAAATATGTGAGAAATGTGCTTCGTCGCTGAATAAAATTTTGTTCGAAAAATCGCCGTCCACCGCCTGTTGTTCCAGCACACAATAGCCGTATCTACGATATTATGAATGGTCAGCTGGCTTCAGTTTATGTTTGACCTGGACTTTATATGGATGTAGGTGTATATCCAAATGAAAAATACGAGAGCGACGAGGAATCGACCTATTCGGGTCTTCGGCAACGCTTTCACTTATAGCAGCTATATTTTTAGTGGAACGAGCGAAAGGATGATGCACGGGCCTTACAATATCTGTAACTAGTTTAGTCATTTCAAATTTCTTCACAATTTTGCCAATTGCTTGCGTAGTTGGACGATTATGCAAACCATAATCTCCTCTTAAAGCACGATACGTGGCTGTGGCAGAATCACAATTTATGTAGAAGGTTTTAACAATTTGTATGCGTTATGCGATAGTTAAGCAATCCATTTTCGTAAATGTCAGACTTTCAACTGAAAACAAAAAAAAAAAAGGTTTAACAACTTAGTTTGACAGATGTCAAATTCCAGCCCTATACTTTTGAAACCGCAAAATGGATAATCCTTTATATTTATAATCCCTTATATTTAAAGTCGATATCTCTACGGATTCTTGAGATATAGACGACGAAAAATAATATTCCGTCTTTCATGACTTCAACTTAAAGATTGCATTCTTTTGCTAGGACTTCAAATATTTTAGAATTACCAATAATTTGACTTTAAAATAAGATTCCAATAATTTTGTCCTGAAATTGTTTGAGGCTTCATGTTTTCTTTTGCATTCACTTGATTCAGTCTTTGCTTTAAAGTTCAGTCTTTAAACTATTTTGGAGTCCTTACAATCCTTATATGCACTTGAGTTGTAAAAGAACGCAATATTATTATGTATTGCATTCCGAAAAGTCCAACTAGAATAGAATTTATCATTTCATTCTTTTAACTTCAGAAATCCCTTCCCATTCTATTTTAAAGTTTTAAATAATGGAATCATAAAAAGCAGTCAAAAGACTTTAAATAAAAAGAATGCATTCTTTTATTTACTGTTTGTGGTCTTTGAAGTCTTTTAAAAGTCTTTTATATTTTTTGCATTCTTAAAGTCTTTTAAATGCATTCAAATCTTATTACTAAAAGAAGACTTTTCACTCCTTATGAAAGCCTTTCGACTACTGTAGAGCCGCGATTGAAAGTTATAGATTTCAAACAATTATTTTAAATCTCCACTTCTGTCTTGGCAAAATTTTGATTTTAAGTAGAGATTTAACTTTATAACTCTCAATCCCGACTTCACAGTAGTGAAAAGTCTTCAATTGGTAATAAGACTGCAAAGCAGTAAAAAGACTTCAAAACATTAAATGTAAAGAATGCAAAAGACTTTTAAAAGACTGCACGCAGTCCAAAAAGAATGCATTCTTTTGATTTGAATTCATTTAAATGGTTCAGATTAATTTTAAATAAATGGCTGCAAAATTGACGAGGACTTAAGTTTGAAAGTCACAGTACTCAGGTTAAATCAAAAGACTTTACAAAAACGTCTTTATATTCAATTGACTGCAATACTAAAAAGACTGTATTTTTGTACAGCTCTGATATGCACATGATTGCAAAATCTTCGAGTAAATACAAAGATTGCACAGGAGTGCAAAGACTACAAAAGAATGCAAATGCTTCAAGACTGCATTTGAATACAAAGAATTTTAGTGAATGCAAAAGAAAGAATAAAATCTCAAATTATTGCGAACAAAATTATTGCAATCTTTTTAAACTCAAAAATGATTGATGATTGCAATCCTTAGGTGAATAAATTTATCAATAAATCAATTATAATGATTACATTCTCAAAAGATTGCATTCTTTTACAAGCCTGCAAATGAACGTCAGGATTTTTCACTGAAAACAAATGGCATTTTCCATCTTAAAGCCCTTGGCAACTCTGGTTTGTCAATTTCCTGCATCTGTTTTAATATCGTAAATAAGAGAATTCAAAATTTCGAAAGAGAAATATCGTATAAATGAGCAGAGTTCTGATAAAAAAAGAGAACAATAAAAACAACATTAGAAAAATACCTTCTCGTTCTCGCTCTCTATTGATTCTCCTCCTAGAAAAGAAAAAAGTCAATAGGTAAGGTACCCAGAAAGAAGAAAGATAAAGATAAAAGAAGGCAGAGAACTTTATAATACGTTATACGATACCAATTGTGTAACTTATCTCGTAACATTACAAATAGAATTTACTTGTAATGAAATAAAGTACGCAAACAAAAATGGAAATGCCAGTCACATACTCACATGACTGAGTGAGAGAGAGTTAGTAAGAGAGAGAGGGAAACAATAAAAACGGTGTACGTGACTTGTGCTTGTGGGAAACTGAAAACAGGGAAATAAAATAAAAATGAAAAATAACAAAAGCCTGATGAAGATGATGATGAATAAAGAAAAAACACACAAAACAAATAAAAATGAAAAAAAAAACTGCTAGAAAATGGTATCTAAAACAGGGTTGTAGGGGGATGAGATGGGATGTGATGGTAAAACGTGCAACCAACGGATGAAAACCAAGAAACAAAGTCGTTGTCAAAATTTATTTGACAATTCCTTTTTTTCTGATAGAAAATCCGTTAGGGCTTTCGTAATGGGTTTGACTGAGAGTGAGTGCATATAAATATAACAAAATATTAGGGTACACAATAAACAATATACGTACAAAAATATGGGAGGAAGGTAGGTTAGTATACGAATACGGATACGGTACACGGACGGAATTGAATGAAAGGAAACATATAAAAAAGAGCAAAGGGTAGATGGTAATATGTACCCATAGCTAGATATATAGGGTGTACAAGGTTGATATTGGTGGTTTTTCTATAACCATTTGTCTTAACTGTCAGTAGACCGGAACCTGGAATTAATTTATGATAGATCTGTCACATTTAATCCAGGATATGAAAAATTAATGATACCTTCGAGTATGTACAATGTACATACAACGAATCTATTAAATGGTGCAGAATTGAAAAAATTTAATTTATAACTTTTGGTAAAGGTCAAGGGATGTACGAGTACAAACCTACAAAAGAATAAGGTAATGTAAAAATGTATCTTTGGAAAATAAAATGAGTAGTGATGGTTTTGAAAACATTTTTAAGAAGATATTTATAGGCAAACATGGTTAAACTTCCTTCTTTTGTGAATATTATGAGTTTGACACACGTCGGAATTTATCAACACTTAATATAGTGGTGACATATGACAACATTTTTCTGCGGGAGTTGTAAGTGGGCGACTTATAGAATGCATTGAAATTTGACAGATTGTTTTTGACAGTTTCAAATGAGGCAGAAGGTTTGTTTGTTTTGTTGACATCTTGTAAATAGGTAGGTACTCCTCTAGGTATTGACTTTTAGGATTTTATCAAAATCGGTACATTATGAAGTGTAAGTGGTTCCTTAAAAATATTTTGTTTTGTTTCAAGTGTTATGAGCAACTAGAGCATTTTTGATACTTTCAAATATGTTATATAATAATGATATGGACACCCATTCAAACTCAAAAGTGAATTTGGCAATTTTTCATCTTAAAGAAAAAATCTGCTGGCTTTTCAGGTAACTTCACTTGAAAGAACCTTTCATTAGATAAAACTGTTGATATCTGTAACACTTTCGCAACCCATTTCCGTCATTCATTTGATATTAGCCCTGAAGTTGTTGATAAAGTAGGTATATTTATATAATCTTCACTCCTTTTCGCAAATTAGCTGTAATCATATCCCTGTGCTACAGAGTACGGTCCTTGATCTTCTTTCCGTGTTGAATGATGAGATAACTGCTCAGCCGGTCCCAATGGTATTCCACCGATAGTGTTAAATAAGTGTAGAAATGCTTTAGCTGAACCCTGTACCACTTACGTTCATATTCAAACATTTCCTAAAAACAGGAAAGTTTCCCGGATAGACAGTCATAAATGTTTAAACGCTTTAGAACTGTGTATACACTGGCTTTTCTAAATCTTTTGTCCAAATTAGCCACGTTATTATTTTAAAGTTCTTTGTTTTCTACCCTTTTTCTTAGCTTGCATCACAGCTCACCTTGCGTATATTTTATTTAGTACATATTGACTTTCATCGAACTAACTATTGGGGATTTCCATGGGTAAAAGAAATCAACTTATTTTTGATCTAGATCTGTCAAAACAATTACCCCTGTTTTTGCACTCTATGGGACAAAATAAATTGATTTAGTTTTGAAATAAAAAACCATTTTAATCGTGTTCCATGCGCTTGGAAAAAAAATCAATTTTTGAAGGAAATAGATCGATTTAAATATGTACAGTAAATAATGGTTTGGAATCAAAAACGTCTTTATTTAATGTGTATTTCTCAAATATTTCATATTAAATGTTAATTATGTTTTGTATTCTGTGCGTGTGTTGGGCTATAATTGTATAATTTTGCTTAATAATAACTACCACATGCACTTATGATGGGTCTTTGATCGTAGTTTGACGCTTGCTTCAAGCTCACTACTTTTTGAAAATTCTGGGGAGTCATTCCGTAATTTTCAAAACGATTATCATTAACGATATCGTCAATAATTTGCTTCACGTAACTTTATCGCTATCGTCTCGTCAATCGTTTTTAGTAGTAGATCGTTCAGTATATTTCAAATACTATTATACTATGACTGAAATGTCAAAAAGAACTCAACGAAAGAAAATGCTTGTTCAATAACTTGAAAATGTTATTAAACTTGGTTTTTCTATATGGAAAATTTTGAAAATTTGCAAAAAATGTATTGTTAGTAAACATGGCAACTATTTTGTGATGTTTATTGTTATTGTTACTTTTTGTGTTTTCATTTGCTGCCGTCGACGATAAAACTATAATATCAAAATGTTTTGTTTATGTCTGATATTTTTGTAAATTAATAATTCTAATAATTATAATTTAGTGTATTCAAAAGTCAGTAACAGAAAATCAGCTGCAATATTAAACCCAACTCTGTCCAATGGAAGGAAGATAAGACTTCATTTTATATACAGGGGACACAAATATTTGTTGTTTCCAAAACTACTTTGGATTAGTGCTTTGTGCAAGGGCGATACTAAAAGCGATGCCTTTCCAACATACCAATGTTCCTCCGCCCCCAAAGTTTCAATGGTTACAGCAAATATTAATATGGAAGGTATATAGTATGAATGTAGAACGACAACCGTCTGACAAATTTATTGTTTCCAATATCATCATTATCATCATTATCCTCTTTTGCAATTCCAAGACTTTGAACAAAACTACAATTATTTTATATATTTAACAACAATTAAGAAAGATTACTTATGTACATACATAGGTGTTAGATGTTTTGTACATACAAAAATGCTTACATATGGGTTAGAATAGGTAGAAGGTCCGATAAATGTCTTAATTTTCTTCGTAACCGTATTATTTGTATTTTTTTGAGTTTTTATTTTATTTTGTAACAAAACTAAACTTCGCCGAAACATTTTTGCTTCAATTTGTTTTGGTTATCAATGGCAATTAATAGCAAACGATAGCTACTTAGCTATCGTGCAAACGCTATCGTTTTGACGATATCACTTTGACGATTATCGTCTTACGTGAAGTGAGACTATCGTCGAAACGATATCGTCTGACGATAATCATTTTACGTGAAGTGAGACTATTGTCGAAACGATATCGTCTGACGATAATCGTTTTACGGAATGACCCCCCTGAAGTGTTAAAAAAAAATAAGTTTTTAGGTAATCAAGAAGTCATTTTTAGAAGACGAAGCGATTTACTTCTTTAAAGATGGATCTAAATTCCATGACGGGATCGGTGGAGGCGTGTATTCCGACAGATTAAATCTGTGTCTCTCGTTTCGTTTTCCCAATCACTGTAACGTGTTCTAGGCAGAAGTCTAGCTTATCAAAGCAAAGAAGTTCTCTCTTAACTTAAAGAAAACGTGTTATCGACTATCGTACCGATATACGCATCTTCTCAGATAGTCAGCTGCCATAAGATACTCTGTGTCCATAAATTCAATAACAGCCCGAAAATGTCGATGGCAAAACCGTTCAACATTCACTTTATCTGAGTGCCGGGTAATAGAGACATTCTAGAAAACTGCAAAGCTGACTAACTGACTAAATTACAAAAAATGGACAAATTTCACCTTTATTGGGCAGAAAATCTAACATCTTTATACCCTTAGCTACTTGTTAACTTATGCTAAAGTTTAATACCATAAGGAAAGGGAACCACAAATGGACTAATACCATCAATGTTTGTCAACTAAACTAATTTGAACAATGCTTGATGCTAAACGCTCGAAGCAACTCATTTCTGTTGGTGAAAAGCACATTAGGACTGTTATAGGTATCTAATACGAAAGCATGCTTTTCGACTTTAAGCTCCTGCAAACGATTTATGCAGAAGCTGCATGGAAGAAGAAGAAGAGGAAATAGTGTCTCACCACTTCGAGACACCTAAAGAATAATACTAGTGATCTGAAAAATTCCGACATTTACTGTCTCAAAAGCTTCATAGCTAGAACCAAATGGTTTTGACAAGGAACGTAGATCTTTAGATCCATGTGGTATCACAACGGACCAACTACCTATTGGTCTAAGTGTGTTGGCTGTTCCGGTCAGCAGCCAACTTAAAGTTACATCAAAAAGCATACATCTCCAGTGTACGAGTATATTATATCAACGTACTTTATTTACACTTTATTTGTTTCGTTTTGTTAAAGTAACTAGATGTCATTGAATTATTGCCATGTACTATAGTGGATCTCTCTTAACAATGGAACAACTCGTTAAAATTAATTACAACTTACTTAGAAAGTAATGATTAAAACGTAGCTACTTTTCCCAAATTCCGCGATGGTTAGAAATCGACTAACTTTACAAGTAAAAGTATAAAGAAATTTAAAGTAAGTGTAAGCGTTACTGATGTCGTAAAGCTTGGGCATCATCGTAATTCACCGTCATTTCAAAATTTTACTGCTGCAAGTGCTAGTGTTGCTGATGATTCGAATGCATCGATTTCTCGGCGCTCACAGCAATTTTGGGTATCCTAAACCTTCTTTATTTTACGGCGATTGAAGATCAATTTTACCATAAATAGAAAATGCGGCTTCCTGCCGATGATATTTTAAGGGAAGGGGCTGCATCGATGAGGAATGACATGGAGAAACTGCCCACTTGTTAGTCACTGCATTAGAAATAAACTCTTAGGCAGACACTTCTTCGAAAATCTTGAAGAACTCGAAGACATTCCAGGAAACAGCCTAGGCTTTACTAAAAGGCTAGAAGAAAACAGTTTAGGCATCATAGGTTTTAATTATTTCTTTTTCTTTTAGGAAAGTTTAATAATTCAGGGTATCACAATGGATCTACATTGTTCTAAGTGTGGCGATAACGTCATCAATCACCAGCCAACCAACCTAACCCAACCTAAGACCAGTTTCTTTTTCGCTTAATTTTACGTTTTGGTAACTTCAATTGGCGATATAAACATGCAACCCAGCCTGCCTTCAAGTTCAAATGTTCAACTAGTTTACAAGTAACAACTGCATTATCATTACCAAATCTTGTTAAATTTTGTCAATAATTAAGGGTCAAAATATCTTTCTTGTACCATTTTCAAATGGTATACCTCAAGGTTACCACCTAACACCTGTGTTATACCTTCACGTTGGTATATGACACCATTCCGGTAGCAAACCAAAAGAAAGACAAACAAACAAAAAAACGAACAAAACCAAAGAGTAAACAAAACTCTCACACAACCTTGAACGTGCAAAATCTCAGGTTCTTCCTTTTTTTTTTTTTTGGTGTGTTAAATTGTGCAATGTCGAACATTTTATTTCACTCTCGCTCTAAAAGACTTTCAAACTATACAAAAATTGAAATCCATCAAACTGTTCCTCTTTTTCCCGAATTTCACATTTACCTTTAACTTTTTGAAACCCGGGTCGATAGCTGTGCTAACCACAAAAAAACAGAAAATAAAACAGGAACAAAGGGGAAGAAACACATAACAGACAGGTGGTTCGAAGCTCAATAACTACCTACTACAACAACAACTTATTCGATTTCCAAAAACAATACAAATACGATGCCCAAAAATAAAAACAAAATCCAACCAAAATATGGAAATGTGTAGGGTATAGGTTATAAGTATATAGTGGAAGAGGGTAGAGTGATGCTGAAGAAGAGAGTTAGTTGGTTTGAAAATCCCTTTCCGCTCTAATGATTTTCAATACCATGGTCAAAGCATTCAAATCCCTACCCGACACATCCTCTGGGTCCGGACTTCAGATGATGTTTTGGTGTAGAAGCCCTAACCATGCATGTTTGTTATTTGTATGTGATGCATTGAGAACGGATGCCCTGAATCTGGGCATCAGACAAACGGGGAAAGACCCCCATGAAAATATGTACATATATAGTATACCTTCTCACTTGCATTCATATTGCACTTCCTATAACTTCCTCTTTTGCATGTTCCATGTAAATAGGGATTCAACCAGGGATGTGAATGCTTTGTTCACAGTTTCTAATTAGAAAAATCAATTCTAAAAAAAAAACTAGTTTTTATTTTTGTAGGTCTGCAAAAATCTGTAAAACAATAACAAATGAAAATAATGGTGGATGGTAGAAGCTCAACTAATTAGCTTAAAGATTTCAGTTGTTTTTGACAGCTGTCACTCTGATTTAAAAAAATCAAGAACAAAAGTAAAATAAGAATACGTTTTGTATTGTTATATTAAGCTCAAACCAGTCATTTTTGTAATAAAAAGTTGTTTCATTTTGATATTAAAAAGAGGGTGGAATGCGACCCACACTCATAACTTCTTACCGTGCCCGTCTGTTGGTTTTTCTTAAACTTAAAAATATATTAATAACAATATTATGTGTGAGATAATAAAATTTGAAGTCGAAAACCATATATTATCAGTTCTTTGTTGCTTTTGTAGGTTTCCGTGTTTTGTAAAAAAATTGTCAATTGAATTTTTTTTAAAACATCAACATCAACTAAACGTAAGCAACAAAATTGTATATATGATAAAATAAGTTTGATTTCAATATCCTGACATTTTGAGTCGAAAACCAATTGTTATCAATTTTAGAAGCATTTTTCGAAATTTTTTATTATATTTCTTATAAAACAAAATACCGGTTGGATTTTTCGAATAACATTATCTTACGTGAACAACAAAATTTAATGAAATAATTTTTAAGTCAATAACTTCATCTATTTTCGAAATATACGAATCAGACAAGTTTTTACCATTTTTCGTAGTTTTTTTTTGCAGAAACTTATTTTTTGATAAAAAAATTGCAAAAAAATATTGTAAAAAATAAAATTAGTTTCAAGGCAATATCTTAAATTAAAAAAAAAAATTCGAGTCAAAAACCAATTTTACCAACTTTTAGTAGTGTTTTTAAGGTTTCTTGTAAAAAAATGCTCTCAAAATTTTACTAGAAGTCAAAAACGTTATTCTTCGTCACATAAAATTATTTTAAAGCTTATATCATTTTTGCATCGTAAAATATTTGAAGTGACAAATATTTTTTTTTCATTTACAAATAAATTAATTGATTTTTTTTCAAAATTATGCTAATTTGCTGTAGTAAAAAAACCACACACTCGATTTTTTTGGAAAGTCCTTTCTGAATCTTCCGATTTTATTATCTGTAAAACAAATTAATTTGAAGTCGATATCTATTCTGGTTCTTGAGATATGGACGATGAGTATTTTTTAAGAGAAATCAATAGATGTTTACTTTATTGTAAAAAAGAAGGTATGGTATCAACAATGGAAAACGATATAAGCGAAACAGCTACGGTCCCGGCACCATATCCTTTTTATGAGAACTTCTATGACCAATTTGAAATTTGGCAATTCGATGTTTAAAACCTTCAATCGATTGTGGAGCATTGGCATAGAACGTATCTTTCAAGTGACTACTAAGACAAAAGTCTAAAGGCGTGTTAAATCACAATATCTCAGTAAAATCACAATATATTAGTGGCGATTCCACATCAATATCTTCATAGCCCAGTAGAGTGCAACCATGGAAAAGGGGCGCATCACATTTACTCTAGTGGATAATGCGCCTCGTCAGAGACTCCGCTGTAAAGTGCGCACCGAAGACGCTATTGGCGCTGTGGAGCAGAATATTGAAGAGTATTTTCTGTGGGGTTTTGTGAAGTCGTTTCTCTACGGAGATAAGCCCGATACGATTTACGCCTTGGAAAATAATATTCGTTGATAGGCGTTTTATTTGTTCTTAAAAACCACACATTCTAAAAACACCCTTTGCTTTGTTATGTACTTTGTGGAAAAGCTGGGGAATTATTCAACACTACGAACTTACAGTCCCAGTGCTCTCAGTTATTTTTTTTAACGACACACACGGTTTCGATTTTTCACTTAAGTAATTTTTTCCAACAGTTTAAATTTTTGCAGTAGTTTCAGTTTTTACGACATATAAGGTGCTTCACAAACTATAGAAAAGTGCTTTCCAAAATTTGTACCTTCCATTTTTCTTGTAAACCATTACAATTTTAATGCGTTGTTGAAGCGTATTAGTAATGGCGTAGTTTTGTAGTTTTTGAAATAGTAGGTATACTTATGTTTCGACTCTTTAAAACTAGACATTCCTTTCTGCGAGATAAAGGAGGATTACTGTTCTGGTTTCCTTACTTCAAATTACATATCTTCATAAAAGAATTGTTATCTCTGCTAGGTAACCAAACTTCAATATATTTAATATCCTGCTGTGCATTAGGTACTTATTTAATACTTTAATCCATGATTCAAGCATTTTTAATAAATACAATATTAAATAAAACATAAAAGAATTGAAAACTAATGCTCAGCTCATCTGTTAAGGTCGTTCGTCCTTCAATCCTTAAGTTTCAAAAAAAATAACACACATGTTCTTAAATTACCCTTGCGCTTGCCACAAATAAGCAAACATAAAAGTTACCAAAACAACAACAACAAAAATAAAGAAATATATCAAAATAAAGGAACCAAGCAACCAAAACTCATTCATTGCAAAAATATAAATGCAACTCTGTGATGTGATGGTGGTGACGATGGCGAAATATACACAACACACTCCACCTCTAGCCCGCACGCTTACACACACACACACACACACACAATTTTAATGTGTCCTGAATAATTGCCTGCCATCATCACAAAAGGACGTATGTTGCTCTATGCTTCTGCATTTTGGTATTTCGTCCTCGTCTGGCCAAAGAACCCTTTTTCTACATCCCTTAATCCATTCAGACACATTCTGTCAGATGCAATGAATATATGTATGCAGCAGCAGCAGCAGCAGGCAGGCAGGCAGTACCTTACCTCTATATAGTCAGCAACAGAGAGGAAGCATCATCACCATTATATCACATCACATCGACCGACCGACATCACACCAGCCACAGCCTCGGCCTAACGCCTGAGCTAGCGACCAGCTCTATAATAACGATAGAGAGAGGGCTCGAATCTGCTTGGCGCTGGCTGTAGCTGTATTAGTTTATGTTTTTTGAAGAGAGTAAGATATGAACCCCGAGTACAGTTAGCGACATTTTATCAGACGGTCGGTGGTGTGTTTAATTTTTCTATGACACTTAGTCATTAAATGACATAGGTACCCTTGCAGGACAAATTTTCCAGCTGATAAAATATTGACAATTATCTATAAAGAACACATGACACGATGACATGTTTTCTAATTATGCTTCAGAGACTCAAATTTAACATTACAACACGATTCAAAACTGCATTTTACGGAAATATTTGAAATGACAACTCAACTAATTTGAAAATTCTCAGGGGTTGAAACGGCAAAGGTGATAAAAGTGATTGTCTAAACGACAATGATGAACACATGTGATAATCACAAGAGCGTAACTTATTTTTATTGTTGATGAGTCAACCTGACCTTTTCCGCAAGTACCGTGAAATAAAGCCAGATGAAATAAGATCCACTTTCAAAAATTCGCATTAATGCACTTAATAAAAGTGAAAAACACCAATTTTCAGCAGTTGGTCATATCGACTTTTGAGAAAGCGAAATAAGGCCAAATTATTTCGAGAAAAAATAAGACCAACTTATTTTTCCGGTGAGTATAAATAGCATTTAGACTTTATTTCACCTTGTTATTAATAATAGTGTAAAAAGACTAACGGCTGAAAATTGTCTTTATTGCATTTTAGAAAATTAAAATAAGGTCAGTTCTTAAAATTGGGCCTTATTTCACAGCATCTTTCTTGTGCATACACTCCCGAATATAATTTTTTCTAGCAAAATTAAATGAGGAATTTTTTTTATTCCTATTTGGTAAGTTTCAAAAATCGACGTCATAATTTCACTCGTAAACTGCGAGACAGGTGTCGTGAAACATACCCAAGTGAAATAAGACCGACTTTTTAAAATTGACCTTATTGCACAAAGGTTAAAAAACTCCAATTTCCAGCAGTTGAACATATCAACCTTTGACAATGTGAAATAAGTCCAAATTATTTTGAGAAATAAGACCAACTTATTTTTAATGTCTTAATGCACAATTTTCAGCAGTTGGTCATAACAACCTTTGACAAACTGCAATAAGGCCAAATTAAATTGAGAAACAAAACCTACATATTTGAACTATTGAAATTATTTTGGCTTCATTTCACCTTGTTAATAATAATAGCAAGGCCAACTGCTGAAAATTGTCCTTATTGCACTTTAGAAAGGTGAAAAACACCAATTTGAAGCAATTGGACATTGATAAAGTCAAATAAGGGCAAATTATATTGAGAAATAAGAGCAACTTATTTTTACAGTTAGGTATATTAACCAATTTTTTATTATTTAACATTGTTAAAAATTATAGTGTAATAAGACCAACTGCTGAAAATTGGATTAAGTGTCCTTTTCAAAAGTGAAATAAAGTCAGTTCTTGAAAGTTGACCTTACTTCAGGGCACCTTTCACGCTAAAATTATTTTTTCGGAAAAATTAAATGGAGAAGTTTTGTATTATACCTACTATATGATAACTTTAAGTTTCAAAAGTCAAACGTCAAAATTTCAATCGGCAACTGCGTATTTGTTTACTTACTAAGGTCTTCAGACCTACAAAGTCCGTGAATGTTTCCTATCGGGAAATATTTGCATTAACTGCACTTACGCGCCAGTGCGGTTTCCGGCGAAGTGTTTGAGGTCGCTCCATCTCTTTCCCAATCTCGAAGATTTCTTTTAAAGTGCTATATGTCCAACTGCTGAAAATGGTCTTATTTCATTTTTGTAAAGTCTCATTTCACTTTGCTTTATTTCACGGCACCTTCCTCCTCGACTATTCTGCTACGCATGCTTCTCGGTTCCCCGACTTTTCTGGATTCTTGAGTGAGTGGATTCCACTGCATTCTCTGACCTGCGATGCAGGAAGCATGTGTCCAATCCATTGCCAATAACGCCTTATAATAGTGTCAATATGTTTCTGACCCATTTTTCTATACAATTCTCTGCTGGAAATACGATTGAGCCAGGAAACCTTTTGTAGATATCTATTAATGATGGTTTGCAGTTTCCTAGCGGTAGTTAATGTTGATTTTCCTGCTGTTGCATCCACATAACAGTTACTGATTCAACGTTTAAAAGTGACCGTTGTAACTCGTAGTGGTCAAGTTGAGAGAGTTATTCTTCCAAACATTGAAGAACGAAAGGGCTAATAATATCTTGGTCGGTTGCTTCTTGAGGAATGTTTAATCAGAGAAGAAGATTGTTGGATTCCGTGATTAAATATCTTAGTTTTTCCCGTATTGATTAATTGAGTCCCAAGATTTTGTTTTCTCTTTCCACCCTTATTATTAATTAATGAAGATCCACGATCCTATAAGAAAGCAAGCATAAATTGTCTGCGTAGGCTAGATGTTCGAGGTAATTTGTTGATTTTAGCCCACATTGTGAAGGCTGTATAGTATTTAAGCTGCTTCAAACTCTTGAACCCATCAGACGTCGTCTTTTCTTAAACCCATCAGACGTCGTCTTTCTAATACCAATGATTTTTTTCGGATTACCCTTTCTCCAGAAAGAAATTCAAAAGTCTACAAAATTTGAGACAAGTTATCTTAAAACATTTTGCCCGATCTGTTAACAAGGATTGATCAAATAATTTTAGCTTTGTTATAATAAGAATTATTAAAAATATCCAAAGTTCTTTAAACTAATGTTTCTTTTTTTCTTTTACTTTCAGGTAAGTTGCAATTAAAATCATAAAAACCAAAACGTTTAGTAAGTATAGCAAGTTTATGATACGAGTAGAATGTCCTTCCAATATTCTTGAGAACCGGTATGGCGTGATGTTTAGTGCGCAGTACAGACGTCTTGAGTTCAATCTCTTATTCTGCCTCTTGACAGGAATCGACAAATCCTCCAATAGTAATTCTTGTCATGAAAAGTGCTTTCTGAAATAAGCCGTTCGGATTCGGCTTAAAACTGTAGGTCCCCTCTATCCATGACAACATTACTAGCACACATGAATGGTTGAGAGTTGTAAGTCACTAGGCAGTGGCTGTATATTTATTTTACATTCCAATGTTCTGGAATTCAAAACGTTATATCTTAGCTTAAATAGGGTCCCAAAAACTAAATGCGCTCCTCTAATAATCTGAATTGCAAAACTGTCTTGATTAATTTAATGTAGATAACTACTTGAAGCAAGTAGGATTACTGATGTTTGGAATTCAAGTTTCCAGATATTCAATCAGCAAAAATTAAAAATTTCAAAAAGTGTCGATGAACTTTTACAAATATTTTCAGCAAACATTTCAAAAAGTGCCAATGAACTTTTAAGTAAATATTCAAAAATTGATGTTTATACACATGAAAAAAATTTACTTATTTCAAAAAACAAAGAACAATAAATTATTATTGTATGCATATGTACATAGTACATATTTGTAAATATTATTATTATTTCTCGAGACTGTCAAAATCACACGTTTATTGTGACTATAAAATGACTTGTGTTTGTTCTTTAACCAGCTGCCCAAGTGGAGCTATAAAAAACAAAATAGCAAAGCTAAGTCAAAAATTCTTGCTCTTATAGTTGAATTAGCATACATCTAAATATCATATCATATTACTGAGTTTCTTCAAACATACTTTTAGAAGGGGTTTGAGTCTAAATCTATTTCACAAATTTGATTTAGATGACAATTATAATGACAAAATAATGATTTTTTGACATCTAAATGAGATTTTTGAAAAAAAAAAACTTAAAAATTGAAACACTTTCAGAATTAGTTTTGCCGTAAACTAGTTTGGAAGAAACTCAATAATACGGCTGTGAGTTTTATACATTTTTTGGATTTTATTGAAGGAAAATACATAAAAGCTACAAACCTCTATGACAACTCCAAAATTAGATTAAACTAAAATACTCATTCCACCAATTTTCTAAGATGTAAATAGACAGATTAAAAGACTTTCGGGACTTAATTTTCTCCCATCTGATTTCTGTAATTAAAATCTCGTGATAATCCTATGTTACAATATTTGCCTGTTGAACATCACAAGTAAACAAAATTTTTTGCTATCGTAGAAATATATTCCAATTTTTATTTTGAGCAACAACTATCAAAAATAATAAAACGCTGAATGTACAATACAAATGTCAAATTTTAAATTACGGGTTTTATACTTTAAATGAGTGTTGCTAATTGAAAAGAAGTGCTTTAGACAAAAATGTTTATTTTTCAGCTGGTCGAAATTGTAAAAGCAAAAACAAGAATAAAATATGAAAACATTCCATAAGAAATAACTTATGATAGTGAATATTTGTATTTTTTTATCAGTATTTCAACTAGAACTTTTGCTGGAGTTTTCATATTAAGGACCTGAAAATTAAATTGCATGTGCTTTTTAAAATCTCTACCACTTTCTTTTCAATTAGCTGTCAGAAGTTATTTCGAATAAATTGTAAGAGGTCAATAAAATTACTACCAACCGTGTAAACAGGCAACTTAAAAATGGACTCATTTGGAAATAATTCTGCCCTATCCTTCTATCCGAATTCGAATGAACATTTTGATTCAAGTGAATTTTTCAATACATTTTCCTAAGATTATTATCATAAGCTTTTATATTTTTCAAATGCTACTCCATTTGGTAGACTTATTATGTACATATGTACCTTAAATCGAAGTTTTTTACAATTTTCGGATCGATCTGAGAAATAGCAGAAACAGATTTTCAAGCAAAAGTTTAACAGAATAGGGTTGATTTTCTGACAGTACAAAAATTGTTTTATGTTTAAAAAAAAGTGCATCTTATTATTGTTTCCTTGTCAGAAACGTCGGACAACAACAATTTATTGCAAGAATATCATCTAGAGTAAAAGTGTTGGTCAGATTTCTGACAATTAATTGTTTTTCATTAAACTGTTGCTTAAGTTTGGCATAGGGCCGGAAGTCTCTTACTTTGTTTTTTAGGAATTTAATTCATTTTTTCTAAAGCGTTATAATGCAATCAAATGAAATAAACCCAAAAACAGCAAATTCATGAAAGAGTATAGGGTATTTTTAGTATTTCCTGTTCTGTCCAAATTTTTCAATTTGCATTTGTCCAAACTTTTTAATTTGCATTTGTCCAATTTTTTCAATTTGAAATATTTTAAAAACTATTATATCGGTTTGAAATATTATCAAAACATTTATGAATGGAATTACTTCGTTCATATGGCCGATTCGTTTGACTCAATTTTCGATGATTCGGTCACACATTTCAGCTAAAAGTTGGTTTTCGATCAATGTTGGCTCTGAGCTTTTCAAACGTTCGTCGACTTGTTGGCATAAACCAACGACCTAACGTAGCCCCAAAGAAAATAGTCTACGAGATGTTGAATCGTACGAACGGGTGGCCAATTGATTGGCCAATTTCTTGAGATAACACGATCATCAATCTTACTTCTCAAAAAATCGATTGTAAGGTGTGTTGGCTTGTGGCAGCATTATGTTGGAACTACATGTCTCCAAGTCCATATTTTCCAGTTTGGGCTAAAAATAGTCGGCCATCATGGGGCAATAACGGTGGTTGTTCACAGTAACGTGACGACGTTATCTTCGGCGAAAAGATATGGTCCAGATTTATAAAGCAAATATGAATTTTCACCCGACCAGTAACGAAAATGTTGCTTATTGACAAACTCAATGAGACAAGAATGAGATGAAGATGATTTTGCGATGAAATTCATTATCTTGACACAGCTTCTCCAGAACCCAATTGGACAAAGTAGGTTTTTTCAAATGGTGTATCGGCTTCAATTCTCGAGTCAGCTTGATCTTGTTTGGGTGTAAACCAAAATCCCTACGCAAAATACGTCATAATGTGGTTTGAGTAGTTCTTGAGAACGTTGAGTCGTTTGCTATGGACGTCACAACGAACGGTAGCAATCTTTTTGACACTTCGACCAACCCGTTGTCTCACTGAAACGGAATCATCATCATCACACATTATTGTGACGAGAATTACGACCGAAAATTGGAGCTAACTATCTTAAAGATGCGATCACCGACTCCGAATTTCGGTAGAACTTTTTTATAATTTACAGACGTTGATACCTCGTTTTCTATAAAATAAAATTAGAAGGCGCAACAGTCCGTAAAGAACAAGGGTCATTCCTGTGTGCGAGCCATTTCGGGAATATAGGGACCTACAGTTTTTATGCCGAATCCAGACTGCTAATTTAAGAAAGCATTTTTTATGGCAAGAATTACTCTTAGAGATTTTTTCTATTCTTCGCAAGAAGCCTTACCAGTGAAAATAACTTTTAGGCGGCAAAAACAGGGATTGAACCCAAGACCTCTAGCTTGACAGTCCTACGCACTAACCACCACCACCACGGGTACTCTAGTTTAATATACCGTGTTGGCAATGTTGAGCTTACTGAATGAATTGATAATGACAGTTCGATGATTAGTTAATGGGTGCGTTCACAAATTAAGTTCAAAGTTGTCATATTTGAAAACCCGATATGTGCAAATTATGCTAATTAATTCCATTCAATGTACATGTTTTAAACTTGTACACAAATAATACACGGCTCTTAGTAATTATTTCGGATCAATGTTCCCCGGATTTATTTTTTTATTTGTAAAGAAAACCCCTACTTAAAATAGGTATAACTTTCAGTATTTTACTTGCGAAAGAAAAAACCCTTAACAAAAATTTGAGAAATACATAGAACGAGTAAACAGAAAAAATAATAGAAATAACCCTTATTTGAATAACCACATAATAATTACCAACTTGTAAAGGTAGGGCTACTATGACACATTCTAAAATTTTTAAATTCCAACTGAAAATGGAAAATTTATCATTTTGGCAGAATGATTGTAGATATTGTAATGAGTTTTAAACATTTCAAATGAATAAGAAAATAATAATTATATTGTGGCTTTATAAATTATTCATAGACAAAAATAATTGTCCCAACTTCAAAGACTTGCAATAAGACCTATACTAATGACGTTGTAGGTTTTTTTCTTCGTCTAACTCGACATCTTTGTAATCTAAAAGTTTTAACAGTGTTAATGGTGTATTTATTAGTGAGTGATGAATTTCTCAACAGTTTGCCTTTAATTGGCCTCAAGGGAATTCTTTATAATTTTTACATAAAATGTTACTTTTTTTTTAAATAGATGAATTACATTTTTTGTCGCTTACTGTTTTGAGTTCGTTGTTTGTTTTGCTTTCAAGCTTCAGTCGGTTTTTTGTTGAATATTTTGACTGGAATCATTATTGTTATTCCTTTTCCTATAAATATTCCACATGCATTTCACAATGCAAAGCACATGAGTATATTGTTAAGTTTCCCCGAACTGAACCAACAGGAACACACTACACTACACAGGCAAGAAGGAAGGAGCACAAGCTCAGAGTTACATATATTGAACCGCATCCTCCTCGTCATCATCTTCATCATCATCATTGTGTCGTTGTATCGTATACGTATACTTTTTCGTCTTCATGCCGGGATGGTGCCGGGCCCCGTAGTCGTCATCGTCGTCGGTCGGTCCTTGCACTCTATCCATGTGGACATAATATATTATACCGTCTGGCTGATGCTGCTGCTTCTGCTGTTGCTTTTGTTTTTGTTGGTGTTGCTGGCATTGCTTCTGCTGGTGCTGCTACTTCTATAGCTTGGATTCCCTAACTCAATTTATTTTTACTCCTTCATGATTCTTCTTTCTATCTAAAAATATATATTATATGCTATATAGAAACAACGGAAGAAAAGGAACTATACGAGTACGAAATGAAGTGAGGGCTTCCTTTCCTATACCTATGTATGTATTGAAAAGAAAAGGGAAAGGTATGAGCTGTAGTAGTACCTGTTCCGCTCCGCTCTACTCTCCTCTGGTTTTGCTACTCTGATGGTTGTTGATGCGACTCTACTTGTGTTGCAACAACTGCTTTCGCATTTAACGTTGTTGAATCAAGCAATGGCCTGGCATTGTACAATGCACAGACACAGAACATGCATCATAACCATAAGTAGCACATGGTGTAGTTTTATTGAAAATGTATCTCTTAAGGCACGACTTTTTTAAGGGGCGCAGCTTGTACTACGAAATTTATAAACAAAACTTTCAACTTAAGTTTTACCAAAATCAAATATTCAGATGGATTATAGAATGCGGCGAGTAGGTGGCGTAACGAAAATAATCAAATGTCAATTTTGACGTATGATTAGTAATACAAATGTCAAGAATCCATTCTTCTCATCCAACTCATTCAATTGTCGGTTTCTGTAATGAATAAATGTGATTTTAAACAATTTATAAACCTTAATTTTGTATTCTGTAAATTGTAAACAAAAAGATAGAAATATAGCTTAAGTTAATAAAATTAGATTTGTCATTGCCAAAATAAGAGACATTTAAGAAAACATATTGTTTGTCGCGAATTGCAACCTAATTCTATCGAAGTGTCAAACTTAATTCCCGTTCCACATACAATCCACACTTCAACAAATAAAATGTTTGCGCAAGTCTTAACCTAAAAATTTCATTTTAGTCTTTGTTATTGTTTTACATCTATAATGACGAATAAAAACAAGCTATGTGAAAGAAATGTCATATCATAATGGACGAATATTCGTTCATTCGTTGGTCGTTTCGTTGGTCACTCTCATGCGAATAGTCCTTTTAGTGACATTTAATCGCCAATCAAATGTCAATAGGTGTTATTTGACTGTTCATCAACTTATGAAGTTGTCGAATATGTCATACGTAGATGACAAGTTGTGTTAAAAGTTTACATAGATCTGTCAAATTGATTTCAGATCAATGCAAAAATCAAAATTGTATGCCCATTGGAAAAACAATATTATCAAAATCGTTTTTGACAGATGCAAATCTATAATAAATCGATTTTTTTGTTACTATCGGATGTTGTTGTCTAACATGCGAACAATGGAAAATTAATTGATTGATTTTGGATTTGAATACTTATAAACAGGGTTTTCCAATAAAAACTTAATTTTTATATTAAAAAATCGAGAACAATGGAAAACTATATCCTCTGCATGAAATTTTCCATGACTAATTCGAACATTTTTTGCTGCGCGATTGGAGAGCATTGACATAGACCTAATCTTTCACGTAAATAATAAAATAAAATAGGTGGCGCAACAGTCCATTAAAAACTTGGGCCTAGTGACTTAAAATTCTCAACCATTCCTGTGTGCGAGTAATATTGTCAGGGATGTAGGGGAATCCGAACAGCTAATTTGAGAATGTAGTTTTCATGACAAGACTTACTCTTGGAAGAAGACATTAAACCCCAAACCATAACGACCTCCTTTGCCGAGCTTTACATTGCCACATTAATATTTGGGTAAGAACTCTGTATTTGGCCCTTTAAACGTATGCCTTCCTATCCGGTCCTTGAAGGTTGAATTTAAATTTCGTCTGTGGAAATTACCGTATCCCAAACGTTTCATCATTGTTAAAACGGTCTCAAGCACTTCTTTCATAAAAATCGACATACCTGAGTATTCTTCGATTTGTTTCGGCATTGCTCTTTTTGTTTATACATTTGTTTGTTTCTTTAGCTATTTGAGGGGCACTTAAGGTCGAATCTTCCTTTACTATGCTTACTATACTCATCTTCTGTGGCTGTCAGTAAATATTTTATTTGGGGCTTCCCTTCTTTGACGACGATTCGATTTTCACGGTCATATCGCTCAATGATGTACTGCACGGTTGAAGATTTAACCTTAACCATTTCATCAATTTTTCTTTAGCTAATCGTAGCTTTGTAGTGTTTAATAAATAACTAGGGTCTTTCTAAGCTTTTACTAAGACCCGTTTGCGAAAACAGAAACTTTTGACGTATTTTGTCTACAAAATGTAAGCTTTTAGGCAAATAAAAACTCTGAATCATTTAAGCTGAAAGCCACTGTAGGTTTATATAATAAAATTATTAAAATGGACAAGTCTTGTTAAAAATTTAGTCAAGTTAATTCCCGTGGCTTCAAAGAAAAAAAACTAAATGTTTTGAATTACATATCTCGGTGGCCAACGACCTCTTCGTAGCTATTGAACAAGTTCACCATTTTTGTAGTTAATTTTAGCAATTTTAAAGCTGGAAGAATGCTAACGAATTACTGGATCCAAGTGACATCTGTTGAAATGGCAGGCTATTCAAGATATTGGAAAACTCGATACATCAAAAATATTTTCTTAAATAGGTTTTTGGCCCATAGGTAAGTACATGTTTTTCTCCTTTTACAAAGATTTGCATAAATCGTTCAATAATGCAATTCAAAAGAAACATGAAGGGAAATACAAACCCTTAATCCGCTCCTGATTGAATTGCTTAGGTTTAGCCAGGGTTGTTAATCTTAGTCCTTATGAATTATAAAAACGAAAAAAAAGGAAGAGACGGCTCTTTCTCTCTCTATCTCTTGTTAGATGAGAAAGATGACGATGATGATTATTTTCAATTTAGTTTCGTCCTGCTTGAGTAGATTGTCCAGGACTACAGGAAGCTATATCACAGAACAATAGAAGGTTGAAATCGTAGAAACGGTAATTTGATGACTCTTCTTGTTGATGGTTGATGTTGATTCCATTGCTTGAATGCTATGCCATTGCAATTGTGAACATTCACATACAAATAATTCTAACTATATCAACATTTTATCCTTTTTCCATTATGTGTTCCTATGTACCTGCATATGTATGTATATGTGTAATGTATGGATCGATATTTAGAGTTGCACCTCTCTTTATTATTATTATTGCTGGACGGTTGGTTGGATTCAGATGGTTGGTTGATTGCTTGATAAAAATCATCCTCTTTGATTTTGCTATACAAGTGCTCACCTAAGCTTCTATTGCCTTAAAAACTATATTCAAACAAAAATGGAGTAGGCATTTATGCATTAGTTACACTACAGGGTTGTTTGTGGTTTAGTCGTAAGAGCAGGAAGGATTTGAAATCCTCTATTTCGATTTATTTTAATCTAATTTGTGTGTAATTTTGTTTGGTAATTAACTTCGGGTTTTTGGGAGGAAAGAAAGTTTTATTTTTTGTTGAGGTAGGTTTTCAAAACTTTAAAAATTTTCTACAAATTACGATTTTTAAAGAATATTTTTTTGCCCACAAAATTTTGTATAAGGTTTTCATAAAAGGGGGGTCGTTTTTGAAATTATATGATACAAGTTTTATACCTATGAGATATCCACAAGGAGTTTGTGATCATTGACCTAGAACGATCACCTGTCATAAGGGGCCGTTCATAAAATACGTCACGCTAAAATCAGCCTTTTCTGACCCCCTCCCCCCATTGTCACGCTGTGTCACGCTTTCTGTGACCCCCCCTAGAAATATTTCGTCACAAAAACGAAGTTTCTGCGAAGACGCAGATATTGCGCTCACCAAAAGTTGTCTTCAATAAATTGATTTCATTGGTGCGTCGAGCAAACCGAACCATTATTTTTGTTGTAAATTTGGACGATTATCAAACATAGTTCAGGAGTAAGTCTATTTATTTAGCAAAATGGCAAACTAAACTGAGAATACATCAAGTGACAGCTGTCATAAAGACCAAATCCAAAAAAAAAATTATTGACATTAAAAAACAAGCGTATAAAAAAGTAACCGTTATTTATTTTGAAATTTCAAACCAAACTGAGAATAAATCTAGTGACAGCTGTCAAAAATAACTACATACTCCGAAAAAATTATTGCCAGTCGTCTTAGAAAAACAAACGTTAGTTTGGACTTCTCCCTCAAATTTGAGAAAACAATAACACTCAAAAGACCGGCCGCTTCAAAAAAATTAGCAACATGCGATTGTTAACCGTAATTTTCATTTAGTCAATGTTGTTTTTTTTAATGTGTCTAGAACTCAAGGATTATTTGCGTAATCAAGGTTTTTTGCGTAGACCTAAAGAAAAAAAATGATTGGCCTCATTTTGTCCTTGTTATGATCTTTAATTACCGGCCAAAGTAGGTCGGTATTCATTCAATTGTTGCGAACGCCTTTTAATCTAAATATATTCGTCTGAGTGTTCATTACTATAATGCTTTTGCTTGCCTTACGATATGACATCAGTAATGTCTTCAATCCTTCGAATTTCTTTAGAATTTGACAGATTGCTTGCAAAATCACTGGATCTCGTAAGGGGCGAAAAGGGGCTTCGTTTGAAACACCACTTTTGTAATAAATCTTAATAATTTTGACGCGTTATCCGATTGAACTAATTTTTTGACAGCTGACTTTGACAGGTTTACATTTAGGTTTGACATTTAGTCAGCGCTGCAAACTTCAAACCACTAATTTGAAAACTATTTTCTTTTTGCTAATTCTAAGCAAGTTCAACTATCAAGTATATTATTTTTTAAAAATAAAATAAAAACATAACATGCAAAGGTTAACTTTCATCTAAAAATAAACAAACAATAAATTAAACGACAGATGACACATTAAAAAATTAAAAAAAAAAAACAACTCACGAGATATCGCAACTTGAAGAAAAAAAAACATAATTTTGAAGTTCTAGTCTCACTCAGGGCGGCACGGCACGCTAGACAATCAACCCAAGCAGTCTGGGAAAAAATATAGTATTTTCGCTTTGCGTGGGAATCTATTAATAACACATAAAACATTAAAAGAAATAAAAGAAAAGAACTTGTATTGAAAAATGATTCATTGTTTTTTGTTTTGCGAAATGACGAGTATTATTTTTGTATGAATCAATATGATCGATACTACATTGTTTTTGATATGTACATGATAGTTTTTATTTCTTTACAATTAATCTCAAAGAACAGCTATTTCTAAGTAGGATTTTTAATTAATGGATTTCTTGATTGTCGACAGAATGACAGTTCCTTTTTTGAAAGAAAGAAAACATTTGTTTTGAGGATTATTTCAAAAACGAAATCAAAACAATTCCCGGGGAACGGATTTCTATCCTGAATTACCAATGGAAAAGAAATTTGACAGCTGATCTTGTGATTATGACATAAACTTCAAACAGAAACTGTCATTCATTGTGATTTACACTTGGAGACTCTTAATGTTCATTCTTCTTTGAAATTGCATTCACATAATCGCACATTGAATTTTTAATTGCCAATTAAGCAGCAAGAAATTGTTCTTATAATCAAATTCTTTGTATAATAAGTTTTATATTATGTACTATGTGGGTCACAGACATTTCAAACAATCATTTAAGTGTTGTCCATTTCCTTTTACTGGAATTGGAAACTTCATGACATGGTTTAAATTTCAAAAACGAAAACTCAACATTTGTCTGTTTAAAAAATTACATATAAATGGATGATGTTTATTTCCTGCGGAAGAAGAAACAATTTCTCTTTGTTTGTTCGTTTGTTTGTCAAATTTAATAATACGAGTATAAATCAATTTATCACGTTTAGTTTGTGCTCACAGAATTTTTATGAATGAAATATGTAAATAGTAAAAATGTTCTGAAATTTAAGAACTTTTACACAAATGCACACATCTGGGCATCTGTGTCATGTTTTAAGTGTTTTGGGTATTTGGAAATGTTGGCCCAATTTTTGTTTTGTTTATATTTGTGTTCCTCTTTCAAGAATTGTGAAAGCAGTATTAAAAATTATTTTCTACTTCGGCATTTTTTAATTATTCTTTTGTGATGTATTATAATTGGGTTTTGTACATATGAGTACGTATTTTTCATGCTTCGATTTTTGTAAGTGTTATACTGTTTTTGTGATGTTTTGATTTAGTAAACCAAACGAAGAAATACCAAAAGAACTAAACAATTCTAATCGATTTTGAAATTTGTGTTTTATTTCATAGCTGAAAATAAAAATTGGGTTATTTCATATTCTAAATGGTTTCATTTTGAGCATTCTTGCTATTTGGGCAAGGGTATCTTTTGAAGCTGTCATTGTTTGAAATTTGACAGGTCAAAAACGCATTGAAATTGTTAAAATTTATTTTTATCAAAGACATACAGCTGCAAACTGTTATGAAAATATTCATTTGAAGGATAATATGTGCTTTAACCGTATTAGTGGCAACCATTAAGCTGATATCGTTTTTCAATGACACCTTCATTTCTCAAAACAAAAATACCCATTTTGGGTAAACATCAAAACAAAACTAAAAAAAGGTGTTACAGTTAAATTTTTGTATGACCAAAAATTATGGTAAAAGGAAAGAAGCTTGACAAATTAAGTGTGAAAAACAATATCATTCAAATGACGGGAATTTTTAACCGTTTTTTTCCCGAACAGTTCACTAAATCGGTACACCGGAAAATAGATAAATTCGAATCATCATCACTTGCAGCTGCAATATTTGGATGGTGAATAGGCTTTAAGGCATTACTAACACTTCCACTTTCTTAAAATTTCTTCACAATTTTACTGGTTCCTTAGTTGGTTATTTTTGACGACCATAATTATCACGTAATTCGCTAAAAGTGACTACGTTTTCACGGTGGTGTTCGAATGCTAAGCGATTCATTATCGTAAATAATGAACATTCAACTAATATGACACTTAAAATAACAGCTGAATTTTGACAGCTGTCAACCACCGCACCGTTGCCAACTCCAAACCTCGTAATACTACGTCATCGAAAGTTTCACGCTGATATTCAAATACACTCTTTTTGTAAGCTTTATTGATAAAACCTATTTTTTTTTTAATTCGACGCTGCCAGAGAGTGATATGGCTTCTCCTGTACTTGAGAGCGCACACGATTTTGTTGGACGAATCTTCACTCGTACAGTTGAAAGAGTACTAAAAGACCTTAAGATAATACAAATCCACTAGTCCGAATAATATCACTCCCATTTTTCTGAAGAGATGTTCTTCAACGCTGGAAAAACCACTAAATAAGCTTTTCCATCTGTCCTTGTCTACAGGTCGGAGTGGATGGAAAACAGCATTTGTCCAGCCTGTCCCTGAAAACAGTATATCCTTCTCCTCCTCTACCTATCGTCCAATGGAACTTATGTCCCTTCTTTCCAAGGTCATGGAAACGCTGATCAATCATCAGCTTAAGGAATATTATATATTGAAGAATAAGAGCGACAATACAGCTTTCGTTGCAATAGGTCCACTGGTGATCCCATGGTTCATCCCACCGAACAGTGAACAAATCCTTACTTCGTTTTGAAGAAAGTAAGATTATTGCTATTGACATTTCAAAAGCGTTTGATAGAGTTTGGCATCAAATTCTCTTATCGGAAATGCGTGCATTTGGTTTCGAGAAATCTCTTCTTCGTTGGGTTAGAAATTACCTTTTTAGACCTTTCAATTCAAGAAGTATTGGGTGGATTCAAATCTGATATCCACACAACAAACAAAGTGGTGTGCCCCAGGGCTCTGTTATGTTTCCGACACTCTTCCTAATTTTTATAAATAACAAACAGTTTTTTTTACCGCTTCTGATCTGGCTATAATTTATAAAACTCGATATAATTTTCATATTTAGGCTGGTGTCCCAATAACGTACTTGAGTCTTTTGGACATGATTGAAAAGGGAGCTCTAAAAAATGATAGAAGATCGTTCTCTTGCTGAGACATTTGCTACTCTTGAACACCGCAGCAAATTCTCATGCCTATAATTGTTTTATCGCTATTTCCATAAACAGTTCTTAAGTGAAATTGATAGTTTCATTCCTCCCCTAAAACAATTCCACCCTAATACCCATACTTCTAGGGGTTGTCTATAGTTTACCCTTGAGCTCAATTTCGGACGTATTTTTAAGTACAATGATTCTTTTTTTGCGCACTACACGAATGTGGAATGCTTTACCAGGTTAAATATTTCCAACACATTATAATGTGCTGATATTCAAAACCAATGTGCATCGGTATCTCCTTTCTAACCCTGTCCCCCTTTCCTAAAAGCTCGCACTGTGTTTAACCATTATAAGGGTCCCTTATATCCCTTGAGTGCGCGCATAATAAAGGGTGGTTTAATTTTAAGGGCCTATTTTGATTTTCAACAAAATAAAAATTATTGTCAGGAAACTATTATGTAGGGAACAAAATATTGGCCAAATTGGCCGCGAACTCGGGAGCACACTGTCATTCTTTGTGGGTGCATTGCTTTTTCGAGAATTACTCTTGGATTATCATTCGTCCAAATGCTTATTGACGAATTCACTGAGGTGATGTGATAAACCTCATCACTGAAGATTATTTTCTTCGAAAATTGTTTATTAACTGTTGCCATTTCCTGCCACCATTCTGACCATTGACGACACTTGATATGGTCAAGAGGTTTTAGTTCTTGAGTCAATTGCACCTTTTTAGCGTGTAAACGCAAGCCTTTATGCATAATGTTCACGAGGGTGAGAGGTGCAATTGTTGGGCACGACTAGGAGTTAAGATGAACGGCTCTTTAGGACCACTATCTTGAATAGCAGCAATATTTTCCGCAGAACGAGCTGTACCACTACAAGCATTCACTGGTGTTTTCACATCTCCTTAAGACCCGGCTTGCTCAAATTTTTGCGATGTATTCACATTTGGACGATTAAATTTACCGAAAAAATCACGAAATGTACGATATGCATTTCGATTTGATGGCCCATTTTCATAATAAGCCTAAATAACTTTAACGCTTTGCTCGATTGTGTTTCATCCATGGTTCAAATTGAGTTAGTCTGAAATTGAGAAATGTCAAATGAAATGCAGAAAAAAACTTGACGTTTAGTTATGGTTCACATTCAACATCGGCCGTTAAAATTTAACCACCCTTTATATCAATCTTTTAAATCCAAGTTGTATTTTGTTATTATTCTTTTCTTGAATAAACTAAAACTACTTCGTAAACTACTTAATATATAGAAAAATAGATAAATATAATATTTTCACATATTTTGCCCTTCATCATGGTGTTTAAGCCTTAAGTCTAAAATGGAATAAATAAAAGTACCCCTTGGATATTAGAGCTAGAATGTATTTCATTAGAAATCTTTAAAAAGTAATAGACATGAACTTTTTTTTATAGGTTGTCAACATTTTTAACCCTTAGAAAATCTATACTGTTTGGTAGGTCAGTTAAGTACATTAAGAAGTAAAATCCTTTCACCTATCTTCAATCCAATCAATACAAACAAGTTTGGCAAAACAAAATAATAAATTTTATTTTGTAATAAAACTAAGCAAAGACCAAAAATCAAATATTTCCAAACCAATCTCCACCCACTATTTTATGCATTTACATATGTACGTAACCGTAACGACTATAAGTACACAATTGCGGTAGTAAAAATGGGTCTATGAAATAACTCCCACGAAATAAGTCCCACTTTTAAAAACGAAATAAGTCCAACCAAAAATTGCTTAAAAAAATGAAATAACTCCCACGAAATAAGTCCCACTTTTGAAAACGAAATAAGTCCCACCAAAATGAAATGATTTAAAAATTTATTTGAAATGAAATAACTCCCACTCAAAATGAAATAACTCCCCCTTGAATAATATATTTCTTAAATGAATTAAGTCCCACTTTCATAAACGAAATAAGTCCCACTAGTAACAACGTTTGGATTCGTAAAGGTGACGTGAAATAACGCCAAATGAAATAAAGCCAAATTTTCAATTTGGGTTTATTTCGCTTAAGAAAACGAAATAATAGCAATTTGGCATTGTTTCCATTTAAAATTTTGCAGAATTTTGTTTTCTCTCTATGCTAAAACAATTTTTTTTGAATTGATAGCACGGCGTACTAACAGCTAGGTATGAAAGGGGGGCATGCTGCCCCCCTGCAACCCCCCTGCTTGGGATCACTATAGGATTTGGGGTGGGTGCGAGTTTGGGTATACGCAAAGAACTTTTGCATTTGAGCACTAAAATCAAAGAAATTCCCAACAAAAAAAAACCAAGAATGGCTCACAGTTATGAAAGAATCACAACGCATTCGTGTTCTTTGCATATACCCAAACTCGCACCCACCCCAAATCCTATAGTGATCCCAAGCAGGGGGGTTGCAGGGGGGCAGCATGCCCCCCCTTACATACCTAGCTGTTAGTACGCCGCCGTGCTATCAATTCAAAAAAACTTTTTAGCAAAAGTAGCTGTTCTAGACAATAAATCAACCATTTTTGGGTTTTTTTTTTAAAAGCAACAAAAAGAACATTATGAAATTCAATGAGAAACAACGTGAAGAGCAACAAATAACGGCAAAAATTATTAAGCATTCACTTAAAATGCAAAATTATGAAAATGAAATAAGTCCCACTTAAAACGAAATAAATCCCACCAAAATATAAATTTAGGGGTATGAAATAACTCCCACTTTACAAAACGAATTTATTCCCACTCAAAACGAAATAAGTCCCACTTAAAATAAAAACGCGTAACGAAATAAGTCCCACCAATTGACGAAATAAGTCCCACTTTTAAAAACGAAATAACTCCCACTTTCAAAATAGCAATTTTTGGTGGGACTTATTTCGTTTTTAAAAGTGGGACTTATTTCGTGGGAGTTATTTCATAGACCCAGTAAAAATATCAACGATATATTGTGAAATATTATGACGATGACGATGCCCGATACTGACCTAAGTTAATTGTTGCATATATTCGTATATACGATAAACCTATAATCCATTCCGTAAAATCGTGTACATATCTTTTTTTTCTTTGCCTTTGAATTTATTACTTTTTTTATTTATTCGAATCTTGTTGGTTTCTTAATGTACTCGTAGGTACATATTCCTTAAGATTGGTGTACTGAGTGAATGTTTACAAACGAGAGTTGCAAAATAAATAAAACAACATTTAAAAAAATACCGGCTAACTTTTTGAGGTATTGTACAATAGGAACTGAAAAAAAATTCGTGGTAGTTTGACCAGTCTTTCAACCGAACCGATGTTATTTATCCCGAAATGTCTGCTTTGAGGCATAAGATACAATTCACTCTTTCTTTGCTGTATGACTAATAGACTCAAAAAGCTTTATTTATATTTTTAGCGAATAATGTAATATTTCAACAGAGAGATTGGTGTATAGGGTAAACTCCGTAGTGTAGTTTAATTCAAAATATTGTTACACCACCGCTCCGCCAGGTGTCCGTCTAACTGGTAATTTGTAGACATCGATTTGCATAAGATGTGATTTTATTATTAGAACTCCTTTTTGTTAACAGCTTTTTTTTCGAGAGTCATTAAAAATGCAACCTTTTGCTTTATCATGCCTTATTTATATTTGCCCATAATAATAGAATTACATTAAGTAGCCTTTATACAACTGGTTCTTATAATCATAATATTTAAATTTATTTTTAATTAAAATAAAATCAAATCAGTCGATCATTCTAGCGTAATTGTTTATATCACTTTCGCGGCCTAAAGCAGATGAATTTAATACCCTATATGTAAACTGTGATCAATTCATTTTTGTTTTTTATTTTCTGTTCAGATTTTTCTGAAAAGACAGACGTTTGACAGATCAAGTGTCAAAAAGTGACACTAGTGATACAAACATTTTCATTTAATTTCAAAGTTTAGACTTTGCCATTGAGTGTGAAAAATAATATCATTCCAATGCATGGAGGGAAGAACCGTAGTAGTTGTTCTTTTGAGCTAGTTATGAACCACTTTTTCGCACATTTCGGTAAATCGGTACACCTGGAAATATATAAATTCGGATCATCAGTAACACTTGGAGCTGTAATATTTGGATGTTGAACCGTACGGCATTAGTAACGCTGTAACTCTTTACAAATTTTTTCAAAAGTTTAATGTTGATTTAGTCTGTTAATTATGGCCACCAATTTCATCACGTAATTCCCGAAAAAAGACAACGTTTCAATCTCCACGTTGTTCAATTCTTAAGTGATTTATTATCGTAAATGGCAAGCAATCAAGTAATAGGACACTTCGAATAACAGCTGAGTTTGGTAGGTGTCAAATGCCAGGCTACCAACTTTAAACTACAAAATTAATAGCCGTATATTTTTTTTAAGTGAATGTGTCGAGTTTCGAGGTCAAACTTATGGTTAACATTTTCCAGTGATTACAACATGTGATACAGGGTTTCGTCGACGGCCCATCGACTCTAAGGATAAATCGTTTGGACGTAAGACAACGTTCTGTGTTTTTTTGGTGAAATTCGAGTTATTAAAATCTGGTGAAACAGTGAATACGGATCGTTACTCACAACAAATTATTAATTTTAATCATGCGTTCATCGAAAAACGGCCGGAATGGGTCCGTAAATACGGAAAAATTATCCTACAATATGACAATGCAACGTCTCATTCCGCTAAAGTGGTGAAGAACACATTAAAATTATTGAATTAGGAATTATAATCGTATCCACCGTACTCTCCAGGCATCGCTCAATTCACCTTTTCACATTGATAGGACACTTGTTTTTGCAAAGCAGCGCTTCGGCAATATTGAAGAAGTCCAAAAATGGCTAGAGAATGGTTTGCCTAGAAATACACAAAATGTGTAGAATCCAATGGTCAACACTTTGAATACAAATTCTTTTAGATTCCCTTAAGAATTTAGTGTTTCCTTTGTCGAAAAATCCGCCAGATTTCAACTTACATCCCTGGTATTATTGTCATAATTTACACCATTTACACGGACAATGAAATCGAACTTTAACAAATCATTATCGTGTTTAATGACAGTAAATATAGTAACAGGAACATGATATTTTTAACAGCTTTCTATACCACTTGAGTGTAATACAAATATCAACAAGTTTAAAGAATGTTTAACATTTTACTGCAAATAATGATAATAAAGCACCAATATTTGAAATGTATGTAATCGAAATTGTTTTACCACTTTTTCTGAAGAAATAATGGTATTTTATCACACCTATAAAATCAACATTACATTTAATAATTCAAAATAGTAGTGAGTTTCTAAAACCACTAAAAGCTGATACCAGGAAAATAATTCCACGAAGTTATTTCTATTGAATATATTTTCTTTTTATTAAATTGTTTTTCTCACTTCCATTTAGTAATTCACTTTTATAGTGTAAGACATCACTTAAGTACATAATCTATGTAATTTACTGTTCAAGCTTTCAAAATTGAAAAAAAATCGAAGTGGAGTTAGGCTGAACGTGTAATGCATTTTTATAAAAAAGCCTCTTTTATTCAGAAAAGAAAATCAAACTCCAATGATATTAATAGATATGGTAACATTATTTTGTTTTTTAACAACGAGTAAATATTGCATTTGAAATAAAGACTCACTTGATGGAATAACGATGAATCTTGAAAATTGACACCCTTTGTAAACCTATATCGAATTAAAAGTAGAAACTCAGTTTTCAAACCATAGTCGAAAAGTGGATTTTGGTTTGAGAGAAAATAAATTACTGACAGTTAATTTCTCATTTTAATAGATATTTGCAATTAAAATATTGTTACTAATATTATTAACCTTAAGAGATAGTTAGTTTGCTTGTTTGTTTGCCTGTTTGTTTTTTTGTTTGAACGTCCTATTCTCAGGAACTACTGTTCCGATTTGAAAAATTAATTCACTGTTAGATAACCCATTTATTGAAGAAGGCTATATGGGCTGTATAACATATCGTAAGACTAGAACGAGCGAAGCACAAACAAAGAATGCTTCAAACTCTGCGTGCGCTGTGGAAACTGTAACAGTGTTTCCCTTTATTAGTTTTAAAAAAAAGTAAGCTAGCGTATAATAATTTTAAGTCTGTGTAAAATACAAATATTTCCTATACCGTGGCTTATCCTGTAATTACTATATCTACTCAACTTGAAATGTTATGTAAATGATAAAAAACCTGATATAAATATTCGTATCTAATCGAAAACGAACTACCGATCGTGCTTAACATAGAGTCGGGGTCAATAATCTCGCAATCCTCATGCTTATGCTCTACTTACATACATACATAATGGACAATTGTATCTTTAAACAGCACACCCATGACATTGAATTAATTTTCTATTTTATTTTGAATTAACTCATTTTAATTTTTAAATAGGGATCACAACAGTCCAATCATGTTCCTAATGTTTTGAAAAAGAAATAAAATTTAGTCAAGCTCTTCGTACACAGTGAATCGCTTATTATGTTGCTAATTTGATACAATTGAGTTAATAGATGTGGTATTTGATTTAATCCAATTAATCTGCCAGCATTTTAGTAAATTGCTTCTTTAATTGAAAGCATTTCTTTTATTGATGTTAAAACATGAGAATTACACATAATTTACAATATCACAATTAATATTCAGAGTAAACGATGATTTTTAAACTTAAAACTTTGTGGGACTAAGCTGTTGATTGTATTTAATCCGTGATTACTACCCTTGGCTGATTATGTTGAATACTTTTGTAATAACAAAATTTTATTAAACGAATTTTCTAGTAAACTGAATAATTCACTTCTACTGAGTAACTCAATTCAGCTGCTTAACTCATTTCTACAGAAATAACTCACTTCAATGGAGTCATTGTCTTCTATTGAGTTACTTAATTCAACTGTGTTACTATCTTTAACAAGCAACGGCCTATTCACTGATAAAGCTTCGGTTCCCATGGATCACCGAAAACAAGCATCAGTGAGCGTGGTTAGTAGACAGATGGGGGACCGTCTCGAAACCTACCGCGTGCTGTTGTCATGTGTTCTTTCTGTCTGTTCTTTCTCTTCTGTCCTTCTGTCTTGTATTAATGTCTTGTGTTGTTATCAGCTTACATAGTCTAGTTGCTCAAGGTGCTGTGTTCTCTACTCTGTAAATTTATGTGCTGAGTAGTGTGAAATGTAATGTAATGTATCTTTAACAGAGTAACTTCTTTCAACTTAGTAACTCACTTCAACTGAGTAACTTACTTCATCTGATTAACTTACTTTAAGTGATTAACTTCCTTCAACTGAGTAACTCACTTATATTGCGTATTTTACTTCAAAAGAGTAACTCAATTGAACAAAGTAACTCACTTGAACTGAGTAACTGATTTGAAAGGAGTAACTCACTTCACCTTAGTAACTCATCTCACTTCAACTAAGTAACTCACTTCAACTTAGTAACTCACTTCAACTTCAACTGCTTAACTCATATCAACAGAATAACTCACTTTAATTGAGTTTTTCCCTTCTATTGAGTAACTCAATTCAACTGTGTTACTAACTTCAACAGAGTAACTCACTCCAACCTATTAAAACACTTCAACTGAGTAAATCTTTCCAACTGAGTTACTAGCTTCAAGTGCGTAACTCATTTTAACAGAGTACTTCAACTGATCAACTCCCTTCAACTCACTTCTACTGCGTAACTCAATTCAATAAAGTAACTACTTCAACTTAGTAATTGATTAATAAGGAGTAACTCACTTAAACTCAAGTAACTCACTTCAACTCAGTAGCTCATTTCACCTCAACTAAGTATAACTCACTTCAATTCAGTAACTCACATGAACTGAGTAACTCATTTCAATTTAGCAACTCATTTTAACTGAGTAACTCACTTCAGCTTAGTGACTCAGTTCTGCTGCTTTACTCACTTTAACAGAGAAACTCACTTAAATTTAGTAATTCACTTGAACTCAGTAACTCACTTGAACTCAGTAAATCACTTTAACTCAGTAACTCATTTCAACTCAGTAACTTATCCGACTTCATTTAAGTAACTCACTTCAGCTGAGAACCTTTCTTCAGCTGAGAACCTCCCTTCAACTGAGTAACTCACTTAAACTGATTAATTCATTTTAACTGTGTAACTGACTTCAAATGAATGACTCACTTCAACTCAGTAACTCACTCACTTCAACTCAGTAACTCACTTACTTCAACCCAGTAACTCACTCACTTCAACTCAGTAACTCATCTCACTTCAACTACGTAACTCACTTCAACAGGATTATGAGCAAATGAGTGACTCACTTTAACTGTGTAAATAAATTTATTTTGAGATTCACACTTTGATTTTTACTCATTTCACTGATTTGTCCCATTTGATTAAAAAAGAATCACGTTCGCTTAATTTGTGTAACGCAAAAATTAATATCCAACACCTGTGAGAAAAAGTCTCAATATGCCAATTTTCGTTGGTGAAATTACTCCATTACAATGAGTTAACTCAAATAATTAAATGGGAATTAAATAATTAAACTTTGATCAATTTATATTAATTCCATTTCACTTTGATTTAAGTGATACACAAACAACAAACTAACCATACCCTATTAACAAACAAAAAGCAGATAAAAATCACCATATCAGATGTATATTTTTGGCCACCACCTGGTGCCGAAGACGACGACGTCCACGAATGACCACGACGACGAACGCAAAAGCAAAGTAATGTATCTAAACGTGTGTCTGCTGATGGAGAATGTTTAGAGTTTCTCGAAGGCGGATTGATTACGTGTACCAAAAATAAAACATTTGATCATTACGACGAACGTTCGATGGCATCAGCAGTTAGACCGGAGCAAGGCAGGAATATACTCGCTCCTAGGAATGGACATGGACATTGGACAGTACCTATACATATTTTTACAAAAACAAAAAAAACCTAGCAAAATATACTCTTAACATCAGAAATGATGTTGGTCTAATGTCTGGATATTGAATTACATCTGGGACGGTCGGTCGGTCCCCGGTCGGTGGTGTGGATGTGGACTGAATCTGAATCACAGATTGTTTGTGTTATAGAAAAAAGGAACCATTCCACATGAGGGCGGCTGAGGACTAGGGCGGCGCGGCGTTGGTTATAGTCGAATTTCCATCAAGACCTCTGAATCGGGATTGGATTAACTCTACGAGTAAAAGGAAAGTTCCTAAGAATTGCGCATCGTGAAGAGGAAGGATTAGGCACAAGACAAAGAGAAACAAAAAAGTCCTAATCTTATCCACATGTAAATGGAATGTGTACAGGTAGGCAATATCATAACGTCAACAGGTAGATTTTTCTTCTGCACGTATGTACATATTCCCAGGAATGATCGAGCGAGCGTAAGACTTTTCTAGAAAGATGCCCGAATGGTTAGGACCTTAAGAGTTTTCTAAGCAGGTGGCCATCAACCATCAGAGAGGAAAAAGAAGATCTGAGTCTTTGTTTTTTCTTGTTGGGCCTTTCCTTTGGAATTTTCTTACTTATTCGATTTTGTTTTGTATTTTATGTATTTCGGATCTTTTTATAGGAAGAACAATAAGGCAACGTGCACAGCCAGCAACAAAGAGACATTATTATCCTTCGGATGCGACGAAAGAGTATGTATGGCTTTGGGGTACCAACATATTTCCGCAGATGGTGGTTTGTCTACTTTGTATGTGAGTAGTTGGTTGGGACGACTTGTTTTTAGGTTTTTTTTTTTTTAATTTTGTTTTCATGTCTCCTCTAAAAATGGTCCTTGCGAACGGGAAAAAAGTGATCTTAAACCAAAAACGATTCACATCCTCTTTATCTTGATGAAGTTATAATACTATTTTTTTTTTTTTTTTTTTTTTTAATTCATTTTTATTAATTCATTCTTAAGACTATCTTAAAGCTAGACAAAAATTCATAAAACTAGCCTAATTATCCATAACTTATTACTAACTTACTGGTCCCATACGGACACTCTAAGTTAAACTATAATACTTAATAATAATGCCTTTCGGCCCTAAGATCTATTTTACTTCAATTAAATTTTATTTATTTTGTATTTATTAGAAAATTTGAAAAAACTAATATCAATATCCTTTTTTATTTTACTTAAAACTACTTAAAATAAGGTCCTTAATATAAAACTTAAAGCTAACTAAAACTACCTATTCTACCTATAAACTACTTAAAACTAGAACAACCACAGCAGCAAATCTAACTATCTAACGTTTTTTTTGTTTTTCATATTTTGTCTTATTTTTTTTTTTTTGATTATTCCATGTTTTATTTTTTTTTGTATTTTTTTGTATTTTGTATTTTGTATTTTTTTTTTTTTTTTTTTTGTATTTTTTTATTTTTTTTTTGTATGTTTTTTTTTGTGCCACCATGCAAGTTATAATACTATAGGTTAAGTAGTATAGTTACGAGGCCCATTCAATTTCATGTCTTGTATAAACAAGCTATGTTTTTCTATATGTGCAAGGTAACCAAGCTAAATAATGTATTTTTAAAATTGTACATGCCATTAGCATGACAGTTTTGAATTTTTGTTTTTTGGCTTTGTTCTGTAGGAATTTAAATTGGTTTAAAATTATAAAAGATTGAACTTGTTGAGCTGATGGGTGAATGTTGTGTTTATGGAAGATATTGTACCCTTTTAAGCGAAGTATCAATTATGCGGATCGATTACTGGCAGAAGTTAATGTCATATCCGAGGGAAAAAAAACTTTTTCAACAATCAAAAATTTAAGCCTGGTTGCACTTATTCGAAATAACCTATCAGCCAAGTTCTAAGTTAGTACTCACTTTTTTAAACAACAAACCCTCTAGCTTCAGTACCTTTTAAAAATTACAAAATATAACACTTATTGCATCAAATCATACACTTGTAGTTTCCGAGACACAGCACTTTTAAAAATCGCAGACACCGTAAATGATTTGCTGACTGAATTGTTAAGCACCTCCCAACATCCTAGAATCTTGAAGTTCCCAAAAAGGTAGGGTTATAAAAGCAAAGAAAGGACAAACAAATCGCGGTCTTCAAAGGAGAGTGTGTGGTACTTACCAACGTTCTCATGAGCATATCCGATACTTTCACTTAGCTTGAACACTGAACACCTCCACAATGTTTTATGTCTTTCGTTCTAATGTCGAATTTTTGGCAATGTTAGATTGATAGCGAGCTATCAATTCTGCCGTTATACTACAGCTTCTAGAAAGTCCTCTCGGTTTATGCTTAAATCCAATTTCGGACGTATTGTCAAGTATAGAGATTCTTATTTCCGCCGCACATCAAGAATGTGGATCTTTGACTGAAAAATATTAAACGAGTCCGCGAAGCAAAAAAAATGTACATTTCTTAAATTGTAAGACAGTTGCAAAAGATGGAAAAGCAAGAGTATAACTTGGCTTTTCGTTAGCATGTCAATGCGTCAGCATTTCTTCTTATTTCCTATAGAATCGGGCATCTTCCGATTAAGTGGAGATTGTCTATCCTTATTCCTAAGTTACATAAAGAGCATAGTGGGTAAATCATCTCTAAAAGGTATAAAGTTCAATCGTAGAACATCCCCTCCTAAATCCTGCCGGAAACTTCTTTAAAAGTTTGTTGTTGTCGATCCATCTATTGAAGTGTTTTTGCAATATTAGGAGTTGAGTGTTAATACGGATAGTCAATTTTTTCGTGCACGCAAATAATCCGAAAGAGAAAATTGAACATCTAATTTTAAGTGCTACCGGCGGATCTGCTCTAATGGGCGGTAAATGAGATAATTTACCTCGGTAAAAAGTAGCTTAAAACACTCCCCAGCCTCGTGACAACTTCCACGCAAAAAATCAGGTTATAATATTGCTCCGTTTCGACGTGAAGGACGGACAAACAAACAAACAAACAAGCAAGCAAGCTGACATTCTCATTTATTATATTAGCATAAATGAAGCACTTCCCAACATCCTAGAATCTTGACATTTCCCAGAGAAATATTATTTCCTTGATGACATGACCTAAAATTAAAACCTATATCTTTACATAATGAAGTGTAATCATTAATTTCTTTACCACCCAAGTTTTAATGAAAAGAAAAATATCGAAGAAACAAACCTTGGCACACAATGAAACTTATATTCTTTCGCAACATACAAATTTCTTGGAAAAATTATTTCAACTCAAAGTCACAGGCAACAACAACAATACAAAAATAAAAACAATATTTCACCTAAATATCAATTCAAGCTGAATAAAAATAAAAAAAGAAACAAGATAAGGCGTTCATTTCTGTCGTCCTGGTTTAATACCTATCCGTCATCCCTTTGTTTCCGTGTAAACAACGAACAAACAATAAAAATATGCTTGCTTTTGCTTATGGAGGTTTGGTGTCGTCTTAGCAAACAATATTTCGAACTCGATATTGTGTTATGTTGCTGCGTAGGTGGTGTTACACAGTGCATCGGCCTTATTTAAGTTGTTTTCTTTAGTTTTTGTCCACAGTAGAATAGTACAATACAATGTTATTTTTAGGTCAAAGAAATATCTTTGAACGAAACAAAAAAAAGCTTAGAATTGTATTCTTTAAAAATGTGAATAGTAAAGGTCTTAGGAGTGTTTCTGGTGGAATACCATCTGTATTTTCTTTTACCTCGAAAATTTGAAGGAAATACTCAGTTCAGAAGAATTATGTCGTTAATTCAACTTGTAAAGATTTTAGTGCCATGCCAGAGAAATCAAACAAATCAATGATTTAAAAAGAGTTAAATTTCTATAACATAATAAATCGTGAGAACAAAACGACAACTTTTGGCATTCGATTCTTTTTCTCTTGAAAGCTGCTTTTCTCCCGAGTAGTCTCCTTCGACTTCCTTGATTTCGGAAACTGACCCGCCTTAAAATGTCCTTAAATTGACTTGACCTTTGAGTTGGAATTGAATTTGCACACGGATTTGTTGACGGATTTAAATGGAAACCGAAAAAATTTGTACCCATGAGTCTTTCTGTAGACTTTTGAATTTCAACCATTGGATAGTTTAGTTTTGAATAGCTAGTTTTTCTTTGCATTTTCCTCATATCTTGCCTGTGGGTGTCTCTTCTTTAAAACGTGCTCTTGTTTTATCGAGGTGCCAGCTGAAATTCAACAACATTAAAGTGTCAAAAATTGTGACTAACTTCATCAGCAGCTGATTTGCTAGGTGGTATTTTATTAACATTGGATTTGTGATCATTCTATATTTTGGCAAGAGTTATTGCATCTGCTTTTCTGTCTCCATGGTGTTTAGGAGGTAGGACCTCTATTAGACATCATCATTGAAGATGATTTTTCTATAAAAATCCAGATCATTTTGATATGAATTTCAAGTGTCCGATTTCCGATACGACGTTCTTGAACCAAAATTTTGTGCTATACAGTTGCATTCAAACGAAATTTGCCTCCAGAAGTTACAACTGTCCAAATTAATGAAAACGTGCAGGCGGCATTCCTTGACTTTATCTTATGGTTTAAAAAGTGCAATTTGTTGTCCTGTATAGTTTCATTCAAATTGTGTTTTTGTAAAATAGGTAATGAAAAGCGGAAAATTGTCAAGACCTCTGAAAACACAATTTGATAATTTGTGACGCAAAAGGTCGATTGTGGTATAGTCCGTACGATATAACTTGTCATGTTGCATAAAAAAAATCGTCTCTCTGGTACGGCCACCGCTGACTGAAACGTTTTCCCAACCTCTTTTTCGAAAAAAATGGTCCAATAATGCCACCACTCCACGATCCGCGCATAACTGATACTCTTCGTGGATGCATTGGCCTTTCGACAATAACGTGCGATTTTCCGAGCCCCAAGTGTTGCAATTTAGTTTGTTAAGTTTTTCAGAAAAGAACATTTTTGCCGCAAATGGTTGTCAAAATTAAAGCTCCTCAAATTCGCAAGCTAAAATTCCGAAGCTAGAACGAAACGGTTGTTCATTGGTTCATGTAAGCAAATAATCCAAAAATTTTTGTGCAGAGTTTTCCTCAGACTAGGGCGTGAAATATTGAGCTGCTACGATCTAAAGCTGTGGTAAAAGGCTTAAAGGAATTTATATTTTTTTATCGGACAAGGCACCTGATAAGAGAGTTTAAAGTTAAAACACTTCACCGCCTTATCTTTAAATAGACAAAGTTTGAGCACGGTTGGAGTACGTTAACATTTGTCGAAATAAAACCTTACAGCTATGTATGTTCCGGAACCATAACTCCTACACTTTCTCACAATATTGGTCTTAAATAAAAGCTTTTAGGTAGGTAGATACAAATGACAGTCACAAGCAGCCCTTGCTTCATTGACGGCTGATCCATTTCGTTGCGTTCAGAAATTTCATCAAGTTTGTTAAGTAATGCCCTTACGAAGGTTCACATTCTAGAACTGGCCAGGGCAGGACTTTTACAGAGAAAGTTAATCACAGTTTCCTTTTCATATTATTCTCCGCAGCTACACTACAATGAGTATTGTGAGGGATATTTGAGCCGTTTGTTTATTTTGAAAGTGGCATAAGTCACTTTTTTTTTAAGTCGAGATATTTAAGATATTTGTTATACCGTTAATTACCAATACTTCTCTCGAAGAAATCTCAATAGTTCTCAACTTATTGAGTTTTTTTTTTTGAAAAATTGACTTATGCCACTTTCAAAATAAACGGCTCATTTAACTTTTCTGCATGCTTTTCTATCGGCTAGTGTCCGGTACATATTACAGTGACCCTAGCTTTATCATGCCTAGGTAAGGTATGCGTCGATAGAACGGTTTTTGTTATAGGTAGGCCATATCTTCCTGGAAATACTGATACAATCCGTTTAGGCTGGATACTTCACCCCGATATTGTTGGACCAGTATTATCCTCTATACTGGTTATATTGTTCTTAAAATTTGTATCGTAATTTATAGTACAAAATTTCCACTTCGCTTTTTTAACGAAAGGGACATTAAATATTGTCCACTATCATACTAATCTCACGAACTTTTTGTACAAACTTGAGTAAATCATGCTCGGTAGGAGTTTCATTTCGATCAAAACTTCTTTTCAAGAAACTGACTGTTTGGGCCACATAGCACTTCAAAAAAGTTTTCAATATTTCCAAACGTTCTTTAAGCTTTTAAACTATCTCCGTCAAGATTTCGAGCTCTTAGGGCCCTTTCACACCAAACGAATCCGAATCAATCAGAATCACTCCGAATCAAGTTGAATCTGATTGACCAAGATTCGGCTTCGAGCGCTCCGTTTAAATGTGAAGGGATTCTTTTCCCGCCTTCAGACCGGACGAATCTGGTTCAATCAGGTTTGATTCGAGGTCGCACTTGATTCAACCTGTCAGATTCCTCGTCCGGTCAGTCTTGAATCAACAACCATACGAGATGGACGTGGAGTTATTAATTTTAAAAGTTAAAGAAAATAGTGCGATTTATGATGAAAGGATTTTTATAGATTCAGGTTGATTCAGCTGGTGTGAAAGAGTGGAGATGACGAATCAGATTCAACTTGATTCGGAGTGATTCTGATTGATTCGAATTCGTTTGGTGTGAAAGGGCCCTTAATGTCAAAATAACATGTGATTTAAAATGAAACCAAAACCAATAAATAACCCTGCCCAAGTGCCCATATACTGTGCTTGTGCTTCCACGAGTACTATGCCATTTCTTGAAATGTAATTTTGATGACAATTAATACTTTATGAACCACTTACTTAAAGTAGGTAACTCATCAAAAATTCACACCCCTATCAATCAATCTCGCATTTAAGTACAATGACCCTCGATCATATCCGTGAATACAAGTAAATCCTTGTCTTGATAACTGTCGTCGTCGTCACTTTATGTCGTCGCTGTTGCACTTGCCGTAGCCGCTACCTCTGTCGCCGCCACCAAACTGCCACCAGTAATCACCGCCCTATAATTACATCCGTTAAACTAACACCCGGCCACGTAATAAATGTAATTTCCCCGCATAAATAAAAAGAAAACCGACGAACGGATGGACGCGACGGACGGATAAAAAAAAACAACACGTATTTCAAAATGCAACTTGGTTTTTTAATATTTCATAACGTGCACGCGAATGCTCTACCTTATACGCTACAAGTGTCTGTTCTTACGCCTCGCCTGCCTTTTGTCCCTGTAGTATGTCCTACTAAGACCTCTAGTTGTAGTAGAGCAGCTCAGTTCAGCTTAGTTGTGATGGCTGGCTGTCTGGCCTGGCCTGGCTTCTGCTGTCAGCATTTATCAGCCCATCAACACCGCATTAATTTAAGTTAAGTTTTTTTTTTTTCATTCTTAATTTAAAGTTTACAGTCTACGTCATTAAATTAAAGCCCTCTCTCTCTCTTATGTATGGCCTTATGTATGGCCATCTTCACTTCATATAAAACATCATCATTGTTGTTGTGTTGTTGATGGAAATTGATTTAATTTTCATGATAAGAAATTATGACGGCTGTTCTGTTGCTGCTGTTTTGTTTTACAAAACTAAAACCCGGCCGGAATATAAAAATCGTGTGACTCTCTCTCGTTCTTCCGGTCGCGGTCGTTTGGGTGTTCGGTCGGTCAATCAACGCAAAATTGTGCAGTTTGAAGAAGCGTGCGTGTTTAGAACAATATACAAAAGGGGTTAGTTTATGGTGACCATATTTTTGTTCTTAAAATTAAGTCCAAATGACAACTTGTTAAAGAAAAAAGACTGAAATTACGAAATATCGGAGTCTTTTTGCCTCGGATAGAAAATGTTGGTTGGCTGGTCACCCTATTTTATTCATGGCTTGCACTTGTGCCTATTAAAGAGTGAGTGTGCATTCACATGAGTGCCCGCTCCTCAGAATAACTGATTTTGTTGTCGCTTAAACGGTTCATTTCCCTAAATCATCAGCGGGATACTAGGTATACCTACGAATGTATACTCTAAACCTCAATTTTATAACTCTTTTCATTGGGTCGCTCGCCTTGAATATATATTTTTTATTAGGTGTAGGTTTAAAAGGGTCTCCACATCACATTACCATGTGTTTTTCTGTTTTCTGTTTGAATTTAAAAACGATGCAAATTTATACATCATGAATAATAATAATAATTATGCTCAAAGGCGGGCATTTGAGGGTTGTCTTGGATTATTATGTTTTTAGGTGTATCTTTTATTCAACTTCAACAATTCCACTTGCAAACACAACAATCGCAATTTCGATCACCTGTTTTTTCGCATTGGAATTTTAAAAACTTTAAGGATGACACACAGCAATGGCAGTAACAGCAGGAGCAGCAAAGAGCATCATCATCAGAAACAGCAGCAGCAGCCAGGCCAGACCAGACCAGGCCAGGGGCAACCACCTGTTATTTGTTATAACAGAACTTCACTTATACACAACACACGCGCTTCCATCAGATATATCTTCATCTTCATTGTGCTTCTTTTTTGTTGTTGTTGTTGCAGGTTATCTCATGCGTTATTCATTTGATCCTGTTATAATAATACTCGTACCTGCCTTCCTACCTACTTAACTTGGGAAAAGGGCGACTCCCTTTTTCTTTAACAGAGAGAAAATTACAGAAGCTGGCACTTTTTTGCAAAAATTATTGGTTTGGCAAGCCTGTGCATCAAATGGTTGTACCTATAGGGTGCAGTTGATTTGATTAGCAGTTTATTTGGTTGAGAGACGCTGCGCATAATTTTGACATATTCAGCAGGGTTCTAATATGGACTTGTGAAAGTATTGAAACTTGCTCTTTTTTTGAGTTTAAATCAAGATTATTTCAATGAAATTCATCTTACAATCAAGGAAATGTCTTACGGATCCTTCTTTCTAGCAGGTTTTCCAATAAGGACTTTACAATTTTTTTTTTTTAAATAAAACACAAAATATTTGAGACATTTCATATGGCTACCACGGGCATGTTTGAAGCAGTCGATTCATTGGACCCAATTTTTAGTGACTGCACTACATTTCGGTCGAAATGGTGATTCATGAAGCAAATGTGGATTTACCCAAACAAAAACGTATATTCTGCTTTAAGCTATAAATGAACTTCGTCACTGAAGATCATCTTGGCACGTCTTCTCCAAAGCCCAATCGGTCTATCATCGCAAAATACCCCACAATGTGGTCTGAGAGATGTCTAATTCTTGAGGACACCGCACAGTGAAATTGACCGATTTGGATCGGTTGCTACGGACGGAAACAACCCGTTGTCTCACTTACACGGTAACGTCACTCAACGAATATGTGGACTATAATTTTCGCATTAAACTTTTTATTTCCTTTCTATTAGGGCGAGAATCACGACCGAAAATTGGAGATAAAGTTGCGGTCACCAACTTCAAATTTAGGTTTAGACTTTTTATAATTTGCAGACGTTGTTCGTCCCTGTACTTTAAAGTGATGAAAATATTGGGATTACTAAGTAAATTGACAATGACAGTTCGATGATAAGCGAAAGAGTGTGTTCATAAATTAAATTTAAAGTTGTCAAGTCCCTATTGGAAAACACTATATGAGATATCCTTAGTTGTCACAATAACTTTGTTGATACTAACCATAGGAGACAGGGCAACAGTGTGTATGTCCGCTTAGCAAGAAGTGTCGGTCTCAAAATTTAAGATCTTTAAAGATTATTTCAAACAGTTTACGAGAATCTACCTTCTGGACAAATGCTGGCTTAGCAGTTTTCTTAAGTTTTTGTGCACTCTTTCAAAAATGCACTTGCAATTTTCAAGATGCTGATTTTAATGTTTCGTTTGAGAACTTCTAGAGAGTTTTGGAATGAAATTTTAAAAGATTTAAGGTATCCCCGCAGAACAAAATTGAAAAGTACCATATCAGTAGAGCGCATTCAGTTAGTAAAAGAATACTCGAATTATGTTTGGATAACGTGTAGAATTAGTCACTCTTGATTTTTTAGAGGATAGAGACAGTCCTCTTAGCGTACTCCTACCGAAAACGCCATTTCAGTAATATAAAATCTCAATTATAAAAATTCAATTCCACATGAGAACCATACCGCGGTGACCGATATTGAAATATTAACGGAAGTTAGGGTGTTCTCGAATATCAGCACTTAACAGTTCCTACAAAAAAAAAGTCTACCAAGCGCCAAAATTCTTCTTTTTTAAAAACGCACTGTTTTCACTCAATGTAGAAATTAGTTTTCATTATTTCTCAAGTGTAAAGCGACTATAATTTAGTTTCGTGGAGATATAATAAAGTTTGTTTTCATGTGGTTTTCAAAAAGTAATAAAACGCATATAAGTTATAAAGATAAGGGTTTGCTATTACACTGGTCGAACAAGTTTTCTTGCTGACAATAAAATTCCACTTTTCCAATATGTTTTGATGGCCTTAATTGAAATATGAGTTTAAAATTAATGTATCACGTCAGGTTTTTGAGATAGAACTTATTAAAATTCGAAAAATCACGTACATATATAACGTTTTTTGAGGCTATCTAAATGTTTCAATAAAATCCGTGATGGTTTTCCAATTCTATAATCCCTTTCTTCAATATTCCGTTGGAATATTTATATTATTTCATATAATATTCGAAAAATTTTCATAAGTTGTTAGATTTCACCTGTCTTAAAAAAATCTGAAAGCAACGCTAACCATTTGTATTAAAACGTTTTTCAACAAAAAAAGCTAAAACGGTTCGAAAGTAAGTTTGGTTCTTCTAACGAATCTGGTGTCTAAACAATTTTATTATATCAAGTTTTTGAAATACATATATTAAAAAATTATGTTGAAAGCTTGTATTTTTAAAACAAGAGCAAATAAACGTATTTTTCTAAACTATGAAAGTAACAAGTTCAAGGTTTTCTCAAAACTTCATATAGAGTCAAATAAGGACTCATAACTAATGAAAATTTCCAGAAACTAAGTAAGATACTAAAATGATTTAAATTGTATCTAGAACAGAAAGACTTATACTTGAGTTTTGATTGGCTTAATTTTCGAAAACTTTTTGCAGCAATTGGGGAAGTATATCGAGTATTATCTTCTAACGCGTCAATCGTCTCGGGCTTACCTGCGTAGACAAGCGATTTCACAGTACCTACCCCGCAAAAAATTGTCAAAAAGTTTTCTTCAATAAATGTACATAGACCAAACCAATATTTTTGTAATAGTTTGCACGAATATGTTTAGACGTTTTTCAGGAGTAAGTCTATTCATTATAAAATAACAAATACCAAACTGAGCATAAATCAAGTGACAGCTGTCAAAAAGACCAATTCCTAAAAAAGTATTGCCAGATTGAAAACCACACATTTAAAAAAAAAAACACCCATTCCTATACTTATACTTGAGTATTGATTGGCTTAATTTTCGAAAACTTTTTGCTGCAATTGGGGAAGTATATCGAGTATTATCTTCTAACGCGTCAATCGTCTCGGACTTACCTGCGTAGACAAGCGATTTCACAGTACCCTGCAAAAAATAGTCAAAAAGTTTTCTTCAATAAATGTACATAGACCAAACCAATATTTTTGTAATTGTTTGCACGAATATGTTCAGACGTTTTTCAGAAGTAAGTCTATTCATTATGCAATAACAAATACCAAACTGAGCATAAATCAAGTGACAGCTGTCAAAAAGACCAATTCCTAAAAAAGTATTGCCAGATTGAAAACCACACATTAAAAAAAAAAAAAAACACTCATTACTTAATACTGCCAAGAATACTAGCGGAAAATAAATGTCAGTGTCAAAATATCTTATGATTTAAAAAAAGAAACCACTAGATGGCCCACCCCATATTTGAGCAAGCTAAGTCATCAAGCTTCTGATAGATGAAATACTTGCACTGTTATTGTCTTATCCTTCTATTTCACTTGGTATCTTAACAGGTTAATAATGTAAAATGATAAATGCTTCTTCAAGATCTTAGAGATCATTAAAAAAAATAAAAAAGAGGCTGGGATGCGACCCACACTGATAACTTCCCACCCCTTCTGTCTATTTGTCTATTTGCTTAAAAGTTTGTCTACATATATAAATTTTTACAAAATTTGCGTACTATTTTTTGTAGATTTTATTTTTTTATGAAAAAAACGGACTGTTGGATTTTTATAAAAAAAATTACTGAATATCGAAAAAATATTTTCTGTGAAATAAAATAAGTTTGAAGCCAATATTTTTTGAAAAGCTTTTTGAGTCGAAAGTAAATTTTTACCAAGTTTTAGTATTGTTTTTTTTTTTTAGGTTTTTAATTTGTACAAAAACTGTTAATTCGATTTTTCTCAAAATTTGTCCTAATGTTGAAAACAACATTTCTTATAAGTTAAAATTAGTAAGAAGCCATTATCTCAAATTTTTGAAAAGATATTTAAGTCGAAAATAAATTTTTACCAACTTTTATTGATTTTTTTGGTTTTTATTTTTTTGTAAAAAAAAACTGTCCATTCGACTTTTCTCAAAATTTTTCCTAATGTTGACAATAATATTTTTTATAAGAAAAAAATAGTTGGAAGCCATTATCTTAAATTTTTGAAAAAATATTTGAGCCGATAATCAATTTTTACCAACTTTTATTATTTTTTTTTAGGTTTTTATTTTTTGTAAAAAAAAACTGTCAATTCGGTTTTTTTCAAAATTTTACTGAATGTTGACAACGATATTTTTTGAAAGATTAAAGTAGTTAAAAGCCAATATCTCAAAGTTTTGAAAAGATATTTGAGTCGAAAATCAATTTTTACCACCTTTTATACCTTTTTTTTTTAGGTTTTTATTTTTTGTAAAAAAACTGTCAATTTGATTTTTCTCAAAATATTTCCTAATGTTGAAAACAATATTTCTTATAAGTTAAAATTAGTTAGAAGCCATTATCTCAAATATTTGAGTCGAAATTCAATTTTTCCCTACTTTGGGTAATGTTTTTTTTTAGTTTTTTATTTTTTATAAAAAAAACTGTCAATTAAATTTTTTTCAAAATTTTGTCACATTTCAAAACATTATTCTTCGTTGCACAAAATTGTTTTAGAGATGAAATCATATTTTGGTCGTAAAATTTTCGAGGTGACAATTTTTTTTTCAGTTTTTTTTTATTTATAAAAAAACCGTTAATTGGATTTTTTTTCCAAAAATATACCTGTTTTGTATTACGTTACAATATAAAATTTAATTCAAGTCTCTAGGGTTATTGGTTCATGAGATATTAAGAGTTAACCAAAATTTTCTGCTATGGTAAAAAAACCACCCACGCAATTTTCTTGAGAGCCCTTTCTGCATCTTTCTGCCTTATTATCTGTATAACAAAATTTATTTGAAGTCGATATCTCTTCTGGTTCTTGAGCTATGGAAGACGAAAAAAACGTCGCGAACGTACAGACGTACGGACGTACGAACGTACGAACGTACGTACACACGCTCGCACAGACATCTTTCTAAAAAATCTTTTATTTCGACTCTAGGGACCTTGAAACGTCGAGAAATGTCAAAATTTTCAATTTGACAAATCGGACTTATTACAATAACTTCCTATGGGAAGTTAAAAAAATAGGGTAAATTGCATCTTAAATACTTGAGTTTATTATTGAATTCAATAAAATTCGGATAAACAGTTATTTTGCTTATTATTTTTGAATTTCAATTTTAACTGTTCAAGTTGCATTTTTTAACGATGTTTTATATTTTTTTTTTTTTTTTTTTTTTTTTCATTTTAGCTCAATAAGGGCATTTCGAGAGTTGCTCTATCTGAATCCAGATTATCCACGTGCCAATGAAGCTCACCTGCGTCTTGGATTTATGTTCAAAGTGAATGGCGAATATAAGTCATCGTTGAAACACCTGCAACTAGCTTTAATCGACACAGCACCGTGCACCTTTACAAAACTTCAAAGTAAGTACCTTCAAGCTATGTATAAGTATATAGATAAAGACACATAATACTAGTTAGTTCCTTCCTTATTTTTGTTTTGCTTTGGTCAACAATCTTGAATTGAAAATGATGTGGAAATCATATCTATATGAGATTCTTAGGGAAGTTGTAGGTTTTTGTTGGTAAGGTAAGGTATATAGTTGTTGGATGCCCGGCCGCGCGTATAAATGGGCATTTGAGGACCGCGCACGTCAACAACATTTTACGCATTTTATTTTTGTATCTTTTTTTTACTTAACTTCAAATTTGCATTTTATGGATACATCATCAGTGAAGTTTTTTGCAGATTTTGTATCTTTTTACTTTTTTGAAACTGAAATTTTACCTTAGGGCTTATTTTCTTTTTTGTTGGACTTGATGTAATTATGTTGTGTTGATGGTTCTCTTCTGCGATGGTCATAAAGTATCATCTGAGTTAATGATAATCGGTAGTGATATGGAACCCCATATTAAAGAAAAATGTCATTTGGAATTATGTTTGCTGGGTCGTGACTCGTGGAGTAAGTGTGTGTTGTGTTATAGGCAGCAAAATAAGGATAATTTAATCGGAGTTGACATAATTTTTCACACCTCTAACCGGTTGAATTGATTTTCTTTTTTGTCGTCGTCTCGGTCGTAGTCATCGTCTCTGTTGTTGAATGACGATCATCATTTAAAGTGCATCGTTAATTTTGTATTTTAATTTATGCATCAGAGTTGGATAATATTATGATTTTATTAAAAAATAAAAATGGACCAGATGTTCTATTGTTTATTCAAATCATGTATAAAACTTTGACGGCTTTTGGCAGAAGGCAGGATGAGGTTTTGGCACGTGGTAAAGCTAATGAGATCATACTTTAGATATATTTAAATTTTTGCAGTACATACTTATATAGATGGATTGGGTGTTGAAACATGTAAATGGTTTTAATTAAGCGATGTCACATGTTATGATCGAACTTGCGTGTGGCATCAGACGTGATATGTTTTAAAAAATAACCTGTAACCCGGAGATGAGCGAAAGTGATGATATTCAATTAAAATTCTGTGAATAATTTTTCAAGATCATTAGTTTGCTTATAAAAAATGCATCATAAAGGGTCTTCCAATAATAGGAGAGAAAAATCATAGGATGGATGTTTATTTTATTTTAAAGGGGAAGATATGTCAGTAACAATGTAAAGAGTGATTTTTTAAGAGCTATTGGAAATAAAAAAAAACACACACAGGGGCTTGAGCCCCTCTAGCCCCCCCCCCTGGCTACGTGCCTGAGTGCATCAATCTATATCCATGCTATATCCATGAGCCTTAACAACATAGCACTACATTCGCACGATCTAGGCGGATAATTGTCCTGCCTTAAACCTGAATTTAACTGTTCACGAACACTCCTCCAGTGGTCCATGGTTACGCGTGCTGTGCCATGCAAGTTAATTTCTTCCATTTTACGTAAAAAACAGGGTTGCAATTCGCATTATCTCTGAAGAAATACGGCCCAATAATTTCGCCAGCCCATAAATCGCATCAAATACTGACTTTTTCTGAATAAATTGGTAGGTCTTGAAATGATTCTACCTGTTCTTCACTCCAAATATGACAGTTTTGATTGTTCACATTGTTCTATTCCACCAGAAATAAGCTTCGTCGCTGATAAGAAAGTGGATCCTTGGCCAACTTTTCAAAAGCCCATTCACCAAAAAATCGGTTTTGAAACATTGACAAAAACCTTATCTTTCACCTCAAAGAAAAAAAGTCTAAAGGTGTTAAATCACAAGATTACCTCTTTTAGGAATAACTTTTCTTGCAAAATTTCTATTTTTGCTTGTGGTAAGAAGCTCCCATGTGACGACGACGTCTTGTTGATATTTGAAGTCCCGGCACATCCTTTTCTTCTAATTTTGGTTATAAAAATCATTAATCATAGCTGTTTAGCACTAAGCATTAATCATTCTTACCCGCCAGCTTAGTCCCTAGCTGGCTCTCTCCAATTTGGCACGCTAAGTTGGTTGAGGTCTTCTAACACCTGCGTGTGCCACCTGAGTCGCTATCTTCCTCTACTGCATTGTTCCTCGTCCTTCCGTCCCTTCCCTTCTACATGACTCAGCCATCTAAGTCGTTGCACTTTTATTCTTCTTCTCTACTCTCCATATATGCAGACGGGACAAAAAATTACCCGAAGAATTTTTCTCTCGAAGCAACCTAAGACATTCTCATCTTGCCTTGACAAGGTCCATTTCAGCGCCATACACATATGAGAACCGGGATGATGAGTGTCTTAAATAGGATGACTTTAGTTGCTCCAGAGAAGACTACTCAATTGTCTCTTAAGTCCAAAGAAGCAGTGATTTGCAAGAGTTAGTCTTTGATTTCAGGGCTGGTGTCGTTGTCGAAATTTATAGCGGTGCTAAGTCAATGTCCTTAACAACCTCAAAGTTATAGCTGTCTGACGTCAAGCTTTGATCTTACAAATATGTTAATATCATCGGCGTATTCAGGTTATTGGACGAAACTTTGGAAGATTGTGTCTCTAGTGTAGATAATTAAGTTTTGCACAATTCTTTTCGGAAAAATGTTGAAGAAGTCACATGCATCGCCTTGTCTAAAACCTTTTCTGACATCAAAGGCATCGGTGAGATTTTTTTAACCTTTATGAAGCTGCGTGCATTTTCCATCGTCATTCTGCAAAAACGGACAAGCTTGACAGGGATGCCAAAACTAGTTATTACTCTGTAAAGTCATTCTTTTAGATACTGTCATATGCGGCCTTGAAAACGATGAATAGATAGTGGATATTAATTTGAATATTTGGTTGATGGTATACTTTTACGGTCTGGACCCGCCAGGTTGTTAACGAACGGCTTCAGACGTTCACATAATACTTTAGAACGGATCTTATACACGATGTTCAGGAGACTGATGCCTCTGTAATGATGTAATTGGCGCAGCTAAGAGAGTCTTCTTTCTTGAAGATCGAACAAACAATGTTGTGATTCCATTTGCTTTCTTAGGATCATATTTTGCAGATGAGTTGGTTCAGATTTCATTACTATGTCAACGCCTGCTGCTTTGAATAATTAGGCAACGATGGCATCCCCTTCAGGAGCTTTGTTGGACTTTAAATGAGATATAGCTATCTTTACTTCGTCGAAGTTGGGTTGGCGGAATCCAATCATCATACTAATGAAACCAATGAATAATAAAGTTCTAATCATCACCACATCATAAGTTCTTCTAAGAGCTCAAATTTGTCCACTAGTTTCACTACTGTTGGCCAAGAAAGTGCACAGTTTTCTAGTGAATGTCGAAAGGCAACCACAGAAAGTTAGTTAAGAAATACGGTGTCTCCTTCCGGATTTCGAAAGAAACAATCAATCTATAAATGTGGAGGAATTGTGTGAACTATACTGTGAATTTGTGTTCCCTTCAAAACTTTAATTTTGATAGCAGTTTATTTTGGTAGCAGCTTTGTCAAAATTAAAATCTTATTGCCTACGGTCTTCCTGCTTTAATTCATGGCGTAAGCATAGTCGTTTGCGAAAGTAGATCCAAATTCAACTGCCAAATAAATCAGATGACCACTCTTCCCAATTCGTCAAATTGACTCTTGCCTGTCTTTGGCGTTACTGCGGTTATATTAATTTTGCATCAATCTCGTTTTGAAACTACCTAAGGTCTAAAAGAGTGTTTTCTTATCTTCGAAAAACTGAATAATGCCGAAAACTACCCTTGGAATTTATTAAAATCAGGATTTTCTAAAAGAACTTGGACTCAAATTTCTGTAGAGCAAATTTTCGATCTATTGAAATAGCTATTCCGAAGACGGTAATGTGAAAAATTCCAAATAAAATTTAATTTACCATAGCCTCATCCATTAGCCCACAACTTTTTGAACATAAAATTGTATCACTTTCATTTAAACTAAAACAAACCACATTCAAACCCTATATTTGCTAAAAAATGTCTCAAGTAGAAGAAATAATTTAAATTGTGGTCACAAAATCACCAAGACTCTGAATTGTTTCGAGTCGAAGAAGGACAAAAAAAAAATAAACAAAGTTTCAATGAGTACGCATTTTCGAAATATACTAAATTTCGATAGTCTCCAAAGACTCCACAATCCGCATCCTTCAATCCTAATTAGCCATAAATCATGTTTGTTCCATTTGCGATGATTAACATCTCTACGACTAAGACCAAGACCACAATGATGATGATGATGGTGATGACGACGAAAAAGGCTAAACGAAGACGGATTGTGGCTTTCCGACATAATAGTATCTGGCTGCCGCTCTTCGCTTTCCTCTCTCAGTTTACGTGAAATGTTGTGCTGATGTGTTCTTATGAAATGTGTGCACCGATTATGGTCCCTTTATTTTTGTTTTGGTGTTTTTCAAATAATACAGTAGAATCAAAACTTTGCAAACGCATTTAGGTAGGTAGATAGGTATAGACTGCTTCCCCCGTTTAGAAGAATACCTACCAACAAAAAAAAACTCACAAGTCTAGAATTAGTAACGTCTTTGACCTCAATCACGGTCGCAGTCTTTTTCTTTGCAAGGCGCAAGGCACAAAACGCCTTTAAAAAAATAACAAAAACCTTAAACTTCAACTCAAAGGGCTGCAGCAGCACCACTCCATTGGAAACCTTTTTAATTTTGTTAAATTTTGTTCTTTTATTTCTCGTATTTTAGCATGCATTTTGAATGCGGTACGGGGCGGTGGACGGGCTGCGCGGCGGCAACGTGTAACCGAACCACTAAAAAACAGAAGAGAAAAAATAAAAGACGAGCCATAAAAACGTGTGTTGTGATTTAAGCATGATTTTTATGCGATTTGTGATTTATGCAAAACGAAACGCAGTTTATAAACGATTATCAATTACGCGGCTCAATGCGTCTGGATGCGTTATGGCATTTTCGTCACAACTTGTTGGGTTTTAAGTATTTTTATTTTTGGTCTTGAAGTTTTGCTTTGTTTTCAACTCAAACTTCTACCACAGGTTAACATGAGTACATTTTAAAAAAGTTCCTCTTTTTTAAAGTTCATGTCAGGTCCGTAGAGAAATGAGAAATCATTTTCTAAATCCATAATTTAAGTCTCATTCTTATTTTATAGCTGTTGATCCCTTGACATAAAAAGTATCCAATCTTCTTTCACAAACAAAGTGCCTATTCCTTACTCAAATAAAAACTTTTCCTCCCAAAAATGTGTGTCCTTGAAAGTAAAAACATATTTTGAAAGAACAATAACCTTCCGAAATATACCCAAGTGCTGGGTTAGGTATAGGTATTGGGTATGCTGGAATGTACAGGGTTATCCATTTTGCGGTTTCAAAAGTAAACTTTAATTTAATTTTATTTATTTTATTTGACGTGTGTGAGCTGGACTTTATATGGACGTAGGTGTAGATCCAAATGCAAAATACGCCATAATGTGCCGTAAGGCAGTCATAATTCCTGAGAACGACGAGGAATCGACACGACACATTCGGGTCTTCGGCAACACTTTCACTTACAGCAACGTACGAGCGAAACGATGATGCACAGTCCTTACAATATCTGTAACCAATCCTCCAGTCTCTGCCAATTGCTTGCTTATTTGGACGATTATGTAAACCATAATCTCTTCTTAAAGCTCGATATGTCGCTGTGGCAGAATCACCATTTTTGTAGTAGGTTTTAACAATTTGTACGCGTTGAGCGATAGTTAAGCGATCCCTTTTCGTAAATGTCAGACTTTCAACTGAAAAACCAAAATTGATTTAACAAATGTCGAATTCCAGCCCTATACTTTTGAAACCGCAAAATGAATAACCCGTTACTTCAAGGTTCTATATTACGCAACATCATCCCATCCATTATACTTTTTAGGTAGGTATGTAGGTACTATACCCAAAATGAGAAAACAGATGTACCTAATTTTTCTTCTCCCACCCCCCAAACAAAAAGTAAAAGACCCGAAGAATACTAACTTCAGTTAGGTACAAAGAGGGTAGGTATATAGCCCCAAAAACCCAGTGCTGAAAAAGTCCATTAACCTCCTACAAACCTACCGAGATCCAAGATTATAAAAGCCTCCTTCACTCCAAGGAGCAAATATGTACCTATAAAAAGAAAAGAAAGATGGGTGGCAAAATATTTCTTATATATTTATACATATTTCCATATTATAACAGTTAATGTCTGAATGATGTACATATGTATAGGTATACATTTGTGTGTGTATATACGTATCCTTAAACTAACACAATTAGCCATGGTTATTCAGGACAAAACAACAAACAAAAACATCGAGAAAAGAAAAAACAAGGATCAGATCCAACAAAAAGTAAATAAAGTATATACCCTAAGGGTTGGGTTTTTGTTTTTGGGGGGCTATTAAATTCACCCTTCTTTCTTCATCTCCCTGTTTTTGTAAGTTCTGCCTTGACTGAACCGAATTCTTTTTTACCATCAATCAACAAATTATATCAAATAATGCCCTCCCAAGTCTCAAAGAACGTCAGAAACGAAAAACGCAAACGACTACCAAAGCTATTTGTTGCCTGGGTTTCTTTTACATATATTTTATATAGGCACTTGTATATCGTAGGTATACATTTTTGCAAGGATGAAGAAATTATTTACTCCTTCTTACGGTTTTGTGTTAAAATTGCTCAAAAGGTCCAGACGAATGAATTAAAAAATATGTAGGTTTTTCTTTTTGTGAAATTTTCCTTTTATTTTTGCTGCTGTTGTTGTTGTTGTTAAGTCTGTTTTATTGGATTCCATTTTCAACCGACGTCGGCACACGTACGCCATCCTTATTCTATTCGTCCTAGAACATAAGCTCAACCGCTGCTCGTCGTTTCCAACTCGACCTCGCTCGTCAAGGCAGAGAGGTGTGTGGTGTGCCTAAAATGGGAGAAAAATTTGGGAAGCAAAACAAAAAGTCAAAAAAAAGAAGAGAAAGAAAGAGAGACAGAAAAAAGAGAATAAAAATGAAGAAAATAGGATACGTGCTTCGGAAGTCCCTTTGGGGATTTTAAACGACGACGCCGCGCCGTGCGTCGTCGTCGGTCTCGGGAACACTAAAATTACAATCAATTCTAACGCCAGCTGAAACAGGGTTGAATTTGATAAAGATTATGTAGTAGGGAAATAAAATACTCTGAAGGGCGCTCTAATGGTAAGGATGATCGATAGAAAGGGGGTTTTCATTATAAGGATATGTTGGTCTAGTTTTTTACTTTTTAAAGGGTCCTCGAAGGGATTATGTGTGCAACATGATATCACTTAAATGTGCCATACTGGAAAAATGTTACACCATACCTATCTCAATGTGGCTGAAAGATCACATTGAGTTCCAAAAAAAAAGGTAGCATATATACTAAAAGGAACAACAGATGCTCTTTTCGGTGCAAAGCAATTATAAGACTTTTTCTGAAACGTCAAACGAAATGACATTTAACCGCATTAGACCCAATAATAATTAGTTCATTAAATTTTATGATCGGAATCGACGATGCAGCGGTTAACCCTTAGAAGAATGTTCAAGAGCCTCCGAAATCCCTTGACTTATTGTCCATGCGAGTTACATGAATCCTACTGTACTTGAAAGCGTAAACGATTGTAAGGGACGGATCTTCTTTCGCACTCGTAGATTATTAAAAGATCTTGACATTTACAAATCCGCTGGCCATTGATCGTATCCCCGCTATTGTTCTGAAAAGGTGTTCTTCAACCATGGCAGAACCACTTCGTAAGCTTTTCCATCTGTCCTAGTATATAGGTCTCTTTCCGAGTGGATGGAAAACATCATTTGTCCAGCTTGTTTCTAAATACAGTGAATCCTCCTTCCCCTTTAACTACGTCACTTCTTTAAAAGGTCATGTAAACTTTTTTCAATTTTCAGCTTATAATATATCTTCAAGAACGAAAGCTTTTTAATGACCGGCAGTATGGTTTTTGGTAGCAATAGGTTTATCTCACCGAAGAGTGGAACAAATCTTTACATCGTTTTGGAGAAGTGAACGGCATTTAAAAAAGTTTGGCATCAAGCTTTCTTATCGAAAATGCGTGCATTTGGTGTTAATAAATCTCTTCATTGTTTGTGTAGAAATTACCTTTCGGACCGTTCAATTTAAGTAGTATTGGATGGGTTCATATCTGATATCTACAAAATAAGCACTGGTGTACCCCAGGTCTCCGTTTTGTCTCCGACGCTCTTTCCTATTTGTATAAATGCCCTTTTGTCTGAAACTTCAAACCCACTTAACGGTGTCGCTGATGACAGCACCCTCAGCTTTTTAAATTCGTTTTTAGATTCTCAACCTTGTTCTTCAGCGTATGATAAGCTCACTAAATTCTGATCTTGATAGCATTGACTCAAAACCGTGTAGAATTAAATGCTTCGAAAACTCATTGCTGTCTACTGTCACAAAAGCGTAGCTCTCTCCCAATGCAACTATCCAGGGGTGGCACAGCAGCTTTTGGTTCTAGGTGTAGTAATCACAAACCATATCTTGTGGAATGATCACATGTTTGACAGTGCTGAAAACGCAGCTAAGTGTTGAGGATTTTCCCGACGATGCAAGAAGTTTTTTACCCCTTCTGATCTGGCTATAATCTACAAAGCTTTTATTCGTCTAAAACTCGGGTATAATTGAGGCAGGTGCCTCAATAACGTTCATGAGCCTTTTGGATATAATTGAAAAGAGAGCTTTAAAAATGATAAGAAATCGTTCTTTTACTGAGACATTTTCTACTCTTGAACACCGCTCACTCATGCCTATCATTCTTTTATCGATATTTTCACCAACAATGTTCAAGTGAAATAGCCAGTTGTATTCCTCCCCTCAAACAATTCAACCATAATACCTGTACTTCTAGGAATGCTCATCAGCTTGCCCTTAAGTTCCATTTCGGGCGTATTTTTAAGTCCAGGTATTCTTTCTTAAGCCGCACTACACGAATGTAGACATTCAAAAGATGCACCGGCATCTCCTTTCTATTCCCGTCCTTCCTTCCTAATTGCTCGCACAGTGTTTAATCATTATTAGCGAATTCATAACTCCTTTAATGCGCGGGTTTCGTAATATCTTTTATAATTAATTGTTCTAAATTGTACTACCAAATTTCCGCTGTACCACGTCGTCCAAAAGATTTCTGATAGAAGAGAAAATGTTTCTAAATTTGAAACCAAAATTGAAGATAGATGCAGCTCGGTAATGCTTTAAAGATTCAAACGAATATTCAATAGTGGGAACATAAAGAAACCCAAATGCAGCAGAGAAACTAGAGAACCGTCGACATAGAATTGTTTTCAAACTCAGAAGTTCCTCAAGGGAGCCATCTTTTGGTCTTTTGTTATTTGTCTTAACATCACTATTTATACTGATGACATGAAAATAATAAAGGTTATTTCACTCCATCTGATTCTGTATTACCCCAAAATGATCATGACTCATTTCAGACTTTGTGCGACAAAAATTTCTTAGAACTCAATGTTGCCAAATGCCAATTCATAACATTCACTCGTAAGCGATCACATATCCCCTTCCGAAATTACAATCTACATAAGATGATATCATTCATTTTGTCTACTCGTATAAATAACAACCAAAATGTCACTAAATTACTATGCACCACCAATGTCAGACCTCTTCTTGAATATGGTAGTCAAGTCTGGTGTCCCCATCAGACCTCTCACTCTCAAAGAATTGATGCAGATTTCTTCAATTTGCACTCAGCGGTCTTCGTTGGGATGATAATCTATTCTTACCACCCTATGAAGATCGTTTAAAACTTATTAATCTGCAAACGCCGCTAAGTCGCTGATTTTCATAGACTAAACATTTCTTCTAGAAAAGATTCCTATTTATACAAATCCAAGGAACGTCAGGCAGGCCGCTCTCTTTCTCCTTCTTCATCACATACCACCTTTGATTTCCATATCAGTCCTTCCTCCATTTCAGCGCTTTTAACTTAAAACTACTAAACGAATGATATTTGATTTAGCATTCTTCAAATCTTTGGCAACATTCGGTTTCAATCTTCTCCTTCAAAAAAGCTTGTCCTTTATTCTAAACGCCTTAATATATTCTATATTACCAAATACCTCCCCATTGATAACGTATCATCAGCAGCCAACCTGCCATTATATCCTCCTTTTTTTCGTATACCAGGGGATAAAATAGTACCTATTCACACTTACACCAGAAGTTGTTTCTCTTCTTTCTATGAGTATCTCGAGTATAGAAATTCATATTACTAGACCAGGAAGACAACTTCTATAGGCAGCAACATAGAATGCAATTATTATGATACCAGTTTTATATTTTCTTTTTATTACCAACAATCATCATCATCGAATTTAGGAGTGTTTTTTTTTTGTTTGCAAATAAAAGTTTCCCGGAAAATGCAATTTATAATTCACCACACCATAAAAATAAACTCTATGGTAAAAGGAGTTTCCATATCGTATATAAAAATAGGTACTTAAACTGAGTGCATTATTGTTTGTCTTCAAACATTCGGCGTTAAATGAACTTTTTTGGTTTGAATGGTCCTTGACTGCGTGCTCTGCGCCTGTTCCAGGACTAACATAAATTCATAGATAAGTAAAGTTTCAAAATTTCATTATTCTTAGTGAACGTTAAACACATTTTTTATGACCCGTATTTAATATTAGACCCTACGATAAAGAATATTTGCACAGTAAAACGTGCTTTTCCATTTCTGAGCATTTGCCGACCAAATAAACTTTAAAATACTTTGCTTAAAACAAAACTCGCTTAAGTGAAAAACCCGTATAACTTAAAAATATTTTTAGTTAAACTTTGCATTGTTCATTAGAAGATTAGCTTAACACTCTGATTTCGGTTTCTTCTTAATTTGTCAGCTTCATTACATCTGACTTTTGAATGTCTGATACTGTTCGAGTAGCTCAGAAGATAAATAAAATTAATTGTTCTATCCTGAAATCTTAACTGTGCCCTTTATGGCCCACTCACGATAAGGGTGGCCAAAATCTTCTCGATTTTTTTCAAAGAAGTCAAGAAATCAACGTCATGTAAAGCAGTATTACCGACTGATCTACAACAATGTTGACATTTCAAGGTCCCAAAAATACCGTAAGGATAGGAACTATTCCAACTCACTACTCACTAGTTGCTGTGAATATTCGAGTATGTCTCATATTGTCGGTGTAGCCTGGCAGAGCGAACTGGCCCCTCCCCCAAAGGGCTTCTACTTGAGCCTCGAATTCGTCGAGTTGTAGAAGCTGAGTAAGGTCAATGATTGTCAAGAACTTTCTCCAGATGAGACCTGAAACCAAAGAACGTTCATAACCTCTAGCTTCTACCCCTCCACAACCATTACCCCCTTCCCCAAATAGGCACGTCATATAAGCCCGCGGCATAATAACACCTTCTGCTGCACTAGACACCCTACTCTACCTAACACCTCTTGACTTGATATACTTAGCAAACATTGGCTACTCCATAATACTTAAGTACTTAGAATCAATTTCAAAGCACACAGACTACACCATCTGCTAACTACAATTCGACAAAAACTTCCAGATTTCTTTACCTTCCACATCTTTCTGGGAGGATAGAGCTTCCTAGAAGACGAATCAATCCACTTTTATACAGATGGATCAAACCCAATGAAGGGGTTGGTGGAGGCGTGTACTCTTAACGACTAAATTAAGTCTCTCATTGGGCCTTCCCAATCATTGTAGCGTGTTCCAGGCGGAAATTTTGGCTATGAAGAAATTCTTGTCCTGGCTTAAAGAAAACGTGATATCAACATCTGATATCCGTATTTTCTCAGATAGTCAGGCTGCTTTTAAATCTCTGGACTCTGTCGCTACAAAGGTCTATAACAGTCCATAACTGTCGACCATCTCTAATAGAGATGGCACAACAGTTAAATCTTCACCCTTACTGTGTGCCGGGCCATAGAGACGTTCCAGGAAATTGTAAAGCACATGAACTTGTCAGAAATGGTACAGTACAACCCATTCTACCACGTTTGCCTAATGCTGGCAAACTTCAAATATTCTATAACGATCCAAGCGATCTCAATCGTATTAACATATTCAGTCTTTTACGTTTTGCAAGGGACTGGAATTGGTTTCATTGAGGTCAGAAGAAAGGCTTGTCACAGTGGACCAATAAACTGGCCTATTTCATGCCTAACAGCCACTTTAACCTTACCTAACCTAAGGTTCCTAGAATCTAAGTTAACTGACCCGATGGAAATAACGACTTCAAATACATTTTGTTCTACAAATCAACCAGAAAGGACTTTCAACAACAATTTTTTGATACAGCAATTTAAAAAATTAAAGACTTGGTTGCCCACAAATATTTCTAGAACCAATAACTTTAACGACTTCAGTTAAATTTCATATTTTATATTGCAAAGTGATATCAAATTTTTATAAAGTCTAAAAAATTTAACTAACGTTGAAAGAATTGTATACATCAAAGAAAAACGTTTTTGACATCTGTCAAACTTTTTATAAAACTAAATTGACAGTTTTCTTACAAAAAATAAAAACTTTCCTAAAATACTGCTAAAATAAGAACCCATGGCGTGTCATCCCCGAAGTCTTGGGTTTAATCCCTGCCCATCACACTTAAAGTTTTTTTTTTTGACAAGTACTGCTCCTTGCCAGGAATTGACAAATCCTCGAAGAGTAATTCTTGCCATGAATGGTTTTCGACTCAAGTATAAAAACAAAGAAAGATATTGACTTCAAATTTCTTATCTTACAAAGAATGTTGTTAAAAATTGATACTTAAGCTATCTAAATGTATGGTGGTTTTCAAAATTAATAATCGCTTTCTTCAATATTTAGTTTAAATATTCTTTTTTATAAGTTGTTAGTTTTCACCTGTCTTACAAAAATCTGAAAGAACCGATAAATCATTTCTGCTAAAAGGGTCTTCAACAGAAAAACGGTTTGAAAGTAAGTTTTGCATTTGTAACGAATCTGTCTTAATTATTTCAGTACATCAAGTTTTTGAAATATATTAAAAAATATAAACAAATTTATTTTTTAAGCCTATGAAACTATCAAATTCATGGTTTTCTCAAAACTTCATATAGAGTAAAACAAATACTCATAAGTCATAACTAATGAGAATTTTCAGAAACTTAGTAGAGTACTAAAATCATTTAAATTGTATCTAGAAGAGAAAGGCTTGTACTTTGCTAAATCATCATACAATTTATAGTTAAGAGATATTCTGAGTTTTAACTTATCCTTAAAACCCCCGTTTTGTGGTTGTTTTTAGGATTTTTGAAGGGACACATATTTGAAAAACCTGATAAGATATAAAAATTTCAAGGCGAGATTTGAATTGAGGACATCTTAATCCTTTAAATAAGTATTGTTGAGCTTGTGAGACAGAAAAACTTGGTAAAAATTGATTTTCGACTAAAAAAAAAAATACATTGATGTTTGGTTCCCGATAGTAAAAACTTTCATAAAATGCTACTAAAATTGGTTTTCGACTAAATATCTCGTTGAAATCAAACTATTTCATCAAATTAAAAATATTGTTGGTAATTTTTAGTAAAGTTTTTAGAATAATTCAACTGACAACTTTTTTAACAAAACACGAAAACCTACAAACCTTTTAAGCAAGACTAATCAACAGACGGGATGGGAAATTATCAGTGTGGATCGCATCCCAGTTTTTTTTTATTTCTAAATCTTCAACCACTTTTTCTTAAGTTTTTTTATAGCTCCCAAATTTATACTGGTATTGATTATTAAAAATCGTTCTTCAGTTACCTCAATTGCTCGGATCCTTTTTCTTAAAAACAAAAAAAAAATTGTGTTAAATTATATACGATATTTTATTGGACTTTCAAAGCCAAAATAACGGCTGTATGTGAGGTTTTAAGTTTGTCCAACATGCCACATATAAAAATCCCCATTAAACTTTAAATATTCAACATTTTGACAACTTAACATTTGTAATAAAATGAAGATTTATCATCTTTTCAAAATCTTATTGAATGAAGAAAAATGAGTAAAGTAAATTCCTTACCGGTATTGTTGGAAAAAGCTAAAGACTCTATACTTTACCAACTTACACGCAACTATCAACTATTCCTTAAAAGTTAAAAAGAAAATTGGTCTAGCCTTCAAGGCTTTAGATCGTAATCCTAACATAGAATGACAGGCCACCAACCAAACAGAACAGACACATCCGAATTGCGGGACTAACTTTTCTTTCCTTCCTTATCATTCATTTAAAAAGAATCACGTTTGATTAAAATCTCTCGAGGTCGATTTCTATTCTTTTTGTTTTTCTTCTTCTTCTTCTCGACTTGCTTCGTTTGAACGTTTAAAATAAAAATAACCCCACCCAAGTTAGTCCCAATAGTCGGTCTTCCGCTTTTCGGCTTCAAACAGAAAGTTTTAAAAAAGTTGATATCTTTCTGTTTTCTTTTTAGCTTTGTCGATATAAAAACACACTCCAAGAAAAAGATTCTTCCCCCCAAAAAAGTGTTAGGATCTATCTATACATTGTTCTACCAAGACCAACTGCCATACCATCACCTCATCGCACAACTGTCTGGTTTAGGCTATAGCTCTAGTTCAACTGCAAGCTGTCATAAAAGGAAGACTACCTACATATATACGTGATTGTACACCACCACACAGTACAGTAGAAAAACGCGATGTGACTGGAGTCACGTCACGTTATTTTTCTTCCAATATTTTTCCCAGCCAGATCTCAGCCCATCTCCAGCTGCTTCTTTTTCCAATCTTCTATTCTCCAAAAACAAAATATACTTACAACAACAAAAAATAAACGAACAAAATTTAGGGAAATCATAGACCAAGAGGTGTCTCTGTCATCGTGGTTGTAGTGAGCGGCCTCAGTACGGCACTCGACAGCTACAGCTAAAGCTAAAGCTACAGGCATATAGCGTTCCTGCTGTTTTATGTATCGAAACTTCGTCAAAAAGGGCGAGAACTGAGAAGGAAAAGTGAGAAAATGTGTCGTAATCGATAAAGGAAGCAGAAGCAGCAAGGTGCGCTACACATAGGCACACATAATCTATAGATACACTCCAACTCCAACTTCACGTCCACACACTCCGGATAAAATAGATAGATAGCTTTTTACATTGTAAATAGGTAGGTATAGGAATAGAAGAAAAATAGGAGGATTGGTTTGGTAGGTAGGTAGGTAGGTAGGTACTCGACACTCGTCACGTCAGAACTGTGCTGTGCTGGCTGGAAGCGGCAAAGCCAGCCGGCCGACGACCGACGCGACGAACGGTGGAAGAACGAAGAAGGTGTTAGAGGAGAAGAGCAAGCAAAAGTAATAGATAGAAAATCCAGAAACATTTTCTCGCTCACAAAACCAAACCAAACCAAACCAAGGGGTACGTTGAACTCTGTAAAAGACCGAGAAAATTATACAGATATAATATACATACCTGTTTGCTGCTAAGGCTAAGTAAGAGTATATCTATGGTATATACAACCTTCTCACTCTTTTATTTTGCTCTTCTCTCTTTTTCTCTTACTTCCTGCCTGCCTGGGCCCTTTTTGTAAATATAGAATAATAGAACCTTTTGTAGACAGACGAAGTCGAACAAAACGGACGGAACGGAATAACACTACCCAATCCAAGAGTAAGAGTAACTCACCCGAGTTTTGTTTGTAATTTTCCTCAATATTCTCATCAGGCCTCAGCAGTACAAGTACCTAGGTATATAATAGACCTTGTAGTTCCTTGTATCACCAGAAGCTGAAGCAGCAGCAGCAGTTTTTATTTTGTAGGATTACATTGGTTTATAGTAGTTTTTGTTGTTGTTGTTGTTGTTTCTGTTGCTGTTTCTGTTTTTGGTCTTGCTGATGCTGGATCTAGAATCTGGATGGTTGAAGATGATGATGATGATGATGGCGTTATTTAGGGGTGGCTTTTGGACTCACAATGCCGATTGTGTGTGATAGGAATAATGTTTGCTTCTTCTTGTGTCGGTCGTCGTCTATTTTCAAAGTAATCTTTCACATGCGGCATAGTCGTCGTTTTGTTGTCGTTGCTGTTCTCGTCGTCGATGTCGTTGTCGTTTTCGTCCTCCTGCTCCTGCTCCTAAAACGTTGTCACTATACTGTGTCGCATATACACAAAACAGTTCACTCTATCCAGATCCATTGAACGGATACGAGGAACGCGCCCCTTTTTTTTCCATCGTCGCGTCGCTCGTCGTTGCTCGGTCGTTCGTTATTCTAAAAAACATATTTTTAGAAGAAAAACCCAAAACCAAAAAATATTCCAAAAACCTATCTTTTTTTTTCTTCCGATGTTTGCCTTTTTTAAAGTGTGCTCAAGCCCAATACCTATTTTGAAAATACGGCTTTGAATGATGTGAAATATTGATTGTGAAATATTTTGAAAAGAAAATTGTCCAGCAAAAGAAGTGATTTTATTTTGGTTGTGAAATTCAAAGTGTTGTGCCAGTGCCATTATTTTTGGATAATTTATTTCTGGATGTAGATGCTGCTGTTTTCATTTTTGGTAGGTTTTATCTTCCTCTCTGATAATTTAGTTATAGCCTTAAAAAAAACAATAACAATAATTACTAAATCAAAAAGTCTCAAGTACCTTTAACGATCACTTAAGTAAGCCTCTGAAACAAAACAAACGAAAACGATTGATTTTGATTAAGTGTTTTCATTTTCGAATTAAAAAGGAAATCGATTCATATGGTTTCTGTCATCGTATTGTGTTGAAATTAATAAAACAGAATAAAGTACTTAAAGTGAAATGGAATTACATTTTTGATCAAGCAGCAGTTTTTCCTGGTATTTTTTTTTTTTTGTTGCATATATTTGGGAACTAGGGAGGGAAAAATATAATATTAGTATCCCGGTAGGGCGCAGGAGCTCTTTCTTTGGAGAAATTTGTTTTTTCTTTTTTGGTGGTGCTTTCTTGGGAAAACTTGAGATATAAGAAAATTGCCTGAATTTCGTCAAGTTAAAGTTTTATCCAGAGAAATGAGTGGTTGTGTGTGTAATCGAACACTTTTTTTCTTGAAGCCGAACATAAAGTTTCCCAATTTCGAATGCAGGCACAAATAAAACTTTTAAAAAATTTGTGAAACATATTTTCTTAATGCTCATTTCAATGATCAATTGTATTGTAAAGTTGTAAAATTAGAATCCAGTCTTGATTCATAATTCATTTCATAATTTTATATCGTATAAGTTTTTGTAAACTTTGGCGCCGATAAATTTGCCTGTTTTTGGTGGCAAACTAAATGATCTCTCGTCCCCATTAAAAATTCAAGCTAGCTCATCCAAAATATCTCTGGCGTTAGTTTATGTCAAGTGATTCAGAATCATTTTGGAACATTTTATTCAATTATAGTAACCCTGGCCTTACATAATTATAATACCGTTTTTTGTCAGGTCTATCATTTTTGTCGTCCCTAACAATTTGTTTGTACTACATCCAGAAACTCTTTTATTGTTTGGGGGAAGTCACATTTAGCAATATTTATAAACCAATCTGCAACCTTATGTCCCTAGTCTTCTGTAAGGACTGTTGAAGGACCCATCATCATCATCTTCTGTAAAGACTTTTAAAGGACCCATCCATTTAAGAAAATTGGAAACTTTTCCATTTAACCTATCATGCAGTGATGTACTTGCTGCTCGAAAGCTCAAATTGTTCCCGCGAATACTTTTGAAGGCATTTTCTATCGAGGCTTCAGAGTATTTTTGATTTTTTCCTTTCATTGTGGCTGAAAGAAGTTTAAGTTTTAAAATTTAAGGCAAGAAACGATTACAGATTAATAACTGATCCGACAGTGCAAACCAAAAGATCATACCTTCCTTGATCCGAACACCCGTATAACATGTGTTCGAATACTGGTTCTAAGGATTTTGTGATATAAGAAACTTATTTTGATGAAGTTACCTATATTCGAACACAAGCATTCGAATAGGAAACTCGTACAAATTCAGTTTTCTATGTTCGAACGGTAAAATATTAAACAAATTATTAACTTTTTAGATACAAATATTGTGTTATTGAATAATGAAACATTTAAAATAAAGAAAAAACTTTTAAAAATAGGTATTTGCCACAATTTTCACTCAAAACATACAGTTTCCTGAAACACTCGCAATGGCACTGTAAAGTAGCAACACAAAAAACCATGTTGTCATTAATTATCTTGTTAAAAATTTCACAAGTTTAAGGGTAGTAACACATTTAAAATTAAGCGTTTACATAAGTAAATAATGAAAATTTCAGAAATTACACAGTTTGAATGATTTTTTCAAAAAGTGTTCGACTACTGGGAGCGTTCGGATTCAGGCTACCCTACCCCATCTCTTACAGCGATTTGCTTCTTTGATTTGAAGACTTTTATGGCTCTATAATTTAACACTTGTAGCAGCTACCTACTACCTAGCATGCGAAAAATGTGTTCTCCTTTTTTTTTCTCTCAAAATGTCCTCGTAACAAGTCTTCATAATTTGATTAAATTGTATACCTGTGGATGATTATAATAATATTACTTCTCAGAAATTTGTCAAAGAACATGTTAAAAAGAAAATACGGGGTTTTGTCTTACTCTCACCAAGAAAAGTTGTTATCTTCCTTCCTAACAAAATTAAGTATTATTAAATTTAGAGCTAGTTAAAAGTGGAAAAGGAATCGATAGGAATATTTTGTAGCTTCGACAAAGGTTATAGTATGTTGTTCTCGCCGCCGCCGGCCGACTTGGCCTATGATAACACCAAATAGATGTGAGAATTTTAATTATAAAAGTCCTTTTATTTGCAATAAAAGGAACAACAATTCTTGATTTGTAAAAAAAAATCTTTTTCAAAAACATGTTTCTCCAATACTTTCAGAATTTTGTCAAAAAACATGTCAAGATAAAATTACTGAGTTTTGTCTATTTTTCCTGAAAGGTTTTAGTTAAACGTAAATATCCTTAAAATTATTCATAAAATTACTTTCTAACTTTTTGAAACCAAAAGTACGTTTTACGTCTAATACAGTGTAACAACTGGAAAAGGACTTCTTTCGGTCATATTATTGATATAGAAATTGGAAAAGCCACTGTTCCCAAACGGAGGAGAAGGTAGGGTCTGATATCTTTTCATCTACGTTAATCGTCCCAGAGAACAATTAACAAAGAACAATCTTTCAAGTAGAGGTATTTGCGGTTTCTGGAGCAGCCAAAGAACTTTCCTCCCACAATTTGGGGGCAAAAACATAGGCATGCTTAAATATTCCCAAGCGGCAATCAAGGAAATATCCGCCTTTCTTTCAAAGTCAAGTCAAAACTGGTAAGACAGATTTGTAGGGAGTTACATATTATGTTAACTCAGCAAAGCCGATACGAAAACATTCCGTCGGATCTATGACATAGTAACATCGATGAGAATGAAAGAGCAGACAAATTGTCGAAAAAAGGATGAATGCTTCATCCGAGTCAAACTGTTGCAAAGATTTCAACGTCACTGTAGCAAATTAATGGGAAAATTTACCAAAGGTTTCCCAAAAATCCAAGCAAGCAGATGTTCGGCACTTGCAGCTTGCTTGGTTTCTTAAAATATTTCCGAAGAAAAAAGAAGATACGTTTTACAGCTAAGCAGGCCTCAATTATCCCAATTGATTATTTTCCTAACAGGTTACTACTCAATGACTACCTACATCAGCTTATCTGATTTATGTAGGTGTTAGTGTGAAGGCATAGAAATGGAAGATGATACCTTTTACTTTCTCTGTAAATGTGAAGCCTATCTAAAAGAAAAAAAAAAAACAAAACCAGGATAATACTTTTTCGACGACCTATGAGACGAAAGGCATATTTTGAAATTCTATCAAAAATTAGGATGGTTGCTGGAGGCTAAATATACAACCACCAATCTTCCCCCAACATCCACCTATCGTAATCCTGATCATATCCTGATAACATTGGGCAGGTTTAGACGACATAAGGGACTTGAAAGTAAAAGCCAGTTTCTAGTATCTGATTGGCTTGCTACCAAAAACTTGCATCCCAATTAATGCAACTTTTTTGGAAAGTTGACTAGGAAGTTAGTATAAAAAAAATTGTCCTAACTTCTAAATCAAGTCTACTTATGTCAAACTATCAACTGATCGTGGTGTTGGCATTTAACTGAAAGCTGAACTTCATAACACTGTGATTTAGTTTTGTACTGCAAAATTTTATTTAAAGTTTAATGTAAAAGGGTTCCTTGTTATATGTGAAAAGAATAAAAGACAATACAAAACACAACTTAATTTGGACTTGTACCTTAAATAAGAAGTTTTTTTTTTTTTTTTTTTTTTTGTTAGTAATGTTTATACTTTGCACGATCAACTGAAAGTAAAAGATAGCGAAGTAAAATTCCAAGTTTGAAAAATTTACTGGGAAATTTGATCTAATTTTGGGTTCGAAGAATGCATTTGACTGCAAATGAAGTCCCTTAGGTTGTCTTAACCTGTAAAATGTATCCACAGAGATCCCAGGGGACTGCTGTAAAACCTTACCCGAATCTTGGAAATAATAAAGCTTACAAACGTTTAAATTCATACAAGTTTAAACTTATTGCACTATAGTTTGGTCAAAGTGGCTTTAAGGTTTAACAAAACTTTAATAATGTTTGGTTCAATAGCTCGAATCAATCAAATTCAGCTGATTTGCCTCATCTATAATTAGCTTCTCAAATTGAACTTATACAAAAAAATTGTTTACCAGCTTGAGTCTGAGAGTTGAGAGTTTGGCTTAAAAATCTCATAGCTGCGAAATTCGATTCTTAACAAGCGTATTTTAAAATATACAGGCTGGAATAATCATTAATTAAAAATTACACCAACTAGCCTAGCCTTAATCCTTGCAGCAGAAAATGTAGTACATTTTATTTTTCAAAATATTTTTGTTTTCTTATTCAAAATATTAGTATCACCTTCTCACAACCCTGCTGAGGAAATAAAATAACGTTTTTATTGTGATCAAAAATACGGCCTTGGCGTTGATTTTCGAATGACTAAACAGACTTTTAACAGACTGACAATAGTTTTAATTGTGGGTGTGAACAAGTATGCGACATCTTCGTTTAAGGCAATTGTCCTCCGCTGTCATTCTCTGTGGATGCATTGAGATCTCGAAATTAACGTGCAGGTTTTCCGAACTCCAGATATGCCAATTGTTAATTGTGCTTAAAAAATCACCGCGTCATAAATGATACCCCCAAAATCGTTGTCCAATTCAATATTCCAGCTGCTCTAAAGCTAAGTATACACGATTGGAAGATCTTCCAATATTGGCAGATATTGGGAAACATTGGGCAGGTTCAGACAACATAAGGGACTTCATTTGCAGTCAACTTCATTGTTTGAACGTAAATTTTGACCAAGGCAACTGGTTAGTTTTTCAAGTGTCATGAATTTCAAATTCAGAACTTTACTTCACAAACCTCTACTTCAAGTTCATAGTACAAAAATTACCAAAATCATTATTTTCTACAAAACAGTCCTCAGGCAAGCTACAAGTCTATCATGATTTGTGTTTTGTATTTTAAAGAAATATTACTTATTTCTTTTCCAAATTTACAAGGAACCTTTTTACAGAAAGCATTAAATGAAGTTGTGGAGAAAATAAATAAATCATTGAGTAATAAAGTTCAGCTTTTAGTTGAATTAAAAAACATGATCAATTGTCATTTTGACATAAGTTGACTTGACTTGATAGTAAGGGAGATTTTTCTTGCCTAACTTTCCAGTCAACTTTCCAATAAAGTTGCCTTAATTGGAAGGCAATTTTTTGGCAGCTGGCCAATCAGATGCAAGAAACTTGCCTTACTTTCAAGTCCCTTATGTCGGCTGAACCTGCCCATTTTAACCAAATTTTTATCAACCATATAAACACCCAATTTTATCTGTCAAAAGTGATAGACAAATTGGCAGACTTCTTGCAATCGTTTGTACTTGTTTAAACACCCAATTTTTAGTATTTTCAAATAATTGAAGAATTGTTCACTAATTGGATATTTTTTTGAAATGTTTGTGTCCGACCTGTTTTTTTCACTTCTAAAATACATTTTTATATTCTCTGTCATTTGTCGAGAAAATTGTCTTCCAATGAGTCTACCAATTTTATTGTTTTCTAGAGTCTTCCAACCGTGTAAAGAGACAATTATTAATTTGACGATACAAAATTTTCAACTGATATTCTACCAAAAAATATTTTAATATTTGGATTAAACCAACCTACCGACCAACTTTAATTTGATAGAAAATTGGCAATTGCCACCTGATTGGATGGTATTGGAAGACTTTTGACAGTTCTGCAAATATTTGAAGATCTTCCAATCGTGTATACTCAGCTTAAGGCTCAATCTGTGAAGCGATAAAGAAGCGGATAGTTGTGAGCCTTCAATTACTGAGTCAATTAGACAATAATCCGAGCCTTTGGTCAGAATTTTCCTCCTCAATCCTAGTGCGTTAAATATCGAGCTGTCGGGATCGATGGCAAGTCACACACTCTCGGCTTCAACAAGTAAATTCTCAGGACCATAAATGTCGTCCACTAGCATACCGGTTCACGAACTTTTTTGCACAAACTTTCATACAGCAGGTGGGTGTTTTATTTCGGTCAAAAAATCTCCGCGGAAGTATGATAATGAGTTTTCGTCAAAATTTCGAGCTGGTAGCAGCTGTCAGTGTTAAAACAACTTATGATTCATAGAAAACCGCTTATGATTCATAGAAAACCACTTGATGTGGACAACCCTGTACACATATTTTACCTCTAAAGTTCTCAAAAAAGTTATTCAAAAAATCATCAATTTTTCAGTTGATAATTTTCTTTATTCTCTTTTGCTTGCCTTTCGTTTCAATTAATTTTCAACATAATTATTTGATTTCGTATTTCATTATTGAATGTCAGTTGCAATTATAAATTATAATGCTTTTTTTCAAAATTACCAGTTTTTAAATTGCTCTGAACGTAATTACCTAGTTAAATAAAAGACAGAAAAACAAAACTAACAAACCAACCAATAAAATCCCATAAAGTCTCCCATATCTGAGGTAACTCCTCGCAGTAAATTTTAGTTTACGACATTAAGCTAATAAAAATTTGCATCTCTGTCATTGTATTCACTTCCGCAAACAATCAGCAATGAATGCAACAGGGAATGAAATTTAAAAAAAACAAAACGAAATGAAATGAAATAAAATGAAAAACTAAGTAATTGCCATGGAACACGATAAAACATTGCAAAAACAACGTCATCTACGCCATATGTCAAGTAATAGTCATCGTCATACATTGGACATGCAACAATTACACTGTCTAGGTCAGTGGCTATGTGGCCATGTGGTGCTGGTGCTGGTGCTGCTTCTGGCCGGCACGGCACATCGACCGGAATGGCCTGGTCCCGATGGTGTGACGAATCCATGAAGTCTGAAAAACACTATACGTTGTCGTCTTCGTCGTAGTCGGTCGGTCAGACAGCGCACGCACCAAATCATTTTCACTTGCCACAAATGACCATTAAATAAAACTACTATGTAGGTAAACGGCGGCGGTACGACTCAGCACCATGTGGAGTCGGAGTGAAGAATCTCTTTTGTTGTTTTTATGACCACTTTTATGCGGCGTTATAATTGAGCACTTCATATAAAGGGACACCCCCTTTTCCTACTGTTAGCCTTTTTTATTTTTTAAATTACATTAAAACATATTTTAAGTTTTAACCAGCGCGCAGTGACCAATCGATGATGGTTTTATTGCGTGTATCTCAATTTTTGTCAAGTTTTCCTTTTTTTTATTTAAAAAAAAATGTTTCTTTTATTTATTTGCAGTTCGCTTTCACATCGCACACCTGTATGAAGTTCAAAATAAACATAAAGCTGCCAAAGAGGCATACGAAAAGCTTCTTACCGAAGACCAGCTGACATTGGAACTGAAGGCCGATATTTATCGACAGTTAGGTTTGTAGATTTGTTTTTTATATGAAATCAAACATAAACTTATTTTTTTTTTATTTTTTATTTTTAAACAGGATGGATGTATCATTGTGTTGAATCCTTAGGCGATAAACGACAACGAGAATCTTATGCAATTTTCTGTTTACAAAAGTCAATTGAAGCCAATCCAAAATCTGGACAATCATTATATTTGCTTGGAAGATGTTATGCTGGAATTAACAAAGTCCATGATGCCTTTATAGCGTATAGAAATTCTGTGGAAAAAAGTGAAGGGAACGCCGATACTTGGTGTTCGATAGGGTAATTTTTTCTTCTTTTTTTCTTAGTATTTATTGTTTTGTTATTTTTATATGCTCCGAAAAGGTGATGAAACGGATTTGTCTTATTTAATTGTTTTTGGAAACATTAAGTGTCATTTCCGTTTACTTTTTTTTTTTAAAGAATTGTTGTATGTTCTCTTAAAACCCATTTACTTTTGGTACAAAGTGAAGAAAATAAAATATCCCTAGAAGACAGAAAACAGACATTTTGTCCAAATTAGATTATAGTGGGATCACTTAGATTTTATTTGGATTATAGAATTCGGTTCTATTTTCCTCTACTACGCCGCGCCGCCGTCCCTCGGGATTGGATTTGAAGACCTAAGTCGTTGGACTTTTATTATTTTAACCAGGTGAGTGCTGCTGTAAAGCCCGTACAGATCTTCTCCTCCATTCCCCATCTATGCAGACTGGACTAAAAATCACCCGAAAATTTTTTCTCTCGAAGCTTCCTCAGACGCTTTTATCTTTTTTTGACAGGGTCCAGGCCTCAGCCCCGTAAATAAGAACCGGGATGATGAGTGTCTTATAGATGGTAATTTTAGATGCTCGAGAGAGGCATTTACTACTCAATTGCTTTCTAAGTCCAAGAAGCAGCGATTTGCAAGAGTTATTCTTCGTTTGATTTCACCGCTGCTGTCGTTGTCTGAATTAACAGCGGTGACTAAGAAGACAAAGACCTTAACTACCTCAAAGTTATAGCTGTCCATGGTGACGTTTTGTCCAAGACGTCTTTGTTCAATGTCCTTTCTTGATGACAGCATATACTTGGTCTTGCCATCATTGACCACTAAAACCATCTTCACCGCCTAGGTCGCAATGCAAAAAAGACTTTTTGTTGACTTGGTAGTGGGTGTTTCCTCCTCTAACATTTATCAAAGCTTTAATTTACTTCGGCATAGCTTGGATAAGATAAGATAAGATAAGTCTTCCAAATTATCCAACTTCTCGATCAGAGCAGATCTCAGCCCCCCTTAGTATCTCGAGAAGGGAAGTTAGCTTCCTTATAATTTGTCCCAATAGATCCAGGCCAAGCCATTACATCGAATTACACTTCTTCCAAGTATTTCGTAATTCATCTGTTATCGTGATACGTGAGGTCTCGCATTGTCCTGCATCAGCTAATAAATTGTAATAATTGGAGTTAATCGATCCTTCCACTATGCACAGCTCAGTTTTTCCGTATCTTACCTGTCCTGCATCAGCAAGAAGTTTTCACTAATAAATGGTAATAATTGGAATTAATCGATCCTTCCACGATGCACAGCTCAGTTTTTCCGTGCACAGAAATTCTTGCACACACCATGAAGAAACCTCCCTAGAAATGTTCCCGCTGGGTAACTGTTGCCGAAGATTATCTCTTACCTGATCTTCTCCACACTCTTCTTCGTCCATCTGGTGAGCGTAGACAAAACTTGGACTCATCGGTGAAGAAAACTCTACGTCATGTCATGAGAAAATTAAATCCGACGTTGCTTGTGCTATACCGTGAGTCTTGGTATACAAGCAGGTCTTCTTGCTCTCAGACCACTCTTCACTAAACGCCGCCTCAACACTTGAGCATTCACAGCTGTGAAGTCTGTGAGACGGCCCAATTGATGTTTGGTGAGACGAGCTCAAAGGCTTTGAAGCACCAAATATCGATTGTTGTGCTTGCAGATGTTGCACTCGGGCGACTTGAGCCTTGACGCTGGGTGCATGAGATGGTTTACCTGTATATTTGAATGGCTCTTCTTAGCGTTGTCTTCCATTTTCTGATAATTACAGCGGCATACCGCACACTTCGTCTGTCCTTAACCAAAGCCAGCGTCTGCCAAACGTTCATATAAATAAAGGTAAACTAAAAAATATAGCTCTGCAAAAACACAGCGGTATATAATAAAAATCCACTTATTTTGTAACTGTGTATTTTTGGAATTTCGAGAACCATTATCAAAATGGAACTCCTAAACAAATGATCTCATCTCATCTCAGGAGTATATATTTTTTAAGATAATAATATTCAACCAAATTAAACCAACTTGTTAAAGGTGTCAATAAGATATCTTTCAAATCCAAACATTGGGTTAATACTTTAATTTAGATTCAAAATTTAAAACATTTTTATGAACTCATGATAAAACCATTTATTAACACAGTTTTGACCTTAATAATTCGAATTATTGGGCTAAAATGAAAATAAATGCAATCGAATAAAATAAAATTAGATGATACTTATTGACCTATAAGTTCTGTAGTAATGTTGATAGTAGTATAACTCTACAAGTTCTAATAGTTTTGGAATTCATCTAATTTTTGGAATTCATCGTACTTTTGACAAACGTCTGAGTCGGGTTGAAAGCAGTCGGCTTTATCATAGGCCCCGTCTGAGAAAAATTGTGCTGCAAATCGACAATAAAATTGTTTATCATCCTTTCTATCAAAAATGTGAATTATTCAATGAAAAGGATTCGATAGCAATATTTTACCTCCGACAAAGGCTCTGGTATCTTGTTTTGGCTCTTCGTATTACGAATCGTCTCCTAGGTCACGTTTTGTATCTTATATACGATCACTTCACGTAAACCTTCTTTTTTAACAAACTCATTGTATTATTATGTATAAACTTTTATATATGTTGTTTTTGTTTTATAGAGTTCTGTACCAGCAACAGAATCAACCAACAGACGCCTTACAAGCGTATATTTGCGCTGTACAATTGGATAAGAATCACAAAGCTGCCTGGACGAATTTAGGAATTTTATACGAAAGTTGTGGTCAGTTAAGAGACGCCTATGCGTGTTATTTAAATGCAGCACGTAATTTAGATTCTGTAAGTCTCTCTCATCATTCCAGATGTTATTTAACCACAAGAAAATAATTGTTATTTATTTCTTTTCTTTACAGAAGGATTCGAACTTTTTTCACTCACTTAGTACAGCTTCTACATCGAATAATAATACACCAGCAACACCAACTAAAAATTCAGGTACTGCTGCTACTGCTGGTGGTGGCATATCTACATCATTATCTACTAATAGTGGATTCGCATCATCGCCATCAACAAGTAAAGCGTCTACATCAAAATCCGGTGCTAACAACAATAGTAGTAGTAGTAGTAATAATAACAACAACAATAATAATAATAGCAGTAATAATAGTCCTAGTAATAGTAAATCACAAAGTCTTGCTGAGAGTCTAAAGCAAAGGATTAAATTCCTTAGTACGCAATTAGCTCAAGCTCCTATGCCGAGTATAACGTCCAAACGGAGGCAGTTGTGCTCAATAGAGGAGGCCTGGAATTTACCAATATCGCTTGAAATGAGCTCAAGGCAACAAATATCTCAGCAACAACAACAACAGCAACAAAACACACCACAACATAATCAACAACAACAACAACAGCATTCATCTTCACACCCGCATCATCAACAACATCCTGCGCAACAATCACATCAGCAACAACAACCACCCCCACCACCTCCACCTCAACCTCAGCAGCCTGGTGTTGTTCTAAACAATCACATGCAGCAGAGTCCGTACGTTAAGAGTTACTCAGCGGTAAGTGTGAAACTTTTTCTTTCTGTTCTTATTCCATGTATAATCTAATTTGGTTCAAGTATGTTAAGGTTTATGTTTATTAAAAAGAAAATGGTTATTGTCACTAATAATAAATAAGTGAGATTATGTCAAACGTGATCAAATAACTTTAGAATCTCCTAATGGGTGTGTTGTTGGGAGATATAAATACTTACTCTAACAGGATTCATAGCACTTGAAAGATTCAATCAGGTGGAAACATTTTGTAAACAGCTCTAGGTATTAATTTTATCCTGAAGAGTCTTCTATTCCTCATTCTGCTCTCCCTTTTTGAAGATATGAAGCTCCAATTTATTATTCCCTTCGAGGTGGTAAATATGTTTATTTTGGAATTAAGTTTAATTCATTTTTTGTTTGAATTCAAATGAGGGTGTTTTTCAAAGCTTTTTGTTATCTCTATTGGGTTTTAAGATTCAATTTTAAATACACTTTAGGGAAAAGGCTTCTTCTAAAAAGGGTGGAAACACATTCATAATTGGAAAATTATTGTGAAAACATTTATTTAAGCCAAAAACTATTTACAATTTAGTACAAAAATTTAATATGGCTATTTTGATTATAAACTTAAAAAGAACAATAAATCAACTACAATTCTGGAACTATTCCTTTAAAAAATATCCTATCTATTCAAGCATTCAAATATTTAGAATTTTCGAATTAAAAAAGGTCAATTATATGTTTTTAATACACATCACTTGTGATAATCAGCAGCTTACTCATTTGGGTTTTGAAAATTCTGAAAGCAAATAACATTGGTCGATAATCAAATTTAATTTTTCCAATGGGCTTTCATGGCCTTAATTCAACACCGACTCAAAAATTGTTGTCACGTGAGGTTTTTGTATTACTTTAAAATTTGGAAAAACCCTCCGCTTCAACTGAATACACACGAACGTTTTTGAAAATTTTGGTGTGCATTTTGTACCAAGTATTGATGGTTATTGTGTAATCTGTTAATGCCAACTACTCCCATAAGATCTTAAGGAAAGAATTATCCAAAACCAATCACTAGTTTTCCTTTCGCCCACTTGGAAAAGCTTTCTACTAGAAAAATCAAAATTGTTATTAGACAAGCTTTTGTTAAGTTTGGTAGTGAGTGCTTCCACATTTATTTTTAATCATTTCGTTAATTAATTCCAGTATGAATCGCTAACTTAATTGCAGAAATAAACAACTGACCATCGACCTCATTTACTGTGGGTACCAACTTTTCCCTTACTTACTTACTTAAGGTGGCGCTACAGTCCTGTGTGAACTAGGGCCTCACCCAACAAACTTCTCCATCTAGCTCTGTCCCTAGCTAGATGTCTCCAGTTTCGCGCTCCGAGTTGGGTGAGGTCACCTTCCACTTGTGCGCGCCACCTGATTCGCGGTCTTCCTCTACTGCGCTGTCCTGTAGGTGTGGATTCGAAGACTTTCCGGTCTGGAGCATTGGTTTCCATGCGCTCTACGTGACCCAGCCATCTTAGTCGTTGGACTTTTACCCTTCTGGCTAAGTCTACGTCGCTGTACAGCCCGTACAGTTCGTTGTTCCATCTTCTCCTCCACTCCCCGTCGATGCATACGGGACCGTAGATCACCCGAAGAATCTTTCTCTCGAAACGACCCAAGGTGCTTTCATCCGCTTTTGTCCATGCATAGTCCATGCTTCTGCACCGTATAGCAGGACGGGGATGATTAGGGTCTTATATAGCGACACTTTGGTCTTTCGAGAGAGGATTTTACCACTCAATTGCTTTCTTAACCCAAAGAAACAGCGGTTAGCAAGAGTTATTCTTCGTTTGATCTCAGCGCTGGTGTTGTTGTCTGCGTTTACCGCGGAGCCTAGGTAGACGAAGTCCTTGACTACCTCAAAGTTACGTCTGTCGATGGTGACGTTTTGACCAAGACGTCGGTGTTGTAGGTCCTTTCTTGATGACAGCATGTACTTTGTTTTGCCCTCATTAACCGTTAAACCCATTTTTGCCGCCTCTGCCTCAATACTCACAAAAGCCCCATTGACATCACGCTGAGTTCTTCCGATTATGTCAATGTCATCAGCATATGCAAGTAATTGGACAGACTTTTGAAAGATAGTGCCTCTAGTGTTGACGTGTGAGCTTTGCACTATTCTTTCAAGTACGATGTTAAAAAAATCACATGACAGCGCATCACCTTGTCTAAAACCTTTTTTGACATCGAAAGGTTCTGTTAAGTTCTTTCCAACCTTTATGGAGCAGCGTGAATTCTCCATGGTCATCCTGCACAAACGGACGAGTTTGGCAGGGATGCCAAAACTAGACATGGCTCTATACAGTTCGTCCCTGTAGATACTGTCATATGCGGCCTTGAAATCGATGAAAAGATGGTGGGTGTCGATTTGGTGTTCTTGGGTTTTTTCCAGGATCTGCCGTAATGTGAATATTTGATCAACTGTGGACTTTCCTGGTCTAAAACCACACTGATAAGGACCTATCAGGTTGTTGACGATGGGCTTTAGACGTTCACATATAACGGCAGAGAAGATCTTGTAGGCGATGTTAAGTAGACTGATTCCTCTATAATTGGTGCAGTTTAAAGGGTCTCCTTTTTTCAGGATCGGGCAAACAATACTGAGGTTCCATTCATCGGGCATGCTTTCTTCCGACCATATCTTACAGATAAGTTGGTGCATGCTCCTAACCAACTCATCTCCAGCTGCTTTAAAGAGCTCGGCATTCAGGCCATCCGCTCCAGCGGCTTTGTTAGACTTCAGCTTAGATATAGCAATCTTTACTTCGTCTAAGTCGGGAGGACGGGATTGTTGGCTTTCGTCGTCTATATTGAATGGATCATCCTGCCTGACAGCGGAATTCGGTTCGTCGTCGCCGTTATACAGTCTGCAGAAGTGGTCCTTCCATATCCTCAGCATTGACTGCGGTTCCACTATGATGTTTCCACTTTCGTCTTTGCAGCCTTCGGTTCTAGGTTTATGTACTTGTGAATTTCGTTTCACCTGTTCATAAAACTTTCGAACTTCATTCCTGTATGAATAAAATTATGTTAAGATCAGATGAGTGCAGCACCGATTGAAAGAAGTGCACATTTTGCTCAAGCTTTTATTTTTTCACACCAAATGAATAGGCTTGTTATCATGTTAGAAGGTCAAGTTCATAAAATATTAGAACATTTCATTGAAGTTAGGCAAAAAAGACTTAAGTCAGAAACTGGTCTCACAGACTCATTGAACTTATGGCGGTAATATCAAAACAAATATGAACTTTTCTGTCCTATTGTCTAAAGACTAAATTAATACAATATTTTTTAGCAGTTGTTTTAGACTCAAATTGTTAGTATTAAACGAAAGAGACAAAAAGGCCACGAAATCACATATCTAAAATGCGTTTTTTTGACTTTAGACCTTTTACCTTATGCCAAAATTGTATGAAAATTTCTTTCCAAGATTCCCTTTTTTTCTTAAGTTTAATTGGTTTAAGATGCCTAGAATTTTGAATAACTCTTTAAAACTGTTAAGCGACTTGCATTTAAACCAATTTCGTTGTTTTATTTTTTCCACAGAACTAAATGAATCTGTCCGTTTTTTTACCTTTCTTCGTGTATTCTCTGCACTAATCTTTATTTTTTAAGTAAAAATAAAAACCATTAAAACTTCGGTCAATTTTATCAATTGATGGACGTCCGGTAAGGTCTTGGTGTCTAAGGAAATCGATTTGAGCTTTTGAAACACTGCGAAGGCATATCGATCTACCCATTGGGCTTAACATTTTAGATCAGAAATTGAATTTCTCTGAAAATACTAAACGTGTTGAGTTTAACTGTCACATGAAAACGCTCGTAAACAATGATAAAATTGTCGTTGTACCTATTTAGTTGACTCAAAAATAACTTCTACTTTGCAAATTAAATACTTAACAAGTGGTCGAAAACAAAACTTGCAGTTTTTTTTTTTTTTTTTTTTTTTTTAGAAATTTTGTTCCTGCAATATTTTCAAAAATATTTGTCCGTATTCAGTTGAAGTAGGCTTTTTGAGGCTATCTTAATCCATATCTTCAATATTCAGTTTGAATATTTATAGTATTTCATAAACTTTTCAGAGAATCTTTATGAAATGTTATAATATATCACCTGGCTTTCATAAATTTTGAAATGCTTAGTCGATTTTTAACACAATATGACAAAACGGTTTAAAAGTAATTTTTGTAACGTATCCGTCGTTTGAACAAGGCTATTAAAAAAAGTTTTTAGAATATACTTGTAAAAACAGCACTAAAAATTAAAGTATATTTTTCAAAATCATGGAAACATTAAATTTAAGATTTCTCAAAACTTCATAGAGAGTCAAATGAAAACTCATGACTTCTGAGAATTTGGAAAATAAGTAAATTACTAAAATTATTTGAATTGTATCTAGAAGACAAAGATGTGTGCTTTGCGAAATCATCAAACTAGTCTTAGTCTTAAAACATAGTTTTTGGTTGTCTATACAATTTTTAAAGAATGATACCAAAGAATGATTGATAGAAACAATGCACGGCAAGATTCGTAAAAAAAACTTCAGAAAAGTATTGTTTTGTTTGTGGGACAGAAAAATAACCTTATCTTGACGAACAATGTACCTAGGCCCATTTTTTCAGTGCTGAGTTAACTCCGAGTTAAACCCAGAGCTAGTTCATCCTGAATTCAGAATTAACGCACGAACAAGTTTTTTTATCAATTGGGGGTTTAATGTTAACCTCATGAATGTTATAATTTGGAAGCACTGAAAATTTATCGATTAAATCGTCAAAAAAAACTATCGAAATCAATAGATTGGGACATTTTGGTTAACAGCAAGCCGTTGTTTTGTATCTCATTTGTTTTTTTTTTTTTTTTTAATTATTCAAAATGAATAAACGAAATTCAAACTTTTAATAAATAAAAATGTGTTCGTCACGATCTGCTAAGTCTTTTTCTCTTCTCTAAAGTGTTAAACTTAAATTTCGTATAAATTCCCATCGCTCAGGTCGGCGGAGTCTGAATATAACAACAAACTTTTCATTCTTCCACCAAAAGAAATAAAATTGACTTCTCCATTGCAATTCCAGAATCTGTCAAAAACATTTGTATATTTAAACCAGAGTTAACTCACCAAATTTTAAGGGTTAACTTAGAGTTAACTACAAGATTATAATAGACTGAAGAACATGTTTCAGGAGTTAAAACGAGTTTAACTCTAAAAGATCTTGCACTAAACAACTTTGCCTTAGAGTTTTTAATGCTTTCGATTCCACCTGACAACATGTGAAGTTTGTAAAAGATTTAACTTAATTCTTTTATAGTATTTTTATATTTTCAATCCTATTAAATCTAAAAAAAAAAACGAATCATGAATCATCTCCATGAAACCTTTATTTTTGGAATCCCACAATTCAGTCTTGTTCCTAATATTATTTAATCCATTAAACAAAAATGGAAAATTTTAAGTATAACAATTCTGCTTTTAGTTATAATAGGTTCCTAGATGGCGTTGAAAACTGTTTTATTCTAGACACCAACCGGATAAAGTACATATTTCATGTTTCATAAATAGTTGTCGGTAAAGTAGTATAATAAATTTAACAGAGAATACAACAAAAAATCGAAACTCAAACAGGAAATGTCTCTACAACATGAAATTGGAACATCAAGTGGAAGTGGAACCGCGTGCTGTTAAACTTCAACTTGGCATCCGCAGCTAACCTCTTTCCATTTGTAAAAAAATCTCCTAAGTGAATAGTTGATTAACCTTTCTTTTCTTTGATTGATTCTTTAGTTTTCTTTCTCAAGAAAATCATTAAAAACCTTTTAAAATGGAAACAAAAATGTTTCCGCAATTACAATTTATATTTAAAAATGTGTGACTATGTGCATCAAAGTGCGATTAAGAGGTAATTTTATTTAATTCTTTTATACCTACACGAAATTAAGTTAAGTTTTTTTTGGGTAAAGATTGAGTAGGTAAGATATAACTAGTTTGTGTCTGTACCTCGTTCTAATATTAAAAGTTTTAAACACTTAAACCTACAATTTTTCATAACTACTGTGATTTGTATTAAATCGTTGATATGATTTACTACCATGTTGTGTGATTTAACTTAGTTTATTCTTTTAGTTAAATGTAGTTTCCATTCAAAGTCAGTAAATGCCAATGATTTTTGTATTAATAAAAAATTAAACTGGTGAGAAAAAGAGCATAGAGCTAGAATAGCCAACGCCTTTTTCATTATTATAATTTTTTTATTTAAATTTACTTTATACATAATATACAAAAATACCTATGTACATGTCTCTAATAATACTCACATGTGGCCGGAGCTAGTATAGCTATAGGTACTTTCGAAGTGCAAACAAGATATGACGTATCTCGTGTCTCATGTCTCATGTAAAACTCTCAGCCGGCCGGCATGAATTAAGGATATATGTATGTATTAATAGAGTGGTATTCGAGTTCTATGAACTCTGCATTTGTTGGGTCGGTATCCCATTTACATATGTACATATATATCCAGATATTTTATGTACAATGGACAACTCTGTTGATACCGATGCCGACTATCGAATCGCAGGGATATTTTGACGCTTGCGCCTATACTACACAAAAGAAATCGTAGAATTACCTAAATGCTATTTGAATTTAAAGAATTTTTGTTTGGTTTTTATGGTTAATTTATGTATAGAAATATATCTACAGTAGATCCCGGATAAGTTCAACGGCCAAATGGAACCTTTTCATAGAATTGTTCATGACTGATTCGCACATTTGCTGCTGTACGATTGTCTTCGATAAATTTAATAACTAAACACCAACCACACGAGGTCGGTCGGGTTTTTGATAGATTTTTCTAACTTTACGATATTTTACGATGTCATGTGTCATACCTTGGGCGTTCAGAAAAATACTTTTAACTAATTTATTTATTTCTTTTATATTTTGTATAAGGGAAGACACCGCTGCTTTACACAGATTCTAAAAAATAACGCACACAAACCAAATTGCAATGACGATTAAGTTGTCAGCTGTCAAAGCGCGACAAAATACAAAATAGATCTATTCGAGCGTTGAGCTCGAGCTTACGATATTTACGATCTAAAGTGAGCACAAAGCTTGAGGTAACGTTTCAGATTGCCCCATAAGAGTCCATTGTTTGCTAATTCAATATATCATAGTCGGTACGACCGAACGCTTGATTCCGCCTTAGCTATAAGAACTACATCTTTATGCTTGAGCCGATTGTGGCGCATAACATATAACTTGGCTGAGTTCGAAATTGTAAAACTTCCGCAGTATTGTCAAAATTGCATTCATAAATTTAAACAAATAGAATAAGTTATGCGTGAGCATGGTAACATTTGTGTTCATTAAAGGAAAACGACATTGCTGATTTTGCACGAAGGTGACAGAGGATCAAATGTAAGTGTTTTGGGGATATGATCCTAATTTGGGCTTCGTCTATAACCAAGTAGATATCTATTAGGTTTATTTGATCATTTGTTGAATCTGTCTGTATTTGTATTTTGATTTAGATATTGTTGAATACACAGCTTTCTTCTCTAAAAGAGCAATTGTTTCTCTCTACTGCCTCATATCTATTTTCAGTCGTCCGCAATTTGAATTTTTCCCAAAATGGCTTAAGTTCGTTCAAAAACAAACTTGGTAGTTCTGTGTAATTTCTTTTTGAAAAAGTAATGAAAACAAAGAGGCTTACTTGAAAAATAGCTTCCGGAAAATCCTTGATCTATTGAGGAAATGTTTGTTTTTTGGAATGTGACTTATTGTTCTAAAGTTTTTCATATTCAAAAACATTTTACTTCTTCGATTTTTGTCCCATGTTTACAAAAACTCTTTCTTCCGCAAGGCTTTGAAACCACATGTCATGCAAGTCAAGCTCTTGCATTTTGGGCAAAAAAAAGTTGGATATCATCTCACGGTAGCGCTCACCATTCAAAGTTACGTTACGATTCGCATCATCTTTGAAGAAGTACGGTCCAATAATTCCACCAAGCCCATAAACCGCATCAAACTGTGACTTTTTCTGGATGCACTCTAAAATCGAGAATTCTGCTTATTTACGTACCCATTGAGACAAAAATTAGCTTCGTCGCTGAACACAATTTTTTGGTAAAAAAAAAGTGGATCTTCGGCCAACTTTCCAAGAACCCATTCATCAAAAATTTTACGTTGCAGTAGGTCGTTCGGCTTCAATTCTTGCACCAACTGTATTTTGAAAGGCATCACACCTAAATCCTTCCGCAAAATTTTCCACGTTGTTGAGTAACATAGAATTGCCGCGAATGGCGACGAATCGATACTTGATGGTCATCATTAACACTGGCCCATACAGCTGCGATATTTTCTTCAATTCTCACTCTACCTAAGCGTGGTGGTGGTTTAATGTCCAACATTATAAATTTGGTGCGAAATTTAGTCACAATAGCTCGAATAGCCGCTTCAGTGGGTTGATTAAACTGACCATAAATGGAAGAAGCGCGCGATGAACATTCTTAACAGAGCACGCATTTTGATAATAAAATTCAATAATTTGCAAGCGTTGTTCGTTTGTAAGACGATTCATGGTTAAATTATAGACCAAACTGAAGATGTTTGACAGTGAAACGTAACACGAAACGTGCGTCAGCTGTTTAAACCAGTCTTGCCAAAAAGATAATAGCTAAAAAATCACCCTTTATTTTAAAGATATTAATTCATTAGATCTCGGTGGAAAAATCGGATAATTTTAATATATTTGAATTTATTACCCAATCTGTGAAGATTCGACGTTGTGGCTGACTGCCTTGAGTTCTTGTGTTCTGAACTTCAACAGACTTATGTCTTTATGCTAAATACGGGGTAACGTAGTTTGTGGAATGCCCAATTCCAGTTCTTGACGAAGACGCACAATGGTTCGATTCGATGCAAAATCTTGGTCTTAAATGCCAAAAAATGTTTTGAAATTGATAGCTGCTAAAATTTCGGGTTATTCGAAATGAAATTTTATTTTGGAAAACCATTTAGTTAAGTGTATTTAATGATATTTTGTTAAGAGCGTAGAAATTAATAATCCGCAGATATACTTTGGGGTGCACCAATTAATTGCGCCCTGAGTGCCCCTCTGACGGAAAATCAAATGTAAAAATGCCCGATAAAAAATGAATCGTTCTTTTGATGATCAGCTCATTTAGCACTCTAGCATACAAATTTAATTTGCATAAACAGATCCTCGATATTTTTGACAGACTGTGAAGTGACAACTTTCTTACTTGAACAAAACGAAATATCGTTTCTTTCCTCAAAGTAAAAGTGTTCACATTTTTAAAGTAGATACAAAAGACCAAACTTGTAGAATATTTTTATGTTAAGAGAGAATGAAGTCGAATAATGCAAATATGATTTCGAATGCACATGAATTTTCCTTACAAATATTATAGTTCTTATATTGATTCCGAATTACATTTGTGTTATTTAATAAAATAGTCCGCAGATATACTTTGGGGTGTACCAATTAATTGTGCCCTAAGTGCCCCTCTGACGGAAAATTAAATGTGTAAATGCCTGATAAAAAATGAATTGTTCTTTTAATGTTCATTTCATTTAGCACTCTAGCAAACAAAATAAAATATCGACAGTAATTTGTGTATATTTTTGCCAAAGTAGGTACATTTTCGACAAAATATTACAGCGACTTCGTCACTCGCTTAAAATTCTAGTGTAGTTTTGGGTACCTTAATTTTCTCTCTAGAATTCAATTGAGTTCTTTCAATATAACAAAAATCGTTTACCTTGAAATCAAATCTTAATACTTTTATGTAACCAAGTGATCCGCAGACATACTTTGGGGTGTACCAATGAATTGCGCCCTGAGTGCCCCTCTGACGGAAAATCAATGATATGCCTATAAAAAAAGTGAACAATCTGATCAATGAATGTTTTACTTAGCACATTGGCATACAATTATTTCTATTTATAAACTATTTTCTTAAATAAGAATTTTCTTAGAATTCTTTTTTAACATATTTCTTCTTTGTTTTTTTAGGCAACGCAAGGTCCTCCGCCACCATATCCACATCAGGGCACAACCAACGCCCTAGGACCAATTGCACCAAAGCGTTTCAAAGATGAACTATCACCACAAACTGCAGTGCCTGTGGTGGCCGGAACGGGTGTTGTACCTCAGCAAACCCAACAACTTGCTGCCGCACAGCAACAACAACAGCAACAACCAAGGCCCGGGCAACAACCTTCATTCTATCTATCACAGCAACAGTTACAGATGTTGCAATTTCTGCAACAAAACCAAAATAACTTAAACCCCCAACAGCAGCAGTTGTTTCAGCAATTAAGCAATCAATATCGGTTAATGGTGCAGTATCAGCAACAGTTGAGGCTGCAACAACAACAGAGATTGCAACCGCAACAACAACAGCAACAGCCACCCCCACCGCAACAACAACAACAACAGCCGCAACAAGCTGTTGTAGTACAAAATTCTACGCCACTTGGTGCGCCTCCCGCATATCCTAGTCAACCGCCAACACCAAGAGCTGCCGATCATGTGATTACGGGGAACGGCGGTATTGTGGGTGGCGGTAGTGGATATGTAGATAACACATCTAATTTTGTTCAACAAGCCGCGACGGGGAATACGCAACCAGCTGCAGGGATGCCATTTAAATCAGCAAACGTTTATATGAATGGAATTGTGCAACCTCAACAGCAACAACAGCAGCAGCAACAAGCTAGTCCGCTGCTGCAATCGTTACAGCAACCCCAACAACAACAGCAACAATCGGCGCCGGGGTTTGAAACGTTAAACGAATTCACCCAACTGTCTCCGTGCAGTGATGGAAATGATTTGGGTAAGTGTAGTTCTTAGAAGCTTTCAATTTTTGGGGTAATCTTATTCAGAACGACATCAGTGTTTTGTTTAAAAAACATTAAAACTCGAGGAAATATAAAATAACTTATGAACTTTGTTTCTTTTTGTCTCTTTTTTTATTTTCATTTTCTTGTTTTTTGTGTCTCTCGTCTCTTCTTTCACCTGATGCGCTGAAATTCAAGATATTTCCTCGCCGTTCAGTGATAAGCTACTAGGTAATTTTTTGTTTATTTTTCTTAAGTTTTCTTTTTTTGGTTTGTTTTAGAAATTAAGTTTTTTTTTTTAACTTTTAAATCATGTTTTTTGTTTTTGATTAGTTAAATTTCATTTTTGCAATATCCTCGAAACATAGCTATCGCATGCTTAACACTTCTAGCGAATCAAAAGAAAACAAATCAGTCACGAATTCGATTAAAATGGAATTTGTGAAAGTGCTGGAATAATTTTATATCAAATAGATTTTGCCTCCAAAGATGTTTGAAAATAATTCATATTGTGCACATCAATTGGCTTTACGTAGATTCATAAAACTATTTTAACATCTTGCATTTATAAAGCTTAGAAATTACTTGCATAGTTATTTGTGCGAAATTTGCTTAATTGTTTTGTGTTTTTTAAGCTTGATAAACATCACATCAATGCTGGAGAAGATTATGATTTGCCAAGATTGGGAGAATTGATAGAGGCGAAATTTAAAGTTTTTACGTTTTCGTAATTCGTGAATCTCCGTTGCTTTCGTTCTTACCTTTGTAGCAATTTTGAATATAACCAAGAACATGTTGCACGCTTTGACAAAAACTCATCATTAATTTTACACATAGAATTAGTCTTTTTAGTTACTTAGAAAAATTAAGTAATTTCAATTTCATTGAATGACCTTAGTTAAAAGATTGACATGAAATGTCCGCGTAGACAGGCGACTTCACATAATCCCACAAAATGCAGTCAGCCCAAAGGTGTTAAATCGCACGATCTTGGAGGCCACGCCAGAATTTAATAAATTGTTTGTTTCGTTGGCTGTCTTGTTAGAACGAAAGGTCGTGTAAATCAATATCCTCCAATTCAAGCACGAAAAAGTCATTAATCATCGCTCTATGTATAGCGTTCCCCATTGACGTTCTCTTTCTGAGTGGATGGAAAACAGCATTTGTCCAGCCTGTCTGGTGAATCCTCCTCCCCTTGTAACTATTGTTTAATTACACTTACGTCCCTTCTTTTTAAGTTCATGGAACCGCTGATCAATTTCCAGCTTAAGAAATATATTGAAGGACGAAAGCTTCTTAATTACCGACAGTATAGCTTTTGAAGCAATAGGTCCAGTGGTGATGTTATAGTGAATCGTATCAAACAGCGGAACGAATCTATATATCGTTTTGGAGAAAGTAAGATTATTGCACTTGATATTTCAAAGGCATTTGATTTGATAGAGTTTGGCATCAAGCTTTCTTATTAAAAATGCGTGCATTTGGTATTGATGAATCTTTTCAAATCAAGTAGTATTGGACGGGTTCAAATCTGATATCCACAGAATAAACGCTGGTGTGCCGCAGGGCTCCGTTTTGTCTCCGACACTCTTCCTTATTTTTATAAATGATCTTTTCTCTAAAACTTCTAACCTACTTAATTGTTTGCTGATGACTGTCATCATCCTCAACTTTCAATATTAATTTTAAGCTTCACATCCTTTTCCTTCGGATGTCGACTACCAACGGCAGCGTATGATAAGCCCAATAAATTCTGATCTTCATAGCATTGTTCAATGGGGAATCAAAAACTGTGTAGAATTTAATGCTTTGAAAACTCAATGCTATCTACTGTCGCAGAAGCGTAACTTTACCCCAGACTGACTGAGTACCACCCATAGATAGTGGCGTACTCAGTCAGTCTCCTCGATGCGAGTACCAACCATTTATGAGGTTCGAATCGCTTTTGCTCGGAAAGTGTAAAAGCGATTTGAATCGACGAAACTGGAGCTTTTCGTTCTAGATATGTGCATCACAAACCATCTCTTTTGGAGTGAGCATATATTTGAAGTCGAAGTATAAAGCCTATATTCGTCCAAAATTCGAGTACAATTTCCATATCTTGGCACGTGCTCCAATATCCTTCTGAGCCTCTTGGAGAGTATTCAAAAGAGTGCTTTAAAAATGATATGTGAACGTTGTCTAACTGAAACTTTTGTACCTCTTGAGCACTGTCGCAAGGTTTCTTGTCTATCGCTATTTTTTTTTAAACAATACTATAGTGAAATAGCCAGTTGCATTCCTCCCCTTAAGAAACTTAACCGTAATACTCGTAGTTCTAGGAATGCCCATCATTTTACCCTTGAGTCCAATTTTGGACTTATTGTTAAGTACAGATATTCTTTCTTTAGCAGCATTACGCTAACGTAGAAAGCTTTACCAGGCTCAATATTTCCGACTGATAATAATGTGCAGATATTCAAAACCAATGTGCATCAGTATCTTCTTTCTAACCATCTCGCCCTTTTCTAATTATTCGCACTGTGTTTAACCTTTTTAAGGCTACTCCTTGAATCATCATGGTTTACACTTACAGCTTGGTGTCAATACAAAACAAAATGATGATGTTAAGATTTCTAAACGACGAAAAAGCAAACTTAGTTCTTATATTAAACTTAAGTGTTATGTCTTTAAATGTTCACATTTTTAAAAGCGATTTTTGTTACTTTTGATCATCAAGTTTTAGAACATATTGAGTTTTTCATAGTGAAATAATTTTCATCGTTCAAAAATAAGTTGTAGATAAAAACTAAGGTTCAATTTTCCACCTGGGCGCCAAAATTAATACAATTACATTTTAATCTCCAAAGCGCTTCCATGGCTCAAGAATGAAACCTACATCCACATGCATTATATAACTTATCGTATCAGAAATGCTTTAAACCATTCATGTTTATTTAACAATTAAAACTTCTTTTGTAAATAATGAAAAAGAATGATTTAATTTATCTTATGTTTGTCTTTATTTCATTTGTTAGGTGTAACTGAACAGGAATTGCAGGCGATTTTGTCACAGAAGGACCTCGCTTCCACATTTGCTGAGGATATTCTCAAATCATTTACATCGGAGGGTTTAGATATTAAGGAGGAATTCGATGAAAACTCACATGATCTCTTCAATGGATTCGATTCAACACCGCCACCCTCATCGGAGCCAACACCACAACAAACACCCACCAATCATAATAGCAATACAATTGTCACAAATCAGGTCAATTGCAATAACAACAACAGCAATAGCTGCAGTAGCAGCAGTAATTTTCGCAACAAATCACCTCCCGTGAAATGCGAAGCGACATCAACGTCGAGTAGCAATAGCATAACTGGGGCCAGTGCCGCCGAGCTCATGGACGGTGGTCTGTCGTCGAAAGTTGGTGCCTTCGTTAAGGAAGATGCCGATATGGATGTGCGAGTGAAGCTGGAAAATAATTTTCTCGACGACGATGAGATGCCAAAATTTCAAACTCGAATGACGGCCAAGCAAATAAGGCAAGGAGTGGAGCAATTGTCGATTGAAAATGCGCCGCCACACTGTTCCGTGTTACATATCGACGCACCACCCCCTACACCGCCCGAATGTCCGCCGCAGCGTTTGACCAAAGAACAACTTCTGCCACCTACACCATCTGTGCATTTGGAGAACAAGAAACACGCCTTCAGTCCGCAGCTGCAAGAATTTTGTCTGAAACATCCGATTGCAGTGGTACGGGGGATGGCCGGTGCGCTCAAACTTGACCTGGGCCTGTTTTCGACCAAAACATTGGTCGAGGCCAATCCAGATCATAGTGTTGAGGTGCGAACGCAGGTGCATCAGGCGCCCGATGAGAATTGGGATAATACGCTGGCGAAACGAGTGTGGGCTTGTATATCACATCGATCTCACACAACCATTGCCAAATATGCCCAATATCAGGCTTCTAGCTTTCAAGATAGTTTAAAGGTGAGTTCAACTACAAGAGATATACTAGTACATAATTGTTAAATTCTTTTTATGATGTTATCAACAAAATTACTAACTTTCGTTCTACTGAAGTTAAAAATTTTGAGGAGAAATTGTTTTTATCTGAAAAAGAAAACTAAATCCAAGAAATTTAGTTCAATGCTAGTTAAACATTTACTAAAAGTCAAGAATTTCTTATTTTTACAGGATGAACGTGAAAAGGGATCAGCAGGAGCGCACACAATGTCTGATTCAGATTCAAAAGATTCAATGAGCAGCTCAACAGTCAATGGCAAACGAAGGAAATTAAAGAATGGAAGCAAAATGTTAAAGTAAGTTATAACTTTCTGTTTGTTTTAAATAAAAAGAAAGAAAATATTTTGCACTAAGCTACAATTGTGTTTATAATTTATTTATGTTTAAAATGCTTCCTCGCCTAGTGCTAGATTAAATTCCATGGAGGTTTTCGCTAACACCGCCAGAAATCCTCTTGGCGGAGTTTGATAGTAAACCTTTCAACAATTTTTAAATATCATAGAAATTCTTTTCATTGAAATAGTGATAAAATAAATTCTAATTTATAAACAACTTTTTATATTATCATTTTAGATTCGGCACAAATGTTGATCTCTCCGACGAACGAAAATGGCGACCTCAACTTGCCGAATTACAAAAGCTACCTGCCTTTGCTCGTGTGATATCCGCCGCAAATATGCTATCCCATGTCGGGCATGTCATCCTCGGCATGAACACTGTCCAGCTGTATATGAAAGTACCTGGCAGTCGAACGCCTGGCCATCAGGAGAACAATAATTTCTGTTCTATAAACATCAATATCGGACCTGGCGATTGTGAATGGTTTGCTGTGCCGGACGCCTATTGGGGTGGCATACATAATTTATGCGAAAAGAATAACATAAGTTATTTACATGGATCATGGTGGCCGGTTTTGGAAGATCTATACAAGGAAAATATTCCCGTGTATAGATTTATTCAGAGACCCGGTGATTTGGTGTGGGTTAATGCTGGTTGTGTTCATTGGGTGCAAGCTGTTGGCTGGTGCAATAATATCGCTTGGAATGTTGGTCCGCTGACAGCGCGACAATATTCATTGGCGATCGAACGATACGAATGGAATAAGTTGCAGAGTTTCAAAAGTATTGTACCGATGGTGCATTTGAGTTGGAATTTGGCACGTAACATAAAGGTTTCAGATCCAAAGCTTTTTGAATTATTAAAGTAAGTTTAAATAAAAAAATAATTCTTTTTATATTGAAAAGTTTCTAAATATTTGTCTTTTTGTTTTTGTTTTTAGAATGTGCCTGCTGCAAACTTTAAAGAATGTCTTCCACACACTGGACTACGTCAAGTCAAAGGGTGTAGAAGTTCGTTTCCATGGTCGTGGAAAAAACGAAGCTTCTCACTATTGTGGTCAATGTGAAGTAAGTTTAATATTTCTACATACAGAAGTGGTTGTAATTTTTTGAGAAATGACTTGCAACCATATTTTCAATTCTAAAATGATGTTTTCAACATAACTTTCGTTCTACTGATATCAGTGTGAAGAGAAATATGTTTATCTGATTTGTTTTTTCTTATATAATTTGAATCATTTTAATTTATTTATAAGATTTTTTGTCTAATTTATGTTTTCTTTGTTTCCAGGTGGAAGTATTTAATATTCTCTTCATTCGTGAACAAGAAAAACGCCATGTGGTACATTGCATGAGCTGTGCCCGCAAACAAGCACCGTCCCTTCATGGTATAGTTTGTTTAGAGGAATATCGTTTATCGGAATTGTGCCAGATCTATGATCAATTTACCTTATTCAAACCACCAGCTCCACCAAGTCCCATAACAAAAGTATAACATTAATGGATCATAGTTCAATTTGTTTTCTTTTTCTCTATACTTTTATTTTCCTCTCTTAAATCGTCTGAACAAAACAGAAAACAGAAGAAAACACTTTTAGTATTTTTGTTTTATCGTTATAGTTAAGTTCTTTTCATCTTCTTTATAAAAATAATTGTATTTTTCAAAAAAATATTTATACATATAAGACAAACAATTCAGTCAAACAAAAAGTAAAAAATCATCGGCCCTCATGTAAAGAAACAAAGATGATTTAAAAATATTGTGTTTATTGATGAAAATACAAACCCATATAATTATATATATAAACAAAAGGAATTTTATACATATTTAATTTATTTATTATTTTTAACATAAAACAAAAGCAATTTAATTTTAACTCAATTTAGACATTTCTCTTCTGTTTCTTTTTAATTAATTTAAACACAAAAAAGAATACTTTTACTTTTGTAAGGCTCTCCCATGTAGGGTTTAGGATTTTTGTTTGCATTGTGTTTTTTTATTTCTATTATTTAATAATTAGTTAATGACAATTTATATGTGAAACATAGTTTTTAAATTTAACAAAACAAAAAATACAAATTATTTGTAGGAAGTCAAGTTTCTTTATTTTGTTTCTCTTATAAAAGAAAAATAAAAATTAAATTTAATTATTATAATCCACTTTATACTCCACAAAGCAAAAAGATTATTAATTTCCAAAGAAACTTCATCAAATAAAAAGAAATTCTAAACAAAATATGCAAATTTAATCTTTGTTTGTTAATCATTTTTATTATAAATATTATATTAAAATTTATACTTACAAATATTATGTATATACAAAATATACTATTCATACAAAAACTACATTAATGAAAAATGGAAAACAAAAATAAGTAAAGTGCAAATACAAAATTATAAAATTCGAACAAAATTTAAAAATCATCTCATTGTATCTTATATCATCTCAGCATCGTCATTTCTTTACATTTCCCTTCCTAACTTCTCCAATCCAATAATCATCATTAAACACAAAACAAAAAAAAAAAAAACAGTGTGGTATAGAAAAGAAAAAACAAAAACGGAAAATAGAAGAATTAAATATTACAAATTGATCTCAGTTGAAGGAATATGTAGAAGAAGAAGAAAATGACAAAACAAAAAAGAGTGTAAAATGGAATTAGAAAATTTTATTATTAAGAAACAAAGAAAAAGGAAGAAGGTTTTTAATGTTTATGATCTTGTAAATACGAGTATAATATTTATATAAATAGAAATCTTAATTTCTTTTCTTATTCAATTTTAATTCAAATACGCGTGTAATATTATTTTATGCAAATGAAAACAACTTGTTGGGTGGTTTTGAGATTTTTTGGGTACAATTTTGAATTCAATTGAATGGATTTCATGAAAATTCATTTATAAAAGAAGAAGAAATGTTTGTGGTTGTTGTGAAAAAAATTAGTTCTTTCTAACAAATCTACGTGGCAAAACCTCAAGCTGTCGAAGTTTGTGTTTCAATATCAAATGTCTGGGAGATAATGCTTCCAACCCATTTCCATCAGACATTGATCATACCAATTTCAATTCTATAAAAATTGTGAATTTTGGAAAGCAAATGGATCGAAATATGCTACAAAATATGATAACACGATTATGAAATATGCAAACTTCGAGGAAAATTACGTTTCTTTTTGCATAATTTTGACGAACTTTTGCTTGCTTTTCTGTTAGCCTCGTATATTTTCCAACATCAAAATTTCACTGTAGTGAAGAAATGTTTGTCTCGAAACTATCAAATTCCCAACGAAACTTTTAAGCATTATTAACGTTTCCAATATTCGAGGGAGGGAAACTTTTATTCACGATAGTTCCCTTTATTTTCCTCGATCAACATTTCAGTGTTGTGAAGCAGAATTTAATGCCCAGGGAAACTTTTAAGCATCATTTATGTTTTTAACCATTTTTTTGTAAAGATTATTCTAACCTCTTTTTCAAAATCAAAGTTAGAAAGTTTTCTGGTTAACAAAAATTAACATCCAAGGCAGGGTTCTTAGGACATAGCTTAATACATTCCCCCGGAATTTTTTGGTTCCCACGGAATTTGTTCCTTAATCGTGAACCCTCCTTTAAATAAATTTTCTTCGAACAAAAATTGTATGCAATTCAAGCTCAATTTCCCTGGAAATCTTTTTACAGATAGCAAGAAATTTCGAGGGAAACTTAAGTATTATTTACGTTCCCATTGTCCGAGATAGGGAAACATTCCGAGGGAAATTTTTACTAACCATAGCTCCCTATATTTTCCACGATCAAAATTTCAGTGTTGTGAAGCAATGTTTGTCGCGAAACCATTTAAAACTCAACTTTTTAGTATCACTCATGTTTTTAACCTTTTTTCAAAATCACAATTAATAATCTTTGTGGTAAAAAATTAAACTTCCAAGACAGGCTCAGTACTTAGCTTGACACAATGGGGTACCATGAATCTCCCTGGACATTTTATTTCCCTCGGAATTTTTCCTTAATCAGGAATCTCCCTTGAAATAAATTTTACTCGAAGAAAAATTCTATGCAATTACAATTCAATTTTTCCCAATAGCAAGTAATTCCGAGGGAAATTTTGAAGCATTATTTACGTTCCCAATGTTCGAGAGAGGGAAACTTTTAAGCGTCTCTCATGTTTTCACTTTTTTTTTTAAATCACATTTCAAATTGTATTAAAAAATTGAACATCCAGACAAGGGGTTAAGCACGTAGCTTGATACAATTCCATCTTAATCGGAAACTTACGAATCTAAAAAAAAAAAACTATTGCCAAATACGTTCGTAGCGGACAGTTTCATACAATTTTGCATTACGAAGGGATTGTGTGATACGATTTTTCGGAATTCTAAAAAGTTTCCCATTATTGCGGAAGACGTGATAGGGCTGAATAATAGAGAGTTTTGGATAGAATTTAATTTTCGATATAACAATATCAGACTGAAATAAAATAAAGTCCGAAGTTTTAAACGATGCCAATAGTTTCCAAAGTAGAATTTGCTATATATTGAGCCTCGGAAGTTGAAAATACCTTGAAACTACAGAGAGTGCCAGTTTTTAAATTTATCTTAAATTTGAAGCATGAACAGTCACTTAATAACATATTCTAGTGCCTATAAAATGTCCATTTAAAAAAGGAAAAACAAATAATAACAAGAAACCTTGAGGCGCCAAGGGCAGTGCATGTTTATGTAAATTCAGATCAAATAGTTCTTTCTAGCTTTCAAAAAACTCCTGGCCGTTGCAGGAGTTCTGCAGGCACAACCCTCCAATATTGCTCATTATTCGAGTAAAAGAAGTTTTACTATCAAAGCGTCAGGCCTATCACGAATTCCATCCTTATTGGAAACTTTTACGGACTCCACAAAGAACCATATCACGAAATCTGTTCGTAAGAGACAATCGTATGAGATCTTCCACACGAATGTACTTGGTAATAGTTTTTTTTTCGGGATTTGTAAAAGTTTCCGATTATGATTAATTCTTGATAGGGTTGATTATGAAAAAGATAAATGTTACAATTATCACTTACAATTTTTCAATTTCTAGTGTCCAAAAATTGTCCGATCAAAAAGGGGAACGACAATAATAACATCAAGCAACCTTCAGACGCTAATTTGTAAAAAAATCAATTCTTAAATTTCGATCAAATGGTTCTTTCTGCTTCCAAAAAACTCCTGACCGTTTCTAGAGCTCTGCAGGTACACCAAAGAATATCTCAAACAAATCCAACTATTGTTGTTAATTTTGCTTGCCTAAAATAATATTGTCACGACTATTTTTTCTTTCCAATCGTTCAAATACTTTTGAATTGCAAAACATATTTAATACAATCTATAGGTGCTTACAATTTAATGTATATTTTCTAAATAAAAACAAAATAAACTTTTAAAGATAGGATTTCAATTTGCTTCTAAAATAAAAGATTCATTTATAAATACGACTTTTCTGGTAAAGTTTGCTAAGTTGCTTAAGAATTAGAAGATATCAAAATTCAATTAATCAAAATTAAAGAAAAAAAAAAAACTAAAAAAGAAAACATTTTTTAAAAATTGGACTTAGATAAGAATTCAAAATAATTTTAAAATTCGATTGAAGAAAACAAAGAACTTAAAAAAAAGTATAAAAATAAAATTGGTTGCTTTTAACAAAATTTGTAAATTAATTTTATAAAAATCTAATTAGTAGTTTGCGATGTGTATCATCAATTCGAGGAGTGTGTATATTTTTGTTTTGCTTTGTTTTTGTTGTTATCCAAATCAAACACAATCAGTTGCTATCTTAGAATTCCTATGGATGGAGCTATGAACTAACCAATTCATAAGGACATCAATAGCTGAAATCTTCTTATCTTCCTTTTAAAACTCATTTCCTGCCCGGAAAGCATTTTAAATTGTGAAAAGCTTTGAATGATGAGAATGTTGTGTTTTGAACTTTTAACAACTAAATAAGAAAATACAAAAATAAACAAATAATATAATATGACCAGTAGTCACTGCCAATAAATAATTTGAAAAAATTATAAGGAATATTAAAAATAAAGAAAATAGTTAATTAATGAATGAAAAGAAAGGAGTGTCCTCTTTTTGATTGTAAATACGTATATAAAGATAGACAAAAGAAAGAAGCAAGCGTGTGTGTCCTTTGTGAGAGTAAAATAGCCGTTATGAAAATTTGTATGCATCATTAAAGAAAAATCTATCAACAAAAATATTTAAAAAAAAACAAAAAACAATCCCATCTGAATGGAAATATACTTTCATTACAAACAAAAAATGTGGTGTGAATTTTAGAATTTAAGGATATAAACAACAAATTATACAATATTTTTCTAAATCTAAAATCGATCGAAAAACAAAAACAAATTATTAAAATAGAAAAATAAAAAATAACATGTGCCGCCATTCAATTTGTTGAAAAATATGTATATTTTAAAATTTCATTTATTGTTTCGTTGTTTAATTTTTTAGTTAAATATATTTGTATTATTTTGTTAAAGTTTAGGAACGATTGGATTTGGTTGCAATGTTGTAATACACTCTCGCACACATCCCCATACAAACAAACACACACACACACACTTCCTTACTTACTTACAACTTACAGTTACATTTAACATTTACATTTTTATCATAAATAATATATTTTTGATTTGTAATTTCTTATCGTACATACACATATTATATATATATATAAAATTATTATAAATATTTAAAATAAACATTTAACATTTAAAAGAAAAAATTATATTAATTGCGCTGTATTTGTATAAACAACAAACAAAACTTCTTTAAACAACATTAATAATTAATTGTGAAGAATTATTATTCATTCAAAAAAGTATATTATTATCATTATTATTATTATAATTACGTACGAGTATATCTATGTATAGAAAAGTATTTTTAATTAAAAAAAAACACACAATATTATTGCAATTAAGTAAATTAAATTAAATAAACTATTAAAACAAAATAAAACGCTCTTATAAATATTATATAATAAGAAAGGCGCGAATTAATTTTAAATAAAAAAACAAAATGATTTGTATATAGTTCAATCGTATTTGAAAGCAATGAAATATCGAAAGAACAAGAAACAAAAAGAAAAATATTAAAAAAAAGAAAATAATTTTTTTGAAAAAAAATATATGTGTTTTTATTAAAATATTATCGAAGTTTGTTTGACCTGTTGTCAGTGTTATAGGTCCTTTTTTGATGAAACCATGTACTATTGTTTTGCTTTCATTAACCGTTAAATCCATTTTTGCCACCTCTGCCTCAATACTCACAAAAGCCCCATTGACATCACGCTGAGTTCTTCCGATTATGTCAATGTCAAATTTAAACCAATCAATTCAGCATTCCGTTCCAAATATACTTAAATTAGCAGCAGTCTTAAAATTCTTTGCTCAAGGAAGTTACCAATTAAGCGTTGGAAATGACTATAATACGGCATGGCACAACTAACGGTGTCAGTCGTTCTAAATGAAATACTCCGGGTATTGGAAACTTATAATTGTCCGAAATGGATTAAATTTCAATATTCCCAGGAAGAACGTAGGGTAAAAATATACTTTTTTGAAAATGTGGGACTCCAAATGTAGTTGGAGCCGTAGATGAAACGCATTTTAAAATTTTTGGACCGAAAAAGGATCTTCTAAATTGCAATTACTGCTATTACATTTTCTTTCCTTCGAAATTTGTGATCACTTAATGAACATAGGTATGTAAATGCAAAACACCCCGGAGCGTCACATGATTCAAACATTTGGAATATGTCCCAAATAAAAATCCGGTTGGAAAGTGACTACCGGAATGGAAAAGCTGGGGCCTGATTATGAGGTTCGCGGCGAATCGTTTTGCTAGCGAGTTTGCCATTTTTCAATTATTGCTTACGCTTTCGCCTTCTTCGTTTTGAATTCGACCAATTAACGAATTCGAAGGCGAGTTTGAAATGTCATAATGTTTGTTGGCGAGTTGAATCCGATAGCTTTTTTTTGGCGGATTCACAGGCGAAAGAGTGTTCATTATTATTCACTGTTCGATTTTGTGGATTCTTTCATGATTGTAAATATATAAAAATGTGAGTTAGCTTTATTTTAATTTTCTTATAATTTATCCACAATTCACAATAAAATATAAAATTTTTGAATAAATCACTTCAAATTTCACAAATTCAATCAAAACAAAACAAATTTTGTGTAGAAAGCTGTCAAATCACTGGAATATAGGGAGAAAAAGTCAAACCAAAGTGTCAAATCACTGGAATATAGGGAGAAAAAGTCAAACCAAAGTGTCAAATCACTGGAATATAGGAAGAACTATTTTCGCTTCGCCGCGAATTCGTTAATAAGGAAATACGACGCGAGTCGAATTTGAAAGGTCGAATTGAAAACGATCCGCCGCGAACCTCATAATCAGGCCCCTGGGGTGGAATCGGTTAAGGTGATAGTTGACTATCAAATTTTTGATAGTCAAATTGACTATCACCGAGTTTCCCGTCTGTGTAAGCTGATTCAATTCAATTCAATTCGATTGAACAATTCAGAATATAATTGTCACAATTCATTGTTGCCATGGTGAAATTTTGAAATGATTTCTATAAAATATCTAAATAAAAGTATTAAATTGGCTGTGTTTTAATAACATTCTTACTTTTATTGTGTTTTTTCGAATGTCGTAAGCTTTGTCCGTCACAAGAATGTGTTTTTGTACCTAAAAAAGGTAACTGACAAAATTTTCCATTCGTTTTTTGTAAGCGTCTGGTAGCTCTATTCAGAAACGACATATTTGTAGGAAAACGACTATAACATTTTCTTGTGACAGCTTTTTAGGTATCAATTTGACTATCACCTTACACAGATCAAATTCGATTATTTTGACTGTCAACAATCAACAATCACCTTAGCCGATTCCACCCCTGACTTATGAATTCTTGGCGATGGAGGATATCCACTTTCACCATACCTAAGTACACCATACTTGACGCTAAAGAGAATTCTTTACAAGTAGCTTTCAACAAAAAGCATGCACAAGGTCATAATATTATTGAAAGGGTTATTGGAGTTTTGAAAAGTAGGGGCCTGATTATGAGGTTCGCGGCGGATCGTTTTCAATTCGACTCGCGTCGTATTTCCTTATTAACGAATTCGCGGCGAAGCGAAAATAGTTCTTCCTATATTCCAGTGATTTGACACTTTGGTTTGACTTTTTCTCCCTATATTCCAGTGATTTGACACTTTGGTTTGACTTTTTCTCCCTATATTCCAGTGATTTGACAGCTTTCTACACAAAATTTGTTTTGTTTTGATTGAATTTGTGAAATTTGAAGTGATTTATTCAAAAATTTTATATTTTATTGTGAATTGTGGATAAATTATAAGAAAATTAAAATAAAGCTAACTCGCATTTTTATATAATTACAATCATGAAAGAATCCACAAAATCGAACAGTGAATAATAATGAACACTCTTTCGCCTGTGAATCCGCCAAAAAAAAGCTATCGGATTCAACTCGCCAACAAACATTATGACATTTCAAACTCGCCTTCGAATTCGTTAATTGGTCGAATTCAAAACGAAGAAGGCGAAAGCGAAAGCAATAATTGAAAAATGGCAAACTCGCTAGCAAAACGATTCGCCGCGAACCTCATAATCAGGCCCTAGATTTCGTTTTTTATTGCAAGCAACACAACTACACTACACGGCAAAAAAAGCAACGCAAATAATAAAGTTCAGATTAGAAAATCCAGAAGATTACAATGATGAAAACGACAGCATTCTTGAAAACATGATGTTTCAGCTGATCCTGCAAGCCCAAAATTCAATGAAGGCAGGCATTAGAGACTCAATTGCAAGTTATATACGAAATGGTTAAACGTTTAACAAAAATAATTATAATTATTACAATGAACTTTTGATAAGTATTCACAATTGGTCTAAAGTTATCAATTGATACCCATAATACCAAATTATCAAAGAATTGATAGAAAGTATCGACTATCAAATTGGGCAGGTTCAAACGACATAAGGGACTTGAAAGTTAGGCAAGTTTCTAGTTTCTGCCAAAAAGGTACCTTCCAATTAAGGCAACTTTAATGGAAAGCTGCCTGGAAAGTTAGTCAAGAAACATCTCATTAACTATTAAGTCAAGTCTACTTCTATGAAAATGACAGTTGATCATGTTTTTTCATTCAATTGAAAGCTGAACTTTATTACTCTATGATTTATTTATTTTCTGCACAACTCAATTTAAGGCTTTCTGTAAAAGGGTTCCTTGTCAATTTGGAAAAGAAATAACTAATATTTCTTTACAATACAAAATACAAATCGTGGTGAACTTGTAGCTTGCCTGAGGAGCGTTTTGTAGACAATAATTTTGTTGTTGTTTCTTAACTTAAAGTAGAGGTTTGCAAAAGTAAAGTTCTGAATTTGAAATTCATGGCACTTGAAAAACTTACTATTTGCAATATTTAGTAATATTTAGTTCATAAAAATACAAGAAAACTCAATAAAATAAGTAAGATATTGGACGTGCTTAAAGCTTTTCGTCTAGCGTAGTATATTTTGACAGTTCAAGTTTAAGCATTTCCATTTTTATGTCTACTTTTTTCTGTAAAAGTTCCTCCTTTACTTTCTTATGTCTTTTTGTTTCATCAATGTGTGTTTTTATTAATTCCCATAGTTTGTCAATTCTTCTATAAACTGTACAAAGTACGTGTTCCTGTGTGTGTGTTATTCGATTTTTATAAAAATCTTACGATTTTTTTTGTAAAACTCTGCAGTTCTATTTGTAGTTCAAGAAGGTCTGTTGTGTCCAGGGCTTTCCGAGAAGTTGATGAGATACTTGGATGAATCTCACGTTCTAAAGAAATCGACACATCCAAGGATGCATCAGATTTAGAACACTCAGCGTTTTGATTTCGAATCTGTTTCGTTGTTTTTGTCAGATCTGGAACTTCACAATCAAATGAAAACGTGTTTAGTCTTCCTGTTGTAGACATTTCCAGCCCTGTCACTTGAATAACGTTGCCTTCTTCTAGTTTGGCAATATGGTGTTTCTTGAACTTTCCACCATCAGTTGCATTCTGTTCTTTTTTGTTTTCAACTTACATTCGTTTTATATATTCTAACCAATCCAATCAAGAATAAATTAAAAGATTCAATCGCTTTTATTTTCAACTTATACCTTTCTCCAGTTCAGCATCGTTTTTACGTGCTCCCAGAAAAGGTTAACGTCCTATTTTGCCAATTTTGTATAGCCCTGGGCTTTATAAGGTTTTTCACTTAAAAGTTCAACAAGTCTTTAATATTGGCTTTTATTTGTTGTTTTCGTCATTTTTAACAAAGTGTTTTGAATTAAATTAAAGAATTTATAAAAAAAAGTTAAAAACAAACCGTTTCCCACTTGGCTACGAAAAGAATAAGTTGCCGTAGAAAAGGACGTCATATTTGCGTTTCGTTCGGATTTGGTGATAACACTACGAATGGATTCTGTACTCTTTCGATTACAATGGGCAGGTTCAGACAACATAAGGGACTTCATTTGCAGTCAACTTCATTCTTTGAACGTAAATTTTCACCAAGGCAACTAGAGAGTTTTTCAAGTGTCATGAAATTAAAACTCAGAACTTTACTTCCCAAACCTCTACTTCAAGTTCATAGTACAAAAAATACCAAAATCATTATTTTCTACAAAACACTCCTCAGGCAAGCTACAAGTCTATCATGATTTGTATTTTGTATTTTAAAGAAATATTACTTATTTCTTTTCCAAATTTATAAGGAACCTTTTTACAGAAAGCATTAAATGAAGTTGTGCAGAAAATAAATAAATCATTGAGTAATAAAGTTCAGCTTTTAGTTGAATTAAAAAACATGATCAATTGTCATTTTGACATAAGTTGACTTGACTTGATAGTAAGGGAGATTTTTCTTGCCTAACTTTCCAGTCAACTTTCCAATAAAGTTGCCTTAATTGGAAGTCAATTTTTTGGCAGCTGGCCAATCAGATGTAAGAAACTTGCCTTACTTTCAAGTCCCTTATGTCGGCTGAACCTGCCCAATGTAATCTGTGATAGGGTTGATTGTAATCGGTCCGATTTGCCGAATTGAAAATGTTGACATTTCTCGAAGTTTCAGGTCTCTAAAGTCTAAATCAAAGATACTATGTTTATCGTGCATATCTCAAGAACTAGTAGAGAATTTTTTAGTTCTTGCTAAAAGATTCGATGAATAAATATTGAAGTATACCAAAGAGGCGCTTAGTAAATTGCAAAATGTTTAGCAAATTTCTAACTTGTATATTGTTAAGCCCTTAACAATAGGTTGTTTAAAATTTGGCGACATTGCCTTCAAACTATTTATATTAAATAGTGGCGCAAAATTTTAAACAAGGGTTGGATAGTGATGATAACCCTCAATTGTATGTGAGGAACGGTGGTTAAATACACTGTTTCGTTCATCAATTGAATAGGAGCAAGAGCTCTGGTTTCAAAAAGACGAAGCCACATGTCGCACTGCTCGTGTCACAATTTATGTATTGAAGGAAACGTTTGGTAACCGAACAGTTTCACTTTACGGACCCATGAATTGCAATCCAAGATAGTGCGATTTAACGAAATCTGATTTTGTTCTGTTGATGTGAAGTCGGTAGACCACTATACGCTGATAAGCCCGAAACGATTGACAATAGCATTATCCACATTATAGCCGAAATACGGCCACAAATATTGGAAAAAGTCATCGAAATTTGGATATTGGACTCCAGATTAGACTAGGTTTGGTGAGCCAGTCGTGGCAATCATATGCCAGAAATTATACTTAAATAATAATCTCAGAAGATTATCATTCGATCAAAGTAAATTGTATGTCAATTTCAAAAATCATCATTCTTTTATCCATTTTAAAGTTCTATACCTCTTAAAAGAAAAATTCTTTACAATATAGGAACAATAAATTTAGATTTAAGGTTTGAGGACATAAACCAGTTGACGTTATTTAAACTCTTTATGTGTTTTGATTGACTTACATATAAATATTATTGTTTATATATATATTGAAATTGGCTAAGTTTTTGGTAATTAGCCAGCAACATACTCGCTGCAATACAATCGATTAAGCACTTAACGAACTAAAACAGGCGAGTTACATAATATTTAAACTCAGAAAGAGGAAGCATTTCTATTATAACAACCTTTATTTAAAAAAAAACACTATAATTATTAATTTGATCAAGATTTTATAAACAAAATACTTTTGAAAAATAAATATAAATATTAAAACAAAATAACACCAGGAGCTTACTCCATTGCGATGCATGCGCTTCTAATATTGGTAGCTTCGTTAATAGCTTACAGTTCGTATAAGTTTTTCTTTCTGAACAATCCAATAAATTCACCATTTCATATCTCCTTTGAAGGCTCGTCTCTTAACTTATCCTATGTAATTCCTCATGGAGACAGGTGGCTTGTGAACTCATACTTAGATAACGATGGACCGAAATGGATTGAAAAGCGTCTCGTCGAATCTGAATTGGCAAAGCTCAAGAACATCACTGATGATGTGATGAAATACTATTTATACACTGAGACAAATCCAACAGTAGCTCAGCGTCTAATAAATGGAGACTCTGCATCTCTCCATCAGTCTAAATTTAATACATCGATTCCCACCAGGTATGTACGATCTTCTATCTTGGCAATTTACTTTTAACCATTATCTCGATTCTCAGGATTATGGTACACGGCTATATGGCATCGTATGAATCCGAAGTTTGCACAATAGTTCGAGATGCTTATTTTAAAAAAGAACCCTGCAACTTTATTTGTATCGATTGGTCTAAGGTTTCCCACAAATCGCTTGTCACGGCTCGTGTGCTAGTGCCCAGTCTAGGCTGGGATCTAGGAGAGTTTATAAATTTCCTTTGTAAGGCAGGTGGAATGTCCAAAGAAAATTTTATATTAATTGCGCACAGCTATGGAACTCATATTGCCGGATTTGCAGGAAAGTATTTGAAAAGAGTTAAAAATTCACTGCCACTAATTGTTGCATTGGACCCGGCCCATCCATTGTTTAGCTATGAAGATTGTTCATCGAGAATTTGTAAGACTGACGCTGATTTTGTTGAATCCATTCAGACCACCGCGGGAACCATTGGCTTCAGAAAACCGATCGGTGATTCAGCATTTTATCCAAACGGTGGAGCTAATCAGCCCGCGTGTTCTTCTGAAAGCGGCAATACATGTAGCCATTTAATGGCGTATAGGTATTTTGCTGAAGCAGTTGAGTATGATGATTTCCCCACCAATAAATGTTCAACCTATAGACGTGCTTTGGCTAAGAACTGCGAGAAAGCTTACAGTGCAGTAAAGATGGGATCAGTGGAAAGTTTTCGAACGAAGGGAGTGTTTTATGTGTCGGTAAATAGTAAACCACCTTTTGGGAAGAAAGTAAAATAATATGAACAAAATATAATATACTACGAGAAAAAGGGTGGGTCAAGTCTTGATTAATTGTATTTAAGTTACCAAATTTTGTAGATAAAGAATGGTAAAATTAAAATAAACATACATTTTATGATTTGTCAAAATTTAGCTTGAAACGTACGATTGTGTCAATTGACTGTGGAAATACTAACTGGATTTTGTTAAAAGTTGACTTGTGCTGTAATTTTTGGTGCCGTAAGCTTTTGGTTGATTTGGCTTTATGGTCCTCACTTCTAGTGGTCTTCCGTAGACGTCCTCCGAATTTTAGAAAAACTTTAAGTCTCAGAGTATTTTTTAAAATTATCTTCTGTGAATTTGTAGGCTATTTAGCATTTTTACTTACTTACTTTACTTAAGGTGGCGCTACAGTCCTGTGTGAACTAGGGCCTCACCCAACAAACTTCTCCATCTAGCTCGGTCCCTAGCTAGATGTCTCCAGTTTCGCGCTCCGAGTTGGGTGAGGTCACCTTCCACTTGTGCGCGCCACCTGATTCGCGGTCTTCCTCTACTGCGCTGTCCTGTAGGTGTGGATTCGAAGACTTTCCGGGCCGGAGCATTGGTTTCCATGCGCTCTACGTGACCCAGCCATCTTAGTCGTTGGACTTTTACCCTTCTGGCTAAGTCTACGTCGCTGTACAGCCCGTACAGTTCGTCGTTCCATCTTCTCCTCCACTCCCCTTCGATGCATACGGGACCGTAGATCACCCGAAGAATCTTTCTCTCGAAACGACCCAAGGTGCTTTCATCCGCTTTTGTCATGGTCCATGCTTCTGCACCGTATAGCAGGACGGGGATGATTAGGGTCTCATATAGCGACACTTTGGTCTTTCGAGAGAGGATTTTACCACTCAATTGCTTTCTTAACCCAAAGAAACAGCGGTTAGCATGAGTTATTCTTCGTTTGATCTCAGCGCTGGTGTTGTTGTCTGCGTTTACAGCGGAGCCTAGGTAGACGAAGTCCTTGACTACCTCAAAGTTACGTCTGTCGATGGTGACGTTTTGACCAAGACGTCGGTGTTGTAGGTCCTTTCTTGATGACAGCATGTACTTTGTTTTGCCCTCATTAACCGTTAAACCCATTTTTGCCGCCTCTGCCTCAATACTCACAAAAGCCCCATTGACATCACGCTGAGTTCTTCCGATTATGTCAATGTCATCAGCATATGCAAGTAATTGGACAGACTTTTGAAAGATAGTGCCTCTAGTGTTGACGTGTGAGCTTTGCACTATTCTTTCAAGTACGATGTTAAAAAAATCACATGACAGCGCATCACCTTGTCTAAAACCTTTTTTGACATCGAAAGGTTCTGTTAAGTTGTTTCCAACCTTTATGGAGCAGCGTGAATTCTCCATGGTCATCCTGCACAAACGGACGAGTTTGGCAGGGATGCCAAAACTAGACATGGCTCTATACAGTTCGTCCCTGTAGACACTGTCATATGCGGCCTTGAAATCGATGAAAAGATGGTGGGTGTCGATTTGGTGTTCTTGGGTTTTTTCCAGGATCTGCCGTAATGTGAATATTTGATCGACTGTGGACTTTCCTGGTCTAAAACCACACTGATAAGGACCTATCAGGTTGTTGACGATGGGCTTTAGACGTTCAGAGAACGGCAGAGAAGATCTTGTAGGCGATGTTAAGTAGACTGATTCCTCTATAATTGGTGCAGTTTAAAGGGTCTCCTTTTTTCAGGATCGGGCAAACAATACTGAGGTTCCATTCATCGGGCATGCTTTCTTCCGACCATATCTTACAGATAAGTTGGTGCATGCTCCTAACCAACTCATCTCCAGCTGCTTTAAAGAGCTCGGCATTCAGGCCATCCGCTCCAGCGGCTTTGTTAGACTTCAGCTTAGATATAGCAATCTTTACTTCGTCTAAGTCGGGAGGACGGGATTGTTGGCTTTCGTCGTCTATATTGAATGGATCATCCTGTCTGACAGCGGAATTCGGTTCGTCGTCGCCGTTATACAGTCTGCAGAAGTGGTCCTTCCATATCCTCAGCATTGACTGCGGTTCCACTATGATGTTTCCACTTTCGTCTTTGCAGCCTTCGGTTCTAGGTTTATGTACTTGTGAATTTCGTTTCACCTGTTCATAAAACTTTCGAACTTCATTCCTGTTTTTAAGCCTCTCAACATCTTCGACCGCACGCTTCTCATGCTCTCTCTTTTTCCTTCTGAGAAGTCGGTGTTCCTCTCGCCTCTTCTGGTCATAGAGCTCATGAGCAGCTCTCGTCCTTTTATGCATTTTTACTTTTTCTAAAACTAATTTACGAATAAACACGTTTCTATAGTTTATTCTTTAGACAACAGTTTATTAACTAGACAACAGCTGCCCGTTGCAATACCACATGGATCTAACAGTCTTTCCTACTAGGTTAACCATTTAGAGCTTATAATGAAGCTTTTGCATTTATCAGATCAATGTTAGAACATAGAAGGTGCGAAACTGTCTCCTCCTCTTCTTCATTCATCCAGTTTCTGCAAAAATGGGAGGCTGACAAGCAAATGGTATCTGGCTATAGAACCAAACGCAAGGCATCAGTCTACTTAACATCGCTTACAAAATCTTCTCTGCCGTAATATGTGAACGTCTAAAGCCCATCTTCAACAACCTGATAGGTCCTTATCAGTGTGGTTTTAGACCAGGAAAGTCCCAGTCGATCAAATATTCACATTACGGCGGATCCTGAAAAAACCCAAGAACATCAAATTGACACCCACCATCTCTTCATCGATTTCAAGGCCGCATTGGACAGCATCTACAAGGAAGGGCTGTATAGAGCCATGTCTAGTTTTGGCATCCCTGACAATCTCGTCCGTTTGTGCAGGATGACCATGGAGTATTTGTGCTGCTCCATAAAAGTTGGAAACAACTTAACAGAACCTTTCGATGTCAACATATTCTTTAGACAATGTGATGCGCTGTCATGCGTTTGATGACATTGACAAAATCGGAAGAACTCAGGGTGATGTCAATGGGTCTTTTGCGAGCATTGAGGCACCAAAATAGGGTTTAACTGTTAATAAGGGCAAAACAAAGTACATGCTGTCATCATGAAAGGATCGTCAACACCGACGTCTCGGTCAAAACGTCACCATGGACATACGTAACTTTGAGATAGTTAAGGACCTTGTCTACCTAGGCTCCGCTATGAACACAGGAAACAACACCAGCGCTGAGATTACTCTTGCTAACCGCTGTTTCTTTGGGCTAAGAAAGCAATTAGGTAGTACAGCCCTCTCTCGAGCGACCAAATTGTCGCTATTTAAGACCGTCAAAAGCGGTTAATAGCACCTTGGGTCGTTTCGAGGGAAAAGTTCTTCGCGTGATCTACAGTACTGTATTCAGTTTTGCCAAACAAATGGGTTCAAAACTCGTTTCCCAAAAGACGAAGTTCACGTTATGCGACGTGAACCCGGCACAGCCGAGGTCTTGACACTTTCGAGAGAAAAATCCTTCGTTGGATGTTTGGTCATATATGCGAAGACAGCTAATGGAGGAAAAGATTCAATTCTGAATTGTGCGAGCTATATCAAGATATGGAGGAAGTCGAAAAGGTCCGACTACACTGGCTCGGCCACATCGAATGAACTGACAAGAACGTTACAGCCAAGACAATCTGTGGATCCCAGCCCCTAAATTCGAGACGACGACGAGGAAGACCCAACCCCCTCCACTACAGAGATCAGGCGGTTACTGAATTAAAAGCGCTTGGCCTCGACGGCTGGAAGGAGCTTGCAAGGAACCCCACTGATCGGGAGCCGTATAAGTAAGTATAGAAATGTTATCTTTGATTATCGACACTTCACCACCTTTCATATTTTCCTTCACTGAAAAATATCATTCGCCTACGGATAAATTAATAAATAGATTTATTTTTCATTGCAATTATAAAACACCATAGTTTTTAGCTTAACAATTTTACGAGCCTTATAATTTAAATCACATCAACCTGTTCCGAATAGTGGTTTATTGTTAACTGGAACATAATAGCATCCATCATTCAAATGACTTCCAGGTGATCCCATGTTTGCACTTCTTACCGCTTTGTCACACTTTTTCACAACTGCTGCTCGGAATTCTGTACATTTTAAGGCAACAAAATTATTTCTCAACAAAGCTTCAGCATAATACATATAAGATCGTAAATGCGAACATACTCCGGTCCAATCAGTTACGCATCCTGGTTGATTGGTTCCACCATTTGGATAATAAGTAGCCTTGCCAATGGGTTGCAAGAAGCCCAGCAATAAAGCATTTGTCTGAATGGATTCCACAAAAACGGCATCAGTAGAACACAACCTTTTACTACAGTCGGAGTAGTCGTAGAGTGGCCCAGCTGGATCTAGTCCGGTGATGAGATGAATTCTACCCCTTCTAACATTTTTGCCAGCATGTCCACACGCATGAGCTCCAAGACTGAAACCTATTAAAGTTAAGCTCTCAAATGGCATATTGCCACTTTCGTTGAGAAAATCTATGAATGAAGCAATGCTCTTCCCAATAATCGGAATGGCACTCACAGAACTTGCGTAATTTATATATCCAGATGCTGAGCTCCAATCAACGCTTATTACGTTAAAGTCTCCCACTTTAAGCAAAGCACGCCGGATTTTCAAATTGAAATCGGATCCATAGTTCTGCCGCCAACCGTGTACGATAAACCTGAGATATTAAAAGAAATTCCATTAGTAATCGAGGTCAAAACTTACCGAAAAGATTCTCACTTTGTAGGCCTATCCTTATCAAAGCTTGATTTAGCCAAGGAATTTGTATCATCTAAGTATAATTGTTCAGGAGTATCTGGGCTGTGGCGGGTGTACAAGTAATATTTGACCGAAGCAGGATGCCGCTCAGCCTTTTGATTGTATTCTTTTTCAAACTGTTCCCTTGTCATCCAAAAGAATGTACCATCAACTTTCGGAACAAGCCATCCATCCAATTGAGAATTATTATATTGTAAAAGTGGAATAGCTGGTGTTTCAGGGACAAAAACAGAAACTACCAAAAATCCTATCAACAATAAGTTCATTACTATATACACGCACTGTGAATTCAAAACCCCGATTAAAAGAAGGTTCAAGTTTGCAATCCTCTTTATACGAAACCTTATCGATAGATTTTATTGATAACATTGAAATCATGGTAGCAATGTTCTAAAACTACTGTTCTTGACGGTAAATTACAAAATTTCTCATATCTAACAACACAATAACTTTACGACTTTAAGATTTCAAAGGTTTATGCACCCATTACAAAAAAACAGCTGGGTCCGTTGATAAGATAACAGCCCTTGAGGTTAGGGCTGAAATTCGACCATTAAAATTCAGAGGAAAGTATTCAGAAAATATTAGAGGAAACTGTAATACGGAAAAAACAACAATCGATATTTCAAAACAGTGTCAATGATTTATTTGTAAAGCTTAGTGTACACGATTGCCAGGTCTGACAATCATTGTCAGATCTGCAAACGTCTGACAATGTGTGAAAATGAGCTGACAATGAGCTGAAAATTTAATGTGTGTGTACACGGTTTGCAGATATCTACAAACATCTGCAAATCTGTTGCCAAATATTTGTCTGACAATGTCGACAAACTAATCTGGCCAAATAGCTAGCAATAGATTTGCAAACATTTGTAGATTTTCTGCCAACCGTGTACACACCAAATCAAATTTTGGGTCTCCAAATTTATTTTCAGCTCATTGTCACACATCGCATCAGTCAGAAAATTTGTCTGCCAATGAATAAATTTGCAAATGTTCCTCAAACGGCATCTGCAAATTTATTCATTATCAGACGTTTGCAGAAACGTCAGAAAATGAAAAAAATTTGGTGATCTCCCAATGAATTTTGTGTACACACGATTGTCACATCTGCAAATTTATTTGTCTTCAAAATGATTGATGAACAAATTTTTCTGCAAATCAATTTGGTGTGTACACGGTTGTCAGCTTGCGTGTAGACGATTGCCAGATATCTACAAATTAATTGGCAGATATTTGTCTGCAAATTAGGAGCCAAACCATTTGTCTGCAAATTAATTTGGTGTGTACACGATTGTCAGCCATTCGAGACAAATTTTTCAGTGACAGATCTGGCAATATTTGCAGATCTGGCAATCGTGTACCTTAGTATAGCATGTTAAGGGTCGGTCCAGACCTTCAATGACGATATCAGCTTATTGTAATGTTGTTTTTGCCGCCGTTGCGTGTGGGAAATATCACAGGGGTGTTTGGCATATTTGTGGAAAAGGGCGGCGGTATGCTTGCTGTAGCTTAGCAAAGATCGACGGGAGAAATGGTTCTTGTCCAATTTGTACAAAACGCCTATCTTCTTCACACATACAAAGTCATGTCTTGGAATCAGCATTAGTTTACAATAGTCCAGTCAAAATAGACAAAACAATTCCTCAAACCAAGGTTAACCTGCATATCAATAAAAATTGGTACATATACTGACTACGTCCTTATTAACAAGTGACAAACAGTCCGCAAAAAGCCACTTCAAGAATAAAAGTTATTTAAAGTTTTTTGTTAAAAACTTCAATTTTAAGGCTGCAACTTATGAACAAAAAAATGTTAACTAGACTTTGTAGATCACGAAATTTGTACAAAACAACTTGGGAAACTTTTTTTTCCTCGAACAAGCGTTTAGAAGTTACACCGGTTTCAAGCAATGTTCGAACACCTTCCGTATAATGTGACATAAAGCGTCAAAGAGAATACAAGTAATTATAAAACGTAGTGTAACAAAAACCCTTATGGTTGAAAATTTGATAATTATAAATTTTGTTAGAAATCAATAATCAGTAATCTTTGAAACTCAGAAATGGCCAACATTTTATCAGCATCAAAAATAATCATCTGAGGCAAATGGGCAAGCGTGCATTTCAAAAGACGTAATCGAAATTTGAAAGATCTACGCAATGACTCGAGATGTTTTAGTGGAACGATTTTGCCTTCTGCGGATTTTCTCCAAACGCTGCCAGTAATTCCAAGAACAATGGATGCCTACAAAATAAATGCTTGCCTCAAACCATCGAAACTATGGCGCTATGTGAAGAAATTTCAGTTGACAACAAACATGAGAGTTGCATTCCTTAATGATACATCTGCTGAAGATTTCTCTAAGCAATTGCTGATTATTGGCAGCGGTGGAGTAGCTGCCAACGAATCGAGGAGATTGAATTAATTTCCTCCTAATTTCTGTATCTTTGTCTTATCGAAAGACGAACTTATCAACAAATTATTCCCAAGTATCATTTGTAACAACAAAAATTATGAATTGTTGAGTGAGCGAGCAATTTAAGAAGCTGGGAATAAAGATGAAGATGACCTAAACTACATAATTAAGAATGAGATCATTGGAACTGAAAAATGCATTCATTCAAAACTTCATTTAAACTGTGTAACTCATGAAGATGAAGAAACAAACTATCCATTTAAATTTTAAAACTCTTAAAGGGTGGGCTTCGTAGTAACCATGCTTAGAAAAGTAAATCAACCAAAACTGTGCAAAGTACTTTTTTTGTACTTAGTATTTTAGCTCATTTAACGTAGTAGTGTATTTTGTCGAAATACAAATTTTGTCATTTCTAGACATTTTAAGATTTCTTAAAGGTTTTTAGAGATATGTCTATGTGCTTAATTGTGCATGCATTCGTACTCCAGTGTGTTCGAGAAATCTTTTTTCGTAGGTCATATCGCATGAACCTGCAGAGATATCGACTTCAAATTAATTTATTTTTAGAGACAATAACTTCAAAAGATGCCAAAACCTTAAAAAATATTGAATAAGTGTCTTTTACTTGCGAAATATAAGAACTATATAAAAAGTTTAGCAATCGTAATAATTTATAACTAAAAATTCTAATCAAACATGACATTAAGTGTAACGGGCAACTGGAGTGGGACCTGAGGATGGGACTCGTTGGGTAGGATGATTATGGAAGCGGAAATAGCAGGAAATAGATGGGAATAGGGATAGGCAGGGTCCGAATGTCTGATAGACGGGGCCGTGGCATGCTGGCGATGCACGGGCTAGCTCGCCGGATATAGGGGGGATCTTGCCCCTCTACCAAACCTCACCTCGCTACAAAAAAATCTTTTCATGCCAACTGCGATCTTCACTTTTCTCAAAAAAAAACAAATCACACATCAAATTACCTTATACCACCTTTTTGAAACTACCTTGCAGATGTTGTTGCAGTTGAGCCTTCCCACTCCGCTCCTGGAATCCTGGTGGCTCCAATCGGTTGTCTAGGACTCCCCTGTAGCGATTGTCTTCCCAGATCACCACATATCACCTCTTATTCTGCTCCACCCTTCCCACCCCCTGAAAAGTTTAACCCTTAGCAGCTCATATCTGAGCGTCTTCCGCTTTCATCAAATAAATACACTATTCATTGGTGGGGCTTACAATAAAAAAAATCTTTATTAACTCGGATTTAGGTCTTTACGAAAACAATAAAAAGGTATCAAGAAAAATCATATAGTCTTATTTCGTGGAGCGTCAATGACAATGTTTATGTAATAGAGTAAGTACAATTTTTGACAATTAAAATAGGAATAGTAAATGCTGAGAAAATTCTTTTACATAGCTAATGACGAGGATCTAGATTAAAAAAAAGGACTCAATTCGCTGGCAGACCTTTATGCCTGCTCGGTCACGCCGTTCCAGTTTCCTTAGAACCTGGGAAGGTGAAAACCCACCCAACTCGACGCCAATGTCTTTACCAGCCAGGTCCAATTCCACCTACAGTTATACTATTACCAACGGCAAGCCGCCTCTTCCCTACCTCTATAGAGCGCTCTTTAGAAGGGGTCTTAGTACCCTTTTTTTTTTGGTACCTACAAAACCTAGAAATTCACTTAGGGGAAACTCGACCTAACCCACCGACTCGGTTGTCACAACGGTGTTCCTTTTTCTCTCTCTAAATACTCTGATCTCTAATATTAACAATTTCAAGATTATAACTTCCAATTTTCTTTAAAATTTAACTGCCACCACCAAAAATCAAATCGCCTGGGCTTATACTTTATTTGATTGGTTTCACGATGGCCGAATTCCAGCTTCCGCTAATTTGCTCCCTATGGGTTGCGGTATCTGATATTTATATTATTTCGACAATAGGGAAATTTTCGTGTTTTTCGATATGGTTGGAAATAGGGTATCGCGTGAAGAGATCGCCTTTTTCTTTTTCTTTTCAATTTTCAGAAAAATGTTTAAAATTTAATGACCACTTATCTGACTTGTGTCGGTTTCCAGTTGAATAATTGGTGACCGTTGTTCCACGGTTCTTCCACCAGATGAATTTTGTCCCGTTTATTTCGGTACCTCCCTTCGACGCACAAAGGCTAACGGCCGTTATTGCCTACGGTTTCACCCGCGATACCTATTTCAAATTTTATTTTAAATACCTAATTGTAACACACTCAAGTCTTATAAAAAAAATCACTCACCCCTATTAATTTCCTTTCCTAGTTTGGTTAACAAAATCTCCTTAGAAATGTATACTGCATCCAACACTTTATTCTAATCAATAAAAAAACCATAAATAATTTAATTTGTCACTGTCTTTGAACTAAAAAAAAATCACCAAAAAAAAACCTTTAGTTTGAGTACTGGTACCACTTAGGTCTTACGTCGGGGAATAATACTTGGGAACTAAAAAACGTACCTCGAATACCTATCTCTAACACCGTACGACCTCTTATTTAGTTCCCTCACACAAACCCCAGTATTCTCTTACTGTGTTGAGGTACATGGGAGCCGTTTTCCTCAGACCCACTACTTTTAAGGGGCTCTCCTCACCCAATCCCTTCTCGCCTATGATTTCTTGGTCTATAATGCCCCTTAAATGCCCACCGTACTCGTTCATATCTACGCCACGAACCTAAAAACCAATTTCCTTTAGGAAATTATTTGGGTTATCCCTGATTGCATTCATTTTTGTTCCCTTCAATCAGCTGTTTGACATTTAAGATTATTCCTAAACAAAAAAGCAGCCGCCACCAGCTAAAGCTAAATGTTCACAGATAATGGGTAACTTTAACTTAAGAAATGAGGAGGACGATGAATTCACGAGGCTTCAGGGTAGAGCAATGTTTCAGCCGAAGTTCCTGTCAAATATGCAGGAACGTGCACTTGTTAGGAGTGTGAAACATGAGCAAGCACGTCAGCCTCGTCTGCATATGGAGGCTGAACGAGAAGCTGCAAAGCTGGCACTTAAAGAAGCAAAGGTGAGTTCGAACGAAAACATATAAACTATCAGAAGTTCACTATATAGGTATTTTATTGTTTGAATAAAAAACGACAAGAAGATGAAGAACCAAACGGATGCGAATGGAGGTCCTGAAGGAAAAACGTAGAAGAGAGAAAATGGCCAAAGTTCTAAAAGGACGTGAACGCCAGCGAGCCATCGAGAACAACAAAAAACTGCAAAAGATGGTGGAGGACGTGAGAATGAAGCAAGCTGAACTTCACTATGAATGGTGAGCTAAATTTTTGGTAGTAAACTGAGTTGTTAAAATTAAATTCTCATATTTTTAAAGGCACCTCAAATGGACGGTGGTAGATCGTTGGCAGCAACGGCCACAAATTCTCAAACTGGAGAAAGAAACCAATGAACGTCGACAGAGGTGGATAATGAAGATCTGGGAGTTCAACATTTACGATTGATCTAATAATTTATTTGTTTCAGCGCTTTGCAGATTAATGCCATTAAACATAAAGGAAACATCAAAGCACCTACAAACAAGAAAACGACACTCAGTTGTTTTATATCTCAAGTCGAAGTATGGACGTGTAATAATATCTCTAAGCAGCAGCTTCCTTGGATTTCCTGCCCTTCTTTCCGGTTGCAGCTGCAGCGGCCTCAACATCAATTGGATTTGGTTTAACAAATTGAATCTCATCCTGGTACTTTTCGGGCATACATTTTTTCAACACCTCAGGCACTTTTATGCCAGTTCCGGTTTGACGTGTTTCCAAAATAGCACCAATAACACGAGCACATAATTATTCTACAACCAAAAAGGCAGCCACAACATAAGATGGTAGAGAATTCGAAAAAAGTGGGTCCTCCGATTATGTCCTACTGTCTGTAAGGTCCTCGCCTTAAACATGGAAATTAAGGTTTAAGCAATTGGCGTTAGGCGTTTTATTTTTAATTTTAGACGAAAAATTACAGTATTTTCCAAACAATTTTTTTGGTCCAAAATCGAAAATTCTGATTTTCCCAAAAATTGAGTGCTAGATTTGTATTAAATTTTCTCTAAATTGTTTTTCTTCACATGGCTTCTTTCAATAAGAAAAAAAGAGGCTGGGATGCGACCCACACTGATAACTTCCCATCCCGTCTGTCGATTAGTCTTGCTTAAAAGTTTCTCTATATGTATCAATTTTTACCAAATTTGCGTACTATTTTTTGTAGATTTTATTGTTTTATGAAAAAACGGACCGGATCGAAAACAATATTTTCTGTGAAATAAAATAAGCTTGAAGCCAATATTTTAAATTTTTGAAAAGCTATTTTTTTAGGTTTTTATTTTTCGTAAAAAAACTGTCAATTCGATTTTTCTCCAAATTTTATCGAATGTTGAAAACAATATTTCCTATAAGATAAAATTAGTTGGAAGCCATAATCTAAAATTCAATCAATTTTTACCAACTTTTGTTAATTTTTTTAGGTTTTTATTTTTTGTAAAAAAACGGTCGATTCAATTTTTCTCAACATTTTTCAAAATGTTGAAAACAATATTTCTTATAAGATAAAATAAGTTTGAAGCCTTAAACTCAAGTTTTTGAAAAGCTATTTGAGTCGAAATTCAATTTTTTACCAGTTTTGAGTAATGTTTTTTTAGGTTTTTATTTTTTATAAAGAAAAACTGTCAGTTAGATTTTTCTCAAAATTTTATCAGATGTCAAAAACATTATTCTTCGTTGCACAAAATTGTTATGGAGATGAAATCATATTTAAGTCGTACAAGTTTTAAGGTGACAATTTTTTTTTTCAGTTTTTTTTATTTATAAAAAAAAACGTTAATTGAATTTTTTCCCAAAAATATACTTGTTTTGTATCACGTTACCATACAATTTAATTCAAGTTTCTAGCGTCATTGGTTCATGAGATATTTAGGGTTAACCAAAATGTTCACCTTTTTTTAAACTGTTATGGTAAAAAAAACACCCACGCAATTTTCTTGAGAGCCCTTTCTGCATCTTCCTGCGGTATTATCTGTATAACAAAATTTATTTGAAGTCGATATCTCTTCTGGTTCTTGAGCTATGGACGACGAAAAAACGTCGCGAACGTACGTACACACGTACGCACAGACATCTTTTTAAAAATCTTTTATTTCGACTCTAGGGACCTAGAAACGTCGAGAAATGTCAAAATTTTACATTCGACAAATCGGACCCATTACAATAACTTCCTATTTGAAGTTAAAAATTGAAAAAAATCATGTTTTGTGAAAGAGAAATAATAAAACTACCGTTGTTATCTGGATGCAAATTCAATATTTTTACATCTTACATTTTTTGAAACCACTGTAACTCTTAAACGCTTTCGTAGAAATAAAATTTACTTCAGATATTTTCTAATAATTTTATTTTAGCATTTACCGTTCAAAAGTTGCAGCCTACTCACTTGTTAAAATGTCTTGTACCAGTTTGTGAACTGTCTATTTTGCCTGGACTATAGCAGGGTACAAACTAAGGAAAGCAGTCATGCATGTCAACGTAGAAATTTTTGTTAATGCTAATAATTTTTGTTAATGTTAATAAAATTGAATTCCGACATTGTAATTTGTAATGTAGGCTTTATTCAACCTCTAAAGGGGTTTAACGTTTTGAAACGTTGCATAAAACTCCTCACCCAAGCTTAAAATGCATAAATTTGTATGGCAATCAAACAGTACCTACATATGTATTTCTTTTTCAATTTGACAACGAACTTTTATATAAAAACATTATTTTCTTAACAATGTTTATAATATTAAAACTATAATGAATATTGTTGTAAAAATCGAACCACTAAGAAAGAACAAATGCCTTATTCCTCAGTGCAAGCGATGTCAAGGCGTTATATGCGCGGGAAAGCACATGACTGATGTATGCCGTCTTAAAAAAGAAACTCCGGCTACATGCGCGAATTGCAAAGGTAATCATCCAGCAAATTACCGTGGCTGTGAGGTCGCAAAGGAAATGTTAAAGAGGCGCGAAGAATTTAGTAAGAAAACTAAAAAAAATACCTCAAAGCAAAACAAAGAATTAAAATTAAAAACCAAGACTAATACTCAAGCGTCGAGTAAAACGGACGGGAAAAATAATGAAAACGTTTTACCCTCAGAAAACATAAAAACAAAAAAGACGAACACGTACGCTCAAGTCACGGCGCCCGAAAAACCTAAAACTATTAAACCTGACTCCGTTCAAAATGTATTTTTCCTTATACTTGAACGATTAGAAGAACAAGGGAGAATTAACACAATTATTCTTGAGAAATTGGACAAATTTGAGTCGGCGGCTCTTAAAACACCAAATTTACCGTAAACATGGATCAGTTGTCCCAACAACTCAAAATAATAACATGGAACGCGAACGGACTTACCGCAAAAATCGAAGAACTAGAAACGGTTCTACTTAACGAAAAAATAGATATTTGTTTGATCTCTGAAACTCATTTGAAAAAAGACTCAAATTTAAGTATTAAAGGTTATTCGGCTTACCACGCATGCCATTCATCCGAAAGAGCAAGGGGTGGTTCTTCCGTATTTATCAGAGAAAATATCAATCATTCGTTTGAGATAAATATCGAGCTCGATACAATGCAAGTTACTTCCGTTAGCATAAAAGTTAGACACGTATTTTTTAATATTGCGTCTATTTACTGTCCTCCTCGGTCCAAGATAGACAAAAACGATTTTAAAGATCTTTTCAACGCTTTAGGTCCAAAATTTATTATTGGCGGCGACTTCAATTCGAAACATTCATTTTGGGGATCACGTTGCATTTCGACGAAGGGTAGACAACTCTACAAAGCGGGTATTGAATGTAACGTTGAATTTTTCTCATCAGGAAAACCAACGTATTGGCCAACCGATACAGCGAAAACACCCGATCTTGTTGACTTTTTCATCGCAAGAGGAATGAACAGAAAATATATGACAGTAGATGATAACTTCGATTTTTCTACGGATCACTCGGCCGTTATCTTAACAATAAACAGTAACGTAATCGAAAAAGAAAAGCCCCTAATTTTAACAAATAATAACACAAATTGGGATAAATTCAAAGAAGATTGCGAAAATAGAATTATACTGAACGTCTCTTTGCAAACTCCGTTTGAGTTAGAAGATGAAACAGAAAAATTTATAAATATTGTTCAAGAAGCAGCTTGGAATAATACTCCGATCTGTAGTAAAAAGTCAAGGCAATACGAAGAAAAAATTCCAGAAGATATAAAAGAATTGATACGCGAAAAACGAAAAGCTCGAAAAGTATGGCAGCAATCACGTGCTCCTCAGCATAAAAGTGTCGTCAACTTTTTATCAAACAAGATTCAAAATTTGTTACGAGATTTTAAAAACAGCGAGAATTCTGCCTATCTTGAAAGCCTAACAGCAGACAAAAAAACGAATTATTCTCTTTGGAAGACGATAAAAGGTATTAAAAAGCCTCAAATAATGTCGGCACCTATTCGAAAAAATAATTCTGAATGGGCAAAAACTGATAAGGAAAAGGCGGATTTATTTGCTAAGCACCTTGAGGAAACGTTCAAACCTTTCGATGGTCAAGAGTTTCTGACTAATGACGGAGAGCTCCAACCAGCGCCGGAAAATTTTTCTATCAGGAATATTACTTTGACTGAACTTGTCCAGGAAATAAAACGGCAGAAAAATAATAAAGCTCCTGGCTACGACCTGATTAACGGTCGTGTCCTCAAAGAGTTGCCTAAAAAAGCAATGGTTAAGCTCTTACAGCTCACTAACGCTGCTTTAAGACTTGCTTACGTACCCACGCAATGGAAAGTCGCCGAAGTAATAATGATCCCCAAACCGGGTAAGCCACGGAATGAGAAAAAATCGTATAGACCAATTTCTCTCTTACCAATTATATCTAAAATATTTGAAAAATTGCTTCTTAAACGAATGCTACCAATTATTGAAGAAAAACGTTTAATTCCCGACCACCAATTCGGTTTCCGGAATAATCACTCGACAATTGATCAGGTTTACCGAATAACTAACGAAATTGAAAAAGCATTTGAAGAAAAAAAGATTTGCTCAACTGCATTTCTTGACGTTTCTCAAGCTTTTGACAAAGTTTGGCATGACGGGCTAAAATATAAATTAAAAGTCTTTCCAGAGCAAATATATAACATTCTTGAATCGTACCTAGAAAATAGATTCTTTCGAGTTAAGCAAGGAACGGAGTATTCGGAGTTTAAAGAAATAAACGCTGGGGTTCCCCAGGGTAGCGTCCTTGGACCGATTTTGTTTGTTCTTTATACCCGAGATATACCCCAAACAGAAGGCACAACTTTAGGCACTTTTGCCGATGATACAGCTGTACTCGCAATATCGGATTCAATAGAAACGGCAACCTCTAAGCTTCAAAAGGCATTAAATAGCATTTCAGATTGGACAAAGAAATGGCGAATTGCTCTTAATGAAACGAAATCGACGCACACAAATTTTACGTATAAAAAAGTATATAACTTACATATTTATATAAATTCTGTGCAAATTCCATACGCTAATGAAGCGAAGTATCTAGGCATGACTCTAGACGCGAAACTTAAATGGAAAGTTCATGTAAAAAAGAAACGCGATGAACTCGAAAATAAACTCCGCGAATTGACATGGCTTATTGGAAGATATTCCAATCTAAGCGTTTATAACAAGCTTCTTATTTATAAGCAAGTACTGAAACCAGTTTGGACGTACGGTATACAACTTTGGGGTTGTACCAACGAAAGAAATATACAAATTTTGCAAACATACCAAAACAAAGTACTTAAGATAATAGTAAATGCTCCATGGTATGTAAGAAATAGCAACTTACATAGAGATTTAAATATAAAATATGTAGAAAACGAAATTAAAAAATTTGCTACAGAGCTAAGATCACGACTTAGAAATCATAGTAATAACTTAATCCAACAATCTGTTAGCGAGGCGTTCGTTTTTCGGCGTCTGCACCGAACAAGACCTTCTGATCTAGCGCAAACAAATTAATCTCTCCACTCGAATTTTGTGGAATCTTCAGGTCCTCTCGTTGGCGTTGGGGAGCTTCCTGACAAAACGCGAACAAAATGACGCTAAAACTACTTGTTAAGCTGGACTTAGTTGTAGTAATAATATAGAAGATAAGGGAGGTGAGTTTTAGTCAGTAAAAATCTGACACTACTATAAGCATCGGGCTTATAGTGTCTCTGAAGATTTCTCACCTTCCTGCGAAAAAAAAAAAAAAAAAAAATGTCTTAAAGAGTATCAGTCTTATTTAAAAACGCTGTATAGAGCCTACATAAAGTTATGTAATATCTATAATGCCTCTAAACGCAAAAATGCTATTTATAAAACTTATACAAGGTTGCATAGTCCCATAATAAGCTAAACGCGTTTTGAGGTTGAATAGAGCATACATAAGGAAATTATTGTTATTATTATTTCGTAAATGTCATTTTGATTTTTCCCTCTCTTTTTGAAATTAAAATAAAAACAATAATGCCTCTCCAGTTTAGCTCATGAGCCGAAGAAACGAAGAATTTAAAAAAAATATAGATTTTCGAAAGAGAATATCATAAAAATAATTGGAATTATTTTGTTATATTTTAGTTGTTATGACAACAAGCTGATTTTATAGACATAAATGGAATAGATTGTTCCATTTTGGTACTTTTTTTGATATAAGCATTGTATAACTAAAATTTATACCAGAATTTTTTATAAATAGGAATTTTCGCAACGTTACATAGAGCCTACATAAATCCTTATTCACTGTATAACTATTCATCTGTTTAGCGAATTCTATTAAATAAGACTGTATAAGTATAGTAAGAGTATTTTAAAGAAGCTGAACTTTTATTTAAATGAAGAAATTGGGACCAGCTGATATTTGCCTTAATTAAAAGGAATTTTTTTGACAGCTGGACAATCGGATACTAGAAACTTGTTCTTATTTCGTTTAAGCCCTTGAGTAAGACTGCCAAACCAGAGGGGTGGATTCCATTCCTCCCAAAAGTATGGTTTCTGCCTTCAAATCTTCTAAGAATATTTTTTGTCATAAAAAATGTTTCCGTTTAGATAATGTAATGATATTACTCGCACAGAGGAATAGTTAAAATAAGTGTTTTATGTCACTTTGCCCTGTTTTTGCACAAGCTGCAGTGCCACTAAATTTATTTATTATATAGCGCTATGCACTCGGATAATGCGTTTATAAACAAGGCTGTAAATCTTTTAAGTAACAAAGATTAAGCCGGGAATAAATAAACATCGATACGGCCACAATGAGTCTTATCACTAATATTGACAGGTATATATAAACGCTAGTTAATACATTACCAGTTCAAAGTCTGCGATTGCAATTGCTTGAAGTCTGTGACCTATTTTATTTAGGTGTTCAATTTCAAGGCTGTTATGTAGATGAATTTTCTTCATGTTATTATACCACTTTTAAGTTTCATTGAAAACAAAAAAGAAATTACGCATATATGTTCTTAATTTGTAATTTAATTCTATAACACAGTTCAATACATAATTTAGATTCCAATTAAAAAGTCAACCAGTTCCAAATAAAGATTTCTTATTGACTGGAACATAATAACATCCATCATTTAATTGACTTCCAGGTGATGCCATTTTATAACTTCCATATGATGATTCTTCACAACTTTTTGCAACTGCTTCTTCGTAGTCACTACATTTCATGGCAAGGAAATTATTTTCCACCAAAGCTTCAGCGTAGTAAATAAACGCTCGCGAATGTGAACATACTCCAGCCAAATCGAGTAAGCATCCAGGTTGAGATTTTCCACCATTTGGATAATATGCAGCCTTGCCAATGGGTTTCAGAAAACCCAACAGCTTGCCATTGGTCTGAATGGAATCCACAAATTCTGCGTCAGTGGAACACAGTCTTGTATCACAATTTGAGTAGTCGAAAAGCGGCCCGGCTGGATCTAACCCTGTGATGATATTTATTCTTCCATTGATTACATTTTTGCCGGCATATCCACACACATGGGCTCCAAGGCTGTGGCCTATTAAAGTTAAGCTTTCAAATGGCATGTTAGCCTCTTCGTTAAGAAAGTCAATGAATAGAGCCAAGTTCTTGCCAACAGTCGAGACGGCACTCTTAGAATTGGCGTAGTTCAAAGATCCAGAGGCTGAATTCCAATCGACACTTATCACGTTAAAGTCTCCCACTTGTAGCAGTGCTTCTCGGATTAACACATTGACATCGGAATTTGAGTCGTCCTGCCAACCATGGACGATAAACCTATATGATCGTAAAGCAAACCCTCATTAGTTCTCAATGTATAAATATCAGGAAAGGATTCTTACCTTGTAGGCCTATCCTTGTTAAAACTGGAAGCAGCCAAGGAGTCAACATCATCTACGTACAATTGCTCAGGAGTCTCAGGACTTTCAGGGGTATATAAGTAATACTCAACCACAACAATTTTCCTTTCCTTCGGCTGACTGTACTCATTTTCAAACTGCTCCCGAGTCATCCAGAAGAATTTGCCATCCACCGTCGGAACGAACCATCCATCTGATTCAGAATTATTCCGAAGTGGAACAGCCGATAATTCGGCTACAAAAAACACAACTACCAAAAATCCCACAAACGATTTCATTTTTGCACTGAAAATTGCGAAACCTGATTAAAATGAAGCCACAAGGTTGGGATCTTGTTTATATAGGCTGAAGACTATATAATAAAACTTAATCGATGGTTTTTTATGATTGGTTAAAATGAATGCCATTTATTGGGTATGCTCTATAGATTATGATTTTCTTCGATTTTAATTATTTTTTGTTCTATAAATTCTTTATTCGATCGATAAGAACTTTGATAAGAATCAATCAGTCAGTCTGAGTTTGCATTTATGTTGGGTTTTAAGTTGTTTGGGTTTTCCATTGTTTATATTATTGAGGTTTTTGGGCAATGAATTATAAACCCTTTAAATATACATATATGTTTCAATTGCAATGTAAGCACTTCAAATTTTGTGGGAGTATAAGTTATCACTTTGACTTTTTGTCATGATATGTTTTTCAACTAAATTAGCAATCTTAATGATGCTCAAAGTTCTTCAGCAAAGTACTTGATATATAAATACGTCGAAATTAGTATTTAAGAAATACTTTAGTGAATTTACAAGAGGATTACAATCTGTCTATAATAACACTCATAAAACATATTGGCAGCGTTCAAATTAAGACATTCAAACTAATCGTCAATTGGGACGGTCTTAATAATTTCTTCAGAATCTGTAACTGTTAACTATGCTTTCTAGGGAGTGACGAAGACCCCAGTGCAGATATGATTACAAATATGGTTCATCAGGGAATGAAAACCTTTATCCCGAATAGGGTTAAAAGTAGCTGCAAAAAGGTTATCAAGGAGGAAGAGGTGAGCTTCCAGTGCTTAGAGCCAATCCAACTAAGTAAAACCGTAAAGGTCTAAGCAAGCCAGGGAGGCTTGCAACGACCATATTCGAAGGACCAATGCCATGCAATGTACCAAAGGCACTACATATTTTGTATCATTCATAAAAAGCATGAGGAATACTTTCTCTTTCTCGATCTCTGGCTCCCCCAGTTCTTGAAAGTGTTAATTATTATAGGGGACCAATTTTTTTTTTCTTACTCGAACTTTGGCAAGAGTCCTAAAAGATCTCAACATACATAAATCCGTTTGTCTCGATGTTATTCCCGCTATTATTTCAAAAAGGTGTTCTTTCACGCTAGCAAAACACCTGAGTAAGCTATTCTTCGGTCCGCCCCGGGTGGCAGACTAATAGGGGGTGCCATCAGCTTTGTTTACGCCATGTACAAACCATTCTTTAAACCTTTGTGGAGTTCACTCTTTGGGAAGCACTCCTTCAAGTACAACGTTTTTTGGGACAGTGGAAAGACTTTACACATTTTTCTCAGCATCTACGCATCGTTGGGATATTCTCATAAAAAATGTAGGTATGTCAGTCAAGCAACTTGTAGACACTAGATGGAGCGCTTATCACGAGGCTGTTAAGCCATTGAAGGAAAATTTTGTGAAGATAGTTTCAACTCTTGAACTCCTTTGTGATCCTGAAAAGGAAAATTTAGATACAAGAGGTGCTGCAACCATACTCTTATCTGCTGTATGCGACTTTACGTTTTTATGTTATCTTTCATTCTGGTTCGATATTTTGGAAGAAGTTGATTCAGCACAGAAATACTTGCAAAAATCCGGGCTCACTCTAGAAAAAAGTGTAATAAAACTTAAGGCACTAGCGAGTTTTCTTCTTGAACATCGTGGTGAATCCGTGAAAAAGGCCGTAATATACGCAAGAGAACAATGCACCGAGCTAGAAATTTCAATTGAAAGGCGGGGAAGAAGAAAAAAGAAGAAAATTATGCCAGGCGAAAAGGCTCAAGATGCTGGTTTGACGTTGGAAGAGGAAACACGAAGAGCCATGTTAGAATGTCAGGATACATTTTATACTGAACTTGTGCATCGATCTAAGGCCATGGAAGATATTGCGTCAGTTTTCTCAGCTCTTCAACCGAAAATATTGCTGTATGGAACGGAAGAAGAACTGCGGGCTGTGGTTCCAATGCTTACCTCGACATTTACAGAACTTACAGACAACAGTCTCATATTGGAAATCTAGCGAATTCGGCGTCACATGGTAGCTTCAAAGATAAATTTAAAAGATGCAGAAATTTGGACAGCCTTTGAATTTTTAAGCTTCATTGTTAAGTGGGATTTTTCAGACTCTTTACCGAGTATGCGTCTCAGTGGCATCGTGTGAACGAAGCTTTTCCAAATTAAAATTAATAAAGACTTATCTAAGATCAACGATGAGCCAAAATAGGTTGACTAATTTGGCTATACTTTTAATCGAAACGGAGCACACAAAAAATATAGATTTTAATGATATAATCGAAACATTCAGTACAATAAAAGCTCGTAAGCACCTTTAAATAAAATCTTTGTTCGTGTTTTTTTTTAAATTTTTCAAGGGGTGTAATCTTGCTTTACCGCCCCGGGTGTCACTGCCTCTTAGTCCGCCACTGTGCCCCAGGGCTCCGTTTGTCTCCGATACTCTTTTCTCTTTTTTATTAATGATCTCCTGTCTGCAACCTTTAATCCTATAAAGTGTTTCGCTGAAAATAGTACTCCTAGCTTTTCATATTCATTTTCAGACTCACATCACTCTTCTTCGTTTGTGGAACTGCAACAATAGAATATGATAAGCTTATTAAATTCCGATCTCAACAGAATTGTACAATGGGGAATAAAAACTTCGTGATATTTAATGCTTCGAAAACCTAATGCTGTCTTGCTACTATCTATGCGTGGCACTAAACATCTCTGACGGCTCAAAAACGGATGCTGGATTAGGAGCTGGTTTCTTTTCTCAGACACTCAATCTTGCCAACTTCTTCAGACTTCCTTAGGTATTAACAGTGACAACCGCTGAAAAACAGGCCCAATGATGGGACTATCACAGGCTGATGTCATGCCAAGCAGCATTAGAATCGATTTCTGCCACAACAATCTTCCTTACTGTTCTTACCTTACAACATAACATAAGACCCTGCTGGGTACCAGTTCACAGCGAGAGCTGATGAGCTGGCGAGGATATGTACACCACTCAATCAGTCCAAATTAAACTATAACGCATCATTAGTAACAAGATTCTCGAAGAAACTAACGAAAGATGGAAACGCCTTGAAACCTGTGCCAAAGCCAGGAAACTACGGCTCAAATTGGACAAAACAATTGTTCGATTATGCATCTAGACAAAAATGCTTAACGTCTGCTGTGAAGCATAATAACACATTACAACCTTTTGGGTTACCATTAGAAGAAAATGTGGCTTACCACCAATGACAGGTGCAAAGGCTACAGTGATAAGGAAGAACAAGAAGATACTGCCTACTTTTTATGGCCAGCACTCTAGAAATAAATTCTTTCGCAGATACTTTTTCAATAATATTGAAGAACTAGAATATATTTCAGGAAGATGTATCAAAGCCTCCAAAAATCACATAGGTTTAATCATTCACTTTTTGGGAAGTTTAATACTTCTGTGATCTAAGTGTTCCGATAACGTCATCAATCATCAGCCCATCAATCTAACCGAACCTATCATATGATCATAGCTAGTGAAGAAGTTGTCAAAGAAGATATCATATTTACACCATTATTCTGGAGAAGGTTAAAAATAACTCTTGAACCTAAAGGGACAGTTTTCAAGTTATTATATTTGCTAGAAAGCATCAAATTTTTAAAATCTCACATCTTTCCACTAAAAAATTGCTTACAAGAATGTCGATTTTAATATTCTACCATTTATTAATCTATAGATGAAATACTCATGGATGTCTTCGCAATTTTGAATCTTTTGACACAAAAAGTGACAATATATTTACTGTTTTGTCTTCTAAGTCAAGGCTGTATGTTATCTAGGTATGCCTGTTCCTAAGAAAACCTTTTTGGATCTTAAAAAACGGTGATAACCAACTGAAGCTTCTGTGACCTTTGTTTTGTTTATTTAATTTTGTTTATATTCCCTCAAAACCTAGGATTGATATCATGGCTTAACCTTTATAAATACATTGTAACCTTGAAGAATCGGCTTATCCGACACTTACAGTACTTAGAAGGTAAGTACTGTAAAAATGCATAATTTCGTACACCAACTATGTTTACCTTTTGCTTAAAATGCGATATAATTATTTATTTAAGATAACTTTACTTATCTTGATCTTTATGACCAGACCGGCCGCGGACGGAAAAATGTGTTTTATAGCTTGGTGAATAAGTTTTATGAGTTTCTTAACTTTATGACTTCTCAATAATTGCCACCCTCTATACCTAATTATGATTATTGATTATGATTGAAAGATATAAACACATATTTTTCACGAAGATTAATATTAATAATTCATAATAAAATTAATATTTTGTTTGGTATTTGTGACAGACCAAAGTTGACATCGCTATGTTGCATCTTTGTTGACTTGAAAGGAGAATAAACAGTCCGACAACATTTCTTACTTCGCACTTCATCAAAAACTGAAATCCATTGGATTTAGTGGACTATTCGTATCTTTATTCTATTGAACATAGGCCTCCATCAAATTACTTGCCTTTAGGTAAAATTTTACCCACAAAAGTTGATGGAGATATCATTGAACTCTTTATCAATTATTCCGAAATTAAAAGAGTTCAATAAACTGTCAGTTGATCTTTGGAGCACTTGGCAATTGTTTATTATATTCTATAGCTTATTTCGCATCCTTCTTTATCGAATCATTTAGTCTCAAAATCAGCCGGATTCTACATTCCCATATATTAGTGCTGCATTAGTGCTACACATCCAAAATGTAAAACGATCAAGTTAGTAAATCAAGATTTAATCCTAGGAGAGAACAGCGATGTTTGTGAAAACACTTGGCAAATAATATATTCTAGCAATCCTTATCAGCAAGTTTTAGGGAACGATTTAATAGATGTCAATGTTAAAGATTATGATGACTATTCATTACATACACCAAATTTGCAACATGAAAACTTAGTACAAATTTAAGTTTTTCAATAGGAAGCAAGTAAGGTTCTACAAACTGAGAGCATACCAGACTAAGGCCACTACTGTTAACATTTAGTTTTATAGTTTTTGAAAAAAACTGTTCTTACAACTCTTGGGACCGAATCAGCACAATACAATTTAGTAAGTGGTCTGACGAATTAAAAACTGGCTACAATTTAGAAGCAATCTTTCCTAGAGGACATTAGGAACCCTTTGAAATAATTTATCAGTCCAGTCAAATCTTATTAAAAATATTAGATGACTTTGCGCGCTTATTTAAAAAGGTCAAAACACAAATACTTGACAAAAAATTATCGGTGAAAATAGTTAAGTTGTGAATTTTTGGTAATATCTCGCTTCCTGTTCATTGCTTATTTTAAAGTGAAACACTAACTTGTTTGTTATACCATAGGCTTTAACTGATACAAACTTTCATTGTTTTTTCAAAAAAAGTTACAGTTGTTTTTAGCGATTTTTTGCACACATTTTTGATGTGAAATATGTGTTGAGATTTTAGCCGAATTTATCCATCTTATTCAGCTTTTCAATGAGCTCACTCGAATATGGGACGTTAATGACGTTCAAAAGAATTTTATAAAGTCTGGTATCCTGATCTGTTATCAAAAATCTGTACGCTTTCTCTTCCGATCGGATGTGGAACTTCAACGATAAAATACAGGGTTATGCATTTTTCGGTTTCATCATTTGTTACATGAATTGTTGCAGGCATCGATTCTTTTTCGACCACTTTTTGACACAGATTGAGCGGTATCTCAGCCATAACTCGACGAATGTTGATTTTTAAGTGATCAAGAGTTAAATGTTTATCTGCATAAAAAGGCTTCTCGCGTAGCCCCACAAAAAAAATGTCCAGCGGTGTGAAATCTCATGATCTTGGTGGCCAGTTGACATCGCCACGACGAGAAATTACGCGGCCAGGAAATGTCTCTTGCAATAAAGCCATATTCGCTAGAGTTGTCTTGTTGGACCATCTTGTTGAAACCACATATTCTCCAAGTCGTATTGTTCAATAGCAGGAAAAAAATGTTATATGAGCATAACGCTCCGAATTGATGGTGACAGTCGTTTCATAGTCGTTTTCGAAGATGTAAGGTCCAATCACCGCTATAATGTGCCGTAATCGACACATTCGCTTTGGCATGTGGCTTTGGCAGAATCACCATTTTTGTAGGTTTTAACAATTTGTATGCGTTGTGCGATAGTTAAGGGGTTCATTTTCGTAAATGTCAGACTTTCAACTGAAAAATTGGTTTATCAACTTAGTTTGAAAGATGTCGAAATCTAGCCCTGTACTTTTGAAACCGCAAATTGGATAACGCGTTACAATGTGAAAAAAACAAACGGCGAAGAATGCGGTCTTGTATCGTTAAAGCAAAGCGAGATATACCCATATGCCATATTCTATGAGTGGCACTTGTATTAATAAATCTGAAGATTTAGATATTTTTGGTAAGTAACGGGTGCGGAGTTGGCTTTTTGACAGCTGTCACCTGATTTTTACTCAAGCTGGAATTTATTCGAGTCAGCCGCAGAGGCCACTTGCATGAAGAAAACATTTTTAAAATCTAATGGCAAACCTTTATCTTTATAATAAAGCTAATATCTTGGATATAACATTAAATTAAAGGGTCCGCCAAATACCTTTTCTTTTTTGAAAATGCTATACAAACATCGAGTGTAGCTTCGGTTGTGTGGCACGTAGCGCCGGCGTCCTATTGTATATATTTAGTGAACAAAAATTCGTTCAACATGGCCCGATAACGATCGCCATTGCGATGGGAGAAGAAAGGATTCCAAAACTGGTTCTCATGCAGCTGATACATTCTGGGGGAACTTGCGTTACTGAGTGAAACAAATTGGCCAACGAATCTTCAGCAGATTTTACAGTATCAACCACCGATAATAATGAAGCCATGAAGTTAAAATTCAAAGATTTGCTAAGGAAAGTTGGAAATATGATTTATGATAAGTTCACTACGGAAGCAGAGTCGTCGCAATACATAACCTACTACAGCAAGCTGAATCATTTTTTAAATACAAACACGTATTTTTTGGCACAAAACACAACATAATAGATCAGTATGCTATTTAAAATAAGAGGTGAAGTCATTGGTTTGAATTATATTCCGCATCGACCAGAACTACTATTATTGTGAGATCTATGCAATTTGAAAGTGCGCGAAGATGTTTTTCACTTTGTGGGAATCTGTCCAATACTCAAGGAATTTCAAAGGAGTTTCTTTGCTGTGGAGTCTCTAGACGAAGTAATCAAAATTTTGAATGGAGAGAGCGGTTGGGACCCTCTAGTTGGGTATATTACGAAAGCTTTTCGTTACAGAAACCAAATTATGCAAGAAAATTTTTAAATAATAATGATAGATATATTTAAAAAAAAATAATGATAATAATTTAATGTTTTAAGCTTTTTATTTTTGAAAATGTACAAATTAAATTAAAATGTCACTCTGGTAGACGGCCTTCGACCAAACCATAAAAGACTTAGTTATACCAAAACACTGAAATGTAAATTTGTATATATTTATGAAGTCAATAAAACTAAAACTAACTAAACTAAACGATCGCCATTGACTGTAATGGCCAGTCCTTGCTCATTTTCGAAGAAAAATGGCCCAATTATCCTTTGGACCAAAATCCGCACCAAACAGTTACTCGCTTTGGGTGTATCGGCTTTTCAATGTATGCGTGCGGGTTTTCTGTGCCCCAAATGCGAAAATTTTGCTTGTTTACATACCCGCCAAGATCAAAATGAGCTTCATCTGAAAAGATGATTTTTTTGGTAAAATCGGCATATTCTTTACGCGTTGTTCCCAGCGATGTTCAAGCATATACAAAACCATATTCGTTCAGCGGGAAGGATAAAACTAATGAGCTGTCAAATCAGACATAAGCTAAGTGCTACCATTCACAAAATAAGCACTAGTTAAAAAAACGTTAGATGGCAGACCCTATATTTACGTTTTACATTACACACTACTCAGCACATAAATGTACAGAGTAGAGAACACAGCACCTTGAGCGACAAGACTTTATAAGGTGATAACAACACAAGACATTAATACAAGACAGAAGGACAGAGGAGAAAGAAGAACGAACAGACAGAAAGAACACGTCATGACAACAGCACGCGGTAGGTTTCGAGACGGTTCCACATCTTTCTACTAACCACGCTCACTGATGCTTGATTTCGGTGATCGATGGGAACCGAAGCTTTATCAGTGACTAGGCCGTTGCCTATATTTACGTTTTATTTCTTCTTGAAAGCCACAAGTCTAAAAAACACACTTTACGCCAAAATGCCGCAAAATGTTTGGGTGTTATGTGACAATGGATGTCATTTTGTCTCCTACAAATTTGGTTGAAGCTCTACTCCAGTATCTTAAGGAAACATATCAAAATTTGTTTCACGAAGACCCGATAACGTCAAGTATTATTTGTTATTTAATTTGTAAGATTGTAATTTGAATACATATAAAATACTGATACCCCCCCAAAATATTAAATTGTAAACGCAGCTGTAAAAGAAAACTTGTAGGTAATTAAGAATAAAATTAAAATTAATTTCATTCCTGTCGAATAATTAATGTGCCTCTATTAACTTTCAACGCCGCCGCCCCGCCGCCGCCTCTTCTCCTCTATAGACAAGCTAAAATTTAATTTGCTATTTTTTAGGTTCTGATTTCCGAACTTAAAGGCGTAAAGTAATGCTTTAATTTGTATTATCTATTATATAATTAAAAAATTTAACTATTCTTTGACATGACATGCCCATACGTATAGCACATGTCAGGTAATAAAAAAGATTAATGACAAACAAAAAAAAACCTTTAAAAACTTTATGACTTGAAATTCGTGTATCCCAGAGTACAATGAAAGTTCTTCAGGTATTCTTGGTTTGCTTAGTAGCTTCGGGTTAGTGAAATTTCCGTGCATTTATTTCGAAAGCAGCTAAGTTCTCATTTAATTCTTGACGAATACATAGGTTCGGCATTTCATTTATCATATATTCTACCAAGCGGTGATTCCTGGTTGGTTCCCAACTTTCTAAATGGCACTTTTTCATGGGTTAAAAGAACCTTGGTTGAAGCTGAGCTTAAATGGATGGAACAAATTCCCGATCTGGTGACATACCACTTATACACCCGAGCCAATCCAGATCAAAAGCAAATCCTAACGACGAATGATGTTTCGTCATTACAGCGTTCTAATTTTAATAGTTCAATTCTCACAAGGTATTAAAAATGACAGAACTATTGCATATTTTAACTTTTATTTCATGTCAATGTCAGGATCATCATTCATGGTTTTCAGTCAACAGCGGATCTGCCAGTGTGTTCCATGCTTCGAGATGTCTATCTTAACAAAGAACCCCGCAATATAATTTGTGTCGATTGGGGTTTAATTGCAAGCCGAACGTATCCCACAGCCCGTTTTGTAGCACCGAGTGTTGGCAAAGATTTGGCAAAGTTCATTGATTTCCTTTGCAGAGCCAGTGGGATGCCTATAGAGAATCTACTTGTTATTGGCCACAGTCTCGGAGCACACGTAGCTGGAATTGCTGGAAAATCTTTGAGAAGCTATAATAGGGAAATACCTGTGATCATTGGATGTGATCCAGCTTTGCCTCTATTCGATTACAATGATTGTTCGTCACGACTTTGTGAAACTGATGCCGGGTTTGTAGAGACCATTCAGACTACTGGGGGAAGACTTGGATTTTTGAGACCGATCGGAGGTGGCTCCTACTATCCAAATGGTGGTGTAAAACAACCTGGCTGTGGTATTGATGTTATAGGTGCATGCGCACATTCAAGGTCTTATGAGTATTTAGCTGAAGCTATTGACCTTGATGATTTTCGTACCGTGCAATGTAGTAACTTTCTAAGTGCTGTGCATAAAGCATGTGGAAATAAATACAGTTCGGTTAAAATGGGATCGCGAAACAGCTTGGGAGTTAAGGGAATATTCTATGTTCCAGTTAACAGCAAACCGGCTTACGGCAAAGGACATTAGACCCAATTTGATTAGAAATAAAATTTAGAATATCTTGAGGAAACTTAGTTATTATTAAGGCGAAATCAAGCAGTAGGCAAAAAAGCTGCTCATAGTTCTCGTCATTATTGTCGATGCCAAATTTGAATGCATCAAGATCTTGCTTTTCATCATTTTCAGTTTAAGCATATGTGACACTGTGTAGTTTTGTCATAATTTGAGTATCCAATTGCAACCTTTTAGAAAAGGTTCGTTTGCGGCAATTTTAAAGCCAACCAGAAAACTCAATCACTTAGAATTTCTGAAAGTCCTCTCTGCACATCCTGATGTGTCTATGAAACATAATTGATTTGATTTGAATACTATTTTGGCTCGCTTTTAAGATCGGATCTTAAAAAGAGTGGATTAAGATTATAGGGATCTTGAAAAGTGGAGAAATTTATAAAAATTAAATTTTTCAAATCAGACCGTTTGTGCTTTGCCTCTGTTCGATTACAATGATTGTTCGTCTCGACTTTGTGAAACAGATGATATTGACATATTCCGAAGATCAAAGCGTGATGTCAGTGTCACGTTTTTGAGCATAAGGATTTTGTCTACTGTCTACTTTTATAGAACTTCTGACGCATTCAAGATATAAGATCTTAAGAAAGACTTCTTCATGATATAATCATATCTAATACACAATTTTAATAAAAACGGTGTGTTATAGGTTTTCGGTCTAAGCAAATTCTCGACTCCAGATTATGTTTCCGAATGTTGAATCTAGCCAAGCTTATTTGTTCACAAAGATTGTTTGAAACTTTCTCCTGATTCTCTGGTTTAAACAACAAGGTAACCGTAACTGACGTATGACAAAATGAAAAAGATTAAATGTTAAGATTTCGGAATTCCGATGTTAAAACAACCATAACAACCTGAACGAAAAATATTTTCATGTCTATCATTTCTAACAACACTCTCAAAAAAATTGATGTTATTTTCATTTCTCAACAAGAACACACGTTCTTAATTAATAATTTGCACTTAAACATTTACGTACTTTAATAAATCGTTTATTTCTTGCACTCATGTTATTGGACCCCTTGTGACGCTGACGCTCAACAATATTTTCACAAGCAATAACTTTTAACATGCCTTGAACCACTTATGAATTGAAGAGGACAATAATTAAGCATTAGCAGTAGAAGTGGAATTAAATTTATTTGACAATATAAACTTAATTGATTATATTATTTGTAAGCCCTTACAAAGATAGTAAACAAGGCAAGACCTGGGGCTATATAAATAAGGCACACGCTAAAGACACATAAGTTTTACTAGTTCTTACCCTGTTTTAAATTACACTTGTTAGAATGAGAAGTCTTATTTTATTGGCTGCCATTTTTGCGGCAGGTATATAAATTAACAACCATATAGCTTTGAGATAGATTGATAAAGAACATTTTCTACTTAGTGTCTGCAATTGAAAGGAGCAATGTTCCTGAACCTCGTGGTTGGTTTGTCCCAACTCGATATGGAAAATTCGAATGGGTTTCACGGGAACAATACGAGAACTCTTCAGTACCCATGGAAATGAGGAAAAGTGCGGAAGTAAAATTCTATTTGTACACCAGATCCAATCCCAGTTCTCCCAAACAACTGTACTTGAACGATAGAGGAACTCTTTCCAGTTCTTCATTCAGAGGCTCTTTGCCAACAAGGTATATTTCGAATCAATTGAAGCAAATATCGGATACTCATTAGTGAATCTATTACATATACAAAACCAGGGTTATCATCCATGGTTGGGAAAATGACTTCAAGTCAGCCGTTAACACCAATATTCGTTCGGCCTTTCTTAATACTGGATCTTATAACGTTATCTCCGTTGATTGGAGTGATAAATCAGTTTCCCTAAACTATGCTGGCTCACGAAATGCTGTTCCCGATGTTGGACGACAAGTTGCTAACTTCCTTGATTTTCTAAGCACTCAAGGTGGTATGTCCTTCAATAGACTCACCGTTATTGGTCACAGTTTGGGAGCTCATGTGGCTGGATTTGCTGGAAAACAAGTTACCAGAGGCAAAGTGAACACTATCATTGGTCTAGATCCTGCTTATCCCCTTTTCAGCTATTCAGATTGTTCAAAGAGGTTGTGTAGCAGTGATGCTACATACGTGGAGTCTATTCAGACAAGTGGTAGTTTGTTGGGTTTCTTGGAACCTATTGGCAGGGCAGCTTTCTATCCAAACGGGGGAAAATCACAGCCAGGATGTGGGGTTGATATGACCGGATCATGTGCTCACTCGAGATCTTATCAGTACTTTGCTGAAGCAGTTCAGAGGAATAGCTTCAGAAGTATTGGTTGTCCGGACTACAACGCTGCTGTAAAGAACAAGTGTGGAAATTCGTTCAGCAATGTGCGTATGGGTACTGGCTACGGTAATTCGGGAATATTTTATGTTCCAATAAACAAGAAGGCTCCATACGGAACGGCTTGAGTGTAAACGCTAAAAGGATATTGAATAAAATGATAACGGTATTTGTTTTAATTTGTATGTGTCATAATTACTGCATCTGGATGAGGGGTCATTTGGTATGACAATATTTTTTAAACTGCATACAAAACAAGATTTTTTGACAAAAGGACATTTAGATGTTAAAGCTCGCAAAGCTAGGTACATTTCAAACTTACCTTTATGGGCATATAACAATTTCGATTATATTATATTGTAATGTTCGGCTTGGTCCGACAGTTAAAACTTATTCAAACTTCGTAAATAAAAACACAAATTCACTTTCTTCTAAATTACTCACAAAAATTCTTTATTCAACACTTTCAATTATTACTTTTAAAACACAGTCTTTACTTTTCAAACACAGTCTTTTCTTTATAGCAATTCACAATCCATAATAATACTGAACCGCTTCGCTTCCGAGCGCCTATTTATATACCTCAAAATCGGTTCGAGAATCTACGAGGTTGTTCTCGATGCTTAACGAAGTTCTCCACTTTATCACTAGATGCTTACCCCTTTCGAGGTTCTTGTATGCGCTGAATGAGTTCCCCTCTAAGCCACTAGATGTTTCTCGATGCTTAAGAAGCGAGTTCTCCTATTACTACCACTAGATGTTGCCCCTTATTATTGAAAGAGATAAAGACTGTATACACATTACATTGCCCCCTCCTTAGGATTGATCGTCCCGAACAAATCCATCGTTCTCATCACCACTGTAGCGATGTAGCCGGTCGCGATGTACAACTTTAGGTTTTCCTCTGACTCCCTTTTGTATCCGGTACACGACATCGTTGATTTTTGTAATGACTGTATATGGACCTTCCCAGTCGCGTTGAAGTTTCGGTGACAACCCTTTTTGTCGATGGGGATTGTAAAGCCACACCCGATCTCCTGCTTGGAACTCTGTTGTTGTTGCTCGTATATCATAGCGTGTCTTCATTCGGTCACTGAACATCTTTATTTTCAACCTGGTATTGTCGTGGATCTGAAGGAGTCTTTCTCTGAGGTCATCAATGTAGTCATCCTCGGCTTGCGGCTCCGACGTGGGACATCCAAATTTTATTTCGCTCGGCAGTTTGATGTTCCTTCCCATCAAAATCTCAGACGGTGTATGACCAGTTGAGCTATGTCTTGCACTTCGATACGCCATCAAAAACAGTGGAATGTGTCGATCCCAATCTCGCTGGTTGTCGTCCACAACTTTGCAAAGATGTTCCTTCAGGGTTCGGTTGAATCGTTCGACCATGCCATCAGATTGTGGGTGAAGTGGTGTTGTTCTTGTCTTCTTAATGTTAAGAAGCCCACAAACTTCCTGAAATATGTTTGATTCAAAATTCCTTCCCTGGTCGGAATGCAGTTCTAATGGAACGCCGAATCTGCTCACCCAGTTGAAGACAATTTGGTCTGCGACTGTTTTGGCTTCTTGGTTTGGAATGGCGTATGCTTCAGGCCACTTGCTGAAGTAATCCATGACGACCAGAATATAACGATTTCCATTATTTGTTTCCGGAAATGGACCCGCCACGTCTACTGCAATCCTTTCGAAGGGTGCTCCAACATTATACTGCTGCATTTGGCTGTGGTTCTTTTTGTTCGGACCTTTGGTGGCAGCACAGGTATCACATTTTCGGCACCACTTCTCGACATCTTCCCTTGCATGTAGCCAGTAAAATCGTTGTCGAACCTTTTCTAGCGTCTTGTTTACTCCTAGATGGCCTCCCGAAACTCCACCATGCATCTCTCGCAGAACGTCCATAACCTTCGATCTCGGTAAGACTAGCTGCATTACATAAGACTTTCCATCTGCTGATTCCCATTTACGTCGAAGGACACCCTCTTGGACATGAAACGAGTCCCACTGTGCCCAATATGCCTTCAGAGTCGGACTTCTATCGGAGATGTCAGCCCATTCTGGTTTTTCCTGGTGTTCCTTCCAAGCGAGGATGGGTTCGATATCTGAGTCTTCTTGTTGAGCCTTCCTCAACTCGTCGTTGCTCCAGCCATAAACGGGATCGGCTCTTGTTCGTTGGACAGTAACCACTTCTTTTTCTTCTTGTCGTCTGCAATGCTTACAATCTTGCTTGCATGGTCTCCGAGACAGTGCATCTGCATTTGAGTGAAGCTTCCCTTTCCGATGTTGAATTTCGTAATCGTACGTCTGCAGCCTCTCAATCCACCTTGCCACTTGACCCTCTGGATTCTTGAAATTCAAAAGCCAGTTAAGTGCTCCATGGTCAGTTCGGAGAAGAAACTTCTGTCCATAGAGATACTTATGGAAGTGCTTTGTTGCCAAAATCAGTGCAAGAAGTTCTCTTCTGGTCACACAATAGTTTCTTTCCGACTTCGAGAGTACCTTGCTGTAATAGGCAATTACCTTTTCTTCGCCATTATGTACCTGCGACAATACAGCACCAATCCCGACATTGCTGGCATCAGCATCAATGATAAACGGTTTTCCTGGAGTCGGATAGGTCAGCACTGGTGCATTACACAAGCGTTGCTTGAGCTCTTGAAAGCTGCGCTCGCACTCACCTGACCATTTAAACTGCTTTCCCTTTTCCGTTAGCTGATGTAGACTCTTGGCGATTCCAGCAAAGTCCTTCACAAAGCGCCTATAGTAGGTGGCTAGACCCAGAAAGCTTCGGAGTTGGTGTTTATCCTGTGGTGTTGGCCAATTCTTCACGGTGTCAACCTTATCAGGATCCGTTTTTACTCCTTGGGATGAGATGATATGTCCCAGATATTTCACTTCGGTTTTGAAGAGTGAACACTTTTCTGGGTTAAGCTTGAGGTGGGCTTCTCGAAGTCTTTGAAACACGGCTCTCAGATTTGTACAGTGTTCGTCAAATGTTTTCCCGTATACTATGACGTCATCCAAATAGACTAGGCAAGATTTCCATGTGAGTCCTTGCAGGACGCATTCCATTAGGCGCTCAAAAGTCGCTGGAGCATTGCAAAGTCCAAAAGGCATCACTTTGAACTGCCACAATCCGTTTCCTGTTGAGAATGCTGTCTTTTCTTTGTCTTCAGGATGGATCTCGACTTGCCAGTAACCACTTTTCAAGTCCAAAGTTGAGAACCAATGTGCTCCTTCCATTGCGTCCAGAGTATCACTGATCCTAGGCAGAGGGTAGCTATCCTTCTTGGTCACATCATTCAACCTTCGATAGTCCACGCAAAAGCGGGTTGATCCGTCTTTCTTCTTTACCAGGACCACTGGAGACGCCCAAGGGCTTTTAGAGTTTTCGATCAGACCTTCTTCCTTCATGGTGGTTATCAGTTCTTCAACTTCACCTTGTTTGGCTAGTGGAAGGCGTCTTGCAGGTTGACGAATCGGCCTTGCATCCCCGGTATTGATTCGATGTTGCACCAGTTGCGTTCTGCCATATTTCCCTTTCGATGACGAAAAGATGTCCGCAAATTCTTCGAGGAGACCTTCTGCAGTTCTTCGTTGTTGGTGGCCAAGATTAGATGACTTGAGAATGTTCGTCTTTATGGATTTCAGCTCTTCGGACTTCAAGGATTGCCTTGACTCTTCTTCGTTGATCCTTGTTATCGCTGATACAGATTCGCATTGTCCGACAATCTCACCTTTTCTAAGCTTTACTTCATACGGCTTGATGTTCAGTATTCGTACCGGAACCATGTTCTTTAATGGTCTCACAAGAGTCTTCCCAATGGTGACGTTTTGGGAGGACTTTACAGATGTTGGTTCGACCATGAGGTATCGATGGCTGCCAGGCTTACCCTTCAATTTCGTCCACACGAATACCTCTGAAGAAGCAGGCAAAGTGAGATCTTCTTTGATGACAGTTTTCACAGATGACGAGGTCTTATACGAGTTGGTCCCATAGATCATCGGAATCTCCATGTTTCGATATTTTAGGACTTGGTTCCCGATGTCCAATATCACTCCGTGATCTTTCATGAAATCGACGCCGACAATGCACTCATCGCATATATCTGCTACCAGGAACAGGTGAGAGAATTCCAAATCTGCCATCCGGATCTTAAGACGAACCTCACCATAAACTTTTGCGGCCTCTCCAGTTGCAGTCCTTAGACGATAGCTGTTGGTGTTGTGAAGCCATGCCTTCTTAACGAGGTCTTGCCGTACGATGGACGCCGTGGCACCGGTGTCAATGGTAGTCACACATTTGTTGCCATTTATACTTGCTTCCACGGTCAGGCTCTTGTTGTCACGTTTCGTTTGAGAAACCTGGATATTTCCACAGTGTTGGCATGTGGTTCTTCTTCGTGGTAATCTGCACTGTCGCTGTAGATGCCCAGTCTTATTGCAGTTCCAGCATCGTGCTGGTCCGTCTCGCTGACTCCTTTCCACAGTAGCCTTCTGACAAGAACATTCTTGGACTTCTATTTCTCTTACGCGATGTACGTTTTGGGAAGCTTGTTCTGCTGCTTCCATCGTCAGAGCGAAAGCCAATGCTTCTGGTAGTGTTCGCTTTCCGGCAGTGCGGATAGCTCTTTGGAGATTAATATCGCCCACAGCTCTCACAAAGGCTTCAACAGCAAGTTGATTTATTATCTCGTTACCAGCTGTTGGATATGCCAGGTGAACCAATCGCTCGATATCTGCCTGAAGCTGCTGCAGAGTTTCACCTCTTTTCTGTGTCCTATTGTTAAGCTGAACTCGGAAGACTTCTGTCATGTGGCTATCCCCAAACCGCTGTTCGATTGCGTTTACCAGAACTGTGAAGTCACCACTCTTCTCTGCTGGGATGGTTTGTAGCAGTTCAGCAGCAGATCCTCTTAACGCAAGCGTAAGAGCAATGTATTTTTCGTGATCGTCCCAGCCGTTTGTTAACGCTGCTGCTTCAAACTGTTTCTTGTAGATTGACCACGGAATCTGCCCATCAAAGCTTGGAGGATTCACTTCTCTCTTCCTTGAGCACTCACCAGAAGGTTCTCGAGCTTTCATCTTTCGCACTTTTTCCAGTTCATTTGTAATGGTTTCGATTCGTTCGTCCATTTTCTCGATACGTGCATTTTGTTTTTCGACGCGCTCGACGCGCTCGTCGAGAGTATTGATTTTTCCTTCAAAGACCACAAACCTGCCTTCTAAAAGGTTTCTCTGTTCGTCGAAACGCTCTAGAATATTCTGCTGTTCTTTCTTTTGGTCGCTTCTTTGGGCTTCTAGTTGTTTGAGAACATCATTCCTTTGGGCTTCTAGTTGTTTGAGAACATTCTGCTGTTCTTGCTTTTGGTCACTTCTTTGAGCTTCTAGTTGTTTGAGAACATTCTGCTGTTCTTTCAGGACATTCTTTTCATTCTCTTCAAATTTGGCTAACAGAAGTGACATCATGTTAGATAAGGCAACATTTGTATTTACCTCTTCCACTTTTGCTTCTAATTCGAAAGCAAACGTATCTGGATCTTCATTTTGCTGCTCCAGATATTCCTGCAGCCGTTTAACGAGTTCGGTTTTTACGCCTGTCCCACTTAAGCCACGTTTGCTTAGCTCGGCCTTTAGCTCAGGGACAGTTAAGTCTTTCAAAACTTTACTCATTTTTTTTATTTATTTTTAACTTCACTAATTCACACAAAATAGTTCAATCACTGCTCACTGTTTTATTCTCAATAAGTTTTAATCCCACTTCTGACACCAATGTAATGTTCGGCTTGGTCCGACAGTTAAAACTTATTCAAACTTCGTAAATAAAAACACAAATTCACTTTCTTCTAAATTACTCACAAAAATTCTTTATTCAACACTTTCAATTATTACTTTTAAAACACAGTCTTTACTTTTCAAACACAGTCTTTTCTTTATAGCAATTCACAATCCATAATAATACTGAACCGCTTCGCTTCCGAGCGCCTATTTATATACCTCAAAATCGGTTCGAGAATCTACGAGGTTGTTCTCGATGCTTAACGAAGTTCTCCACTTTATCACTAGATGCTTACCCCTTTCGAGGTTCTTGTATGCGCTGAATGAGTTCCCCTCTAAGCCACTAGATGTTTCTCGATGCTTAAGAAGCGAGTTCTCCTATTACTACCACTAGATGTTGCCCCTTATTATTGAAAGAGATAAAGACTGTATACACATTACAATATACAAAAGGTGCAATAGGTTAGATTTAAAAGTTACAAGTTGAAGTAAAGTAATATTGAAACACATTGTTCCTTATAACTGTATATAAATTGATTCCCTCAACATTAAAATTACTCAATATGAAATCTGCTCACCTTAAAATTATTACAAACCCTTTTGCCTTATTCTTCAGCCAATCGGACAGTAATCATCTTCAATGACCTGACCATATTTTTTTTTTTTTTCATTTTTTAAAAGGTATCTTATGCACCTACGTTACCCAAATCAAAATAACTGATGATATTGTCGACACATGGTTTGTCCGGATAGTTTGCCTATGTAATATTAAAAAAGTGTGGTACCTCTCTAAGTAAACCTCCTTCAGCAGTGTTTCGTCTATCTATTTATCAAGCCACCTTCACAAATCTTTGTAGAGATTACTTTATTGTTCCTGTTCGTAAAAAAGTATCAGAAAATTATGTTATGAATTACAGTCTCATATCCAAGCTTTCTTTAACTCCCAAGCTTTTCAAAAGCATTGTCTACTACAACCAATCTTACTAAATTTGTATCTAAAACTCTAAATAAAATAGATAAAGGAAATGAACTGGACGTTATCATTACAGACTTTTATAAGGCCTTTAAAACCCACTGATTTTCCACCCTTTTTTATTTCAGATCCTACGTAGAGAGCCACTATTATAGAGTTGTTTTCAGGTTCTCAATCTCCGATCCCATTTATGCAAACTCAGGAGTTCCTCAAGGGAGTTACCATGGTCCTTTTAAATTTGTCTCTACGTTCACTTATGTCATGAAAATAATAAAGGCTATTTCTACGCCATCTGATTCTATCTTACTCCAAAATGACAGACATGCCTCTCTCTTTCGCCTCCTTCATCACCTTACAAAGTAATGTTTTAACTGAAAGAATTCCAATGTAAGATCAAGGCAAAAGTCTTCCAGATACCTGGATTCTAGGTTTTCTCACACAGGAGTAATAACAGGGCAATGTTTCTAGGAAAAGACGTTTTAACTCCGACTGTATACACCAAACCTATTTTCTTTCTGTTGAAACCAAACGATCTTTCTAAATCAACGAATCAGAGTTGAAAAAAAAATTGTTACATTACATTACAATTGGACTATTAGAACTCGATATATCCTTACCGCCAGCTCCAAAAAGTAGTTTCGAGAAAAACGCGTCCAGAGTTTTGAGACAAGTTTTCGTCAATTTTACTTATAGAATGATACAGAATACGTACATATTTTTAATCCATATAAAAATCCTTCCTCTACTTCAAAATACTGATTCCATGTTCTCTGATGAAGACGAGCAGTTCTACCCTCCTTTGACGCCTCTGAAGTCCGGAATCCCGAGCGCTCGACCTTCCGAGTTTCTATGACCTTCAAAACCAGTTTCTATGACCTTCAATTAACTTGTGAAATAATAGGAATATTAAAAAATCCTTTTAAACACATATTCTTCAATGTCTAAACTTTGGAAATATGAAAAAAAAAAATTTTGATTTTTTCAAAATTCTACGCTAGAATACCCCCTTAACCTACATAAATGTATTCGAATACAAAAAGCAGTAACGATTGCTTTTCCCACTATTTTCGTCAACTTCATTTTTAATTTATCGTTTACATATTCTATACTAGAGTGATTGTCAAAAATTTATAATTTTACTCTATGGTGAAACAGGTTAATATATTTAACATTAACGTTATTAAATAATTTCAACATATTATTCAAAAAAGAACATTGTTTATAGTTAGCCTGAAAGTTTGGAATACGTGTCCAATCAGATTCCTCAGGTTGATACGAGACAAAAGGTGGAAAAACTTAATAATTCCATTTATTAATTTAACAAAAAACAAAAAACATAAATAAGAATGTCTGCTCTCAAGACTCGGAATATCAATAAGTTTAAGTCTGTGCTGATAAGATAGAAGATCGTAGAAAGTAGCCCGTCAGCGCAAATCTCAGGAACCTTTTTTGCACCAGTTCTATAGTCTGGATTTACGAAAGGTGTAACTTCGAGCCCGAACTGGACAAACGGTAAATCGTTTATAAATGAAGAAAAGAAAGTAATGCCTTTATGACTACCTTGTGGAACTCTAGAGCTAACTTTGAACTTTGTAGACTCACAACTATTGAAAAGTACAGAGTATGATCTATCCCTTAAATAAGATGTGAGAGTTTGTCAAACGCCTTACTAAAGTCAGTAAAAATACTGTCAAGTAGTTTTTGCCTTTTCAGCTAGTTCCATTGAAAACGGATTTATCAAAAGTTGAAGTATCACAGTTTATGGTATCCCAGCTTAAAGTATCACTATCGAAGTCACTTTGAAAGAAAAGTTGGGTTATAACCAGTGGATCGTGACTTAAAATGTCATTGAGCTTGAGGTCAATCGGATGAGAACAAGATTTTCTTTTATTATTTATAAACGATTTACGATTAATGCTTTATTACCAAATAATTTCCTGAAATGGTAAGTTCTTATATATGAACTGTTTTGAATTAATAAATAAATAAGGAATTTGAGGCCATTTGTTGGAAAGAAACTTAAGTAGTTTAAGTATCACATGAGCTCTTATGTGGCAGTTTACTTACTTACTTAAGTTGGTGCTACAGTACTACTTCTCCATCTAGTTCGGTCCCTAGCTAAGATGTCTACATTTGAGCACTCCAAGTTGGGTGAGGTCGCTTTCAACTTGTGCGTGCCACCTGATCCGCGGTCTTCCTCCACTGCGCTGTTCTGTGGGCGTGGATTCGAAGACTTTCCTGGCCGGAACATTGGTTTCGATGCGCTTTACGTGACCAAGCCATCTCAGTCGTTGGACTTTTATCCTTATGGCTAAGTCTACGTCGCTGTACAGCCCTTAGAGCTCGTCGTTCCATCTCCTCCTCCACTGACATTCTATGCCTACGGGACCGTAAACCACGCGAATAACTTTTCTCTCGAAAACATCCTATTTTGTCATAGTCCATGCCTCTACACCTTATAGCAGGACAGAGATGATAAGGGTCTAATAGAGCGACACTTTGATTTTTTTTCTGCGGAGCCTAAGTAGACAACATCTTTAACTACCTTAAACTTACGTCTGTCAATGGTGACGTTTTGACCGAGATGTCGCTCGTCGATGTTGTAGGCCCTTTATGACAGCATGTACTCTGTTTTGCCCTTATTAGCCGCTAAACCCGTTTCATTACTCACAAAAGCCCCATTGACACCACGCTGAGTTCTTCCGATTATTTTAATATCATCAGCATGTGCGAATAAAATTGGACAGACTTTGAAAGAAAGTGTGTCGAACCTTCTTTAAAGTCTGTTTTGACACCAATAAGTTTGGTTTAGTTGTTTCCAACCTTTATGGAGCAGCAAGAATTCTTTAAGGTCACCGGCCGAGTTTGGTAGGGATGTCAAAACTAGACATTGCTCTATACAGTTCGTTCCTGTAGATGCTGTCAAATGCGGCCTTGAAATCGATGGAAAGATGGTGGGTGTCTATTTTGATGTTCTTGGTTTTTTTTCCAAGATCTGTGGATTTGTGAATATTGGGCTAATAAATCAGAGTTTGGAAAAAATTATTACAAAAAATTCAATGACAATTACTTTTAATTGAAATAACTTTTTCAATTACTTTAACATGGTATTGCAGAGTTTGAATAACTAATAACATGTTATTGGAAGTGATGACTAAAAGAACTGTAATGATTACATTTTGCAGTAAATATAACACAAAAATGAAATTACATTTTATTTTCGTCAGTTACAATATACGCGATATTACAAAATAATTTCCTGAAATGCTAAGATCAAATAAAAGGCCGTTGTGGTTATGCATATTTCTACGATTAAATTGACCGAAAAAATCACGAAGTGCACGATATGCATTGGAAATGAGATGCAGAAAAAAACTTGTAATTTAGGTGTGGGTCGGCCCTTAAAATTTAACCAGTCTTTATATTTATTGCTTTAATTGATGGAGAACTTGAAAAAATCCATTACAATTTTCAATAACATGTGATTGGTAATAGTAGTTTTTGAGTTACAATTACAACTAATTAAAATGTATATTTATTCAATAGCAATTACTTGTAATTACAAATGAAATGAATTACGAAAAGTACTTCCTATTTCCCAACTCCTTTCTAAACTGGCTGTGAACTTATTGGTTAGGCATTCAATAACCTCCCTTTTTAGTTATGGACTTGAAACTTGACCTGACTTTTTGCCTAAATACTAACAAGCTCTTCAATCAAATATCAATAAAATTTGTCGTGCGTCTTGTTATCTCTAATTATTGATTTCACAAAGTACGCGTGATTTTTGTTTGAATAATATTTATTTAATTTAGCTGATATCAAACTCAAGTTCTACTATATTAAGAAATGATCTAAATTATTTTTGTAAACTAATCTTAAAAAGCTATCTAATGATTATTTTGTTTATCAGAACACACCTTTCTTCCTCTTGTTTACACTTAATTCACATTCCTAAAGTTAGTTAGGATACTAAATTACTACTATTAAAAAACTATATTAGTGCTGCACTATAATCTTCATATACACAAAACATAGATTACTTATATGCCTGCCTTTTCAAAAGCTTATAAGTCATATAAAAATTGTAAAAATTGAATTGAGGCTGATTGTTATTATATGAATGGACATAAATCATGATTATTATCATAATAAATTATAAAGCTTGTCCTCCCATTTTTAATACATCAAATTATTGAATAAGTATTATTTAGACAGGTGGGAAATCCTAATGATAATGCGAAAAGTTTATAATTGTCGAGTAATACTTTAACTTTAGTCATTATTAAATGATTAATGGATTATATTGATTGAAGGTAAATTTATACGTATTCAATTTGACCACAATAATTCCACACACACAAAAATTATATTAAAACAATAAGTTTGACATTAAGGAGATTAATTGTTTGAAATAAATTGCGTTTATTTGTATACATAGGTACATACTCGTACATATGTATTTTAAACTAAGGAAATGTTTGCAAATGTTAGGCATTCAAATTGTTTATCAAAATTTTTCGAACTATACAAAACACGTGATAAATAGCATAACTTCATATCGGCTGGATTCGAAAAAATTAGTCTACTACGCAGCCAGCGTCTTCGTCAAGACAAAAGGGAAAGGTGTAAATATCGAAAATATTTGATAAGTATACTTAAAAAAAAATGTATTTACGAATACCTTTAAATAAAGACTTTTGACGTAGGTATGATTAATTCCTGGTAATCACTCTTAGTTATCAAACAAATATTTTAATTAATTTTGTAAGATTGGATGATTTTGATTTAAAAGAAGAAGACTATGTTCATTATGATATAGCTTTATACGGACAACATTTATATCGAAATCAAAGCTTTTTGATCTCTTAACGCCCTTCCTAAACAAGTCCTGTCTATCAATTTACAAAGTTTTTTGAGCGAAACTATCTTTAATGATAAACAGTCTAAAAATTGCCTTCTCATGTAGCAGTGCCCTAGACTTTTACAGCAGCATTGACAAAATATCGGCAATAACGGCTCGCGTACACCTAATCCGTCATCGGCCGAATTTTGCTCGGCCGATCGAATCAAACACATAGAAAGGAAAGAGAGTGCGTACACCACTGAAAGCGGCCGGCATCGTCCGATGACGCCCGATAGAAACCGATCAACCGACATAATCCAAACATGTTTGGATTTTTCGTCAGTTGTCGGGTCAATTCATACCAAAATTCATACCATTGCTAAACAGAGATGGAACTGACTGTTCCAGATATAAAGAAAAACTGGAGTATTTTAAGGGACCAATCACGAAAAGAGTACACCAAGTGCAATGGAGCAGGAAGATCTGGTGCTGCGGCCGAAAACAAAAAGTCTTGTCGGGCTTACTACGACTCACTTTTATTTTAAGCAAAACATATGAAATAGGGAGTCCCAGCCAAGAAGATGATACGGAACCGCAACCGGTTTCAGGTATTTTAGAACCTCAGCCAGAGGTATCACAGCCTGCTTCCCCGCTGTTATCGCAGCCAGGAACCTCAACAGAATCCCGACCTGAGATACTCAAGACACAACAACATACAAAACTCTATGAAAAATCGGTGCCTATAACTCAAAATCAACGTTATACTTCTCGAAGATTTGGAAGGTTTACGAAAAGAAACAAATGTAACGTCGATCAAGAATATCTTTAGATTGAAACATTTGATGGGTTTTAATTTCAAATCTTCAGTTGTTTTCTTTGCATAAATATTTCGTTACCCATACACAGCGACGACGTCTTATACGCATTAAGGGGGTATTCTAGTGTAGAGACATGAATTTCGCCCGGTTTTTGAAGCGTTGTATAAAGGAAACAAAAAATATTTTTAGTATCAATTTGTTTATCATTTGTTTATTGATTTGTTGTTCATACATAAAAATTAGTAAAAAAAAAAAAAATGTAAATTGAAAAATTTACAAGCAGTCAAAGTGGGGGGTTCTAAATAAAAGAGGGTGTCCTGGCGTGCATCCTACCAACCCTCCTGGTGATCTGAAAAACAAAAACCAGACGGATTCTTAATTATTATAGATGTCGCTATCGTTTGACCCTTAGATAAGTTAAAAAAAAAAACTTTTTAACAAAATGGCAGCAGTTTGAAAAAAAAAAAATGTTCTTGTTGCATATTTTTCAACAATTCCGAGTTTTTTAAAAATACTAAATGAGAAGTTATATTTTTGGGCAAGGACCACACGATAAAGAGAAGAAGAACATCCTCTCCAAATTTGAAGTAAATCGGTCTATTAGAACTCGATATATCCTTACCGCCAGCTCGAAAAAAGTAGTTTCGAGAAAAACGCGTCCAGAGTTTTGAGACAAGTTTTCGTCAATTTTACTTATAGAATGATACAGAATACGTACATATTTGTAATCCATATAAAAATCCTTCCTCTACTTCAAAATACTGATTCGATGTTCTCTGATGAAGACGAGCAGTTCTACCCTCCTTTGACGCCTCTGAAGTCCGGAATTCCGAGCGCTCGACCTTCCGAGTTTCTATGACCTTCAAAACCAGTTTCTATGACCTTCATTTAACTTGTGAAATAATAGGAATATTAAAAAATCATTTTTAACGCATATTCTTGAATGTCTAAACTTTGAAAATATGAAAAAAAAAATTTTTGATTTTTTCAAAATTCTACACTAGAATACCCCCTTAAATGACATTATGAATTTGGAAAATATACATTTCTTTGAAATCTTCCATTGAAAAAATTATTATTTTTACATCCAAGCTTCACAAATTCAGATTCCAAACCGGTATCGTCCGCAGTCGGAAGCAGTGTATGCAGTCGAACGCCCGATACGCTCGTCCGAATTGTTCCGATCCGATATCGGCCGATAAATCGGTTTTAGTGTACGCGAGCCGTAAGGGATGGTTTTTAAATGGAAACTTCGAGTTCAACTTTCGTAAATAACAAAGCTTTAATGGGACAATCCTATATCTGTAGTGAAGTACGATTTTACGCGTACAACAAATAAAAACTCTTCACTGTAGATTAAAATCGAATTAGGATCCAACTAAAAAGTTTCGTGGCAAGTCTTCAAAAACATGCAGGGTTATCCATTTTCCGGTTTTAAAAGTAAACGTGCATGAATTTTTTAATGGTATTATAAATTTTGATTGTTGACATATTGTGTGAAACACTAAATCATTTAAATGACCACCACGCAAGCATCGATGTTTTTGAGGTAGTTTTCGACCACTTTTTGACACATATTGGGCGGTATCTCAGTCATAACTTGACGAATGTTGGTTTTTAAGTGCTTATCTTATCTAAATAAACACGGTTCTTTGCGTAGCCCCACAAAACAACCAGCGGTAAGTTAAAGGGTGAAGACGTGCTGTTGCCACGAATCCCAATGATCCCGACGTATATGCCATTCACATTCAAACGTTAATAATGGGTGATTTTTTTGAGGTTAGGATTTTCATGCATTAGTATTTGACAGATCACGCGGGATTTCAGACATGGTGTCAAAGAGAAAGATGCTCAGTATGCTTTGACATTTCATCATTACTAACGAGCAACGCTTGCAAATCATTGAATTTTATTACCAAAATCAGTGTTCGGTTCGAAATGTGTTTCGCGCTTTTTTATCGACAAATTTTGTTCAGCGATGAGGCTCATTTCTGGTTGAATGGCTACGTAAATAAGCAAAATTGCCGCATTTGGAGTGAAGAGCAACCAGAAGCCGTTCAAGAACTGCCCATGCATCCCGAAAAATGCACTGTTTGGTGTGGTTTGTACGCTGGTGGAATCATTGGACCGTATTTTTTCAAAGATGCTGTTGGACGCAACGTTACGGTGAATGGCGATCGCTATCGTTCAATGCTAACAAACTTTTTGTTGCCAAAAATGGAAGAACTGAACTTGGTTGACATGTGGTTTCAACAAGATGGTGCTACATGCCACACAGCTTGCGATTCTATGGCCATTTTGAGGGAAAACTTCGGAGAACAATTCATCTCAAGGAATGGACCGGTAAGTTGGCCACCAAGATCATGCGATTTGACGCCTTTAGACTATTTTTTGTGGGGCTACGTCAAGTCTAAAGTCTACACAAATAAGCCAGCAACTATTCCAGCTTTGGAAGACAACATTTCCGAAGAAATTCGGGCTATTCCGGCCGAAATGCTCGAAAAAGTTACCCAAAATTGGACTTTCCGAATGGACCACCTAAGACGCAGCCGCGGTCAACATTTAAATGAAATTATCTTCAAAAAGTAAATGTCATGAACCAATCTAACGTTTCAAATAAAGAATCGATGAGATTAGTTCCCGGTGCGACTCGCTTTCGCAATGACTATTAACAAAGCGCAAGGACAATCCTTACAAGTGTGTGGATACAATTTGGAGAATCCATGCTTCGCACATCGATAGCTCTATGTGGCTTGCTGACGTGTGGGAAAACCTTCTGATTTATTTGTCTACGCACCAGATGAAAAATCAAAAGATATGTATATTGTGTATCCCACAGCACTTCAAATAAGTTTTGTAATGTCACAATTTTTTCAAAATAAACAAATTCAATAAAATGGTTTAGAATGAATTGAATATGTCTGTCCTGATTTTTCTTTAAAATTATTTTTCTTAAATTTATTTTAGTTGTTGGTGAAGCAACGCACACCGGGTACAGCTAGTATATATATAAAAGATTGGTGAATGTTGAGTGAGAGATGAGTTTTATGTGAATAAATCCTTAGCATTTTGGTTGTAATAAGGTAACTTATGCGGATAAAATACTTAAGGAAAAGTCAATTATCCGGGTTTTGCTGAAGATATTTTTATTATTTGTGCTAAAATCGATAAAAGCAAACCAACTCAAAAATATTTCTTATTTGAACACCACTGAAATTAAAATCAATATCAGGTGAAAATCGCTTCGATTATCTTAACAATATTAAGCGTGCTAATCACTTTATTAGAATTCGCGCATTATGTGGGCGAAATCTATGTCACGAATCAAAATAACACCTCAACAATTTTTTTGTGCTAGACTTTTGAAATTGAATATCAATATTTTTCGTCAGTTATCTTATATAATGAGTCTCGTTGAGAGAAAAGTTTATTTTGGGCCAAAAATAGTGTACCGAACAATTCCAGAGCTACAATTCTAGTACGATGCATCCAATTCTGCAATTTGATAACAATTCTTTTATAATTTTGGAACTGAGAAGACTGCATTGCCACAAAAGCCAACTGGTGTCAAGGAAAAAAATGTAAAACCTTTGCAAAGAGTTTTAAAAGCCATCGATAATAAAGAGTCCATGATCACGATCGACCTTTTCATGGAGAACTTTTCGTTACAAGTTTTTGATTTGATGAAATATTCTTCTTCTTGAAGAATATTTCTAGAGTATTCCTTTTATAAATTAAACAACTTCTTCGTACGTTGAACAAAAAACAGAATAATACAAATTTTACTTCAAAGCCAAAACATATTTCAGAAAACATAAGTGATCATATATAATTAGAACAGTAGATTTTATATAAAGTTTTTTTCATTTGCAACATTCCCACTAAAACTTTATTAGATAAAAGCTAAAAAATGCCCATTAATTTCGAAAATTTAATATTCTTTGCAAGAGGTAAAGATTTAGTAAAAATGTCTGCAATCATATTGTTTGTATCTATTGTTCTTAAAGTGATTTGCCTATTAATAATTGTTTCTCTTACAAAATGATGACGAACTTGAATGTGTTTTGTAAGCTTCATTCATAGCAAAATCAATCGCTCCTCCATTATCACAAAAAATGTTGGATGCAGTTAGGTTTGTATTAAAAATTTCTTCTTCAAGACCTCTTAACCACAACGCTTCTTGCACTGAGGATCCTAAAGCCATATACTCAGCTTCGCAGGTCGATAATGCTGTAGTTGTTTGTTTTTTAGATCCCCAAGAAATCGCTCCACCTTGACTGAGAAACACTTAACCTGTGATTGACTTTCTTTCATCTGGATCATTGGCATAGTCAGCATCACAGAAACCGTTTACATTAAATTCTTCTGACTTGAAATAGTTCAATTTGTAGTCAATTGTTCCTTTTAGGTATCGCAACACACATTTAGCTGCCTTTCAATGTTCATGTCCTTTTCTGCCATTTCTTCTTCTTCTTCTTTTGTTGATGAACTTTGTTCTTTGCTCAAATTCACATTGGAATCTAAGGGTGTACTAACTGGATTACATGATTGCATGCTAAAACATTTAAGCATTTTTAAAATGTATTGTTTTTGATTTATTGATATTTTTTTTCTTAAAATCGCATTCTAAATGTAGTCCCAAAAAAGACTTTGAAATTTGAAATTTTCTTGAAGATGTTTTACTAATTTATTTCTTGAAATTTCATTTTTCCAAAGGATAAAAAATGTCATCTACGTATACCATCAAAATTAAAAAATCTTCAGAACCGTAGTTAAAAACATAAATACATTGATCGGTTTTCAACTGCTTGAACCCAAATAGTTTCAATACTTCAGTTAACTTCTTTCTCCACATTCTTGACGATTGTTTAAGTCCGTAAATTGGCTTGTGAAGTTTTAATACTTTACCTTCTGGTATATCGAGACCCTCTGGAGCTTTTAAATAAATCTCTTCTTCAAGATCACCTTGCAAAAAGGCTGTTACTGCATCTAAGTGATCAATATGTAAGTCTTTGTTCAGTGCTAATGATAAAAGATAACGCATCGAGTTGTATCTAATAACTGGTGAATAAGTCTCTTGATAATCCACTCCACTACGTTGTCCACATCCTCGTGCTACAAGTCTTGCCTTGTATCTCGATATTTCACCTTTTTCATCTCGCTTGGTCTTAAAAATCCATTTTGTTGTTAGAGCCTTTGTTTCCTCTGGTAGATCTGCTATAGTCCATGTCTTGTTTTCTTCCAATGAATTAACTTCATCTTTTGCTGCTTCTGACCATTTTTTTGCATTTTCACTGTTCATGGCTTTATAATAATTTTCTGGATCATCGTCACAGTGAACGTTATCAGCCAAAAAACAAACACAGTTACTCCTTTTTGTTTGGTTTCGAATTCTTTCAGAGTAAAATTCAAGTAATGTATTCGGACAAATTTGGTCCCATTTCCAAAAATAGAATGATATCTTCAAAAATGTATTGAAATTGTTTAAATTCCCTAGAAAAATGATGAACATTTTGCAGTCACAGTTAGCAGCATTTTTTCGGTCGGCAAGATTTAATTTAGTAAAACAATTTGAGCTGTTGGGACAAAATGTGAGCAATCGAAAACGAAACAAGAAATAAATCCGGAGAATCTTGCTGCTGCAGCCTGCAGGGTTCACGAAACCCCTTGTTTGTGATTTCCTAGTTGTTCATTTGAACTAAGCACTCCAAAAACGACATTATATATTATTTTCCATAAGGACTCAGATATTAAGGGATTTAGATATTTCAAAGTTCAGTAAACACAAAAACTCAATTCGTTGGATTACCACCGTTTCTCGTTTCCCTGCTGATTAAGTCCCCGGAATAGTTCAAAATTATCCGGATTTTCTTCGGAAAATATTAGATGATGAGGCCAAGTTTCACCTATTAGGCTACAATAATAAGCAGAATCTCACATTTTGGTATCGGAATTGCCAAAAATGATTGTTAAAAAGCATCGGCTCAGCTGTAAGACTAACGACAATGAGGCCACTATTAACGATTGGGTTACCGAACTATAATTAATTATTCTTAATGGCGCGAAATGGAATAAATGTGAAATGATGTGAAAGGCTTATTTCCAACAAGACGGAGCTACGTATGTACCAATGAACGAAACAATAGCAATTTTGAAATAAAAGACGGAATTCGTGCAGTTATCGAAGCCTCGTCTGTGCGAATTGGTAAGGGAAAATTTCTTGAAAAGGGTATGCTTCTGTAAGTGTAGATGTAGTCGCTATTTGGTTGTAACTGATTTCTATAAAAAAAATAGTAGATTTAGGTTATGTTTAATCGCTTAATTGAAGCCAAAGCTCTTTAACAAACTTATATCGATCACTTGTATAAGTTACCAACCACTTAAGTCAGATATCATTTAATTTTCGCGGGGTCATCTTTATAGGTCATATGCGATAAGACACTTCTTTTAAATGTTTAAAGAAAATAATCTATAAAGAACCAATACTAAAGTCATGTCAGGCGCTAATGATCAGTTCGCACTGTTATTTTATCTATCCGCCAATAAATTACACGAATTAAATGCTATTTAAGACCGCGATAAGCTTTATAATCTAGGCAATTGAATACAAATTATTAATCTCTAATCTGTTTAAATATTTCTTTTATTAAACAAAATATTTAAAAAAGCTCATTTTGTACATATATAAAATTTCCAAATCTTTGTAAATAGAAAACAATAGGAAGATATTGAAGCTTTTTTTTGGATTAAACCTTATCTAAGAACTCTTCAGTCGAAAGGAATTGAAACAATGCAATCAATAACCGATTAGAATCTTCTGGATTTAACTTAAAATCACACGGGTATAATTATGTATAAACGGATCCCTAATCATAAAAGTTCGCCAATTTTTTTGTTAGTCTGTATTTGAATCTTGACGGTTTTCCGACACTTAAGACATGATAAGGCCGTGATTTGTGACTGCCAATAAATGATGGATAACCTACGTAAAGTATTAATCTAAACAAGATTGCAAAAAAATCAGCCTATGTTTGCGACTATATAAGCCGATTGAAAACGATTAAGCTTAGTTAAACGGTTTGAGCAAGACGAATAATGAAGACTTTTGCAATTGTTCTCCTTTGCTTAACCGCAGGTAATACAAAAAACTACAATTACAATTCTAGAACTTTCTTATAGTAAATTTTGTATTGTTTTGTTTTTCTTAAAGTACTTGCACTTCCTTTGGAAAAAAGCGTTAAAGGCGATGAACCTTCTGAAGAGGGTTGGTTTGTGCCTCAACTTGATGGATCATTTAAATGGATGACAATGGAGGATGCGGAAATGGAGGTTCGACGTGAAGAAAGGGGACGGAAAGCTAAGCCACTTAATGTTGAATTTTACCTGTACACCCGCAACAATCCCGATGAACCAGACAAAATCTTCTTAGACGATGTTGAGAGTTTGAAGAATTCCCAGTTCAACAAGAAATATCCAACAAGGTAAGGGGTTTTAAACTTTCTAACGTTGTCAGTTCAAAGTGCGTTTGTCGGGAATATATTGTAAATTAGGACTTATTTAAAAATATCTTATCTAACTGAATATTTCTATTTTAGATTTATCATCCATGGTTGGCAGAACAGTTACAAATCCGATGTGAACGTAGAAATCCGTGACGCACTCCTAGAAGCTGGTGAATTCAATGTCATCTCCGTTAACTGGAGTAAGAAGGCCGGCAAGCTAATTTATTCAACCTCAGCTAGCTATGTCCCAGATGTTGGTGAAATTGTTGCCAAGATGATCGACTTCCTTGTGGCCAAGGGAGGTATGTCAATTAAAACACTCAACCTCATCGGACACAGTTTGGGTGCTCATGCAGCCGGATACGCTGGCAAGAATATATCCAAAGGCAAAGTACCTGTAATAATCGGTCTTGATCCTGCACTGCCACTATTCAAACTTAATGATTGTGAAAAACGTTTGTGCGAAACGGACGCCTCGTATGTAGAATCAATTCAAACAAATGGAGGTCTATTGGGATTCTTGGAGCCGATTGGTAAAGCTGCTTTCTATCCGAATGGTGGTAAATCACAGCCTGGATGTGGTCTTGATATGACAGGAACTTGTTCGCACTCTAGGTCATACATTTACTATGCTGAAGCCATAAGGGAGGATTATTTCACAAGTTTGAAATGTGAAGATTGGAAGGATGCTGTTAAGAAGGATTGTGAAGAAAATGCTGGAATAGCGAAATTGGGTAACCCAAAGAACTTTAAGTACGCATCTGGAACATATTTGACTCCTGTAAATAAGAAATCACCATATGGGATGAATTGAATTGCATTGTTGTATAGCATATTTGTCTGTGATATACCTACATGGATGATATGGATATGGATAGATTAAAGACTTGGAAAAATAGTTTTAAGATAATATGGTTTTGAAAAAAATTGTTTTAAATTTTTCTCAATAAAAAAACTTCTTTTAAACATTTTTTTTCAATTGGGGGAGATGAAGGTCGCCGAATTATTAAGTTATATTCTAGTTTGATTTGTGTCCAGTCAGATCTGGTGGCATTTATTTGCCGCCTTTAGATTGATATGAAGTATAGATTCAACTAATTGTATTTTTTTTTTATTGTTACACCAATTTTCAAATCAAAGTTTTTATTTTAAAACAGATAAGAATGCTTTTCTACAAAATGGAAAATCAAAGGATAGTATTTCTTCCTAATGAGAAGTTTGTTACTTAAAAATCCATTTCAGAATTTGTCAGAGCAGTGCTTTTTTCACAAAACACTAAAATCTCATTTAATTTAATTCAATTCGGCAGTACTTATTTCGAAGTTGGTAATTTTGACAGCTGTTACTTGATTTATACTCAATTTATATCTGAAATAAGTTTTCAAATCGTGCAAATTTATTACCAACCAAATGGTTGGGTTCTCGTGACGACGACGCATCGAAACACTCAATTTATTGAAGAAATTATGTATGTTTTATGTGACCAATTTTTCAATTAATATTTGTAGATTTATGTTTTGTAATGCAGGCTATTTTGGTCAATTGATTTTAAATGCAAATAAAAAACTTTATTCCATCTTTTTACCCAACGTTTCGTCGCTACTCACGACTTCTTCAGGGGTTTTATTATGATGTGTTGTCTTTTGTTGTTGTATTTTACATTGTTTGTTGATGGTTTTGTTTTTTTCAAACTTTTTTTTATTTCGTTTGAAACAGGAAAATGAAAAAGAAAGAAAAATATTTAAACTATTTAATAAATTAACATTAAAAACAAGAGACTAATAAATTAAAAAGACAAACATAAATTATCACAGTGTAGTTCAGGTACTTATTTTATTACTAATGAAACTTTTGATGAGCGCAGTATTAAGCGTTGTGGCGTGACCTCCAAGATCGTGCAACTTAGAACACCAATAGGCCTTACGGCTGGAAGTTATTTGAGCCATCCACGGAGGCCAATTGCCCGAAATTAATTTTAAAACATAATGGAAAACTCTTATATATTTATAATAAAGTTAAATTCTTGTCCATATTTATTTGTTCTTCAGAGGCACACCTCTATAAGAAAAACACCTTGATTAAGTTTACATGTAAGACTACTTTACTACTACATTACGTTACGTAAGCAAGAACTCGAGTGTGTGAAGTTAGTCCCCCTTTTTCGATTTTCTTATTTTTAAAAGTTGTTCCAGGTTGTTCCCGGCTTGTTCCGCATAGTTCCAAAGTTTTTTTTTTACCTTGACGCCCTTTTTTCGAAAATCGAATTTTTGAAAATTGTTTCAGGTTGATCTGAACATTCTTCAAAATTTTTGGATCTCTATGATCCAAATTTCAAAAGATATGGGAAAAATTCGATTTTTTTCGAAATTCTGACTTTTTATATATTTTTTACATTCTAAAAAGTGTTTTAACCGTTGTCTTTAGAGCTTAGAGTCGTGAAATTTATATTTTAAGAAATAATTTTTTCCCTCCCTAGTGCTCCTCCTTGAAAAAATTAATAATTTTAAGTCAAGAATGTATACTTTCAGGAAAGACCAAAAAGTATTAAAAATTCCGATTCTAAGAAATAAATAATGATTATTCTTTTATATTTAAGAAAAACACCTACACCCCACCCCTTAGAAAAACCCACATTAAAAGAATAATTTTATATTCATAATCACTCAGATTAAATTGCTCCAAGAATTCATTCAAAAAATTCCATGAATGAAGATTTTAAGCCGAAAAGCACTTTAAGTTAATAAATCTTGTTATCCCATTTTTCCGAAATTCAAAACACCAAAACCTGTTCCCAATAGTTGCGGGGCTCTTCTTCGAAATTGTGATAATAGAGATCCAGAATTTGGAACAACCTGGAATAATTTTCAAAAATTCCATTCAAAAAGGGGGGGCTAGGTCAAAATCAGTTTTTCGGGTCTAAAATCCCCATTTTTGGGAACTTAAAAAAAACCCTGGAACAACTTTCAAAAATAAGAAAATCGAAAAAGGGGGGGCTAACTTCACGCACTCCAAGAACTCATCCCAAAAAATATCAAATACTGGAAACTGAATTATCAAAAGAACTGTGTTGTATCTTAATTGCTTACTTTCAAAGTGTATCTATATCTATACTATTATATAAAAGCGAGACCATTTTAAAGTTTGTAACGCATGATCTCAGAAAGTAGTCAACCGATTTATTTGAAATATATTTTATTATTTTCTATATTGTTATGAGAGTGTTTATGGCTTTAATTTTTTTTCATTAATTATTTGTCAAACTTAAATATTATTAATTTTACATTTTTTGTCCATTTTTTTTTTCATTAGTTGACTTATACAACCACTCATATCTTAAAACCTATACAATAATCGACAAAGATTAGCATTACTTCATTAAGTCAATATTGTTGTGCAAATTTTAAGCCTAAAATCACTTCTAAGTTAAACATACAACCTGAGAAATAAATAAAAACAAATTATAAAATTATAAACTTTTTGAATTTATTTTATCCAGAAAATTAGATTCCATCACAATCGCGAGGTCGCTGCCTTGTTTCATTTCATTATCATTCCAAAATTTTTAATTTTTTTTTCTTCCCATGCTCTTTCTCTCTTAATATGTGTTCCATTTAATATAGTTACGTTTTTTCTCTTACCTACCTACCTACATATTCAATTTTTCTGTATTGTATAGTTCATCAACTAACCTACACACACACATTATTTTTTTGTTTCTCTAATTCTATCGTCACATCGCTGAGCAGTGTGGGCTCTTTTTTTTGAGTTACTATGGACATTTAATTAACTACAGTGCAGTGCACATGAAATGCCGATTTATCAAAAGAAAAATTAGATCTTTTTTATTTTTCTGGTTCGAGGAAGTGAATAGATTATAATTCTTCCAATTTAAAAATAAAAAAAGTTCTATTATAATAGCTTGAATTGCCAATTTTGTATCACTTCCTCGAACAATAAAACTGAAATTAAGTTAAAATTTTCTTTACAAATAACTCGAAGAAGGTACTTACAATGACGTCGATAAAAAGAGCACACAAATGTGGGTAGGTTAAGTCAGTTGCACTGCACTGAACATGAGCAGATGAATAAAAAAATGTGTCCATGGATATTTACACACGCATACATCTATAGATGTATGAGAACATTAAAAACACAAATTTGTTTTTTTTTACCGCAAACTATATTTTTCGGTTGCAAAAATAAAACGTTTCTAGGTATGAATAAAAGAAAGAAAAGAAGAAAATAGACAAAAATTCCGTTCTGTTTTCAACTAAAAAATTGAAATGGTTTTGTTTGTTTTCACTTGGGGCTTGGCCTTTACTACGTAATACCTATTTTACTTAAGTTTTTTTTTTAAGTGTTAATTTCGGTAAGGAAGTGTTTTTTGATTGATTTTTTTATTAAATACGAGTACATAACAAGCTTAAATTCGTTGTTTTTCTTTTATCGCATAGAAATATAAAATGGTTAAAAGAAATGCTAACATCGGAAGAAAATCCATAAGCACAAAAAGAATGTGTTGGTTACAATTTGCGAAGCAACGCGAGCATGGGTCGGCTAGTGTAGTATATAGTCTAAAGTTTTTAATTTTCATTTGTTAAAATTTGTTCAGTGTGAGAGTCATCTTCACCAAGCTGCTTTATGGAGGTAGTATTTAAATAATGGGTGATTTTTTTGAGGTTAGGATTTTCATGCATTAGTATTTGACAGATCACGCGGGATTTCAGACATGGTGTCAAAGAGAAAGATGCTCAGTATGCTTTGACATTTCATCATGAATAGACTTACTAACGAGCAACGCTTGCAAATCATTGAATTTTATTACCAAAATCAGTGTTCGGTTCGAAATGTGTTTGTTTGAAAATTTTGTTCAGCGATGAGGCTCATTTCTGGTTGAATGGCTACGTAAATAAGCAAAATTGCCGCATTTGGAGTGAAGAGCAACCAGAAGCCGTTCAAAAACTGCCCATGCATCCCGAAAAATGCACTGTTTGGTGTGGTTTGTACGCTGGTGGAATCATTGGACCGTATTTTTTCAAAGATGCTGTTGGACGCAACGTTACGGTGAATGGCGATCGCTATCGTTCAATGCTAACAAACTTTTTGTTGCCAAAAATGGAAGAACTGAACTTGGTTGACATGTGGTTTCAACAAGATGGCGCTACATGCCACACAGCTCGCGATTATATGGCCATTTTGAGGGAAAACTTCGGAGAACAATTCATCTCAAGGAATGGACCGGTAAGTTGGCCACCAAGATCATGCGATTTGACGCCTTTAGACTATTTTTTGTGGGGCTACGTCAAGTCTAAAGTCTACACAAATAAGCCAGCAACTATTCCAGCTTTGGAAGACAACATTTCCGAAGAAATTCGGGCTATTCCGGCCGAAATGCTCGAAAAAGTTACCCAAAATTGGACTTTCCGAATGGACCACCTAAGACGCAGCCGCGGTCAACATTTAAATGAAATTATCTTCAAAAAATAAATGTCATGGACCAATCTAACGTTTCAAATAAAGAATCGATGAGATTTTGCAAATTTTATGCATTTTTTTTTTTTTTAAAGTTCTCAAGCTCTTAAAAAATCATCCGATACATGTTGCTTGAATAAGAAAAAAAACATCGTTAAGGCACACAAAATATTTGTTAATAAAATTACATTCCAAAATATTTAACAAAATGTTTGACTTATGTTAAGAAAATAATCGCCTTTGTTATAAATAATTCTGTATGGTTGTCGCTTGCCGAAATATTGTCTGCATTCAATGAGTGAAGATATTAAATTATTTAATCATTAAACTAAAAACAAAATCTAGCAACAATTTCTTTTTGTTCACTGGCTTTCGATAAACAAATAAGGAAATTTTTGACTTCTCTTAGATTATAAAAGTGTTGTTTCGGTTCTCTGCAGCCGACATATACGCTCTTGTCTTATTTTAGCAAAACATTGAATTATAAAAACAGTTGAGTTGCAAGATCGGGTTTCGCGATTTTGGAAGCTTACTTGTCAGGTAACTTTCTTACGAAAAACTTAAATATTTTCAACAGCATTTAATCAACAAATCTTATTTTCGAAAGTTATAAATTCTTATCAAAGAAAATTTTCAAAAAGCTCATTTTTAAAATTTTCTTCACTGTCTTCAGCGAACTTAAGACTTTGAATTGAAATAAAAAAAAACCTACGATGAAGTAAGCTTTTGCTCAGCAAATTAGAATTTAATATAGTGAACGAGTGGGTCGCACGAGTTTGCTCCTGTATTCTCTGTTTACAAACAGTACATATATTTTAAAATTAAAAAATGACCTATAGTATATACATACATATATGTCTTAAAAAATTTAAATGCCACGGAATTGGGGGACCCAATGTTTTGGATGTTTGTCATGTTTGATTTAAATCTCGAGTTCGAATTTTTTTAGAAATTTAATACTTGCCATATAGTTGCTATACGTCGCAAGCAAAAAGTCTACAAAGTGCGGAAATAAAACAATTAATTATTTTTATATGTTCATCTGCCCCATCTATATTTTGAGGAATTTTGAATAACAAACGCCTTAAAAGCATTGTCTATAATACTGATCAAACTAAATATTTTTAGTCCCTTAACTTCAGACTTAATTTAGCGGCGTATTCAACTACTCAAAAACTATGCAAGATACAAAAATTTAAAAGGAAGAATTTCAGAGATTAATTTTGATTCCGCCAACAAAGTGGTAGAGAGGTAACTTTCGTTAGCTAAACTTTCCTTAAATGCCTCGAAACATTAGCACACCTTCAAAGGAGTACCAACAATTGAGTACAGTGTTTTTTACTAGTTTTAAAATGCATTTTCTTCTAAAATCCTAGCTTGTATTTCGTTGTTTGACTTAAAATTAGTCCTTTATATTATTGACTATATTCTTTTATTTCTATTTTATTTTGTTTTTTACGACTTTTCCATTATACGACGAAAGAAAGTTGAACGAATGTCGATAACATGCTCTGCACTATTTGGTATTACTGAAATCTTAACAATTTCGCACTCGCCGATTTCGAGACGAATCTGAAGTGAATTATAGTTTAAAGAAAATATATGAAAACGAACAATGGAAAGTTAAAATGTAAGTTTAATGATTTTAGAATGAATTTTCGTAACGAACCAACATCGAAAAAAGATTTGGAGCTCAACTGGTCAAGGGTAACTCTTACATCAGAGATGAAAGATTACTTTTTGAAATCGGCGCTTAATGCTGTAAAAGAGGCATTCAAATATTTTACTCAAAAGTAGAAATACAAAACATATCTCTTTTTTAGTCCGTTGAGAACAAGTGTGCGAGTACTTTTGTCGTGGATGGAGGGGACCTACAGTTTTAAGACGAATCCGAACGGCTAATTTGAGAAAGCACTTTTATGACAAGAATTACTCTTGGAGGATTTATCAATTCCTCGCAAGATTCAGTACCCGTGAAAAAAGCTTTAGATGGCATAGACAGGGTTTGAACCCACGCACTAACCATCGCACCATGGGTACTGCTTTTGTATATGAAAACGATCTATTATTGGATAAAAATACAATACCTACATATTTTCTTGCCTATAATAGTTCAAGTTATAATTCCCTAATACAATCCTCAAATCATCAAAAATATAAAATCTCAACCAAGAATATAAAATTCCTACACGAAAACGCAATTCACCTGCTTTTGTCTTATCATCTTTGTATAGAAAGACTACCGTTTTGCATATGTAACCTTTGTATATGAAAAAGTTTTCATATCTATTTCAAATTATGACATTTGTAAGTCTCCCGACTGCAATGGATTTCTCCACGAATGTCTAGATGCAGCCCTAATATTTTTGAAAAAGGGTTTTGACCCCGGTATGATACAATTTGTAGAAATGCCCAAAACATTGTCTTTTAGCTATGTAAACAAAAACAATGCAGTCTGAATGTGAATTGATAGTTTTTTTTACAAAAATAACTAAAGCTAACAAAAATGAATATTATTTCATAACACTATGCCTGATTTTTCCAGAAGGAAACAATCTTGGCTAAGTTTTAAACATATGAGTGCCGTTGGTGTTATCTTTTCAATTTTATCACACACCTACGGAGTGTATTTTGAAAACAGCTGATAGTCAGATTAACACTAAAATGCTGCCAACATTTTGCATCCACAAAACAAAAGAAGGTCTTAAAATGCAAAACCCCAACAACATTTACCACTTTTTTATTTTCAGTTGTTTATTATAAATACACCTTAAGCCATTAAAAAACCATTTAAAAATTTCCCAATCCATATGGTGCCTTCTTGTTTACCGGAGAATAAAACGAACCTTCCAATACCATGTGATTGTCTTCACCGTCAAATCCAGCCACTGATTCTTTACCCTCGATGTGGCAATCTTTTTCCACTGCATCTTTCCAATCTCTACACTTGACACCCAAAAACTTCTGCCTTATAGCCTCAGCATAATACATATAAGCTCTGGAATGCGAGCATGAACCCGACAGATCAATTCCACATCCTGGCTGAGTTCGTCCACCATTTGGATAGAATGCCGTTTGTCCAATCGGTTGGATAAAACCCAATAACTTTCCATTGGTATGAATTGATTCAACGTAAATGGCATCGGTGCTGCACAAACGTTCGTCACAATCTTTGTACTTGAAGAGTGGGAATGCAGTGTCCAAACCGATTATGGTGTGTATTTGTTCGCCTTGAATCCATTTTCCAGCATGTCCCGCCACATGGGCGCCCAAACTGTGACCGATGACTTTCAAATCCTTCGATTCCATTTGTCCTTCATCGCGGAGGAACTCAATAAAATTGGCAACTCTTTTACCAATTTCCTTAACAGCTCTAGTTGCAGACAGGTAATTATAACGATCGGCTTTGTCACTCCAGTCCACACAAATCACATTGTATTCACCAGTGCTTAAAAATGCTTCACGAATTTCCACGTTAACATCGGATTCATAGGTATTAAGCCAGCCGTGAATGATTATTCTGGAACCAAGAAACTTCCACTATTGAAATAATTCACTGCACATTTCAAGACCTTACCTTGTTTCGTGAGCACTGTTAAAATTGGAATTTTCCAAAGACTCAATGTCGTCAATAAAGATTTCCTCGGGTTCATCTGGAGACTCTTGGGTGTACAAATAAAACTGAACTTTAGCTTCTTTGGACTTCCATCTTGCCATAGTCAAGGCACGCATTTCCAACTGAGCTTCTTCCTCTGTCATCCATTGGAGTGTGCCGTCTTTTTGGGGCACAAACCATCCATCTTCGGGTTCGTCATCGTCGTGAATATTTCCATCATTTATTGGCTTTGCAAAAACTTAAAAATAAAACAAAACGTTTGAGTATCGTGTATTCCGTGTTGGTGAGTAGAAAGCTTTTAACCTACCAAGAGTTAAACTCAAGAGCACAATCAGTAACGTCTTCATTGTAAATATTTTTGTTTAGAATGAACTTATTTTTGTATAATGTTCGCTTTCTTATAAGTTTTCTACCTACAAATTGACGTAAATATATTTTCTTATAAATGTTAAGGATCTTGTCTTATCATATCAGTTCCTCCTTAAAAATCCTTAGGAAATGATAATCTTTGATAATAAGAATTTCAACTTTCAAAAATATTTCATTTGTATTTACTAAAGGAAAAAGATAATCAAGTAATTAAAAGTATTGACAAAAATTTTGATAAACTATCTAAGTATATCTAATTGAGTCTTTTATGTTGATTTTGATCTAAGTCCGTGTTTTTATTGGTGGGTTTTTTGCACACAAAAAACAACACCTGGGATAATCCATATGGCAGCTTAGTTAAGTGGCTCCCCAAAAAGCTTTAACAAGGGAGGATTTAGGTACAATTGACCGCATTTAATTTTAGACAACATGGTGTGATAATTATTGATGTTTTTTATTGGTCAAAATGGTTTGAATTTTTAATCACTAAATTCCTGAATCGAACAGAAGTAAAGGGTGTTTTTTTAGACGTGTGGTTTTAAAAGAGACAAAAAGAAGAAAGAAATAAAATATTTTCAAATGGTAGACATGTGCATTCAAGAGGAATTCCCGAGATGGAATCAACGGTGATGTCTACAGTTCCAGTTAGGTTGAACTACTACGTGAACACTTTATAGGGCTACTACGCATATTCGAAGCCCAGGCCTGTAAGGAGCGGTTACGCCGGCTCTCGCTTTTGGAGTTAAATCAAGGACCTGGTCCTTCAGTTTGAAGGTCGTGCGTCAGGCTGACTTCCTGACCACATAAAGAAAATCCAGTTGCGAAGCACCAACAAGCCTCGGATACGGACGGATTTACTGTTGACAATCCACGCAAACGAATTAAGGACAACGAACTTCGGATATGCACGTGGCTTATTAAGGTCCCTTAATAGACCACGTGCAGTCGAAGAATTAGCGTAGGCTTTAGACCACGTGCAGCCGAAGAAATAGCGGAGGCTCTAGACTGCTATAAAGCAGACATCACCGCCATGCATTAAATGTGATGGGATGGGCCTGGCAAAAAGAGGATGAAAAACTCCGAATTTTGTTTATGGTGACTGCTACCGACAAGGCTTATTTGGATGCGGCTTTGCAATTAGAGCCAGACTTAGACAACAAGTCTTAAGCTATAGGTGCATCAACGAGCTCCTCATGACCATCCGCATCAAGCATAAATTCGGCAACATTAGCCTAATATGCACAAACGCCCTCAGAAAATGGAATATAACAGCTACGGTATTAAAATTGTCCTGAGCGATTTAAATGCCAAGCTAGAGAGGGAAGACATCTTTGGTGGAATAATGAGGCAAAACAGCCTGCACGACAACACTTCCGATAACGGATTCAGGCAGCGGGCGAAACGTCATAATAGCCACAATGTATCGAGAACCAGTGGCAATATTGCCAAGAGGCAATCAGAGAAGCCATACTGGGTTTCAAGCAGCCACCAAGAAGAAACCCTTGGTTTAATGAGGAGTGTCGGCAGGCAAATGCAGCCAAACAACAAGCACGAAGGACGAGAGCTTCTCACGAGCTTTATGAGCAGAAAAGGAGAGAGGAACACTGACTTCTCAGAGCATGAGAAGCGTGCGGTCGAAGATGTTGATAGGTTCAAAAGCAGGAATGAAGTTTGAAAGTTTTATGACATAAACCTCGAACCAAAGGTTGCAAAAACGAAAGTGGAAACTTCATAGTGGAACCGCAGTCAATGCTGAGGATATGGAAGGACCACTTCTACAGACTATATAACGGCGACGACGAACCGAATTCCGCTGTCAGGCAGGATGATCCATTTAGCATAGACGACGAAAGTCAACAATCCTGTCCTCCCGACTTAGACGAAGTAAAGATTGCCATATCTAAGCTGGAGCAGATGGCTTGAATGCCGATCTCTTCAAAGCAGCTGGAGATAATTTGGTTAGGAGCATACACCAACTTACCTGTAAGATATGGTCTGTAAGATATGTGAACGTCTAAAGCCCATCGTCAACAACCTGATAGGTCTTTATCAGTGTGGTTTTAGACCAGGATTCACAGTCGATCAAATATTCACATTACGGCAGATCCTGGAAAAAACCCAAGAACATCAAATCGACACCCACCATCTTTGCATCGATTTGAAGGCCGCATATGACAGCATCTACAGTGACGAGCTGTATAGAGCCATGTCTAGTTTTGGCATCCCTGCCAAACTCGTCCGTTTGTGCAGGATGACCATGCAGAATTCGCGCTGCTCCATAAAGGTTGGAAACAAATTAAAAGAACCTTTCGATGTCAAATAAAGTGCACGACTGGGTCGCACGAACTTGCTCCTGTATGCAAAGAGTCTGTTTAAAAAAGTATCTATATAATATTTAAAAATATCCCTGTAAAATAAGTTTGTCTTCAAAGATATATATGCCATTTGATTTGTCGAAAAAACCTCCATTTTCCAATTTTTTGGGAGGGGGTTACAGTTAAAATAATTTAAAAAAAACTAATTTAAGATTCAAAATTTTACCTGAAAAATAAGTTTGTCTTCAAAAATTTAAATGCCATTTTATAAATCAAAAAACCCTTGATTTTTCAAATTTTTTTTTTGAAAATCGTTAGAGCGGTTTTTTTTTAAATTAATTTTTTATATATAAAATTTTTCAATTTTGTTCTAAAAATATTTTTGGTATGCAGTTGTTTAGTGATTGTAAATATACGCTCTATATTTCAATTTCGTAAAAAAATGTTCACCCGTTTTTGAGATATAGAATTTTGAAAAAAAAAATTTCAATATTTTTTTAAAAATCCAAACAATAAAAAATTGCAATATAAGAGCTCGTTCAGAAAAAAAATTATTGAAATCGGTTCATAAGTTGCTGAGAAAATTAAAAAACAAAAAAACGGTTCTATGAGCGGTACCTTTCCTGAGCAATACAAAAATATGTTTTTCTTATTAAAAGAAACCAAGTTGAAAAATAAAATTTTGGAGAAAATTTAAAAAAAATCTATCGGTTTGTTTTTAAGAAAATTCGAATTTTCGTTTTTTGACCAAAAAAATTGTATGGGGGCCACTGTTAGTTTTGATCTTAAAAAAAAATGAAAAAAACGCCTAACGCGAATCTGCTCAAAACCTTAACTTCCAAGTTTGAACTCAATCGACCCAATGGTTTAGGCTGTAGGAGCGTGGACAGACAGACAAAATTGACCGGACGGAATCGCGGGACCCACTTTTTTCGACTTCTCTACCATCGTAATATCATGTTTGATTAAAATCTCGAGTTCGAAATTTTGCACGAATGCAAAACTTGCCATATAGTTCCTATATGTCGCAAGTAAAAAGGCTTTAGACAAGATGATGCGCTGTCATGAGATTGTTAGAGCTTTGTTAGTGTAGAGCTCCCACGTCAACACTAGAGGCACTATCTTTCAAAAGTCTGTCCAATTACTAGAATATGCTGATGACATTGACATAATCGGCAGAACACAGCGTGATGTCAATGGGGCTTTTGTGAGTAGTATAGAGGCAGAGGCGGCAAAAATGGGTTTAGCGGTTAATGAGGGCAAAACAAAGTACACGCTGTCGTCAAGAAAGGACTTACAACACCGGACGAGCTGTATGGGCTGTACAGTGACGTAGACTTAGCCAGAAGGGTAAAAGTTCAACGACTAAGATGGCTGGGTCACGTAGAGCGCATCGAAACCAATGCTCCGGCCCGGAATGTCTTCAAATCAACACTCAAAGGACAGCGCAGTAGAGAAAGACCGCGGATCAGGTGGCGCGCTCACCCAACTTAGAGCGCGAAACTGGAGACATCTAGCTAAGCACCGAGCTAGATGGACTACAGGACTGTAGCGCCACCTTAAGTAAGTAAGTAAACTACGAAAGCGCTGTAAATCAACTTTTTAACTTTTCCAAAGCACCAATTAATTACAGTAGTAAAATTATTACTTAAAATGTTTAACCTAAAACTTATAGTCTATTTTTTTTGAATACTTAAATCTTATTAGTTTAAGAATTTACTTTAAAACAAACTTTTTATAAAATATTTAATTATCAGTCAGACGGCAAAGCCATGCTTAATAATATTTGTAACTTAAATTTGTTTCTTAAATAAGAAAACAAACAATAAATCTAATCTAATCTAATAAAGAAAGAAATTAAAAGAATTTGAAAAAATCGTCACACTTTAAATATTAAAAGTAACGAATTACGCTCAATTTTGGGAGTAACTGGCGAAATGCCTTGTTTTGTAATAGCTGCTACAGTGCTACTTGGAAGCTCTTAGATCTATGCATACTTAAACAATCTTACCTTCTGAATGAATTTAAGTAAGTATTCTTAAAATCTTACATTAAAACTGAATTTAAAACGATATCCATACTTAGCCCCATCAATAAACGAAGAAAGAGCGGAAAATTCGAGATTTTTGGACTCGAGATCGAAAGCTTCATAGACAACTCACTGAAAATTAAAAACTGCCAGATTTCAAAATATGTTGATTTGTCGTAATATATGTACCCATAATAAATGTCTTTTGACTAGAATCAATTATTCAATTTTGTTATCTTTTATGAAAACTTTTAAAATCAAGTTAAGTGTTTTGTTGGGTAAAAGATAAGAAGTATGACTCAAAGTAACACATCACAATATAATTTTTAATTTCAATTAAAAATCGATAAACAGTAAAACTGATTTTAATATAAGTAATAGATAGATGATTTGTGTATCTATATTAAAAAAAGATAGATTTTAATTAATTCCATTAATCTTAACAAGTGTCTTCCTTATTTTACCTAAATCAACTCTGTGAAATCGGAGATCCACACTTTTATCAAAATAAGTATAGGTAAATATTGTGGTTATCGAACGAACAAAAGGCTAAAGTGGAAAATTTGGTGTCAACTTATGATTTTAGCAAAATTGACAGTTGCCAGTTTTAATTTTGACACATGCACCTTGTGCTGGTGCACAATATATTAACCGCTATTCGCATGTCTTAACACTAATGCATTAAACCGCGACAAACTAAAGAAAGTCCAACAAGCTTAAAGTTGCGTTGCCTGCGTATAAGCGGATCGCTGGATGCTGGATGTGGCTGGATACTGGATACCCTTACACCTCTTGATACGACATAATTAATAAACAAATAGCTGCAAGCTCTGTTATTTGCCTCAAAGCCTTATCGCAGTGGGTTAACAACAAAATTGACCACTCCATAAATCTTAAGTATTTAGAATCAATTTCAAAGCACACAGACTACACCATTCCTAGAAGACGAGTCAGTCCACTTTAACACAGATAAATCAAAATCGAATGAATGTGTTGGTGGAGGTGTGTACTTTGGACGACTGAAATTAAGTCTCTCTTTCTGCCTTGCCAATCATGGTAGCATGTTCGAGGCGAAAATGTTGGCTATAAAAGAAGTCTTTTCCCGCCTTAAAGAAAACCTGATTTCGACATCTGATATCCTTATTTTTCAGATAGGCAGGCGGCTATCAAATCTCTGGACTGTGTCTTTACAATCTCTATAACAGTCCAATTTTGCTTGCAGCACACTTTGCGGTTGATTCAATGCTACCAGAGAGTGTCATGAGTCCTCCTGTTCTTGAGATTTTATGGGACGAATCTTCTTTCGCACTTGTGCAGTTGCAAGAGTACTGAAAGACCTTGACATACACTAATCCGCTGGTCCTGATAGTATCCCCACTATTGTTCTGAAGAGGTTTTTTTTAGCGCTGGGAAACCCACTGCGTAAACCTTTCCATCTTTCCTACTCTACAGGTCTCTTTCTGAGCGGATGGAAAACAACCCATCCCCAAAAAAGGCGAATCCTCTTCCCCCTGCAACTAAAGTCCAATAGTACTCACGTCCCATCTTTCCAAGGTCATGGTAACGCTGATTATTTATCAGCTAAAGCAATATCTCGAAGAACGGCAGCTTCTTAATGACCGTTAGTATGGCTTTCGTAGCAATAGGTCCACTGGTTATCTCATGGTTTATCTTTACATCGTTTTGGGGAACAAAAAATTATTGGACTTGATATTTCAAAGGCATTTGATAGAGTTTGGCACCAAGCTCTCTTACCGAAAATGCGTCCTTTTGGTGTTAATCAATTCAAGTCTGAAATTCATACAATAAATGCTGGTGTTCCCCAGCGCTTTGTTTTGTCTCCGACTCTCTTCCTTATATTCATAAACGATCTTTTGTCTGTCACTTCTAATACATTAAACTGTTATCGTTGACGACAGTACTCTCAGCTTTTCATATTCGTTTCTAGATTCAAAAAACACAATGCTGTCTCCTGTCGTTAAAGCGTAATCCACCCCGATGCCGCTGTCTATGAGTGGCACTTCCATCCAGGAAGTTAATCAACTTTCAGTACTCGGAATGTGTATCACAGATCACCTCTTATGAAATGATCACATATTCGATATCGCTAAAAACGCTGCTAGGTCTAAAGGATTTCTCCGAAGGTGCAATAAATTTTGCACCTCTTCTGATCTAGCTGTTATCTACACAAAGCCTTCATTCGTCCAAAACTTTAATATAACTCTCATATTTGGGACGGTGCCCATTAAACAAGGTTTGAAAGTGATAGGCGATAGAACTTTAACCGAAACTATTACGTCACTTGAACACCGCCGATTGTCATTCTACCGGTATTTTTACAAACAATGTTCTGTCGAATTAGCCAGTAGCATTCCCTCCTCAAATAATTCAGCCATGATACTGGCATTTCTAAGAATGCTCATCAGTTTAACCTTGAGTTCAATTTCGGACGTACTGTCAAGTATAGAGATTCTTTTTTTAACCGCACATCGAGAATGTAAAGTGCTTTACCCAACCTTGTTTTTCCCTATTATTTGATATTCGAAACTTTAAGACCAATGTGCACCGGGGTATCTCCTTTTTAACCCTTCCCTATTTTCCTAAAGCTATAGCACTGTGTTTGAACTTTAGACATTTTAAGGGTATTAATAACCCCTCGATTGCCCGTAAATTATGAAAAATTAATCCTTATTGGAGATGACACAATAATTGTACATTCACCTTTGCTGGATGCCGTGCCAAAGAGGCATTCCAGGAAATTATAAGGCCGATAAACTCGCCAGAAATGGTACCGTACAACCTATTCTATACGACGTTATGAATGAATTACAAAGAACTCGATGGCACAATACTTTAAGTAAAATTGCTCACAGAGTTATGAAGTTCAGCTGTCACTTGAATGAAAAAACAAATGATCAGCTGAAATTTTGACATAAGAAGACTTTGCTTTAATTTTTCTTGACTAACTTTCCAGTAAACTTGCATTCATTTCAAGGGAAATTTTGGAAGATTCCTTTTTCAGAAAAAGAATAATATGAACACTTAAAAAGCAAATAATTGCAAATAGTTGTTTTGAAATTAACCCATTTTAATCTTGATTTTATATTTATACAATAATTCAGGCATCTGCATTGAAGCTATATGGTGGTTTATTATTTATTGGAGAATAGAACGAACCTTCCAAAACCATGTGATTGGATTCATCATCAAAAGATGCAACCATCGATGGGTCACCGGTTAGTTTGCAATCTTTCTCCACAGCGTCTTTCCAGTGATCACACTTGATTCCCAAAAACTTCTGCCTTATAGCCTCAGCATAATACAAATAAGCTCTCGAATGGGAGCATGTTCCAGTAATATCAAGTCCGCAGCCCGGCTGAGTTCGTCCACCATTTGGATAGAATGCCGTTTGACCAATTGGTTGGATAAAACCCAATAGTTTTCCATTGGTATGAATTGATTCAACGTAAATGGCATCGGTGCTGCATAAACGTTCATCGCATTTGTCATACTTAAAGAGGGGGAATGCTACGTCCAAGCCGATAATGGAGTTAATTTGTTCGCCTTCAATCAACTTTCCAGCATATCCCGCCACATGAGCCCCCAAACTATGACCAATAACTTTAAGATTTTTCGAACTCATAAGCCCCTCGTCGCGGAGGAATTCAATCAAATAGGCAATCCTCTGACCGATCTCTGGAATCGCCTTCTTAGCTGACATATAATTATAACTATCGGCCTTGTCACTCCAATCTACACAAATCACGTTGTAGTTGCCAACACTCAAGAGTGCATCACGAATTTCTGTGTTAACATCGGACTTAAAGTTGTTTTGCCATCCGTGAATGATTATTCTGGAATGTTTAAGGGCTTCAATTAGCAGAGGATTAATTGTGTACAGGGAAATCACGCCTACCTTGTTTCATGTGCAGCATTGAATCCAGCCCAAATCAAAGATTCGAGGTCACCAATATAAAATTCTTCAGGGTCTTCAGGAGATGATGGGGTGTATAAATAAAATTGTACCTTGGCTTCTTTGGATTTTTTCCTGGACATAGTCAGTGCTCGCATTTCCAACTGGGCCTCTTCTTCGGTCATCCATTTGAGCGAGCCATCGCTTTGAGGAACAAACCATCCATCTTCCGGTTCATCGTCGTCGTCGACAAAATTCTTTTCCTTTGCCGGAAGTGCAAACGCTTGAAAAATGTAATAAAATATTGATACACCTCGAATTTTCTCATCATTAAAATCAAACTCGTGCTAACTCCGCACACTAAAAGTATTGCCCCGATTTCAGATCGAGAACGCAGAGAACACGGTCATATCTCAAAATTTGTAGTTTTTGAACGAATTGTAAGTGAAATTCGTTAACTTCGATATCTCATTCGATTTATCTCAAAACTATAAATTTTGAGCTATGATAGTGTTATTCCTTAAATAAGCGATATGCGCGTTTTTCAAAATGTCAAATGATGGATTTTAATTAAAGTTTAAACCTACCCAAAGTTAAACTGAGGAGTATTAACAGAAATGTCTTCATTGTATATTGTTTGTTTTGAAACTGAATCTAGTAATTTTAACGCCTGGGTTTTTATAAGAGTTTTTGTTTTCCTATCATCATCGAGGTATTTGAAAAAGTTATCTTGTCTTCATATTTCCTTAAATTCTTAAGATATGATTAAATAGGATTCCCCTGTGAAATTTGAAGAAGCTACTATTCTGAAATCTATTTACTATCTCTTTGTAAAATTGTTTTGATTTTGGTCACGCGCTAATTGAACTTATTGGGTTTTATTGAATTATCTCTAATGACATAGCGTAAAATTTTGAAAGGTGGTTAATTGAATATAAAACGATATGATACAAATCAGAATGACAGATGGCGTTTTTCTGTTTGATAAAATGTCAAATAGTCATAATGTAAGATACCGTATGGTGTTTGTCCCGTTTTATATTCGCAGAATCAAGTTCTTTAAAATTAATTAATTGAAAAATAAAAGATTATCGAAAGAAAACCTGTGAAAAGTTCAAAACAATTTTTGATTGTAAGCATTTTGTTCTTGGGCCTGATGCGAAATAAGATTTAACAAAAATTTAATTTGACGTTTTTACCAAAAATACTCTATATGAAGATATAAATCTCTTGATTTGCTATTGTATGCGTGAAGTGTGACCGAAAAACTAATTAGTTTAGGTGTTTTGTATGCGTAAAAACAAGCCAAGAATTGTTGTTGGAATTTCCATTGACATTACAAATACATCAATGTAAAGAAATGAATTTTGAAGTGTGATACGCACGAATGATTTATATCCTCATATAAGTGTTTTTGGTATTTATTATGCGTTTTGGAACGTGGAAGATAATTTTTCCATTCTTCGGGAATGACGTTTTACTTTGACAATTCACATGATTAGTTTCGAAATCATTTTAAAAAGTGTTTACAAAACTGCCGGTATTTAAAATAAAAGCAATATTTTGCCATCCTTCTTCTTTTTTTCGACCTATCTGAATATGAACGATCGGCCTGTTGTAAAATGATGGATTTGCTTCCACTCATAAAATTAATCTTTCATCAAATTCCTAGTGTTTATAATTCTTAAACATATGTATATATAAGTTTTTATTAAATATAACTTCACTTTTTATCCATGTTTGTTTCAGCCATAAGACCAATCACCAAGTAAACAAAAACAAGAAAGATTTCGAGGTTATTCGAGTTTCGAGAGCGAATAATTCATTCGTTTCAGTGTGGATGGTATGTGGAACGCATACAGAGTTTGACAGTTCGTAACAATCAGATTGCAATTCGTGACGAACAATTTATTTTTTCAAATTTTACTTATTTTAGCAATTAAAATGCAAATTTTAGTACTTTAACTAAATTAATTTTATTAAGGATTTAGACTTATTAAATGTTTTAAATCTCATTTGTTTTTTTCTTTGCCGGTCGTTGGTCGCTCTCATGTGAATAGTCCTTAAGTTTTGATGTTACTCCCAATTCACATGATTTTACATTCTGTTGCACCCCTTATAACAAACAACGGTATTTAAAACCTTGAGCTCTTCCAAATTAATCCCTACTTTTAGTTGGCGATATTATGTTAACTTCATTGTGGCCTACTTTTAGGTGTGTTTTAAGTTTTTTTCAATTTATTTTACGAGAGTTCAGAAATTTCGCAGATGCTTTAAGAGGTCTCCAAACACACTTAACATAAAGACGAGTTTTTGAACACCCCTTAAAAAAGTTTTTTATTGTTCTGTAAAGGAGGCTGACAAAATTTAAATATCATAATGTGTATCTTAACCGAACACTGTTGTCTAGCAAAGGCTATGAAAGCATTAGATGAGTCCAACAGTTTTCTAAATAAAACATATTTTAGAGCTAACATACAATAGTTTAGAGGGATTTTGGGTGCATTTCATGCAGAAATGTTAGAAATGGTGTTGAAACGTAGATTTGTTTTGTTTTAAATAATACTAGCGACCCGCCCCGGCTTCGCACGGGTGCAATGCTGATATACTAAATACGCTACAGAAAAACTGTGAACTTTGTTTATAAAAAAACATAGCGGCCCGCTCCGGCTTTGCACGGGTTTAAAATATGTAACTCACTGAAAAAATGATAAAATCAATCCAGTAGATTTGATTTATTCATTTACTGGCCGTAGCCCGCACGCGTTTTTGGAGTACTTAAAACAATTCCCCTTTCCTTATCTTTGGAATATCTTTTATACACAATATTTTCACTTTTTTTACATTTTTACTTTTTTTTTACATTTTTACAATTTTTTTACATTTTTACTTTTTTTTACATTTTTACTTTTTTTTACATTTTTACCTATTTATTTTACAACAATAATTAATATATTACAGAATATCTTTATATACAACGTTCACAGCTTTCTTGTTATTTTGATAAATCTCGTAGGATTCAGCCTGCGTTTGCAATGTAAGCGGAAAAAATGTAATTATTTGCGACATCACATTAGAAACCTCAAAAATAACAGTATTTGTCCACTATTTAATGGATGATATTATACATAAAAACCTTCCTCATGAGTTACTCTATCTATTAAAAAAAACCGCATCAAAATCCGTTGCGTAGTTTTAAAGATTTAAGCGTTCATAGGGACATACAACATGACACATGACAGAAAAAGCGACTTTGTTTTATACTATGTAGTGATATTCTGTTCTTGTTGTCATTTCTATGAATGCGAATAACTCTACAAAAATATAGATGGAAAACCCCAAAAAATGAGAAAGTATGCTAGAAAAATGTGATCTTTTTTTGAAGGAAAATAAACAGAATCTGATATGAAGAATTTTCTGGATTTTTTTTAACGTACTTTTTCGGACTCAATTTTCGAGAGTCTAATATTACTATCGTTATCAGTCTGCTTACTCGTAGATTGAAGCTGATGCTTGAAGACAAGTTCTAAAAAAAATGACTGCTTTGCGGGAACCTTTTGAAAATATGTTGATCTTAACGGAGTCAACAAAACTTAAAAATTGTAGAGAGAAAAATGTTTGGTTCTGGAATTTAAGGAAATAGGTGCATTAACATAATTTCTCTAAAAATTAAATAAAAACAAATTGAATCGTCAGTTGTGAGAACGGAATAAGTGCACTTTTTTCGAATTTCACTTTTTGATGCAGATGTTATCTTTAGACGTAGACACATCTTCTAAGACGAAAAAAACAAAAAAATTATTTTGGTTGTCGAAGTTACAGGGGGTAAAAAATTTCATAAGTTTGAAGAACAGAATAAGTCCAGGACTTATTCTGTTCTCAAAACTTATGAAATTTCGTGTACATTTTTGAGTTGTAGATTTCTTCAAGATTTTCTCGGAATCATTTCTTGTAAGGGAAAACTATTTTTTTTTAATTCAGCTTTGTCACTAGGAAAACGTTTTGGAATTTCCCAAGTTCTGTTAATGAAATGTAAGATTTTACCTTTTTTAAGGCGAAGTTGCGTTATTCACACCTGGCCCTATTAGAAGGGTAATAAAACCCTTCTATTGGATACCTATTTTTTTTCAAGAGAAATGTTTATTTTTACCAAAAAGTAAATATTTGGCAAACAGGGAGTCATAAAGATATTGGGGCCATTGAAAACCCCACGAACTTTATGAAAGAAAATAAAAAAAGCTATGTTTTTTCAAACTGTGCGAAAAAGTGTCCGGATCGCGAAAAACTTGTGCTATAAATGTGACGTTATTTTTTCATCAATATCTGGTTTGGTTTTTAATATAAGAGAGTAAACTACTTTGAGTTTTACAGTTTTTGAAACACAGTAATTTTTGGTTTTTAAATAAATATATTTTTAAAGGTTTTAAAGGTATGTAAGTGTAACATTTAAGCGGTGACGTGGATTTTTTGTAACAAAATTTTCTTTTAGGAAAAATTTTTTTAATTTCTCCCAGAAATGTCTAGTGACTCCAGCAACAGTGATGTACCATCTACAAGTAAGAGGAAGTGAGGAATAAGGAGAAAACATTTATATAAGTAAGAAGCCCAAAGGTTAGACCGCTTACGCGGTGAGCCCTACAAAAGCGTTAGAATTGGAAGGGTAATGGATGGAAAATTTGATACGGGCCGTCATTGTTCTTGCAAGCTAAGTTGTACGAGAAACATAGACACAGAACAAAGAAAAGAAATATTGCAGAACGTTTAAAATGGTCGGCCAAAGAATGAGCAAGACACGTATCTTATGGGACTTATAGAATGCATGCCAGTGGATCGAAGACGGCCTTGGTCAAGCACCGAAAACCAAGTATCCTGAACACACCGATATGCCGTGAAGTACGATTTTTATCGGAAGCACTTCCGTACTAATTTCTCGTACAGATTTGGGCGGCCACAGATTGACGTTTGTTCAACATGCGAGGGACTAAGTACAAAAATAAATAGTGCAGGCAGTGTTGCCGGAGAAAAATATAAGAAGGGAGTACTGAGGCCAGAAAAGGGGAGTATTTTGAAAAAAATAGGAGTACATCATTTTTAGTCTTCAAAAATATCTTCGGCACACATTTTTGTAACTTTATTTAAACGAAATCATCAATAAGAATAAATTCATCAATACAGACAAAAATCAATAAAAAATTCACTTGAATAAAAAACAAAGCATAAATAAATAAATTTCAATTCTAATAACAATAAATAATAATAATAAAGCTGTCCTTTGGCAGATATGTACGTAGCTTAATTCATATTTATATTGTTTTAAGAACTCCAATCAGTCACTTATAGTTACCACAAAATATGTATTAAATACATTAAATATTAGTAGGTTTGCAAAAAGCAAGGTATTTTGATTCATATTTTATGGTAAGTCTAACAAAATTATAAAATTACAATAACTATTTTTTATATAATTTCACAAGCTGTTTGGAAGGATTCCATTTGCAGCAATCAACTCCATTTAATAATTCCTAACTCATAATTGCATGCAACGTATTTACCTAAAATCTGTCCCGTTTTTTATCTTTAATGAGAAAAAGTTGGGAAAAAATTCGTTCTGCAGCTGCACTTCTGTAAGGAAAACTTAACAAAGCACTTACAAATTCTTTTGTAAAAGTGTTTCGTTAAGAACATTTTTTAATAAAAATATTTACGACCAAAAAGTTTCTATTTCCAAGGTTTTAGGAACCATTGTTTGGTTTAGTAGTGTTCGCTACTCGATGTCAAGATTTTCAATTTCGTTTTCATTGATCAAATCCGAAATCGATGATATAATTATTGTGGTTGCACTTTCTGCTAAATTTAAAGGGTCAATGCCTTGAATACATTTCAAAATTTCGCAATCAAAATCGATACGTTGTGAAATTTGCACACATAGGGTTTTATAATATTCTCGACAAACAACTTTAAATTCAAGTACTTGTCTTACTTCAATTTTATTAACTTTAATAAAAAGTTCAGCCTTAGCCCCAACGTATACAGATTCAATGTTTTTTAAATATTCATCAGAAAAATTCGGATTAGAAAGAAAATCGTCGCTTAAAACTCCGATTTAAGAAAATTTTGTAAAATAGTCTTGTAAAAAGTTTTAATATTTGGTAAGAATTCATGAATGAATTAAATATGTTTCGGTTGAGTTGACACTTTACATTACAGCTTGCTGCAAGTATAGGATATTTTAAGACTTTAAAAAATAGGAGTACGAATGTGAAAGGAGGAGTACGGGAGTACGCAGCTGTTGAAAGTAGTACAATACTCCTATGGGAGTACTTTTGGCAACACTGAGTGCAGGACTAAGTGCTACTGCTAAACGTGAGGCCTCTGCAGAAAGAATGATTCATCTGAGACGGGCAAAAAAGTTTTACAATAAACAACAAGAAGTGCTGGCTTTATGTGTTGAAAGAGAAGATGTTGGAGCTATTGTTTAAATTATTAAGGTAAAGAAATAAGTTAAGAAGCAACTTTAGTGTAGAACTCATAAATTACAAGTTGCAGAATCTCTTTTCACTTCAGTTCTCGAGAGATTCAAAGCTTTTATATTAAATAAATATTTAGATATGAAACGTTTATTATGTTTTTCAATTAGTCATTAGTTTAACAAAAATTGTCATTTTTACTGTATTAGGGAAATTTTTATTCTTGTAATTCGTGTTTAAATTTCAGTTCTAGAGCATCCATGCAAATTCACTTCAAAAAGTAGATTTCTTTATATTTTGTAAGACCTTAAAAGTTTTTGTATTTAATAGAAAATTAATTTTGAAAAAAAAACACTAAGAAAGTATTACACTATTTATGTTCTTCAAAAAAAAACAAGATGGAATTGAAGATGAGTTTCAGGAATTTAAAGACAAACTTAATATGAATTTGGCAATCTCTTAATTAAGGTTTCATCTTAAGAACCTGACTATTTGGTCTTCCTCTTGGAAAAGACCTTATGAAAATAATTTAAAGCATATAACTAAAGTTTTTTCAAGATCCAAATTTTGTGAAAGATTTTAGTTGTTTTTGACAGAAAACCGCTTTTTGGCGATTAATTAATTATTTTAATAACAAATCTTTAGATGAAATCTTTACTAATACAAATTAGCTGTGTAAATTTTTTGGCTCATATGGTCCCCACCGGATCGTCCATTTCTTAGAAGTTAATGATTTTGTGCGGCGGGATTGGAATTGGGCTGGATTTCCTATTCATATTGTGTTCTCGGTTCAGTCCTCAGATAAAAATACTACTTTTTGCAACACTGTGGAAAGGAATAAAATACAAATTTTAATTGTATACATACAAAATAAATAATTTTAAATAAAAGAAGGGTCATATAACGCAATACGATAAGTTTTGAATTCAAGGGAATTTCTACAATATTCCAAGGGGGAGAGGGTGTTATGACCCCTACGACCCACTACCACTTTGGATCCAACGTTTCTAGTTAATTGAACTTTAAAAAGGCTATTAGCTAAACCACAATCACGCGTTCGGTCGTGCCAGCTTTGACATTTTGAATAGAAATAATTGGCTCTTATGAGACAACCTAAAATGTTAACTCAAGCCTTGTTCTACCTTTAGATCTTAAATATTGTAGCTCAAGCTTTAAGGCTAAAATATATTGGTTTAGCTATAAATGGCTTAGTCTTCATGCAAAATACGGTGTAATTTCGGAACGGACAAAGCAGCGGTTTCGTCAAAACTTCGGCAAATTTTGACAGAAAAATGTTTGTGTATCGTTTCATTTTTGAAGCAGGGTAACTATACTTTTAGTAGTAATTTGTTATGAAATTTTGTTGACAGTTCTTACATTGGTATTTAATTAACACATTTAAGGCAACTTAAGAGTTTATTTGCCGACTTTGAATTGGTCAGGCTATACAAAATGTACACTACTATAATTGACCTGACCTGATTTGACAGTTGTCATTTGAAAAGTCATAATTTAAGTTGAACAATTACATTTTATGATTATGATTCGCTTAATAATCACGTTTACATTTATTAAAATTGTACTTAAAAGCGGGATTACCTATACGCTATAAAATTTCCTTTAAGGTTTTTGATTTGGTGGATTGGTTGATTTGATACTAACAACTTGAGTCTAGAATAATTGCTAAATACAATATTATTTTAGTCTTAAGATAAACGTGTTACTAGTAAGTTCATTGAGTCTGTGTTATCAGTTTCTAACTAAAGTCTTTCTTGCCGAATGTCAAAGAATTATACATACATGCGTTCAATCTCAGACAAATAGGGTGAAATAAAAGCTGATCAAAAACAGGTGAGATATCAAAAAAGGAATCCAAAGGTATCCACGAATTTCTGGGGTATGTAGGTATCTGACAGAAAAGCTGATTACGCACATTGTTGAATTTCAAGAAACTTGAAAATTGTTTTTAGACTTTTGCATTTGTTGGTAAACAAAAGGATACAAAATATTAGTTGAAGTTGTATTTGAGGATGCTCTGTACATAATAGACGATGAAGAAGCTATTTGCCTCCGAATTTTAGAAGGTAATTATGATCTATTTTTTTAAACTTCAAAATTGACTTATTTTGTCCTCGTTTTGTAGATGACCAATTTCCTAGGTCTTACCTCCAATTGTTTTTATTTTTTGACAGCTATCTCAATACAGCTATCCAACTCGTTCAACAAGGTATCTAAAAATCCACCTATCCGAGATACCCTATCCAACACGAGATTGAACGCAGCCAATGTGTACAATTTTGAAGAGTGAAAGCGTTATTGATGTTTTTAGATATCGTTATGCACTCTCAGTCAAAAATACTGTAGCTATAGGTGTTGCTGAAGGTCCATCGATTTCCTAGCATTCATCAATAGTTGCACGCATAACTGTCTTTTGGCTGCTGATTGGAGATCATGACTTGGATGATATGTGACCCAATAACATAGGGTAATAAACCACACAACACGACTTGTTAGGTTTAGATTAATAGTGTGTAAAGATTCCTGGCCATCGAATCATTCAATTTAACATAATTATAGATTTTTGTATCCGCCAGAAATCTCCGAAATGTTTTTAAACGCAAAATTTCTCAAGTTATGGCCGAGATACATGTCTATGCATCCGAAAAAGTGGTTCCCACTAAATGACAAAGCCAAAACCTTATAATGAAATACAATTTTCACTAAAAATGTATCGCAGTGTGTTTTGATAAGCTTCCTCCAGAGACCAACAAATTGATTGTATTAATTGTTTGGAACGGTTTTATTCTTTGGAACGGTTTTATTGCTAAATGTATAGAATCTTGCAACACCCCATTTCTGACAAACTTTCTCAAACTATTCTGCCCTGCGCCTCAATATTCAAAGGCCTTAAACAAACATTTTCTTCATAACAATAACAGTAATTTAATGTTTCTGCAATCATAGCTAATTTGAAGCATAATATTCTGTAGAGCTGATTTGGATATCAATATAACTGTCGGGATTCTTTGCTTTTAAAAAAGAAGGAAATGAAAGCTCATCAAAAATGTTGAAGGCGAACGAACTCGTATAGGAACTCAATATGGCTTAAATCCTCAAAGTCGTACTCGTCACAAGCATAAACGCTTTAGTTGCACACATAACTCTCTTTTGGCTGCTGATTGAAGATTATGACTTGGATGATATGTGACCCAATAAGATATGGTTTCGTCAAAATTGTTGTGTTACATCATATCTGTTTCATAAACAAGCTTGAAGAATTAAGACGGAGAATACCTCCAGCTATACATTTGTGATAAACCCTTGGAAATTAGGAAAACAATTAAATACAAAGAAATCTCGAATCGTCTCAATTTACCACAAGCCTTTACGTTATTTGAGACTAATGCAAATTTATTAAAAATTCAATTTTATTTATGCCATTCCATAGGGAGCATTTGCTTTAACCGGAGTAAAGTAATATCCATGTGCAAGTTCATGATTATTAGGACTTCCCAATCTGATAGTAGGCGTCTTTTCTCCCAAACAAATACTTGAAACTGCCAAACTCCAATGGGAGCAGTGTGAGCTCGAAAACAGATTTTCCCTAATCGATTCGGCATAGTAGAGGTATGCCCTCAGATGCGAACAAACACCACCAACATCCAAACCACATCCTGGTTGCAAAACACCTCCGCCAACATAGAAATCCGCTTGTCCAACAGGTTGAAGGAATCCCAATACACCTCCATTGGTGTGTATTGATTCAACGTAGAAAGCGTCAGTCTCGCATAGACGTTGCGAACAACTGTGAAGAAGATAGAGTGGCCATGCAGGATCCAAACCGATAATTGTATGGATTTGTCCCGAAGTCACGCGTTTTCCGGTAAAACCTGCAGCATGAGCACCCAAACTATGGCCGATTACATGAAGATCATCAAGTGACATGTCTGCTTCAGAGGCAAGGAAATCAATCATTTTGGCAACTTGTTTGCCAACGTCCGGAACATGGTGCTTGGATGACATGTAGTTTAAGCTCTTCGCCTTTTGACTCCAGTCCACAGATATGACATTGCATTCCATTGTGTCCAAGAATGCGTCACGGATTTCAACATTAACATCCGAAGTGTAGTCGTTTTGCCATCCGTGGATAATTATTCTAAAATGAGGAACAATTAAAATTAGTCTTTGTTCTAAATTTTGTTGGTTCACTGAACTAACCTTGTTGGATTCTGGCTATTGAAGTTTGATTCAGCCAAACTCAGTGCATCTCCCGTCATAATTTCCTGAGGAACATCAGGATTTTCCTGCGTGAAGAGGTAAAATTCAACTTTTAATTTTTTCCCGAATAGTCTGGCCATTGATAATTTGCGCTCTAAATCTTCTGCTTCTTTTCTGGTCACCCATTCCATGGATCCATTGAGTTGTGGGACGAACCAACCATCATCGGTGGGAGCTTCCTTAAGTATTCCTTCTTGATCAAATGGGAAGGCTATAACTAAGAAACAAAATCAAAAGGTTATTAAAAGTAAAACTAAATTAAGTTTCATTTAATTATTAATGCTTCTTATTTCTTAATCAGAACTAACCTAAGGAAGCGGTTAAAAGTATTAAAACAATTGTTTCTCTCATGCTAAATTTTTTTCTGAAATAATTAAGCTAAGCGATAATTCATGGGTTTTATACTTTTTTTGAATTTAAGATTAACAATAAATTAGCTATCTATGTTATAATAATTTGCGTTCAAGTAGGAAGCCATTATTATTGGTAACTCGGAAGATTTTAATCTATCGGTTTTTCGATAGATTTTGATTAGAACCTGCTATGACAATATAAGGGACTAATTATCTTACGGTTTTAATTAAATTTGTTTAAAAAAAAATATTAAGACAAAAGATTCAGTCGAGCCTTTTTTGTTGCGGTGGGGAAAAACAGTAATTTTGTACGTAATAATTTGTTTGTTTTCGTATTACCTTCTTTATCAGGCTGATTTTAAATTTGTATGTATTTTGTTTTGACGTAACGTATTTATATTTTTAGTTTTAGAAATTAAGACTTTCGCAAATCGATAGCTGTTGGTGATCATGATCTGAAAGTGGATGGCATTATTTCATTCATTATTATTATTATATCTCTCGAATTTCTGCGGCTTTATGCTTCGGATCGCTAAGGGCATGGAAATATTTCGAACGACAAGCTGAGTTTTGGCTCCGAAATGAGCCTTATGGAATTTTACGTTCCGATGCTATTTATTATCAACATTATACGGATAAACATAGTCGGACAAAGCATTCCGCATTCTCGATGTGCGGTTTAAAATAGAAGTAAGTCCGAAATTGCGCTCAAGGTCAAACTGATAAGCATTCCTGGAAGTGCGAGTATTACGGCTGAATTGTTTGAGGGGGAGAATGCAACTGGCTAATTCGACAGAACACTGATTGCAAAAATACCGGTAGAACAACGAAAGGCATGAAACTTTGTGGGGGTGTTCGAGTGACGTAATTGATTCGGTTATATAGTTCTATCGCCTATCATTTTCAGAGCTCTTTTTTGGATCCTGTCCAAAAGACTCAAACTTGTTTTAGGGGCACCTGCTTAAAAATGCGAGTCATATTCAAGTTTTGGACGAATGAAGGCTTTGCAAATTACAGCCAGATCAGAAGGGGTGACAAATTTCTGGCACCGTCTGAGAAATCCTAAGCACCTAGCAGCATTTTTGGCAATGTCGAATATGTGGTCATTCCGTAAGAGGTGATATGCGATACACATACCGAGTACTAAAAGTTAATTAGTTTAATGGTTGCAAGTGCCACTTATGGATATTAGCATCGAGGGTGGGTTACGCTACGAAAGGAGACAGCATTAAATTCTGCAGGGTTAATAATTCCTCATTGGACGGCTATGCTTGTCGAGATCCGAATTTAATGAGCAAGGACAAGGGTGTGAATCTAAAAACGAATATGAAAAGCTGAGATTCTATCTTTACTGACTGTTCTGTTTCCTGTGAAATATTGGATGAATTTCAACATCATAATGCATTTCAGTGCTGTATACTAGAGATCTTTCACCTGGGTACCCAGTTACCTGTGGAACTAAAGAAAATATTTTATGCCAACAAAATAATTCCATAGGAAAAATAGAAAAAATAATTTTTTTTTTTCAATTTTTAACAAAATTCTTTTTAAATTAAACGTTAAATTTGGACATCTTATTTCAATTAAAACTAATAATAGAAAAAGTCTCAATAAATGGTTACATGAAATTATTGTATTTACTTTTATTATCTTAAGTTTATTATAAAAGAAAACTTTTCAAAATTATTATATGTGCATTACTTAAATACCAAAATTTATTTATGTATATCAATTTTATTTTTATCTTTACTATTCTTATTTTTTATAACTTTCACACTGCTAGACATTTTGTATAAACATGATTTCACTGACTAAAGTTTTTTTTTCAAAAGAGTTAGAGATCAAAATCCTATCAAAAAGGTTTGTTAAATACGTTTACAGTGAAGTTTAAATCTCAGTTATTACCTTTTAAAAAGCAGTGTTGCGCCTTGAGAGAAAATCTGCATTTATATGGAATGTTCAAACAGAAAGATGTGGAGGTTCTTATAAAATCTCATTTTCTCCCTGCTTTAGGTGACAGTACTAATTGTTCAAGTGAAACACTTGAAAGTTGCTCAGGGGTGGAATCGGCTAAGGTGATAGTTGACTAATTTTTTTTTGATAATCAAATAGACTATTATTTTCATTCCGCCTGTGTAAGATGATTCAACTCAATTCAGTTCGATTGAACAATTTCATATTCAAATTGTCAAAATTCATTGTTGCCTTTGTGAAATTTTAAATTGATTTTTATAAAATATCTAAATAAGAGTATCAAATTTGCTGTGTTTGAATACAATTCTTACTTTTCTTGCTTCTTTCGAATGTCTTAAGCTTTGTCGGTCAAAGGAATGTGTTTTTTAACGAAACAAAGTTAACTAAGAAAATTTTCCAGTCCTTTGTGCAAGCATCTGGTAGCTTTATTCGGAATAAACATATTTGTTTCAAAATGACTATCACATTTTTGTTGTGACAGCTTTTTAGGTATCAATTTGACTATCACCTTAAGTAGATCAAATTCGATCATTTTGATTGTCATTTATCAACAATCACCTTAGCCGATTCCAACCCAGTATTTTATATTTTTATTATAATAAAAAGTTAAGTTTCTCAACAAATTGTAAATGTATATTTTACAAAATATACAAATCGCATAGTCTACAGACAATTCTTTTCCTTTTGAAAATTGGTACAGTGTGAGATCCGGAAAAATCAGATACTTACGAAATAATATGTGTATGAGATTTTAATGAGAATCAACAAGAACGAATTTGTATGAATAGAAAAATATTGGTTTTAACTTTTGAAGTTAATGAACTAAAGAAATTTTGTTAAGGAGAATGTGCAGAGCAGTAATTATAAAAAAAGAGGCTGGGATGCGACCCACACTGATAACTTCCCATCCCGTCTGTCGATTTGTCTTGCTTTAAAGTTTGTAGGTTTTCGTCTTGGGTTAAAAAAGTTGTTAGTTGAATTATTCTTGAAAATTTTTAAATTACCAACAATATTTTTCATATAAAGAAATAGTTTAGTTTGGAAATCTAGTTTATTTAAGTAGATTTTTAGTCGAAAACAAATTTTTACCCATTTAAGTAGCATTTCTTAAATTTTTACAAATTAGATGAATGAAATTAATTTGAGAGATATCAAGAACCGAACATCAATTTTTACCAAATTTGCGTACTATTTTTGTAGATTTTATTTTTTTTATGAAAAAACGGACTGTTGGATTTTTATAAAAAAAGCTACTGAATATCGAAAACAATATTTTCTGTGAAATAAAAAGAGTTTGAAGACAATATTTTTAATTTTTGAAAAGCTATTTGAGTCGTAAGTAAATTTTTACCAAGTTCTAGTATTGTTTTTTGTTAGGTTTTTATTTTTTGTAAAAAAAACTGCCAATTCGATTTTTCTCAAAATTTTATAGAATGTTGAAAACAATATTTGTTATAAGATAAAATTAGTTTGAAGCCAATGTCTCAAATTTTTGAAAAGATATTCACGTCGAAAAACAATTTTTACCAACTTTTATAAAGTTTTTTTTTTAGGTTTTTATTTTTTGTAAAAAAACTGTCAATTCGATTTTTTTCAAAATTTTACTGAATGTTGACAACAATATTTCTTGAAAGATAAAAGTAGTTTAAAGGCAATATCTCAAAGTTTTGAAAAGATATTTGAGTCGAAAATCAATTTTTACCAACTTTTATTAATTTTTTTAGGTTTTTATTTTTTGTAAAAAAAACTGTCAATTCGATTTTTCGCAACATTTTTCAGAATGTTGAAAAAAATATTTCTTATAAGATAAAATAAGTTTGAAGCCTTAATCTTAAGTTCTTGAAAAGATATTTAAGTCGAAATTCAGTTTTTACCAACTTTGAGTAATGTTTTTTTTTTTATAAAAAAAACTGCCAATTAGATTTTTTTCAAAATTTTATTAGATGTCAAAACATTATTCTTCGTTGCAAAAAATTGTCTTGGAGATGAAATCATATTTAAGTCGTAAAATTTTCGAGGTGACACATTTTTTTTTTCAGTTTTTTTGATTTATAAAAAAAACCGTTACTTGGATTTCTTACAAAAATATATCTGTTTTGTATCACGTTACAATATATAATATAAAATGTTATTCAAGTCTCTAGCGTCAATGGTTCATGAGATATTTAGGGTTAACCAAAATTTTCACCTTTTTTTTTAAACTGCTATGGTAAAAAAACCACTCACGCAATTTTCTTGAGAGCCCTTTCTGCATCTTTCTGCCTTATTATCTGTATAAAAAAATTTATTTGAAGTCGATATCTCTTCTGGTTCTTGAGCTATGGACGACGAAAAAACGTCGCGAACGTACGGACGTACGGACATACGGACGTAGATACGAACGTACTTACACACGCACGCACAGACATCTTTCTAAAAATCTTTTATTTCGACTCTAGGGACCTTGAAACGTCGAGAAATGTCAAAATTTTCAATTCGACAAATCGGACCTATTACAATAACTTCCTATGGGAAGTTAATAATTTGGACGGACCTAATGGATATTGCTGCTATTTTCATGATGTAAGAAAGGAAAAATTCCATATTGAAAAACGGCACAGCAAAGGAGGCGGTGTAATGGTATGGGGAGCAATCACCTATTACGGGACAGTGGAACTTAATTTTCAAAGGTCTGAAATGTCGGCAATCACTTACAAATTGATTCAACGACGAGCTTTTCCGCAGTTTTGTGAATTATTTGGTGGACAACGATGGTCTTTCCAACAAGATAATGACCAATACAAACCGCAAGGACAACAAAAGCCTGGATTCAGGGGCAAGACGTGAACCTATTACCATGGCCCCCATATTCTCCTGGTCTGAACATCATGGAAAACGTGTGGGGATGGCTTTCAAAAAAAGTCTACGAATGAGGACAGCAATATTAAAAAACCGAAGAGATTATTGAAGCCATACAAATTTCTCTCAATTACATGACATTACTCTATGAACACTACAAGTTTTCTTGAAGTAATTCAGAAATCGGAAGGCAGCACACATTACCAAAACTTATTTTAATTCATTTAATGAAATCAATAAATATTTAGCTAAACCATATGAATTTTTGTTAGTTTCTTTGCTTTAAAGGGTCTAGCAGGTAAATTTAGATCTTGTCTTTATTCATGTGACACAAAAAAACAGGTACTTTCTATGACCTTCTTCGGAAAAACCGCCATAAAACTTGTATTTATAAACTTAATCTAACATGTTTTTTTCTGCAATATAAACTTAATACATACTTCATTCCTTCCACAGTTGGGTTTTTCCAAAAAATAAAAATCGAAAAAAGCTTGTCCCTATTCATGTGACACGAATTGTTACTTCCTATGAGAAGTTAAAAAACCGTGTACAGTGTGTTAAAATTATTAATGGGTTCTGTGGAGTTCCGCAAGGCAGTTATATCGGACCTCTGTTCTTTTTAATGATTATTTTTAATAACATTGGTGAAGTTCTTTGTTACTCAAAAGTCCAACTAGTATGAAGCCGAATTAGATAAATTAAGAAATTTTCTAGGCAATTACAGTGTTATCCTGGAGTTTCGCAGCTGTGTATGGTGTCCTATGTGCTATGTATGATGGTTCAATAAATAAAATTGAAAGTGCTCAAAAACAGTTTTTGTTATTTGCTATTTGTTGTTTGTTTTTGTTTGCATCTGAAAATTACTATTCCTACCAACGCTGAAGAGAAGGAGGGAAGTAAATAATGTCTTTTTATGTTTCAACTTTTATTTGGATCAATTTGTTCTACCTACATTATGTACAGTATATCCTCAATAAGTACAATACCTCGTTCAAGATAAAATCGCAATTATGATTTCTTATATACCTACTTCTTTTGCAAGATATAATTATGGTTAAAATGAACCTATAAATGTCATGTGTATTATTAATTTTAACTGTATTGTATTGAATTTAATCTGTCAAAAAATAATCTTAAAAAAATGTTATCTTCATAAGTTGGGAACTAAATTCTTCCATGACTTCATATGCTTCAAATATAAGATTGCTTTTAATTAGTTAAATATTACAGATTAATTTAATTTAACTAAAGACATCAATTAGCCTAAATTGATTAAATCTAACTGTTTTGGAATTTCAATACATTTTGGAATCAAAAGTATTTCTAGTTAGATTTATCTAAAGACTTTATTTAGTATAAAAATAATTTTTGGAACGAAGGATTTATCTGATTGAAGATTGTTTTGCAAAACAACCCATCAACAATATTAATTCGTAAGAAGAGATAATCGAGGGTTTTAAAAGTTTGTATATGTATTTATTTAAATTCAATATAGTTGTACAATGTCTCACTGCTTGATTGCTAAAATATTCTCTAATATCTTAAATAAACAATTTTTTCAAAATATTTTGGCAGTTAAAACATACAAACAATACAGCTACAGGGTTTCTGATCATTCGCATTGTTTAAGAAATTTTTCTTTATCTAATTATTTATATTTACCTTTTGTTTTAAAAGTAAGTTGGAAGTAATTTTTTCCCTTTTTTCACAAAAATCTCTTTTTTTAAGAAAAAAAATATAGATTTTCCCAACTTTTGTGTCTGATTTTGTATAGTCTTGAGAAGCTCAAAATATCGAATATTTATGTATTCGCTATGTAACTAGAAAAACCCAACTTCTAAAGTTAGTTATCAGTATAAATAAGAATAAGGAAACAACAAAATTATATCGGAAATGCTTCTTCCTCCACTCAAAAAAAGTAAAAATAATTGGCAGCAAATTTTAAGACAGATAGTAAATTTTAAAAAAGATAAATAAAAACTAAAAGGTAGTAAAACCTTTATCAACGTTAAATTTTAATTAAAAGATAACGATTTTTATTTAAATCGATTTGTAAAAATTTCGTAGTACATCTAGTACAGTCGAAATTCTTCTAGAAATTGGTTACTTATTTTATTTTTAACAAATGAGACAAAAGCGTCCAAAGAACTTGCGAAACATAGTATGTATTAACAAGTTTTAAATTCGTAAACAATTTGGCTCTGCGAAATTAGGCCCCAGGAAATTAGGCCCCAAAAGAAAAAATGAAATAAGGCCCAAAAAAAGGAATACAAAACAACAACAATGAAAATTCTGGAATTTTGGGGTGTTATTTCATTTTTTGGAGCCTTATTTCATTTTTTTTTTGGAAAAAAGACCCCAACATGGGGAAAAGGAGGAACAGTGAATTACTGTATGTTCCTATCCAAAAAATGATATACAAAAAAAATCAGTGTATAAAGACATTATTAAATATGAGTGCAGGAAAAGTTCTTGTAAGGCAAGAATTGTTTATTGCCAAATGTAACTTGTGAGAAGGCAAACAATGAGAACGATGAGGGTTCTTACAATGAACTTAAGGCTTTAAATAAAATTAAAGACGATTGCGTGGATCCAGCAGGAACTTTTGGTGCGGAAGTAAATGCTCTAAGCACAATAAGAGTTGCCTTTCGCAATACTTGTAAAAAGTAAGAACTATTAAGTACTTCTAGTACATGAAAATTCGTTTATTTTAATTTTGTGATTTATGATATACAGCGTGTGAATTTTCTTAAAAAAAATTTCAGGAAGAAACCCAGAATTTATCGTTTTCAAAGATAAGAAGGGGTCTGCAGTATATTGTAAATATTAAAGCGTTTGTCACATCTCCAACAAGTCCGCTGCAAATAATTGAGGCTTTCCAATTGGAAACATTTTCGAACAATTTTGGATTATCAAAGGACGAGGAATCCAATGCCATTTTATACGTCATGTATAGTTGAGGAAGGGCTGTTCACATTTTGTTTGTTTTCATCATATAAAACAATAAAACTTATTAAAGAGAACGTTCCAACCAACAGAACCATCTTTACGGACGGAACATTTAAAATTGTCCCGCAAGGGTGTTTCAAACAACTGTTGGTTATTTGTATAGAATATGTTGACGAGGTAAGATTAATCAATTATTTTTAATGCTTAAATTCGAGCATCGTGTTGAAAACCATCAGCGAGTAACAGAATAGCTGACAAAATCGCGTGATTTTTTCAGCTATTCTGTTACTTACTGATGCTTTTCAATATAAGGATCGTGTTGAAAACCATCAGCGGATTTTTACTTGCATATATAATTTTAAACATATTTTAAAATTTAAGATTTTTCCCATTTTTTTTTTGTTCTTATGGATAAAAGAACAAAAAAGGCGTATGAGCTGCTGTTGATATACATAAATAATCATATTTTTGATTTAAACCCTTCGAAGTGTTTAACGGATTATGAACAAGGAATAAGACAAGCCGTTAAAAATTTTTTCCCGCAGGCAAAATTAATCGGTTGCTGGTAAGAATTTTTCATATTTAATAATATGGTTTATACATACCTAGTAAATTTCAACAATGTTTTCTACAATTAAAGGTTCCATTTTTGTCAGGCCGTAAGGCGTAACATGCGAAGCAGGCACACCTTGTTTGAATATATCAGAGCTTCAAAACCAGCTTCATGCGCATTTCACAAAATAATGGCTCCAATGGCATTTCGGGAAATCAAATCAAGGACTTTGTTGATGGACAGTAATAATAATTTTTTGAAAAATTCTGGATTCAGAAGGTATTTTTAAGTTTTAGCGGTACGTCTTGTTCTATTAATTACTCATGTTTTTATTTTTAGGTAGGGTGTGTCAACTTTTCTGTTTTTAAAGAAAACATCCGAACGACTTCTGCTGTTGAGGCATACATCGGTGTTTTGGGTCGTTCTGCCTTAAAAAATGGAAACTTCTTCAAATTTGTTGCCATGATAAGGGATGAAGAGTTTTTCAAAAGCCGACAGTTTTCAACTTTAGCAGAAAGTGGTGGTTCAATGGGGGCCAAACGTAAAAAATACAACGTTGAACGAAGCTCCAAAATTGAGTAAGCAACTTCGTTACTTGAGGAGGGTAAACTAACCGTTGCTTCCTTCCTTTCAAGGATGGTTTTCGGGAAAAATGGCATATGTGTAGAGATGGTTCCAGAAGAAGATATTTTTAACATTGAAGAATCCTGTGAGGAAGACATTAACGAGGACGATGAAAATCCTGTTGTTGTAAGCACATCCATTGACGAACATATTTGCGTTGTTTGTAAGGATTTGCGACCAAATATTGTTCTGGTGCCTTGCAGGCATTTAAAAATTTGTGCTGAATCCAATCTCAAAATTCAAGCTGAAGCTATAGCTGAAGGAAAGGAGAGTTACAAGTGTCCTTGTTGCAGGGAAATTGTACAGGATACAATCCAAGTATTTGTTTGATGGTTTGGGGTATTATTTCATTTTTGAAAATAAACTTTAATATAAAAAAAAACAAATTGGGGTCTTATTTCATTAAAAATAAAAAAAAGAAAAAACAAGCAGGGGCCTTATTTCATTTATTTTTGGGGCCTTTTTTCATTTCGATGGGGCCTTATTTCATTGGGGCATAATTTCATTATGAAAAATAACCCCAATTTGGGGCCTTATTTCATTTTTTCTTTTGGGGCCTAATTTCGCGGAGCTAAAAATTTTAAATGTAGATTTTAATCAAACATGACATTACGTGTCCCATGATTCCGTCCGGCTGACTGTCTCTCGTCTGCCCTCAGCCATTGGATCGATTGAGTTTAAACTCAGAAGTTAGGGTTGAAAGCTGATTCTCGTTAGACATTTTTGGGCCCATACACATGTTTTTGTCCAAAACGAAAATTCGAATTTATTTAAAAACCAACCGATTGATTTTTATGAAATTTTCTGTAATTTTTTTTTTAAGTTGGATTCTTTCAATAAAAAAATAAATTTATGTTTGTGTTGCATCAAAAGGGTACCCACATAAAAGTGTTATTTTGTTTTCTCAAGAATTAATTAACTGTCTGAATAATCAATGTTTTTTTTTGACTAATTAAATGGCATTTAAATTTTTGTAGGTAATTTTTTAAAATTTTAAAATACAAGTACTATTTTAAACAGAGTCTTTGGATTCAAGGGCAAGTTTGTCCGACCAAGTCGTGCATTTTATTTGTATTATACTCATAATACTCCTAAAAATCCTTTAAGGATTTCTTATTTGGTAGTGTTAATCATTTAACACCTGTCAAATTCACTTTGACACCTGTCAAATTCCTTTTAACACCTGTCATATTCACTTAAAAAACATTTAAATTCTTAACATTATTTGTACCACTTTCTATGAAAGCTTTAAAATTGTTAAAAATTGCAACAAAAATGGTGTTTCAAACGTTGCCCCTGCTTAATCGACCGACTGCTTAAGCAATTAAGTGAAATTTTGTTTGAAAATAATGGAAGCGTTACTGATGTATTAAGGCCGGGTGGAGTAGTCAAAAGTATTGCTTTTGCAATTGGAACTTTAAACAATGGTCAACATTTATCGATTTCCCGGTATGGTCGAATGATGGCTGATTTTTGTATTCGATTAAAGATCATAAATTGGACGAGGTGTGGTTCCAACAAGACGGGACACTAAGCCATAAGTGAGAATTTTTTGTATGGGACTATTTAAAGTCCAAAATTAACCCGTTAAAAGTTCAAATTATTTAAGCTGCCAATAATGACTTGTTATAAATTAAATATTACAGTAAACTTAAATAACATAAACCAAAAAATAGCAAATTAATAATATCTTTATTGTTGATTTGGAAGCTAGCCTTAAAATTCTTGCTTCTAACAGTAAAATTAATCAATTCTCTGATTCAGTTGGCAAGTGCAAAAAACTGGAAGTTTCCCTCTCCTGTCGAAAATTTGCTGAAACAGTTTGTTTTTAGCGCACTTCTAATCTACCTATCTTATACGTGTATACATGGTATGTATTTATTTTCTGTCTCTCTATTAGATAGTTACGTTGATCTTTCTGACGGTTCCTAGACTATGAGTAGGTATTACCAGATAAAGCTTAAAAAAAGACATGGATTAGCCTAAATAGATTAAATTTAACTTTTTGGAATTTCTATCAATTAGTATAGTAATACGTATTACGTACTTCTAGTTAGTTTTATCAAAAAGCTTTTAAGTGAAAAATATAAAAATAATTTCTCGTAGCAATAGAATTTATCTGATTGAAGATTGTTTGAAAAATTATCAACAAATTAGTATTGTTTTCAATAGTTAAACACTTAACAGTGGCTCACAGTTTATTGGTTTAAATACTCTTTTATATCCGATATTCGATCGCTGTTCGTTTCAAATAAACAATTCATAATCATTGACTCGCAATATTTTCATTTACTTTTAGTCAATCATCAAAAGAATATATTCAGCCCTATCAAGATATTCGTTCGGAGAATTTGCATAATGATAGTGAACGATCGGAACTCTGTTAACTTTCAAGGTCTTACGTTGCGGAACGAAACGAAATAAAGCATAAGATCTCGTGGATTTGACTTTCTTACCAACAAATGGATGGTGTGTTTTTTTTTTCAGTAAACTGAAATCATAGAGATACTTCAAAAATAAGTTTACTTTCTTTTTATTGGTCGAATTGCTCTTATCACCTGGTTTTTCACTTTACGTTCCAAGTTATCTTGCTCCAATACCGTCTGTCTTATTTTATAAGTTAAAAAGAGGCTGGGATGCGACCCACACTGATAACTTCCCATCCCATCTGTAGATTTCCCTTGCTTAAAAGTTTTTCTATATAAATCAATTTTTGCGTACTATTTTTTGTAGATTTTATGAATATTAAAAACAATATTTTCTGTGAAATAAGATAAGTTTGAAGCCAATATTTGTAATTTTTGAAAAACTATTTGAATCTAAAGTAAATTTTTACCAAGTTTTAGTATTGTTTTTTTAGGTTTTTATTTTTTGTAAAAAAAAACTATCAATTCGATTTTTCTCAAAGTTTTTCCTAATGTTGAAAACAATATTTTTTATGAGTTAAAATTAGTTAGAGGCCATTATCTCAAATTTTTGAAAAGATATTTGATTCAAAAATCAATTTTTACCAACTTTTGTTAAATTTTTTTTAGGTTTTTAATTTTTTGTACAAAAACTGTCAATAAGATTTTTTTCAAAATTTTATTAAATGTTGAAAACAATATTTCTTATAAGATAAAATAAGTTTTAAGCCTTAGTCTCAAGTTTTTGAAAAGATATTTGAATCGAAATTCAATTTTTCCCAACTTTGAGTAATGTTTTTTTTTAGGTTTTTATTTTTTATAAAAAAAACTGTCAATTCGATTTTTCTCAAAATTTTATCAGATGTCAAAAACATTATTCTTCATTGCAAAAAATTGTTTTGGAGATGAAATCATATTTCGGTCGTAAAATTTTTGAGGTGACAAATTTTTTTTTTCAGTTTTTTTGATTTATAAAAAAAACCGTTAATTGTATTTTTTTCCAAAAATATACTTGTTTTGTATTACATTACAATATATAATATAAAATTTAATTCAAGTCTCTATCGTCATTGCTTCATGAGATATTTAGGTTTAACCAAAATTTTCACCTTTTTTTTAAACTGCTATAGTAAAAAAACCACCCACGCAATTTTCTTGAGAGCCCTTTCTGCATCTTTCTGTCTTATTACCTGTATAACAAAATTTATTTGAAGTCGATATCTCTTCTGGTTCTTGAGCTATGGAAGACGAAAAAAACGTCGCGAACGTACAGACGTACGGACGTACGGACGTACGAACGTACGTACACACGCACGCACAGACATCTCTCTAAAAATCTTTTATTTCGACTCTAGGGACCTTGAAACGTCGAGAAATGTCAAAATTTTCAATTTGTCAAATCGGACCCATTACAATAACTTCCTATGGGAAGTTAATAATAACAACAGTGTCTTTTTTGATTGAACGGTCCAGCACTAGTTGACTTTACTTCTTTCTTATTCTTGGACAGCTCTTTTCTTACTTCACTACAGACCTGAAAATAAGATTGAAAATTGTATTGATACCATCTTAAAAATGTTATTCTTAAAGTGTCAAAACTTTATTTCAACTATTTACGTTTCAAATTGGCGGCCCCAGTGAGTTGACCCTGTCCATAATGTTTTGCCCAAAAATCGCCAGGTACACCTTTTTTCGAGGACAAAATCTCAACATTTCCCTTGTTGGGTCCATAATATTGATTTTTGTTTCTAATTAATACGCAAAAATATTAGACAATACATTTCATTTAATTTTCGAACAGATTTTCCATCGGAAAACTTCTGAAGAAATACAGCGCATAGCTGTTAAAAATTGTATGTATTTTTTCGGAAGATCAGCATCAGAAATACTGCATTTCAAAAATTAGCCGTTCTAATTCTCCACACAAATTGTCAGTACTTCTATCCCTGAAATTTCTTACTCATACAAGTACCTAATTGAGAGTTGTAGACCACCAGACCCTGGTTTTTCACTGTAGCTAGAACGCCACCAAATATTTATATTTGTATGTTTTTTACAACTTTACATATCTGAAAAGAAACAAGAGGTAAATCAAAATTAATTGGTAATTAGTAATTAAATTTAATTAAAAGATGAGAATTTTCAACTTCCTATAGGAAGTTACTGAAACCGGTTAGATTTGTTGAATTGTAAATGTTTACATTCCTCGACGTTGTAAGGTCCCTAGAGTCTTAATCAAATATTTTTAGAGAGATGTCTTAGCATGCGTGTGAACGTAAGTTCGTACCTACGTCCGTTCCTTCATGAAGTTTTTTTCATCGTCCACATCTCAAGAACCAGTAGGGTCTTACAGGTAATAACACAGAAGAAGATACAGAAAGAACTTTCAATAAATTGAGTGGGTGGTGTTTTTACTATAGCAATTAAAAAAATTGAAAATTTTGGTTGACCCCAAATATCTCACGAATCAATAACGCTATAGCAACTTCAATTACATTTTATATTATATACTTTAAAGTGATACAAAATTAGTAAAATTTTGAAAGAAAATCAATTAACAGTTTTTTATATGTTTTTGACTTCAGGTAAAATTTTTGAGATAAATCGAATTGACAGTTTTTTTTTTACAAAAAATAAAAAACTAAAAAAAAACTACTACTAAAACTTGGTAAACATTTATTTTCGACTCAAATATCTTTTTAAAAATTGAAAATATTGGCTTCAAACTAGTTTTATTTTATAAAAAATATTGTTTTCGACATTCATTAAAATTTGTATAAAATATCCAACAGTCAGTTTTTTTCATACAAATTATAAGTAAGCAACATTGATGTTTGATTTTCGATATCTCGCGAATAAATGAAGGTATTGGTTTCAAAATAATAGATAGATATTCTTTACTTTCGTATTTATAGTTATGTACATTTGGTAAGCTACCGCACAGTTTACATACAAGGATCTGATATTTTTCTATGGTATAGATAGATAAATAAAATAGATTTATTGATTTATCAAGAAAAATTTTACAAAATCATTATGTTTAATTGACTTACATCTTATAAGCCATGGCCAGAGGGGCCGTCAGCCAGATGGTAGCCTTGCTTAATGTTTTTATTTGAATTTTTTAAATTAATTGATTTTTTATTTTAAAATTAAAAGCTTTCGCTTATTATTTTTCTTCTATAGTTTACTGCTATTTTAATAAATTGTGCAAGTTGTTGCCAGTTTTTCAATTTTTAAAATCGCTAGAAGATCAACTTCTTCTAAAATGTATTGTTGCCATATTTGTCGTCGTATTTCTGCCAGAATTGGACATTTTGCGATGAAATGAACTATATTTTCCCTTTCGTTGGTATTGCACATGGAGCAAATCAGAGCTAAGTCATTGCGATGCGGTATGAAGTTTAAAGATAACAACTCTCCTCTTGCTCGGAACAGGAAAGATATTTGTTCACAGCTAAAATTGTCATTGAAATAGTTGCCTTGTCCTAAATCATATTGGAGTTTTGAATATATTTCTCTGTGAAGTGAGCTTCTCGCCTTCTCTATGTTGTCTTCCCTTGCTTTGTAATGGAGGCTTTCTAGTAAATTACGGAGAAAAGGTTTTCACTCTGTAACATTTTCCAAAGTCAAGCTGAAAGGTATTTCGCACGAGTCTGCTAAATTTTTCCATTCTTCAAACCATGAACTTTGGGACCTTATGACTGATGATACTGCAATCTTCCTAGCAATTTTATCGGTGTGGCTGTTCATCAGTTTAACAATGTAATTGAAATGTAATCTAAGTGATTTTAGGTACAGTGGTGATAACCCAGTTTAGATAAGAAGCATATAGTTTGGTGTTGTGTCCGGTAGACGAAACTGTCGTTTTAAAAAGAATCGGAGGAGTTTTTCAGTGGTCTCCGAAGGGCGCCAGCCCCATGATTCTGCAGCATACAACATGATGGACTGAGACGTTGCGGTAAAAACTCGATATTTGTTGCTGAATGAGAGATCCGAATTTCCGTAAATATTTTGCCATACTGTACCAACAGCGTTTTTGGAAGCCGTTAGCTTTTTCTCAAGGTGCTTTTCGGTATTCAGGTTGCTCGTTACAGTAAAACCAAGGTATTGGTATTCTTTGACATTTTCGATTAAATCTTCACCATAGTACCATTTTTCATTTGCAGCCAAAGGTCCAGTTCCTCTCCGAAAGACCATCGTTTTGGATTTGTTGAGATTTACAGTAAGGTTCCACTTAAATCAGTAATCCCTTAATTTATTGATCATTAGCTGCAGGGACTCCTGTGATTCCGATAGCAGAACTAGGTCGCTTGCATACATAAGTATTTTAATAGGGAACCCTTATGCCACATGGCAATTCATTATTCAAATCTTGAATGTAAAGGCAAAATAGTGAGGGGCTGAGATTACAACCTTGTTTCAATCCAGCGAACGCAAGATTATTATTATTATTATTATTAAATTCTTTATTATTTTTTCAATAAACGTTATAAAAATTAACTTAAGAATAAGGGCGTGGCAATCATGCCGTCTGCCTGATATGACATTTCATTTGAATTGAAAAATATAAATAAATAAAGTAACATTTGGTAATTAAATATGTGTGTATAAATATGAAAGTATCATTTACTTGCTTCTCTTAAACAATATAATTAGAGCTTGAGGTTAAAGAATTTGAAATAATAAACTATTCAATTTTAATGATTTGAAACATAAAATAATATGATGCTAAAAGCACAGTTTTAATTCAATTAGATGAGATTAAGCAATTTTAATTAATTGTAACATAAAGGTAAAATTCAATTTTAGTGATTTGTAACACAAAAAATAAATAAATACAGTTTCAATAATTTTTGTAATTATATAATGGAAGTTTGAAAAACAAGATTTGGCCAAATGATCAGATGAAGGTCTAAAAACTGTTTCGGTAAGAAAGAGCATGCTGACAGTATTCGTATAGTTTACGCCATCCATATTCACCATTGAGAATCTCATAAAATTGAGATAAATTTAAAAAACTATAATTGAAATAAAGTCGACGAATTTCTTGAAGGATTGGACAAATAGCCACGAAATGGTAAACATCCTCTAATTCTCTACGGTTGCATAAGTTACAAAGTTGAGGCAAATCGTTTCTGTATGGAATATAGTTTAGGTTTAGGATTTCAACTCTTGTTCTAAATACAATACTGATAGTCTGGACTGAAAACTCAGAACGGAAATAGTTGACATCTGATAAAAGTTCATGGTTAAGATTTCTATATATACTTCTAGATGTGGAGGACTTTGCTTTATCTAAATTTTTAGTATACAATTTTTCGTCAATCTTCGCAATAAGATTTGAAAATTGATCTTGCCATTCATCGATGTTGGACACAGTAAGAGATAGAGCAAAATCATGCGAAAGGGCAAGCTGGTTCCATTCCTTGAAGGGGGATGAGTTTGTAAGTATCAAATTTTTCAGAATAACTTTATGAAGACAGCCGTCACTCCTTTTTATGAGTTTTGTTAGAAAATCAGCATTTGATTTTTGATTCCGTATAAATATTGGTGTTATCCCTGATTCTACGTATATTGAGTAGTTCGGTGTTGAGTTGGGCAATCGAAATAAGCGCTTGAAGAAAAACCTATGTAAGTTTTCGAAAGCTTCTAATGGTATAAATCCGAAAACTTGAGCACCATAAGACATGCACGCATTGACAGTTGCGTTAAAAACACGGTATTTGGAACTAATGCCAATGTTTTGATTAGCAAAAAATTTTGGCCACATCATATTGAGTGCAAGTTTAGCTTCTGTAACTTTCATTTGTGAATGCTTGACAAAGCTTAGATTGTTCGTCATTAAAACTCCTAAATATTTGAATTCCTGTACGACTTCAATACGAGCATTGTTGTAAGTCCAATATTCATTTAGAGACCTTCTACTTTGCCTTTTTTCGAAAATTAGGATTTTTGTCTTTTGTGTATTAACTTGGAGACCCCAAGTTTTACAGAAAATGCTAAGTTTATTGATTTGGAGCTGTAGCGTGGATGGATTATCTGCCATAATTACCAGGTCATCCGCGTACATTAAAACTTTAATTGAATCACCAGCAAAAAAAACTCCACCGGGAAGAATATCTGATATTTCATCAATGAATAAAGCAAAAAGTAATGGACTCAGGATACATCCCTGAGGGACTCCAGCAGTTGTTTCAAACGAATGTGAGAAATCATTTCCATCCCATACTGTTGCAGTCGATGATGAAAGAAACTTCAGATACATATAAAGAAATTTGTGAGATAGACCCAAACATGACAATTTGTAAATTAAAGCTTGTCGATTTATCTTATCAAAGGCCGCTCTAAAATCAATAAAGCAAGTGTATAACTTTTTATTTTTGTCAATGAATTTTTTGGCAATACTATAAAGAGCAAAAATATAATCCATGGTCGAAAAACCTGGGCGGAAGCCTGCTTGGAATTTGCTAAGCAAATGATTATTTTCAACCCAATTTGAAAGCCTTTTGTATAAAATTGTCGCAAAAATTTTCCTGATTGAATTTAGAATAGAAATTCCTCTATAGTTTTCGACTAATGTGGGGTCTCCTTTCTTGAAAATAGGAAAAATTATGGATTCGTTGAAACTACTGGGAACATAAGGGCCGTTAAACATGGTGTTGAAGAAAAGGACAAGATAATGTTTAAACTCCAACGTACTATGTTTATAAAATTCCAGTGGAATACCGTCCGTACCTGGAGATTTATTGCTTTTCATTGCATGAAATGTTGATTCTAATTCTAGTAAAGAAATAGGAGAATCTAACTCATTGACTACAATCTTGGGCATTGCGTAATCAAAAGTATGAATATTATCCTCCGCCGACAAAAGAGTTTTAAAATGAGCTGCTAGTGTCTCAGCGTCAAGAGAGCTATTCATACATTGGCTACGCCCGCCAAGTACACGGACAGTGGTCCAAAACGTTTTAGAGTCTTTACAGGATTCAAGCTTATTTGCTAAGTTTCAGATATATTCATTTTTTTTATCAAGACAAGTCTGTTTGAATCTTTTGTTAGCCTGAGTATACATGTTTTAAAAAAAATGAGAGTTCGTAGATCTAAAAACTTTAAGAAAAGCGAATGAAATTTTTCTGAGGTTTTCACACTCTCTATCGAACCATTTATTTACCGGTAAATGAAAAGGGAGCAGCTTTCCTGATTAATCCAACTATACTTTCAATTGCTTGATCGATAGAACTGCCAGTAAGCGGAAGCAAAGAATTAATATGCCGATTCATAAGTCTTGTGTATAATGAACCGTTGTTGTCAGACCAAAAGAGTTTATTAAATTGACTAGAATTTTCCTGTCGAGTTCTCGTCACAAATTTTGATTTAACTACTACAGGCATATGTGCAGAATATATAGAGGAAATTACTTCAAAGTCTATAACGGAGGAAAGCCAATATCCCGAAACAAAAGCAAAATCGATTACCGATTGGCCCTGCCCACTCAGAAATGTAAAATCACCGTAAATGTCGCCTTTGGATGAACCATTCAAAACATATAAACCGAAAGATTCTAAAAAATCAGTTAAAAGCTTGCCGTTACGATTGAAGACATCATCTTTTGAGTTTCTTAATTCATGAATATAAATTTGAGGCGCTAAAATGTGAACCGAAGAGTTTTGATATTTACCAATTCTAGCATTAAAGTCTCGTAAAATCATTAAGTTTTCTAATGAACAATTGTTTAAAAAATCGACCAAATCATCGAAATCATTTTGCCAATTATTGCAATTCAAGTACACCGGAATGATATAATAGTTAACATTATTGCTTACAATTTGAAATATAATTTTGTTTTCTATAGTTTTAAAATTGACAAAATGTCCCAATAGGTTTTTTTTAATTCCATATAAAATACCCCCACTGGCTCTTCCAAGTACATTGTTTCTAATAGCTGATGTAAACATGATTTTGAAATCTTTGAAATATTTGTAGAAATCATTTTCGTTCTTTTCTTCCAAAAAAGTTTCTATTAAAATGATAATGTCAAATTTATGAATGAAATTGAAAAAATTAGCTAATAACAATTTACTTTTAAGGCCAGTAATATTATAACAACATATATTCAAATCTACAAAAATATTAAATTGGCAGACGGCAGATTTACCCTATTGTGGTGGGAGCCTAATTTGGTGTGGTGGTTTCCGTACAGTTGGCGCTATCTGCATTTGAAGACACGAAGTAGACGATTGGGCAACCGTGTCCAACTTCAGCTTGAGTCCCTCGCTGCAGTCAAAGATGTCATGTGTTCTGTCACCAAACAATTTTAGAAGAATTGTCAATTCAGCTTCGTTGTTGACAATTAAACCGCGTGACATTTTAAACGTAAAGTGATGATTGTTGATATGTAGTTTGTCGCCTTTAACTATAATTTTCGCATTTTCATTGATTTCCATTAATTTACTTCTTATTCCGAGTAGCGTTTGTCTTTTTTTCCGATACAAGATAGATTGTTCGCGGAAAATACTAAATCCTGTGTTTTTTAATTTGTGCGCTTGAGACATCAGTTTATCTGTCACTTCGGTAGAAGTGAATTCCATTAGAACTGTGCCTCTATGAGGATTGTTGACGGGAATTTGTCGGGCACTTTTGACAACGAGTTCATCGCCTTCGTTTAATTTCAGAAGCCCCTCGCAAGTCTGTTTTGCCAATTGGATTGCATCGGCTTCTGAATCTAGAGGAAGGTGTATAACAACAGATTTCTCGTTCGCCTTCCGAGACAGGACTTCTAATTGTGTTTCGAGCAATTCACAACGATCAGTCATCAGTTGTAGCTTGTGGTTCAGCTGCGTGTTGATTTGTTTAAGTGAGGTTATTTCTTTTGGAAGTGTCTCAAAATCTTCCTTCGTGGCAAGATCCTTAAGTTTTTCATCAAGAGTGTCATTAAGGATTGTTTTGAGATCAGTTACAGTGAGCTTTCCAACTTCCATATTTGTTGTTTTGTTCGATGATTTTTTTTTTGCTTCGGTATTTTGATCGGGTGAAGTTTCGGTTATGTAGCGTTTGCGGTTCATTAAAATTTGTATAACGCAAGTTAGAGAAAAAAATTAATCGAATCGATCTGAATTTAACAAAAACTGGATTGAAAGCAATATTTTTGGGTGAATTTAAATAAAACGTGAGATATTTTACACTTCGTATAAGTTTTTTCGATTAAAAGTTTATTTAAAACGTTAAAAATTTGGTACATGCGAGAGAGCTTAATAAATGAAACACTTTCTATTTAACAGTTGAAATGTCATCCACCAATTTTACTAAAAAATACGAAATTTAACCAAATCCTGCGTACTCAAAAATTTCGTAGTTTTTCGTAAAAGAGAGCGCTCCTGAGAGAGTAAAATATTTCCCCAACCTACGAATTTTAGCCCAAAAAATTTCTTTCGGCTGATTTGTGAAAATTTCAAATTTGATAGAAATTCAAATAAATTAAATAAATTGCTCGCTTTTGCTGTCAGTTATTAAATTTGAAAACAAATTTTCAAAGAACAGCAACATGACAGTAATATCAGAGAGAAAAAACTAAATGAGAGAGCCAAACTTCCTCGTCTCCGTCCCTTCGAAACCTCTTACTCTCATTTTTTATAGCGTGTTGAATTCGTATCGGTGTATACATGTTTCCACCGCGAAGAAGAGTACACAAAAAAACATGATTTCCGGGAAATCCCACATTTTTCATTTTTGTTTATTGATAGCCAAGAAGACTATGTTTTTTAAAGTCTCATTATAATGTTTGTAATTCTCATGAATTTTTTCTTTAATTTTACTAACATCTTGTCGTTTTTATATCTACAAAAATACTCCTATAATTCAAATTAATTCTAGCAAAACATTTTTGTTTGTCAATAAATAACGGGAGAAGTTATACCGGTAGTTCGTGGTGAATTTGTTTTTCTCTAAGTTAGAGATAGATGGCATTAACAACCAAAACAAGAAAGTATGTGTGCAGTAAAGCAGCATTCACATGAGCGCGACCAACGAACGACGAATGAATTACAAAATGTGAGTTTATATACGTTTGAAGACATATTTCCACACAAATTCTTAACAAAACGATAACAATATAGTTTCTATTTGATTTATGATGCATACTTTTACTTTTCAATATCATATATGTATGTATTAATAAATTTAAGAAAACAAATTTATTCTTCGCGAAAAAATTTTAGTTGATACGAACTGTCAAACTTTATTCGCGTTCCACATTATCCACACTCGCAACGAATATAATAATCGCGCGTACTTAAAAAAAATCTTAAAAAAATCATTATTGTTTTGGTTTCGGTTTTGAATGTCAAACTTTATTCGCGACGAACTCTCATGTGAAAGAAATGTCAAAATCGACGAATATTCGTTCATTCGTTGGTCGTTGGTCGTGCTCATGTGAAAAGTGCTTAAGAGTGTAACAAGGTTTAGGTTTTTTAGACTAGACTTTATTTGCGAAAATTAAACGCATAAACGAAGCTAATAATAAAATTAATAGTTGTAGTGCTTTCAGAGTCTTATGTTTCTAAGGTGGTCGCCATTTTTCAAAGGTGGTGAGCAGAGAGAAAAGAGAGAAAAGTTTACTCTTTCTCGTGGTGAGAATTGCGCACAAACTTGCATAAGTATTGGTTCCCCACATTTTTTTTATATGGAGTTAATACATATGCAAGTTGGTGGCCAAATCGCAGCTTGTAGGCAAAAAGAGAGCAACCGTCGAAGTTGGTTCTCTCTATTAGTTCTTTCTCGATGGTAATATTGTGTTAAAAATTTTGTCGTTTTCCCGTTCGCTTACTTTTTTGTAGTTTTTTTTTTGGTGAGAGAATTTTACCCCCACTCTTTAAAATATTTCTTTTTACGAATTTTAGTGCAGAAAGTACGCGAACGGACCTAATATGTAAGTTGAAATAAATTGAAAAAGAAATCTTTCGAAAAATCAAAGTTACTTTTGAGTTTTTAAATGAAGTCATAGTGTTTTGTTTGTTAAACAGTACTCTCCAAACACATTCGATATTACAAACAAACAAACGTCTAAAATTGGAAATATATCGAAAACTTGTTGTATTTTCTACCTACAGCGTTTTTTTTTGTTTTTAGTGCAGATTTATTTGAAAAGCCGATTATTTATTTAAAATTAGAAATGGATCCAAGAAGGTTTTCTGGAAAGTCTTCTTACGATGAAGCTTAGTATGACGACGAAGTTGATTTGTGGGATCAAATTCTGATAATTTATCTTCCTTCCGCTTCTGATGTACAATCCGATACCTATTCCAACGCAATGGAACCATCTGACGAAGAGGCTGAGAAAGATAATGTTAATATTGTTAATAGTTGAAGACTTGTTGATGGAAGTTCTTTGAAAACAAATTGATTATGTGGAGCCCATGGAATCTGCCGCTGACTGGTTTCAGTTCTACAATGGATGCTTTTGATTATTTTTACATATATGGGCATTGTCAAATACATATCAGTAAATTAATATTGGAGCTAAGATTAATTTTTCAAGAACTCGTTTGTCCCTCAAGTTTTTAACTAATTTTGAAATTTATCTATTTCGCTGATTTTGCAACTATTCCTAACATTTGTCTAGCTAAGGTCAGTGGTCAAACTCCTGGTGAGGTGCTAGTTGTGGATGAGTCCATAATTCACTGACGTGGGAGATTACAGTTTCGCCAGTAGACCGTTCATTAGAACGGTCTAAAATTTTTCAAACTTTGTGATTTTCAAAATCAAAGAGCTTTAATAACGAATACAACTACACATAGTACGTAAATAGTGCTAGACTTAGCGGAAGCCTGCCTGGACGATGGCAGAACTATGGCGAACGACAGTTTTTAAAATACAGTCGCCTTAGCATAGAATTTTCTTGCTCGAACGCTATGCAAAAATCGCAAATGAAATCCTAAAGAAGTAATAGATGCAAAGTTAAATGAGATCAAAGCGTTGGACGGACAACTCGTAATAGCCAAGTGAAAAGACAAAAGCGAGGTACTTATGTTGAGCAAAAAACACGGCCTAGAAGAATGTGAAACAGGAAAAAGAGATCGGAATTGTGAGTCTATAAAAAAGCTGAAACAAGGCGTCGTTATTTTTCGACCAAGGATCATGCTATTTTACACCATTGAAAAAAACTATAAGTTGGTACCACAAAATAGCTTTTGAGTATTTGCTCTTAACATCATGTCAATGCTCTGATTGAAAATAACACACAGATCCCTGAATTTAGAAAATCAATATGTGAGGCACTCTGCATACAAAGAACTTCCTTACTACGGGTACGGGTAATTCCAATAAAAATGCTTATAACTTCTGCAACATTGCCGATATCGAGTTGTCGGCGCGTAGACTCTGTGGTGAAAAAATAACCAAATTCCTTCCAAAACAAAAACCGTGTTGTCCAAATTCGTTAAGTTGTTTTTATTTTCTAAAAATTACAATTTAGAATTTAAAGAAAATAGGGAAATTATACAAGACTTACATAGGTATGAATTCTTAATTTTAATTCTAAACTGCGGCCATCTACTCAGACTATGTATGTATATTATATTTCTGATCAAAAGTTAGGTTAGGTACATGGCGCGGAAAATTCTCGATCTTTTTTCATTTTTCTTCGTTTTAGTTATTCTTGTGACGCGGTATTGCCAGAATAATTAAACAAATAATTTTTAGTACTGGAGAGTTTATGGCTCGATGACACGAGTTATTACTTTTAACTACATGTCAACGAAGAAGAAATTCCGTGTTCTCAACAGGCCGTTGAAAAAATTTGCTTCTAAGAACATAAAGTACCTGACCCACGCCCCGCCGCCGCCGCGCCGGCCGGTGTGTCATGTGGCCTCCTGAGAACAAATTTTCTGACCGACGAGACGTGTAAGTCAACGTGTTTAAAAATAAAAAAAAATGTAATGAAATAATTCATTACGAGCTGTTGCACTATTCATCTCATTAAAAAAACTAAAGAATTAAAGTTTTTACAGATTCGTAAGTAAAATGCAAAACAGTAATTAATCTAGATGTAAACGTAACTTAATCGATAAGTTTAGATATTGTATCACATTCGTTTGTTCTATTTCAATGAAATAAATAAAAAAATTAAATTAAAATTCTCCACGAACATAGATAATAATCTCTTACCTACAATATTTTGTGTGACAACATAAATTCCTTCCAGTTTTAAAATTGTTTTGCCTTCAACTCCCGTGGCTTCACTCCACCAAACTTCCACCATAACATCATCCACAGCAATTACTTAATTTTATCGAAGCTACAATTAAAGGAACAAAACCAAATGAAAACTTAAAAATAGGTGCTCAAACGTGATAATTGACACACCGAAGCCCACTCTATGAACTAATTCCATAGATTCGCTGGCGCTAGCGCTTCTGGTCACCTGACCATACTATATGCTTGATGGCTTGGGTCTCTAACTCTGTCGGCAAAACAATCCTCATAAAGGAGGCAATTCTATCATTAACTCTGCATCCATATGTGTTTTTGTTTTTGTTGTGGATGTCTTTCCGATCAATTAAGGTGAATAAAAATGAATTAAACCTAAACAACAGCTAACAACAGACATTCGTCTCTGATATAACCCCAAGATTCAAGTTCCAAGACTTGGCTTTAATTCAGCATCTTTCTAGTACACACCAGCAACAGCACAGACAATGAAGTTGTAAGTCATCCTCTCTAAGTAATTATCTTCGTCATCTCTAGTTTGGATGGCGCTCTGGTTAAGGCTATGGCTATGGCTATGGCTCTGGCTCTGTGACCAAACACCGAACCGAAGAGTGCCGGTGATTCCGAATGAAGCCATTAAATTGCAAACAAAATTAACCCAACAATTTTAATTGAATTGGCCAAGACAGGACGGATGTCCCGCACTCAATGTATGTACCTACCTGTATATAGAGAGGAAGATCAAAGGCAGGATTGAAGCCTATATAAAGTCCATCAGAGAGCCACCAACCAACATACTCAGCTGTGCGGCTTTGGCTAGCTATGGTTTGGCTTGGCAGTGGCAATATGCCAAAAGATCTGATCAGTGCTTGATTCTATCCGGGAAGGGAACCCTAGTTGGGCGCCCATTTTCTTGCATCATATATGACGATATCGCAGAGCGAGGGATTCTGTGTTGTTGCGGGCTTCCACTTCCAATTGAAGCACTTTATCAACAGCTGGTCTTTCATCTTCGTCTGTTGTATGGTCGTCACATGGAGTCGTGTGGCCTCGTCTGTCTTTCTATATGTACGAGTATGCACAACTGACGGAGCTAAAGGGAGGGAGTCCGCAAAACAGTGAATCTGATGATGCGATTGGTGTTTGGTCTTGGTCCGCAATTGATGAAGAAGTTGGAGACCATGGTGGAAATTGTCGTTGGGACAAGCCGTCCCGATCCCGATCCCAACTGACTGACTGATCGACGCCGCGCCGCTGCCGCCGACGACCATTCGTCCAAATGGCAGAATTCCGAATCGAAATTAAAACATGCACATTTATTATTTCCACTGGTTAACATCACTCTTGGCTTCATTCAGATACATCGTGCAGATAAACTTGTCAATGGAAGTTGTGGCGCTGCGCCTGCTCCTGCGTTTGAGCTCCATCAACTGAATGCTGAAGCTGGTTTGGGATCGTCCGTCGAAGTCAACGTCGTCCGTCTCGTCGAGGGCGAAGAGACTTTTAGACTACAACCTAGTGAATCTAGATTTGAAGGCGCAATGGTATAGGTAAATCTTTTTGTATCATATGTTTTGCAAGAAAAATACACTTTTGTTATTAAAGACCACATAAAAAATATCAGTTTATTTTTAAAGTTAAAAAAGTTTTAAAACAGAAAGATTTTGAAATGAAATAAAATTCGATGTGTATGTCTGTCGTTTTATTACTCAACTCTATTTATAACGATTGTAATATAATGTGTGATTTTCAATCTGGCAATACTTTTTTCGGAGTTGGCCTTTTTGACAGCTGTCACTTGTATTTGTTTGCAATTTCATAATGAGGAGGCTTATTCCTGAACAACGTTTGCAAATCGTGAAAATGTTTTACCAAATTAATTGTTCGGTTTGGGCTTATCTGTGTATATATTTATTAAAAACGTTAAATGTAAACGTTAAGTAGTATACAATTCTTAATTAAATCTAAACTTAAAAATAACATAAGTTCAACTACTTATAGCAAAAAAAATTAAATTTAAAGCTTTCGGTTTTGAGATTGTCATTTGTAGAGTCAATGAATATAGAGAATTTGTTAAGATAAATTGTTAAATTGATTAAGAGTTTTGTTTGTTAGCTGGAATAGTTCGATCTGCTTAGAATAGTTCTAAGGGGGTACATTTCTACTAGAGCAAGCTGGATGGACATGAAATCGTTCCATTCAATCTACCAGATTTAAAAGCAGAGATTGGAGATTTATCAAATGAAGCCTTTGAGAGTATGGAGGTCTATCAGGCCTGCGGAAAAGACGAAGACAAAATTCTAAAAATTTTCGTTAAAATAATTTCTTTTTTACCAATATAAACGGAAAAGCGTGGCGCCCATACAACGCGAGCGTATTTAAGAATTGGTCCGACAAAAGAAACATACAGTATGTTAATAACATATGGATCACGGAACTTTTGGGAAAATCTTTTGACGAAACCGAGTGTCAGTGATCAGTAAACGACACCAAGGTCAAAAAACTGCAGGTTCTATTCAAACGTGACGAATTTTACACATGGTCATGATTCATTTAGTGAGGTTTGCGTGTAAAACAATTTGTTTTACATTTGTCAATATTTAAAATCAAACAATTTTTATCGCACAATTCCCAAAATTGATGTACATAGATCTTCTTGAAGCTCTTTACTATATTTTATGGAGTTAACATTTCGAAAAAATTTAACATCATCTGCATAGATTAGCAATGTATAATTATTTAAATTAGAAGGCAAATTATTTATAGATAAAATAAACAGCAATGGGTCAAGGTGACTTCCTTGAGGTACACCAGATTTGACTTTAAATTGACATTAATGGCTGAATCACATGCACGCTTCAGCTTCGGCTTCGTCTGCGTTACGTTGGGCATGCTTCGAGGTTGCTTTGAATGGCATTTCTATTATTTCATCCCTCCAAAGAGCAAATATTTTGTTTGTTGACATTTTTTTTACATCTCTTGAGCTGTCAGACGAAGCAAATGTTCAGAAAATTGAACTAGAGCTTCCGTTTAGAGTCACATTACGTTACATTACGTTCTTTTCCTTACGATTGCCAAACGAAACGTGAGGTCGAAGCTCCATTGTGATAGCATGCATTGAATTCCTATGACTGGCTGAACTCGTAAACGTCAGGGGAAGCCGAAGCTGAAGCGTATATGTGATTCAGCCATAAGGGTTATTCCTGATATGAAAAAATGCACATAACGAGAAGGTTGTTAAGTCCAATATAAATTAAATTATTAAGAAGAATTTCATACATAATTTGTCAAATGTCTCGCCAACGTAAGTAAAGATGCAATCGACTTAAGAGTGTATTTTGAAAAGAGTTTTTTAAAAGAAATTATGTGACAGACAAGGGATTCAAACAGTTGAGGATTAGCAGTCAATCTGAGAACTTAAAACATTTCAAGGACTCATTGAAAGAAGAAAAAATGGATAGAAAACAATTTTTTTAACATAAATGATGGTATTCCATCTGGACTGAAACATTCTTGTAGCTTTAAAATAATTTCCACGTATAGCGGCCTCAGAAATAAAAAATTTGATCGATTTAAGATGACTGTATTCTTTTGTGTTAGAAGAAATAAGGGAAGAGGACTTGCAGAACAAAAATCTTCAAAGGCAGTCATAAAATTATCTGCGAAAAAATTCTTAACTGTCTCTGGAAAATGGTTTGAAGAATTTTGAAAGGTCATGCTAGCTGAATATTCGTCAAATTAAGGTTTACTATCTATGCATTTCCAAAACATATGTGGGTTCATTTTTAGATCACACTCAGTATTAGAAATGAACTAAGAGTACAAAAAGTTTGAATATGTCACAAAGTCATATTGAAGTTCTTGGTAAACTCTAAGCGTCTCATCACTCTTCGATAGATTGAACATCAAATAAGAGTTATTTATTTTGTTTTTTTTTTTAACTTTAACTTTCGTTGGGTTATGTGAAATCGCTTGTCTACATAAATAAACCCGAGATGATTGAAGAGTTGGAGAAAATAATCGGCGAGTTATTGCTGACATACTCCAATTACAAGACTCGAAGGCCACCAAAAATGATGAATTAAATACCGAATTGTCAAGGTTTTACAGTAGCGAAATACCGACACTCCTAAGATTTACTGATAATCTTAAGACCAATGAACTTACAGTAGAATGGACCATACACTACAATACAAGACGAACTGATACAAATATTTCGTAAACTTAACAATAAAAAATCAAGCGGTTTAGATAACATTCCAAACATTGTCTTAAAACATATTCGAATCGAAATCATACGCCAATATCGTGTTATATTTAATAACTTGCTAAATAACTGTTACTTCCCGAGTTGTTGGAAAACTTCGGAGGTATTTCCAATAATAAAAAAGAAAAAGGATTCTTCTGATGCTTCTAGATATAGGCCAATAAGTCACCTGCCTAATATCGGGAAGATTTTTGAAATAATTATTTGTAAGTCCATACAGTTCGTGTGCGAAGAAAAGGAGTTAATACCGCGAAACCAATTTGGGTTCAAGAGAAATCACTCAGCAGTGCACGCAGTTACAAAACTCATATCAGATGTTAACTGGAATCTGAACGCAAAGAGATGTACAGCTGTCTGCTTAGTAGATATCGAAAAAGCCTTCGACACGGCTTGGATCAACGGGCTTTTATTTAAACTCATACGTTACGAAATTCCACTCCATCTTGTTAAAGTAATTTCATCTATGGTGAAACATAAGAAATTTGTTATAACCGATAGGCAAAACACTACATCCAAGGTTTTAAGTATCCAAGGTTTGCCACAGGGAACTGTTTCGGCTCCGCACTTGTTTAGTTTATATGTTTCTGACATCGCTATCGATGACTCGAGAATAATTGCAGATATTCAAACGGAACTGCAAAGAAAATTTAATAAGCTGCAATCATTCTGCTCGGAGTGGAAGCTTAAAATAAACAACACTAAGTGTGAAACCATACTGTTCGGCAGCCTAATAAGACGCGGAAATTCAGATTTGAGACGAAATTGGAAAAACCTAAAAATAATAAACTCAGAGGGCCTTCTCATCGAATCAAAGACTGTTGTAAAGTACTTGGGTGTTCATTTGGACAAATTTTTATACTGTCATGATCACATAAACATTTAATTGCAAAAGGCAAGAGCGGCATTTATGTCGCTTAAACGCCTTTTCTTCTCCAGCTATCTGAGATCCGATGTGAAGATTATTATTTGCTATCAAGCATTTATACGTCCAATTCTGACTTACACGAGTGCAGTATGTTGGAATATTAATCCGTGCGTCGTTTATGGAAAAGCTTCGCACGTTCGAGAGAAAATGTCTCAGAACTTGCATGCAAATGTACAGAAGCTCACATTCTGACTTTCGGCATTACGTTTCGAACAAGAAACTATTGGATGCTTCCGGTGTGTCCAGAATTGACAATGTCATTCTGAACCTTTTGAGGAATCATTTTGAGAGGTCGGCAAACGTTGTTGAGAACGATCTTGTTTCTGGGTTATTCTATTTTAACCCCGAATACTTCAAAAACACACTTACGAGTGGATTTATACCTCCTGGCTTGACTGGGTCGTTGCAGACGCGAAGTCCTTTTTACCATAACGTCCTGGTATATGATTTCTAATCGGTCGAGAAAGCAAGCTTGATAATTGAAAGGTTGGGGATCATGTGCGAGGACACCTTCTAGGTTAAGTTTTTAAGTATTTTTAAGAACTTAGTTAGACTTTAAGGGAACACAAAAAAAAAACAATTAAAAAAAAACTCGAAGGCCACTTGCCCGAAATCATTTTTTTTTCTTCTTGAAAAACACATGCCAAAAAAACCTTATTAGTCCTAATTTATAGGGACTGTAGATAGATTCGTTTGAACTTTAAAGATTACCCGGACTTTTATAAAAAATCAACCAGTCACATGGAATTCGCCTGATGCTGATATTTAATTATTTGTCTATAACTTGGCTTTCAGCACATACTGTAGGTCCAGCCCCATATTTCCAAAAGTGCTGATCTATCGTTCTTTTTTTTTTTTTTTGAATGTGAATTTTGGCATATACCTACCTCTTTATTTGTAACCAAAGAGAGCCTCAGAGCATCATGAAGTGAACGGTGAACCCGGGCTGAAACTGACTATCATGATGGTGATGAGACTGATGACGCTGATGGTTGGACATTCTAAATGAAGACGAAGGTGGACCATCATCAGGACGGCCAGCCGCGACCATAGTAGCAGATTCAAGCTTTGGACTCGGCGGGTTTTTCGAAGGTATATATACGAGGTAACGTATATTAATGAGCTCCAATGGTAAATCGTCAGATAAGAGCTAATTGAATTGTTAGATCATTTTACCTTATTATAATTTCGTGTACGAATGCAATGCAACTGATGCATGCACGGTGAAGCGCGATTTAAAGCCGCCAGGCATTCCGCATATAAAACCGACCAGCACAAGCTGCACCGCCACACCACACCACACCACATTACCCTATCCCAAGCTCTGGATAATGGCGAATATACATAGCTGGAGAACAATTTTTGTATAGCTAGCTAAAGTTTGGGTTGGGATAGTGAAGCCGCTGACGATATACCTAAGTAGTTATTCAAGGTATAAGCATGGTATAGGTTTTCTTGTTTTGGTTTTTGTATTCATCTTCTTGGATTCTCTGATTTACTGATTGGGATCAACATTGTGGAAGAGCAGAGGCCTCAATTCGCGATCCATGTCAACAATAATGGTTAAGCGAAAAATGAAAGCGGAAATGTAAATCTCTTGACCACGACGACGACTATGACACCGGCAAATGTCTCGAGATTTGATATTTGAAGAAAAAAAGGGGAAAAGGTAAATGAAAGGTGATCAGGGTGAAGACAGTAAGTTTTTGGCTGGTCAATGAACGACAACAATCTTTAAAATCAACAATTGTCATTTAAAAACTTAGCTTTAAACTCGTTTCAATTCTGTAAGCCCGAATTGAGTATAAATGAGCTTTGATTATTTGAAAATTGAATCATACTAAGGGAGCAATAGTCAAAATCTGTTCTGTCTAATTGACGTCCATTTGACAGAAGAATACACATGAACGGCATTCACGTCGGACTCTTTTGGGGCTACTTATTTTGAAGTCAGATAATTATATCTCATTCGCAGTTTTCTTTATTTTCATTTGCAACTCTATTTACACAAGGCCTTGATAAAGAATTTATTGTCACTTCAAAATGTCTAAGTTAAAAGCCATGACAAGTGCCCGTTAAAGTATCACAGTCACAATCTAAATCATACGTTTTTTTTTTTAACAAATTGTGAAGACCATAATAATGTGGATGCGCAACCAAACACTCAAGACTTAACTCATAGTTTAGTTTGTCCTTCACATGGGTTCAGTGGGATAATGGAGGACACTATATTGAGCGAGCGGTACTCGCATCCCAAACACGATCATGCCCAAGAATCCAATTTCCGTTTATTATGTCAGCAGATGCGTGGTTGTGGTTGTCATATAGGTAAGCCTGGTGCCATCGAACCTATCGACCAGCCGACTCTACTTGGACCATCTTTTGAGGCTTTACTTAAGAGCATCCATCGCGATGAGACCAAGACGAGACAAGACGCCTTGCTCGTTTTGGAATCTAAAGCAAAAATTATTTATGCGTGAACTTATACCACCAATAAATTCCATGGAGCACCTGATATTTAATGGAATCGCCTCCTCATAATATGCTCTTCTAAACCATTGACAGGCGGGCCATTTGGTGCCATATAGCAATATGAGACAGTTAACTATTGCAACAGCAGCAGCACTTACAATTTCACACCAACAAAGAAAATATAGATTTTCCTCAGACACTGTCTTGTGACGTCGCGTCGCATTCTAACGTTTATTTGATCATTCAAAGCCCGAGCCTGGCTTGCAGTCGTCTGAGCTGAGCAACAACTTTTTAGATTTTACGCTCGGCTTCAAGAGTCTATAAAGCTAAAGCTGCGAATGTGGCATATAGAAACTTCATGTTGTTATCTTTTGACAAATTTATTGGTCGGCCTGAATAATTTATCGTTCCGCCAAGATACTATATACACTTTCCGCATTACCGTACGCAATCTTCTTTCTCTTTCTTATAGTCTGGCAGGTAAGATTGCCTATATGAAGGAACAAGACAAGTAGTTTAAAAAAATGCTTCATCTTAAAATTTAAAATAAATAAATTATAGGTGGCTTAATAGCTTGTAGGGAACCAGGGCCTAAAGACATACAACGCTCAACCATACCTGTGTGCGAGTAATGGCAGGTATGGAGGGGACCTACAGTTTTTTTTGCCGAATTCGAACGGCTAATTTGAAAACGCACTTTTCATGACAAGAATTACTCGTGGGGGATTTTACAATTCCTCACATTTTTAAATTTAACAAAGGTTGAACTAAGATTTTTTTTTAAAATAGGTTGTGATGCGGCCTACACTTCCCACTGGGGAACAAAATTGTCATTTAAGAAACTTCCAAGAGTATGTTTAACCAGCAAATTAATTTTAAGACGTTTTTTTTATTGGGACGTTGAAATGATTTTGCTTTCGAAAATCAATTTTTACAATTTTTTTTAAATGAATTGTCAATTTGATTTTTTCTAAAAATATTGTCTTAATGGTATTCTTGTTTTTTATTTATTTTGGATGTAAACAAGCGTTTTTTTTTTCAAAAAGAAATTAAAACACATATAATCTAATGTTATAGTTAAGAATTAAGTTTTATTATAAAGATGAGGGTTTGCCCTATGTTTTTAAAAATTATTTCGGCTGTCTCAAACAAACTCCAGACGAGAGGCCCAATTTTTTACGCTGAATATTTTCTTCCAAAGCGTTATAAAAGTTCCATAAAAAAGTGGTGTTAAATCGCACAATCTCAGAGGCCATGCCACAGGTTCAGGACGCACTCACCAAAGGAATCTTTCAATAAATTGATTTTTACTTGCGACATATGGGAAATAGTATTGCATATGTAAAAAAATGTTGATCTCGAGATTTCAATGAAACATGACATTAAGATGCTAAAGAAGTCCAAAAAAATGGGGCCCCCTATGCCGTCCATCTATTTGTCTGTCTGTCCTTGCCCTTACAGCCGAAACCGTTGTGTCGGTTGGGTTCACACTTGGAAGTTCAGGTTTTAAGCTGATTTGCGTTAGAAGTTTTTTTTTTTCCATTTTTTAAAGACGAGGAATTACAGTAGTCCCCATACAAATTTTTCGGGCAAAAATCTAAAATTCGAATTTTCTCAAAAACTAACCGATAGATTTTTATTAAAATAAAATTAAATTGCCTTGGCTTCTTTTAACAAGAAAAACATATTTTTGTTATGCTCCAGAATGATGCCTCCCATAGAACCGTTATTTTGTTTTTAAATTTTTTGAAGAACTAATAAACCAATTTCAATAATTTTTTTCTGCAAGCTCTTGTAATGTCTTAATAATATTTGGTGATCACAAATGCCATTGTTTTAATTTTTTTTTTCTCAAAAAAAATATTAAAAATTTGTTTTCGAAATTCGATATCTCGAAAATGGGTCGTAAAATATAAAACGTATATTAATAAAGTCTAAAAAGCTACTTACCACAAATATTTTTAACTCAAATTAAAAAAAAATTATAAATACAAAATTAATTAAAAAAAACGCTCTAATAATTTTTAACTACAAATTTTGAAATAATAAGTTTTTTTTTTGAGAAATCAAAAGGCAATGAATTAAATACAGGAAATAAAAATCATACATATAAGTTAACGACAACGATGCCAAAACGAAAAGGTGTAAACTAACACCTCACACAAGTCGTCCTAAAATGCCAACACCTCACACAAGTCGGAAAACCAACACCGCTCCTGGGAAAAACATTGCCGACATCGCCAAATTCCACCACGTTCGCGATGCTACCTGTGGAAACCATCAGCAGGAATAATAGTATTTAAGCTCTAAATTTAAGAACAAATTTGTCAATTATAATTTAACCAGCGGAAGAGCTACCCGAATAAAAAATATTTTTTTTAAAACAAATAATTAGATAAATTATTTACTTATATAAATGATTAGAACTTCGAGGAATGTAAAAATTTTGAATTTGACAAATCAAATATGATTATGATTATAATAACGTCGAATGAGAAGCTAAAAATTGCTTATTTTGTATGCTTTCCAGGTGCTTTTACAATTTCTTAAATAAACAAATGAATTTTTTGTAATGTTTGTTGAATTTGTGTTTCTCTCATTTTGAAATTGTCCTTATAAATATTTGCTGAATGTTTCTTCTTCATTCGTACACTACAACACATTCAACAAAGTCATATTAGATACCATCGCAATCTAGAGAGTCTCTACCCTGAAATTATTTTGTAGGTAAAATCTTTTTTAATTCTTAAAATATATGAGGTGACAAATATTTTTTAAATCTGTTTATTGATTTTTTTTTTTCAAAATTATGCTAGTTTATAAATACAAAATTTAATCAAAGTCATTAGAGTTATTGGTTCGTGAGATATTTGGGTCAACTAGAGTTTTATTTTTTTTTTTAAATTGCAATAGTAAATCAAATGCACGACTGGGTCGCACGAACTTGCTCCTGTATGCAAAGAGTTTTTTTTAAAAAAGTACCTATATAAGATTTAAAAATATACCCGCAAAATAAGTTTGTCTTCAAAGATATAAATGCCATTTGATTTGTCAAAAAAACCTACATTTTTCAATTTTTTTGTTTGAAAATCGTTAGACCGGTTTTATTTAAATTAATTTTTTTATATTGGTATACAAATTTTCCATTTTTTCTTAAAAATATTTTTGTTATGCAATTGTTATGTGATTGTAAATATAGCAAATAGTGCGCTTATGGTGGAGGGAATTTCTTTTTGTCGAGAATAGAAATTTAGTCTGGACGAATCATCATCATATATATTATTTCGTAAGCATGTCTCCTTTTTTCGGCTCTCATACGGAACTAATTTTAACAAAGAGAATTTTCCGTAGACTATGCGAATTGTATTTTATTGAATATTAATTTATAATTTCTTGAAAAAACTTAACTTTTTATTATAATAAAAATATGAAATACTCGGAAAATATTATGTTAAGGGAAATGGTTTGTGTATTTGAATGAACTTATCGAATACACACCATTTTTTGTCGGCAAGCTAGTTTACAGCTATTTCCTTTGTATATACAAAGGCGTGATTCATCCCAACACACAACTCATCTTAGGACAACTCATCCCGGAAATGAAAAATACTTGTAAGCATACTAAACGAAAACAATTCTTTGTGTATTCTACTAGTTCGGTCAAAGCTTTTTCCTTTGGATAGCTTTATTTAAATTTCATATTAGAAGAACCAGGATGGAAAATAAATTATGTGGAGATAAGAAAGAGGAAGAACATGTGTGTTTAAATTGTAAAGCGATCACCTATTGGTTGTGTAGTTAGGTAGGTGTCTAAAACGGATAAAGAATAGTTTATTGGCGTGCTCAGCTTTATGCAGATAGATAGATAAAGACATGTTTATGATGATAATAAAGGAATGTTATTGGTAAGTAGAAGGTACTTACTACAATCCAATCACATTCCTTCTTTCCTACAAGTTTTCAGCGCAGACATGAAGTTATAACGTTCAGTTTATTTTTTTCGTTAAAGTTTAAAAAAAAAAAACAAGCATACGAAGAGGTACAAGCAATTACTATTCATGTGTTGTTTACAGTCAGGCTCTTGTGCGTTTAGGATTTTAGTTATGAAGTGACACGTAAGCAGTAATTGTAGGGGTTGTTCTTAATACCTATATATGTAGGTATGTATAATGTGTATACGTTGAACAAGTGATTGCAATAGAAAATACATATACTCTTTTTGGCCCGTTTCTTTAACTTGTACTAAGTATTTATTCTTTTATATAGGCGAAGGCAAGTAAAATATATGTGAAACAACCTTATTCTTAAAGAATAATATTTTAAAATCATATACATACGAATAATATTTTAAAATCATACGAGGTGTGTTCAAAAAGCACCCGGAATTTTTAAATTCCGCGGGTCTGGAGAATCCGAATTGTGTTGGTATACATGCCCCTAAAGTATGATGCAATTTTCAGCTATATTCACTGTTTACTTTGTCTGTGGTAGTTGCTAACGTTCGACGTGTTTTTATGAGCTCGGCGATTTTTTCTGAAAGTGCTGAATTTTGACCAAAAAAACAATCGCATGAACATCGCTCAAGAGCTGTTAAATGACGTCAACGACGATCCAAGTTTGCTTGAAAGGGTCATAACTGGTTATGAAACATGGGTGTACGGTTATGATGTCGAAACCAAAGCACTATCATCCACCTGGAAGCATCTAACGTCAAGAACGAAAAAAGCACGTCAAGTTCGATCAAATGTGAAGGTTTTGCTTACTGTTTTCTTCGATTATTATAATGGTATATTGCATCAAGAGTTCTTACCACAAGGTCGTACGGTTAATAAGGAGTATTACCTTGAAGTTATGCGACGTTTGCGTGAAGCAATCCGAAAAAAAACACTCAGATTTATGGAAAAACAATTCATGGCTTTTGCACCACGATAACGCACCTGCTCACTCGTCGTTGCTTGTTCGTAATTTTTTGGCCAAAAACAATACCGTAGTCATGCCCCAACCTCCATATTCACCAGATATGGCTCCGTGTGACTTTTTCCTGTTTCCAAAGTTGAAGAGACCCATGAAAAGACGGCGTTTTTCCTAGATTGAAGAAATAGAGGCAAAATCGCTGAGAAAGCTCAAGGACATATCAAAAAGTGAATATCAAGAGTCCTTCCAAGATTGGAAAAAATGCTGACATAAGTGTATTATATCTGGGAGGGACTACTTTGAAGGGGACCACATTGATGTAAACGAATAAATAAATATTTTTTTGAAAAAACGAACATTCCGGGTACTTTTTGAACACACCTCGTATACAAAGGCACCAAGATATTACTTCTTGATAGACACAAAATAGATTGTTGATTAAATATATCATATTCGTTATCCGATGCAGTGGCGCTACATGGCCATCGTTGGTATTTATGGGAGGGGGTTACATTGAATACAAGTAAAATAATTTAAAAAAAAACTAGTTTAAGATTCAAAATTTTACCTGAAAAAAAGTTTTTTTTTCAAAAATTTAAATGCCATTTTATAAATAAAAAAACCCTTGATTTTTCAATTTTTTTTCAAACATCGTTAGAGCGGTTTTTTTTTAAATTAATTTTTTATGTATACAATTTTTCAATTTTATTCTACAAATATTTTTGGTATGCAGTTGTTTAGTGATTGTAAATATACGCTCTACATTTCAATTTCGTTAAACACTGTTGACCCGTTTTTAAGAAGTAGAATTTTGAAAAAAAAAACAAAATTCAAATTTTTTTTTAAAATCCAAACAAAAAAAAAATTGCACTTTTGATTATCAAATATTGTTAAGGCAATATAAGAGCTCGTTCAAAAAAAATTATTGAAATCGGTTCATAAGTTGCTGAGAAAATTAAAAACCAAAATAACGGTTCTATGAGTTGTACCTTGCCGAAACAATACAAAAATATGTTTTTCTTATTAAAAGAAGTCAAGTTAAAAAATTAAATTTTAGAGAAAATTTGAATTTTCGTTTTTTGACCAAAAAAATTGTATGGGGGCCACTGTTAGTTTTGATCCTTAAAAAAAGAGAAAAAAAAACGCCTAACGCGAATCTGCTCAAAACCTTAACTTCCGAGTTTGAACTCAATCGAGCGAGGACAGACAGATAGCACAGACCGGACGGCATCACGGGACCCACTTTTTTCGACTTCTCTACCATCGTAATATCATGTTTGATTAAAATCTCGAGTTCGAAATCTTTTACGAACGCAAAACTTGCGATATAGGTCCTACATGTCGCAAGTAAAAAAAAACCACCCACTCAATTGTCTTGAAGGTCCTTTCTGCATCTTTCTGTGTTATTATCTGTAAAAAATGGCTCTCGAGATATGGACGACGAAATACGGTATCGCGAACGTACGTACACACAAACATTTCTCTTTACATTTCTGATTTAGACTTTAGGGAAAGTATGTATGTCAACAATGTCAACATTTTCAATTCGAAAAATTGGACCGATTACAATAGCTTCCTATGGGAATTGTTTTTTTTTTTGAAAACAAAAAATATTTTAGTTTTCAACTCAAAGCACTTTGCCCGTCCAGAAGGTAAGAAAATTTAAAATGGCAGCTTTAGATACCAAACAAATTTGTAATCTTTTGTTTCAAAACTGCTATAATTTACAAAGTTTTTATTCGTCCAAAACTAGAGCATTATTCTCATCTCATATTTGAGCTGGTGACCCAAAAGGGGTCGTTCTCTTACTGAGGCATTTTCTTCTCTTATTTGTTTTATTGATATTTGTATAAAACATTCTCTAGTGAAATATCCAGTTTTATATCTCCCCTCAAACAATTCAACCATAATACCTGTACTTCTAGGAATGGTATTCTTTCTTAAGCCGCACTACAAGAATGTGGAATGCTCAATAATTCCTACTCATAACAATGTGCAGACATTCAAAACCAGTGTGCATCGGTTTCTTCTTTCTATTCATATCCTCGTTTCCTCAATGCTCGCATGTGTCTAATCATTATAAGGGTATTCATAACCCCTTTTTTGAGTGCACAATATAAAAAAAGCTATAACCAAAATGTCAAAAAAATTACAATTTTTGGTTTCACTGATGAAAACCAATGATAGCTATAAATAGGAACTGTAAACACAATATCAGGAGTTTAAAATTAAAATTGTATGTTGAAATTAAAAAAAAAAGTAATCCAAGTATTAATTTAATTTGTTTGTCAATAACGACTTATAAATAATTAATTCATTCATTAATTTTGTTTTATTATAGGTACTAACAATTTTATGAATTGAAATAAAAATGCTGGTTTTATCACGCTGATTTAACTTATTTACAACTCTGTTTCCAAGACTATATATTAGGTGTATCTATGCGTATAGTTTAGTATGTTTGCGTGGAGTTGGGCGAGATGGTTTTGGCCAGACGTTTGGCATTGGCTTGTATTACGGTGACACAAACATGAAATTTATCGCCGTATAATTAGTTAGACGTCTATTTAACTTAAAATAATTAATCAAAACACAGCGGAGCGCCAAATAAGCCCCTTCTCCCATCCAACGAACTTCTGGATTCCATTTTCGAACTCTTAAAAATAATAAGTTCGGGAGAAGCGAAATTCAATTTGAGAAAGTGTTGCACGTTATTGTGAACACAAGCACCATGCAAGTGCGTAGGAATAGTGCTTCCATAAAATTTACACGGAAAATTTCGAGCTCAAGACAGCAATAGGTATACAGTATTCAGCAGCACCACCGTGCACTTACGGTTATTTTTAATGAGGCTCTCTAAAAGGTGTTTTATCGGTACAAGGTGAAGATTGGATTGGAAACATTTTTGAACAAGCAAGCCTCTCGACCCGCCCCTCTTCTCGACCGACTACGTTCAGTATCTCAGTTTGTCTGATAATCTATAGCCTCTTAGGCGTCTTGTAATTACAACTGACACGCGCAAATTGCGAAAGCTATTTCTCGGATCTTGACTGCTAACTGCGATCGCAGTTTTACGATTCGGCTTTTTTTTTTGTGTCTGCCATACATCTCCGATATGGATAGGCAGGTGTGCTTGTTATGCGTTTATGTGCGTTTTATAGACGCATATCGATTTCGGTGGTGCAGTTAGCAGTGGAGTGCAGCGCATGCCAATATTTAATTTTAATATTCCACTTCTGCTTTTCAAACAGTAGGAGGTCTAATCGCCGATGGCAGGCGAGATAAATCTCGCACAGACTAAACGTGTCACTAAGGTTGTCCTATAAAAATGTCAGTTTGGTTGAACTTGCTGTTTGGAATTTTGTTGTTCCTAATTGGCTATGGATACGCGACTATAGGCATGGTTGCAGCTTTTACCTACTACCTTAAACATAAATATAAATTCTACAGGTTGACCACATAAAATAATTGAAAAGCGATTTATTGGAAACTTACTTGCAAGTGGATTTTAAAGGCTCAACGTGGCTTATAGGTGGACAAATGAAAATGCAATTAGTTGGTAGCAGAAGGCGGGTTAAAATGTCATGTTATGACAAAAATTTACATAGCCTTATAGTTTTATGTTATATTGGATTCAGTATCGTTGCCTTTTCTATATTTGCTGCACTGATACGAGAAATAGATATGTAGCTGGTTATCATGAAGTAAGATATATGGATTTGTTTAGCAAGGTCTTGACACGCTGACTTGTATATGAACCATTATTGGGAAAAAGAGCTTTTTTCTAGTAGATAACCATGCGCCAACGAACGGTGGGTTGTTATAAAATTATCGGAATGACCTTTTAAACACTTGTTTATTATTTCTCCATTAACATTAAAATTGTGAGTGAGATATAATTAACATTTTTTAAATATTTAGAAGTTAAAGGAGTTAAATTTGCAGCGCTTCGGTAAATGGGAATGTCCGAGAATCCATACTTCTCTGAAAAAGTAGGACAGACAAATATAATACCAGATTAAGAAAAAATGGAATCATATAAAATCCGTTTTGTCCATTTTGATATTTCTCTAAGGTTTAAGGTCCCTTGAATGTCTGTTTAAAAAAGTTTAAAAAAACTTTACTAAAAGTTGGTATAAATTGATTTTCGACTTGAATACCTTGGCAACACTCAAAGAGAATTTTTCAACCTAATTTTATCTTATAAAAATATTTTTGTTAACATTTAATACATTTAAAAAAAATCTAATTTTAATTTTTTTCTTTATAAAAAATGACAATCTACAAAAAATGCTCAATTTCTTGATAGAATTGCTCAGACAATAAATTTGTTACAAAAACAAAACTTACCCTCAAACCTTACCATTTTGGTTTGAAACCCGTTTTATGAAATTATAAAATAATATACATTTTTCAAAATTACCACTGATAGATTTGTAGCTTACAAAAGCCTTATATCCGTGTTTTTTTTGTTTCGATTTTAAAAAAGTATAGTATCTCAAAAACATGAAGTGATACATTAATTTTCAAGTCGGATTGGAATTGGAAAAGTGCAATTTTATTGAAAGGAAAAAAACCTTGCCCATTGTCATGTTAACCGTAAAATATGCAAATGATTCATTTCATTTTCCGTTTCATTTCATTTTATTTTTTCATTGAGACATATTCAATCAGTTTTCAGTTACAATAATATTCAGTTTTGCTCGACTTAAGATATGTCTGAGCTAGTTCAAAAATTGAATAAATTTTGTATAATTCAAATTCATAGTATAACGGTTTCTTAATCTGGAAATATATTGCTCTAATTTTAGTTGCTTGCTCCCGAAAACTATAGCTGCTTTGCTCTTTACTGGCTGATAATAACTTACAGACTAGGACTAAAACTAAGCTTACAACTAAATAAAACCAAACCGTAATAGATTAAGGTACAGGCAAAAAACCCAGAATAATCTTCTGATTACCTCAAATTCAGCATTTGACTGAGCCTTGACCCACTTCCGGTTAAGAATAAGACTAGTCTCATTGCTATCTATTACATTATTATAGAATACTCTGAAAATTAAAATGAAAGGTTTTATGTTAATAACATTTGTGCATTTTTTAAATCAACCTCTATAATTCAAAGGAGATGCCTTTTAATAGAACAAAATTCGGCCCGAATTTGTATCTGGTCTTAAAAGAGCGATTGACCCCTCGTTGAGACAATTGAACGGTGAAAGGTAAAAGTTGTCATTAACACTGTCAGTGGTGTTCGATTCTATTAAGGATCCTATTAGTGGGTTTGAATGAGAGATTGTGCGCTCTATCTTTTTCAAAAATAGGTCTGTTTGGTAATGGGTGTTGCTTGTGTTGAATCGTAGATTGTTTTGTTGGAATACCATTTTTTATTTGGGTTTCTAAAAAGTCCGCAGCATCGTCGCAGGATCTGTCGTTCAAATTTCTCGAATTCTTTAGCAACTGTTGGTGATATGGTAAACCAAGTGCAGAATCCGTACGTAAGAATGGGTCTTATTAATGTCTTATACATTAGAATTTTGGTGTTCTTTTGCAGGAATTTCGAGTTAAATAGTATTTTCAATGAACCAGCTGCCATTTTTGCCTTTTTTATAATCATCCTACCATGTTTATTAAAGAGGAATCGGTTTTGAAAATTGACGCCAAGATACTTTGTTTCTGAACATAATAGTATTTCAAAATTATTTATTGTAAGGTTAAGGGATTTACTCTCTTTAACTGCAAGGTAATGTCCTTTTCCGCTCGCATTTCTAAAGCACGTCAATCAACATTTTCTAGGGTTAATTTTTAGTCTCCATTTCTTAAAATAATTTTCCATAGTCTTTGCTTTATTTTGTTAAGGGCTAAGGTTGGTCGAACATCACTTGCGAATACAATTGAGTCATCAGCATAGTGAATAGAACCCGGTTCATCCGATGTGGGATATGAAAGAGTGAAATCATGCAAAAAGATGTAAGTGAAAAAGTTTAATATCAACTTAATGAGCCAATTCGGAGAATTCAGTTGGATGAGTTTAAAAATTAGACCAAAGTGCCAAAGCGAATCGAACGCTTTTTCAAGGTCAATATCCAAGAACACTGTAAACGTTTTATTCCTAAGATTGTGAACTACTTTATCTTGGAAAAGAAGCAATGCATGTTCAGTGGAGTTACCTTTTTTAAAACCAAATTGGTTTCTTGGAATCATGTTTTCATCTTCACAGAACGTGTTTAAGGGATTAGCCAGCACCCGTTCAAAAAGCTTACCAATGTTTGAGAGAAGTGAGATCGGCCGAAAGCTGTCAACCTCTCGACTTGCCTTTTTCTTTGATATTGGTAAAATCTTTTCCTGTTTCCATGATGTCGGAAAGTAACTATTATTAATGCAATGGTTAAAAACAATTGATAACACAGTGTCCAAAGAGAACGGGCATTTTTTAAAATAAAATTTGAAATGTTATCATTGCCTGATCTATAGACATTGACAATGTTTGGAGAAGTGAACGGTAATGTTTCTGGAGAACAGGCGATGTTATTTGATGAAAATGTTGTCAAAGTTTCAGAATTGGCTTCTCTAAACAAATTTACGGTGGAAATCACTTCATTTTCAAAATTAGGGTCATTTGTTGCTATTTCGGAATAATTAGTGGAGTAAAAGTCCTTAAATGCACTTAACTTGGACTGTGTGTCGACAAGTTCTTCCCCGTTGTATAAAAGATTCTGATGGGGGAATATCTATCCCGAAAAATTTGCGACCCGTGACGTGACCCTATCAGTTTTTTTAAAAGCATAAGGTGAAGGCGTATTTTACTCACTCTAGATTTAAAGGAATTATTAAGATCGAGGTTTATATTTTCCTTAATAATTTTACTTATGCACTGAATTTTTGACTGGAGTTCACAATATTCAGTATTCACTCTATATTGAGATAACGATGGTAAAGTCTTTTGAGTTGTCTAAGCCATAATTTACGTAGATCAATAAGTTTTCTTGTAAGTTCTGAAATACATTTAAATTTATGGTTATTCGTGTTTATTAGTTGAGAGTGACCTTCAACACTTGACATAATTGTTTCATTTAGAGTGTTGATAATAGAGTCAATCTCTGAATTTGATACGTTTTGCTCGTTTGGCAGAATGAGAGAAGACACTGAGTCGTGAAGACTAATTTGGAATGCCCTCCAGTTAGTGTTTTTGAAGCTGTATGTGGGTAACGGCAACATAATGGGAGTAGAATCATCAAGAACAACTTGGAAAGAAACTCCGAAATGGTCAGAGATCGTTGCAAAGGTTTTACAGAATCCGGATATCAACGTACTATTAGGTGAACGAGCAGGATTCACAGTTGAGGATATAATAAAAAAAAATCTAAATAAGAGTTAGATCTAGGATAAGTTGGTTTGTCTGATTTGTCTGCCTTTTGACAAGGTTTTGCTTAGGACTTGAGTACGAACTACATAGGGACTTTCCCAGTTAGTACTATACGAAATATTAAAATCATATGAACCGGTTCTTTAGAGTACGGTACGACCAAATTTACTCGGAACTTAAGAAAATAGAAGCCAGTGTACCACAAGGAAGTTTCCTGAAACCAACATTGTATTTTTAATATACAAGGAATATTCCAGTGAAAACACTGCCATTGCCACCTTTGCTTATGATACTGTAACACTGGTGCCAAATAGATCCGTTGCAAGGGCTTCACAAAAGTTGCAAAATGCTGCCGATAAAATCATTGCTTGGATACAAAAATAAAATGAAACAAAATCGACGGATGAAAATTTTACAAACAAAAACATAAATAATGTAATTTCTATAAACAATAAAGAAGTATCTTACTCCAATGCTGCCAAATACTATGTAATGACTTTGAATGCAGAGCTTAAATGGATAGAGCATCAAAATGAAAAGAGAAGAGCTAAAATTGAAGTATAGATGGCTATACTGGTTAATAGTATAGAACTCTGACCTATATCTATCCAGAACCAACTATTTCTATACAAGCACTTTCTGAAACCCGTTTGAATGAGGCTGTAGAAATAAAACAAATGCACAACTATCTAAAAATTTAAAATCAAAGTCTAAATAATCATAAAGATTTTTGAAACTAAAACTGTCACTGGCAATAAAAGCAATAATTAACATACTACAGTTTGCGTCTTAAAATTGTTTGATACTTTTCTTCTAAGATTCTTTTATTGTTTAGTTTTTGTTAAGCCCTACCCATCAGTATCCTTTATCGGAAATCAATCAATTACAAGGTCAATCGTTTTTTCATGTTTTTATTTTTTCATTCCGCGTCTACAAAAGTCAGGCTTCATTGATCCAACCTAACCTCTCTGTGTTCGCTGAGAGCCACCTTTTTGTGTTCATGATGCACGTTTAAGCCATCAATATTGAGTTTCGTGTCCTCGAAGATCATTTTATTCAGCTCAAATCATTAATAAGAATATCGCTTTTGGGCCACGCCAAAACAACCTCGAATAGGTCCATATCCATACAATATACTGGATGGAAGACATCAAGCTAATTAAGAGACAACAGTGAAATCCTATGGTCTTTCGATTGACAGCCGACGATCCATCTTCACTAGCTTCACCACACCACACCGACGAAGTCCGACACCACGTTAACAAACCTATACCTTTAAAGCCAGCTTACTCGCGTCGCGTCGCGTCTAATCTATTTTTATATTTCTCGCCGCTGCGCTGCTCTATGCTGCCCATTGAATCGCTATAAATCATTTTTCATAAATCATAAAACGCGTTCTGTACTCAGACTCACGTGACCAGAACCATAAGTGTTGTTCATGTCCGTCCATGGTTTTGCCATAAAGCAAAGTCATGCAGAACAGCTCCATTCACAGAGGTTTCCAGAAGGGAAGATAACATCCAAGATAGTGGAGACTTTGGGACAACTCAAGAACTTTATTCTAATCAAACTGCAAAATAAATAAAAACAAGAATTACATTTCGAACGCGCGCCGCGCCGCGCGCCGCCGCCGTGCGTCGACCGCCAGCCGCCGCGTAGCGTAGCGACTATATTATTGTATTGACAGCTCAGCCAGACATGATCGGCTGGTGTGGAGAACGCGCGGTAAGACAACGGCATACGTGAAACGCGAATGACAAAACACACGAGCGACGTGAAGCTACGCGACGCGACGAAAACGACGGAGGGACGCAACAAGGCCGTACTCTGTGGGCGTAGCATTTTCCAAGCTGCCCATCCGAAAGTGAACTCCAAGTCGTTAATTATAATTTTCAATGTTTATGCAGAATAAATAAGCCATCAATAATATGGATTGGCGTGTCGGGACAACGTGTTTTCTGTCATTTAATATATGAAAACCATATAACGCGGGCATCAGCCATTGGCAGGCAGGTCCGTAGCTAGAATTTTGTTTCGGGCATACAATAATTGGATTCTCGACTTAAGCTAGAAATGTTCTTAAAAGATTATGGACATCAATATGCCATATTTTTGAAATTTTTAACAATAACCTTTCCCGCTGCGGTCCTACACAGCGGACTCAGTTCGAAGACGAAGGCGGCCAGCGTGCGTGCACGTACTTTGTTCTTTTGTGACTGTTTTCTTTTACTTTACCACTGTCTACGCTGCTGCTGCTATGGTTCACCATTGCTTTAGAGCTAATTAATGTTATAGAGCGGGAACACCCCTCCTGATTCTTTTAATCTGTCAAACTCTAGCTTAACTCTGCGGGCCTTTCAGATCGAACAAAAAAAGAACGTCATTCGCGCCACGCAGTGCAGCTAACATGTCACTTTGTGTGTGCGCATTTAAATTGCTCGAGCTAGAGTGGAACTTGTTATCGCTTTGAACACTGACACCGAGCGAGATAGCTATAGCTGTTAAGGTGGAGTGGTGCCAAGTTCCAAGTGCCAAGTGCAGCAAGTGAAGTGCTAACAGAATTGGATCGGGAACGCAGTATATTCTGATTTAAAATTTGCCATTAATATTTATGTGATTTATTGACGCACGATAGGCAAATTAGATTCAAGGAAGAGGCGGCTCGCGTTGGTAAAAGAGCCTAACCAACAACAACTCCTCATAAGAATGAGAAATGCAAATCTCTAGGTGGCGAATAGAATAGGTGCTATTGCGACTTGCAAGCCTATTCTACCCAAAGAACAACAAAGTCTATAAGCTCTGTTTGTGGAATCTAGTTAGCACCTTTGTATAAGTTCAGCTATAACGCGGCCAAGTGTCTGGCCAGCAGCGCAGCGCAGAGACCACAGAGACTTCAGACTTGATTAGGAATAAGGCGAAATGACAGGTGCACTTGTTTGTTGTGGAAATCTTGTTGCATTAGGTAAAAACTAAAAACATTACCAAGCAAGATGATGTTGAACAACATCTAGATTAAGTATTATACAACCTATTTTGTGGCACTTAAGATAAGAACGTCAACATCACATCAGTGACAAGAGAAGTGGGCAACACAAATTTGCATTTGCCACGTGTTTTTTGTTGTTGTTTTGTTTGTGTCTTGAAGAGTAAGAAAGACGTTTAGAATTATTATCTTTTCATTGTGAGTTTAAAGTAAATAAAGAATTTTAATATTTACGGTCCACGGGGGCATTAAAAATGGTGACTTTAAAGAAATAGAACAACAACTTGCGGGGTGATACAGTATTCTTTGACCTTGGTTCTTTATGAACTTTAGGTTTCTGTGGAAAAATTCGTCTAAACTTTCATTGATATCGTAGAAACTAATTTGGAAAAAATGTTTTCAAGATGTTTTTGTGATGCCATAGAGCCTCGTCGTCTTTAACCTCCACAATGTTTTTCTTGGGTGGAGCGCTGTTCTCCATTCGCTCGATGTGGCTCGAACCAGTATAGTCGGCCTGTTTTGGTTCTTTGTACTACAACCATATCCAACCATATCTTAATAAAGGTAGTACAATTCAAGATTGAGTATTCACCTCCGTTACCAAATATCAATTACTATTTTTACTTATCGTCCAGTACTCAGAGTAAAAGTCATACAATTAGAGTTTTGAATAACTTGTAAAGGGTTTTTCAGTAAGGCGGGCTTCTTACGGTGGCACGGATCCGAGTGGTCCAATTTTCAATGACTCTTCAGCATAGATCCGGCTGAATTTGAGCGATGGCCTGTGTTATGTTCACCTTTAGGTCATCGGTCGATTGTCGTTTATTTGCATAGACCTGTGACTTCAAGAAACCCCTAGCGGGGTCAAATCGCATGACCTTGGTGATCAATTCACATCACCACTGCGAGAGATAACCTTACCTTCAAATCAGTCATCCAAAATGTCAATCGTGGCGTGTGCTGTGTGGTGGGTGTAGGCCCAAGTCTCCGACGAAAAATTCGCCAATTTGAAGTCTGCAAAATGCTCATTTCTTGTGCACGGCGCGGCGCTGCGAGGAAAAGACACCAAACGTTCTAGAGTCAACTACGAAGGGCCACCATCACGTCTACTGTAAAATGGGCGCAATGTGCCCAACGTTTGCGTTAACGAACACTCATTTTGTACACTCATAAATAACTGAATAATAAACAAAACATTTGACAGATGCCACAAAAACAAAATGGCGGACTCGGGGCGCCAAAATCTACCCACGCCAGTTTGAAAAACCCTTTATAGAATTCGAAATGAATTGTTTTAAACCATTTTTAATTTGAGAAAGCACTTTTCAATACAAGAAATACTCTTGGCGGATTTGTCAATTCCTCGAAAGAGGCAGTGCTCGTGAAAAAAACTCTAGAGGGCACAATCAGGGATTGAACCCAAGACCTCCGCCATGACAGTCCTACGCACTTTTTTTTTTTTATTTTTATTAATTCAATTTTAAATCTATCTTAAAGCTAGACAAAAATTCATAAAACTAGCCTAATTAACCATGACTTACAACTAACTTACTAGTCCCATACGGAAACTCTAAGTTAAACAATAATACTTAATGCTAATGCCTTTCGGCCCTAAGATCTATTTAACTTCAATTCCATTTTATTTATTTTTGTATTCATTAGAAAATTTAAAAAAACTAATATCAATATCCCTTTTTATTTTTACTTAAAACTACTTAAAATGGGGTCCTTAATATAAAACTTAAAGCTAACTTAAACTACCTATTCTACCTATAAACTACTTAAAACTAGAACAACCACAGCAGCAAATCTAACTATCTAACGTTTTTTGTTTTTCATATTTTGTTGTCTTTTTTTTTTTTATTCCATGTTTTTTTTTTTAAATTTTTTTTGTATTTTTTTTTTCGTTTTTTTTTTTTTTAATATTTTTTTTTCTGCCACCATGCCTATTCTACTTAAAACTAAACCCTAAAACTATAAAACAAGTATGTAAGCCGGCCAAGGCTTTAAACCCCATCCCGACTACCCACTATCAAGTGCCAATTGAAGCCACCAAAACTGGTTCTCCTGCTTCACCCTATCAGTTCGGTCCCGTTCGGACACAGCCCTACTGAACCGAAGGAGCTCTGCTCCGCCTTGTGCCATGACGTCCCGATTGTACAGGAGTCGTCTATCCACGGTTCGTCGTCTGACGTGGTAGATTAGCGGAACTGCCAATCTATCCTGTATCAGAGGAATCTATCTAAAAGAGGAATGCCTCTGGTGGAATGAAGCCGCTCAAGCGTGCACTCTCAAAATACTCGTCGTTCGGATAGAACGCCCCGAAAATTAAATTGTTGGTCGAAGACATAGCTCTTGCAATGTGACCTCGAACGAGTTTTATCACAAAATTGTCAATCGTCCTACGCACAAACCATCACGCCGCAGGTACTACATTATAGCTGGATCAGTTTTTTCGGAGTCCTCAGTTCCGACATTGTCAATAGAAGCTCTTGGCGACTATTGGGTTTCGACTTGGAATTCGTTGACCTTTTCAGGGATATGCCTTAATGTGAATATTTGGTCTTTCGTTGATCTGCATCTGGTCTGAAGAATATTATGATATTTTTAATTATCTGCTATATGGATTTAAGCTTCATCAGGGAAACGGCTCTTTTTCATTTGCATATATGTATATCTTCAATAAATCATAGGAGACTAAAGCTCTCCAACAAGTCTTTGTAAATTGTGCTTCTACCCTATATGTGACTTTTGAAAATAACTGATTTAAAGACGAACGTCATTCCAACAAATTGTTGCAGGAAAATCTTGTCTTGGCAATTTAACTTTAACAACATAAAACCAACGTAAACCAAATTGTCCAATTTACCAACCACAATGCTATCCATTTGCGTAAATTTGAATTTCCCATCATTGCCTTTTCAAAATACACTGAGAGAAAATGTAGGAACTTCAGATTAGATATACTAACTTATGTTATTATCAAAAAACTTCACCTTTATATATGGTTCCTGAAATACAACATTTGACTTCCCGATATTTTATAATTTTTTTCCTAGGAGTTAAGTTTTGTGATACATCATTTAAGGGGAATGGCAACTTCCAACTTTATAAAAGTCATCATTCATATCTTTTGAAATAAAATTTGGTAGAATTATAAAATCCAAAATCGAGATAACTACGAGTAGTATAAATATCGGACTTGAGGAATAAAATGCTCCTCCCTAGTGTAAAAAATGTGCTCCGAGCATCAAAATTGCTCCTAAAGGAGGACAGCTATGACACTGGCTCGTTGGTGTAGTATCATGGGCAGTATGCATTGAGTGTCATGTGTGTGCTTGTGTGTGGAAAAAAAGGTGGATGAAATTTGTGGGGATTGAAAATGTGATAGGAAATTTCGAATTGATAATGAATGAAAATGTAAGGAAAATGTAAGGAAAAAAAAAAAAAAAAAAAAAAAAAAAAAAAAAAAAAAAAAAAGTGTTGGTAGAAAACTATTGTTGGGACTGTAAGAATATACTTTTTGGGCATGGGAATAGGGATGGGAAAATTTCATGCATGTTAATTACAACAACTATACAGTAGTATAAATATCGGACTTGAGGAATAGAGCATTTGGGTAAAATGTATTTTGTTGTTGTAAATTGTGAATTTTGGTGTGAATTTAGTTTTCGTGACTGTGAATTGCGGTTAGTGATGTACCTACAAAATTTTGTTATGTTTTTAGCTTGAATATCGACGTGGAGGATGCGGTGTATGTACACTGTACAGTAGGATGCTAGAAAAAAGGGATTCTTGTATGGTTTGTAGGTAGATTTCATTAGAGTATGGGTATATGAGTTTTGTATGGTAATGAGATCATATTACATCAGTGGGAGTTCATTGACTTTAAGATGCATTGGTTGTTTGAAGGTTGATAGTAATTTATGAAAAACAATTTAAGAAATAATAGAAAGGAAACAAATATTTTATGTCGTTTATAATAATTGTGATTTATTAATCCATGAATTGTTAGTCGGTGGGAAGCCGAGCCATTTAACATATACATTGTCTCCATTACTTTTAAGTACTTTTTCCACGAGATAAATATGAGGGTATTTAGTCTTTTGTAATTCTTTTTCGTAAAAACATCCACTAATAGGTTGACCATTAAAATCTTCAAGGAGATATGTTGGCGGGTTGGTTAGGTTTACTTTTCTTATCATAAAAATTTCTGTTGTCCAATTTGGTGTGATTAAAACTAAATTCCTTCCACATTTTTTTCAGAAATTTCTGTATAAATAGCTGTTTCAGTTTAGGATGTATCTCATACCGTCGACGATGAATCTCAGAGAAGAACTTTTACAAGTTGAAGAGGAAGTTTTGTTCAAGCCTTGTAAAAAGGTTATTGAATTAAAACAAAATGAAAAATATCGTATTGGTAAACTGAAACGTTGTGTTACGAAATTTGGAGAACGAATTGTTGCTGATTTGGGCGAATTTCAGGTAATTTTCCATTTTTATTTCTTAAAACGTTTAAAAACGTAAATACTAAAGACTTTTTTCTTTCAGACTTTCTTCCCAATGCGATACAACAAATTGTCAGACGCTGCAATAACCGAAATCAATCGAGGTTCATTCAACTTTACCTATTTATGTCCGTTAGGACGAACTGCTAGTATTAAAATTGAAGAAGAACTGTAAATTATTAAATAAACCTTACATGTTCTGAGCATACATATTTTGTTTTTAATTGCCTCTTTTCATTTCATTTGCGTAAAAGTGTTTACTTTATGAGGGGAAGAGTTTGACAGGTTTCAACATGTTTACCTCTGGTTAATCAGCGAAAATAAATTAAACTGAATTCATACAAAATCAATAGTATTTAAATATACTTTTAAGGTTTTTATATTGGGCATGTAACAAGTTATTAAGGCGAGAAAAGCATATTACAGTTTCAAAATCTGTTTGCTAGCTAGAAAACCATAAAATACAAACTTAATAGCATTTTTTCTTAAAAAATCATAGATACTAAATTTATTGGGTCAAAGGATGGTCAGTAAATTTAAAAAGAATAAATTATAAACTATCTTCACGTATACCATCATCATGTAAACTTACTTTTTAAGTTATGAGGCCACTAGAAAATCAGAAATATAAATATTTTACCAAAAGTAATATGTGTCAATTTTTAAAGCATGATGAACATCAGAAAATCCTAGATGAATAAATTATGATGTATACTTATCTACAGTACATAGTCAGAGATTCATTAGAAAATAATAAAATACTAAATTTATGAGGTGTAGATTACTTACTAAAGGGAGTCTGATTATCTACTAACTCGGTTTTGATATTCAAGATGTTTGAGCTATATACAAACCTAGCTGATATATTCAAAATATTCTTATTCTTAAAGAATACCTCACCCCGGTACGACCCAAAAATCAATTCAATCATGAAGTCGTTTTTATGTGAAGTTTGCGGAAAATCGTTTTCCAAAAATTTTAATTTGAAAAGACATATGAAAATTCATACGTCTTTAAGGGAATCGGTTAACGGTGAAAATAAAAACTTTTGCTATGTGTGTGAAAAAAGTGTTAAAAAGGGGCAGTGGATTGATCATGCTAAAACCAATACTCATTCGGAATTGGTTAAGCAATTATTTGAGAAAATGGATGGCTCGAAAGAAGCTGCCCCTGCAAAAAGATTATGTGTGGTGTGTGATAAAAATGTGATCCCATGTCAATGGAATAACCATTTGAAGAGCAAGGCACATTTAAAAATGCAACAAGAACTTTTATTTGAAGACAGTTCTTTGGATCATGAAATCTTCCAAAACGGTGATTGCTCGACTCAAGCTGGACCAGCGAAAACGCGTTGCGAAATCTGCGAAAAAGATGTTATATTTTGTCAGTGGGATAATCACTTAAAAAGTATTGAACACATCAGTTTGATAGAGGTCATGTTTTCGAACGCAGAAGAAACTCAGAAGTCTGCAATAAAATATTGTGATGTGTGTGAGCTGAACATCAATGCAAGAGATTGGACAAACCATGTACGGCGAAATGTCCATAAGCGACTTGTTGCAGAACTCCTTTCTGATGACTTCCTGGTGCTGAAAAGTTGTTTCAATGGGAGAGTAGAAACTCTCATTTATAAAAACAAGAGTGAAGAAAACCTAAGTCCCCCTGAGTTTCTCAATGAAGCAGAGTCAGCAATTCTAGGAAAATTGAAAGATCACCTGGAAAAGTTGCAAAGTGTTAAGTTCAACTTAGAATTGTTTGCTGAGTATATTAAATTTACGTCGGAGGATGAAATGGAGCTAAGTCTTAAAAGTTTCAACACAAAAATGGAAATTGCACTTGAAGGCAGTGATATAATTTCTTCATATAGGAATATGATAGATGAAATTGACACGAAAATGCAAGAATTTCAAGAAAAAGACAGTGGATGGGCCTTGCTGCGGATATGTCACGTGGAAATAAACATAAATCAATACACACCAATCAAAGGTTCAAGACATATACCGTTGCCTAGTTTTCTTTCTAGAAAAAGAGCCTGTATAAACGTTCACAACACTGATGAGTATTGTTTCAAATGGGCCATCATCTCAGCACTTTTTAGCAAAGGAAAGAACAATACCCATAAACCTGAAACATACAAGATACGAGATATCAGTTCACGAACGATTTATAAAAATAACATCAGAATTGATTTCGCTGATCTGCAATTTCCTTTAAGACTTAGCGATATTTCTAAGTTTGAAACACTAAACCCTACTTTAAGCATCAATGTGTTTGGATTTGACGATGAGAAGAAGATAGTAGTAGGACCCTATTACATTACACCACAGGAGAAGAGAAATCACATCAATCTAATTCTCTTGCAAAACGAGGGAATTTCGCACTTTGTCTGGATTAAAAGCATATCAAGGTAAGCTTTATTGCAATTATAGATCTGATTATTACCTATTATTAAAACATACATTTTTCTAATTTCTTTAAAATTTTTTATTTTTAGACTTGTTTCAACGCAGGCGAAAAACTACAGAGGAAAATCTTGGTTTTGCAACACGTGCTTGCTAAGATTTATATCTGAAGAAAAACTGATGACGCACAAGGACAACTGCTGTAAAATGGTGACAAAAATGCCCAACGACGATAAAAAGACTGTATCGTTTGAACATTTTGAGCGGAAGATGGACGTGCCTTTCACAATATATGCAGATTTCGAATGCATCCTCGAGGAAGTAGGATCCCCAGGTAATGCTAGTAGTAGTAGTAGTATTAGTAGTAGTTTAAATATTCAAAAACATATCCCATGCGCAGGTGCTTACTTTATAAAATCTTGTGATAGTTCTCTCAATAGATTTAAAATGTTTAAAGGCAGCAATTGTGTAAAAGATTTTGTTAGTTCTCTGATAAAAGATTGCTATGAATTACATAAAAGAAATTCTAAACCCATGCTACTTTTATCAGAAATTGATTTAGAATATCAAAGAAATTGTCCATTATGTCATATCTGCAACAAAGAGTTAGGAACAGATCGAGTTGCAGATCATTGTCATTATACAGGCAAATATAATGGCCCAGCGCATAATAAATGTAATTTGATTTACCAAAAACCTAAATTTTTCCCAATATTGTTCCATAATTTCACCGGGTATGATTCGCATTTACTTATCAAAGAACTTGCTTCATACAACGGAAATATTTCTTGCATTCCTCTTAATAAGGAGCGCTATATTTCTGTTTCAAAGACATTACATACGTTTGATAACAGAACTATAGAACTGAGATTTTTGGATTCTCTACGTTTTATGCCTTCTAGCATTGATTCCCTTACAAAAGACTTAACACCAAGTGATTTTAAATTAATAAGATCTAATTTTCCAATTGAAGAAGAGTTTAAGCTTCTGACAAGGAAAGGTGTATTTCCCTATGATCATGTAAAAACATGGGAGAGTTTAGAGGAAAAAACCCTTCCTCCTCAAGAGTGTTTTAAAAATAAATTGACTGGTGAAGCTTGCTCCGATAGCGAATACAATCATGCTAAAAAAGTATGGACAGTTTTTAAATGTCAGACTCTTTCAGATTATATGGAGTTATATTTAAAAACTGACGTTCTTCTACTAGCTGACATATTTGAAAATTTTAAAATTATTTGTAAAAGTATTTACGAACTTGATCCCTGTCATTATTACACAGCACCAGGGTTATCTTGGGATGCAATGCTTAGAAAAACCCATATAAAGCTGGATCTTATTCAAGACATTGAAATATATAATTTCATAAAGAAGGGTATTAGAGGAGGCATCTCTCAATGTTCACATCGCCACTCAGTTGCCAACAATAAATATATGCAAAACTATGATGAAACAAAAGATTCACAGTATTTGATGTATGTTGATGCCAACAATTTATATGGGTGGGCAATGTCTTGTCCTCTACCTTATTCATCTATTAAATGGGTTAATAATATTCAAAACATTGATTTAATGAATATTTCAGATGACTCGGAAGTCGGGTATATATATGAAGTAGACTTAGAATACCCAGATTCCTTGCATGAATGTCATAATGATTTACCATTTTGTGTGCAAAACAAAAAAGTAAATCAATCAAAGTTTTCGAAATTAATAGCAGATTTAACTCCAAAACAAAATTATGTTATACATTATAAAAATCTACAACAATGTATTAAAAATGGGTTAAAACTCATTCGTATACATAGAGTTTTACAGTTTAAACAATCTAGGTGGCTTCAAAAATATATTGATTTGAATAATCAACATCGCACCTTAGCTACGAGCGATTTTGAGAAAAATTTCTTTAAGTTAATGAACAATAGTGTTTTTGGGAAAACTATGGAAAACGTAGATAAAAGAAAAGATGTTAAGATTGTAACCTCTTGGGGGAGTCACAAAAAACGTCTAGGAGCTAGAGCTTTAATAGCAAAACCGAATTTCCATAGTTTAACTAAATTCACTGATGAAATGACGGCAATTCAAATGAAAAGAGTTAATACTTATTACGATAAACCGTTGTACTTGGGATTTTGTGTGTTAGAGTTTTCTAAATGGAAAATGTATGACTTCCATTATAGCTATATGCAACCCAAATATGGTAATTGTTTAAAATTAAACTATATGGATACAGATTCATTTATATATACAATAAAAACTCACGATTTTTATAATGATATTCAACATGATATTGATTCATATTTCGATACTTCTGCATACTCAGTTGATAATCCCTATAATATTCCAATAAAAAATAAAAAAGTCTTGGGTATGATGAAAGATGAAAATTCTGGGAAGATAATGAAGGAATTTATTGGGTTAAGATCGAAAATGTATTCTTATTCTGTTGAAGAAACGGAAGTAAAAAAAGCTAAAGGCGTCAAGAAAATAGCATTGAATGATATAAATTTAGCCAGCTATAAGGATTGTTTGTATAACAAACGAATTTTTCATGGTGAAATGTTTGTTTTTCGATCTTTTGCTCACCAAATCTATACACAACAGCTAAATAAGATTGTTTTAAGTCATCTTGATGATAAGAGATATATAAGGGAAGATGGAGTAAGCACCTACGCATGGGGTCATTATCAAATGAATACACATTAAAAACAAAAAAGAAATATTGTTAATTTTAAGTAAATTATTTTTATTTATTAACCTATTTATATAAGAAAAAACAAAACAAAAAAAATGTTAAGCTTAAGTAAATTATTTTTATTTATTAACCTATTTATATAAGAAAAAACAAAACAAAAAAATGTTAAGCTTAAGGAATTTTTAAAATAAAGAACATTAAAAAAAAAAAAAAAAAAAAAAAAAAAAAAAAAAAAAAAAAAAATTGTTGCTTTTTATTTCACATTACATTTTTAGGAAAACTTTAGATTCTGGCTGCATACAAAATTATTAATTAAAAATACATTTTGCAGGGCACAGCATTTGCTATGTGATAAGCATCTTGTCTCACTTGGAAAAAGTCTTTTCAGTTCTTTGAAGTTGGGGCAGTTTATATTTTCAACATTTATTACTTCAACGTTTTCATTTAGTAATCGCTTTATCCATTGTAATTTTTCATCGCCTTTTACATAAACAATGTGATTTATAATATTATCTCGAAGAAATTCTTCCACTTTATTATATTTGGTGAATCCGCCATTCCAGTGCAAACCATGATGGTTTTGATATAGCCATTTTGCTTGTCTTTTTAATGTTGTTGGTAAATGCTTAAAGTCAAACGGAGGTGTTATAATGAAGTGCTGATGGCTACAGCCACGCAGAATAGCTATTTCCTTAACTATCAACTTGTCATTGGGACCTCTAAAACCTTGAATGTCAATGATGAATGCCATTGCTAGGGTTCGTGTGTTCTTGATTATAAGCTATATTGAACTAAATCTTTAAATATTTCGAGATACTAATTGACTCAGAGGATTGTAATTTATTATTCGATCATGCAGCATAAGGCAATACGCTGATGTATTTGGAGGTAGTTCTTTAGCTGTTTTAATTTCCAAACGAATATCAACTGGTCCAGTTTTCACTATTTCATTCTGATGTCTACAATCAATCACAAAAATCGGTGCTTGTGATTTAAAGAGAGTTCTTGTTAGCAATGGCTCTGCAACTGAACAATTATAATAATTTTTTCTAAACTCACAGTACATCTGATAAATAATACTAAAGTTGTTGTTTTTAAATGATATATTTTGGTCTTCGTATGGATAAACGTCAGAATTTAAATATGCCTTTACGTTGGTAACGTTACAATGATCAAAATAGGTAGGATTCTCTTTCAGTTGATTTCTCTTGTTAGTTTGTAACGCAACAATAATGTATCTAGGCTTTTCAACTTGTGAAGTGGTCTTAACATTCCAAATATGATGGTCACTTGTAGGTAGGACAGGATATTCATATAAATCCCAATTACGAAATGCAATTTTCATAGTGTCATTATCATTTATAGACTTGAATAGGTTCAATTTCAAAGAATCAGTAAGGTGAACATGCGGAACTTTCCATTGAACTTTGAGTAATGTTATCTTCGCTTGTTCATCTGCATCAGCTATTAGTGAATTTTCATCAGTACGAGAACGGGTTAGAATTAAGTCATGTCGAGCATTAGGAATTATTTTTTTGAAATCCTCTGCAAAACCCAAAAGTTTGTTTAGCGGCAAACAAAAATTAAAATATGGTCCATCTAAGTTTAATGAAGAATTTGGACACCAACCTCCATTATACAACATAACACTTTCATTTTGATTCAAAGAAATATAATTTTTTATAGAAGTTGTGATTCCAACATTACGATTACTATCTATTTCAATACCATTCAGTTCATATCGGATCTCATCAAAGAGAAATGCTATACAATTGTTTACAAGTTGTGTCTTTTTGACTTCCGATCCATCATTTTTCGATACAGTCCCCTCAACATAAATGTAACTTTCCGAAGGTAATATATTGAGATTTTGATGTTGCACACAGATGTGGATGATGTCATTTTTACCGAAGTTGTTTAAATACGGGGAATAGGAATGATATTCGTATTTTGAAATACTATCATCAAATGTTGGTTCTTGAAAAATATTCAGCATATCTTACTTTGTTAAATTGAATTTATTATTTTCTTTTCTTCAATGTGAATCCTAATGATAATAAAAACAATTGGTTTGCTTCTGTTAGCGTTTGTACTGTTGCTTTAGGAGTTGATGAAGCATTGATTATAGAGCCCGGTGAACCCTGTCTTTTATAGGAATTATTAGCATCAGATATAGTATTATAAATTATCATTTTTGGTGATTGAGGTGTAATCGTATCGTTATTAATTCACCTCGAAAGTTAATAAGGTTTCCGTCTTGATCTAACAAATTTATTGTTATTGAACTTATCTTCTTCACGTTCACTGGTAAATAAATAACATTTTTAGGAACCTCAATTATTTTATACCCTGGACTGACTTTGATTGAAAATTGATGAAGTATATGCGCAGATTGGTTATTTATAAATGTTCCGTCAATTAAGTTACACTCAACTCTCACCGTATTTACACGATTGATATCAACGTAAAGATCTGACTCATGCATTTGTTTTGCAACCAGTTTTCTGTTACTGAACCCCAGTAGTGAACCAATGGAATTAGGATGTGAAAAATCTATGTCTTCACTGCAGTATATTTTACATTTTAAAGTGTTGTTATTTGCTCTGATCTTTACGCTTGCCGTATTATTTTTTTTTAAAAGCCCTTCTTGAATAAAATTATTTATATCTTCAATTTCGTAAGAGCCAATAGGAAGTTTAATTACATCATTACCTAAATGAAATAAATTATTCATTACATCAACGTTAGGTATGGAGTTGTATGTTTGGAAATCCACTAATCCACAAACATAATTCGAGTCTAATACTATTGGTGGAAAGTACTCTGTTGTGAGAGTAGACTTGTTCCCGCTCAGTGTAAGTGTTATCGACATTATCAGTGGAAAAGAAATGAAACGAATTTTATAATGTATAGCTTATTTATTCTGATCAACAAGAAACTTCAAACATAAATGTCCACAATTAAATGTATTAAAACGCTGTAAACATTTATGATTGTAATAAATATTATTTCCATGCAAGTATCTTACTATTTCCTGGGGAGGTCTTAAATTACCAAAGCTATCAAAATATTGTACATTATTTTTATTTTTGTTATATGCTACCCAATGGGTACCGATCCCACTATTATCATCTAAATTTACGACTCCACTCTCTCTTTTAAATGGTTTGTTTGGCAATTCATCCCTCATAAAAACGCCTCGGAAATTTGGGATATAGTTTTTGCCAAAATGCGATATATCTATGTTAGTGAGAGGGCGGTTGGGTAGCATTTTTAATAGTTTTTTGATTCTTGCGGACTTAAAAATAACCCCAAACCAGTTTTATATGGCTTCAGATAAAGGCCCTTTCCTTGTTTAAGTTTTATTGTTTCCATAGCTTTATTGTGACGTCTATTTTCTTCCAATTGTTGTCTTCCGATCTTTGAATCGTTTATAGCTTTCGCCATTCCTGCAACACCACCGGTAAGAGAACCTACAGCTGATAACCCTGCTAAGATAGGTAGCAATGGTAAAAGTCCTCCAACTTTGGGAATTGGTATTACTCTAGGAAGTGTTATACTCCTACGTTTTTTCTTTATTATTTGTCTGGCTGCATGTAAAGCCGTTGTTGCTAATTTATTTGAGTCTTCAGTGTTCAGATTTTTTATTGCCGCTCTGGCTTCTTTTACCGCATTTTTGAATAGATTTGTTTTCTTAATCCTAGGGCACTGACGGACTTTCTTTGTTTTTGTTTTTGATGATATACCCATTCCAAGAGTAGATTTAGCCTTCATCATGCTCGTAACTAAAAGACTATTTATTTTTTCTGGTAGTGTTGAATCCTTAGCTCTAAACCTCTGCCAGGATTTCTCACCCAAAATTTTATCGGCTGTATGTCTATAATTCAAATTATTGCTTTTACTGTATGCAATATCGTGTTCTCGACAAGCTTCATCCAATTGGTTGATTCCACGGTCTCCTCTAGCAAGACGCTCTTTAAGTTTAGTTCCAGGTCCACAAAAATTATAAGATGGTAGATGTAACTCAAAAGGAAGTTTGTTTATTATTGAATTAACCAATCCGTTTCCCTGAACTGAATTATTCAAACTAACAGAGTGGGTCTTAAAATCAATCATTATATAACTGTTTTCTTAGACGCATGGAGCGATTATGAAATAATGTTTATAAAACACGGGGATTTATGTGTAAAAGCCTCATTCTACAAAATGAAGTTTGTAAGACAGCAAGAAGCTATTTCTGTACAAAACTTTGATGGAAATGTAAAACAAAAAAAGAAGCATGGAACATTATTTCCAAATAGTATTCGAGGAATAATTGTAGGCCCATCTAATTGTGGGAAAACAAACGTTATGTTAAGCATTCTTTTAGATGTCAATGGTTTAAAGTTTGAAAATATATACCTTTATTCAAAATCATTGCATCAACCAAAATATGCATATCTAAAAAAGGTTATAAAATCAATAAAAGAAATGCATTATTATGAATTTTCAAATAATTGTGAAGTTATGCTGCCTTCTAAGGCTAAACCCAATTCAGTTTTCATATTTGACGATGTAGCTTGTGAAAAACAAAATACCATAAGAGACTACTTTTGTATGGGTCGACATAGCGGTGTAGATAGCTTCTACTTATGCCAATCATATACACACATTCCAAAACATTTGATTCGAGATAACGCTAACTATATAATTCTTTTCAAGCAAGATGATCTTAATTTGAAACATATTTTTAATGATCATATTAATTCAGATATGACGTTCAAACAGTTTAAAGAGTTGTGTTCAGAATGCTGGAAAGAATTGTATGGGTTTTTAGTTATTGATAAAGATAGTTGCGTTAAAAATGGACGGTATAAAAAATCTTTTAAAGAAACAGTTATTTTATAAATTGATACAGTCGTGAAACTGCTTTTCATATTAATACACCTATCTTAATATTACCTGTATTATACTGCCTTGTATTGAACAGCCCCTGTATTGAACAGCCCTGTATTGAACAGCCCTGTATTGAACAGCCCTGTATTGAATAGCCCTGTATTGAACCGACCTGTATTGAACCGTCCTGTATTGAACCGTCCTGTATTGGACTACCCATTCTTCAGATCCTATTAGAAGTAATCTAACACTCTAAATAGCTATGGATACGAATATGAATACGCTTAAAAATCTTATAAATACACAGAAAGCTTTAAAGAAAAAGTATATGCTCCTCAAGACTGGAAAATTGATTAAAGATATTGAAATTGAAAACACGTTCAAAACAATTGTTGAACCCTTACAGAAAATCGCGAAAAATGTGAAAAATAATGAAAACATAAATGATGAATTTAAAGAAATAAAACCACCTACTGTAAAACGTCGTCTTCAATTTAAAAGTCCTATAGAAGAAGAAGATGAAAAAATTTCTCTAGAGAGAGATTTAAATTTATCATTAACGAATTCAATGTTAGCCGATGACGACTCTTCATTTAAAACACCTTCAAATAGCTTCAATGAAAGTACTCCGATTAATGAAGCCATACTTTCAAATTCAGATCATGATAAAATCTATGGTCCATACTTTGACGTTGAATCAAATTCAAACAAGTTAGGGAGATCAAATTTTCGAATTAATGATGAAAACAATATTGTAATTGATAAAGAAATTTTCCGTGGAACTGATGGTCTTCTCGAACTTGTTCTACATAAAAATCCACGAAAGAGTATTTATACTAGTGAAGATTTAAAGCAGTATCAGACAATACTACAAAAAACATGTGCACACATGAAAAATCATGATATGAATTCACAGGTTAAAGGTAATAGAGGACAAAAGTATAAGAAAATCATTAAACCTTTGGTCCAGGGTATGACACAAAATACACAAAAGAAAATTGGAAAAGCATACACAATTAATGCACCTGCAATGATCTACTCAACCAACCCTATTGATTTTGTGTATTGGGATGATCCAAATGAGCTTGTGGATAGGTTGAGACTTTTAATTGCTTCTGAAAAATCAGGGCATAACAACCATAAAAATGAAATAAATTCAATTGTGGAAGAGTTGCGTGAGCAAAATTTAATTTATTAGCAAAATGAGTGTTGACAAGTTCGGAAGAAGCACTAATAAATTTCAAAGAGTAATTGTTGGTCCTGCAGGACCTCCTGGTAATGGTTTTAAGCGAACTGAGAATGGTGACTTTGATATTGAAGGAAAACGTCTTCGCAACATAAAAAGTCCTACAACGCCCGATGAAGCAGTAAACAAAGCATACATAGATGATAAATTAGAAAATAAAGAAAAAATCTTAAGAGATTACATTGACATACAAAATTTGAATACAATTCGCTTGTTGGATGATCTTCGAAAGTATTTTCTTCTTCATATAGGAAAACTGAAAGAGAATCAAGAAGGTGAACCAAATATTTTCATATAAGAAATCATAGCTAACCGATCTTGGATTCAGTTTATTTGTAAATCAAAACGATATCACATCATGTCGAATATAAACATATCTTTAATTTTAAATGAAATTATGAGTTTTTTAAGGGCTTATAAATATGATTTACTTGAAGAACATCATGATGAGATTATAAGTAATATTTCATATTTTAGTAACTATAAAAACGTTAGTAAAGTTAATTCTAAACATGGATGTCATTTTACAAACTGTTCGTGGTCTTCAAATACATGTAAAGAGGGACCAGATACGTGTGGATGTTTTATGATTGAGCATCGTTTGATAAGATTAAAAAAACTAATGTTACTATATAAAAGATTAAAATAAATGTTATTATAAAACCATACATAAATGTTTTTTTCTTGCATTCTTTAAAAAAATGAGTAAACGACAAGTTGTTGAAGAGCTTCACAGGTCAGCAAGAAAGAATTTCAATCGACGTAGGGTTGTTATCAAAGGATTTGATGACCTGTGGCAAGCTGATTTGGTTGAAATGATACCTTACCACAAGGAAAATAATGGCTATAAATACCTAATGACGGTCATTGACACATTCTCGAAATATGCATGGGCAGTTGCTTTAAAAAATAAGACCGCTTTATCTGTTGCAGAAGCGATGAAATCAATTTTCATCAGATCATCACGACAGCCTAAGAACCTTCAAACTGATGATGGAAAAGAATTTTTTAATAAGATGTTTCACGATTTAATGAAATTATACAACATAAATCATTACTCTACATACAGCTCCCTTAAGGCATCAATTGTTGAACGTTTTAATCGCACACTTAAGGAGAAAATGTGGAAGGAATTCAGTCTTAATGGTAATTACAAATGGACGTGCATTATTAATGATTTGTTGAAAGAATACAATCACTCTATGCATAGAACTATAAAAATGCGCCCAATCGATGTGAATCAGGAAAACTCTAAAAAAATCTTATCTACAGCTTATAATAGAATTAAAATCGCTCCACAGGGTAAATATAGAGTTGGCGACAATGTTAGAATAAGCAAGTTCAAACACGTTTTCGAGAAAGGCTACACACCAAATTGGACAACGGAAATTTTTATGATAAGAAAAGTAAACCTAACCAACCCGCCAACATATCTCCTTGAAGATTTTAATGGTCAACCTATTAGTGGATGTTTTTACGAAAAAGAATTACAAAAGACTAAATACCCTCATATTTATCTCGTGGAAAAAGTACTTAAAAGTAATGGAGACAATGTATATGTTAAATGGCTCGGCTTCCCACCGACTAACAATTCATGGATTAATAAATCACAATTATTATAAACGACATAAAATATTTGTTTCCTTTCTATTATTTCTTAAATTGTTTTTCATAAATTACTATCAACCTTCAAACAACCAATGCATCTTAAAGTCAATGAACTCCCACTGATGTAATATGATCTCATTACCATACAAAACTCATATACCCATACTCTAATGAAATCTACCTACAAACCATACAAGAATCCCTTTTTTCTAGCATCCTACTGTACAGTGTACATACACCGCATCCTCCACGTCGATATTCAAGCTAAAAACATAAAAAAATTTTGTAGGTACATCACTAACCGCAATTCACAGTCACGAAAACTAAATTCACACCAAAATTCACAATTTACAACAACAAAATACATTTTACCCAAATGCTCTATTCCTCAAGTCCGATATTTATACTACTGTATAGTTGTTGTAATTAACATGCATGAAATTTTCCCATCCCTATTCCCATGCCCAAAAAGTATATTCTTACAGTCCCAACAATAGTTTTCTACCAACACTTTTTTTTTTTTTTTTTTTTTTTTTTTTTTTTTTTTTTTTCCTTACATTTTCCTTACATTTTCATTCATTATCAATTCGAAATTTCCTATCACATTTTCAATCCCCACAAATTTCATCCACCTTTTTTTCCACACACAAGCACACACATGACACTCAATGCATACTGCCCATGATACTACACCAACGAGCCAGTGTCATAGCTGTCCTCCTTTAGGAGCAATTTTGATGCTCGGAGCACATTTTTTACACTAGGGAGGAGCATTTTATTCCTCAAGTCCGATATTTATACTACTACTACGAGTATCATAACTTTGAGACAATCCCTCTAATACATTTAAAATATAAGAGTTTTTTCTTTATAAAATTTAAAGTATGTCACAAATCAACCATTCATCAACCATAGTAACAAGATCTAAAAATACCTACGCCATGTTCTTAATTTAAACACAAACAATATATTGATAATGAATTAACTCAAAATTATAACTGACTGTGTCTTAAAGGGTCTTAAAGGATAAGGAGCTCAATTGCTTACATAAGTTGCATCCTTTCAACGATTTACTTTCTAAGTTTGCTGTTTATAATTATTGCATAACAAATATCTAAAAACACATTTCCGTATTTTCTTCAGTGTACTAAACTTTCCAACTTGAATTGATAAACATTCATTTCGAATTCAAATATTGAACAGACTTATTTACAATCCTTACTCGTAAACGCCACCAGTCGCTATACGATGCTGAAACTGGACCATTCCAGGATTGCCATTCACAAAAGAGTAACCAATCAGTAACATAGTATATGATAACAACAACATCACAAAACTGACTGACTAACTGACTTGTCGATTTCCTGTGTACTTCATCATTAATCGTCTTCAGCACAAATGATGACCAATGCTTAAAAGATCCAATCCATCCGAAAGAACGACCGACGACAAAGCACAAACAGATTCCCTTCAAACAAATGTCACATCAACCAATATAACAATAACTGGTAACTGGGGGCTCAATGAATCAATGAGAATATGGGGTTAATACCTGCCTGCCCTGTACCTTAATCCATCCCGAAATATTCAATAAACAATTGGATCCGATCCGAGATCCCTAATCCAGTTCAGGACAGAAACCAAAATGTTTTATAAAAATGTTCGCTGCAGTTCTATAAAATAATTGACGTTCTTATCCTTTATCCATATTTCTCCGAATCATCATCATCATCCTCAAGAGTTCGCAATTGGTTATAAGATGCGATCGGATTGGATTGAAAAATATGGGGGAGCTACATATTACGTCTAATACTCTGAGATCTGAGACTGAGAGTGAGTTCATGAATATATGAGAATCGTGTACAGCTTAATTCACCTATAAACTATGACAAGAGAGAAGAAATGTCAACTTAATTTGGATTGAAATTTATAAGAATCTAAAGAACAAATATGTCAGCTAAGGACAGTTTGGGATCATTTAATTTGACAGGTCCACTTCACATACATATACGAACCATACTCAGTGTGGATCATTGCGGCAGAAAAATGTTGGGATAAATTTTGGTTCAAAGTTGCCAGACTTGGGAAATTAAAATACAGAAAATTCGTGTATATTTATGGCTTATCGATTGTGGACGTATGACCCACTTACATAAGATGTAAGATTTGATGTAATAGAAGAAAACTGTAAGCTTTCCAAATCTAATGATAATTGCGAGGAACGGAATATAGTGAGCTGAACAAAAAGCATAGGGACCAACAAGTGCGTTTGGATAGCAATATTCTTCTTAAAGGTGACGTTTACCTCTCATACATTAACTGGGTCACATCATAGAAGACAAGTCTTTGATTCTTTGAAGAGTTTAAATCGCTGTCCAATTGTTTAAATGACAAATATCTTATAGATATGAAAAGATCTCTTAAGCTCCACCCTAAAAGCTTTTGGAAATTCGTTAATACAAAAAGGAAATATGATAGCTATCTAGTAAATTTTACTTATAATATGAATATTAGGAATTATGTTGCCTATCAACTTTTACCAAAATACGGTCATTGTACCAACTCCTTCATGTTTCCTTTATCGGAGCCCAAACCTGGACAGAGTTTCGACTTCTCAGGAATTTGATGCTCTGTCTCACTCCACCCAAAGAATTGTCTCCCTGTATCCTCACACTGAAATCGTAATTACGGGCGATTTCAATGTTCACAATTCTTCGTGGCTTCTCCATTCTGGCCAGACAACACCCGAACAAATGCGTGTACTGAGATTTTTGCTGAGTTCAACCATCTTACTCAGCTTGTCAATGAGCCTACTCGAATATCTGACATTAATGGGCGAGCGGAAAATACACTTGACTTGTTTCTTACTTCTGATCCTGATAAGTATACATAATCAGTGTATTGACACATTTAGGCACATCGGACCATAGTGTCATATCTGCTGATTTCTCGTGTCAAACAAATCCAGCTAAAGAAAGAGCTCCAAAGAAAACCGTTTGGCAGTTCGAGAAAGGTCTCAATAATTTCTTCAGGATCTTTAACTGGTCATTATACTTCCTCGGTAGTGACGCGTAGACTCCTGTGATTACTAGTATGATCTGGGAATAAAACTTTTATCCCGAATATTGTTAAAAGTATTAAACTTAAGACTAAATCTTGGTTCGATTGAGCTGCAAAGAGGTTATCAAGGAGATAGAGGTGAACTTCCGGTGTTTTAGAGCCAACCCAACTAAGGAAAACCGGAAAAGGTTTAAACAAGCCAGGAAGGCCTGCAACGCTCATATTCGAAGGACCTAATTTTTGCATGACCACTTCCTCGGTTCCTACGCTTGTTGTCAATGACACTCCTTTAGTTAGCTCTATTGATAAAACTAACTTCTTTGCAAGGCAGTGTGCCGAAAATTCCACCTTACCAGATATAGTGTCATGGCTCCCCCAGTTCTTGAACGCGTAAATGATTCTATGGGACCAATCTATTTTCGTACTCATACTGTGGCGAGTACTACAAAAAAAAAAATTGTGTCAATTTTATATACATATAGTAATTAATTCAAAAGAAACAGAAATGTAAACAAAAATGTGAATAAATATTATACAAAATATCAATAATGGCAAATAAAAGCTTATAATAATAATAATAATAACTGTGGCGAGAGTTCTTAAAGATCTCAACATACATATATAAATCCGCTGGTCCGGATGGTACCCCCGCTATTATTCTGAAGAGGTGTGCTTCCACGCTAGCAAAATCACTGCGTAAGCTTTTCCGTCTATCCTATTCTTCTGGGCTCGTTCCAATAGTAGGAAAACTGCATTTGTTCAGCCAATCCCAAAAAAGGCGAATCTTCTTCTCCCGCAAATTATCGACCGATAGCATAGCACTAATGTCGCTTCTTTCTAAGGTCATGGAAATTTAGGAATTTTCTTTCGAACCGTTCAATACTAGTTGTTTTGGACGGATTCAAGTCTGAAACCCATAAAATAAATGCTGGTGTGCCCCAGGGCTTCGTTTTGTCTCCGACCCTTTTCCTCATTTTTATAAATGATCTCCTGCTTGCTACTTTTAATCCAATACATTAAGTGCGTTTTGTTCGCATTCCATATATAGTAAAGTGAGAAATTGCCAACAAAACGATCCGCAGTAGTCCGGTTTTTATATTTGAAAGTTGATACAACTGAATATTTGCCAGAATAATTTATCAAAAAATTCCAAAAAAAAAATAACGAAATTCAGACCAGGGGTGAAATCGTGTAAGCTGATTTTTGAAAGTTGACTATCAAAATCAAGAAAATACATCTGTGTAATGTGATATTCGATTTCAAAGTTTTAACCAAACAATTTGACATAAAATAAAAACTTCAAGAAGGGGGTTTGTTCGAAGACTACTACATTAACATGTGGTGTTGAAGCGAGCTTAAAACTCGCCTAAATTCTTTATATACCTGAATCGAGTTGAAATGAGCTTGATTCGCCTCGATTCCGGTCGGGGATCGGAGTCGAGTCAAAATTTGTGAAGAAAAACCTGTGTGGAGGAGTTGGTTTTACAGATAATGCGTTATGGTCTGTTTATTTGCATGTTTGTGTACAAAAAATATAGTTTTGTTTTAATCAAATTTAAAAAGAAAAAATGCACATGGAGTAGGTAGCTTATTCTTATATGGTGCTGAACTATTCAGTTTTTTATTGTTTAACATAAACCATTTGAATTTTAGAAATTCAACAGTAATAGATTGGTTTTTTCCCCAATGATTCCAAATGCACAACTACTCAACGAACACAGTCATCGAGATAAAAATGAAATATCAATCGTACCAACATTTGAGAACGAAATCACATAACATCCATTCGAGGCTCGTATAAATGTCAAAAACCTATCCATAGTGAGATTCTACTCTAACTTTTATCGGTGTTATTCATACTATGGATATTGTTTTTGTTATTCGTGTAAAATCCTACTTTACTATGGATAGATTTGCCAACAAAACACGGGTATTGTTTCGCTGACGATAGCACTCTTAGCTTTTCATATTCGTTTCCAGGCTTAAAACAAACCCTCCTCTTCGGATGTGGAACTGCAACGGCAAAATATGATTAGCGCATTAAGTTCCAACCTACACAGCATTGTACAATGGGGAATACAAAATCGTGTGGAATTTAATGCTTCGAAAACCCAATACTGTCTTGTATCGTTAAAGCGAGATAAACCTTCTTTGCCACTATCTATGAGTGGCACTTGCATCAACGAAACGGAAAATCTCGATATCTTCGGATTGTGCATCAGCAACCACCTTTTGGGGTGCGATCACATACGCGATGTCGCAAAAAATGCCGTAAGATGTCTAGGTTTTTTAAGACGTTGCAAGAAATTTTTCTCTCCGTCTGATCTGGCTACAATCTACAAAACCTATATATGTACGTCCGAAACTTGAATATAACTCTCATATCTGGGCTGGTGCTCCAGTAACTTATTTAAGCCTCTTGGACAGTAGTCAAAGAAGAGCCTTTAAAATGATTGGTGACATTAACATCATCAACTCAATTACGTCACTCGAACATCGACGCAAGGTTTCTTGTCTCACCCTTTTTTACCGTTATTTTAACGGACTATGCTCTAGTGAAATAGCCAGTTGCATTCCTCCCCTTAAATAATTTAACCGTAAAACCCGTACTTCTATCAATGCCCATCAGTTTACCCTTGAGCCCAACTTCGGCCGTACTATAAAGTAGGTACAGAGATTCATTTTTTAGCCGTCCTACGTGAATGTGGAATCTTTCCACAATGTTCAGAAATTCAAAATCAATGTACACCGACACCTCCTATCCAACCCTTCCCTCTTTTCCTAATGCTCACACTGTGTCTTTGGCATATTAAAGGTATACAAAACCCTTTTAGTATTGGTTAATTATAAAAAAAAAGTTACTTAGTAATACCCGTGGCATGATTGTTAGTGCTTAGGACTGTCATGCTAGAGATCTTGGGTTCAAACCCTGCCTGTGCCACCTAAAGTCTTTTTTTCACGGATACTGGCTCTTGCGAGGATTTGACAAATCCTCTTAGATTAATTTGTTGTCATGACAAGTGCTTTCTCAAAAAAAAAAATCTGTGATATCATCTCCCCTTCTTCGCTTATTTGACTATCACTCCCAAGTAACAAGTCTGACAGAAGTCATTACCAATCTGTCCTATATTCTTAAACTTTTTGATCAAGTTGCTGGTGATAGTTTAAATTTTAACTGGAAGAAAATTATTATTTAAGCAACAACATTGTTTTATTGGAAAATGTTCGACAGTTGCTTATATGCATTTTTGCTTAAATATTTTAGAACCTGGTCAAGAGTTCAACTATTTTAACACTGATTATTCAAAAGCTTTTAATTTTATGGATTTCTTCTCATCTTACAAATAGGTCTTTTTAATAATATTCAAAAGTTCTTTATCCAGCCCATTCATTGCTAAATCAGGAGTTCCCCAAGGTAGTCATTTAGGACCTCTACTTTTTGTTTTAACTATCAATGATGTCCCCATTGTGTACTATACAGTAACGTTTTAACCTCCGCAGATGATATGAAAATCTTCGAAAGCATAAAATCTCTTAACGTTTAGTTAACAGCTTTTTTATTTGGTGCAAAAAGAATGGGCTAGTCCTTAACCCATGTCAGGCAATGACTTTCTCTCAAAAACGTACTCCTAGTTTGATTGATTATAAAATATCACAGCACTCTACACATTGCGGTCATAGTTTTAAAGATCCTGGAGTAATTTTTAATTAGAATCTCGATTTCACGGAGCATATTGATTCGATCATTAGTAAAGCCAACTAACTAACTGTTAAGATTTTGGTTAAACATTGTTCAACAGAATTTCAGGATCCTTATGTTACTTTCGCTCTTTATAACACTTTGGTCCACCACCATCTTGAGTACGCATCCCACGTATAGATAGAATCTGTTCAACGAACCTTCATACGTTACGACTTAAGGGGGCTGGGATGGTCCGATCCTTAAACCTTTTTCCTCATGGACATCAGATAAAGCTTTTTCAAATGCTGTCTCTATGGCAAAGGAGGGTTAATAATGATATTGGCTTTATTCATTAACTTTTAACTGGTGTAAAGAAAGTTAATCAAGTTTGCCCTTTACTTTTGAACTTGTATACCCCAAAATCACCGCAATTTCGCGGACGGTGTAAAGTTTATTGTTGGTCAACAAACTTATGCCAAAGTCAGACTTTCTCTGATATATCTTTTTTTTCCTAAAAATTTAACTAGCTGGCAACCCTTCCCCTTATTTTGCTTCTTAACCTCATAGAAATGTGACATAAAAGACGTGAGTATAAGAGCTGCAAACTCAAGACAATCACAAGTTGATTCGACAAAAATCTTTCACGGAGACTTAACTGGAGCACACTTGTTTGTTGCACACGATTGGTATCCCCGATACATCCATATAACAAGCAAAAGGGATGCATAAAGGCAAAGGAATTTTCAAGACAGGAAAAATCAATCCGTATAGCAAGTTGAATGAGATTATTTCGAAAAAAAGCGACATTATTTGCCGCTGCAGGATTAAATTGACGACCTACCTCAGGCTCAGGGCATCATCATTGCACTATATACATAAGTAAGCAAGTCCATCCATCCATCCGTCCGTCCGTCTTTTCTTTTGAGTCTTGAAGCGGATCAGGTTCGGGTTCTTATATTTTCGTTCGTTTTATTTTTCTCTGATTTGGATGTGACTTGATTTGGTTTGGTTGTGGCTCTTTGTTCCATTGGGGTTCTTGATCTGATTTGATGCAACAGACTGCGTGAGTCGTGTCCAGCCGGTTGGATGGCGGTGGTTTACTTCTCCTTCCTTTATACTTAGCGTATATAGCGATAGTGGCTGTCTGGCTGCTATACTATACTACCTATGGATTGTGCATTTCTGAGAGTTGGAACGAAAATCTTCTTAACATCATCTTAGCCTATCGCTCGTCTTGTAGAGGGCTTATGACATTTTGGTTTCTATGGTGATGGTCGCCTTATGTCACAGTACGGTACGACGAAGAGTGAAAAATATAAAAAGGACTCATGTCAGTATGTCGTGGGAATTAAGCCAATATTGGGTATCCAACCAGAGAGGCAGATAAGAATGTGGCAGCTCACTCGGGATGGTGGATGGACGACTAAAAGAAACCATGATGCATCTTATGAGAGGCGATTAAATCAAAATCCTGTTCTTATATATTTTTGTATTCTTTTTTTTTCTGTTTTGTTTTTGTTTTCGAAATAATCAGTTATTGATGGTTTATGACATTCGATACAATCGGTGATTGGGAATTATTGATTTATGGCCCTCAGTTGGGATTAAGAAAATATAATTGGGTTGAGACTTGCATATTGTATTTGTATTGAGACTTAAAGTATTTACCTAAACAAGGAATTTTTTTCATTTGAAAGGAAGTTAAGAGCTAAGCTATTTTAAATCTTAAAAAAAAAGTAAATTGTGATCAATTTGCATCTTTTCATCTGAAAACATTCACGCCGATTACAGAATTCTAAGAATTTTTTTTTTCGGTGAGTCAACTCTATCCACTGACCTTCTACATTCATAAATAAATAAATTGGGTGGCTCAACAGTCCTTTGAGAACTAGGGCCTAGTAACTGACAACTCTCAACCATTTCCGTGTGCGATTATTGTCGTCAGGGATGGAGGGGACCTACAGTTTTAAGTAAAATCCAAACGGCTTATTTGAGAAAGCACTTTTCATGACAAGAATTATTCTTGGAGAATTTGTCAATTCCTCGCCAGAGGCAGTACCCGTGAAAAAAAACTTTAGATTGCATAGACATGACCGAACCCAAGACCTCTGGCATGACAGTCCAACGTACTTTTTTTTTAAATTAATTTGTATTCATTAATTCTTAAAAATTATCTTAAAGCAAGATAAAAATTCATAAAACTAGCCTAATTAACCATAACTTACAACCAACTTACTGGTCCCATATGGACACTCTAAGTTAAACAATAATGCTTAATGCTAATGCCTTTCGGCCCTACGATCTATTTAACTTCAATTCCATTTTATTTATTTTTTTATTCATTAGAAAATTTAGAAAGAACTAATATCAATTTCCTTTTTTATTTTTACTTAAAAACTACTTAAAATAAGGTCCTTAATATAAAACTTAAAGCTAACTAAGACTACCTATTCTACCTATAAACTACTTAAAACTACAACAACCACAGCAGCGAATCTAACTATCTAATATTTTTTGTTTTTCATATTTTGATGTCTTTTTTTTTATTTTTTTGTTATTACATGTTTTTTTTTTATTTTTTTTTGTTTTTTTTAATTTTTTTTGTATTTTGTTTGTATTTTTTTTTTTTTTTTTGTGCCACCATGCCTATTCTACTTAAAACTAAACCCTAAAACTATAAAACAAGTATGTAAGGCAGCCAAGGCTTAAGACCCCATCCCGACTACCCACTATCAAGTGCCGATTGAAGCCACCAAAACTGGTTCTCCTGCTTCACCCTATCAGTTCGGTCCCGTTCGGACACAGCCCTACTGAACCGAAGGAGCTCTGCTCCGCCTTGTGCCATGACGTCCCGATTGTACGGGAGTCGCCTATCCACGGTTCCTCGTCTGACGTGGTAGTGGAACTGCCAATCTATCCTATATCAGACCGCATCTATCTAAAAAGATTAATGGTCGCATTCACAAAGCTAGTGGCTACGTATTCAAAATTCGACTAGCTTTGTGAATGCAAAACTACACTACAAAGCTAGTCAATCTGGAACTGTCATATTATTGACAAATGCAAATATATACAATAAGAAACATTTTTGATTTGATAACTTTAACTTATCTTTTGTGTTTTTAAATTCAATAAAATTAAATTTAAGACACAATTTGAATGATTTATATTTGTATTTAAATATTGAACAACTTATTTCATTTTGAATTCGTGTTACTTTACCGAGCAGCTGATTGTGAAACGTCAAAATCTCCAAATTCTCCATTAACTTTGTAGCCGAATTTTTTACACTACGTCGGAGGGGAAATTTCAACTACTTTTGTAGTTAGATTTAGCCAATCAGAATCCCTTGACTACGTAGCCACTAGCTTTGTGAATGCGACCAATGCCTCTGGTGGAATGAAGCCGCTCAAGCGTGTACTTTCAAAATACTCGCCGTTCGGTTAGAACGGCCCGAAAATTAAATTGTTGGTCGAAGACATATGCAGCTCTTGCAACGTGACCTCGAACGAGTTTTATTACGAAATTGTCAATTCTGTTGATTCGAGCCCCGTTGTATAGGACCTCGTTACATTAGTAATGCACGAAAGAAGATTCGGCTGTTCGATGTAAGCCGGTACAGCGTCGTAAACACTGCCGCTCGAACACCCGACACTTCTCCTTCTGGGAAGGGGCAACGTTGAACCATACAGGACGACCATAAACGATCATCGGCGTACGCAATTGCCTCTGTTAGGCTACCTATCCTCCCTGTTGAAGACCATTTTTAATTTGGAATGTTGTGGTAGAACTTACATTGCCACTTTTGACAACAAACTTTCTACCGTTAAGCATATCATAAAGTATTATACAACAATGTTTTGCTTATGGCAAGCCTGCTCAGTTTTAGGTAAAGACCCTCTAACCATACGGTGTCAAAGGCCTTTTCCAAATCAGCCATAACAGCATCTGTGCATTGTTGTTTTGATTTATTCCATTATAAGGCACGAGTTTAGACGCAGCATGAATTGTGTTATGACCCGTCTTGAACCAGAAATTTTTATCCGGAATTATTCTGTTGTCCGCAGCCCACTTAGTCAAAGCCCTATTGATGATCTTCTCGAAAACTTTGCTGATGCTCGGAAGAAGACTTATCGACCGAAGATTTGACGGGTTGGAGTCGTCCTTTCCCTTTTTCGGGAGTCCAACACACTAACCATCATGCCATGGGTACTACGACCTTCTACATTCGTTATACTGTAAATTCCAAAGATTACATTCGTACGTGATTTTTCACATTATGAGGAAAAAAGCTCAAAAATGTATTGTGATAAACTTTTAACTTATATTTTTTAACTTTCTATTGTTTATTTTTGTTTAGTTTTCATTTAACTAAAAATTTTAATCAGATTAGTCTCGGAGTTGGAGAGAATAACAGATTATAGAAATTGTATAGAGTGCGAAAGAATACCGATTCAAGATAAGTTGACGCAAATGTCGGTGGTGCAGGGCATGTTACCGACATTTGTTCAACTCTCTTTGATAATAGCAAAAGTTCCAATTAGCAACATGCCAAGATCTTGGGAGCGACGTTTCGATATTTTCAGCAGATCTGCCTTTTGTTTACACGGGAATTAGCTGATTGTTCACTGAGCCGGTGGACTCGAATTTGGCCACGTTGAATAGTCAAATTCATAAAAAGCACGCAATGCACGCATCGTTGCTACTAAATAACAACCATTTTGATAATAAGGTTTGCACGCGTTGCTCGACGCTGTTATTTGCCATGATGATTTGTTCTTAGTAACTGATTAATAAAGAAGATGAAGAGACTGTGTTGTTCCGTTATAATTATTAAAACTTATTGAAAATGAGTTGTATTTTTTGTTATTTAACAAAAAGACATGCAAAATTTAATTCACATTTCTGAAATTATTTAATTTTTACTAAAATCAATTCTTAATCCAAAATTTTAAAGTTATGTGAGCTAAAATAATTTAAAAAAAAAGTACGTATACGCCTTAGTGAATGACTCTATTCTATTATATTTTTGGATGTGAAAGTGATGCGGAATCAGAATAATGGTACATTGCTACATGCAGTGTACAGAAAGAATACACACACAAACAGATACCTGCACTCTTCTTCAAACCACCATCCGGCGAATTTGAGATCTGTTGTTTTCACTTGTTCAGCGAGCCCACAGGATGTGTGACAGGGACCATCTTGCCACTGAACTTTTACTGCTAGACAACGTTCTCAAAGCGAAAGGCTACTCTAAAAAACAAAGATCGTGGAAGCCAATTTCTTCAAAGAAAAAAAATGGCAGCTAATTAGGTAAAAAAGTCTTCCTGGCGTATTTAAGATGTGTAACTGACAGCTCACAATTTAACCTTCCTTTGCAGCATTAAGTACATTAATTGTTTGTCAATATTAAAATCTGTTAGTTAATTTATCCACGAATACTAATTTCACTACCAAGGGAGCAAACTCAAGCCCATTGACAAAAAATATCTTTTATAAAACTTTTCAAGTGATTTATGTTGGTCAAAAAGTGATCCTTCTTTTGAAATACAGTAACAAGCCTTAAAGACGGCTTACATTTTTCTACCACTTGTTTTTGTTTTCTTTTCAACTTTTATAGATATGTACATATGTGTACTGATTTAAATCATGATGTTGATGTAGAATGTTATACAAAAACACTATTTTTAATATATGAAGCCTCACAGTTGTGCATGAGTCCCTATATCAACTTTAGGTATTTGCGTGCTCAAATAGTTGTTCAAGTTGATTTTGCAAACTGATAAATAGATATACATTTACCTTATATCAATATTTCTAATGACTGCTAAAAGGTGTCTGCCAACTATAAATCAATATTTTTCTTCAAAAAAGAAATCAACTCACGTCATAGATCTCATTTAAAAATCAAATAAGGATTTAATTTTGTAATAAATTATTATTATTATGATAAATCCAAGACTCGATTTCTTAGCCCACTTTGTTTTTAAAAATCAACTAATGGTTTAAAAAAAAAAAAAACAACATTCCATATTCAGTAAAGGGTTTCACTCCATCATAAATTAATTAGAAAATAAAAAAATATCAAAAATCTACAAATTTCTCAATTCCTCTCTGTCTATAAGACACTTTACTTAGTGTTTTTCTTTTTAATTTATAACTACTCGTACTTCCACAAATGTTTTACTACCCGTGTGACTGAAATATTTGAGTTAATTACTGCCAGTGACAATTTTTGATTTATTATCGCCCGTAAAGTCAAGACATGCGAAAAGGAGTTATTAGCATTGGAAACGACTAGTTTCCGAGTTGTACCGGTAGGTATAACTTTTAGCAGGCAGTGGCGTTACCAGACAATTTTTCAAGGGATGTTCTTGGGTATTGTTAATACCCAAAAAAAAAACGCATAAAATTTGCAAAATCTCATCGATTCTTTATTTGAAACGTTAGATTGGTCCATGACATTTACTTTTTGAAGATAATTTCATTTAAATGTTGACCGCGGCTGCGTCTTAGGTGGTCCATTCGGAAAGTCCAATTTTGGGTAACTTTTTCGAGCATTTCGGCCGGAATAGCCCGAATTTCTTCGGAAATGTTGTCTTCCAAAGCTGGAATAGTTGCTGGCTTATTTGTGTAGACTTTAGACTTGACGTAGCCCCACAAAAAATAGTCTAAAGGCGTCAAATCGCATGATCTTGGTGGCCAACTTACCGGTCCATTCCTTGAGATGAATTGTTCTCCGAAGTTTTCCCTCAAAATGGCCACAGAATCGCGAGCTGTGTGGCATGTAGCACCATCTTGTTGAAACCACATGTCAACCAAGTTCAGTTCTTCCATTTTTGGCAACAAAAAGTTTGTTAGCATTGAACGATAGCGATCGCCATTCACCGTAACGTTGCGTCCAACAGCATCTTTGAAAAAATACGGTCCAATGATTCCACCAGCGTACAAACCACAGCAAACAGTGCATTTTTCGGGATGCATGGGCAGTTCTTGAACGGCTTCTGGTTGCTCTTCACTCCAAATGCGGCAATTTTGCTTATTTACGTAGCCATTCAACCAGAAATGAGCCTCATCGCTGAACAAAATTTGTCGATAAAAAAGCGCGAAACACATTTCGAACCGAACACTGATTTTGGTAATAAAATTCAATGATTTGCAAGCGTTGCTCGTTAGTAAGTCTATTCATGATGAAATGTCAAAGCATACTGAGCATCTTTCTCTTTGACACCATGTCTGAAATCCCGCGTGATCTGTCAAATACTAATGCATGAAAATCCTAACCTCAAAAAAATCACCCATTAGAAACAAAATCTATTTGAAACTTTATTATTTCTAAAAATTGGAGAAGGTGTTGAAGAAAAAGATGACCATTTGGAAAAAAAGTGTTTCAAGCTAATTAATGAATTATTTTCCAAAAGCACTTCTCAGGACTTTAACTAAAAAAGTGATATATTCAGATATTGATTTCGAATCCCCACTTTTTTGAAAGTTGCAAGCTTTTTCGGTAGCAAAAATATTATCTTAAAAAGAAAACAGATAACCGAGGAAATATTGCAGTATTTTTGTAAAGCAGATTAAATTAGTTAATTTTAAATGGATGCCCTCCGTATTTGGGTGACAGTGAGCCTCCCTTTTAAAAGTTACAGATCTCACCTTTGTTCAATAGTAGAAGTTTATAAAAAAGGCATGCTTCAAACGTCTTCCGACTAACGGGTGTTTTTTAGACGCGTGATTTTCAATCTGGCAATTCTATTTTAAAAGTTGGTGCGTTTGACAGCTGTCACTGATTTATGCTCAGTTTGGTTTGACATTTCACAATGAATAGAAGTCGTGCAAAGTTATTTCCAAAATAATGTTTCCGAAACATTTAATCTATTAAATGAAACTTTTGGTGAGCGCAGTATATAGCGTCATCAGCCTGAGGGGAAACTATAAGATCGTGCAATTTAACACCGCTAACACCGCTTTACTATTTTTTCGAGTCGCCTTAAAAGAGAATATCCGGTACGTTATTGCTGACATGCGGCCCTAATTGCTGCCAAAAGCAGTAACAAATTGGGACTCTAAGCTGGATTTTGTTTTAAGTCTCAGTAGTTAGGGAAAATGGACTCATTGAAGTAAGGGAAAGCTGAAATAATAGTAAACCATGTGCTTATTTGATTTAAAATTTTACAAGAATGCAAGGGAAAGTAGTCCCCCCTTTAATTTCATCTATTTGAACGTCACTGCTTTTTAGTTGATGTTGATGTCTTAAATCCGTCGTCATAGATGCAACCTACCTATCTAGTACCTATGATACTTCTATACTTACCTTAATGTGAAACGAAAAACTGAATCGATAACAGTGTGTCACTCTAGTATTCGAGTTGCGATCAGCACCTGGCCCAAACGCAAACGCCTAGAAATAAATACTTTTCTCTCTTTCTTTATGGAGTAGAAAGACTCGATTTAATGCACCATAGGTATGGGTATGGCTATGGCTATAAGTTAAATGGAATGCGTCTGAAGATATAGAAGTCGCGGATAAATGTCTTATAGAGTACCTAACCATGTATTTACACGTACGTATATGCAGGTAATAACTAACCAGATTGATGGAATACCGGATGTTATCAGAGGACCAGCGGAGTTATGGATAAATATGTCGTCAACAGGAAGCTTTCATGAGTGATGTTGTTTTAAGAAAATAGAAGAAAAAAAGAACAAGTTCCTTATTTTTGTGTAGTTTATTTTTCAGAAATCCGATAGAGGTTTGAAAGTCAAAACTTTTCAAAAACGCTTATACTCGTATATATAAGTTTGTTGGGCACAGTGTAAATAGGCCCAGGGGAGTATTGCACAATTTGTAGTACCTTTATGTTTTCTCTAATGTAAGTAATAAACAAGAGGCCAACATTGATTTAATGCCTTGAATCCTTCATAACTAAGACCTTCGAAATACTCTAGCATACGTTTTAATCACGCATTGGAAATGGTAACATTCACTACAAAAATGATGATAATCTTGCAGTCACAGCTGAAAACAATTGAACAAATTGATAATGAAGTTGAGCCATTAATTGCTGATGTATTACAGCATGCGAAGAAAAAGTATCCCAACTATTTCAAACTTGAAAGAAACAGAAATAAAATACCCTCTCTTAATAATGGAACTGATTTAAAAGAAAAGAAGAGATTGAAGAAAATGGCAAGCTACGACATTTTTAGATCCTAAGACAGTCTTTAAAAGCGTCATATTTTTCTTGTGTGAAAACATATTGTTTCACTTTTTTAAATATTTAAACCATTAATATATTGCACCATTTCCAGGAACTTTGAAAGTTTTTAACCCTCTACTGCATGAATTATGAAGGCAACGAAAAAAAAATATTATAACATTAATTAATCTTTATTTAGGTTTAAGAAAAAGTTTTACATAGTTTTTTTTTTTTATATATATATTATATAATGTTTTACATAAAGAACCCATATATGGGTCATCATGCATTAAGACCATTTCAATCAAAAAATAAGAGCCCATATATGGTTTATTATGCATTAAAGGCTAAATGATGAATGATTATTATTATTCGTGGAATTTAGCCAGACAGTTCCTCTTATCATTGTAGCATAAGAACACGTTACATTTCCTGCATTTGGTGTAGGTTTTAAGTTGACAGACCTTGCATTTTTGTCGTTTTTTTTGCCATTCAGGCATGTGGTCAACTTGTTCAGTTCTTACTGAGGTCAATGGTTATACCTGGGTTCTAGCTCTTTTTGCTGTCGGTGTTTTAAGTCGAGTTGGTGTGCCGGAATTGGATGGTGCTGGACTTCCTTGACTAAAATGACTTTCGCAACGTAGTGGAGTTCCATCTCTGCTTAGGTCAGTAGCCAAAATTGTAGGGCGCCCTCTTTTCCGTGCCATTACAGTTTTTCCAGATTTGCATAGGTGTTCGGAGATTGCTTGCTTGAAGTCAAAAAGAGCCATATATAATACCTGGGTTATTCCTTCGCCACAGAATCCAAGAATTGACAACACACATATCCACCATATGAAAAAAATTGTCTTATACCATTTTTTGGACCGTAAATGAATTCTATATAAGCCAAGCATAGAAATGTTGCGTTACCCATTTAACTTTAGCAGGCTTTGCTTTCTTCGATATCGATTTTGTTGTGTTCGGAAGAATTGGTTCGGGTTCGTCATCGGAACAATCGCTATCTGTCTCCGAGATTACCACTGAACTTCTTCGATGTTCACTCTGAGGTACATATTCATCACCAGAATCCGAAGCTAGATCGTCATCGCTTTGACAGCCATCGCCAGGTATAGCACTGACAAGTTTATTATAAAAATACAAATACAAAATACACATTTTTACATCACTCAGTCAGTTAAGTCACCAATGTATATAAGACCACATATGGTCCTAACAAAAAGAAAGTAAAAAGCCTACAATGCATGATGGTCCATATATGGTCTCTTAGAAAAAGCCAATAAAAAAGGCATATTTTCTTATATAAATAAAAAAAAAAGATTATAAACTTAAAAAAGAACTATAAATACATAAGAAACATTTTTTTTATTTTGTGGAACTTACCTGTTTATTATAAAAAAACTGTATCAAAAATCGAACTGTATCAAAAATCGAACTTTTTTTTAAAATAGACCTAGTTTAATTCTACATTGCATTTCTGTACCACTCCTGCAATAATAATAGAAATAAATTATGTTGAATTTGGTGAACCATATATGGGTCTGTATGCGGTAGAGGGTTAAAGATAACAGTCTTCAACAGAGTACAGTACGGAAAATTTGTACAACATCGGCATAAATAAGATACAAAGAATTAACTAAGATGGACGGAAGATCGTTAGTAAATATAACAAATATTGACGGACCAAGGTGACTACCCTAAGGTACACCGAAGTTAACAGTAAAACATTTAAAACGCTCACTCTTAAAAATAACATTATATTATATACCTGTTTTTGAGATATGAAGATATCCATAACACAAATCTGTAGTTAAGACCCATATTTTGTAGTTTTATTAAAAAAAATAAGTTGCTTAAGTTTATCAAATGCTTTGCTGAAGTCACTAAAAATTCAGTAAACTTGTTGTTTTTTTCAAACAACAATACAGAATATTGTAAATTGCAAAAACGAAAGACCATCTCATCAATACTGACGTAAACAATTAGGTTTTCCAGTTAATATCATCCAATAAACCGTAGGGTTCCGAAAAATTACAATTTTTAAAGTTTTTACTAATATATTAAAGTTTAACGAAATAGACAATGCAGGATGATGCCTTTGCTTATCTACCTCAATAAGCTTCGTATCAGAGAGTAATGCAGTTCCATCACAATTATTGAAGTCAGAAAAGTACATAAATTCTAAAATTTTATCAAATTGGTTTTTGACATTGCAAAATTGATTCAATCCATTCCATCGATAGAAAGGACTTCGTTGTTGTTCGAAACATTTTTACGAGAAGATTACAAAACAAATGATTACAAACGACTAAAAACAAACCTCCTCCAACAGGAGGAGTCAGAAAAAGAAATATTTAGCTAGGTTTCTGTGAGTACGAGACGATCATGGCAAATATTATTTCCATTTTTGTAGACCTTCTTAGTCTTTGTTCGGAGCCGTTTACATTGTATATTAATAAATCAGCTAAATAGAAGTAACATCTTACTGACATATACCAATCATTGCAAGCGTTTTAGAAAAATCGACACTGAAAAGGCTCACCAGAATAATAAAGAAGTAAGAAGACTAATTCCGAACAATCAGCTTCAATTTTGAAATAGTCATATACAAAAATAAACGATAGTCTTGCACTTAGGACAAACTGGAGTACAAACTGCAAATGGACCTTTCCAGGCAGTACCTACTATACGAAATACTGAAATCTTATTTTACGAACCGACTATTTCGATACTTTACTCAGAACTACAGAAAATAGAAGCAGGTGTACCGCAAGGAAGTGTGCTGGGACCAACCTTGTGTCAAAGTTTTAATGAAAAGAGAAGAAACTTTAGGCACAGAAGACTGTACTGGTTAATAGGAAAGAACTCTAACCTGCATATCCTTCTTGGAAAACTAAATGCCCCTTCGGCATATTAGAAAAAGCGATTTACATCGTGGCCTTCAAACTAAAATGATTACAAAAGTGATAACAAACACGCTGTAACAGCGACTTTAAAGTTATACGAGATAATATTTGGATATTTAGAAGAAACAAGTTTCATGTGCTGATAGTCTTAAAGCTATGAGAAAGTATTACAACTTAGACTCCCCCTAAAGTGAATTTTAAATTAAGGAAAAAACCATTTGTCGATCTTTCATAGATTGGTCTTTTTTAGCCGGTGGTTTTAGTTAGGAAAGAGTCCCACCCTATGTACTCAGTACCGATTTTTACGTAGTGTCTTTTAAAAATTTTAAAACTTAGACATTTTTAGGTCGCCGTGGAAAATTTCGAGAAATCAATATTTGAAGAATAGAAACAGTGTACGTCGTATCGCTCAGGAACAACGGAAAATATTGCTGCACGTAGTCTTCGTTATTTGGAATTAGAGATTCCACAAACGACATTATACAGTATTTTGTGTAAAGACGTATGTCTGGAGTCTTTTAAAGTCTAGTTCCAGCGATCAGCAACGTGTCGGTGGTATCTTTGCTGATTGGAATTGTATTCATCGAAAAATCATCTGCTATAATGATTCACGGTTTTCCCTACCTACGTTTAATCATAATTGTAACGTTTCGAGCTTGAAAAAACCAAGAATGACGGACGGTGTGATTGGACTTTACTTATTCGAAAACAGGGCTGGTGTGAATATTACTGTGATTTTTAAGACTTAAATAGGATGATATTGATGAGGACAGTATTTATTGTTGGCAAGATGGGCAGTGTTGCTATACGTGCCATATATAAATGTACCAATAACATTCACAAATAAATATCTATATGTCCCCCGTTACGGCCGGGCGGCGGGCGGCGGCGGCTTCATTGGTGGATTGAAGCCACGAAAATTCTAGCACTAAATATTACGCCTAACGATACATTTTTCTTCACTCTTCCAACTGCAATACAACTTCAATCAAATCAAAACTAACTTAAATATTTATAAACCTCGACTCCTCCACGGCTCTTTCGGCCTCAAAGGTATAAAAACCATAAGCTTAACTCATCCAAGCCATCAACTACAAGTAGAATCATGATGCCGCCTCGCCGCACCGCCTGCCTCACCACTGCTGCAGCGCAATAACACATTTACTTCACGCGGACGCAATACGTTTCACGCGAGCATTTGCCGCACACACAACATCGCACCACATTACCACTATCTGCAGGCATTCGGAAGATCTATTAGGAAGAGTGCCATTGACAGGTACTCGGCTCCAGTGCAGCCAGGCAGCGCAGCGCAGCGGCCGGCTCGGTGCTGGACAGAAGAAAACTGCTCTCGATCGATATATTTATTCACACTTAGCCGCACCATAAATAAAGTAAATTGTCCCAATGGACAAGGCAACTCTGACTTGGCACTTCCATGAGTCCATATGAGCACATACTATATGCCACACCGTCTTTCTTGGTCTTGAATCTTCATCTGCACCCCACCAACTAATCCACCAACAACGTCTTCTGTCCCACCATTCTCGTCTCGTCCAGTCCAGCTTTTTTTCTTTTTTAAGTCTTCTAGTAAGGAACAGGTTAACGTATGATCTTAGCTCTGGAACTCAATGGCAAAACATGCTTAGCTGTCGTGCTCATGTCATCCGGATTAGAGGCTTAGTGACAAGTGTCTGGGTGTATAACATTAGGGTATCGTGTTTTCAGTACTCCCTCTCTGTTCCTCCTCCACGCCCTGTCTTGATGTACATATGTGCGCAAAGTGCCAACATACAGAGTTAAAGAGTGTGAATCGAGTGGTCTTGAGTCTCCACAGCTTTAGATGGAAGAAAACACACATTAATCCATCCATTGATGAAGGCCTAGGAAATAAATTAGAAAATTGTGTCTTGTTGTGGAACTCTATTGCTCCATCATTCAGGTGTCTTTCGGAGGTCTTTAGGAGGGTTTTGAACCTTTTTTCCTCCTTGCCTGTGGTTTAATTGATCGGCGAGAAGGGAAAAGAGGTAATAAATGCAAGGAGGGAGTAAGCATTAAAGTCGATTTGTTTATGTGGTGCAGTGATCGCGTTGCCACCTTACGAATATTCTTTTTGCTGTTGTTCGAAAGTAAGATTTTGAAACCAAAAGGTGGATCAAATTTCGAGGCATAAATATTACTTATAAGGTTCCAAACTTGTTCGTCACTTGCGTCACTTACAAGTAATTTATCAATTCAGATATTGGATTTCCATCTAAGTGGCAACACTGATTTGGTGATTGGTGGTAGTTCAAATGGTGAAAATGGTAAACAATTCACGTCTATTACAAAAGTTACAATTCGCAAAATGACAATAAAATTTATATTCTCAAGGCTTTGCTTGCTGGCACGGCCGGCGGCGCGCGGCGACGACGGATGCAGACGTATAGATGGTTCGAATGAACGCTACTGGTTCTTCTCTCGCGATGCCGCCACGCCGCGCCGCCGCTGCACTGTTACTCTTTTAGTTGGTGCGGTTCACCTCAAAGGACAAAGGACCATTGTTTCGATTCGGTAGCTATCCGGTAGCGGCGGCTTTGATCTTTTGACTCTTTGCGAAAACGAAAACAGTGTAGCAGCAGAAAAGGTTTCTTTTATCCCACAGCTACACAAGGTTCCCCTGGCGTTCCCCAGTGAATTACCAGAGCACGTTAAAGAAAGATACTGATAGAGAAAGAGAGAGAAGATCAAGATTCACTTAAAAGCAAAGCTCGTGCTTCATTCCTTTCTTGGGGTACTTATGGTGGTTTGAAAAAACAACGACGACGCTATGAAGCCAAGCGACCTTCTATTATGTGTTTAGCAAAGACGAGAAGGGGGGGCTGTTATATGCAAAAAAGGAACTCGGTCGGAACAGAGTTGCAGTCTATACGAAATTATCTGTCCATTGGAAAATGATGACATCTACCAGTGCTACTGTTTTTAGCAGCGATTATTGGAACTTTTTGTTGTTGTTGTTATTGTTGTATTTGTGTTCTGCGCGAGCGGCATTTTGATGTTGGAGCCTTGGAGCGTAACTTTATGGAAATTTACCTAAAATGGTGATCATTTATTTTGGTTCTTAGGGATGTGTTTTGGGTTGTGTTTTGTATTTTTTGTTGCTGTTGTTGCTGTATTATTATTATTGAACAGACTTTAACTGCGCGGTTAAAGATCTAAAGTCATATATATCTCAAAATGTCTATTTTGGAACAGGGGCTCTTTCTCCCTCTTTTACTGGCTGAGTTTTTGACTGGAGAATGAGAAAGATGACATTTGAATGCGATTTGTGTATAAGGCTGATGGTGTGGTGCGGAAGATGAACTCTGGGATTTTGCTTTTGGTTTTAATGGTTTTTAGAGCGTTTTGTGGAGTTTTAAAGGGGGTGGGGGGTAAACGTAATTTTAGAAAGAAGTGTTGTCATCTTGAGAAAGACATTGTAGTTGATTAAACCAATAAACTTAAGCATCTAAAATTGAACTTTAAAATTTTGGATATTGAGTTAAACTGATAATTCTAACAAACATTACGATACTTGGGCTTAAGGATTTTAGAGTCAGGAAAAAATACTAATTTTTTAAAAAAGGGTGATTGGTAAAACTGCCAAAAATTAGAAGGTTTTATGGTGTTTTTATATCAATGGAAACGTAGCTTATAATTTTAAGAAAACCTATTGATTGTTTATTATACGGAGATCATGATGAAATATAAAACTACACAGTGCTTAATTTTCTCTAATTGTTTTGGTCAGACGACATAATTAAATTATTCATCGCTTTATGCTATTCATTGGTAGCTCTGATTTTTTGGTTATTTGTTTATGATGTTGTCCTAATTAATAATCCAAGCTTCCGACCTCGAGCACCGTACGTAACATGTCAAAAAATCAGAAAAACCGTATATAGAGACGTGGTTGAGCTCAAAATGAAAAAAATTCATATAGCTTGAAATCGTAAAGTTATAGGAAAAAACTAGCCCATCAGTGTAAAAATCGGCAATACCTGGAAAAAAACTAACGTTTTCCCCGGTTTTGTCGATTTTTTGCCATGTTGCGTTTATACATCAAGTTTTAAAACCTCAATTATATATAAGACCGACGTCTTAAATTGCTAGAAAACAAAATTGGATAAACAGGATTTACAGAAACAGCTCTTTCTGCCCAGCGAAAAGACTACTTGTACTCTATCTTGGAGAAAATTTATATCACAATAATGTAGGTGTTGCCGTTGATTTACAACTTTTCAGACAAAATACAACTCCCTCCTAAAACTGAATGGATAAAGACCGCCCATCCCATGATATTTTTTTCTTCTTCTGACGCAATATTCTCACTTAGGCGCCAGTTATAGCTATCATTGGTTTTCATCATTGAAAACAAACATTGGATTTTTTTTGGCAGGTCGTTTATAGCTATCATTAAAAGTTTCTATCATTGAGAATAATTTCCTGATTGAAAACCACCGAAAAATGTTTACTGACAGAAATCTGTCATTGAAATTGTGTCAAATTAGAACACAAAGCACTGTTCCCGTTCGTTTCACTTTTGAAACTAAAAGTATCAGCTGTTCAGGAAAATGAATTTCAGTCCGGAAAATAGAAAAATACATTTTTAGAAGAAAATAAATGAGCAATTACACATTTTTTTCATAACAAAAATTCTTTGTGTGATTTCCGATCGATCAGTATATAATTTTCAATTTTAATCAAAGGGAAACACCGTCAAATATCGATTCAATAATGTTATACCTTATAGTAAATATAGTTATTTAAAACGTATCTTAGCTAATTTTTGAACAACTGTATTCTGAAAACCGTTGCATCTGCAGACACAGTCTTAGACCTCTTTCACACTAGACGGTTTCGTCCGTACGGTTAAAATCCGTCCGATTTTTTTCCGTACGGACTTTGTTTTCACACATAACGTTTTTTCCCGCGAATCGTCTACGTTTGGTTATATTTTAGATGTTTTTCTTTAGTACAAGTGACCACAAAAACGGACGGCAGACGAATAAAAATCGTCTGTTGTGAATGCGTTTGCGTAGTCACGTACGCCACTGATAAGACGGCGCGGCGACGGCACGGTCGCCGTATATTTCAGTCGTTGAGACGGCTGTTTTAAATCATCCGTACGGAAAAAACCCGTCTCCGTCCAGTTTGGAAGCTTTAGTTAATTTTATTAGTTTACTATCAATGGCTCACGGATAAAAACCGTATGGATTTTAACCGTACGGACGAAACCGTCTCGTGTGAAAGAGGCCTTAGGCTCTAATTTTAGTAATTTATTTTACTTAAGATCATTGAGCATGGTTGTATTAGAAAGTTTCTTCAGAGTAAAAAATATCAACAAGCAAATTGTTGCGTTCGGTGCTAAAGTTCGAAAACCAAAAAATCAGAAATACCGGATGTAATGAAAGGTCTTATTCCTTTCAAATGACAAAGTTACTGGAATGAAATCAGATTTAAAATAAAATACTATCCCATTATAATCAGGCACAGGAAGCAATGGTCTTTGGTTGAGGTAAATAATTTGATTACAATATCTTTCTTTGTTCTTTTAATGCTTAAGTCGATAACCATTTCTTCTTGTTGCAGGTTTTTGTGTTTTGATAAATTAACTTCAAACTACCAACAATATTTTGCATATGCTGAAATAGTTTGATTACAATATCTATTTTTGTTAACGAGATTTTTACCAATTTTTACCAGTTTTAGAGACATTTCTTGAAAATTTGTACTTCTTATATAAAGAAATACAGATTGGATTTTTCTAAGACCAATATTTTATTTATTTATTATTTATTTATTTATCAAGCAGAGACACAGCTCTTAAAGACTACTTAAAAATATTTAACAAAATAGGTAAAAATATAACAAAATAAGTACATAAATACTAACCACCGAGATTGAGATTTAGTAACAATTTTTTTTAAACAATCTCTACTCATATACAAATTAAAATCAATGACATTACATAAAGAGTTAGCTTGTCTTAAACAGCGAGTTAAGGGTTCATTGGTTCCATAGTTAACCCTATGAAAAGAACATAAAATAAACGATTATTTCGTAAGGTACGATTTGGAACGTGAAAACCCACTAAAGAAAGTAAATCAGGGCAATTGATTTTGTAATTAATTAAATCGCTTACAAACATGACATCAAAATATTTACGGCGTGTTTCCAAGGATTGAATGCCCAATAACAGACACCTCGTTTTATATGATGGTATGTCGACATTCCATCGTAAGATCCGGATTGCTGTTCTAGTGAAGCGTTTCTGTATTCTTTCAATTCTAATAGCATGAGCAGCATACAAAGGATTCCATATAGGAGAGCAGTATTCTAATATTGATCGTACATAACAAAAATATAGAGATCTTAAAGTAAAAGGATCTGAGAAGTCTTTAGCATTCCTTGAAATAAAACCGAGCATTGAACTGGCCTTATAGAAATGATTAAGTCGATATGGTTGCAAAACTTGAGTTTTAAATCAAAGATCACACCCAAATCTTTTTTTTCTGAAACCTTGGACAGAGCAAATCTATTTATTTCGAAGGAAAACAATATTGGAGACATACCACGGTAAAACACCATACTATGACATTTAGAAACGTTCAAATGTAGATCGTTATTGGTACACCAAGCAACTAAATTATTAAGATCGTTTTGAAGTTTTATACAATCCGCTATAGATTTAACACGTAAGAACAGCTTAAGGTAGTCTGCGTACATTAAACAAAGACTATTACTCAAAACATTTGGAATATCATTTATAAATAAGAGAAAGAGAAGGGGTCCTAAATGACTCCCTTGGGGAACACCGGAAGTTACAACAATCGGGTTCGAGGTGACGTTGTTAATACGAACGTATTGAACTCTACCAGTAAGATATGAATCGAACCAATTTAATATGTTAGAGCGAGAGCCAAACTTATGAAGTTTAGCAGTTAATATTGAGTGATCGACCCTGTCAAACGCTTTTGAGAAATCAGTGTATATGACATCACATTGATATCCCTGTTCAAGAACACTCAATACATAATTACTAAAAATCGCGAGATTAGTGGAGGTAGATCTTCCACCAACGAAACCATGTTGCAGAGGCGAGATTATTTCTTTCAATGAAAAAATAAGCTTATTGTAAACAATTTTTTCAAATACTTTTGGGATAACAGATAACTTACAGATAGGACGATAATTAATGATTTCATTTTTTGATCCAGATTTAAATATAGGGTAGACGTAAGAGCTTTTCCATTGCTTTAAGAAGAAACCTTCATGGAGAGAGCGATTAAAGATAATTTCGAGAGGGGTTGTCAAAGATAAAGCACAATTTTTTATAATTATTTTTGCAATACCATCAAATCCCGATTGCTTTTCATTTTTTAATTTCAATAGTTCATTGAGTATATCATTTTTCTCTACATATAATTGACTAATATTGAAAGAATCAGAAGAACACATAAACAGAGGTCTTGTTTGCTGGCATGTTGGTTTAAAGACAGAACGAAAAAAATCAGCAAAGAAATTACAGATACTAGACAGGTCACTAGAAGTTTGTCCCATATATCGGACTGAATTTGGAATTCCAGTGGAACTTTTTTTGCTATTAATAAATTTCCAAAACGATTTGCTATTTTTTTTAATTTACTTTCCATACTTAATAAATAATTGTTATCAAGGAATTTATTAAGAAAATTAAATTCACGGTTAATTCGAAGGTAATTCATATATAAAGCATTATTATCCCTGGAATCACGGTAGAGTTTAAAAGCTTTGTTTTTCCGATTATTTAGATTAATTAGCTTTTTATTAAACCAGCAAGATTTGGAATGAGATTTCTTTTTAATTTTTGGGGTATTCAAATCAATTGTCTCATTTATTAAATTCGTTAATATTATGAAAGTTTCCTTAATATCAATATTATCAAAAATAGAAAACCAATTCACCCTATTCAAGAAACTAGAAACATTATCAAAATTACATTTATCATAGTTTAGTATGTGGCCAATATCCGATGCTTGCTTTACGCTAACAACAAAATTTAGCACAGAATGAAATTATTTCGAAAACAATACCTTCAATTATTCACGAGATGTCGAGAATCGAATATCAATTTTAACAACTTTGCGTACTATTTTTTGTAAATTTTAATTGTTATGAAAAAAAACTGACTGTTGTATTGTTATAAAAAATTAACTGAATAATGAAAATAATATTTTATATGAGATGAAATTAGTTTGAAGCCATTATCTTAAATTTTTAAAAAGATATTTAAGTCGAAAATTAATTTTTACTAAGTTTTAGTAATGTTTTTTTTTAGGTTTTTAGTTTTTGTAAAAAATTGCCTAACATTGGATTTTTCTCAAAATTTAAACAGATGTCAAAAACTTTATTCTCCGTTGCAAACAATTATTTTGGAGATATAATAATTTTTTGTTCGTAAAACATTCGACGTGACTATTATTTTTTTCAGTTCTTTGATTTATAAAAAAAAAACCGTTAATCAATTTTGTTTTCAAAATTATATCACTTCAGTATTATTTCACAATATATACTACAAAATTTAACTTAAGTCGCTAGCGTTATTGGTTCGTGAGATATTTTGAGTTAACCAAAATCTTTTATATATATTCCCAGGACCTTGAAACGTCTAGAAATGTTAAAATTTTGAATCGGGCCGATTAAAATAACTTCCTATGGGAAGTTAGGAAGCCATTTTTCGCGCAATACACGATAACTATGGAAGTAGAAGTGTTTCTTTGAATTTCATCGATTTTTTCGACAATCGCTTTAGAAACCGAAAAATTAAAGACACTATATCCATTTCTGGTTCTGCTATGATATTTTTAAATTCTAATATTTTATGATTCAAAAAAAGTTTAGACGTAAAAATAATTTTACTCGTCTTCTTTTTCAATAGTTATGTTTGATTTATGTTGCCTACAATGAAATAATTTTATTAAAATTAAAACAAGATAATTACCTATTGAATTAAGACACATAATTAAATTTAATCTGTCATAAACCAAGATGACATTGTCAACTTAAATTTTCTAGAATTACCCAGATTACTACCTTATAATCTTTAATTAAGAATCGCACCGGTAATAACTACATATATGTATATTGCGGACTTGCAGTAAAAATAACTTGAAAGGGATTTCAAATAAAATCAAATTAATTAGGCAGCTCTAGAAGGTCCTAGTGACTCATGACCCTCAACCATTCCTGCGTGTGAGTAATGTTAGAAATTCATGGCTGAATCACAAACACGCTTCTGCTACGGCTTCGTCTGCGTTACGGTGGGCCTGCTTCGAGGTTACTTTGAATGACATTTCTATTATTTCATCCCTCCAAAGAGCAAATATTTTGTTTGTTGACATTTTTTACAACTGTTGAGCTGTCAGACAAAGCAAATGTTTAGATAATTGAACTAGAGCTTCCGTTTGGAGTCACATTACGTTACATTACGTTCTTTTCCTTACGATTGTCAAACGAAACGTGAGGTCGAAGCTCCATTGTGATAGCATGCATTAAATTAATATGGCTGAACTCGTTAACGTCAGGCGAAGCCGAAGCTGAAGCGTGTTTGTGATTCAGCCATAAAGGGGCCTAAAACTTTAATGCCAAATCCAAACAACTTTTCATGACAGTTCGAATTACTTTGATTGTAAACGACATGCCATACGACTTTAAATTTTAAATTTTCAACAAATAAAATTTTTAGTACAACTATAATTTGCAATATTAATTGATAAATCTAAGGCAACAATCTTGAAAGTACATTTTTATCACAGGGCCATTTGTATGTCTCCTTTTACTATCATTGGCATATTAACTAATCTGTTCCTATATACACCCAAGAAAATATAACGAAGAATGTTGTTTATCATAGTGCATTGCAATAATAAACACTACCAGCACAGATAATAATTGTATACAGATGTCTCATCCCTGCAGGAAAAAATGAAACATTTTTTTCTCTTAACAGACAAGCCTTAACAGACAAGAGCTTTTAAAAATAAAGCTGAGAAAGCTCTTTTTGCCTTGCATATTTTCTTTTTCTTTTTTTTTCTCTTCTCTTTTGTCATTTTGTTTGCCAATGAATACAAAAACAAAGTTCGGACCATTGGAAACAAATGTAAACAACAACAACCCTATTTTTTTACAAGGAAGTATATGGGAGTTGATGTAGGTTATGTCTGTATCTTGTTTTTTTATGCGCGTTTTGGTGCGTAGAAGAAGAAAGAGTTGATCATTTTTGTTTATTTTTTTGTGAATGTTAGATTGTTAGGTGTCCGGTAAGGAGAATAGAAGAAGTTGCTTGTGTATTGATATATGAAAATTGTGTGGGCAATAAGGACAAGTGAATGTGCACATGACTTGGTTTCTGTATTTTCTATTTTTAACTTCCCTTAGGAAGTTATTGTAATGGGTCCGATTTGTCGAATTGAAATTTTTGACATTTTTCGACGTTTCAAGGTCCCTAGAGTCGAAATAAAAGATTTTTAGAAAGATGTCTGTGCGTGCTGTGCGTGGCTGTGTACGTACGTCGTCCATAGCTCAAGAATTTTGAGAAAAATCAAGTTAACATTTTCCTTACAAAATATAAAAACATTATCTACTAAAACTTAGTAAAAAATTTACTTTCGACTCAAATATGTTTACAAAAATTAAAAATATTGGCTTCAAACTAATTTTATCTCACAGAAAATATTGTTTTCGATATTCAACAATTTTTTTATAAGAATCCAACAGTCCATTTTTTCATAAAAAAATCTACAAGTACCTACCCAACATGGGTAAAAAATGATGGTCGGTTCTCGATATCTCGTGAACGATAGAAGATATTGACTTCAAATTAATTTAATTCATCCAATTTGTATTTGTTTATATAAGAAATAAAAACTTTTAAGAAATGCTACTTAAATTGGTAAACATTTATTTTCGACTTAAATATCTTTTTTTAAAAACTTTGAGATATTGGCCTTAAACTACTTTTATCTTTTAAAACATATTGTTGTCAACATTCAGTAAAATTTTGAAAAAAATCGAATTGACAGTTTTTGTACAAAAAATTAAAAACCTAAAAAAAATTAAACAAAAGTTGGTAAAAATTGTTTTTCGAAGTAAATATCTTTTCAAAAATTTGAGATTATGGCTTTAAACTAATTTTATTTTATAAAATATATTGTTTTCAATATTTAGAAAAATTTTGAGAAAAATGGAATCGACAATTTTTTTACAAAATATAAAAAAAACCTAAAAAAAAATTAATAAATGTTGATAAAATTTGATTTTCGACTCAGATATATTTTCAAAACTTTGAGATATTGGATTTAAACTAATTTTATCTTTCAAAAAATATTGTTGTCAACATTCAGTAAAATTAAAAAAAATCGAATTGACAGTTTTTTTTATAAAAAATAAAAACTTTAAAACACATTACTAACATTACTAACAAATCACAACAACAAACACATAACAGGCCCCCGAAGAAATCAACGAGCGCATCAAAGGTTTTATGTATTTCGATGGGGGGTGATAAAATGCAACAACAAAATAACGTACGTTACCGCGAACAATATTAACAAATACAAATTGGATGAATGAAATTAATTTGAGAGATATCGAGAACCGAACATCAGTTTTTACCAAATTTTGCGTACTGTTTTTTGTAGACTGTTGGATTCTTATAAAAAAAATTACTGAATGTCAAAAACAATATTTTCTGTCACATTAAATAAGTTTGAAACCAATATTTTTAAGTTTTGAAAAGATATTTGAGTCGAAAGTAAATTTTTACCAAGTTTTAGTATTGTTTTTTTTAGGTTTTTATTTTTTGTAAAAAAAACTGTCAATTCGATTTTTCTCAAAATTTTATCGAATGTTGAAAACAATATTTCTTATAAGTTAAAATTAGTTAGAAGCCATTATCTCAAATTTTTGAAAAGATATTTGAGTCGAAAATCAATTCTTACAAACTTTTGTTAAATTTTTTTTTCGGTTTTTAATTTTTTGTAAAAAACTGTCAATTCGATTTTTTTTCAAAATTTTACTGAATGTTAACAACAATATTTTTTGAAAGATAAATGTAGTATTATGCCATAATCTCAAATTTTTGAAAAGATATTTGAGTCGAAAATCAATTTTTACCAAGCTTTATTAATTTTTTTGTTAGGTTTTTAATTTTTGTAAGAAATTGTCAATTCGATTTTTCTCAACATTTTATCAGATGACAAAAACATCATTCTTTGCTGCACAAAATTGTTTTGGAGATGAAATCATATTTTAGTCGTAAAATTTTCGAGGTGACAAATTTTTTTTTCAGTTTTTTTGATTTATAAAAAAAACCGTTAATTGGATTTTTTTCAAAAAATATAATTATTTTTTATCACGTTACAATATATAATAAAAATTTAATTCAAGTCTCTAGCGTCATTGGTTTATGAGATATTTAGGTTTAACCAAAATTTTAACCTTTTTTTAAATTGCTATGGTAAAAAAACCACCCACGCAATTTTCTTGAGAGCCCTTTCTGCATCTTTCTGCCTTATTATCTGTATAACAAAATTTATTTGAAGTCGATATCTCTTTTGGTTCTTGAGCTATGGACAACGAAAAAAACGTCGCGAACGTACGGACGTACGGACATACGGACGTACGGACGTACAAACGTACGTACACACGCACGCACAGACATCTTTCTAAAAATCTTTTATTTCGAGAAATGTCAAAATTTTCAATTCGACAAATCGGACCCATTACAATAACTTCCTATGGGAAGTTAAAAATATTATTTTAATTGTTGACTCATTATGTACAATAAGGTAAATCATCCCATTGACACCAGTCAACAACACTTCATTACGTTTAAAAAGATATAAAACTGAAAAATGTATTCGTGGAGATTTTAGAAAATTGAAGAAAAACATGAATTTATAAAAAAAAAAATCCACATGAATGCACGCAGCTAGCATTTACATATCCGATTATACGAACTCGAGCCATAAAGACAACCTTGTCCTTGCTTTGTTTCTATTTCCAAAGACAACTGTAAATATTTTTCTTTCTCGTCGTCGACAAGCGATCAACTCTCCTGCACTTGTTTTCAACGCATCACCACCAACCACACCACAAAAAAACCAAAATAAAACGAGTTTTGGTTTGTGAAGAATGATCGTGGTGTATTATGTGTATCTGTGCATTAGGATTATGAGAGGAAAAGAACATACAAAAATGATTTCAGTTTTTTCTTTGCCTTAGTTTTCATTCATAGGAAAGAAGACGAGTTAAAGCTTTTTGAAAAAGCTCTTTTTTTTGGTTGATTTCAGTTTCATATATCATTTCTCGCCATAAGGGTGAGACATCTGTATAAAATTATTATCTGTGCTACCAGTTTATACCAGTTCGAATTCATTCAATATTCATATCTGAGGCCACACAATGTCTGTAGGGTCAGCTAGTATTATATTATCATAACTATTACAGAATTCTAAGAGTTTTACTTCAGTTGATTCAACTTAATCCACTTACCTTTCGCATTTGTTGTAAAGCTTATTTATGAAATTCGACGAATGTACTACATTGTCGATTCTTAAGACTTCCTTAACATTTTTGAACTTGCCTATCGACGCTGTCAGTATATCTGACATGCCCAAAGCATCAACGGTATCCTAGATGTTCTTTAAGTACATGTTTCTGCATTACGTTGTTTTCTGAGGCTATAAATTGGTGTGGTCATTAAGATAAGTTTCAAAGAATAGAAAGTACAGTATCCTAATAAAATGCATTTACTGTTGGATGGATAGAGCGAAAATTTTTTCGAATTTTCTTCACATTTGAATCAAAACTTTTTGACTTCACATGTTGGAGCCTGTATGTGTATTTTTAGACTTTTGTTTCTGTTTTGAGAGTACAGAGATTTTAATCTGAATCTCTGTATGATTTACCGTACATAATCAGAACCTTTTGTCGATTTTCTTGATTTTCACCATCATGAAAATACAAACTCAAACATTCATTATGATAAACTTTGAACTCACATTTTTGAAATTTCTATTGTTCATTTCTGTTTTGTTTTCATTTAACATCAAATTCTATTCAGATCTGTCTCAAAATTGGCAAGAATGATAGGTTATAGAAATTCTAAGGAGTACGAAAGGGTTTTGGTTCCAGACAGGTTGAATAAAATGTAGGTGATGCAGGACACGTTACCGACATTCGTTTGAAAATAGTTGAAACTGTCACTTAAGTTGATTTGCCAAACTCTTTAATAGAGTTGAAAACCAATTAGAAAATCGTGTTCTAGACATTATTAAATTTTCAAAGCTTCTGTTCCAAATTTGGATATCTTGAGAATTGTTTCAAATAAAAATGCTCTTGAGATTTATTATTCATTTTATATCGAGAGTTTTTTGGAATAATGCCTCGAATGAAGTTAAGAGCGCAATAAACATAAGAATGGTTATAAACACCGAAAATGCCAATTGGTGGAATATTCATTAAAAATATCAGCTTCTATTTTTTAAAGATGTCACCAGGTGAATGCAGTGTTGCACTTTGTGAACTCAAGTTAAAAAACAAAGACGAACAAAATTTATTCGCGTTGTGGAAGAGTCACAACCACGTCATGGCATTGACACCTCTGCTGCGTAAAAAAGAAAATAATTTTGCACGATAAGATCCCCTGAGAATATTACAAATAATTCACATGAAAGAGGCTCTGAAAAAAAACCCACAAAGTGAAACAACTTCAAAAGGAAAAGAAAAATCAATATCGATTATCCGCACTGCATCCAAAATGAGCTGCAGTTGGCAGATCCAATCACCGTCTAAATGAATTGCAACGCGAGACCAATTAAATAAAATTCTCAAGCCATCTCTTGTATATGTGACTCTTATTCAACATCCCCCTCCCTCTCCCCAGTACTCAGCAGCAGCAAACAATATTGGTTGAGACTGCATAAAATTTTGTATCTGGAAGGCACCTTCCGAGAACCCAGGAGCAACTACTCGTAGGTATATACAGAAGTGAACAGAAGCCGCTTTTGAAGTGCCCAACAACACCACTGCCACCTATTGTTGGTATCCATCGATAGCCGTTTATCGGTTGTTCGGATCTATTTGATGGCCAAGATGCCCACAGTGTGGCTATATGGAATGGCCAGAAGGCCAAACCCATCGGTTGGTTATAAGTTCCTCTCTCTCCCATCCAATTGCCCAAGCCTGTTGCAAAATTTTAATTTCAAAACAGAAAAACCCTGTTCTTCAGCTTTAGCTTCAGCTTCAGCTTCCACAGATATCATCATCCCTGATGGGACTGACGGGAAGAGAGCCTCAGGAAAATACTTCAAATTTATTGATGGATGCGATATGGTTCTATAAAACTTAAAATCAGGAGCTGATTAGGGCCAAAAGGTGTGTGCGCAGGCACATAATACATAATATAAAATACAAGTCCAGCAATCCAGCATCCAGCACAGCAGCCAAGCAGGCAGCAGAGCAAATCTCTGACAGGAATCACAGAAAAAAGCGTCGCGGTGCCAACGATCCGATTCAAAGAGATCAACTCTCAAGATTTCTGGTTTTTTGTGTTCATCTGACAGTGATAATCCTCGAGATATGCGCATTTTGGTTGTTGGAATGATGAGATATATCAAATGATATGATGGATGTTTTTGAACATTCTTTCGCTGTTTTTATTTTGCTGGAGGTTGTTTTGTGTGCGTTTTTAAAAAGGGTTTGGAGTTATTTTTGTTTTGTTGGATTTTTGATGTTGGCTTTGGATTTCGTTGCGATGTGTGATTTCAATTTTTAATTAAGTGATTGGTTTTTCGGTGTTGTAGATTCTCTTTTTCAGAATTTAGATAAAATGTTTGAAAATATTACAAAAATGCACGGAGAAGTTTGGAAGCCAGAGAGTTAATTTCCTTGCAGCAGTTGAAAAACTTGAAAATTGAGTAAAATAAATTATTTTAAAGTTTTGCAAATGAGTTTTCTTCAAATCGTGTATAGTTAAATTAGTTTCAGATTATACTTCTCAGTATATAATAGTCCAGGCTTCGATTTTAGTATTGAACTCGTGAGCTAAGTGGCAATCTGAAATATGCTCCAGAAATTAGCCATGCATAACGTAACACTTGTTTATCTCTGGTAGAAATCTACTGATTGAATGAGCTACGTGATTGGCCAGTCCGCTTCCCAAATTTTTTTTTAAATTATAACATAGTCTTAGTCGCTATTTTGGAAACTGATTATTCGTTAAAGATTGACAGAAAAAACACAAAAATTATGACATAAATTATAGTTTTCAACATACAAAAATAGTTTCTAGTCGCAGTGTTTGAATGTTCCAGAAAAAACTTGGTAAGTCGCGCCAGACTTTCAGTTGGATTCTTGAAATCAATTGAAATCGAATTTGAAATAAATTTGTTGTCAGTGTTTCGAATCTTATAATATTTGTAAACTTTCTCCAAATTCAACTGAAATCAATAGGAGTTTGCATCAGCCTCAAAAGATGATAATTTCTACTATGCCGAGCTGAATTTTATAAACTGATTTCGATTTGGAAAACGGGTTATTTTAAGGCTGAGTTTAAGTTCAAAATATCTCATACAAAGTAAATATCTTGCTTTTTTTGACGTGACAACGTCTTAAATTAGGTTGCGGCTGGGAGTCACTTATGAAAAAGTGTAACGCCCGGTAACGTTACGATGAGTCACCGAACGAGAGAGAGGCCCGCCGAATGCCTTGCGTCTTTCTCCCACTCAACTATGATCGGTCTGCCGCGCGCGCAGCACTAGAGAATTAGGCGCATTGAATCGGCGCATGCTTGTGTCTCTGTCTTTGTCTTTCTCGAACGTTCTTGGCGTTGCGTTGGAAAAACAAGAAAGCGTCATAATACAAGTTCACACGTGTGGTTAAAGTATCGTCAGCTGGGTCTGTAGTGAAAATGTGGAGTGCTTAGATTCGTCATTTACAACAACTACAACAATAAAGGTAAATAATTGTACACTGATATTTCATTATCGTAAACTATGATTGATTGATTAATTGTTAGATTGACACAAAAGTTGAGAAACTGAGTTTATAGGTTATGTCATACTATTGATAAATGTTGATAGTGTTAAGTAAATTATTAGTTTTAGTAAACAAAATATATTTCTATAGTTAAAATTTGTGCAATTCTTATTTTCATTCAATTCCTTGTTCCTATTGTGCAATTTAATTATATTCATATCAATAAATATTCTACCGAGAAAAAGACGTTGTCACGTAAAATCTTCGCCCGTAAAACCGACTTTACAGGCAACCATTTTTTTTATTTACAATTGAAATCATTTTAGTATCTTACTTAGTTTCTGGAAATTTTCATTGGTTATTAATCTTTTCTTGACTCTATATGAACTTTTGAGCAAGCCTTGAAATTGATACTTTCATAGTTTTGAAAAATATGTTTTGGACTTCACTTTTAGTGCTGATAACGAATAGACATTTTAGTTTTAACAATTTACTTAAGTTTTAAAAATTCCCGTCTTCAACATTAATATTTTTTAATGTAATTATGTAATGTATATTATTTTCGAATGTATTTCAAAAACTTGATATAAAATAATTGTGAAAAACAGTTTTGATTATTTCTGTTGAAAACCGGTTTAGCATAAATGGTTTAGCATTTCATTCAGATTTTTGTATGACAGCTGAAATCTAACAGCTTATGAAGATTTTTTGAATATATGTTCATAATATGAAATAATATAAATATTTCAACTGAATATTAAAGAAAGAGATTATAGATTTCAAAAACAATCGCGGATTTTATTCAAACAAAGCCAGTTCATAAATTTAGATTAGATCAAAAAGCCTTATATACATACTTTTTCTTTCGAATTTTAAAAAGTATTATTTCAAAAACGTGATACATTAGTCGGATTTGAATTAGGGCCATCAAAACCTATTGGAAAATCGCAATTTTACTGCCAGAAAGAAAAACCTTGCCAACCATTGTTATTTGTCAGAATAATTTAAAACAAAATTGTACAACATTTTTTGAAATTAAAACCTGAACTAATTTTAACTTAATAACCTGGACCTGAAGAGAATATGTTAAGAAAATATCAGATTTAATTTATATATATTTCGGTTTTATGTTTTAAATTTTGTAAATTGAAGCTGAATGAAATAAGAACTAAAGGAAAGGGGTTTGTTCTTAAATTATGATCTCATTATGTGTAGGTTTTCGCTTGCTACAGATGGCGCTATAGCCCAATCAGCTTGCAAAATTAAAATATAATTTGTATATAGTTTAATAATTATTTATAATAAATATTGAAACCACGAGCTGAAACCAGAATGAGAAGTAAGATTTGAATTTTCGTATCTTTATCTTTTTTTAAAGACTAGCCAAAATACTATTTAGGTATTTATATTCTTAAAGGTAGTCGTACAACACTAGTTACGGATTAGCCAGAAAACTTGGTTGGACTAGTAGTAGTAGTAGTAGTAGTATTTTTATTCATAATTAAATTTTAACATTAAATTTTAACAAAAATGGTTTATATAGCATGGCAAAATGCCGTCTGCCAGATTGGCAACAAAGTATAATTACTAGTTTGTAATACAAGTTTTCCTCAAATTATAATAAATCGTGTTTTTTTCAGGTTCTTATTTATATACAATAACGATTGTTACAACAATAGTGAATAAGGTGGAACATTTGCATACACATAATTATATATATTTTTTCTTCATTTAAAAGCTTTCATTTTGTATTCTTAATCTATATTTTAGTGCGATTTTGCAATACTCATAAAGTAGCGGAACATTTATCTGATTTAGTTGCATAATAACCTCTTCCTCCGATAAGAAATCGTGCCCAAAGACACTTCTCCTCGTTTCCCTTAAAGTTGGGCATCTTCCAATGAAGTGGATAACATCTTCACGTTCGGCCAGGTTACATATACTGCATTCCAATGGCAAATCTGCTCTGTGGGGAATATAATTAAGGTTCAGCAATTCACTTCGAAGCCTGACCATCGTAGAAATTTTTTGTACACTATTAGAGTCGTGAAAGTAATTTGTATTTACCAAGTTGTGGTTAAGTCTACTATAGATTGATCTGTACAACGACCCAGATGCTTCCGTTACGTAATCTACTCTATATTGCTCATCTGTTTTTTCTATTATCTCGTACAAATTTCCTTTAGTACTTGCCACATCTTCAATGTTGATATTTAAGCTTAAATTACAACGCTGTGCCAATCCCATCCAGTCTGCATACCAACTTTTTGTACCTTCCATAGCTTTTACTACGATTTTCCTAATAAGTCGAGTCTCCGGCATCATCATAACCTTAAGTAAATAATCCGCTTGGAGCTTAAGCGTTTTTATGAACAGCGGTGATAGCCCCGTCTCAATCATAATAACATAATTAGGCGTGTTTGCTGGTAGATGGAATATTCTTTTCACATAAAACCTCAAAAGTTGTTCAACTGTGTCAAACTTCTTACTTCCCCAAACCTGAGATCCATATAGCAGAATGGTCTCCGCAACTGCTTCAAATATCTTGTATTTGCTGCTATGCGCGATGTTTTTGTTCATAAAAACTTGGTTGGACTATATTTACAAAAAAAAGATTAAAAAAAAGTGAAGTCGTCAGCTCATTGGAAAAACGCACAAGTAATTAAATTAGAAAACATTAGTTCAAACAAATTGAAAAGTAAAAAGTATTTTGGACACTTACTTCTCTACGAACATATCTATGAAGCCTCAAGGGAGTATGAAACGTGCTAAGGTATTAAAATGAAAACTTTGAAAATTGATTCGGATACCTGAATAAAAGTCAAATCTCTATCAGCAGCAGGACTTCACTTTACATTTTATCTGCAGTTATTCCACAGCAAATGTTGTATTTATTTTTCATATAAATTGTACTACGGATGAATTTAAAAAAACGCTTCTAATTACATTTCTCTTTTTGTTGCCGACACGTCACCGACAGTAGGATTTTAACCCTTGTAAAGGTACATTAAACAAAGTGTGGTACAAGAACGTCTTCTTAAAGAAGGTTTCGTTTTGAACAGCCCGCTATTTGGGCAGATGTGATTTTTGAAGCTGTTACCTATTTGACATTTTAAAACTATTACATTACAAACAAAATACAAATACAACAACGTAATTCGGTCAATCGCCAGGAACGTTATATATTTTTAAATTCGTCAAGATAATCCAGACTTTCATCAAAAGTGATCTTAAGTAAAGTCTAATTTTTATCCCTTTGGCTAAGTTCATTAAGAAGACTTGTAGCATTTGCGTCTTAGAAAATCCAAGAATGTTTGTTGAAAACCCTTTTCTTCTGCAACATGTCTATTAAGTGCGGTTTTTCGGCTAAAATTTTACGAGACATATTTATCCGAAAATTACATTACGGTATATGGATTGCGTCACTAAGGTATGAAAAATGTATAAGTTAATTGGAAGGTAGGCATTGATGTAAACGAAGTTAATTTTTAAAAGGATGAAACAATTAAAAATTTTGTATGTTAAAAGTCAAGTTCTATGCCAATGCTCCATAATAGACAAGATCTAAAAGGTGGAATTCATGAAGTTATCAAGGATATACAGCCTTGAATGGGCAAATGGTTATGGATTTTTTTGAAAATTAAAAGGTTTCCGAAATTATCTCAAAGTTAAAAAAAATATTTTGATTAAGGAAAACTATTACAAACAAAATTGTTAGACACAGAGTTCATCTAAAAAAAATTGAAGACATTGCCTCCAAATAATTTTATCTTAAACACATTTTTTTAACACTTATTTTTTTTTTAAATCCAATGGTAAGTTTTGTATAAAAAATAAGAATCTGAAAAAATTGTTAAAAACTGACGTTCGACTGGAATATCTCGAAAATAAATGTATGTAGGTTTTGGCTTCAAAATTATAACATTCTATGGTAAATACGAGAATTAGAAAAATCCAATTAACTTTTCTTATCTATACTAATATTATAAAGAGGAAAGATTTGTATGTAACGAATAAACTCAAAAAGTACTGGACCGATTTTAATAATTCTCTTTTCATTAGAAAGCTACATTATCACTGAGTAACATAGGCTATATTTAGTACTAGATTACTTTAGAAATTCCTATTAAAACCAACTGAAATTGTAAAAAATTAGCCATAAAATGTCTTTCATCGCATACGCTGCGAAGAGTATTAATGATAGGACAAACATTTTTTTTCTAATTTAGTGATTCATGGTCGTTTTAATTAGCATGCTTATAACTTAAATATCTGTACCTATTTATGTTTACCCGTGCGAAGCCGGGACGGGCCGCTAGTAAGAAATATAAATCTTTAAATAAATGGTCTTCGAATAAAATTCTGTTGAACGAAGAAAGTTGAAATCAGATTTATTTCACCAGATGGCAGATATTGTTGTAAGCGTTAGTGAAGTTTTTCAGAAAATGAACAAAAACAGAGAATAAAGTACAACATCTTTTTTTAAACTTTTTTATCAAATTGTTGTCATAAATATTTTGAAAGACCTTACAGAATATCGACAGACGGGCAAGAATGGTAAGTTATCAGTGTGGATTGCATGCCAGCCTCTTTTTAAATAAAACATTTGATCAAAATTGTTCGATAAATCTTAAATTGCAGCAAACTTTTCTTCTGCGTTACATCCTTTAATTGGTTTATCTACCTTTTTGACACAACACCATCGCATTAAGAATATACGAAAATTTCGTCTAAGAAACGCACATAAATACTTTCTTGTTCGCAAGCGACATATTGCTTACTATTATTACTGTCCAGGCCAAGCCCACCAACGATTTCTCATTTTTACGTCCAAATATTTAAGCACCTGTATAGCGATTATAGTCTACGTATGACGTATCTTACCGCACAACAAGACCTTACATTTATGCTTACCTATGCGTGCCAGATTTTTACACCAAAATAATGCGATAACTATTTATAATAACTGTTAAATCCGACATAATGATTGCCATTTCTAAAACACCGCCAATCTAAATCTCTGATAATAATTCTTTCCGTTGGCGCGTTGGCGGCAAATTTTGCTGCTGATGGTGTGATGCTGTGTGTGTGGATTAATATATCTCACACGCAACAAAAATCAAAAATTAAAAATACAAATCTATTCAAATAAAAGTCCACTTACAAAATAATATTACTACCTGCTTTCGATCTATCTGACTTATGTTGTTTCAAGAGCCTTAATCTCTTCTCACCTATCACAAAAGACTTATACAATTGGCAAATCCACTTAATGAGGTCATCTTTTTTGAATAGGTAAATCCAAAAAGGTATGAACTGAGCTTGACTATATGATTGCATGATGTGTAGGTCTATACATAGCTATACCTGTAAAAATTGCCAGTAACAATGGAAAGACCGATAATCACCATCGCAACAGTGGAGCAGGTTATTCCTAAAATTTGGAAAGAATTCTAGAGCTAATTTAGAAGTTTTTTGATTTTTGGTTGTCGGAAAATACGTTCTTGGAAGACAAAATTTCCTACATTGATGGACAAATTTGAGCTGTTGGGACATAAATAACTGATGTTAAGAATCGAAACCATGTTCTTCGCTCAAAAGCAATTGAGAATATTGCTGATAAGGTCGGTAATCTTAAAAAAACCAGGTCGATTCCTCGGTGAACTACACAAATATACATTCCACAGTATTTTAAATAAAAACTTGTTTCTTAAGGCTTAAAACAAAGTTCAGTTAAAACAAAAACTCAAGCTGGTGGATCACTAATAACGTCGCATCTTCTTCGATCAATCTCATCAAGACTCGGCATATCAATAAGTTTAAGTCTATGCTGATAAGGTAAAAGATCGTAGGAATAAGCCCGTCCCTATCCCCTCAGTGCAAATCTCAGGAATCTTTTTTGCATCAGTTCTATTGTCTGGTTTTATGAATGGTATAATTTGGTGTTCAGATCTGACAACCGTACTCGAGAACTGGCCAAACAAATGTTTTAAAAAGCTGCTTTATAACATAATTGTTTCTGTTCCTTATTAATCCAACCAATAGTTGAATTAGTCTCGTTAGTTATTGAGTTAATATGTTGTAAATATTTTAATTTAACCACGAATAATACACCAAGTACAGTCAAATAATCAAAAGAAATAAAACATTCTCGTAAAGCTCATAGTTTCACATTTATCAAATAAAAATAAGACACTTACGAACACACCAATCGAAAAATGAATTAAGATCACATTTCAATTCTTAACAATCACGAGAACTTGAAACAGTTTTAAAAAATTGTAACATAGTCGGCAAAAATGATGCACTTAGAGTACTTCGTTATAGACAGTAAATTGTTCATAAATAAAATAAAGAGAATAGGACCTAAATGACTACCTTGTGGAATTCCATAGTTTACTTTGAACTTGTTTGATTCGTTCACAACCATTAAAAAGTATAGAGTATGATCTATTCAATAAATAAGATTGAATCCATTTTACGAAATGTTCACTAAAACCAAGCTTTCTTAATTTAACACTGAGCAAAATTCGGTGTTAGAATTTGTCAAACGCCTTTCTGATGTCAGTAAAATTACAGTCCAATTGTTTGTTATTTTTGCTTTCATATGAGGCAATACAGTTTTCAGCTTACTTACTTACTCAAGATGGTGCTACAGTCCAAAACGGACTTCGGCCTCAACCAACATGCGTCTATAGTTAGCTCGGTCTCTAGATAGTTGTCTCCAGTTTCGCCCGCCAAGTTTATTGACGTCCTCTCCCAATTGCGTGCGCCACCTGAGTCGCGGGCTTCCTCTACTGCGCCCGCTGCCGTCTCTCGGGATTGGGTTCAAAGAACTTCCGGACTGGATCGTTGATGTCCATTCGCTCCATGTAGAGCGAAGCCATCTAAGTCGTGAATTTGTATTCTTTTGTTGCTGTACAGTACGTCGTTGTATCTTCTTTTCCACTCTCTATCTATGCAGACGGGACCAAAAATCATTCAAGGAATTTTTCTCTCGAAGTATCATAAGACGCTCCCATCTTTCTTTGACAGGGTCCAGGCCTCAGCGGCATAAATGAGAACCGGGATGTTGAGTGTCTTATAGATGGTGAGCATCTAGCTCGAGAGAGGACTTTACTACTCAATTGCCTTCTAAGTCCAAAGAAGCAGCGATTTGCAAGAGTTATTATACCTTTGATTTCAGCGTTCGTATCGTTGTCTGAATTTATAGCGTAAATGGGTAGACAAAGTCCTTAACTATTTTAGAGTTATAGCTGTTCGTGGGGACGATTTTTCCAAGACGTTCGTCGTCGTTAAATTTTTTTTTGATGTCAGCATATACATGGTCTTGACCTCATTGACCACTAAACCCATCTTCTTCGCTTCCATCGCAATGCTCAAAAACGCTCCACTGATATCACGCTTTGATCTTCTAATTATGTCAATATCATCGGCATATCCAAGTTATTGGATGCACCTTTGGAAGATTGTGCCTCTAGTGTTGACAAATGTTGAAGAAGTCGCATGACAATGCATCACCTTATCTAAAGCTTTTTTTGACATCAATCGCATCGGTCAGTTCTTTTCCAGCCTTGATAGAGCAACTTGCATTCTCTATCGTCATTCTAAATAAACGGATAAGTTTGACAGGGGTGCCAAAACTAGACATTGCTCTGTAAAGCTCCTTCCTACAGATGGTTTCATCATGGCAGCTTAGATGAGATGGTGGGCATGGATTTGAAGTTCCGGGGTTTTTGTTTTCTAAAAGCTGACAAAATGTGAATATTTTGTTAATGGTGGACTTTTTTGGTCTATAACCACACTTATATGGACATATCAGGTTGTTGACGCTGTCAGCCGTTCACATAATAGGGCAGAAATGATCATGCAATCGATGTTCAGGAGAGCCATAGGAATTCAATGCATGCTATCACAATGGAGCTTCGACCTCACGTTTCGTTTGACAATCGTAAGGAAAAGAACGTAATGTAACGTAATGTGACTCCAAACGGAAGCTATAGTTCAATTATCTGAACAATTGCTTTGTCTGACAGTTCAACAGCTGTAAAAAAATTCCAACGAACAAAATATTTTCTCTTTGGAGGGATGAAATAATAGAAATGTCATTCAAAGCAACCTCGAAGCAGGCCCACCGTAACGCAGACGAAGCCGAAGCTGAAGCGTGTTTGTGATTCAGCCATTATGGTTCTATTTCCTTTACAGTAGAATTTGATATGTCATCGACGTTATATAATTAGGAGAAGTGGTCTTTCCTTATTCTCAGAATAGATTGCGGTTGTACTATGATGATCGTTTTTACAGGCTTAGCTTAGTGGCTTAGTGTTACCCTTGTGAATTTTTTCTTTTGGTAAGTATTTTCAGCTATAGTTCCATTCAAAAAGTGACATTAAAAAGTCCTTTAATATTTAAAATTTTTTTTATATAAAGAGTCCATAGCCATTTGACACAAATTTTAACCTCAACATTAAATTTGACTATTAGTGAGGCCCAAAGAGTTTATGAATAACAGATAATATTTTATCGATATTCCTGAGTGATATGGCCCATTTTTGGCTAGGAGAAGAAGAATGGTTGTTGAAAAGCCTCTAATTCATTAACATTACCTAATTGTTGTGGGTTTTGGGCTCGTGATGACATGGCGGTATCATTTAGCAAGAAATGTTTTCTAATCGTCTTATTTCTCAAAGGGGTGATCACAATTGACCTCCCATACCTAGGTCTCTAGCAAAACTGTGAAGTAGTTGAGGACAAACAGTAAACAGTCGAAAATGTGAAAATTGGTTGTGGATTAATTTCTTTAAAAAGTATTCATTATTGTAATATCCAAATGAGAACTCTTATTTTAAAAACCCTGTATTTTAATTGCTTCCGTTAAAGCTTCTAATCAACTTCGTTTTCTAAATTTATCCAACTTTTCAGAGCATGCCGTCCCTCTATGACCGTCAATTATCCGAATTTTGTTTTTTTTTTGTTGGTTAAAATAGAAACTAAAAACAGACCTCATAGCGAGATTATTATGATTATTGTTCGAGGACCAGGTTTTTGTCTTCTCTGAGGCTACAAAAGATGACGACCGACGACGGACGCGACGATGGAGATTTTCAAAAAGAAAAAAAAAAACCTTGTGCCCCTAATAATAATCATAACAATTCTGACAAAGTCAGGACTCACTCAAACCCAAACGGCTGCTGCAGCTACTGCTGATCACAAGCGGGCTTAGAGGATAGGGCACTTATTATAGGTTTATCGCTGGTCAAAGTGGAGAGGTCTTTTGTTCTTCATGGTGCCTCCTTTGTTCACAAACACAATATAAAAATTGCAACAATCAACGTAAAAAAAACCATAAAAACAACAACAACAAAATAACTTTTATACATATTTTATAATAAAAGACCAAGTTCCGTCTTTTGGGGGCTTCTGGTTATTTTTATTTTCGGGCTATGGGCTGTCATCTTGCACCACACAAAAGTGAGCAGCGAGCAAGGATGTGAATTACATTTCATGCCCTTAGGACTTATCACAAAAGACATATAGAGAAAGAGATGCCATTTTGGTGAGGGACCTTACCAGTGATGTTGAGCTCAGCTTCAGAAACATCCATTTATCCCATCTCAACTGAAGACTCAAGATTGCACAAGATGGAACATTGTAATTACACAGAACACAACACTGTGCCATAATGAGAGCAGAATTTAGAGTCCAATTGGTTGCACATACCTATACCTTAATAAAGGTGAACCGTATACACAGAAGGATCTCGCATGTTGTTCAATTCAAGACCGAACTGAAGAAACTTTATGTATCTCAGGGCGTTCGTGAGCGATGCAAGTTGAAGTGAAGATGACGCACCTGCGGCAGCAGTGGCGGTGAAACGGCCGGCATGACTTGGACCATATACAATCACCACCTGGAAGAGAGTGTGTATCTGCATTGCCCCTCTGAGGCAAGGAGTATAGATTTCAAACGCATCTTACCTTTCTACAAAAATAACCGTCAAATTCGAATCTTCCGTAGTTCCAGCTTTTGCTCTTCTCGAACAGAAAAGAAAGAAGCTATAACAGCTACCAGTAGCAATTGTTCAAGTATCGCTCGGTGTATGTTTTAATTTTTATAACCACTCGGTGCGAACGTGTTATTATGTTGCGACGTGTGTCTGCCAGACGATTCATTTTCTACCTTCTTCTTGAGGGGCTGTGGCTGGAGCAGAGATTGGAGATCCAGATTTGTAGGTAGGGATACTCGTATATATATGAACTGGAAGAAGAGTAGCCTTACTGAATAGACATCATGAAAGACGATGCGGGATGGTAGAAAATGTACCACCAGAGTAATAAACAGATGCGATTAAAATTAGAAGATGGAAAGAGTAACTAAAAGATTTTATTAAAAAATCTGGTATTAGGAACAGGAGCGGACCCAAAATTTGGTATTCTAAGTGGGACAGAATTTATAATCAAAAACTATAACAACAGAAAAAAGAGGCTGGCATTCGACCAACACTGATAACTTCAAATTGTTGCACTATAAACTTCAAAACTATATGAAATCAATAAAGCTTAGTTGTTTTTCGTCGAGATATTCGAAACGTTGCCAATTTATTGTGGACATTTTTTTCAGGTTTTTATGTTGTTTAAGGAAAAGTTACTCCGAACACACGGTTGTTCGTATGAATCTTAAAACTATGGATGTATATTTTCAAAAAATACTTTCAATTTGAAAAATCGAACCGATTATATTGCATTCCCAAAATTCAGACTAAATTTTTGTATAAAATAATATCACCTTATATTAATTTTGTTAAGGGTTTTAAACTAAAGACTTAACAACTTTGTCTTAAAATAAAACTCAAATCAATTAAAATCTTTCAAAAACTTTATAATCGGCTTGAAGTAGGATCAAAACATTTATGAATATTAGCGCTCAACTTCATGCATATATGGCCACCGACCGGGGGCACGTTTGCAATAGTCGATTCGTTGGATCCAATTTTCAATGAATCGGCCACACGTTTTTGATCTGTTGGCTCTGAGCTCTTCCAATTTCGTCGGCTTCTGAGCAATAACCAATTACTTAATATATGGCTAAAACAATCTAGAGGATTTAAAACGCACGAAGGAGATGACCAATCGAATGGCTCATTTCTTGAAATAACACGCTGATCGAAATTACTACTTTGATCTTGTATGGATGTAAGCCAAGATTCTTACTCAAAATACGCCATAATGTGGTCTGAGCGATGACCAATTCTTGAAAACCTATTGGAATTGGTCAATTTGGATCGGTTACTACGGACGCCTGAATGGCAGCGATATTTTCGACACTTCGACCAACGCGTCTCACTGACAAGTCAACATCACACAATAAACATGTATAGACTGAGAGTTTATATTTCCTGTCTATTAGGGTGAGAATTACGACTGAAAATTGGAGTAAACGCTTTTAAAGTTGCGGTCACCGACTACGAATTTCGGTGGGAAATTTTTTATAATTTTCAAACGTTTGTGTACTATGATGACAGTTTTGAGTTTACTGAATATATTGATAATGATGATTAAGAATGCGTTCAAAAATTGTATTCAAAGTTGACAAGTCTCTATTAAAAAACATCTGGTAAAAATCAAATGCTACTGAAAATTCTTAAACAATTGATTTTCGATTGGCATATTTTAAGAACGAGCAATGATATTGAACTCTGGCTGACATATGGGCCAGTTATAGCTATCATTGGTTACAATCATTGAAAATTTGGTTTCGAGATTTAAAAGTGAGTTTGAGAGCCAAGTTACATACGTAAATGTATAATTTAACCTAGAACTTTTCTTTTATTTAATTTTTAGTGTCTCAATGACAAAATCGTTTTCAATGAACAGCTAATTGTTGATTTCACATTTGGGAACATAATCGTTCCACTGAAAGCATTCCATGTTTTTTGTATTCCCTACTGTCAGGTGAACTTTCAATGATCAACTCTAGCCTCAAATGCTTCATTCCAATCGGGAAACTTATGTCCAATGACAGAAATTTTGAATGAAAGCTATAACCAACCTGTTAAAAAATTCCCATGATTTGTATTGGAATCAATGATTTAAACCAATGATGGACATAACTGCCCTCTTAGAAATATTTATGAACATTAATGGTATAAATAAATGAAATAAAATGAAATAAATGAAATTTTAAAAGATGTAAGAAAATACAAATAATGCAAAAATAATTTTTAATTGGGTTAAAACTCTTCAATATCTCGATAGAAAAAAAGCTAAAACTTTAATCATTTAAAAACAAAAATCGAAATTCTTTAAGTAAAAATGTGTCTCATACAATTTTAATAATAATTTTTAATGTAACAAATTTTTAAAGAAGGTCTTCAAATTTTAGCTGTTGAACATAAGACATTGAAAGATAAAAGAAGTCTTTCAAAAGTTTTTGAAATGTTTGCAGGTTAATGCGAAATTTTACTTATTATTAGTATATTTCGGATATGGTGTAATTTTCCAAACAGATACACAGATATCGAAGCAATGGCGACAAATGGTGGCAATGTCAATTGAACAGCAGGATCATTTAATTTAATTGCTTTGATTTGAGGTTTAAGATAAAGTGCACCATCATCGGGTCAACCGAACTTGCTCCTGCATCCAAAGACTTTGTTTACAAATAATAGTATTTTATTTTAAAACTAAACAAATTACCATTTAATTAATCAAAAAAACCTTGATGTATTGAATTTTGTTTCGAAAATCGTTAGAGCGGTTTTTTTTTTTAAATTAATTAAATAATAAAAATACAATTTTTCAATTTGTTTTTAAAAATATTTTCGTAAGCAGTTTTGTAGTGCTTGTATACGTTTTACATTGGTATTTCAAAAAATGTTGAACCCTTGACGAGATATTGAATTTAAAAAAAAATAGATTAAATATTTTTTTTAAATCCAAAACAAAAAAAGAGGCTGGGATGCGACCCACACTGATAACTTCCCATCCCTTCTGTCGATTTGTCTTGCTTAAAACTTTGTCTATATGTATCAATTTTTACAAAATTTGCGTTTGAAAAGCTTTTTGAGTCGAAAGTAAATTTTTACCAAGGTTTAGTATTGTTTTTTGTAGGTTTTTATTTTTTGTAAAAAAAACTGTCAATTCAATTTTTCTCAAAATTTGAATGTTGAAAACAATATTTCTTATAAATAAAATTAGTTTGAAGCCAATGTCTCAAATTTTTGAAAAGATTCATATTTACGTGGAAAAACAATTTTTACCAATTTTTACCATTTATAAGTTTTTTTTTCGGTTTTTAATTTTTTATAAAAAACTGTCAACTCGATTTTTTTCAAAATTTGATTAAATGTTGACAACAATATTTTTTGAAAGATAAAAGTAGTTTAAAATCAATATCTCAAAGTTTAGAAAAGATATTTGAGTCAAAAATCAATTTTTACCTTTTATACATTTTTTCTTTAGGTTTTTATTTTTTGTAAAAAAAACCGTCAATTCGATTTTTCTCAAAATTTTTCCTAATGTTTAAAACAATATTTCTTAAAAGTGAAAATTAGTAAGAAGACAGTATCTAGAATTTTTTAAAAGATATTTGAGTCGAAAATCAATTTTTACCAATTTTTGTTAATTTTTTTTGGGTTTTTAATTTTTTGTAACAAAACTGTCAATTCGATTTTTTTCAAAGTTTTACTGAATGTTGAAAACAATATTTTTTGAAAGATTAAAGTAGTTTAAAGCCAATATCTCAAAGTTTTGAGAAGATATTTGAGTTGAAAATCAATTTTTACCAACTTTTTTTAATTTTTTGTTTAGGTTTTATTTTTTTGTAAAAATTCGATCTTTCTCAACATTTTTCAAAATGTTGAAAGCAATATTTCTTATAAGATAAAATAAGTTTAAAGCCTTAATCTCAAGTTTTTAAAAAGATATTTGAGTCGAAATTCATTTTTTACCAACTTTGAGTAATGTTTTTTTAGGTTTTTATTTTTTATAAAAAAAACTGTTAATTAGATTTTTCTTAAAATTTTATCAGATGTCAAAAAAATTATTCTTCGTTGCACAAATCATATTTTAGTCATAAAATTTTTGAGGTGACAAATTATTTTTTTTTTCAGTTTTATTGATTTATTAAAAAAAAACCGTTAATTGAAATTTTTTCTAAAAATATACTTCTTGTTTTGTATCACGTAACAATATATAATATAAAATTTAATTCAAGTCTCTAGCGTGATTGGTTCATGAGATATTTAGGGTTAGCCAAAATGTACACCTTTTTTTAAACTGCTATCGTAAAAAAACCACCCACGCAATTTTCTTGAGAGCCCTTTCTGCATCTATCTGCCTTATTATCTATATAACAAAATTTATTTGAAGTCGATATCTCTTCTGGTTCTTGAACTATGGACGACGAAAATAACGTCGCGAACGTACGGACGTACGGACATACGGACATACGGACATACGGACATACGGACGTACAAACGTACAAACGTACGTACACACGCACTCACAGACATCTTTCTAAAAATCTTTTATTTCGATTCTAGGGACCTTGAAACGTCGAGAAATGTCAAAATTTTCAATTTGACAAATCGGACCCATTACAATAACTTCCTATGGGAAGTTAAAAATAATACAATGAACGAAATTTAAATATCATATTTAAAAGCTGAAATTTGGACAGGAGTAATATTCAAAAATTTTTAGGCAACAAAAAGCTAGTTGAAAATCGAAGGCCTTTTAGTTCTTTGAAATCATGTCCAATTTCATAAACAATTTTTATACATTTAACAGGATTTTAAACTGTAAAATGGGATATTTTGGTTTCACCAAGCGTTTTTAAAGTAAACAAGCTTTTAAACACCTTTTAAAACTAAATGCCTATTTTTGGCTCATTAAATTTTAAAAGTGCCATTAAAAAATGAATATAACAGATTGAAAGCTGATGTTTTGTTTTGTAAAATTTTTATTCTCAATATTTGGAGATACAGAATGAATAGTTATAAATAAATTCAACATTGCATTTATAATATAATTTTTATGATTTAGTATTTTTATGATAAGAATCCATTTTCAAATTTTATTTTTGAACGGCACACGATTTTTTATTTTGAAGAAGTTTACACTGTTGGATTTTGCAATTCTTGTCATTTATTTCAACATATAATGCTTTCTCATTTTTCTCACACATTTCGCTTAATAAAAAGAAAAAAAGGGGTTTTATTTTTACAGGCTTGCGAAGAGAACTCTATTTTAACAAAAATATCCCTGAAATTTCCCATTTCAATCTTGGTGAAACTGAAAAAATTTAAAGGCCTGATAAAATTTAAAAAGCTTTTAGAAAAAAGTGCTTTTAGTGTTTGTTTATGAAATCGGACATTAGTCTAGTGTTTAAATATTTTTCAATTATAATCCTCCGCCTTCTTGTTTCGCCCTTTATAAATTCTATAAGATCCTGTCCTATATTAGAACCACACAGTAGCCCACTCTCAATATAATAAACACATAACTAATATCAACCATCTGCAGAAGCACTCAAAATATCATCAACTTACAATATCGTAGAGACCAAACCACTATAATACTCGAGTACATCACTACATAACAAAATCATGCTCCATGTTCCCTTTCCACCTAACTTTAAACTCTTCTCCACTCCACGCATCTACGTAAATCTCCTCGAAACAACATACCATAAGACAAGAGTCTCCAATAAAAACTAAAACATTACGACCAGAATCAATGTACACCCAGCCTTAAATACAGTAGAAGAGGACATAATAATTGCTTTTATGGTTTATATACTCCAAATGTTCATTTTCCTTTCGTTTACCACAACACAGCATCAGCCAGCACAGCTCAGGCAAGGTAAGGAAGAGGTGGTTTAGTCTTTGGTTATAGGGAACAAAATGAAAGTAGCTCCTTCTGGCCACTACCGCATGTGTGTGTATGTGTGAATTAAAGAATGTAATGTCCATCCTTCTTCTTGGCCAAAAGGGAAGCCACCGATCACTCTAATTTTCGCATAAAACGAAATTAAAGTAATTTACCAACCTAAGCCGGACCTGAACCATATGTATAGTATATACAAAAACGTCCAGAAGCACCAAACCAAAGCCAAACTTAACTAAACTGCCAGAACTTACAACAACTATAGTGATGTAGCAACAAGAAGCAAGCAGCAGAAGCTGTGCTGGTAGCAACAACTATAAACTATATCCACTATGTATGGTTGCCGCCATCAGATGGCCAGAAGCAGAATGCGAAATTGCTCCTCCCGCGGCTTGATTGTCGACAGGCCGTTGATGAGTTTGCACCGGACTTGTAATCAAATAATATACGTTAATGTTATACTAACTGATAAAGGGGGTTTTGTTTTAAAATTTAAAATAGAAATAAGTAAAAGCCTAGGTTTTTGCTAAGTTCTGATCTTTGAGCATATAAAGTAGGATGCTTTGACTTCTTTATAGTTAAATTAGCTGGGGCAACAGCTCGTAGAGAACCAGGGCCTAGTGACTTTCAATCCTCAATTATTCATATCTACGAGTAACGACAAGAATGGAGGGGACCTATAGTTTTTATGCCGAAGTGCAAGCTTGAGAAAGTACTTTTGATGACAAGAATTATTCCTACAGGATTTATCAATTTCTCGCAACAAGCAATACCCCTGAAAAAAAAACTTTAAGTGTTACAGGCAGGGATTGAACCCAAGACCTCTGCCATGACAATTTTACGCAATAATCATCACGTTACGAGTACTACTGACTTTTTACGACTAGTAAATAGACAACTTAACTGTAGAACATGGTGAGAGAAAAGCAATGCTCTCATTTTATTTTTTAATATTACATACATAAGATGTTTTCTACTATCATGATTAAGCCTGAAACGATGCACGCTGCCTCTTTAGAGATAACAAGGATCTTACCGAAGTCATAAGTGACCAATAATCACAGTCGGAGATGATTTTGACAGTATCGAAAAAACGTGATCAGGAAGTCCTGATGTGGAGGTCCAGAAAGTCAACCTTACTTCAAGAAGAAAAGCAGGAAAAATCAAACAGCTAAGCTTCTGAGGCTTACGTCAATGATTCTATGGGACTTATCTTTTTGTATACTCGTTTTGAAGCGAGCGTTCAAGAAGATATCAACTCACAAAAACCTGCTGGTTCAGATGATATTCCCGCTATTATTCTTATGAGGTTTATGAGGTGTTCTTTCACGCTGGAAAACCCCTTGCGTAACCTTTGCCATCTTTCCTGTTCTCCTAGGCTCGTTTCTAGGAGTTTGAAAACATAATTTGCTCAGCTAAAAACACGAATAAAAAAAGCGAATTTTCTTCTCCCTCAAATTATCAACCGATCACACTAACATCCTTTCTTTAAAAGGTCATGCAATTGCTTATAAACAATCAGCTTAAGAAATATCTTGAAGAACGGAAGCTTCTTAATCACGGGAAGTATGGTTTTTTTTAGCAATAGGTAACTTGGCGATGGTTCGTCTAACTGAACAGTAGAACAAATCTTTACATAGTTTTAAAAGAGTTTGACATCAAGCTCTTTAAGGAAAAATGCGTGCTTTCAGTCTCGCCAAATTCCTCCTTCGTGGGATAAGAAATTTTTCTTTCGAATCGTTCTATACAATTTGTAGGTATGTGACGGATTCAAGTATTAAATTCCCAATTTGTTTGCTGGTTTGCCACAGGGTTCTATCTTGTCCCTGAACTTTTTCCTGATTTTTATAAATGATGTCTATAACTTCTGAAATCTTATCCAATCAATTATTTCACAGACTCAAATCCTTAAGCAAAGACAAAATATGAAATGCTCATAAAATACACAGTCTTATACAATGGGGAATAACAAAATGTGCGGAATTGTATGCTATAAGCTTCAAAAACTGAAAGCTGTCTTGTATCGTTGAAGTTAAACCTTTTAATATTTTCTAAGTGCATCATAGACCACGTCTTGTAGAGCTTGCGTGCGATGTCGCCAAAAACACCCCGAGATGTTTAACTTGTTTAAAACTATGCAAGACATTTTTCTCTTCTTCTGAACTGGCTTCAATCTACAAAACCTATAGTCAAAAACTTGATTATAAATCTTATCTTAAGCCTATTGAAACGTATTTAAAGAAGAACTTTTAAAATGATTTGTGACAATAAATTCATTAACTCATTTACGTTACTCGAAGACGTCACAATTTTTTTGCCAGCACCCTTTATAACGTTATTTTAATGGAATATTCTGTAGTGAAAAAGCCTGTTGAATTCTTACCCTTGAACTTTTAAGATACTATTTCTTCTAGGAATGCTCATAAGTTTACCATCGTTTATAACTTCGCCCGTACTGTAAATATCGGCAGAGATTTGTTCTTCAGCCTTACTACGCGAATTTGAAATCTCTAAGCACTTTCTGTATTTCTCTCTGCATGTTATAGAATTCAAAATGAATGTACACCGAAGCCGACGACATCTCCTTTCTAACCCCTATCCTTTTTCATAATTCTCACATAATGTCTAGGGCACACAGTGTGTGCTTATTAAAAGCTGTACAACTTTGCTCCCTAAATTTTCCGATAGGTGGCTACAACGTGAAGTAGCGGTCTAAATAAACAGACCAACGGCTCAGATGCGAGGCAGTAAGCTTGGACTTCCATCAACATAGCCCCATTCAAATATTCATCGATTTGTGTGTGCATCGTTAATTTGTATTCGCTTGTCAGTTCACGAGCCAAACGTTCGCCATCTGCGGGAGGTTTTACTTTTTTGCTTCAATATGAAGAAAATTGCCGCTGAGTCTCATCGAATGTTAAGAAAAGGACGCTATTAGTGAGAAAACGTGTCGTGAGTGGTTTCGCTTCAAGAATGGTGGCTTAACGTGGAAGACGATCAAAGTGGCGAAAGAGTGAAAGTTTTCGAAAATACTGAATTGGAGAAATTGCTAAGTGAAGACTCGTGTCAATTTCAAGAAGAATTGGCAAGTTCTTTGAGAGTGACTCAGCAAGCGATTTCAAAATGTCTCAATACCATGGGTATGATTTAGAAAGAAGGAACTTCCGTATGAGTTAAAACCAAGTGACATTGAACGTCATTTAACTGCTTGTGAACAGTTGCTTTAGAGACAAAAAAAGAAGGGATTTCTGCATCGCATTGTTACCGGGCCATGCTCTGCATTTGGTGGAACAAGTTTGACTCGGTTGAAACCAAGTGAATCAATCACAGGTGACCGTTATCGAAGGTATTAGTGCGGGTGAGCCGACAATTAAAAGTCAAACGGCCCTTAAATAGCGAGACGCACGATAATGTGGTTTTGCACAACGACAACGCTCGATCCCACATTGCAAAAGTAGTAAAAACGTACTTGGAAACGTTAAGATCGGAAATCCTACCCAACCCACCTTATTCTCCAGAAATTGCTCTCTCTGACCTGGCTGACCAACATTCCCGATCTTATGAAAACGTCAAAAGTTCTTCGCGTGATCTACGGTCCGTATGCATAGAAGGTGAGTGGAGGAGAAGATTTAACGACGAGCTATACAGGCTGTGTACAGCCACGTAGACTTAGCCAGAAGGCTAAAAGTCCAACGACTGAGATGGCTGGGTCACGTATAGCGCATGGAAACCAATACTCCCGCCCGGAAAGTCTTAGAATACACGTCTACAGGATAGCGCAGTAGAGGAAGACCGCGGATCAGGTGGCGCGGACAAGTGGAAAGTGACCTCATCCGACTTAGAGTGCAAAACTGGACACAAATAGCTAGGGACCGATCTAGATGGAAAAGTTAGTTTGATAAAACCATAGTCCACACAGGACTGTAGCGCCATCTTAAGTAAGTAAGTAAGAAGAAGTCAAAAAGTGAATCGATTTTTGGATCGCCTCCAAGGTTAGGTTAGGTTAGGTAATAAGGGGTGTGCACAGCATGAAGCTGTTGCGTAAACGGGGGCCTGCTGGTCCATTGTGATCCCCTGTAAAAGTAAAAGTAAGCATCGATGCTCCTCAATCATTGCCGATTAGCGTAGACTGGCTCGTTAACGAACCAGCCTGTGCTATCTATAAGCCAGCAGCTTAATAATGGCTGCGTCCTCATGTTCTGCAGGAGGGGGGATCCATATGCTAAACTGCTGGCGGAGTGGTAGAGCTGCGGCGGGTAGAACTTCAAGGGGGGAACCTTCCCATAGTTCGCCAATGTTGGCGATTGTTTGGTTCAGGAACTCCCGAGATTCTGATCACCGCAGCAGACCACTTTAACTCCTCGCCGCCATCCGGCACCATCAAAGATATAGTCCTCCGAACTATCGTTCTCTGATGCCGCCATCATAGCTTTGAGGATCTCATTTTCCACAAGAAGCCAGTTTTTTGCCGAGATTTTCCCATCTGGGTCGTCACGGCTTATAATGGCGATTTGTAGGTCAATCGGGGTGGTGTCGAAGCTGCTGGTTTTCTGTTTTTTAGCACCGTCTTGCTTGACTGTCTCCTCCGATCTTTGTCTCTTGGACGTTACTGGTTTCGTTCCAGAAGAGGTGCTTGCCGGTGCTTGGTCTTTCCTAGCGTTGGCTTGCTGTTTCTTACTGGAAGTCGCCTGAACTTTACCTTTGTCGTTCCGAGCGGTCGAGTTATTGCCTGCCTTTTTAGGGATAGACCTAGATTTGGCAGCATCTACTCCTTTGCTCTCCGACTCTTTGGTATTCGCTTCCTCTGCTATTTCCCTGGGTGCAGTGACAGTCTCTGCCAGCTGCCGCTCAAAGTTCCTAACTAGCTTCTTATGCTTTTTTAGGAGAGCTTTGTCTCTCGAACTGAGTGTCGCAGGGTCTTTCAACTCGGTCATTTTCACTAATCTTTTGGAGGATCTGTAGTTGCTGCGTTGCCTCGAAGCTTTGAGGGGTGCAGCAGACTTCAGCATAGTCTCTTCTTGACTCGGTTCCATCAGTAGCTCGTCCTCGGTTTGACTACCTACGGAAGGAGGTCTGTCCGAGGTCTCCGTACCTTTGATGGTTAAACCATCTATGTCGGGAAGGAGATCCACTGAGAGAATGACCGGTTGTCTTTTTAGCTCTCGTTTTTCTTTCTCTGAGTTTACTTTTGGCACTGGCGACTTAGCTTCTTGCGAAGCCAAGCCCTCGCCGGCAGCCGTGACTTCTGCCGACACTTGAACGTATATCCCCGTTCGATTTTCTTCCTTTAGTAAACTTTTATCCATATTTTAATAGATTAACATCTCTGCTTTTGGTGGTTTTCTTAGTTGTCTTACTCCGCAGCTGGATTGCTGAAGAGTTAGACGTAAGCCCCCTCGCCACAACAAGGGGAAAACCGTGAGGGGCGCCTCCAAAGATGAAGAATTTTTTCGACGTGGCATCCGTACGCTGTCGAAATTTGAATAATACATGTGTTAGCACTGTTTTCAATAAAAGGTCAAAATGGTGCAAACAAAGTTCTACACATTGTAGGTATATTTGAAAACTAAAAACTCCATTCAAGTAAACTCCAAACAAAACACCCTTTATCTTTAAAAAAGAGACAGAAAACACCATCTGAAATGATGGCCTAAAGCTAGATGTAGTGCAGCCGCTTCTGATGCAACTACCTTATTTTCATAATGCACAACAGATTGAAGATTGATTGAAGGCTATTAAACTTAGTAATTATTTATAAAATGCGAGCTCATTTCGCTGGAAGCCTGGAAGGAGAGACTTATCGCTGGCTTCCATCTTCGCCGGCCGCGCCGAGGCTCCACTATATATACTTGGTCGGTTGTCCGATGTCCGTCCATTCGACTCTATAGGGCTCGTCTTATTTTGAAGCAGCTTCTGTGTTGTGTGCTCCATTTTAATGTCTTGTCGTTCGTTTGTCTCCTCGTCATCATCATCATCGTAGTCGTCGTCGTCGTCTTCGTCGTAGTCATCGTCCTCAAAAGATGTGCCTCAACAACCTACTCTGTAGATAGGCACTGTTGGGAAGTGTATACCTGTTGTGGTTGATGTTGTTGTTGTTATTATTATTGTTAGGAGGAAAATGGGTTTTTGGTATAAGGCTGCTGCTGCTGCTGCTTTGGATCCCCGTCTCAGTGGGTAATTATTGTAATTTGTATCTGTAGAACGAAATGAATTAAGGGAATTACATGCAAACATAGAAAGAACGATAAAAAGTTAAAAATAATAATAACAACAACAAAAAAGATAAAACAATCTTTTTTTTTTTTTTTTTGAGTAAAACAAAAAGTACGGATAGAGGTTGAAGTATCCAGAAGATAGTCTGTACTTTGTTTAATTTACTTTTGGAGGTATTCGTATATAAGATCGGTGCTATTTTCTGAATGGAACGGATGCTTAAACCATCAATGGCGGTCGGCAGCAGCGAGTTGAACTCACAGATTTTTATTTGGTCATTGTCATGGTCAAAAATAATAAACATTTACTTCTTTATGAAAGAAAAATAAAATAATTGGAGAGTCGATTATCTTTTGGGGAGATTGTGTGTTAAGTGTTTGCTATATACCCGTCTTGGAATACAACAAAAACTAGAATTAAGTTCTTTATATTATGGTCAATTTTCGGTTATAAGTATTTACTTGTTCGCATTTATTTTTTTATAAGCATTATGAATGAAATTATGCGTAGAAATTATGAATGATTCGGTAAACATCCGGTATTGGTAAAGTTTTGTATCCAAAAACATATCTATTCGTACTTCGAATTATTTTTTTATGAATTATTAGAACACAACCAAAATATACAAAGAATATAGGTAAATAATAGCACTTTTCAAAAGAAACATATGTATATAGAACTTTTTTATTGAATCTAGAATAAGTTAATAATAACTATTAATTATAATTAAAGAAATAAGAATTTACACATTTTCGAAATATATTTCACTTTTGAAGTTTTGTTTTTGTTTAATTTTATTTTATTTTGGGACAATTTTTTAAATCACATACAATATTAATTTCAACATAAGGCCTTGGCCCTTAGACCTTATTAATTTCCTATAGAAAGTTATTGTAATGGGTCCGATTTGTCAAATTAAAAATTTTGACATTTCTTGGCGTTTTAAGGTCCCTAGAGCCGAATTAAAAGATTTTAAGAAAGATGTCTGTGCGCACGTGTGTACGTACGTTCGTACGTCCGTACGTCCGTACGTCCGTACGTCCGTACGTCCGTATGTCCGTATATCCATACGTCCGTACGTTCGCGACGTTTTTTTCGTGGGCCATAGCTCAAGAACCAGAAGAGATATAGACTTCAAATAAATTTTGTAATACAGATAATAATGCAGAAAGATGCAGAAAGGACTCTCAAATGGAGTGCGTGGTTTTTTTACCATAAATAAATAAATTAGGTGGCGCAACAGTCCATGAAGAACCAGGGCCTAGTGACTTACAACTCTCAACCATTCCTGTGTGCGAGTAATGTTGTCAGAGATGGAAGGGAACTACAGTTTATATGCCGAATCCGAACGGCTAATTTGAGAAAGCACTTTTCATGACAAGAATTACTCTTGGAGAATTTGTCAATTCCTCGCAAGAGGCAGTACCCGTGAAAAAAGTTAGGTGGCACAGGCAGGGATTGAACCCAAGACCCCTTGCATGACAGTCCAACGCACTAACCATCACGCTACGGGTACTACTTTCAGTTTGAGATAGAACTTCGATTTATATGAATCTAAAATTTGGGGGTTTAGGAACCCAATAATCCTTTTTATCAATGTTTTTATTTCTTCAAAAAAACATTATTTTCATATTCATTCCAATTTCTAAAATTACAAAGTGTTCGCTAAAGTAAGGGACGTCAAAAATACCCGTTTTCAACATTATTTTTATATTTTTTTTTTTTTAAATATATTTCAAAAACTTAAAACTACGAATTCGTAATATGATCAAAAATTACTTTTAAACCGTTTAGCGTTGTTGAATTTACATAGCCTCAAAATCTTGACGTAATAGATTGATTTAAAAGTCGGATTCGAATTAAAAGCCTTAAAAAATTATTATTTGAATGCCACCTAAGAGTAGGTACATTACTTTTTTGAATATTCTTCAGGAATATCCAATTTAAAATAATGAAGATGCTTTTTTTAATAATTGAACTTTGTCACTCTCAGATCTCTCAAGAGTAGATCAAGTTTAAGAACTTCATGTGTATTTAGGAGGGCGTTAAGTCTCTTTCAGAAATGTTGATATTTTTTGCAGCTTTTCGTGGTTAGTATAAAATGATCACCCTTATATCTAACAACTTAGAATTTTCGTTGTTCTCTTCACTCTTTTTATCTTAAAATGCAAATCGTTTTATTACCTAAATTTTTTTGTATTTGAGACGATTTTTAATCTCACAAATACTTGAAGAGAGTTAATGGAAATGGAAACTAACAGATAATTCGATATATGTAGCTTATGTTGCATCCGCATTCGGGGGTTTTAAACTATTTTGAGCATAATGGCTAGATTCCAACTTTCATAGATCTAAGACATTTAGAAAATATATAACCTACAAAGATTTCGAAAGAGTTTAGTCGAAGACTTGGCTTGGTGCAATCATATATTAAATTCTACATTGCATGGAAACTAGAAAAATACTTGCGAAATAACTTTTAGTACTTTGAACTAAATTAAATTTCGGGAAGACCTAGCAGATCAAAATCTAATATAAAATTATTTTCCCTTAAAAGGTTATGTGAGTTCAAAGAATTAATTTAATTGACTAGACTGAAATAGATACTTGCGTACTATTAATGTTCGTCACGTTATCCCTCTTCAAATTTAGATAGGTAAACATAATGGAAATTAATAATTCTTAAAAATTGTTTATGATTTCATTGCGATTATTGGAAATTTATGAAATTTCCGGTTTTAAAAATTAAGTAGTTCTTGTAAGAGTACCTGTTTTAAATTTACTTTGATTCAATAATACTTTTTATTTTTTTATATATTATGAGCTGAGTTTGTCATATATAATTTTAATTTTAAGATTCATTCGAAAACTAAAAGATCAAATAAAAACAACTAATATTTCTTATATTGATCTTTAATTCTGAAAAGGCCATAACAACTTCAGAAGTGGGATAGTTCCGAAAATTGTTTATTAATATTTACCTATATTATAAAGAATTCTGATAATGAACAAATCTGAAATCCAAGATTGGCTCAAGGAGCAAAACGTTGATTTTTCAACAACAGCTACATTGACGCAATTGCGGAAGCTGTACAATGAAAAATTCAGGGAGTTAAATCAAAGGGATAACAATTCCGTCGAAAATGAAAATTCAGATAATTCCGGAAATAATGAAGAAGATGTATTTGATCGTGCAATCCAGTTTGCATCTTTAGAAGAAGAAGAAGCTGATATTGATGCACAGCTTAGAGTTTTGGAAAAACGACGTCGGTTGAAACAATTGCAACAAGAACTGGCTTCCACTCCGAATGTTTTGGCTAACGCAAAGTTCGAAGATATCCAACATTATATTACTCCATTTGCTGGTGATGAAGCTTATGATGCCCGTAAATGGCTAGAAAATTTCGAACGAGCTTGTGATTCGGTAAATGGTGACGATGTTTACCGCCTTAAATCAATCCGACGTTTGATGAAAACGGATTCTGCTGCTGAATTGTTTCTTCGTGTGGATAATTCTACTAATTATCTTCAATTCCGTAACAATTTTTTGTCAAATTTTGGTCATGCGTATACTGTTTCAGAAGTGATTGACAAATTACGAAAAACCACTTTCCGTTCTTCGAAACTCTCTGTTATGGGATATATTCTCAAAATGCAAGAGTTGGCAGCACGTGCGAATATTGATGAATTGCAAGTCATTCAATTTATAATAGAGGGGTTTCAAGATAATTCTGTGAACATTGCTGTGTTGTATCCGGCTTCTAATATACAACATCTCAAACAACTATCACATCGCTATAGCCAATTACGTAGTCAACGAGAATCAAATGAAGCATCAATTAAGACCCCGTCTACAACAAACGCAACTAAGACAAAAGCACCAGTTTTGAAACCGAGCTTTGATAATTCCAAGATACTGTGTTACAATTGCTCAAATGTTGGGCATTTTGCAAGTTCATGTCCTCATCCCAAACGAGAAAAAGGTTCATGTTTTCGTTGTGGTTCTAAAGAACATATTTTAAAGGACTGTCCAAAAAAACTTACTAAACGAGTGGCCCTAGTAGATGATTTCCAGTTGAAGAATATCGAAAATACAAATAGAGAAGCTAACAATCATATTTCCGAAATAAATGATGTAAGTGTTACCTTTTTGATTAATGGTTCTATGCATAGATGCAATACTTTCGTTTCTTTATTTGATTCTGGTAGTCCGATTAGTTTAATGAGAAAATCTGCTGTTCCAAATGATTTAGTTAACCAATGGACTCAATATTCTGGTTATAAAGGATTGGGAAATTTAAAATTATGTACATTTGGAAAAATTCAAATTAAAATTTCGTTTCGCAAGTTAACTAACTTAATTAATATCTTTGTTGTTCCTGATTCAGTTATTCCATATCCACTTTTGTTGGGTCGGGACTTTTTAAATATTTTTAATATAAAATTTATGATAATTGATTTAACTTTTAATAAAATTCCCAAAACAAATGTTGAAATTTTGGATGATTCGAATAAAAATAAAATTAAAATATCAAATAAAGTGTTGCATTGTGTGTATAGTTCCACTGAAAATGAGAATTCAAATCTTTTAACTACTTGTGATCTATGTCAACCTTCGAACATGAATGATACAAATCATGTTGCATCGACCAATACTTTGTTAGGTATCGATCATTTTGTTCCGCACATTTTTGCAATTGAAGTAGATAAAATGTTTTCAGAACGTATAGATATAAATGTTAATTTGAATCAATTTTGTCGGAAAGAGATTCAGACAATTATTGAGACTAATTACCTTGACCTTTCAAATATTCCAACCTCTAATGAAGAGAAATATGAAATGAAAATTCATTTGACTTCCGATATTCCAATAAGCTCAGCACCTAGAAGACTTTCTTATGAAGATCGGCGTATTGTCAGGGATATGATTAGCGACCTTTTGAAAAATAAACAAATACGACCTAGTAATTCTCCCTATGCATTTCCAATTGTTCTAGTTTCAAAAAAATGTGGCGAGAAACGAATGTGTGTTGACTATCGACCTCTGAATAAAATTATGGTAAGGGATAGTTATCCATTACCTCTTATTGATGACTGTCTAGAGAAATTGGAAGGCATGGCATATTTTACAACTTTGGATCTAAAAAATGGGTTTCACCAAGTAAAAGTCTCAGAAAATTCAATTAAATATACAGCATTTGTAACCCCAGATGGACAATTTGAATATTTGCAAATGCCTTTTGGTTTAAAAAATGCACCTGCAGTATTTCAACGATTCATTAATAATATTTTACGTCCATTTATTAATGAAGGGACTGTTGTTGTATATATGGATGATATAACAATTGCTACCAAAACTATTTCGGAACATTTAGATGTACTTCAAAGATTATTACGACGACTTGCTGAATTTCGACTTGAACTTAAATTCAAAAAGTGCCAATTCGGCTATAATGAAATAGATTTTTTGGGATTCTCCATCAATGAAAAGGGTGTTCGTCCCAATAATAGACATATTGAAAATATAAAGCATCTTCCCATTCCGAAAAATTAAGATCAAGTCCAAAAATGTTTAGGTTTATTTTCATATTTCCGCCGGTTTGTCCCGTCGTTTTCACATATCGCTATGCCATTACGGAATCTTTTAAAACCAGGTGTTAAATTTGTTTTCGATGATTTATGCCTTTCAGCATTTTCTAATTTAAGGGATAAGTTAATAACGTCACCGGTTTTGGCATTGTATAACCCAAAACGCGATACAGAATTGCATTGTGATGCAAGTGCTGATGGTTTTGGGGGAATACTTATGCAAAAACAAGATGATAACAAATTTCATCCAGTTGCATATTTTTCACAACGTACAACTGCTTCTGAGTCTCGATTTCATAGTTTCGAATTGGAAACCCTAGCAATAATATATTCGTTACGAAAGTTTCGTGTGTATTTAGAGGGTATTCCATTTAAGATTGTAACGGACTGTAACTCTCTTACAATGACATTGAACCGTAAAAGTGTTAATGCTCGAATAGCTCGTTGGGCACTTGAACTTGAGAACTATGATTACAGTATTCAACACAGAAGTGGCCTTTTAATGGGTCATGTTGATGCTTTGAGTCGCTATCCTTCAGCTTGTGTTCAAACTTCCAAAAAACTTAAACAAGTTATTTCAGTAATTAATCCGGATGATATAGACATGCAATTGCAAATAACTCAAAACAGAGATGATGATATTGTTCGAATACGGGATCGGTTAGAAAAAGAAGAAGTTCCAAAATTTGTTCTTGATGATGGCTTAGTTTACCGAAAGTTGGATAATGGAAGTTTATTGTTATATGTCCCGAAAGAAATGGAATCACAAATTATAAGGTTGTCTCATGAAAAACTTTGTCATATGGGTGTTTCGAAATGTCTAGATCAAATTAAATTACACTACTGGTTTCCAAAAATGAAAGAAAAAATTGAAAAGTATGTAAAAAATTGTGTTCAGTGTATAACGTTTTCTGTGCCAACACATTCTTCCAATCGCACTCTTCACCAAATTCCAAAAAAGCCTATACCATTCGATACCATTCATGTTGATCATTTTGGACCTCTCCCGTCAATTATTTCTAAAAGAAAACACATTTTTGTCATTGTAGATGCTTTTACAAAACATGTAAAATTATATTCAGTAAATTCAACAAGTACTAAAGAAGTATGTGCTTGCCTAGATAAGTATTTCGAATATTATAGTCGACCTCGTCGAGTTATTAGTGATCGTGGTTCATGTTTTTCGTCAATTGAATTTGGTTCATATTTACTTCAAAACAATATTGAACATGTTAAAATAGCCACAGCCTCACCCCAAGCTAATGGTCAGGTTGAGCGTGTCAACCGCATTCTTAAGTCGATGTTAGCTAAAATAACTGAACCAATTCAACATTCCGATTGGTCAAAACTTTTGATAAGAGTTGAATACGCTCTTAATAACTCTATTCATTCTACTACTAGTGTTTCCCCTTGTCAATTATTATATGGTGTAAACCAACGTGGACGTGATGTTGACACACTTTCTGAATATTTAGACGAAAAACTATTTTTGACTTCTGAACATGACTTAGCTGCATTACGAAAGAAAGCTTGCGATAGTATAGAGTTGCATCAACAAAAAATGTCTGAATACTATGCAAATGTGCATAAACCACACGTAACATTTTCAGAAGGAGATTTTGTAATGATTCGAAACATTGATACAACAGCTGGTAGTAACAAGAAATTTATCCCTAAATTCCGCGGTCCATACAAAGTGCATAAAGCTCTCCCAAATGATCGATACGTAATCAGAGATATTGAAAATTGTCAGTTAACTCAAATTCCTTATGACGGTGTAATTGAAGCCTCACGTATACGTTCCTGGGTTGATTGGAGGGATTCACATAGTTTGAATTCTAGTTCAGAAAGGTAATACATTTAGATTAGGTATATCACATTCTTTTAAAATAATTTTATTTTTTTGTTTTTTATTTAATTTTTTAAAATAATTTTTAAATTTGATTGTAAAATTCTAACATTTACAACTTGATCGAGTCGATCAAAATGGTCAGGATGGCCGAGTTGTAAGAGTACCTGTTTTAAATTTACTTTGATTCAATAATACTTTTTATTTTTTTATATATTATGAGCTGAGTTTGTCATATATAATTTTAATTTTAAGATTCATTCGAAAACTAAAAGATCAAATAAAAACAACTAATATTTCTTATATTGATCTTTAATTCTGAAAAGGCCATAACATTCTCAAATTACCCTTTATCTTTATCTTGGGAATTTCACACGTGTGCTTATATTAAACATCAACAAAAAAAAAAACAATAATAACAATCAATACTGCTTAATTTGTTTAATTGTCTTATCAACAAAAGATTTTGGGCTGAGATAAAAAAATTAACTTTTGAAGTTGGGTTTCTTCTTCTGATAGCTGTTATCACAATTTTAATAGATAATTGTTTTATTATGCATACATATAGCTTAAGTCGCTTTGATTTCCGAGAAGTTCTATTTCAGTTCTCAAAATAACAAAATAAAAATAAACCAACAACTTACTGTCTCGTGCTTTTTTCTGATACATATCTTCACTGACAACGGTGGGTTCTCAGCCAAATTTTCAAGTGTTGCTTGATATTGGTTTGTTTACCAAATAGGTAATCTTAATTAGAACACGAATCGTTGGAGAGTCGCCTTGAAAGGGTCCCCTTTTCGACGAAATTTTTTGAGGGTCAAGAAGACCTGCTGTCTTGATTTTGCATTAATGTTTCGAAAATAAAAAAAGAGCTCCGAAATTAGAAATGGTTGTCATAAACTGTGAACACCATTCTGTTCATATTAGATAAACTTAAGCCTCCAAACCGGAACAGAATTGTAACAGCTTGATCATGAAGAATTTTATTTCAAAGAAGATCAAAAGCATATATTATTTTTTTTTAATTTTCAATAAAATAAAAACATCAAAAATCTTATGTAATAAAATAAACATTCCCACCGATTCGATACAAAATTCACAACACTAACAATATGTCTTCAAGTTCAAAATATTTACACCCATTGTGTCCATAATTTTAAGAAAATATTTTCTCTAGAGTCCCAGTAGCCGGCCAAGAAAAAACAACATCTGGAATTCCCACACAGTTGTTATTGGGCGACATAGCATCACATTTGGTGAAGTGTCATTCGAAAATGATTATCATCATCTTTGTGGACCATCTTCAGCTTCATCCAAGAAAACAACATTCCATCAGCACCCAAACCCGTCATAGGCACTTGAGGTTGACTCTTTACCATCTTCCTCTCTCGCCGATGGCTGTCGAACCTTAATCAAGGAGAAAATAAATAATGATAGATGCCACAATAAAAGAAGAATGAGAAACCAATTGGACAATACCTGCTGTTGCATCAATCACAAATAAGAATCTCACGGATCTATAACCAACCACGAGTATAGGTACCTACGAGTATAAGTTGTGTTACAAACAATTTATGCACAACCACTAACAACCAAATGGTTCCTTAATCCTAATTATAATCCCTGTGTTCTCTAACCTCAAGTGGAATTGCACCCTAAACGAAATCGAAGAAGAGCTGAGCTGTTTCGAAAAAAGGAGAAACTATAAAAAAGGCTAAACAAAACAGGAAGGACTTTTCATTTTTGGCGCTAAATCGTGAATCACCTTCCCTCATATAGACACGCAAGAGGAACAGGAGGCATGAGTGTCCTGGCCGGTTGACTCAATATATGCGCAATCAACCAAATGCTATCCTTTTGTGTATAATAAGGATTTTGAGACAGAGGTTCTTCTCTTCCTTATTGTCGTCGTCGTCGTCGTCGTAGTCGTCAGCGTCTTCTTCTTCCAGTGAGTTGTTCCTTTTCTTGGTATGTTGTGTATGTTTTGTTGTTGTTAAGAATTTCGTTTAACGACTTCTTTCCTGCTGACCCTTATCACCCTTGATCAGGTTGAAGAAGAAGAGTGGTTTCACTGCCAGTGCCAGAACAGGTGCCATTACCTGTGCTGTTGTTCTTCTTCTGCTGCTTTATTTCTGTGTATGTGGAGAGGGATTAAGGCACTTCTTCTGCCACCTTATATCAATTTTGTTCCTCCAGAGGATCGCATCGCAATAATGCTGCATGCGATATTCACCTGCTATCAAAAAGGTATATTTTATTGGCCAAGAAAAAGGAAGAATTACGTCTTAGACCGTTCTTATGCACAGAATGCTCATTTTTTCAGGACTCTACTGTAGATCCTTTGTTCAATCCCGCGCCTTTTTTCCCCTTATGATGAGTATAAGAATCATCGCAGGATTGTAACGATTTTTCTTTGTTGTTGTTGAGACAAGTGTAATAGGGTCTCTTCGGTGCTGAAAAATTTGATAGGGGGAAACATTTCTTAAGCGACGCGACGACTGTGTAACAAGTGCGCGCGCAAAATTATTCAAGGGTGACTTCTCATACTAGGGTTTGCGTCCAGGAACAACAACAGCTAGGGATGTTTCTAGAAGATGTAACGGTTGGATTTTTTGAACATATTTAGGGTGCGCGGCGACAACAACGGGAAATGATTTGCATACGATGGAATCTTCCCATAGAACAAAATGGTTTCGGAAGTTATGTGATAATTAGATGTGTGACCACTCTGATTTAATTTCATGCTCAAGAAGCCATGAAGGTGGACGGTTACTTTTAACTGTCAGTAGTTTTAATTAATTTCAGTCATATTTCATAACATTAAATGAAGTCTCTGTTACGAAGTGGAACATATTCAAAAACTTGATATTTCTAGCTAAAAATTGAATAATGGCCTGTATTTGAAGTTTAATGATATTTTAAGAAGTTGGATACGGCGCGGCGGCGCTTTCAAGACAACCATTTTTGTATAGCTAAAAAGATGGAAATAATGGATTAATGCCAATACCAACACAGTTGATGTTCTTAAAAGTTTAAAATTAACTATTGCAAAAGCCTTAAAGATGTTTGTAGTTACGATTTAAAAGCTTCTTTTATTTTAGGAATTAGATAACCGTGGCGTGATGGTAAGTGCGTAGGACTGTCATGTCAGAGGCCTTGGGTTCAATCCCTGTCTGGTCCACTTCCAGGAGTAATTCTTGTAATAAGAAGTGCTTTCTCAAACTATCAATTCGAATTCGTTTTAAAAACTGTAGGTCCCCTCCATACCTGATAACTCGCATACAGGAATGGTTGAGAGTTGTAAGTCAATAGGTTCTGGTTTTCTACGTACTGTTGCACCACCTAATTTATGTATTTGTATTAGATAATTACTTAATGATTTCTTCGAAAAGCACTTTTCTCAGGAAATGTTCGATATGACTTGGATAGTTTATTTCAAAGGCGTTTTTCCACGCTTATATTGCTAACTAACACTTTTCTAGGTTAGGTTTGCTGTTGAATACCATTTGATATTCCTCTGATATGTCCAGTAATGTTGCAGGTAGTTAATCATTAGTTAAAAAGTTTGATGTGAGTAAGAAAAACGCTACAACATCTTCCGCAAATAAAAGAGATCAATGGTCTGAATTTCCAATTCCACCAAGAAGAAAACTCTTATAAGATCCTTTTTAAGTATAGGTATTAAAAAAGTTTGGACTTATATTGCACATGTGTTTTACTTCCATTTCTAGAACCATTCTGAAGTAAATTATTCGTTCCCAACGGATGATAACTTTCTTTTGTAAATATTTTCGAGTTCTTTTACAAATGTTAATGTCGTTCGAATGTTAAAGGGTTTGAAAAATTATGTTCTACCGTAAAATGTATTGCAATTTTGTTTGTGTTCCTTACAACAGTGAGTAATTGGCCTTATCCCTACTATAAGGAAAAATTTGTTCGAAAAATGTGTTATCTATTATATCTGTTGTTTCAACACTCAATAAGAGTATTTATGGTGTTGTTAATTGTCAAAAGACATGAATTGTTGATTAATTTGAACTTAATAAAAATGGAAGAGCATATCACAAAATAGTGAGGTATACGATACGTTCTATTGATGTGAACTCTGGGGTCTCGATAAATTTAGATCATCAGCCACACTTGCACTTGCAACAGCAATATTTTTGACTAATCGGTTAGCGTAGATTGTGATGATGTAACGCTTAGGCCTTAGCATCGGTAACGCTTTAACTCTTGTCTTGTCTTCACAAATTCTCCGATTGCTTGAGTAATCGGTCGATTATGACAGACATAGTCATCGCGGATAGTGGGCGAAAAGTGTCTTAGTTTTCTTTTGAGCCACTACTTTTGTAGTAAGTTTTAATAATTCTAATGTTGTTGTTTGCATGTTAAGCTATTCATAACCTTAAATCTCAAACATTTAACAGATATTATGACATTTCAAATTTCTTTTAGAGTTTGACAGGTGGTTAATACTAGTGTTATACTAACTTAAAATCAAGAAATAAAAGACCACCTATAAAAGCTTCATTCTTCTCTTTTATGATAATTTTAGAATTTTCAACATCTGATTTTACTTAATCTTATTTCAAGGCGTTTAGGTTTGGTTGTTATAAAATTGTGTATGTCCTTGGCTGGCAAAAATCTAAAATGCTGGAAAATAAATTATCCGATAAAATGCGCAGGTTCAGACAACAAAAGGGACTTCATTAGCAGACAACTGCATTCTTTGAAGGCAAAATAAGACTAAGCTAAGCTAAGTAATTTTTCGAATGTCATCAATTTAAAATTTAGAAGCTTACTTGACTATCTTATACTTTCAGGAAGTACCAAAAACATTATTATTTACAAAAAAACACCTTGCATATTATTAAAGTCTATTATGAGTTAGTTGTGTTTTATATTGTAAAGAAAAAGTAATTATTACTTATCCAATCTGACAAGAAACCCCTTTACAAAAAACTTAAAATAAAATTACAGAGTTATGAAGCTCCAGCTTTCAGATAAATGAAAAAACATGATCAGCTGACATTTTGAAATAAGTAGACTTAACTTAGTAGCAAGATAAATTTTTTTTAACTAACTTTCCAGTCAACTTTCAAATGAAATTCTTCCAATATTATCAGGAAAAATATATTGGAGATACTTTTTGAAAGAGCCCAAGAATGAACCACTTTCATTTTGTTGATGAGGATCTTCTAAAATTGTTGGACTTTTTTAATCGATTATTAACTTCCCATAGGAAGTTATTGTAATGGTTCCGATTTGTCAAATTGAAAATTTTGACATTTCTCGACGTTTCGACGTCCGTACGTCCGTATACGTCTGTACGTTCGCGACGTTTTTTCGTCTTCCATAGCTCAAGAACCAGAAGAGATATCGACTTCAAATAAATTTTGTTATGAGATAATAAGGCAGAAAAATGCAGAAAGGGCTCTCAAGAAAATTGCGTGGGTGGTTTTTTTACCATAGCAGTTTAAAAAAAAAGGTAAAAAATGTTGGTTAACCCTAAATATCTCATGAACCAATGACGCTAGAGACTTGAATTAAATTGTATATTATATATTGTAACGTAATACAAAACAAGTTTTTTTTTTGGAAAAAAATCCAATTAACGGTTTTTTTTATAAATCAAAAAAACTGAAAAAAAAATTTGTCACCTTGAAAATTTTACTACTAAAATATGATTTCATCTACAAAACAATTTTGTGCAACGAAGAATAATGTTTTTAACATCTGATAAAATTTTGAGAAAAATCTAATCGACAGTTTTTTTATAAAAAATAAAAACCTAAAAAAAACATTACTCAAAGTTAGTAAAAATTGAATTTCGACTCAAATATCTTTTCAAAAACCTGAGACTAAGGCTTCAAACTTATTTTATCTTATAAGAAATATTGTTTTCAACATTCGGTAAAATTTTGAAAAAAATTGAATTGACAGTTTTTGTACACAAAATTAAAAACCTAAAATAAATTTAACAAAAGTTGGTAAAAATTTATTTTCGACTCAAATATTTTTTCAAAAATTTGAGATAATGGCCTCTAACTAATTTTTACTTATAAGAAATATTGTTTTCAACATTAGGAAAAATTTTGAGAAAAATTGAATTCACAGTTTTTTTACAAAAAATAAAAACCTAACAAAAAAAAATAATACTAAAACTTGGTAAAAATTTACTTTCGACTCAAAAAGCTTTTCAAAAATTAAAAATATTGGCTTCAAACTTATTTTATTTCACAGAAAATATTGTTTTCGATATTCTGTTATTTTTTTTATAAAAATCAAACAGTCCCCTTTTTCATAAAAAAATAAAATCTACAAAAAATAGTACGCAAATTTTGTAAAAATTGATACATACAGACAAACTTTTAAGCAAGACAAATCGACAGAAGGGATGGGAAGTTATCAGTGTGGGTCGCATCCAAGCCTTTTTTTTTATTTGTTTACAAATTACCATTTTCTTCTTTTCAAAAAAAGTTTTTTTAAAAAAGAGTTTAACAAATGTAAAACAGAAGAGAAATTTCTGAAAATGCGACAATATTTGGTCTAGTGTAAGTTGCATAATAACTTCCCATGTCCATAAAACGGCGTTACTGGTATTTAACATTAAACAACTCCCAAAAGCGTTGAACTCATAAATGTAAATACCAAAAATATAACTTAAGTTTTATTTGAGTTAAATGACTTGGAAGTGACTTAACTTAAGTCCAATTCAAAAAATATTTAATTGATTCTTTAAAAAAAGATCCTTGAAGTCTAGAATATTTTGTCAAGAACTCTTTGCGTCGAGTCCGGATTGACCAAGTTAAAAAAAAAAAACATTTCCGTTGATAACAACTTTAAGATTAAGAGGCCAATGTAACTTAAACGCATAAACCATATCCAAATAACTTCTCATATTATCATATAGCTGCAAATTTAACTGAAGTTAACAAACCTTATTAAGATAAATCTGCTGGGAACTAAATCTCCCACACATTTCTTGAACAAAAGAATCATTTCATATCATAACTGTTGTTGACGATATTATCCAACCAAACTGTCAGCTTCCAGCTAAACAGCAACAACAAAGCCGTATTATATCTTCTTTCTTTTCCGGAAACCATAAGAGATTATTATACTCCATATATTCTATCTAACTTCAGAATCTTGTACCTCAGAGTCATTAAAAAGCAATACCAGTGCACCAGGAACACCATCAGCCATCAAAAGCCAGAACCAACCAAACAAGCATTAAATGCCAAAACAAGCATTGAGCAGACGTAATGATGAACTTGAATTAAGTATCATTGACCGACCGCACGAAATGTCAAACAGTTGGTATCTTATTTCCCAGCTATACGAAGCGACGCGACGGACTACGACGACGACGGACGGCCCCAACGACTTGTTCTAGTAGGTCTAGGTACTCAATCAGATGGTTCTTCATGGAGTTCCTCTCACTTTGTCGTCTGTCCACCAACGCATGGTTACTCCAAGAATAATCATCTGACAATGAGAGAAAATACTCGCTCAGCACCCTGTCCCGTGATTTTCATTCAGATTGTTATGTTCAGACTTCAGAGGCTCACATCACATCACATCAAATGCGGTGATGCACAGCCACAGACCTCTTTAGCTGTAGCTCTAGCTCTGGTTCTGGTTGGCTTAGACGAACTTGAAAACAGGTAAATCTATTTCCTATTCTATCTTCTCAACACTCACACACACGCAAATGCACAAATATGGACGACTGGTAGAAACTCATACACTTGTCCAAATCAAAGTACAAAATCACGGCCAACCAATCATGGTCGCGGGATTGAGGTCTTTAAATCTGGTTCGGTCGCCAATGAGGGTCTTTATTGTGTGGCTTTGTTTAGACTTTTAGAGTGAGCTCAAGCAGGTAAGTCAGCCGTCTTTATCCAAGCCCAGACTTTAAGAAGGTAAACCCGCACAAGATTCATGTTTTTGTATTGTATTTTTGCTTTGCTCTTTCTTGGAAGCAAAATGGTAAAACACGACATTATAAATGGATGGGGGCGTAGCTTATCGGAAGTCTCGTGTGGGAACAATCTTTTTGTGGACTATGGAGTTTCTGAAGCGTAAAATTGTTGGTATTGTTGTTTACTTGTTGTTGTTTTTTGTTTGTTGGTTGATGACCGGCCAATGGAGTCTTAATTGGTTGGGAAAGGTATACGAGTATAATGTGAACAGCGATTGTTGGTTTTGATTTTGTTCGGCTTGACGATTAAAATGAAAGTCATGCTCTGTTGTTCGTTTGGTGTTAAAGAGGTAATTTGTGATTTTTGAAAATTTTAGCTAACGTGATTATATAAAGCTGAGAAAAAGTGTTACAAATAAAGCTGCTTCTATAATTATACGCACGTGTAGGTAGATATACCTATCGACTTAAGTCTCATTTGCTTTGAGGAAATATAGCTTAGGAATATATATTTTTGGTATTTTTGTATTATAAAACCACTCTTAATTTGGATTAAGGTTCAAAGCTCCCAATTTTGTAGAAAGAATTGAAGAAATGAAAATATCCAAATTTGATTTTATTTCTTGTAATTTAAAATAAATGTTTTCACACGGATGCTTGTTTAAAGAACTTTTTTACTTTAACGACTTTTAAAAAAAAAACCTTCACAAAAATAAGAAAATACGTTTTTAAATGCATTATTTTCTTTAAAAGTTGAATTGTTTCTACAAGTTCGGCTTTGAATATTCAGAAGCCCCAATACAGGTACATAGGAGATACCTTACCTAATGTAGTTTGAAAAAACACTGGTGTCCGAAATTTTGAGATTTATTACATTATTGACACGCATGACAAAAAAACTAAGCAATCAAATAAAATTAGAGAATTTTATTTTGCAAATATGATAAATAGCTATGACACAAATGAAATTAATGTCGATTTGGTCTTCGAAAAATAGGAACAATAAAGCTTATGAAGGTAGGTAGTACCCGTGACATGATGGTTAGTGCGTTGGCCTGTCATGCCAGAGGTTTTGGGTTCGATCCCTGCCTATGTCATCTAAAGTTTTTTACACGGGTACTGCCTCTTGCGAGGAATTGACAAATTCTCCAAGTGTAATTCTTGTCATGAAAAGTGCTTTTTCAAATTTGCCGTTCGGATTCGGCTTAAAACTGTAGGTCCTCTCCATCCCTGACAACATTACTCGCACACAGGAATGGTTGAGAGTTGTAAGTCACTAGGCCCTAGTTCTCAACGGACTGTTGCGCCACCCAATTTATTTTATTTTTTAAAGCTTATGAAGTCTCAGTTATGATTTGAACGGAATTTTTTGATTCTTCGAAAATCAGAGAAAAGACGAATTTGTTTTTATTACCTAAAAAACCATAAAGGAAATAATAATTCTATAAGAGTATGAAGAATAAAATTGAATTACTTTTTGCTCGTAGAATAAAACATCGGGTCTAATTTTTCACAATTTCACATTAAATACTTCGAAACCATCAGTTTTCCTTTAAATTTGACACATATAGAAGATTTAACAGCACTATACCACAAAATTGCTTAAAGAACCTTTAAAAAATCGTATTTTTTTATCAAAACATTATGTTTAGTACACAATTCATAGAATAATTCTATTAATTTTTTAAAAATAGAGGAATTTGTTACATTCAGTTTTTCAAACAGAATTTTCTAAAATTGTACAAGAAAAATGTATATTAATGGTTTTAACGTTAAAGAACTTTTTAAGTTATAAAAGTTCAAAAATCGATTGCAAAATTTACAGTCTCAATCTGAAAGTGAATTCAATGAACGTAATCTTTAAATTGAATTGAATTAGCCATTTCTTCTCCAAGGTGTTTTCGTCATGAAGCCTTAAGAAACATATCAGAAAAGTATCAATTTTGTGATTCCAAAGCAGTTAAAACTCTTAAGAAGTAATCCAGTCAACCAGTACCAACGTTATTTCACGTTTTTGTTTTAAAACATAGTTGCAGAAATGTTATTTTAAGCAATTTTTTTCTTGGTTTTGGAGGCTAAATATTGCCGCCCAAGACAATTCAGGTCACTGCAAGTCTTACAATTTTGTTTTAAAAAAAATTAAACATAAAAATAAAACATTTTCGGAGTAAAATCATTCGAACACAAAAATTAATTTTATATATCTTTTTCATTTTGGAGCGTATTTTGGAAAAACGAAGAGCAATAAGGAAATGGCTATAGCTTATAGCTACGAGATTTGCAGATAAAAACAACATTTTTAATCATCTAAACAACAACAACAAATAAAATGCACGACTTGCTAATGTATTGAAAGAGTCTGTTTAAAAGTTTTTACTGTATTTTAAAATTTTAAAATGCAAAAAAGTTTGTTTTCAGAAATTTAAAAAAAATTTATTTGAAAATCGTTAAAGCGGTATTTTTAGATTCATTTTTTATAATTATACAACATTTTTCAATTTTAGTTTTAAAATATTTTTGGCATGCAGTTATTTAGAACTCATTAATTTATGTTGTACATTTTAATTTCGTAAAAAAATGATGATCCATTTTCAAGATATTGAATTTCGAAAAAAAGTTAAATATTTTTTTAAAATTCAAAAACAAAAACAATGACATTTCTGATCATCAAATATTATTGAGACTGTGTAGAAAAAAAAATATTTATTTCGGTTGATTAGTTCTTGAGAAAACTTAAAACAAAAATAACGGTTCTATGGGGGTAGTTTTCTGGAGCAATACAAATATAAGTTTTTTTTATATTGAAAGAAGCCAATTTAAGAAAAAAAAAATGTTCATCTACCGGTTTGTTTTTCAGAAAATTTGAATTTTCGATTTTTGGCAAAAAAATTGTATGGGGACTACTGTTATGTTTTGTCTTAAAAAAATTAACGGAAAAACCCCTTTATTAACTCCCAAATTTGAAGTCAGTAGACCCAATGCTGTATATTCCAGGACAGACAGACAGACGGAACGAATCGGGGGACCCACATTGTTCGACTTCTCTATCATCGTTATTTTTCATGTTTGATTAAAATCTCAAGTTCGAAATTTTTATGAATACAAAACTTGCCATAACGTATAGTTCATATGGCTCAAAATCACCAAGGTGCAGAATTGGCTTCGCTAGCAATTTAATGTCTTAAGGGGGTCATCCCATGTGACGGCCTGTATTTTAAGGAATTTTTAGGATTTTTTTTTACGACCAGTAAATAGATACAACTTTATTAAGTTTATTATCATTTATTAACATAGTTCGACAGTATAAATATAAAATTTGAGTTAAAAATATTGTAAATAACACGAGTTACACCGGTGTAAACAACTCCACCTCGAAAAAATGGGCTCGCACTTCCTCCACGATTCCGGCTGATTGGCTTATCTAAAACAAAAAAAGTAAACGGCGTTTTAATCTGTGAGCTTAAATGCATGGAATGAACTATCATCAAATGAATATACCAAAAATTGGACTTTTGGGAGACATTTGAAAAAAAAAAGTCGCGAATTTTGGGTTTTTTTTTTTGTTTTTTGCTATAAAAAAATCGAAATATTTGGAATTTTTGCTTGTCGATAGTTCATTCCATGCGTTTACATGTGCTGAATCCAACCCATCAAATTTCAAGTCATTCGGTCAAGCCGTTTTTGAGATACGATGGAGGAAAGTTTGAAAAACACAGTTTTGAGAAAAACTCGTTTAAAGTTTCAAGTCCTCTTAACTATGAAAATATCAACTTACCTTTCAATCAGCGATGCCTGGTCCATAGAGTATTCCTTCCTCTTCTTCTTGAAACTCTTTCAAAGCAGATTGTTCAGCTCTTGAATCAATTCTGGCTTGTTTAACGTCATAACTTACGCGCCGCTAAGAACGTGAGATTCGCTTTTCATCACGTTTCTCAACATACATAAGTATGGGCTTCGCGGCCTATAGGGCATCCCATAACGGACATTACTTTCAAAACCTTCATTAAAGATGATAAGTAGGATCCCTTTGTAAGTTTTACTGTCACCATCGCCGATGCATGTAAGATACTTTACCCCATATTTTTTTTTACACTTCAGAATTTTCAGAAAGTAGTTAGCTTATAGCAAGCTTCAAACTACGATCAGAGGCTCATCATAAGTTCATGTGTTAGTTGTTAGTAAGATAATAATACAATTAAAGCCTAATATACGCACAAAATACAAAACATAATTTACATTTAACATGAATTATTACAGAACAACAAAAAATAAAATAAAGACGTTTACGATAGTGGAGCACTGGTTCTAAACATGGACCTGCTGTATCTTTAAAACGACTTCGAATTTTGAAAAATCCCTTTACTACCGTATTCTAGACATTTTAAACTAGCAATTTATGAAAAGAAAAAAAAATCGATTTTTTGAACTCATCACATGGGATGACCCCCTTAAATCTTGACCTAATTAAGAAAAAAAAATTAATAAAATACTAAAACTAACCTGTTTTGTGTGTCTATCAAACAATATAATTTATTAATAAATAAATTTTAAATAAAATTAATATACACGCATAGAAAATCATTTCGGGAACGCGTCCTAATCTACAATCTTCAACAACAAGTTCAAAATATAATTGAAAAAATGTAAGGTATTCAACCCCGGTCATCACTTAATACACCGTATTTTTTATACAAAATCTAGTTTTAGAAAGGATACTAATAGATTATTTATTTTTAATTGTAAAAAATGCAAAAACAGTTTGTCCGATACCGCACAAGTCATTTCAGTGAACATATCGATAATCGATCAAAAATAATTTTAAGTGAACGCAGCCATTCGGTGTGACACGTCAGTCGAGGTAGAGAACAATAGCAAAGCTGGCTGCCAGAGTATTTATCGTAAAATAAATTTTATCTAAATGGTAAGTACCTTTTTATTCATTATTCGTAGAGCGTACATCAATAGCCCGTCAATCCGTGAACGCATTTATTACATTTAATTATTGATGAAATTCTTTTCTACGACACGAAATTTCAAAGTTACCTCAATTATTTTCCTATTGACAAAGTCAGATCGCATTTAAGATGACCGCCGTATAATTAAAGCGCGTTCTTATTTGAAATCGTCATTTCGGGAACGTTCCCGGACATGATTTTTACGTATTTTGCTTGTAGAAGATTTTGTATGTATTGTTTTCATTATTGCTTATTTAATAAACATACATAATATACCCACGTTATTAAACAAAGCTTAAATTATGTACTTTGTTTTTTTTTTTTTGATTTTATCAAACTTAGAAAAACGTTCCCGAAATGATGGTTTTTTGTATGATATTTAGTACTAAAAAACAGTACTAAAAAAGTATACAATTCTGTGCGCTGCCCTGTCAAAGTTTATTTATATACAATTTTTGCAACAGTATAAACTAAAATTCATCATCATAGCTTGCAATTTTTTTTGTCATAAAAAAATTTTGAAATTTGCAACCTTGGTGATTTTGAGCCATATATGTTGCAAGTAAAAAAAATCAGTGAGTTTAGAAATGATTAACTAAGTATGTCTCTAAAAAGTCTGCTGATAGATGCTTCTACCGAATTTTCTTAATGGAAAGCAGCAAAACGTTTAAAAAGACCCCAGTCACAAAACTCACCAATAATATCTCAAAATGGCAAATTGATCGGAAACCCGAAACAAAAAGCTGTTCTTTTTGCTGAACATCTTGTGAAACAATTCCCAGCAAATACGGCTAAAGATCTCTAGCAGATTTTTGATAGGAACGAAAAATATGAAACTTCTTTCGTCACGTTCAAAGAAGTAAGAAGATGTTGTCAAGATAAGTTTCCTAATAAAAATTCAACAAGGTGAGATCTTATCACTGCTCCGGTTTTAAATGAAATGCCGTCGATAGCGTTAGAAGTAAGCATATTCCACGCTAGACCAAGTACATCGAATTATGTTTGTGGTGGAAAATACACTTGAAGAGAACTCAAGCCTTTTACAAGGTTTAGCACTTGGGATTTGAGTACAAACTGCGTAGGAACCTTCCTGGGCAGTACTACGAAATACGACTATTTAAAGTACGGAACGGCCAACATTACTCGGAACTATGGAAAATTGCAGCATCACGTATAGCAAAAAAAGTGTCCTAAGATCAACTTTGATTCTTTTATATACAAAGGATATTCAAGTGGATATCAACGCAATCAACCTTTGCTCAAAGGCGGTGGTTCAAAGGCAGTAAGAGAGAGTCACACATTACTCGGTACTGATCCTTACCATATAACTTTTTAAGATTTCCATTGGATAGAAAAAAAAGAATTGTTTTTAGGTCCAAAATAATTTCTCCTAGATTCGTGCTCTCAATATTGTCTTCATAATGTATTTTTGACGAGTATAAAATCTATTCTATTATTGGTATTATGGCCGGAGAATGATTAGATTTTTGTTTGAAAATAGAGGACTTTATGACTTAAGCCAAATTCACGAATTTGTACGTCCTTTTTGTATAGAAATTGCATGGAACATGCGTAGCCCGGCGGGATTTTGAAGAAAACAAAAAACAAGTTGTTACTGCTACCAGACTTAAAGGAAGAAAACAGTGCGACTACAATTCCTTTCCCTTCATTTTTGTTGAAGCGATCTTGAAGACACGTTGAAAGCTTTCTGAAGCAACTGAAATAGTATTATAATATTTCACCTTTAACTTTATTAAGCCTATATATTATTTATTATTCATGAACAAAAAGACTTTTTAAAGAAAAAGCCTTAGTGCCTCGAGAACAAGGAAGACAAGAAGTTTAATCTTTGAAACGTTAAACATTGTAATAGTGCCTAAAGAATTAAACTTCAAAGACAAGAATTAATGTCTTATACACTTTCGTATAACAACAAAATTAAAATAATCCATATATTAGATTATTACAATGTTTCACTTAAGATTATATTATATTTGAAATAGAAATATAGCCTTGAATTTTGTATTGATATCTTATGTTTTTAATTGGCAACATACGTATGTACATACATATGTATGTCTGCGACTGCGTAATATACATTTTATTTATATGAAGGTGTTTCAAATGTTAATTCTTTCAGAAAGTCGGTTTATAGTTAACATAATACCTGAAAACAGGTATCAACCGTACATGTCACTTTGTCACTTAAAAACATTTGCAATTGAATTTATCACTTTATTTTATCTGCATTCAATTATAATTGTGGTTTGATTATAGAAAGCCTACCTACCTACATAACATACTAACATATAATATATATCGAATATCTAGAATACCGTTGCGTTGGTCTTCTACCTATAATGCATATCTCTATTATTTGCTTATGTAGATATGTTGGAGAAAGAGAAACCAATTAAAATAAGAAAAGCTTAGCCTTGTACAAGAAACACCTAATTGAATTTGCCACTTTTGACAGGTTAACATTTCCTTTAACGCTGGGTGATACTACAACTGACATGTCTAACAACCCCAACAACACAACCAAATTATCTATTTATGTTAAGTTCTATAAAATAATTATGCATTCTATTTTCTATAGGTACTTTATATGCTATATTATAGGCTTTAGACAATAACTCTTACCTTTCTATAGCGATTTTAATGTGTTTATTATGTTCTGATTTCCTTGGTTTTTATTACATTGTTTCTTTTAAGATTTTATGGAAATCATTGGTATAACTTAAAATCGTTTGTAAATTGTGTTTTATTTTAAAATTTTAGTATTTACTTTGCAAACATGATAACGACCAAAGAATTTATTTAGTTTAAAAGCCTAATGGAAACTTAACTTGTCTTGTCAAATTCGAAAAATTTCAGTCTTATATTATTTGTTGGCGCATTTCGTCAATTCAGTTAAAATAGAATTGAATATTGATAGAAAGAGAGGGGTCTGCCTGACGTTCCTTGGATTTATATAATTATGAATCTTTTCTAGAAGAAATGGTGAGTTTACGAGTAGAAAGACAATTTCAACGGATTCGGGGCGTTTTTGGAGGGTTTGCTGATTAGTGTCTAAATGATCTTCATAAGGAGGTAAGAATAGATTATCACCCCAAGAAAGACCGCGGAGGAAATCTGAGCTGTATAGATTCATTTCCAGATTAGACTTGACTAGCGTATTCAATAAGAGGTCTAACAAATGTGGTGTATAGTGATTTAGTGGCAAAGGGGTTCGAGAATTCTTTAGAACAACGTTTGATGAAGCCAAGGGATGAGTTAGCCTTGTCTACACTAATATTATAAAGAAGAAAGATTTGTATTTTTGAATGTAACGAATAAACTCAAAAAGTACTGGACCGATTTTAATAATTCTTTTTTCATTACAAAGCTACATTATCTGTACCTATTTATGTCTACCCGTGTGAAGCCGGGACGGGCTAGTTTATTATAACTTTCTTTCAATAGTTCAGAGTTGACCAATTTTTCATTAAATATTAACAAAAATGTACGCCAATAATAATCAGGGGCCCAGATCGGCAAGCTTGTGACTGATAGATTGGTAGATAATATGCAAACAGGGGCCCGATTGCGGAAGCATGAATGATTTTAAATTTTCGGGCCCCTAAAAATAAGTGGGAATAGTTATGTTGATGATGAATATAGAGTATATTAAAAAAAATACACTCTCTTCATTGCTTTCAATTTTACGGGCCCCTAGAAAATCCCGGGCCCGGGGGTTCCCCCCCTTTCCCCCCTCTCGCCGGGGCTGGACAGAATAAATGGTAACATCGTCCAGACTGTAAGTTCGGTAGGGAAGATGTGAATTTTATGAATTGGCATTTAGCTACATTGAGTTCTTAGAAATTTTTGTCGCAACAAGTCTGAAATTTATCAAGATCACTTTGGAGATAGACAGAATCAGATGGAGTAGAAATAGCCTTTGTTATTTTCATGTCATTATTGTAAATAGAGACAGTTGAAATATCTATTTCATTAATAACGCCGCCGTTGATAGTTTAGGCTAATAACAAAGGACTAAGGGTGTTCCCTTGAGGGACTCCTGAGTTTGCATAAATGAGATCGGAGGCTGAATGAAAACAACTCTATATCAGTGGTTCTCAAGGTACGATCTGAACCATGAAATAAAAAAGGGCTTTAAGTTTAAGATAATTTGGTGACTTATTTTATCAAAGACTGTACTAAAGTCTGTAGTGATAACGTTCCCTTCAATCACTTTCTCTGTTTCGTTTAGAATTTTGGACACAAATTCAGTAAGATTGGTTGTAGTTTATGTGTCTTTTAAGAAGCCATGTTTTTGGGAAGAAAAAATAGGTCCACAATAAATATAGATAGAGTCGTAGACAATGCTTTCGAAAAGCCTGAGAATTGAAGAAAGCCTGGTTATGGGCTGGTAGTTCAGAACATCATTTTTGCTCCTTTTTTTATGAACAGGAACAATAAAGGAATCCTTCCAAAGCTTTAGGAAGAAAGCTTGAGCAATGGAAAGACGAAGCAGTATTAAAATAAAAATAAAAATAAAAATAAAATTAAAATTTTGTAAACAATATTTCAGGCAAACCATCCGGACCAGGAGAGAAATTATTTTCAAGCAGTCTTAATTTTTTGTCAAAAATATCATTTATTATTTCTATTTGGATAAGAGAGGTGCATGAGGAAACTTTTAAGTAATCAAAAAATAAACTATAGTCAGGTTTTTCAAGATGATTACTGTACGATTGTCTGAAGAATGAGGCAAAGAGGTTTATAATAGTTTTTTTTTTTTTAGGGTGGGTAGATGTCATATCGTGTAATTTCAATATTGAAGGGAAGCCACCTGATTACCATTTAATGTTTATAAATTAGTAGAAGTTTCTGGCTTATCTAATCAGGCTATTCTTTCAATGCATTCTAGATATAGGAATTCACACAGAGATAAAGATCTGCATTGAGTTTAAGAAATAAACACTGGACCTAGTTTTCAAATATATTTTCCACAATGAATTATTGACATTTCGAAGAGTTCGTAGATCTTTATTATACTAAGGAGAGAAGGAAGACACATTGTTACTATGCTACTGACTTGAAATAGACCTTATCTCAACTAGTAACAATTACTGGAAAATAAAAAAAAAAAACTCTGGATCTAGTAAATTTATTTATTTTGCAACAAAATTAGCATTAAAAAGCTAACAGTTGCAGTCTCCTCTTCCTAGTGCTCATACAGTGTCTTTACATAATAAGGGTAGTAATATCCCCTTAAGTGTGCGCTTATTATAAAAAAAAAAAAAAAAAAAAAAATTTTAAAATCTATACATTTAATTTCTTTCAATATTTTAGGTCTTTTCCTCTAACTTCAGAATTATTTTTTTCTCAAAAATCATTAATGCTACAAACTTAAGGTTCGCGCAACAAGTATGCATTTGATTAGCTCAAATTTTTGAGATTAAAATATTTTGATTACTAAACAAAGTGTCTGCAAAAGTAAACGACGCATGTAGACATTTAAATTTTAATTTATTGGATTCTTATTACAAGCTTAAAACCTAAAAACAACAACTTAAAGTAAAGTTATAAAATTTTACATAAAATAAATTGAACAAAATAAGAAGGAACTTATTAAAATTTCGTAAAAGATAGAAAAAGAAGATATAGGCGTAGGTTTGGTTGGAGGACAAATTGTAAAAACCTACGATAAACGGATTCGATCCTTTTAATTTGACTAGTTTGATAAGAGGACCAAACTTGAGACGCATATTCAAGTATAGGTCGAGACCAAGTAAGACGAAAAGAGATTTAGTTACCTATGGGTGCGAGAACTCTTTTGACCAGAGTTTTATAAATCCAAGTCGCGCATTGCTTTTATTGCTAATGTTGTCTATGTGGCAGCAAAAGTTGAGTTTTATCACAAATGATACCATAATCACGGGAAAAATCAACTACAACCACAAAGTTACCATTTTTTATAAAGTGGCTCTTGGGGAGAGGAGGAAGTCGTTTGCGTAAGAACGTCAAGTTTTGGCGTTTTCTGACATTAAGTTCAAGCCTGGTTGTTTTTACACTATAAAGAAAAACGTCTAGCTTGCGTTGTAAGATACTGATTTTTTTTTTAATTAACAGGCACTCAAGGAGTTATTAATACCCTTTACATGTTTAAAGTTTAAACAAAGTGCGAGCTTTAGAAAAATAGGGAAGGATTAAAGAGAAATACCGATGCACATTGGGAACAACAGAGTTGGGTAAAGCATTCCACATTCTCGATGTGCGGTTAAAAAAAGAATCTCTACACTTAACAGTACGTTCGAAATAATTGAGCTCAAGGTTAAACTGATGTACATTTCTAGAAGTACAAGTATTACGGGTGAATTGTTTGAGGGGGGAATGCAACTGGCTAATTTGACAGAACACTGTTTATAAAAATATCGGTAGAACAACAAAAGGCATGAAACATTGCGGCTGTGTTCGAGTGACGTAATTGTTTCGGTTAAAGTTCTATCGCCTATTATTTTCAATAATACATTTTTATACCGTCTAATTACTGATGGTTGAAATAAATAACAGTGGCCCTAGATGGCTACCTTGTGGCACATCGGAACGTGCATGAAAAGGAATAGAAATAGACGATCTAAAACAGACAATATACTTTCACATAATAAATAAGAGTTCAGCCAATTTATGAAGAGAGAAGCGAACTAAAGGTTCTTAACTCTAAATTTAAAAATAGTGATTTTGTGAGACATTTTATCGAAGGCTTTGCTAAAATCGTAAGCAATCACTTTATCTCCATCATATATTGTGCACAGAACATCAGTGACAAATTCCACCAAATTGGTAACAGTTGTCCTATACCCATTAAAAAACCATGTTGAATCGGAGACAGAATGGATTGCTTTGAACATTTACGGTACTCACGATAGTTTGGCTATGGGCGATTGTTGGCGATATCGTTGTTTGGACCTTTTTTAGGAATTGGAATAATATAAGATAATTTCCACGATTCCTGAAATATGTCTTGCAAATAAGTTAAGAAGTGAGTCAGGGGATAAATGAATCATTTACATTTTTTTAGCACAACACACTTCAATTTTTTTAATTATATTTTAAATGTCGCCATATTAGTTTTATATTTAAAAATACTAGCAATATATTAAAAAAAAAAATGTTGTGCTAGACCAAAAAACTCTGACGAAATCAATGGAATAATATCCTCCTTAGCCTCTGTTTCATGAGGCGTGTTGAATTTTTTAAAAGATGAACTAAGAAATTTTTAACTTTAAATAATTAAAATCTTCAAATATTGTCTACAATGTTAAGCTTATGATGCTTACTTATAATAATGATCGTGCTTTTGTTAAATGAAGAAATAAAAGTTAAAAATGCTTAAACAAACAATGAGCATTGATTATTTTGTTGTGCTTTTTCAGTTTTTTTTTTTACTTGCGACATATAGGAACTATATGGCAAGTTTTGCATTCGTGCAAAATTTTGTCTGTCTGTCCACGCTCCTACAGCCTAAACCATTGGGTCGATTGAGTTCAAACTTGGAAGTTAAGGTTTTGAGCAGATTTGCGTTAGGCATTTTTTTTCATTTTTTTTTAAAGATCAAAACTAACAGTGGCCCCCATACAATTTTTTTGGTCAAAAAACGAAAATTCGAATTTTCTCAAAAACGAACCGATAGATTTTTTTTTAATTTTCTTTAAAATTTTATTTTTTAACTTTGCTTCTTTTAGTAAGAAAAACATATTTTTGTATTGCTCAGGAAAGGTACCGGTCATAGAACCGTTTTTTTGTTTTTTAATTTACTCAGTAACTTATGAACCGATTTTAATAATTTTTTTTTTGAACGAGCTCTTATACTGCCTTAACAATATTTGATTATCAAAAGTGCAATTTTTTTTTGATTGGGTTTTTAAAAAAATATTGAATTTTTTTTTTCAAAATTCTATATCTCAAAAACGGGTCAAAATTTTTTAACGAAATTCAAATGTAGAGTGTATATTTATAATCACTAAACAACTGCATATCAAAAATATTCTTAGAACAAAATTGAAAAATTTTTTATATAAAAAATTAATTTAAAAAAAAACCGCTCTAACGATTTTCGAAAAAAAAATTTGAAAAATCAAGGGTTTTTCGATTTATAAAATGGCATTTAAATTTTTGAAGACAAACTTATTTTTCAGGTAAAATTTTGAATCTTAAATTAGTTTTTTTTAAATTATTTTAACTGTATTAAATGTAACCCCCTCCCAAAAAAATTGAGAAATGGAGGTTTTTTCGACAAATCAAATGGCATTTATATCTTTGAAGACAAACTTATTTTACAGGTACATTTCTAAATCTTATAAACATAGGTACTTTTTTAAACAGACTCTTTGAATACAGGAGCAAGTACGTGCGACCCAGTCGTGCATTTTATTTTGTTTCAAATCAGTTGGATCTTCGCTAATCACAGCGGGTTTTAAAATTGACAATACAATAGTTTTGAAATTGAAATTTCCAGCTGTAATGAATATTCACTTATTTTTCTCAAAACAAAGTTAACTTTTAATCAAATAAGACCAAAGTCAACACAATCCTATTAAAGTTCTATTGATTGGAAGCAGTTTTAGATAAAAACAAAACAACTGAAACTTTTTTTTTTATTTGCAGTATTCATTCCATAACTTCGTGAAATTGAGTTCTATTGCATATTAAAGGATTAAAGAAGTAGCTTAGCTTAATTATTACATCACCTTTACCAATATGTTTTAAAGACATAAAAAACTGGACCTCGAGCTGTAAGCAGAAAAATATCCTATATAATTAAGATCGTATAAAAATACGTTTAATATGTAGTTCAACTTTGTTTGTGGTGATTCCGAATTTTAGCTACAAATTTATCTATACGCTTAAATTTAAAAATACCCGCGTTTAAAAATCCAATTTATATTTTTAAGAGTAAATTAAATACTGAATTATATCGGGTGATTTTTTAAGAGCTTGAGAACTTTAAAAAAAAAAAAAACGCATAAAATTTGCAAAATCTCATCGATTCTTTATTTGAAACGTTAGATTGGTCCATGACATTTACTTTTTGAAGATAATTTCATTTAAATGTTGACCGCGGCTGCGTCTTAGGTGGTCCATTCGGAAAGTCTAATTTTGGGTAACTTTTTCGAGCATTTCGGCCGGAATAGCCCGAATTTCTTCGGAAATGTTGTCTTCCAAAGCTGGAATAGTTGCTGGCTTATTTGTGTAGACTTTAGACTTGACGTAGCCCCACAAAAAATAGTCTAAAGGCGTCAAATCGCATGATCTTGGTGGCCAACTTACCGGTCCATTCCTTGAGATGAATTGTTCTCCGAAGTTTTCCCTCAAAATGGCCATAGAATCGCGAGCTGTGTGGCATGTAGCGCCATCTTGTTGAAATCACATGTCAACCAAATTCAGTTCTTCCATTTTTGGCAACAAAAAAATTGTTAGCATTGAACGATAGCGATCGCCATTCACCGTAACGTTGCGTCCAACAGCATCTTTGAAAAAATACGGTCCAATGATTCCACCAGCGTACAAACCACACCAAACAGTGCATTTTTCGGGATGCATGGGCAGTTCTTGAACGGCTTCTGGTTGCTCTTCACTCCAAATGCGGCAATTTTGCTTATTTACGTAGCCATTCAACCAGAAATGAGCCTCTTCGCTGAACAAAATTTGTCGATAAAAAAGCGGATTTTCTGCCAACTTTTCTAGGGCCCATTCACTGAAAATTCGACGTTGTGGCAGATCTTTCGGCTTCAGTTCTTGCACGAGCTGTATTTTATACGGTTTTACACCAAGATCTTTGCGTAAAATCTTCCATGTGGTCGAATAACACAAACCCAATTGCTGCGAACGGCGAAGAATCGACATTTCACAGTCTTCAGCAACACTCTCAGAAACAGACGCAATATTCTCTTCTGTACGCACTGTACGCATTCGTGTGGTTGGTTTAATGTCCAATAAAGTAAACTGAGTGCGAAACTTGGTCACAATCGCATTAATTGTTTGCTCACTTGGTCGATTATGTAGACCATAAATCGGACGTAAAGCGCGAAACACATTTCGAACCAAACACTGATTTTGGTAATAAAATTCAATGATTTGCAAGCGTTGCTCGTTAGTAAGTCTATTCATGATGAAATGTCAAAGCATACTGAGCATCTTTCTCTTTGACACCATGTCTGAAATCCCGCGTGATCTGTCAAATACTAATGCATGAAAATCCTAACCTCAAAAAAATCACCCATTATAATGATAATGATAAATTTAGAAAATTATCACGAATTTTATTTTTTGAAAAACTACTTCATGAATGAACATAGCTTCAAAAACTGTAATATGAAGCCCTAAACTAAAAAAAAATATTTGTTTGAAAATAAAACGTATTAAGTAATTTAACTTCTTAACACTTCTTATCTAGAATTTGATCAATATTTGTTATCTAAAAATTTTCAGTTATTTGGTCCTCTTTGTTTAAAGGCCTTTAAGGCTTTTCTAAAAAATAGATGTACATTAAGTTTAAGTCTGTCCGAAACAGCATATTTAAGAACCGCTAGTTCAAAGAAATACGAATGGTTATGTTCCTTCAAAAATAAAAAAAAGTAATATTGAACTATCCCAATTTTTCAGAATTGATTTCGCTCTAAGATCAAGCAATCTCCTTAGATAATTCAAGTTCAAATAAAAAACATTAACCATAGATCTATTTAAAACAACAATCTTATATCTATCTTCAACTCATATACAATCATTTAAGCTACATCAATCTCTTGAGTTCAATTTTGTTAGCAATTCAATAAATCTTTTTCAAAACCACACTCACCATGTTCTTCTCCGAGTGAGTGAATAAAGCATTAAACTTATAAAAATATTCAACACTTGAATAAACAACAATTATAATACATTCCAACTTATGTAGTCATGTAATATATGTTGCTGATTTAATATCCCTGGGATTAAAAACAGCAGGTAACATAGTCAAACAATATTAAATCACGTAATTCAAAAACAACGAGTCTTACCTGTCTGCTCTGCCGCCACCGCCGCCGCCGCGCCGCTCCACCGTGCTCTGGACAAACACACGAGAAAAAAAAACATTCATTGAGCTTCCTTTCTGTCAGTTAATTACTGAATGCATAAATTTAATGATGACCATCCTAAATGAGACTCTTAAGCTGCTCTGAAACAAAGCAAATAATAACACAAAAATAAAACCTCAAATGCTAATGTTGCTACTGTTGTTTGTGTGAGCTGCATCCAGTTTTAATAAGGCTCCCGCAACCATACAATAACATTGAAGACAAAACAGACGAAGAGAACAACAACAAAAAATAAATACCAATCACGGCGGCTTTCAGAGTTCAGAGCACATCTCTAAGCCCATGAATGAATTTCAAGTTCGCTACTCAGCTCTTTCGTTTACATACCACCAGATACATGAAAAAAATCATATAAAATCGAGTTCAATGCCTAAAATGCATGCATGAAATCAAATCGTATAAATTGATTAGATTCAACTTAACACAATCATTATTTTGCATTTAACTATTGAATTTAACGAACAAAAAATATATCAAATGAAATTAAATCCTCTCTCCCTTATTGCCCTGCCATGCCATGGAGATGCAATGGCAATGGCAATGGCGATGTGATATGTGATGAGTGTGTGATGCGAGATAGGTGCACCTGACTTTTGTCCAACAGCAGATAGGATAGATAGAAGAAATAACATATGTTTTTTGTGGTTGTCATTACTTACGTCTTTTTATTATTCCAAGGCACATGCTACTAAAGGTACATAACATACTTATACCTTTCGAAATGAAGGGATAGAGTCTGTTTTTTTTTGTGTTTTTTGTTAAGTTCGTTGTTTTTAAATTCTTCGTCGTTAAATAACCGTCATTGACTTCCTTCTTGTTCGACATGAACTACCGTGGTCAGTTGAGGTTTTTTACTTTATTTCTTCTCTCGCCATAGTGATGATGATGATGATGTTACCTCCTTTTATCTCAAGTTGTCTTTTTCTATTTAAGATGGGCTCTCTGTTTTGCTCGGTCTTGAAGATTTGGTAGTGTTGAGCTCTCAAATACAACCACTACAATCCCCTCCTCATTTACCTACATCCAGAACACTTGTAAGTTAAAAGTCTTAAAAAGGCGGAGCTATCTCAAAACCTCTTTTTCTTCGTCTTATTTTGTTTTATTGTTTTTCTTTAAGAAACAAAAAAAACACTCTCAGATACATAATCGGATCGATTTGTTTACTTTTTCAACTCGCACACACACACACACACACTGACGGATGTTATAAAATACCGGCTTTGGATAACAGTCCGGATAAGACTCGGATAAAAATTCACCATTTGAAGCTGAATGAAATTCAATACAAACGAACAGGTTGCTACAATGTATTAGAATTGCATGTGCAGGCGCACTTGTATCGCTCTTTTACATAGGTACAGGTCCGCTCTGATCAGCAGTGATCAGGTGGTGCGGTAATAGGTGTATGCTTGTATTGGTGTTTGCTCCGCGAGATCTTCTTTAGTTTTGTATTCTTCTAGGTTTTGTTTTGTTGTAGTACCTACTTCCAAAAAAGAAGATACCTACGAAAAGAAAAAAGTTAACGAAGAGGCGCGCGTTCAATAAGTGCTCAAAAGGAAACAGCAACAGTAAGAGCAACAATAACAACAACAACAACAAAAAAAGGTACATGCCACACAATCAGGCATAAAGAGCTAGTTTTACGTTACCGTATATTCTTGCACGCGCTTCCAGCTCCCGCTGGCTGGCTGACTGGTCGGTCATATATTGGTTGTTGTATTGGCTGCTGCTACCTGTGCAATAAGATACAAAGATACTCGGCTTTCTGTAAGTATCTTGCTCGGGGTGATTTGGTGGAAGAAGTATAGAAGTAGTGTATAGAGCGTATATACAATAAGCCGCCTGAGTCTTGGCCACTATAGCTCAAGCAAAAGATACTCGCTCGTATAGAGGTATCTGTGTGTTTTGGTTTTGACTTTTGCCGCACCACATCAGAGTTATAGTACTCGTAGCCGTGCTCTGTTTTATCCATTGGTGTGTGTTTTGGTGCGCTATTTTCCTCCAGAAGGTCATGGTTAGATATTGGCGATCCCGAACGGACAGTATTAGTTGATCATTGAATGAAATGGGTCTTCTTCTCGCTAGCGCGCTGAGAATTTTTTTTGTGTGTTATATTATAATTTTTTAAACAATAAAGATAGAAAGTATATCTTTTAGATAGTTTTTTTTTGTTCAAATATATATTGTTGTAGTTTTGTGGACTTTATCGGGATTTTATAATTTCTTAAAAATATTCGTTTCGTAGCTCGTTAATAATATTTCTTGTTAATTTCGCGGACGGAAAATAATGTATAAGCGGTTATAAGTGAAAGAAAAATAATGACAAGTCACTTCTGAAGACCTAAATTTTTAAGTTTTATTCAAAAAAAATATTTCAAAATAATTTGTGAAAAATATTGGAATATTTAAATACTCCTTATTCATGAAAGAAGTGTGTTTTTAATTTGTTTTGATATCGAATCAAATTAGAATCTTAAGTCACGAGGAAAACATTTTAAAAAACAAATAAGAAAAAAAAGATTAATAAATAATTGTCACAATGGAAACTTGTGTATTAATACCACAAGAATTTTCCCTTGCTTTGGCATCAACACCAGCGGGAATTTTAAACGAACAACAAATAACAGTATGGACAACAATGGGAATTCCACAAGGAACATTATTTTATCCATTTCAAGGAACAATTCGTATTGACACATTGGATACATTCAAATATTTAGAAGATGAAGATGTAAGTAAAGAATTTTTATAAAAATACAGAAATATTATAGCGAATGTAAAGACTTTTTGATTTTATTTTTGACAGAAAAAAGACAGAAGTACGAGAAATATTTTCTCAATTTAATTTGATAAGAAAACAAATTTTTAGGAGTTTTCATGTCAGCTTATTTATTTTGTATATTATGTGAATTAATCTGATTTTAAATTATTATTTTAACGAATCAAAGCAACGACTTATTTCCTTGATATATAAAAATAAATGTATGCACGTGTTTATAGGACTTTTAGACTAGTGAAAAAGATAGAATCAATAGTATTTCAATCAATTTTGATTTTGTTCTTGACTATCCACGAGTAAAAACAATTAAATGGATAATAGAATCATCATTTCCTTATTGAATCAAATTAAGATCAATCATGAAAGTTCTCACAACAACTCTTTTGATTTTTGTTGACTAGAAGTAATCACTTCAAGTGATAATCTCGTGTAAGAATTATTCAAGCTTTTTCCGACGGCAAATATTGTTTTGATTTAAACTTTATTTTATCTTAAGAATAAGGTATGAAAACATGCTTCGTCTTGTATTTGTAGAGCAGTTAAAAAAAGATGCTTATGTAAAAATAGAAAATATGACTTCAAAAACATGGTTTAACTACATAATAATTTTAGACCTTTAGTTGAAAGCATGAGTTCCTTGTTTTGTATTGTTAGTGTATTAGTTTTATGTTTACAGAAAAGAATGGACATTCGGTGACTTTTTAAGAGTCTTTCTGACTTTAAAACGAGTAAATTAATAAGTACTAGGCAAAACTAGACTAGCCTAAACTGTTTTTGAATACTCATTGTATTAAGATAAAAGCTTCAGTACCTACTTATAAATCATTAAAAATTGATTTTGAAGTTTATTTTTGTGTCCTGTAAGTTGGTTAAGACTTCCAAGATGAAAAAAGCTAAAAAACACATGAGTCTTATAAACAGAAAATTGTTCGATGGAGTTCTGATCTGAAAGTTCTTATATGGCGTAAAGATTTATTGCTTTATTATCTTGATTCGTTGGAAATAAGAAAAGTAAGCTTGAATTTTGCCAAAGACTCTCAGACATGTCCAACATGGGGAGTAGCTCAAAACATGAATAATTATAAATACTTATCGGTCTCTTTCCTCTTGAAGGAAGTATTGCACTGAGTTTAAGTTTTTAAATGGACAAATATACTTATACAAAGTGACCCCAAGCTGGCCTCTTGTTTAGCTTATAAAGTAGACTGGAGATTAGATAACTTATCGTTACTTTGACTCAAGAAAATAATAATTTAAAAATGAAATTGAGTAGGTAGGTACTCAATAAAGTTAACATCCAGTCTTTGCTAAGAGCGGACGAAATGGCTGCTCATAAATCGTTTCGTATTAAACAAAAATTAGCTAAAAAGCTAAAACAAAACCGATCGGTGCCCCAATGGGTCCGTCTACGTACAGGAAACACAATCCGGTACAACGCTAAGAGGCGTCACTGGAGGCGTATAAAGTTGAAGTTGTAAGCTGTGGAACTTATTTTTCTGGCAATGTGGTTTATCTTAAATCCAATAACCACGAGGAGCCGAGATCTGCAGGACACTTCTTCAAATTTTTTAATCATAATTTGGTGTGCAAGCTATTATAAAACATCGCGAAGTTGCTAGTTCAAAAACAAATATTTATCTGAGAGAAATTGTCGAGTTTCTTGGGAACTATTTTCTTTCTTATGATATTTGATAATGCCTGATGTCTACCTTGGGGAAACTTCCTAACTTCAATGGCATCTTCTCTATTCACAAGTTGTAAGTCTATGGCCAAGTTGTAAATTGTCCAAACTCACATGTCTTACACTACTCGATTTATGTACTTGTTAAAAATAGTTTTAAGAAAAATAAATCACACAATCGAACAAGTCCCAATAATTCACATATCGAACATGTTTTATAATATTGCACCACAACCGCAATCATATAATGTCTAAGTGAATATAACAATCCACCCACCTTGTTAGATAAATATCAAATTGTTAATAAATCCACATCATTGAGGTGCACCCTCTCTCTCTCTTGATCTTCATGCTATGTATTTTACTATTTACCATATTCACCCTCGCTCTAAACTCTCTATCATTATAATAGATATCGTCGTTGTCGTTATGTGTCAATGATAGACACACGTTGTTGAAGGTGTCACTTAATTGCACGAAACCATAAACTCAAAAATGTGACAAGCTATCAACAGCAATAACAACAACAACAACAAAATGAAAAAAATGCATTTGTAAACCCTCTCTCTTGCACAATGACGATCGTTAATCGTTGTTTTTGTTGTTGTTGTTGTAATTGTTGGTGTCGTAGTCGTCGGCAAGTCACTTAGTGTAGTATTTAACACTCGCACCATATAGATTCCTGTTGAATATTGTGGTCATTACCATGATAAATATATGAAAAGAGGGTCAATTCTATCAACAGGTTCGTAGCTCAGCTCTTTCGTTTTTGTATGTTAATTCTTGTTTTTTTTTTTCTTTTTTCTTGTTGATAATTTAATGCGATTTTTTATGATATCCTGTTGTTTATGGGTTCAATATGGGATTTTGTTTATATTATAAACCGATTAATGATTGAAACACACATAGACACTTACATTAATTATTGACACTTTGTATATATTTATGTAGTCAGATTATTGGATTACGATATAAAAGAGATGAAATATGTTTTGTTTTCGAATGAAGTATGACTTCCTGATTTAAAAACAAAATAATAAGTTATGAAATTTGTATTTTAATTGCAAATTCAACAAGTAATATAACCTGCAACACACCATCATCTCTCCATCGAGTGAAAAATAATAATTAAAAAAACATTTTTTTTTCAAGTTCACTCTCCCATAACGCTGGGAAAATTTTCAAAAAATTCCCATAACATCTTCAAAATAAATATAAATATACAACAAAATTAAGTTAAACACTCCATTCACCCCTCCTTTAGGTATGAAGGGAAGATGATATATTTAAAATTCATTAAATTAACATATTGTGTATAGTTGTTTTCAACTGCAAAAGAGGCCCTAATTTTCTACACTTGTTGCACACACGACAATTTATATAAACGAACGGAACAGCAAACTGATGACGAAGAAGGGACGTCGCGTCGCGACTTGCCATGGTTGGTACCTCAAGTCACATGAGGGTGGCAAAGCAACAGTTTATAATAATTTTCCTCTTCTTAATAAATGTTGCGAGTTGGGTGTTTACGAGACCGTGAAACCACACGTTAACTTTTTTTTAACTCATCTTTAAAATGTTTCCACTAGCAGTGCGGTTGATGGGGTGAATTAATTATTCTTACCTGTTGAGATGGCGCGGCGCGGCGGTGTAACATACCGTGGGAATTTTCTCACGCTTTTGGAATTGTTAAAATCGCACAAAGAAGTTTCGAAGAGGGGAGAAGGAAGAGGTAAAGGCTAGGGGGAGATAAAATTGCTATGATACACAAAGTTGATGCGATCATTTAAATCGTCAACAAATGACATCAGCTCAAAATTGGGAAAAAAGAGCTAAATTATAATCCTATTAAGATCATTTGGTTCTTTTCAAAAACCTGTGAAAAAATCCCAATTGACTTCTAAAGCCTCCAGTTCAATTTGGTAGATTAGGTACACTATGGGAGGCTGGTAAAAAAAAAGGTAAAAGACTCAAAAGATATATATATAATCTGATTTATCAGATTTACTTGTCGCCAGGGTTTCGCCCTTCTGTCTGTGTACAATGTCCTTTTTCTATCCTCTTATCCTCTCTCTGGAACAGGTATCTCCTATAATTCTGTCTGTGTCCGCCTTTTTTTTGCCTTTGCTCATTGCATCCCTATAAAAAGTCAGCACGTCCAAAAGACAGAGAAAATAGTGCGTTTGTGCGATACCGATACAAAATTAATGATCCCATAAATTTGATTCATTTTTATTGCCATCCTTTCGAGTGCAGAAAGATACATAACTATACAACAAAAAAGGATATCTAAAGCACTCATCTCTTGCAATAGATATAAAGACCAAGAGAAAGAAAAATAAAACGATGCGATGTTATAAGAAGATCAAAGGCGGATACACAGACAGACAGGTGGATTTTGATTCAGATTTGGATTCGGAATCGACAAAAAATCAGGTCTTTTTTTTAGCCGATTCAACATTTGTTTTTCCGCATTTTCATCATCGATAAAACTTTCATTTTCATCCATCTGTAGCTATGTTCGTAATTATGTAGACTAGATCTCGTTGTATCACTATGTCTGTCCGTCTGCCTGTCTTGGGTGATTTAATTGGATTACGCGCATTTATATGAAACTCATGTGTGATAAGGCCAAAACTGAAGACTTATTCCCATAATGGACGACATGGAAGCTGAAGTCGAGCAAGTGACGACTATAGCCATGGTGGATTATTTGAAAATGATTGCAGTGCGTGCTGTGCATTTTGAAGTCAAAAAGCAAAGAAAACACAACAACAAAAATTAAACTGATCCGAACATTGAACTAGATGAGGATGTTTTTCTATTTCCATCATCATAGCAAACCATGTTTGGTTTTTGCACCACATCCACATCTCCAGATACAAATAGAGTCTAGTCAGTCAACCCGGCACGAGATGCCACTTTGGATTCATGTTTGTGATCCAAATTAGATGCGGAGACTCTCTGGAGATCTGTACTTGTCGGTTTTTTTTTTTTTTTTTCATTATATATTTTGTTTGCAATTTTTACAAACGAGCGAGTGGTTTTTAGCTTTCGCTTTCACTTTGCTCCATAAAGTGAATTTTTCTATTTCAAGATTATGAAAAATTATACTAGAGTGCGCCGGCCGCCGTTTGCCGTCCGTGGCTGCTGCATGCCATCCGCTCTGGATGGCCTTTACCATAACAGTCGCTTTTAAGTTGTTACCAATATCAAATCAATATGGTGTAAAAAATCAAAGAAATGAAACAAAAACTAAACGAAAGTTAAAGTCAAGTGTATTGCGTTGATGGAGGATTTTGTTTTTTTCATTCCAAATTGATTGGATAGTGATGCTGTGATGGCGATATAGAAGACGCCAAAGAAAAATTGCGTGAGGTAATGATATTTATTTATCTTTAAGTTTGCAGTTTTTCATCGTACTTCTTTTATTGTGTAATGTGGAAGTTAAAAAAAAAACACTGATTAGTTTATTTTGTGTAATTCAAGGAAAACTATCGATTCAACATCAGGTTAATGTTGATGATATTGGGATGGGATTATGGGGAAGTATGTAGTTTTTGTTGTTTTTGCAATTTCTTTTTTGGGTTGGGTAAGTGTTAAAAACTACATTTGTGCAGTTATAATTAAAGAAAAAGATCAGTATTTATTATTTGGGTGTTTGTTCAGATTCGGAGTATGGCGTTTCCTGGTGATGTGAGTGTGATTTTTTTTCATTTGATCGAATAAAATTTCCTACTAGTTTACGAGTTTTTGCATCAACTCTTTCGTTTTAGTGATTAGAAATCGAGGGCAAAATAATGTCTGGTTATTTTTATGCTTATACTTATAATAAATGACGGAAATTTGTTTTTATGTACACATGCAAGTTGTGTATATTTTGTTTTTCATTTTTTTTTTATATAAATTGAAAGTTGGTTTAGTTAAAGGTCCATGAGGAAGAGGTTTTTGTGTGTTTTAATTTGGAATGTATAAGAACTGTTATTTTTTGTGTTTCCTGGCTGGGTATGTGTGGTCACGCGTTTTGTATAGAAAGTGCGTGCTAAGTTGTTTGTAATACTGAAAGAGTGTGTCTTCCTTATTTGCATGTTGTTTTTCTCAACTATTTAGTTTTGTTTGTATTTCTGGTTTAAGTTTGGTATTGAATATTATGATCAGCTTATTTTCTGAGCTTTACTTAAATGGACTTCTTCTGTGTTAGGAAGAAATTATCAGCTATAAATGTTATAGATACTAATATTGAAGAACTTAGTTGATTTTTATCATGACATCAAATTTTTGAAGCTCTATCTAAACAGACTTTTTAAGATAATTTTGAATTTCATTGGTCTCGCCTATAAATGTGAACCTTCTGATAATTAAATCTCTCAGTAGTTCTAAATTAGAAAAAAAGTGTTTCAATAAAGAAATAAAGAAATAAAGAGGACATATTTTTATGATTTTTGAATGTTTTCTGATTTATAGTGATCGAATATTTCAGGTTGATGGTTAAGGACTCTAACAGAATAAAAGGAATAAAATAGGTTTTGAGTATTGTTCGTTAAAAATAGTGCACTAAATGAAAACTAGACATTTATTTTCTGAAGTATCGAGTACTTGAATGTTAGATTTAATGGTAAAAGTCTTAGTATGGAACATTAATCTTTTAATCTTAGTATTTAGTATTTATTTATTTCTTGATTAGCTTATACTTTAAGATACAATATCTTATTTATAGTGTAGCTTGTAAAATGTACAGTAGCTACATACATAATTGATTTTAATTCAAGTTTTACATATTTATATTTTTTATTGTTTGCGAATATAACTTAATCTATGCATTATTAAAGTAAAGTTTAAGTTCCTTTCCCATTTGTTTCGTGTTATTAATACTTTTTATTTCTCGCGGCAATGAATTCCAAATTCTTACTGAGTTGACAAAGAACTGACGTTCAGATGTTAGACACTGAAAACGCGGAATTACCAGATCACGACATCTATTAGAGTTGAAAAAGTTTAATTCATTGTAAAGATCCACAGGTTGGCGGGTTTGAAGTATGTCATAGAACAAGGTTATTGTGCGGAATTTTATAAAATTCTCAAACGACATCCCAAGAAGTTGGGATGTATGCTGCGAAACTCTATCGTAACGTCGCAGCCCGTGAATATATCTTATTGCGCTATTACATGCAACCGTTAATTTCCTTTTACTCTCGAAGTCTAACACTTACAAAAAATTTCACAGCCGTAAGTAAGCTGAGGTAAAATCAACGTTTTCACTAGCAGAATTCTAATTGTTAAAGGAATAAAGTGCTGTGTTGACCATAGCCTGCGTAGGACACCATACGATTTCCCAATTGTGTTGTTTATATGATGTGTCCAGGTAAGGCTGCGGTTAAAAACTACACCTAAATTTTTAGCTGAGTCGACGTAGGCAATAGGACAGTTATTCAAAAGGATTGCTGGAAAGTAAGACTCATCAATTTTGTTTTTCGAAACCACGAGACACTTTGATTTCTTTGGGTTAAAAAGTAAGCAGTTATTAACCGACCAACGCTTAATCAAGTTTAAGTCCTCATTTATACAAGCTGCAGGGTGTTCAATGCATCCCAATGGGCAGCTTAAATAGAGTTGGGTGTCATCAGCATACAGGCGTATTGAACATTGTCTTACAATTGAAGGAAGTTCGTTAACATAGATTGAAAACAACAAAGGGCCAAGAATCGAACCTTGCGGAACACCCCTAACGACAGGTAGGAAGTTGGAAAGAGTTCTGGTAACCTCTACTGCTTGCACTCGATCAGTAAGGTATAAAAATAAGAGCTTGACTGCGGAGGAAGAAAAGTTAAAATGACGTAAGAGTTTTTCGCAAAGTACCATGTTATTTACTTTTGAGAAATCGAGGAGTATTAAAAATGTGACATTATCCCTGTCTATAGCTTTCCTTATATCTTCCGAGACACTTAATAAAGCTGTAATGCAGCTGTTTTTCTTTCGAAAGCCTGATTGCTTGGGGGTTAATAGACTGAACAGATTAAGAAACTCATTCATTTGTTTTTGTATAATTTTCTCAAAAACTTTTGATAAAAATGGCAATATTGAGATTGGCCTATATTCGTCTCCTTTTGAAGTTTTTGGAATGGGTAAAACTTTTGCCCTTTTCCATTGTATTGGGAATTCATTTTGTATCAAAATGGAATTAAAAATATGGGTAATAACGGGCAAGAGCGTTGGTAAAATCATTTTCAAAAACGTTAGAATTACTCTTGGAGGATTTGTCAATTTCTATAAGAGGCAAGAGGCAGTTCCCGTGAAAAAAACCTTTAGATGTCGCAGGCAGGGATTGAACCCAAAACCTCTACCATGACAATCCAGCGCAATAAATATCATGCCACACGGGTACTACTATTTTGAAAAAAAGGATCGTTATTAAGTCAACGTCATTAAAACATTAAATTTATATTTTCAGTTATGTATTGGAAACTTATGCCTATAATATTAAATTCTTTCATAAATTAAGACCTTTTCAAATTTGACATTTTTTTATTTTGAAAATTATAAACATGAATAGAATTAACAAATTGAACACATTGCAAAATATTTCATATCAAATAGTTTTATGTTTAAAGAGTTTAAGAAAATAGAACCTTAGAACTTCATCTTTTCAATATTAAGCTTTTTTTACTAATACAGTTCTTTTGACTCACTTAAAGATTTGTTGTAAGTTTAACATGATTAATTTCTTGATGAAGCTTTCTAATGCACGAAAAACCTTTTTTTTTAATATAACCAAATTAAAGAGCTTGGTTTTGTCGAAAATTAAAATATTAAAATCTTATATCCTCCTGATCTTTTCCCACAACTTAACTAATCCCTCAGAATCAATTTTACTTTACCCTGATGTTTCCCATGACGTTCACCAAAAAATTTGAAGCGACAATCAACGAAAATCCCATATAAAAATAAAAACGAAAAATTACTATAAAAACATCATCACTTTTATAACCATCACACCCACACCCACTTACTACCAATCACCTCAATGTCCAATAAAATAACCTCATAAAAATATAATCAATATAAAAAATCAAATAAAAATCAATTTAACGAGCTCTAAAACAAATTACGTTTAACCAAAAATCAAAAAAAAGTTCTCAACTCAACTCTTTTGTTTGTTTTTGAACAAAATTATCATACAAATTATGTAAAAGCACAAAAAAAACAAATTTTAATAAATTTGATTTTATTTCAATTTCAAATGATCTTGATGACAAAGAAAATTATACCAAAATGATAACGGTAATACTTATTATTCAATGTTTTATAAAAAATCAGTCAATTTAAATTATACGAGTAACTAGGAAATATTAATGAGAGAGCTCTATGAACATTTTAATTAGGAAGTGAATGTCTTATTGCAATAATTATTATTTGTTAGCCTTCATTCATGTGACATTTGGAGGTAGGTAAGGCGAGAAGCTTAAAAATGTCTGCGCCTGGCCGCTGGCGGCCTGCCTACATATATTTTATAGGTGACCCTGCTGTGATCTGATAACAAACAAACAGACAAATAAACTAAATTAGGTTAATTGATTGCTACACAAGAATATTTGCTGTGGTCATCTTTTATTTTCCCATCGACATCAGCAGCAGCATCATCATCATCGTCGTCGTCCACCGAAAAAAAAGATATGTGACATCCATTAGCATTTTTGTTTTAATTTTGTGCTCCCCTTTTTTGGGTCGACGGCGGCGACGACGGTTGACGACGAACGATGAATCCAAATTTGGTACACATCATTTAAAAATTAAAGACCAAAGGAAATGAAAAACAATAAACACTCAGCATGATACACGCCGCAATATAATTTGATTGATGCTACTTTTGCAGCTTCTGCTGGGTGATAGATTTCGAGGGATTGATGGTAGAGAGAGAGAGTGCCGTTTTTTTAAGCGTGGATAATTTGTAGAAGAGTTAAATGGCGGCGGTGGCGGTGCCGATCATGGTGGCTGCGGTGGTTATGTCCATCTAAGCGGAAATGCGTAGTGTCTGTCACACGTTGTTGTTGTCGTCGTCGTTTTCGAATTTATTGTTTATGTGGCGCTGTGCTTTAGCACCATTATAATAATCCCTCCACGGAAATACACATAAAATTCAATTTCACGATGATGATGATAATGATGATGAGTTGTTTTTAATTTATTTTGTTAAGAATTCGAATTCAAGTATGCTTAGTGCGAATCAATTTAGAAACTGAGAATTTGTTGAAGTCTTTCGTTGCCTCTATTAAAAGACAATCAAAAATAATTTTTTTCCTACACGTTATACACAAAACCAAAAACCCAAAGGTACCATCAGAGATACCATAACCAATTTAGACCTAAGGACAGAAAAAAGATTGAAATGATGATGAGATGATTATGAGCATCAAGTGTTATTTCTTTTTTTCTTTTTTTGAATTTTTGTATTTTTATTTTGGGATAAAAAGGAAATCACTTTAGTCATGCGATTTAAATGACCAAAAATCTTCATGGGTGCCGCTTAATTTCGCTTCAGTCACCCTGCAGCGTGTCTTAAAGCGAACCACACACAAAGTGCGGTGTTAGGTAGAGATTAAGACTCCAAATCGGATGCCGGGAATGGGATTACACCATCAACATGATGAGTATTGTTATCTATATATATATATATTTTTTTCGGACCTGGATTAAGGGATTTGGGTTTGTTTTTCTTGAGTGTTATTTTGCATCAGTTCTATATTTTATTTTTGTTACTTTGCGATTTCTGTGGTGTGTTAAGATCTGAACTTGATATATTTGTATGTTACTTAATGTTTACGCTATTGGTCCAAGACCTTGAGGAGATTTGGACTGGTTTTGTTGATGGCTGTCTGAAAGATTTAGTTTTAATGCAACAAGTGTGCACTAAGTAACCTGTTGCAATATTTTTCTTTAGCAAAACAACAACAACTTAACGGACAACATAGTTTCCGCTCTGGTTGCAGTCAATGAATCAAATGATTTTTGACACCCAAAACAAGAAGTTGTGGAAAACTTAAAAACTGCGACATACTATACATAACCAAAGGTGGTAGTATATAATTCAAATTTTACCCAAAAGTCAGGTGTTCATTTTTATATAAATATATTTTTATGCAACCTATTAAATTATAATATAGGAACACCTTCCAATTTATATTCACTCGCACTTATATATATATATTTAATGTAGAAGCAGGTTTTTTGTTTTCAATTTTCATAAATCATTAATATGGTTTAACAATTTTGCAGACAAGTTTTTCAAAAAAAAAAAAAGAAAAATATTAATAGAAGTAGCAAAAACATTGCAAAGTGTATATTAAATTAAGGCAAATCTGAAGCTTGATTACCAATCATAAATTATTATTTTAACTTTATTTTTATTTTATTTTTCAGAAGTATATGTACCACATAGTATAAAGATAAACTAGATAAGTCAAAGTTGTTTGACAGATTCAAGATTCCATAAATTTCATATATACCTACGTATATGGAAGTTTGAGTATATTGAGTAGTTTATTGACTATATCAGGGGTGTAACTTTTAATTTGTCAATCTTAAAACAAGAACAAGAAAAAATTAATACAAATAAAAATAAAATACATTAGATTCGTATAAATGAATCAAGTGTTTGATTGAAATATTGGACAAATTTCAAGACAATAAATCATTTAAGAGTAGAACTTATAAATAGATTACATATTTCAAACGGTGGAGTGCCATAACCCCCGCGGCATTAACCCCCGCGGGGGTAAATTCCCATTCAATTGGGAATTAACCCCCGCGGGGGTTAATTCCTTTTTCAAATGGCATTAATCCCCGCGGGGGTTAATTCCCTTTTTATGTGGGGGTTAATGCCCAATTATAACTGGAAATAAGCCCCACGTTAATAAAAAACAACAAACATAAAGGCGCGAGATTTTTTTTAATTTTCACAAACCATATGTAAAAAATTTTCTTTGCATATATAGTTTGTATTGGAGTCATTAAAAATCTAAATAAAATAACGGTGACGTGAAATAGTACCAAATGAAATAACACCAAATTTCAAATTTGGCCTTATTTCGTTGTTCAAAACGAAATAAAACCAATTTGGCTTTATTTCGATTTATAAAAAGAAATAAGGCCAAAAAAATAATGGAAACAACGCCGAATATTTTAAAATTCAAAAGTTGGCAATATTTCGTTTGCAAAAAGTTTTTTTGAATTGATAGCACGGCGTACTAACAGCTAGGTATGTAAGGGGGGGCATGCTGCCCCCCTGCAACCCCCCTGCTTGGGATCACTATAGGATTTGGGGTGGGTGCGAGTTTGGGTATATGCAAAGAACTTTTGCATTTGAGCACTAAAATCAAAGAAATTCCCAACAAAAAAAAAAGAAAGTATGGCTCACAGTTATGAAAGAATCACAATGCGTTCGTGTTCTTTGCATATACCCAAACTCGCACCCACCCCAAATCCTATAGTGATCCCAAGCAGGGGGGTTGCATACCTAGCTGTTAGTACGCCGTGCTATCAATTCAAAAAAACTTGTTTAGGCTCCAATTTCAAAAATTTGAATCGAGCAACAAGTATCTGTCATTTTTCAACTTTTTTAATTAATAACAAAAAAAATTGTAAATTGCACTTCCCCCGAATTTTTATTAAAACAAAAGATAATTTTACTTTATGTTTTTTCCTAATTCTGCAAAATTTTAAATCGAAACAATGCCAAATTGCTATTATTTCGTTTTCTAAAGCGAAATAAACCCAAATTGAAAATTTGGCCTTATTTCGTTTTCAAAAACGAAATAATGCCAAATTTGTTGAATTTGGCTTTATTTGGCGTTATTTCACGTCACCTAAAATAACAATTGTACATGCATAAGATTATGATGATAGTAAAAAGTGCATAACACTAGTTCGTATTTTTTGTATATCGGTTATAGGAAGGTTATCATAGCTTTCTCAATTCCATTTTGAAAACTCACCATTTCTAAAAAGAATAGATATGTACTTTATTTCTGTTTAAGTTAAAGGTTTAAGTACATTTAAAAATGCGTAAAACAAAATAAGAATTATTTTCCAAAAATATTTAAATACATTATTTTAAACTTTTAAACTTTTAAACAACTCAAGGAACAAGATCGCAACTTTGTTGTGCATTTTATACCTATATAATTATTTATTTTTCCTTTATTTGTTTACTATTGTACAGCAAAGCTAAAACAAAAGAAAAAATGGGGGTTAAGCCATTTCTGAATGGGAATTAACACCCGCGGGGGTTATTTCCTTTTTCTTGTGGGGATTAATGCCACTTGAAAAAGGAATTAACCCCCGCGGGTGTTAATTCCCATTCAATTGGGAATTAACCCCCGCGGGGGTTAATGCCGCGGGGGTTATGGCACTCCACCATTTCAAACTGAGTTGAGCATTCTATCAATATCTTGTTGGAATTTGTTGCTATATTTTTTACAAAAAAAAAAACATGGAAAATGTTACAATGTAATAATGGTATAAAAAGTTGTATATTTAATAATAATTGTATTTATTATTCCTTGAATAAGAAGTGAAATATGCTTAGTTCTCAAGCAAAATATACTGCATTTTGAGGGTTTGGACTTATTTCTATGTGACGTAAGATTCTGACAATTTAATCTGTAAAAGGCGTATATGGGAGCAGTATAATTCTAATTTAGTTGGCATGCGAAATATTTATCGAATAAATTCAAATTCAATGAATTTAAAATAATATCAAAGGGTCAACAATTTTTTGTTTTTTCTAAGACAATCTTATTTAGGGTTGATTTCATTTTAGTAATTGTGATAATTTTTAACTTTTTAGGATTAAGTTGTTAACGCATTTGTATAATAGTTCATTTATACTGATGTTCAAAAGGTCCTCTCTTATATATAATGCAAGTTCCTCTATATTGTTAACTAGCTGAGCCAATTGTAGTTGAACATCATCAGTAAAATGATGGCAAGTCGTTTATAAACATACAGAAAACAATAGGGCCTAGGATTGATCCCTGTGGAACACCAGGTCCTAAATCAAGACGTTTGAAAAAGTTTCATTAATGACATACCTCTGAAGTCTGTCAGGGAGATAGAGTAATTTTACTGCAGAGTTTATATAACCAAACAGTTTTTTGAGTTTATAGCCTAGATATTTATGGTTTACTTTCTTGAAAGTTTTCAAGAAATCAAGCAGAATAAATGGTCAGAAATCTGTTCAGCTATTAATCCCTCAAAGACTTTCGATTAGCACTGTAAAATACTTATTGGCCTTAAATGTTTTACAGATACAGACTTATTTTTTATGGCAGTAGGCATAAATCTAAATTTCTTCCATGACTTTGGGAAGTTTGAATAATTTGTAATGCAATGGTTAGTAATATGTGTTACAGACTAGGTATAAGGTAAAGCAGAGTTAGAATCCCATTTAAAGAATATGGTGCTAATGTTACATACAAATCTCGAAATCACAAAATATTTTTTTTAAATTAAAAAAATCTCGATTCTCAAAATATCGAAAAAATAGTTAATTCTAGATTATGTTTTTACCTTTTTTAAAGATTTTAACTTAAGCAAAGAAAGCAAGTCGTAGTACCCATGGCATGATGATTAGTGCGTTGGACTGTCATGCTAGAGGTCTTGGGTTCCAACCCTGCCTGTGACATCTAAAATTTTTTTTCATGGGTACTGCCTCTTGCCGTTCGGATTTGGCATACAAATTGTGGGTCCACTCCATTCCTGAAAACAATACTCGCACACAAGAATGGTTGAGAGTCGTTAGTCACTAGGCCCTATTCCAGCTGGAACTATTTTAGTTTTTGTGAAACGATTTTTCAATTTTTGACTTCTTTCGAAAAAAAAGATGTTGGGATGCAACCCACTCTGATAACTTCCCACCCCGTCTGTCGATCTGTCTTCCTTAAAACATTAACAAAATATTCATCATAATATTTTGTGTGCGATAAATAATTTGAAGTCTTTCTTTGTTGTCCTGATACTTGAGTCGAAAACCATTTCTTATCAGTTTTTCGTTGATTTAGTAGGTTTTCGTATTCTGTTTAAAAAATTGTCAGTTAAATTTCTCTAAAAAATTAACTAAAAATAACCAACAATATTCTGCATATGAGGAAATTGATTGATTTCAAAATCTACGAGGTTTATAGTCAAAAACCTATTTTTACCAATTTTAGTAGCATTTCTAGAAAGTTTTTATATCTAATGCAAACAAACACAGATTGATTTTTTTTAAGAAATATATCTTACGTTAACAACAAAATTAAGTACAGAATGAAATCAGTTTGAACTCAATACTTTCATTTATTTATGAGATATCGAGAATCGAATATCAATTTTTACCAATTTTGCGTACTATTTTTTTGTAGATCTTAATTTTTGTGAAAAAACTGACGGTCGGATTTTATACAAAATTAACTGAATGTAGAACACAATATTTTCTATAAGATGAAATTAGTTTGAAGCCAATATCTTACATTTTTTAAAAAGAAATTTAAGGGGGTATTCTAGTGTAGAATTTTGAAAAAATCATTTTTTTTTTCATATTTCCAAAGTTTAGACATTCAAGAATATGCGTTTAAAAGGATTTTTTAATATTCTTATTATTTCACAAGTTAGTTGAAGGTCATAGAAACTGGTTTTGAAGGTCATAAAAACTGATTTGTCCTTTTAGTTTCATTTTAAGTTACTTTTGTGGCAACCTTTATACTGAGTGGAAGTGCTAGCTCTGACAACGTGTCAGCAGGAATCGCTGATTAAAAATATGCACATACGTATTCTGTATCATTCTATAAGTAAAATTTTCGAAAACTTGTCTCAAAAACTCTGAACGCGTTTTTCTCGATACTACTTTTTTCGAGCTGGCGGTAAGGATATATCGAGTTCTAATTGACCGATTTGCTTCAAATTTGGAGAGGATGTTCTTTATACATGTCTTTATCGTGTGGTCTTTGCCCAAAAATATAACTTCTCATTTAGTATTTTTAAAAAATTCGGAATTGTTGAAAAATATGCAACAAGAACATTTTTTTATTCAAACTGCTGCCATTTTGTTAAAAAGTTTTTTTTTTAACTTATCCAAGGGTGAAACAATAGCGACATCTATAATAATTAAGAATCCGCCTGGTTTTGTTTTTTAGATCACCATGAGGGTTGGTAGGATGCACGCCAGGACACCCTCTTTCATTTAGACCCCCCACTTTGACTGCTTGTAACTTTGTTCATTTTAATTTTTTTTTAATTAATTTTTTTATGTATGAACAACAAATCAATAAACAAATGATAAAAAAATTGATGGTAAAAATATTGTTTGTTTCCTTTATACAACGCTTCAAAAACCGGGCGAAATTCATGTCTCTACACTAGAATACCCCCTTAAGTCGAAAATCAATTTTTACCAACTTCTAGTAATATATTTTGTAGGTTTTTATTTTTTGTAAAAAAAACTGTTAATTCGATTTTTCTCAAAATTTTACCAGATGTAAAAAACGTTATTCTTATTTTAGAGATTAAACCGTTTTTTGTTCGTAAAATATTCGAGGTGACGGTGATTTTTTTTTCAGTTTTTTGATTTATGAAAACGAGAAATGTCAATTTCAATTCGACAAATCGGACCGATTACAATAAATTCCTATTATAAAGAAGTAATATGAAGTTCCCCAGGGTAGTCATTTAGGACCTCTATTCTTAATGTACCCCTTTGTGCACGATACAAAAACATTTGAATATATGCGGGATGAAATGAAAATCTTTAAAAGCATAAAATCTCTAACAACTCCAAGAAGATATTAACAGTTTTGTTATTTAGTGCAAAAAGAATTAACTAAACCCTAACCCAATTAAATTTCATGTAATGACTTTGTTTAAAAAAAAGTACTCCTAGTTCGATTGATTACAAAATTTCTCAGAATTATATACATCGCATTCATAGTTTTAAAGAGTTTGGAGTTCTTTTTAATTCTAATATCAATTTCATGGAGCATATTAATTCAAATGTTAGTATTGGTCTAAAGATTGTCAGGATCCTAAGTTTCTCTCGCTCTATATAGCACTTTAGTCCGACTCAACCTTAAGTATCCCATGGTATGGACTCCTTTTTACGATATCCACAAGAATAGGAGAGAAAATGCTCATCGCAACTTTATACGTTTCGCCTTAAGAGTGCTACCATTGTCTGATAACTAAAATCTTTCTAATTATGAATATCGGAAAAACTTCTTCAAATGCAGCCTCTATCACAAACGATGGTTAATAATGATTTTGTCTTAATTCACCAACTTTTAACTGGTGTAATTAATGCAAATACCATGGAGTTTACCACAATACCCGTGGCATCCATGTGGCATTTATTCACATGTCTAAGCTTTTGAATATGAACTCAAACCTCTATGATTTTGTAAAAATGGGTATATTTAAATTTCTTTCTCTGAAGAACTGACCATACATTCTCAATATTCTAATCCACTTTATTACACCTTGAAAATGTGTGTGAAATGTATCAAATTTCTAACTGAAGGATAATGTTCTAATAAAATACTTAAACATTTCATATTTTAGTAAATAAAAATCAAGAATCAAGTTCAGTTTGTGGTTTGTGTCTTGAAGATTAAAAATGATACAGTTCAATTTGAAATTTTATTTTAAACCATAATTTTATAGATTAAATAATATCTCATAAGCAATTTCAACGGTAAGTTCTTAAAACGTCCATAAATCAATATATGTACCTCCTTTTTTTCTCTATATAATCCCCCTTCAAGTCTATTTTATGAAGCCACACTTCTCGAGGCTTTAGTCAGTTCTGGAATGTATAAGTAACATAGTTTATATACTATTCGCATGTAATTTGTTTATTTACGACTTTGCATTAGATATGCGCGTGTGCCCAAAGACTTAGACTTAGACGACGAAGCGAATACGCGACTGCGAACGGCTGCGGTGCGGCAGACGTCAGGTGGAGGGAGATATGACCAACACGTAGAGTGTAATATGCACATTATTTGAACGCATTCCTTCCATCTACATATCGCAGTTCGCAAGTATATTAGCAGGATTATTATTTTGCAATTTGTTTAAATTTATAAAATCGCACAAAAGCATTTTAATAATTCTTTCAGAAGGGGTGTTGGTTTGAACTAGTTATCACCTTTGTTTATAAAATTCAGATGCAGATTTCTTGAATTAAGTTAAGTTTTCTTAATTAACCACAAGAACCAGAAATAGATAGACGATCTTTAAATTTAAATAGAGAAGCAAAATAAAGAAAAACAAACTTAAAACATTCACTCATAGAGTTTTATAATTTAAGATACAATCCGGTTAATAAAATATCTAGGTATAAAAGTTTTTATTTTTTTTTATTAAGTAATGATTGATCTAGTCAATGTGTGAGGTGACAATTATTATTGTGAATTTGCAATCTTTATGGAAATAATTGAGATCAAGTTTTGTGTAAATGTCTAGGCGCATGTAACATACGAAGTAAAGTTTATACTTTTTATAGAACAATTTATGCGCAGCGCATGTGGTTTTAATTTAATTAATTAGTTAAACTCAATTAATATAAGGCGTAGACATTAGCACTATGGAATTTATATAAGCCAAATTGAAAGATTTATGTTAATAGGGAAATAAGTTTGAGCTCAAAAAAAATAAAAACAAGTAATACAACACAAGTAACAAGTTGAAAGTACAGGAAGAGTTTAACGCAGTTCGACAAGAAAATTCTAATAATAAATTACTTTTTATTTTTAATATAATGTTATTTTTTTTTTATTGTACAATAATTGCGTTCTTTGTTACGTGAAATGTTATGCAAATGGTTTTCTTTTCATTTGATTTTATTAAATGATTTTTGAAATAAAAAAGAAGTTTTGTGTTTATACGTGAATTTACTTAACCAGTTATTAGTAAAGACTTAACGTATTTTCACAGAGGAAAGATCTGCACTTCAGCACATGTTTTCTTGTAAATATTAAAAATCATCGCTGAATTTTCAAAAAGATTTGTATACAGATACAGCCACAAGGATGCCTCAGTAGATGGCCAAATTTAATAACTTTTTCCAAAAAAATAACTGGCCAGGAGAATTTTCCTGCAAAACCTCGCTTGTTTGTTGATTTTTTTGGCACTTCCAATTTTGGTCAGAAAATAATTTTATCATAGATTGGTAACCCAATCCATTTACCGTAACAAAACTAGAACTATACTATACTTAACAGTGACAATTATCCATCTCCATACAAGCACCAAAGGTGACATCTAAGCTTATTAACGTATAGCTTTCAATTTGAAAATAGGTCTCATTAATGAAGATAATTTTTCGATGACAATCCGGAACAATTTGAACCTTGTTTCAGATCTCAATCAGCGAATAATTGACGCTGCTGCTAATCAACTGACTTGAATTCTTGTTTTAATAGACTTCACAAGCCTAGAAATACTTAAATCCTTATGCAAAATACTGTGTAAAGTCGTTTGTAGAATGCCTATAATTCCAATGAACGACGAGTGATATAGAGATGTTAAAAGCAAAATTTAATTCCAACCAAAAAATCAATCAATATCAATATTCATCTATGCTAATATAATAAAGCTAAAGAGTGTGTTTTTATGTTTGTTTGTTTGTTTGAACCCGATTATCTCAGGAACTACTAGTCCGATTTGAAAAATTCCTTCAGTGATAGATAGACTATTTTTTAAAGAAGTCTATAGCTTATATTACATCACGCTAAGACTAATGCGGTTAGAGCATCAATAAAGAATGTTGCGAAATCGGATATTTTTTCTTCCTTTCGAGAGCTTCCACTGTGTGCACTGTGGAAAAGGTTAAAGTTTTGCTAAAATAATGTATGGCAGGCATTTTACCCTTTAATAGTTCTGAAAAAAAAACCCGACATCATGTGTCTATCGTTTAAAGTTGCCTCACTATTAGGTACCCTTATTGTTATTATACATACCAAATTTGTTCTAAAATAAAATATGCTAGTAACACCTCGAGGCTCATCTAGTCGTGTTTTAAAAATAAGAAAAAAGGTAGCAATCTTTTTTGGGAATGGGTCAATTAAGTTGTTCCAATGTCAAAATATACTTGAAGTATTATAGTATTGTTTCAATTAATCAAAACTTTTGTATCTGAATCTGAGAAATCTTTGATTCTGTTTTGATATAGTAGATGTAGGAAGCGATGTACCCATATATTTAAGAAATCATCTAAAAGCTTAATCCAAACTTCATTTCCATAGAGGCACACATATATGTATATATCTTGTGGGCAAAGAGTGGACACTCGAAAAAAACAAAACAATAGTATCTATCAATCACGATTCATTAAATTCACCATCAAATTATTTGAGTAGGCGATCTTATAGATACTATTTTGTAAACTATTCTCTTGTTTGGAATACAAAATACACTCTAATTCATTATCAATCAATCAAAAGACATGGAATTTACAAATATGGATACATATATGTGTATAAGCACAATCTTTAGGATATGATTATTTTCATTTGCATAAATATGTCTCTGTCTTAAACGAACACTCGAAAGATACACATTATCGATCAATCAGAAGTCAAAAAGTCATATAAATACTTGTACCTATATGTGTATGGTAAACCTTTACCTACCTGTGTTACCAGTAGCTGATGGATTTTATATTAATCGTTTTAACTTCTTTTTTTTCTGATTCAAGGTTCGCTACCGTTTCGGGCTTTACGATGAAATCTCATACACATTCGGCAAACGTGTACGCCATTGTAATTGGATTCGTTTCTTACGGGTATCGGAATCGTATGGATCTCAAGTTAACATGGTCTGCACCAAGGTTAAGGGTGAACCGATCTATGAAGTTGTCAAACCGATTACAACCCATCAAGAGCTTGTTGTGTACTTTTTACCCGAACGTCCCGAAGAATTGCTATTTATGCAAATGCGAGCCTCACTCTATCGCCAGACCATGGATTCAATACTTGAAGGTGAGTTTTACAAAAACATCATCGATCATTATTCATATCGATCGGCGATCATGGAAATACATAACGATAAATTTAACTCTATATCAATTCTTTATACTAATTTTGTGTGTGTATGTTTTTGAAAACAGGTTCACCATTAGATCTCTCAATGTCCTTGCTAAATCGTGTGATCCTGCCAATCTCACCGTCATCCAGCAGCGAAGACGAGCATAAATCAATTTCGAGTGATTCATCAGCGGGATCGATATCGTCGCTGAACGAGAACACCAGTGATCATCTGATCAGTACGGCAACGGCCCATCAGCTGGAACGTGATATCAACAATGGCATTCACCATCATTCGCATCACCATCATCATCATCATCAGCGGACACCGCAACGTGCTCGCAGTGGCCGTGGTGAACGTTCACTTTTACCATGCGAAGTTTGCGGTAAGGCATTCGATCGTCCCAGCCTGCTGAAACGTCATATGCGTACGCATACAGGTGAGTTCTGATCTTAACATTTTTTTTTTTTGTTTTGTTTTTGTTTCTTCTATTTGTCACACTAAAGATATAAGATACTCTCTGTGTATCTTGAAGTTTTCTTTTTTTTGTGAGATTGATGATCGGTTGTATGGAGGATGAGACACAAGATCGAAGATCATAACGATTACGATCGCGTGTAAATTTTAAAATTTGTCTCAAACCATATTGCCATACATATATGCCCTCCAAAAGCTACATATATACATTACATACATCCCATTCTCATATACAGTTTTATTGATTGAAGTTTTGTATCTTTTTATTTCTTTCTCGATGATGTTGTTAGGAGAAAAACCTCATGTGTGTATGGTGTGCGGCAAGGGCTTCAGTACGTCGAGCTCATTAAATACACATCGGCGGATACATTCTGGTGAGAAACCCCATCAATGTCAAGTTTGTGGGAAACGTTTTACGGCCAGCTCGAATTTATATTACCATCGAATGACACATATTAAGGTGAGTGAATGTTATGGGGATATTGTTAAAAATATACCAACTTCTTCTTTCGTTTTTCTTCTCGTTTTCTTTTAAAATACCTTCTCTGTTGATTGGATGTAAGAAAAAAAAAATAAAATAAAATTGATATGTGGTGATATTTGCATTCGATTGTCATTGATACTTATTTTTTATTTTTATATGATGGGGACGTCGAGCGACGTAACGAACGGGGAGATATTGATATGGAATAGTGTGTTGATTTTATATATGAGTGCAATCATGCAAACATCACAGATGAGGGTTAAATTAAAAGTATCTATAAAAATCATTATACCTTACCTTACACAGGTTGTGAATGTCAAGTGAAGAAATTATAATGTAATTTGATGAGAGAGTGACTATCATAAAATATGAAGTGACGAAGTGTACCTACGTACATATTATGAGTAGGTACTTAAGTAGGTAGAAAGTGAAAATTAGTGTCAATGAGTTTGACAAAATTTATATAGGCGGGTCTATTTATGCGGGTGAAGTTGGCTCTACCTGATGATTTGGTGTAGTTTTTGAGACGTTTCAATACTTAATTTTACGTGTTTTCACTTCCTTAAAATTATTAAATTGTGAAAAAGAAACAAAATATAAATGTTATAAGTCCATCACATTGCCATTCGCATTAATATTTATAGTTTAGTTTAGTTTATTTCGTCCAAAAAAGTTTAAGAGACTTTATACTTAACTGACTATACATAGCAATGATGATAAATTAATAATTGAATATATATAATTCGAAACAGTGTTACATAAATCCGTAAATAAAGTAAAGTTGAAGAAATAGTCTCAACAATTGCTAAGAATTAAAATTAACAACAAGTTATTCCTAAATGAAAGTCTACTTAGACTAAAGTCAATAAAATTAAATAACCGTATTGGCATCTCTTAAATATCTGGACAATGGTTCTCTACCATCAAAAATGAAAGTTGTGTGAAATGTGAAATAAAAAACAGTCGGTTTCTAAGAATTCTCGCTGAAACATTGCTGTTAATTAAGTCCGAAATATCAGAGCAGTCAATGTGATTTTCTAATACTTCACAAATAAACATAACTTCAGAGAATGTTCTTCTAATAATAAGAAGCAAGATTTCAAATAATTTGCAAGTTATACTATAAGAAGGCATTTCTATGCCCCAGAGAAGCCTTTTTTTTAAAAAAAAAAACTCTTGTATGACGTTTTAGGAGGCTCTCAATTCTAAAAGAGTGGACTTCATACACATGGTTCCAAATAGTATTTCAATACTCCAAGGTCATTTTAACATCAACAAATGCAAAAAACAGGCATTTTTAAGTATGAGGTTCTCTGAGTTCCTGAGAATTGCTCACGATAAAACACATCATTGAATTACCTTTGGACACTATAAGTCTAAATGTTTCAAGATATTCAGTTTTCGATCAATAATTACACCGAGGTCTTTTTTAAGAGTTACTGTTGAGAGGAATGACCGTTTATTTTATAGCCGAAATTAATTGATGAACGATTTCGACAAAATGTTAAACTTTAATATTTTGCAATATAAAGGTGTATGGAGTTGATAATTTTTTAAGATCTTCTTGTAATAAAATGCAATCATGCTTAGTTTAAATACACCGAAAGGCTTTCAAATCATCCCCAAACATGAGGCATTTCAAATTTTAAAATTCATAATAAATGTCATTGACAAATAGCAAGAAAAAAAAGTGGACCAAGATGACTGCCTTGCGGCACATCCTAGGTAACATTAATCGGTGCAGATATAACACTGGAATCCAAACTTATTTAGCTACTTTATACTCGTAAGTATATCATGGCTAATTCAGTCGAAAGATTTGAAGAAATCCCTATGCAAAATATCAAATTTATTTATTTTTCAATCCATTTAAAGCACTATTTGAAAAAGATGTAAGGTTAGAAGCGCTAGATCGTCCAAAGACAAAACCATGTTCACAGGGAGAAATAATATATTTGTAAGAATTGGGTTCAATACTTTTGGGCTCTCAAGAAAATTGCGTGGGTGGTTCTTTTACCATACCAGTTTAAAAAAAAGGTGAAAATTTTGGTTAACCCTAAATATCTCATGAACCAATGGCGTTAGAGACTTGAATTATTTTTTTTTAATTTTATTTTTTGTAACGTGATACAAAACAATTATATTTTTGGACAAAAATCCAATTAACGGTTTTTTTTATAAATCAAAAAAACTGAAAAAAAAATTTGTCACCTCTAAAATTTTACGACTAAAATATGATTTCATCTCCAAAACAATTTTGTGCAACGAAGAATAATGTTTTTGACATCTGATAAAATTTTGAAAAAAATCTAATTGACAGTTTTTTTTATAAAAAATAAAAACCTAAAAAAGACATTACTCAAAGTTGGTAAAAATTGATTTTCGACTCAAATATCCCTTCAAAACTTTGAGATATTTGCTTTAATTTACTTTTATCTTTAAAAAAATATTGTTGTCAACATTCAGTAAAATTTTGAAAAAAATCAAATTGACAGTTTTGTTACAAAAAATTAAAAACCGAAAAAAAAATTAACAAAAGTTGGTAATAATTGATTTTCGACTCCAATATCTTTTCAAAAATTTAAGATAAAAGCTTCTTACTACTTTGAACGTATAAGAAATATTGTTTTCAACATTAGGAAACGTTTTGAGAAAAATCGAATTGACAGTTTTTTTTACAAAAAATAAAAACCTAAAAAAAAAATATGTTAAAGTTGGTAAACATTGTTTTTCGACGTAAATATCTTTTCAAAAATTTGAGACATTGGCTTCAAACTAATTTTATCTTATAAGAAATATTGTTTTCAACATTCTGTAAAATTTTGAGAAAAATCGAATTGACAGTTTTTTTACATAAAATAAAAAACTAAGAAAAAACAATACTAATACTTGTAAAAATTTACTTTCGACTGAAATAGCTTTTCAAAAATTACAAATATTGGCTTCAAACTTATTTTATTTCACAGAAAATATTTTTTTCGATATTCAGTAATTTTTTTATAAAAATCCAACAGTCCGTTTTTTCATGAAAAAATAAAATCTACAAAAAATAGTACGCAAATTTGGTAAAAATTGATACATATAGACAAATTTTTAAGCAAGACAAATCGACAGACGGGATGGGAAGTTATCAGTGTGGGTCGCATCCCAGCCTCTTTTTTCTTATTTATTTTCCAACCCACTAAAGTAAAGCTAAATAAAACACACACAGATACATTTTTGATCAAAATTTAATTTCATTATTGAACTTGGACTTTGCCATTATATGTGGAAAAGATGCTATTCTTTCGAGGTAATTTTAAACCACTTTTTAGCACATTTGGCGTTAACTTGGTAATAACTTAAGACAACTAAGTTTTAAATGCGACTAGGGTTTGGGTATCATTCTCTTAAAAATGGTTTCTGTGTAGACTCACGAAAAAAAATCAAACGCTGTCAGGATTCATGATCAATTGACGTCTCCAAAACGTGAGATTACGAAACTTCTCATGCAATAAAATTGATCGTGTTGTATCCTTCGTGTTGGAATCAAACTTCGTTTGAATCAAAATCTTCAATTCCGGTCAAAATTGTACGTATATGTTATCGTTCGAAAAATCTATGATTTCGAATTATCTGCAGTATTTTAACTTTTAGCAGCAATATTTTCCATTTAATTCAGCAAAACTTGATATTTATGAACGCGATTAAAATTATTTCCTTTCGAATAAGTTTTCTTCACTGTTTCCGAACTTTGTGGGCTTAAGAAAAAACAATTTTGATAATTTATCAAATTTGAAGATCCAAGAATATATTTCATGAATTTTCTGCTTAAAAGTTAAAAATTGTAAAACATGAAGTATAAAAAATCGACTAAAATATTTCAAAAATACGTTTACTTGAATTCTTCTTTTATTTTCTTTAAATGACATTCTGGCAAAATTCGTATTAAATATAAAGAAATATTCATTACAAAATTTTGTATTCTGTAAGTGCAATCTTTAAAAAATGAGAGTGTGAGTGTAACTTAATTTCATCGAAGTATCAATCATTATGATCTTATGTAGAGTCATCATTTTGTTTCAATAAGACTTCCTGAAATTCAAATTTTCCCACAGCAAAATACGAGTACCTACCCTATATTTCCAACCATATACCGAACCGCCAAAAAACCACAATTATTGCAGATAATGTCACACAACCTCAGACGACAATATCCAATATCACAAAAAAGTAGTTTTGGTGATCTACCACTATAACGCACGAAGTTCGTATAGTAGGTAGTATAGGAGGTAAAATTTAAGACTTACTACAACAACAACAAAAAAACAACTAAAATTTCCAGTTTATTTTTTGAAATTCATTCTGGTTACAAACCACCAAACTATACCAACACCAGCCAGCCAGCCTTTTATTGAATCTCAAATTACTGTGTTGCATCGAATTCGAGTTAAACAAGTAAGGTTCTCCTTAGGTACCTATATCTTTGAGCAAAAAGTCTCAGTTTAAAATTAATACAAAATTAAAACAACAACAAACTGAAAGTCACAGGGAAATACCAATCCGCCCATCAACAAATACCTGACATTACTTGACGTCTGCATTTGCCACACTAAAACTGCTTTGAGATACAAGAAACCATCGGGACAGAGCCGTGGACCGGAAAGACACAAACCAAATCGAACCAAACAACCAGCATCAACAACTAAATGAATCAACTCATTTCGTCCCCAATGAAGAGACAAAACGACAAAACAGAACTAATTTATCGGTTAAGGCAATTAGATGCAGCTTCCATTCCAGCCACTTGTTTGGCAAAAGAAAAAAATACAAGATATACGAGTGCACCCAAACACTCGAAGCATCCTAAAACTGGCTTGAGCTGAATTGCACTCTCTATACCGACCGGCAAAAAGCTTAAAGTATACAGATATGTGCGCTCTCTGGTCACGGGTAGTTAAGAAACTGCTGAGCAGACCTTCAGCCCCGCGCTTATGCCGAGGCTGACCGAAAATTAAAGAGACGAACCGAGCAAGATGATTGCTTCCGAATCCCAACCAGTGGCTGGACATTTTTACATGAGTTCGTTACGCACATTACGCCGCCGCCACTGCCAGCCGCTCCAACAGCTTACCAATATCGGATTGGTCTTTGTAGGTATAGGGCTGGGAAATCCGTATCAAAAGATATTCAGCTATTAGTGAAATATGCTTTGGCAGCGGCCGCTGACAAAAGGATACCGCATTGCATACGTGGAAATTCTTCGAATGCTCTCTTGCTCTTTCTTTGGATGGTGATGGTCTCTGTGCGGGATTCCTTTATTGTTTTAAGGTTTGGTGTTCAACTCTTTTGTTTTATTGTGTATAATGCGAACGCAAAGGAAATACGCGCCTCGTGAGTGTGTTTAAGATGGAAGGTGCATTGAAATCATGCGGGTAATGTCACTAATTTGTTTCACCTGGTACAATTGTTGTGTCCTAAAGGGCTGTTCATGTTTTTGCTTCTATTGTCTGACATACCACAGCTGACATGTGGTAGAGAAGCGCAATTGGTAGTTTGCGGTTGCAAATAAAAAATAAACATGGTCTAGGATTGAAAAAGCTTTTACGAGGTTTAGGTAGATTGGCGATATAATTTACTTGTTTTAGAGTTATATTAGGATCTTAGTATGATAAATTTTCAATATCAAGCTTCACAGTTTTTGAACTTAAAAGTTAACAAGAATTGTGTTTTTTTTTTTTTCTAGGAAAAACCCCACAAATGCAATCTTTGTGCCAAGTCATTCCCAACACCAGGTGATCTTAAATCTCATATGTACGTTCACAGTGGTTCATGGCCCTTCAAGTGTCACATTTGCTCCCGAGGATTCTCAAAGCATACAAATTTGAAAAATCATCTCTTCTTGCATACTGGTAAGTTAAACAACATTTCTTTGTATTTAAGTTTAATTTTTAGTCATAGATTGAATTTGGTCACTGATTTTGACCTTTATTATTTTCAAGACTCTAACTAACTCTTTGATGTCTTGTCTTGTGCTTACAGGTGATAAACCTCATGGATGTGAGCTGTGTAATAAGAAATTCGCCTTGGCGTGTAATTTAAGGGCGCACATGAAAACTCATGAAGGTGAGATTTTGTTTCTTTTTAATTTTTAAAGATTTTCATTTTCCAAAAAATGTCTTAAGAACTGTAAAGCTAACTTAAATCCCTTTCTTCTTTTTGTTTTTGTCTTCCTTAGGAGATCCACAAGATGAATGCGTTCGGTGTGGTAAAGTTTTTCTAACATCAGCAAATGGCTTAAATCAAGGTGTTTGCACAAAATGCTCAAAAGATCCAGCGACGACTGAAACTGTTAAGACTGGCTTCCGTTCAGCGGGTGAAACAACCACTGAAGATGAATCATCAAATGGTGAAACTGAATATAGTGACAAGTAAATTGATATAGTTTACCATATAACGGTGTTAAAATATTAACTGATTCTCCTCTGTGTAAATTATACTTCTGAGCCATTGTATATTTTTTCTCTCTCTGTCTTTCTCTTCGTGTTTTAATTAATTTTTGTTTGTTTGTTTTGAAGCGATCTCGTCTTGAAATTATTATTATTATTATTATTATTTTTTAAAAGATTTGTACTTAATAATTCTTATGGTTAATTAACTGATTCTTTGTTTGATGATTATTATTAATATTTTGTCGTGTGCACCACCCACCAACCCACTTTTTCCACTCATGTTGTCTGTGTGTTTTTATTCTTTATTATAACTTTTTATTTCTTATAGCAATTGTCCAAAGTTATGTATTATTATTATTATTATTTTTGTATAATTATCTTTATAACAAAAAGAAGAAAATAATATTATTCAGTTTTAATTTTTATTTTTTAATTTTATTTTTTTAAATAATTATTATGTTTTGTGTCTTTGTAAATAACACCAAATCATGTTTTTTTTAAATACTTATTTTTTTAAGTTTTTCTTTTTTAATATTGTATTATTGTTTATTGAAAATATTTTACTTAGTTGAAATAAATAACAAAAAAAAAAACAATAACGAACATTGAACAAAAAATATCACAAATAAATATAATAATATCAATGAGATTATCTGACTTTTATAATAATAATAAGTTATAAGAACAATAATAATTTAAAAACAAAATAAAGTCTAACATGAATAAATGAATGTTTAAATATTATAATTATTATTATTATTTATTCTAGTCAAAATTTATGTATAAATAAGTTTGTAATAAAAATAAACAAATACAAATTATCTGATCTTTATAAAAAAAAATGTTTTTGTTTTCTTTTTGAATGATTGATTTGAAAAAAAAAAATGGTGAAATAGAAAGTTAGATTTCTCGAGAAGAATTTTCAGGAGTTTGCTAGCAATGGAATAAGCAATGACCCAAAAATTTGTGAATGATTGAAGATCGCCAGAAATCTTCAAAGGTTAAGTATTGGTCAGGGTGATATGGTGTTAACATTTAAAAGAACTTGATTAACTGATTTTTGTATGGGCTTGAAAATTACAGGAAAATTTTGAACATTAACTATTTGTTAAAACTTAGTTCAACTTAGGTATGTTATAAAATAAGACAAAACACAAAAATAACTTAAATTATTCTCATATTTTAAGTTTAATTTTTAATAGGAATAGTACGAATATGAACGATGACTTTAATTATCATAATTCATTTTCGAAGAAGAATATAGGGGGATCTAAGTCAATTTCAAGGTAAATTGGAATTCCACAGATAGTTAGGTATGTAACTTTTTCATTTAAATAGAAGGTGACCTTGCATTAAATCCAGAAGTTTTAATTTTTAGGCTACGTGTCTATGATATTGGCCTAAGTAAAAACACCAGTCGACAAAATTACGCTTTTGTTTGTCACACAAACAAAACAATATATTTTTAAAGGATTTATTAACTTCCCATAGGAAGTTATTGTAATGGGTCCGATTTGTCAAATTGAAAATTTTGACATTTATCGACGTTTCAAGGTCCCTAGAGTCGAAATAAAAGATTTTTAGAAAGATGTCTGTGCGTGCGTGTGTACGTACGTTCGTACGTCCGTACGTCCGTATGTTCGCGACGTTTTTTCGTCGTCCATAGCTCAAGAACCAGAAGAGATATCGACTTCAAATAAATGTTGTTATACAGATAATAAGGCAGAAAGATACAGAAAGGGCTCTCAAGAAAATTGCGTGGGTGGTTCTTTTACCATAGCAGTTTAAAAAAAGGTGAACATTTTGGTTAAACCTAAATAACTCATAAACCAATGACGCTAGAGACTTGAATTAAATTTTATATCACATATTGTAACGTGATACAAAACAATTATATTTTTGGAAAAAAATCCAATTAACGGTTTTTTTATAAATCAAAAAAACTGAAAAAAAAATTTGTCACCTCGAAAATTTTACGACCAAAATATGATTTCATCTCCAAAACAATTTTTTGCAACGTAGAATAATGTTTTTGACATCTGATAAAATTTTGAGAAAAATCTAATTGACAGTTTTTTTATAAAAAATAAAAACCTAAAAATAAAAGTTATAAAAGATGGTAAAAATTGAATTTCGACTCAAATATCTTTTCAAAAACTTGAGACTAAAGCCTCAAACTGATTTTATCTTATAAGAAATATTGTTTTTAACATTCTGAAAAATGTTGAAAAAATATCGAATTGACAGTTTTTTTACAAAAAATAAAAACCTAAAAAAAAATTTATAAAACGTGGTAAAAATTGATTTTGGACTTAAATATCTTTTCAAAAATTTGAGATATTGGCTTTTAACTAATTTTTACTTATAAGAAATATTGTTTTTAACATAGAACAAATTTTGAGAAAAATCAAATTGACAGTTTTTTTACAAAAAATAAAAACCTAAAAATAAAAATTATAAAAGTTGGTAAAAATTGATTTTCAACTCAAATATCTTTTCAAAACTTTGAGATATTGGCTTTAAACTACTTCAACCTTTAAAAAATATTGTTTTTCACATTCAATAAAATTTTGAAAAAAATCGAATTGACAGTTTTTGTACAAAAAATTGAAAACCTAAAAAAAATTAACAAAAGTTGGTAAAAATTTACTTTCGACTCAAAAAGCTTTTCAAAAATTAAAAATATTGGCTTCAAACTTATTTTATTTCACAGAAAATATTGTTTTCGATATTCAGTAATTTTTTTATAAAAATCCAACAGTCCGTTTTTTCATAAAAAAATAAAATCTACAAATATAAAAAATAGTACGCAAATTTTGTAAAAATTGATACACATAGACAAACTTTTAAGCAAGACAAATCGACAGAAGGGATGTGAAGTTATCAGTGTGGGTCGCATCCCAGCCTCTTTTTTGTCCTTTTAAAATACTACAGATTAACAGTTAAGTTATGTTAAAGTTACACAAAATTGAACGATGATTTTTCAAAGTACAAATCATTATTTTTAAGATATAGTTTAAATCATTTTGTATCTAACTAAGTTTCTGGAAATTCTCATTAGTTATGTGTCTTCATTTGGCTTCGAAACAAGTTTTGATAAACCTGAAAATAAATGCTTTCATGGTTTTGAAAAATACATTTTGAAGTTAATTGTTGGAGCTGATTTAAAATACAAACTTTTTACATTTTTTAATATGTGTATTTCGAAAACTTGATCCCCTTTTCATTTGAAAACCGTTTAGGCATAAATGGTTTAGTGTGTCTTATTTTACGTAAGAAACTTGTAATTTAACAACTTATGAAGATTTTTCGAAAATTTTATAAAATACTATAAATATATCAAGTGATGAAAAAAGCAACTTCATGAATTAAGATTGCCTCAAAAGCCATTAAACCATTTTTCATAATTTCGGAATCAGTAGTTTGGGCAACAAAATTACAAAATGGTATGGTATGGGGGATGGTTGTACGTACCTATATTGTAAACTATTTGGTATAAAAAGATAAAATTGTGGTCAAAATGAAGAAAATTCAGTTTGCTTAAAAATGTTAAGTATATTTTATACCCATAAGGGTTAAAAACGGTATTTTGCTATATTATGTTGAGACCTCGAGGTTTTAAACAACTGGTTGTTTATAAACCAAAGTTATATAAGCACCTAGAAAAGAATTTTTTATCTACCGTATTTAGGCAAACAGCTCTTTCTTTTCAAATTCAAAAAATGGCATAGTAAATTTTATTGTTTCCAATTTCGTGAAAAACTGAAATGCGTTTCGTTTTTTAAAATTCAATCAATGGTAAATTGATGAGAACATTTATGACGAAAAAAATAGAATCCGCGACTGGGTCGTACGAACTTGCTCATGTGTCCAAAGAGTCTGTTTAAAAATATTTCCTGTATTTTAAAATTTAAAAAATGTATTTACAAAAAAAGTTTGGTTTAAAAAATTTACATGCCATTTGATTTCTCTAAAAAAAACTCAACTTTTAAAAAAACTTTATTTGAAAATTGTTAGAGCATTTTATTTTTAAATTAATTTTGTATGCATAAAATATTTTTTATTTGTTTTAAAAAACTTTTGGAATGCAGTTATTTAAAGATTGTTAATAAACGAATCACATTACAATTTCGTAAAAAACTAATGACCCATTTTAAAGATATCGAATTTCGAAAAAAAATGTGTAATATTTTTTTAAAAATCAAATTGAAACAATAAAAGAGCTTGTATTAAATTGGTTGATTAGTTCTTGAGAAAACTTAAAAACAAAAAAAACGGTTTTATAAGGGTAGCCTTCTGGAGCAATACAAAAATATTTTAGCGAAAATTAAAAAAAAAAATCCATCGGTTTGTTTTTTTAGAAAATTTTAATTTTCATTTTTTGACAAAAAATTGGTTTGGGGACTTCTGTTATGTATAGTTTTAAAACAAACGAAGAAAACGCCTAACGATAATCGGCTAAAAAACCTTAAATTCTAAATTTGAAGTCAATCGACCAAATCGTAATGTCATGTTTGATTAAAATCCCGAATTCTAAATTTTTTACGAATGGAAAACTTGCCATATAGTTCCTATGTATGTGTTGCAAGTAAAGATTTAGAGAAAATTTAATGCAAATCTATTGGTTTGTTTCTGAGAAAAAAAATTATAACCTTAAATTTTAAGTTATAACTCAATCGACCCAATGATTTGGTCTCTATGAGTTAGGACAGAAAGACATACGGAAAGATTCGAGGGACTCACTTTTTTTTTACTTCTCTACCATCGTAAATTCAAGTTTGATTAAAATCTCGAGTTGAATGTATCGCAAGTAAAAAATACTCGTAGCGCAGTAAATTTAATTGTTTACAATTTTCTCAAAAACCAAAATGTCTTCTTATATTTTGATTTTTTAAGTTTAATCAGTAATTGATAAGAACATTGCAGATTATTAAAAAAAATAGTACTGAATAACAAATAATTTAAAAAAAAATTCTTTAAGTAAAAAAAGGGTTGGCAAAAATTGCTATGATACCGCTAAATGAATAAGTACACCTCTATTTTGTTAAGATTCAATTTGAATTGATATGAGCATTTGAAATAAAATGCAATACTACACTTTCGCAGTTATTTTTACATGAAAGAGCTCATTTTAAAAACTGATATATGAGTTTAGAAAACTCTAAAAATGTAATCATCTAATTTTTCTGAAGCAATTACATAATTTTTTTTTTAATTAATTTGAAATTCTAGTTAATTTTTAAAATCAAAATTTTTGTTCATTACAACTTTTGAACATACAGCACACTAAACAGTCTCCTTGTGTGGATGCAACGCTACATATTTAATAACGATTTTGACACCAAGTGAGAAAATGTGTTATCGCTGAAGAAAAGGTTGTTAAATAAATCGATATTTATTTTCTCTTGTTTTAACACCCAAGACACATTATTACCGCGACGGCGTTGTGTACTTTGTACTGGTGTAGATTCACGCCTTAATGGAAATATGCCAAGTGTAGGACTCAAAAAAAAAAAAAATCTTGCACTTGCAGTAATATATTTTCGACTAAGTGTGAATTACGATAACGGACAAACCTTACACTACAAATCTTTCTGGTAACTCTCTTCAAATATCTTCATAGTTTTACCGATGTGTAGTCGGACAATTTTTTTTTATCATACAATGTAAATTTTCAAAAAACACTCGGTAAGAATGGGTACCAAGTAGTGTGGGAATCTTACCGCTTTTAAGCCATAAATCTATGAAAGATCGACTAATGATTTTTCTTCCTTAATTTACAATTCACTTAATAGGAGAAGTTTGAGGCTTCGTTCTTCTTAATTTGCGAACATTTTTTGTCAAATTTAAATGCGTCGATTTTGTTTCATTTAGTTTGACGTGGTATTTTCGCGTGAAAAAATTGTATCGACTGCAATTTTAATTTTTGTGTATCCATCACAACGGATCAATCTAGCACCAATATTGCAACAAAGGTGCCGCCATGATAGCAATAATATCCACTAAAAATCCCTTGTTTATAAATGATGCAAGGTTGTCCCTGGACACTTCCTCACGGTACACCGGCTTCTATTTTTTGTAATCCGAGTAATTTTTGACGTTCCGTACTCTTAACGAGTCATTTCTTAATATACGTGCGATGGTTGCAGTTCGTAATGAATTCACAAGTACCAAACCAGGCCAAAGCTTGAGCAACATCTAGGAATATAACAGAGCACACTTGTTTCTCTTCAAAATCAAATTGATTGTTTGGATTTCTTTTTTCTTCTTTTTTAAGATTTTTTATTAGATATCTTATGTTGGCACATGATTCTTAATTCTTTGAGCGTTTAAAAAGAAATTCCACATTCGTCATTCCTATCAATAAATTGTAAGGGCTCTGTAGCCGTATTTGATGGGATGGATTTAAAAACATTCAAGCCAATTATGGCGAACAAATCATGGTATATGAGCGAAAAATGGTTACGTGTATATAACTAATATTTGTAATATTTTCTAATTAATTCTAACGCTTTCTTCGATTGTCAAACGATTCCTTAACGTAAAGTTCTACCATTCAACTTATATTAGAACACTTTAAAGGACATACTTTTCAACTTATGTATATTTAGTTTGAAGTTGTGCATTGAAGATATTTGTATATTTACATTATTCAAATTCTCCATCTCGAACTCTTCAATATATTCAAATAAGTTTTTCAGCAGATTTCTTAGAAACTATTTGTGTCGGTAAACTTCTTTGATTTGTCTTCCCTAATTTCAATACTTGGCATATTTCTAAGTTCTGACTTACATTGTTTTCAAAGAATCGGCATAACTGTAAATAGGTTTTGTCTACAAAAACTCTTAACAGTTACTGGTTGCCATCCTCCATCAAAGCTAAAATAAAACCAATAACTGTCTGTGAAATAAAAACTCCCAAAGAAACCGTCCTTCGCGTCTTCGTCGTCGGTTCTAAATTAAACCACACGCAACTACAACGCGAAACCATAAATTGACATCCCATCGACAGACAACGACGACAACAACTGAGACAAAGGGCGGCCGCCTTCATTGAATTCTGAGATTTCGGTAGCGCATTATAAGTACCTTACCAACTGCCTTACGAGTTCCTTATAGGTCCGATTATACAAAAACACAACACAAAGTTGAAACTTATTGTTTTCTATGGCGTGTTAGAAGGACCTGAAGCAATAAACTTACCAAATACCACAACAACGGTACCTTAAGAGTCCTGCTATAAATCTTAACGATATCAGTATTGTCTTCGAAAAACGGTTCACCTGCTTTCAATAGAAAAAGGGCTTCTGGCGCGCAAACAAAAAACAGGAGCACGTCAATATTCTTTCCAAATATATGCATTTTTTCGGCTCAGAGCATATTTTTTTGGTTTCATTGTAGTCTTTTTTTCGAATCCGAATCTGGATGTTTTGAGTGCACAGCGCAACTTTTACTAAAACAAAACAGAAAAATATATCCAAAACTACCAAAAGAATATCATTAGTATTCTCTATACGTCCTCAGTGCTCCCGTTTTCTTCCTATACCTCGTAAGTCTGACGCTCAGGAACCCATCTCGCACATAAGAAAAAGTTTGAATTCGAAAATTTTTATTTTTCATAAACCCAAAACGAAGGACAAATCTAAAGGTGATTCATATTGGACACAAAATATAAGAAAGGAATCACATCAGGAAAGAAACATGAGTAAAAAAGAAGAAAAGGGAAGACTGCGCTGACGACTTCGAAGACTTCCATTGCGTTGCGGGATTTCTTTGTATAAACAAAGACCAGTAGCTGAGTTTGTTATAAATTGTATATCCCGTCGCGTCACTAGTGCATCCCGTTCCCATTCGGTTGGAGACGTGGAACCAATTTCAAAGAGTTACCGAATTTGCATATATGATGACGTTAGAGGAACTTCTACGTCATTTTGAAGTTTGTGATTCCCTTTAGCGACAAATTCGCTGGAAATGCTCTTCGAGTTTATCATAATTATGTATTGTTTCTTATTACAAAAGTTAAAGTTATATTTTTACTAAGGCCTAGTAAGGTCTTACAATAGATTGAGAGCAGTTTTGAAGAAAATTATTCTTTACAAAGCCAATTTTGAGTTATTGCCATGAAACTTAAAAAATAAGCCTAGAATATTGGGTTACTTGGGTCCCAAAAGACTAGTAGTTTTAGAACTTTTACATTATTTGTTGTTTAAAAGTTGGACCTTACGTCTTGCTCCTTAACGTTATGATGTGACCAACAATTTAATAATTTAGTTTGTTTTTACGTTATAGTGGGGCTTCACACCCATTTATTGAACTTAATTCAAGCTATAAGTATTACTTAAAAACTAACTTAAATCTGAACTTATAGCTATGAGTGGGGGAGGGTCAAAAGGAGTTGAAGATTGTATGTAATGAAGTTGAAGTCAAATGAATTTGAATTCGAAAAATCCAAAGCATACGAGGCATAGGTTCATTAAGGCCATAGGTGGTGTGATGTTTTGGTAAATAGAAGACTAGATGGTTTCTCGGGGTGTAAGTGTTGAAAGAAAACGAGTTATAGAGAGCGGAGCAGCCAACTTAGCAAGAGAAAAGCCGATGAAGAAATAGTATGTCAGCAATTTTTCTACGTCACTGTAATGAGTTGAAGTTTAACAGTTGGAGGTGGTCACGATAAGGGGGTAAGATCAAATTATTTCCAGGGAAGGTATTGAAGTGAAGATATGGAGACCAAACCTGTGACGCATTTTCAGGTTTGATTGATTTTATTAATGTCGTTAATGGTTAGGATAAAGAGGAGTGGGAGTGCAACTTTGACCGTCGCGTTGAACACATGTGTGATCTGTCATATAGCTTGCAGTGTATATTATATTTCATTAAATATATTTAAAATTCCACGGGGCACAAATCGCCCAAAAAAAATATTTTCTGGTTTAGAGATAGTGACTCTTAAAAAATATTAAAAGTGGAAATAAATACAATCAAAAACAAACGTTGTGCTCCAGATCATCTGGAGCACGTTGTGCAACTAGAAAGTAGTACGCCTTTGCGTACTAATAATTTAAGTTTTGGTCATAACCAAAATCATAATTTTGATCTTATAACATCCAAACAACCGAATGTTAATAATATGATAAATATTAATGAACAAAATCAAACCGCTGCCGGCGCAAGCTCGGAAATGTTAAGTGATAGGGATGAAGATCCCATGGACAGCAACTGGACCACAGTGCTATCGAATTTAAAACATGCTGCCAAAAATTATGGCAAAAAAAGAAAATTAAATGATGACAATTTAGAAGTATCTAATAAATTATCTAACAACACCTTCTATCCATTATCGGGTATGGAACAGGCATCCGCAGTTCTCCCTTATCAACACTCAAAAAAAGGCGCGAAAACAAACGTCACTGACTCAGCCAACACCAGCCACAACAACAATCAATCAACAGAAGCAGAGGCTTCATCATCAAATCTTATAGTAAGCAATAAAAACTTTTGCCCTCCACTTTTTATTTTTGGTGCAAATTGTGCTTTAATTACCGATCTTCTTAATGTTGCTGCTCTCGAATGTAAAGCTATAGTGATTTAAGATACAAATTCGTAAATTTAGGTTACAGAAAAACCAAAGTATATGTAGATAACGTAGATGTACATAAGTTAGTAATTGAAAAACTCAGAGGCACCGGCATTGGGGCTTTCTCATTTTCACCTAAAGAAACTAAACGGGCATCTATTTTGCTAAAAGGTATTGACGGCGACACAGATTCCGACTCGATCCGAAAGGCTTTGAACCAAGCCGTGCCAAATGTTAAACTAAGTAAAATTTCACAATTTACTACTACTAAAACCAAAGAGCAAGGTCTCAAATTAAACATATTTGTTGTTCAACTAGAAGTTGGAGAGTCTCTTAAAGATTTGACGAAAATTAGGTATCTTCTTCGTCAACGAGTATATTGGGAGAAAAAGTTTAACAGATCGGTAATTCGCTGTTATCGTTGCCAGAGATTTGGACACATAGGCGATTGTTGCTCTTATAATAGTCGATGTGTTCTGTGCAGCGAGTTTCATGATTCTGATGTGTGTATCAAAACTTTTAAAGAACTCAAAGAGAAAAACGAACCAATCCCCCCACTCAAATGTGCAAATTGTCTAAAAGACCACTCAGCAAACTCTCTTGAGTGTGAAGCGTATATGAGGTACAAAGAGAAGCAACAAATTAATGTTGAGCATGCAAAGTTTATAGCAAATAGAGCTAGAAATCAAGTCATAAACTCAATTAACACATTTACAGACAAAAATATCTCTTTCGCTGACATAACGAGAAATCCAAAGAGTATTCCCAAAAAACAGCCGCCATTATCTGAAATGATAAATCCCCCTCTTAGAGAAAAAAATCCTCAACCAAACAATATTACTGAATTTCTAGATGAAGCTAAGAACTTATTTAATATCTCTTTTAAAGATCTTTTATACAAAATAAGAGAATTCTGGCCAAAGTACCAGAAACTACAGAACAAAGAAGACAAGATGTTTGCATATCTTGACTTTGTGGCATCAATTGTTATGTAATGGATTCCACCCTGAAACTTAAAACAATTTCGATTAATGCAAATTCCATTATATCAAATGAAAGAAGATTAGCGTTAGTAAGCCTTCTAAAAAGTCGCAAACCCCAAATTTGTTTTTTATGTGAAACTGTTTTGAATTCTAGACATAAACCATCATTTGAAGGATTTAGCATCATACGCAATGACGATGGCAGAGGAACTGCTATCGTTATTGATGAAAAATTAAAGTTTAACTCGTTTCCTTTCCACAGTGACATATTTTCAGCTTGTTTAGGTGTCTTAATTTGTAAAAATAATTCTGGTATCACTAAACGTATCCTTATTGGAAGTATTTATATACCAACAAACGCAGGACAAGGGCTTTCTATGGAATTAGATAGGCTAAATGACATTATTAAGACTTTCGATGCCACAATTATAGGTGGTGACTTCAATGCCCGCCATCCATCCTGGGGAGACTCAGTGAGCAATCCAAATGGCAACATTATATACAAATGGTATAATAATGGGCCATATCTCGACCTTGATTTAATTTCTCCCTTTAGCCCAACCTATCCGCAGTCCTCATCAATATTAGACTATTTTCTTACATCTAGTTCGCTTTCGCAAACCCCAAATAATATTAATAATAGGCTTTGCAAAACATTCCCTACGTTTTCAAATCATTATGGTATAGAAATAAATCTTAACATTTTTGATGTTTACCCGGTATTGATACCACCTCAATCGTATACCAGCTTCGAAAGAACTGATTGGGATGTGTTTAGAATGCAACTTCACAACAGGATCTCAAGAGTGACAGCACCCATAGATAAAAATATTACAAATGCAGAAATTGATGTAATTTTAGACAATATAAACCAAAATATAGTTTCTTGTATTGAAAATAACTCAACTATTCGAAATACAAAAGACGTTAAATACAAAAATATTTCCGATCTTACAAAAAATCTTTTGAAAATTCGTAACATTTGGTTAAGAAAACTCAAGAGAATCTTTCATAAGCATTTAAATAGACGCAACTCAGAGTTTCAACAACTTCACTCGCAAATACAGTGTCTTAGTAAAATAATAAAAGATAGAGTAAAACATGATCTTGACCAAGAGTTCAGAACACGTCTGAATAAAATTATACCTTCTCCCCATGCTTTCAAGGAAATTGATAAAATTACAGGAAGAAAAGTCTTTGGGTCAGATATTGTCAAGGATGTTTTGAATTTCGATGGACAGGAACTGGTTGATATTGAAGCTAAACTCAGTGCATTCAGGGCCATGTACGCTAATGTTTTTGCAGACCGAACGCCGTCTTTTGATGTAAATTTAAATAATGAAGTATTTTCAAAAGTAGATGAATTTTGTAACACTCATTTAGAAAACCCTTTAACGACATTCACACCATCAAACACAGCATGTAACCAAGTTTCCTTACCTTTCACTACATATCAAAAAGTCAATACATTTAGAATGAATTTGAATAACAAAAAGTCATTTGGCCTTGACAAAATTTCAAACTATGTATTAAGGAAATGTCCGATTTCCCTTGATCTCACTTTAACTTGTCTCTTTAATCATTGTATAAACAACGGATACTTTCCAACTGCATGGAAACAGTCCAAAATTATGCCTATAGCTAAAAAAAATAACGCCAAAAATATAAAAGATTTTCGACCAATATCTCTCCTCTCCAACATAGGAAAACTGTTCGAAAAAGTCATAGCAGAATCTCTTGATAGTTTCCTCGATAACTCAAATATTATACCAAACACCCAATTTGGGTTTAAGAAAAATCACTCAACGGAGCATTGCCTTTTAGTGCTTAATGATAAAATTATTCACAATCTGAGACAAAAAAAGTGCACAATTGTCCTGGATATTGATTTAGAGGCAGCATTTGACTCTATTTGGCATAAAGGTCTTATCTTTAAGTTAATAAGATTGAACTGTCCTAAGGCCCTCATTAGATTGATCACCAGTTTTCTTAATTTAAGAACCGCGTCTATTGTCATTGGATCGGAGTTTTCAGATCCTTTCCCAGTACTCTTAGGAGTTGCTCAAGGAACATTACTTGGACCAAAACTATTTAATGTATTTTTATATGACATGCCTTTTTGCAACTCTGAATCCGAGCCTGAAGCACTTCTGTACGCAGACGACACAAAACTTTTTGCTGCTGCTATAAGGCCAAACAATGCACTAGAAAAATTACAAAGTGCTTTACCTAGTTTATTCTCGTATTTTAAATCTTGGGGATTAAAAATAAATACTGAAAAATGTGGGCTAACCTGTTTCAGGAACTCCTATGGAAAAGGACACCGAAAGGCTGTTAAAGAAAGCAAGGAGTTATCCTTGCGTATTGATGATAAGATAGTTCAATTAAAAACAGAAACAAAGTACTTAGGGATTCACTATCAAAATATGTTAAAATTTAACAAACATGCGCGGAATGTATTAAACAAAGCGAAAATGGCTACTGCTATTTTAAAAAAATTACTTTCTTCAAAGCATCTATCCCAAAGTACTAAAATTCTGATGTATAAAGCATTGATAAGACCTATAATCTCGTATGGTTTTAGTACCTGGTTCTCTATTTCTCCAACGGCAGCAAAAGAATTAGAAAAGTTTGAAAGAACAATCTTACGATTTTGTAGTGGAAAATATCGTAGACCTAATAAAAAATGGTTTTCTAACTATACATTGTATAATTTAACAAAAGTGAAACCTTTGATGATTTATATGACAACATTATTAAAAACCAGATTAGAATCTTGTACAAATCATCCAAATCCACTTATCAAAGGATTATGGGACAAAAATATTACCAATGAAAGCTCATACTTCGAGTATTATCAATCTCCATTCGATCTTTTGCATAATAGATCCCGAAATTTAATAGAACCTCAGATGAATGATTTACTTACTTTACCTTTTTATGAGAAAGCCACATTGAACGTTCTTCGAGGATAAAATTGTTTTTATTTTGTATATTGAAGAAAAAAAAAGAAAAATATAAAAATATATTGTATATCCTTTTATATAATACATAAAATTATAGTTGGTTCCTATAGCCTATGAATTAAATTAAAATTAAATTAAATTAATTTTCTATTATTTGTATTTGTTTGAATAAATCAAAAGTTTCTTGTTCTTATATATTAAATTATATCTCGAACTAAGTAACTGCTCTTACTATATTTATTTCAAACTCAAAAAATAAAAACTTGATAGAAAATAAAATTCTTTTATAATCGTAGCTTTGCATATGGAATGCATCTTTTGTTATTTAGTTTTAAGTTCTAGTCATTAGTTTTAAGTTTGGCCTTTGAGAGCCACTAGTGAACGTGTGTCGGGAGCAAACACACGAATATATTATTGAAATACATTCTTGAAATATGTATGCATATATTGTAATTTAAAAAGGTTTAAACTATTCTTTTATTAAACATATTGTATAAGCCAGACATATTAATGAAGTCGGCAGCATAATTAAAAAATATTGTAATCAAAAATAATTTGTGAATTTTAAGTCTCAATAAAGAAAACTGAAACTGAACTGAAAGAGGAGTGGGCCTAAATTGCTACCTTAGGACACACCAGAAGTATCTTGACTAGTATTGGAATGTGCGGATCGGAGTCTAACATTCACGATTCTCAAGGTAAAGAGCAATCAATTTCAGAAAAAAGGCCTAAAAACCTAAAGAGGAGAGATTATGAGAAATTTTGTCAAATGCGCTGTTGAAGTCAGTGAAGACTATATTCCCATTTTCTAATGCTCTTAGAGTGAATGTAACGAATCTGTTTTTTAAGAAATGGTACTGTACTGTTCATATACGCACTCGTAAAATGCGTGTTTTGGGATAGGACCGAAAAATTGAAGAATAATATTTTTGTTTTTTTTTCAATTTTTTGAAACAATTTTGTATATTTATGCCGTAAACAAACTTAAAACCAAAAATTCACTTCATTGCATACTGTTCTACACCCTTTCCACTCTTAAGTAAAAACCATTTTTTTTTGGCACACTATGTAACTTCTCTCGGAGTCTACCACATATGTTAAAGTCTATACACTTTATAGCTTCTATTGGAAACACTATTGATAGACACTTAGTGCAGTTCATATCTTTATAACTTTGTTTTTAAACAAAGATCTAAAAAAATGCAAAAAAGTGTTTTTAAGAGCGCTCATAACTTAACAAAGAACTAGTCCCATAAAAAAATGATTTTGTGGAATTGGATTAGTTCGTCCAAACACACAAATCATTTTTTCATTTATTATTTTCCCAGTATTTCATATTTTTATTATAATAAAAGGTTAAGTGTTTTCAACTTATTTTATATTTATATTCATTAAAAATACAATTTTTATAGTCCACAGAATATTTCTCTTTCTTTTTACACCTTGTTTGTACAAATTGGTTCAGTGTTAGAGACGGAAAAGGAAAACTTAGACGCCGCCGTTTATATAGCTATCAGTAAAATCCATCAGTAAAATATGAGTTTACATTTTTGCTTAGAGCTTTGTTTTGATAATTTTTTTCATGATCGTTAAATTCAGCCTCTTACTTATGAAATAATATAAAGGGTGGACGATTATAAAATTGAATAAAACAAGTTGTATACGAATATTAATAAGGTTGTAATTTTAATCGATAATGGCCTTCACTGGCCAGCATCATTTTCGAAGAAGTACCAACCGATGACGCCTCCATCCCAAAATCTACAATAAACCTTGTAAATCTCGTCTGGATTGGTGTAGTAACGAATCCAGCAAGTTTCCTTTTTACGTACCCAAGCATCCAAAAATGGGCCTCATCGCCAAAGATGAATTTTCGACCAAAATTGGGATCAACTTCCAACTGATTCTCTAAAATCCAATTAGCGAACAGTCGACCTTGCGTATGGTGGTTGTAATTCTGCAGGCCCAAATCACAAATTATGTTCTGCGAAAGTTCCTGTAAGTGCACTTTCATGAACAGCGGCGATGTTTTCGTCAAATCTTGAGTTTCGCACAGCTCCTTGTTCACTGAGCCAATAGACTCTATACAATGAATAGTCGACTTGTAAGGACGACTATGTACCCCATAAAAATGGCGCAACGCACACATCGTTCTTACTAGATAATACCCATTTTGATAATACATTTGTATCAAATGCACGTGTTTCTTGATACTGCAACTGTTATGATGATTTTTCTTTAGTAAAAGACTCAAAGCAAGATATTGTGACAGAAAGTAAAAGAAAAATTATGGCCACGAGCTGTCAAAATCCACCCGTTCTTATTGAAACCCCTTTATTATTATTTTTATTCGTGTAACTAACCCGAAACTGGAGACATCTAGCCAGGGACCGAGCTAGTTGAAGAAGTTTGTTGGTTGAGACCCTAGTTCACAAAAGACTGTATAGCACCACCTTAAGTAAGTACAGAAACTGCAGGCAAGACATGATTTTGTTTCCTCACATAGTTGACATAGCAATAACGTAGACTAAGAGTAATCACCCCTGATCCTTTGGATTGCTCTGAGCCACAATGTGATGTGAAATTTCATAGATGAAATATAGAAAGCTATAGTTTTTAACGGTGAGTTGAAACCGTACTAAAAAATGCTAAAAAAACAAAAACTTATTACAAATTTCTGTTCAATTCGACAAAACACAAAGCTAAAACGTTTTAACACAAAATTGCAACATCTGCTTCTTTCTTTAAAATTTGTTTTTAACCCCAAAATTGGGGTACGAATTTTGGAACTTGATCTAGTTCTAACATATTTATTGTCAAAGTAATAAAATTTTTCAAAGAAAAACTTCAATCCATTTCTTTCATTCTATTTCTTTTCGTTTTGAAATACCAACAAAATTAAACATGGAACTTAAAATTTCATTATTTATCAAAGAATATACAACTACTATAAATATCAGTCGGGAAATGCGATACGAAGGTCCTTAACTATATTACTAAACGCCTCATAGAATGGCATAGACTATTATGGAATTTTTCAAGTATAGCATTTTCGAATTCAACGTTTTAAAATGTTTCTAAGAAGAATGAAAAATCCTCTCTGATAATTTCGCTATAAGCCTATAAGTAATTCGATTTTAATTAACCACAATGTTCTTATTTCGAATCTATCCTGCGATATGTCCTGTCCACCTTATCTGATTCCGAGTGAATGCAGCATAGTTTCATTTCGTTATATTCGTTCCATATAGAGTTTACCATAGACACCTACATTTTTGTCCTCTCGCTCGGGCAACGAAAATTAAAATCCAATACGCCTTCGAATCGCATCCATTGAACATCTGTAATCCGAATCCGAAGCCTAAATGCACCAAATAACTAAACTGGCCAAAGTATACAAAAATACCTACCTATAGTAGGCATAGGTATGTAAGTTTCTATATATTTTTCCCAAAGGGAAATCCAATCTTTGAAGCAAAAGAAATATGTCCATTTGGACTTGTTTTGCGTCATTTTGGTCTTTTTTTATATAAATTGAAACTTAGTTAGCATAAAACATACATTTCAAATCAGTTAATTAAGATGTACCTGAAAATTTAAAGCCACTATGTCTCTGTTAAATGCAAATCAGCTCTTTCGATATTTTTGCCCGGGTCGAGAAAGATTGGACGATTTGTGCACGACCGAACGACTGTTGTCTTCGTCGTAGTCAGCGTCGTCCGAGTTCGAGTTCGAGTCGACCGACGACGAAAAGGCTTCATAGCAGCATTGGTTTCAACTTGCTACCACCAAACCAGCTAGCCTCTCACGTTCTATACGGGCTTAAACTATGTCGGACTTGGAGGTGAAGGAGGACGTAAGATACGAGATCTTTAGGAGTTTTTGTTTTTGGCTTTTTTCTTGAATGCGGAGATGGTAGCCGGAGCGAGTAATAGACAGGTAAATATTCCGTTGTTGTTAATTTAGTGGATAATCTGTGCACAAGAGGTGGATTATGTAGGTGAACAAAAGGCGCACTCCACGTATAGATAGACCCTCAGATAAAAGAGGAGGCACACTACCGCACTGCCGAAACTATATACCGACCGCACACTCTCCCACCCGCATAGACATTCACTTTGCGCTTAATTGTGAGCGGCTGTATAAATCAATCAGCTTTTGCATTCGGGCCTGATGCTGATGGGCCATGAAAACATGTCGGACATTTTTACCGACATTATATACGTTTATTTAAATATGGTCGCGCAGGTCGTCCTGGTGATGGACTATGGTAAAATGCTGAGAGATAAGTTGGCAAAAATGAAGGCTTTTGGCTGCTGCCTTTGCTTAAATGGCAGCTGGAAGATGTTGATGAAGATGATGTGAATACGAATTGCAATGTTAAGTATATGGAAAAGGTTGACTACTTTACTTTACCTATACATCAGGGCATGAGAGAACGTACATATATGAATATTGAATTCAGATGTTACCTGTTTCAAAAGTCTGATGGAGTAAAGTATTGTGACAGTATGGTAGACAAGAAAAAAATTATTTTGTCTACCAACAAGATTAGACACTGCCTGCAACACTGGCTCCTCGCTTTTTCAATACTCCTTTTAGTTATTCAAGGATCAAGATCAACTCATATAATGAAATAAAGAATTTTGTAAGTTATGAGTTCTACAACAAATTCTGTAAAGCTTTAAAAAACATCCAATGCTCCAGTTTGGACAAATATTGAATCCATTAACTTGATCGCGCACAAAAAATGGACCTAAACTGATTCGAAGGGGGGGTGGGGGGTGGGGGGTGGACGAACTAGAAACGATACCTGATACAAGAATAATTTTGAATGAAGGTCTAATTTCATGACAAATGATCAAGGTGTCGAAAAACATGTAATTGTTGTTATCAAGCCATGGCTCCCCGACAAAGCTTTATATTATATGTGGATGGTTTCTAGATTTATTTCTCTTCATATCACTTATTTCAACGGCTCAGAATTGTGTCTTTCTTTCCAAGGGAAATTTTTGTCACTATTGATGAATTTGAGGCATTTAGGGACATTTTCCAAAATGCCATATTCAAAATAAATTGTGTGCCTTATTGAATGAGTTCGACCAAAAACAGCTTTCCAAACGAGCCAATGTAGAAGTTATTTAATATATTAATGTCTTCGGCAGTTGGGCTTGCTATTGTAGGAAAGCCAACGCCAGATTTTGAAAATGAACTTCGAAATAAGGTTCTTAATCTTCCAGATTAAAAATGGGTTGGGTTCGATATCACGGTTTTTATATTCCCGTTTCTTAAAATCCCGATTTCAAAATCCCGTTTTTTATAATCCTACTTTTTATAATCACGATTTTTTATAATTTCGCTTTTTATAATCCCGTTTTTTATAATCCCATTTTTTTATTATCCCGATTTTGCAATCAAAACTAGTTGTTTAATTTTAAAAATCGCGCGTTAATGTACAGTAAAAACAAAACAAATTACGATACTTTTATATTTTTGTCAAGTAATTTAACATTCAAGCTTTTGACTCCTATTGTTATTTATTTTAATGCACGTATTTTGTTAAAGTAAAACAGAGGCTGGGATGTGACCCACACTGATAACTTCCCATTCCCATCCCGTCTGTCAAATTGTCTTGCTTAAAAGTTTGTCTATATGTATCAATGTTTACCAAATTTGCGTACTATTTTTTATAAATTTTATTTTTTTATGAAAAAACGGACTGTTGGATTTTTATAAAAAAAATTACTAAATATCGAAAACAATATTTTCTGTGAAATAAAATAAGTTTGAAGCCAATATTTGTAATTTTTGAAAAGGTTTTCATTTAAAAAAAAAAAAACTGTCAATTCGATTTTTCTCAAAATTTTATCGAATGATGAAAACAATATTTCTTATAAGCTAAAATTAGTTAGAAGCCATTATCTCAAATCTTTGAAAAGATATTTGAGTCGAAAATCAATTTTTACCAACTTTTGTTAAATTTTTTTAGGTTTATAATTTTTTTTACAAAAACTGTCAATTCGATTTTTTTCAAAATTTTACTGAATATTGACAACAATATTTTTTGAAAGAATAAAGTAGTATGAAGCTAATATCTCAAAATTCTGAAAAGATATTTGAGTCAAAAATCAATTTTTACCAACTTTTGTTCATTTTTTTTCGGTTTTTAATTTTTTGTAAAAAAAACTGTCAATTAGATTTTTTTCAAAATTTTACTGAATGTTGAAAACAATATTTCTTATAAGATAAAATAAGTTTGAAGCCTTAGTCTCAAGTTTTTGAAAAGATATTTGAGTCCAAATTCAATTTTTACCAACTTTGAGTAATGTTTGTTTTAGGTTTTTATTTTTTATAAAAAAAAACTGTCAATTAGCTTTTTCTCAAAATTTTATCAGATGTCAAAAACATTATTCGTTGCACAAAATTGATTTAGAGATGAAATCATATTTTGGTCGTAAAATTTTTGAGGTGACACATTTTTTTTTCAGTTTTTTTGATTTATAAAAAAAACCGTTAATTGGATTTTTTCCAAACATATACTTGTTTTGTATTACATTACAATATATAATATAGAATTTAATTGAAGTCTCTAGCGTCATTGGTTCATGAGATATTTAGGGTTAACCAAAATGTTCACCTTTTTTTTAAACTGCTATAGTAAAAAAACCACCCACGAAATTTTGTTGAGAGCCCTTTCTGCATCTTTCTGCCTTATTATCTGTATAACAAAATTTATTTGAAGTCGATATCTCTTCTGGTTCTTGAGCTATGGAGGACGAAAAAACGTCCCGAACGTACAGACGTACGGACGTACGAACGTACGTACACACGCACGCACAGACATCTTTCTAAAAATCTTTTATTTCGACTCTAAGGACCTTGAAACGTCGAGAAATGTCAAAATTTTCAATTCGACACATCGGACCCATTACAATAACTTCCTATGGGAAGTTAAAAATAAAATTATCAGGATTCTAAGGGATTTTAAAAAGCGGGATTGTAATTGATCGGGATTTTGAATAAGCGGGATTTTAAAAGACAGGATGTGAAAACTTTTTTTTTGATTTCGGGATTTTAAAAAGCGGGATTCCCATAAGCTCCCATTAAAAGTTACTCTTCTGGAAAAAGCAAGGCATCAAAATAGAGATTTTGGAAGGCGAAAAAGAACCATATGCTCTTAAACTCAAACGGGCTGCAATTGATGTTGAGCGGGCTGAGCTACAACGAGAAAAGATAGATAGCGAACAGTCAGCCGTACAGTAGCTGCGATCAAAAAGGTACCATGCAAAAGAAATGCAAAGAGTCAGTTTTTAATTGGTTTCAACAAGGAAACATAGTTTGAAGAACATATCCTTCTGATATTTTAAATCCATTGTTTTTAACAACTGCTGCTAGAAATCTACATTTGTTTAAGACACTGCAAATGCTAGCCAGACTGGTAATTGTAATTTTCTAAATGTTTTCTTTTATAAAACAACTAGCGGCCCGTCCCGGCTTCTTACGGGTAGACATAAATAGGTACAGATATTTAAGGGAAAGTGAGTGAAGTTGATTGAGTAAAGACGTCTATTTTTTAAGTCTCGCGAAAATTGATGGTATAGATCTAAAGCTAAGGTATTTATCATAAATTTAGTCAATTTTCGATGCAAAATTGAACCATTGGGTGAGCCAATTAGCTTTCACAGAGAATTTATATTTAAATTTTCATTCTAAATTAAAATAAAAATCAAAATAAATCCACTCAAAAATTGACTGAAGAAAAACTAACACAAAAACACCTATAAAGCCGTATAAAAATGCCGCTAAATCGAACACCACCAGCAACTTCAAACAATAAAACCGTCGACGATACAACACAAACTTACTCAAATAAAAGAGGTTTATCATGCACCTCCCCAGAGGTTTTTCCGCCACCAAAACAAACTGCTGACAAATCCGGTATGATCGTAGGAGAAATGAAAATTCCAGATCTATTCGACCGTATGTCTGCACTTCTGGATGAAAAACTTAAGGACTTCGCTACTAAAGCAGACATGGATAAGCTTAACACCGATATTGACACTCTAAAACGAAACAACACAGTTCTTCAAAATCAATTAGAGAAGGTTGAGACCCGATGTATTTCACTCGAGCGACAAGTAGAGTACCTGTCAAATAGAGTCAACGAAAAAAATTTGATCTTACACTTTCCCGCTGAGACAGGGACTCAAGCAACAGAAAAGGCAAAAACACTGTGCATGGACCTTCTTCAAGCGCAAAATCCAAATGTAATCGCAGATACGCGCACGCTTCGCTCCAGAAATCAAAAAATCAAAAACGTTGTTGTCGAGCTACAAAACAAACATGATGTTGGACGCATTCTTAAAGCAGCGACAAAGTTAAGAGGCACTGGTATTTCAATACACAAGGATTACCCGACAGCAGCTAGGGAAAGAAGGCGAAAACTCGTCGAAATACGGACGAAAATAATCGCAAAAAACAAAAATATAAAATCCTTGCTTCGGGGAAACACATTGCAAATTGAGGGAAAAACTTTTTATTACAACCAAAACAATGTTTTGACATGTGATGAAGATGGAGGTATGGAGTTCTTACAACAACTGACATTTGATGTGTCATCAAATAAATCTCCCACCATAGACCCTCAAACTGTAGGTAGGCAGGTGCTGCCAAACTATATTTAATAAAAATGCCGTCAGCCATGTTTACACTAGTAATTTATGTAAAGATTTTAAAAATATTATTTCTTGTAAAATATGTTCTTATAATGTATCAGGATTAGCCAACAAAACTGTTTTTAAAGATTTTTTTGATAAAGTTAGACAAAACGATATTTTTATGTTATTTGAGACCTTCATTGAGAACCCAAAAGAAAATTATGACTATCTTTTTCCTGAATTCGTTCTTCATTGGATCCCAGCAACGAGAACTCACACACATGGAAGAGCAAGCGAAGGATGTCTTTACGGAATCAGAAAATCTTTTAAGAAATACACAAATTGCTTTTTTGTAAGACGAATGGATAGGATAGTAGTTGAAATGACTATTAAAAATGAACAATTTATGATCGTACCAGTGTATATCAATTGTAACAAATGGATGGATGGGTATGCGGAGCTTTTTAATTTCCTTTCAGAAGAAGGCATGGAAAATTTAATGCTAATTGGAGACTGTAACGCGAGGGTTGGGAACTCGCAGATACTGCAGATGCCGCCAGACTTCACCCCTTTATCAATTAGTTCAACCAGGTCAGCATGTGACGCAACACTTGACACGAATGGGAGAAAACTTATAGAAATGTGTGAATCAATTGGTCTGACCATGTTGAATGGAAGAACAAGAAGTGACAAAACTGGTAACTTCACCTTTTTCAGAGGAACTGCCAACTCCACAATAGACTACTGCCTTTTACGTGGAAAGTGGCTCGAGTGCACAAGAGACTTAATGGTGGAACAACTGGTATACTCAGACCATCTTCCAGTGGTAATTTCTTGTGAATTTACCAAAGACTCAGAACAACCCACCGAAAGCCTAAAACTCTTACCGAAACTCCATTGGAAGGAACGTTTTTTGCTGTCATACCAAACAAGCCTTGACATAAGTCTGAGCCTTGTAAACGACGATCAAATTCAATCGATAAGGGGTGTTGAGTTATTGGTTGCATGTGTCGAACAAGCCGCCCAACCGTTCCAAGCAAACCGTAGGCAAAAGAATTGGAGGGACCCATGGTTTGATGCAGAATGTGAAGCAGCTAGGAACAAATCTTTCAGGCTGCTAAAGCTAGTCAGGGCAATTAATTCAAATTCAACAAAAATGATGTACCAAAACGCAAATGTGGCTTACAAAAATCTCTGCAAAGAAAAACAAAAACAATATTCCCTTTCCCTCATGGTAAGGCTGAACACAGTAAGAGATAGCAGCTCTTTTTGGAAATTAGCGCGAGAACTAAATGGGATACCTTTCGTTAGGAAAACTGAAATTAGTACGGGTCTATTAGCAGATCATTTTCAACGATTACTAGGAAGGGCAGAAAGACCTTTTCAAATACAGTTAGCTTATCCTTGGATCGAAAACGAAATTCTGGATCATGCATTCACAATTCAAGAAGTAGCGACTGTCCTTCACAGATGCAACAACAACAAAGCTCCAGGAGACGATCGCGTTCCCTATGAATTTTATAAATATGCTACAGAAAACTTTTTAATAAAACTAACAGATGCATACAACTACATCTTCATGAGCGATGACTTTCCGGAAAGCTTCCGAAAGAATATCATTTTCCCAATTTTCAAAAAAGGTGACGTAAACGAACCAACAAACTATCGTGGCATATCTTTTATGAACTCTGTCATGAAAATCTTTACAGGTGTAATTTTAGACAGACTTACGCTATGGGTTCAAGATAACAATCTGCTAAGCGAATATCAGGCTGGTTTCAGAAAAGAATATTCAACGGTGGACAATATATTTTCTTTGACGTGTATTGCCAGATCATTCCTAACGAAAGGTAAGAAGTTATACACTTTCTTCATTGACTTCAAGTCAGCTTTCGATTCAATTGATCGGAATGCATTGTTTTACAAGCTAAGCTGCTTAGGTATATCCACAAAAATGTTGAATACGCTGAAAGGACTTTACGCGAGCAACCAAACAACGGTATGGAATGGAACAGAAAGATCAGAATGGTTCCACACGACATCAGGTGTTAAACAAGGCTGTCTTTTGAGCCCAGTTCTATTTTCTCTTTTCCTAGATGATCTCACTACATTTTTACCTGGTGGAATTAGTTTTTCCGGTGCCACAATTAAAGCACTGTTATATGCAGATGATGTTGTCATATTTGCAGAGACTCCAAATATGTTGCAAATAATGATAAACAAACTCCAATCATATTGTAACCTATGGAATCTAACTGTTAATACCAATAAATCGAAGGTAATGATATTTCGCAACGGAACAGGACGATATGCAAGAGAAGAAAAATGGAAATGGGAAAATGTAGATCTTGAGGTGGTGAGGGAGTATAAATATTTAGGGGTAATCATAACGCCATCACTATCTCTACAAAAACATTTGAAGGCAAGGCTAATCGAAGCAAAAAAAGCTATCAACTGTAACTGGAAAGGAGTCTTAAGCAAGAAGCATATTGCCCCAAGCACAAAGTTTAAACTATTTGAGGCCGTAATGCGATCGATATTATGCTATGCTGGCCAGGTATGGGGATTTCAGCAGTATGATGACGTAGAAAAACTTTTAAGATATTTTATTAAAAAAATGTTCTGGCTCCCTGAAAATACACCTACCTATATGTTGCACCTAGAAACAGGAGTAGCACCACTCTATATCTTCACATTGAAGATGCACCTGCAATATATATTTAAAGTTATAGAGCTGCCAAACCATCGGCTACCTAACATAATCGTTAGACATCTGCTTTCTAGGAAATCCCAGTTCTTTGAAGAGTGGACTCGACTTGGTCTTGAACATGGCATCCAGTTGCTAGAATCAGGTATAGAGGATTGGAAAACTTTATGCCCACTTTTGCTTGGAAAAATTGAAGCATCCTTTTTTGCAAAATTTGGAGAGTCGGCTCAACAAAGTGAGTCCCGAATCCTATATGGACAATTAAATTACGACATGGGTGTGAACAATTATTTCGACGATCGATATCCTATCAGTACAATAGCCTTAATTTTCAAAACCAGAGGGGAATTGCTGCGTTTAAATTACCAACCACACAGCTCAAACGACAACACTCGGTGCACATTATGTAATCTCCAAGAAACCGAAAATGTAACGCATTTCCTAGGAAGATGCCCTATCCTTCAGACAATCCGACGCGCTTTCTGGGGAAAAAACGTCCTCAACAATGATGATATCATTTTAATTCTCAATGGTGAAAACTGGACAGCATTGTCCAATTTCGTCCGCACGGCGCTGAACTATAGAAAACAAATTATCAACCAAGCTTTTTAAAAATGATCGAATACCTCATTCAATTTTCTTTTTGACATCAAAACTATAATTAGAATACATTTATGTTTTTGTATATAAATTTAAACTCCTTTTTTCTGGCTGACGGCAAAAGCCAATGCTATACTTTGTGAATTTTTAAAACAAATATGTAAATCAATTTTCTGCTTAATAAAATCACACATTTTACTACTACTACTACTACTATTTAAGTTATAAGCATGCTAATTAAAACGACCATGAATCACTAAATTAGAAAACATTTTTTTGTCCTATCGTTAATACTCTTCGTAGCGTATGCGATGAAAGACATTTTATGGCTAATTTTTTTACACCTTCGGTTGGTTTCAATAGGAATTTCAAAAGATTTCTATAGTTATCTAGTACTAAATATAGCCTATGTTACTCAGTGATAATGTAGCTTTCTAATGAAAAAAGAATTATTAAAATCGGTCCAGTACTTTTTGAGTTTATTCGTTACATACACAAATACAAATCTTTCCTCTTTATAATATTAGTATAGATAATAAATACAACAAAAAATAAACGACTGTCAAGTTAGCACTACATTTTTAGAAATTTAAAATAATTTGTATGCAGTTAATTGTAGCTTTTTTGTTGTAAATTAGTTGTGGAAAAAAAATCCAAATTTTTTTTTACTTTAATTTTTTTTTTAAAAAGGGGTATGTAGTGCTAACTTGACACCGTGAGTACAGGAATAAAACAAGGGTATTCGAAAATGTAACGATGCAATTAATTGTAGCTTTTTTGTTTAAAATTAGTTGTGGAAAGAAAAAAATTCCCAAAATTTTGTTTACTTTCATTTTTTCTTTTAAAGTGGTATGTAGAGAGTGCGTGAAGTTAGCCCCCTTTTTCGATTTTTCTATTTTGGAAAGTTGTTTCTGGTTTGTTCCGCATTGTTCCAAAGTTTTTTGTTAAAAATACCCAAAAATGGGGGTTTTAGGCCCGAAAAACTGTTTTTGACCAAGTCCCCTCTTTTTCGAAAATCGATATTTTGAAAATTGTTCCGGGTTGTTCTGAATATTGTTCCAAATTGTTGGACCTCTATGATCAAAATTTTAAAAGAAATGGGCAAAATTTGAAAAAATTCAAGCCTCCCTTTTTTCGAAATTCCAACTTTTAATATTTTTTTTAGATTCTAAAAAGTGTTCTAACCATTTTTCCAAAAACTAAGAGTCGTGAAATGTATATTTTAAAAGATATAGCCCCCGAATTTTTTTTTCTTTCCACAACTAATTTTAAACAAAAAAGCTACAATTAATTGCATCGTTAAGTTACATTTTCGAATATCTTTGTTTTATGCCTGGGCTCACACGGTGTCAAGTTAGCACTACATACCCCCTTTTTTAAAAAAATCAAAGTACACAAAATTTTTGGATTTTTGTTCTTTCCACAACTAATTTACAACAAATAATTGTCAACTAATTGCGTCCTTAGTTTTAACAAAATCAAAAAGTTTAGTGCTAGTTTGGTATCAAGTTACCACTTTTTTTTATAAATCGTCGAGCTACAAATTTTTTTTTCCACAACTAATTTACAAAAAAAAGCTACAATGTAGTGCTAACTTGACAGTCGTAAAAAATAATAATCAAAATCGGTCCAGCAGTTCACACATGCTTCACTTACCAAGGGAATAAAGGATTAATTTATATATTGTATACATATATGTTTATAATGGGTGATTTTTTTGAGGTTAGGATTTTCATGCATTAGTATTTGACAGATCACGCGGGATTTCAGACATGGTGTCAAAGAGAAAGATGCTCAGTATGCTTTGACATTTCATCATGAATAGACTTACTAACGAGCAACGCTTGCAAATCATTGAATTTTATTACCAAAATCAGTGTTCGGTTCGAAATGTGTTTCGCGCTTTACGTCCGATTTATGGTCTACATAATCGACCAAGTGAACAAACAATTAATGCGATTGTGACCAAGTTTCCCACTCAGTTTACTTTATTGGACATTAAACCAACCACACGAATGCGTACAGTGCGTACAGAAGAGAATATTGCGTCTGTTTCTGAGAGAGTTGCTGAAGACCGTGAAATGTCGATTCGTCGCCGTTCGCAGCAATTGGGTTTGTGTTATTCGACCACATGGAAGATTTTACGCAAAGATCTTGGTGTAAAACCGTATAAAATACAGCTCGTGCAAGAACTGAAGCCGAACGATCTGCCACAACGTCGAATTTTCAGTGAATGGGCCCTAGAAAAGTTGGCAGAAAATCCGCTTTTTTATCGACAAATTTTGTTCAGCGATGAGGCTCATTTCTGGTTGAATGGCTACGTAAATAAGTAAAATTGCCGCATTTGGAGTGAAGAGCAACCAGAAGCCGTTCAAGAACTGCTCATGCATCCCGAAAAATGCACTGTTTGGTGTGGTTTGTACGCTGGTGGAATCATTGGACCGTATTTTTTCAAAGATGCTGTTGGACGCAACGTTACGGTGAATGGCGATCGCTATCGTTCAATGCTAACAAACTTTTTGTTGCCAAAAATGGAAGAACTGAACTTGGTTGACATGTGGTTTCAACAAGATGGCGCTACATGCCACACAGCTCGCGATTCTATGGCCATTTTGAGGGAAAACTTCGGAGAACAATTCATCTCAAGGAATGGACCGGTAAGTTGGCCACCAAGATCATGCGATTTGACGCCTTTAGACTATTTTTTGTGGGGCTATGTCAAGTCTAAAGTCTACACAAATAAGCCAGCAACTATTCCAGCTTTGGAAGACAACATTTCCGAAGAAATTCGGGCTATTCCGGCCGAAATGCTCGAAAAAGTTACCCAAAATTGGACTTTCCGAATGGACCACCTAAGACGCAGCCGCGGTCAACATTTAAATGAAATTATCTTCAAAAAGTAAATGTCATGGACCAATCTAACGTTTCAAATAAGGAATCGATGAGATTTTGCAAATTTTATGCGTTTTTTTTTAAAAAAAGTTCTCAAGCTCTTAAAAAATCACTCATTATAGTTTTAAGTATAAGTTATTTATATTTATGAACATTTACTATTCAATAAATTAACTGTATAATTTTCAATGTGTATAAAACATAGAGAAATTTAATAGGTTTTCTTTCTTAACTTCTATTCCTGTAAGTTGAGAAAATGTAAAATTGATCAACTCGAGAGCTCAAATTTTGGTGTTGAAAACTATAACTTTGACTAAAAAAAAAAAAAAAGAAATTCAAAACTTGTAAACGCGGTGCGATTACATGTTATTAATTTAAAAATAATGATAATGCAACTGTTTCGGTGAATGGATTGCGATACCAAGTTATGATTAACAAATCTTAATGGCCGGAATCAGATGATGTTGAGGTGGACGACGACGGAGACGTTAATATTCAACAAGCACTACACAAACAACAAGAAACAAAATAATCGAAATTTGTAAAGAAAGTTTTTGACCGTCTTAATTTCAATTTAAAAAAGGTTACCGAAATCTTGTATTTTAAAACTAACTGACTAACTTATGTCCAATTTTTCTATGATAGTCGTAGTTTTCGAGTTAAGCTCGAGTTAACTCCTGCAACATGTTTTTCAGTGTATTATAATCTTCTAGTTAATTCTGACTTAACTCTTCAATTTTGTTAAGTTAGCTCTGGTATAAATATACAAATATGGTTTTTGAGAGATAATTTATTTTTTTTTGTGGAACAATCAATTGATTTTTGTTATATTCAGACTCAGACAAGAGCGATGGGGACTTACATATAGGAAGTTTTTAGTTTAACACTCTTGAGAGGAAAAAGACTTTACCGGATCGGATAAAACGTCGTTAAAAAAAAAACAACAAATAACATTAAAAACAAAGGCTGGTGGCTGTCAACCAAAATGTCAAAATCTAGCGATTTCGATAGTTTTTTGACAACAGAATCGATAACTTTCCGGTGATACCAAATTATAACCATTCATGAGGTTTACTTGTTTGTGAGTTAACTCTGAATTTAGAATTAATTAGCCCTGGGTTTAACTCGGAGTTAACTCAGCACTGAAAAACTGGACCTTTATGTCATAGGAAAAAATTTAGTTAAATTTCGGGTAAGTGATCCCCGCCACCGACTCCAATAAATTCCAGTCGAGAAACTCAATTTTGGACCACTTCTTCCAGCAATTGAGGTCGTATGTCAGCAATAACGCGCAGAATATGTTTTTCCAAGGCGTCAATCGTCTCGGGGTTATCTGCGTATAGATAAGCTACTTCACATAACACCACGAAAAATAATCCAAAGGTGCAAAATTGGATGATTTTGGTTTTTGTTATTCTCCACAATCGATTTCAAAATGAAACATCTTATTGAGAAACTCTGTATATTAACTTTAAATTCAATAGAATAAGCTCTATGCTGCATGTTAAATAAAATGCACGACTGGGTCGCACGAACTTGCTCCTGTATTCAAAGAGTCTGTTTAAAAAAGTATCAATGTATATAAGATTTAAAAATATATCTGTAAAATAAGTTTGTCTTCAAAGATATAAATGCCATTTGATCTGTCGAAAAAACCTCCATTTTTCAATTTTTTTTGGGAGGGGGTTACATTCAATACAGTTAAAATAATTAAAAAAAAAAACTAATTTAAGATTCAAAATTTTACCTGAAAAATAAGTTTGTCTTCAAAAATTTAAATGCCATTTTATAAGTAAAAAAGCCCTTGATTTTTCAGAAAATTTTTTCGAAAATCGTTAGAGCGGTTTTTTTTTTTAAATTAATTTTTTATATATAAAATTTTTCAATTTTGTTCTAAAAATATTTTTGGTATGCAGTTGTTTAGTGATTGCAAATATACGCTCTACATTTGAATTTCGTAAAAAAATATTAACCCGTTTTTGAGATATAGAATTTTGAAAAAAAAAAAATTCAATATTTTTTTAAAAATCCAAACAAAAAAAAAATTGCACTTTTGATAATCAAATATTGTTAAAGCAATGTAAGAGCTTATTCACAAAAAAAATTATTGAAATCAGTACATAAGTTGCTGAGAAAATTAAAAAACAAAATAACGGTTCCATGAGCGGTACCTTTCCTGAGCAAAACAAAAATATGTTTTTCTTATTAAAAGAAGCCAAGTTTAAAAATAAAATTTTAGAGAAAATTAAAAAAAAATCTATCGGTTTGTTTTTGAAAAAATTCGAATTATCGTTTTTTGACCAAAAAAATTTTATGGGGACCACTGTTAGTTTTGATCTTAAAAAAAAATGAAAAAAACGCCTAACGTGAATCTGCTCAAAACCTTAACTTTCAAGTTTGAACTCAATTGACCCAATGGTTTAGGCTGTAGGAGCGTGGACAGACAGACAAAATTTTGCACGAATGCAAAACTTGCCATATAGTTCCTATATGTCGCAAGTAATAAAGTTCCTTTATGTCGCAAGTAAAAATCTTCATCGACTAGTTTTATAAAATTCTTGAATCTTGCCCAACACACTGTTTCTTTCGTTTTCTTTTTTTCAATTTTGTAAAAATTCAAGGCGTTATCTGGACCAAGTTTTATAGGAATGTCCAATATTATTCCGTTTTCTTTTTTGTTTTGGTTGTTTCATTTCAAAAAGTAGGTATTTTATTGTTGTTTTAGCTTTTTTGTAATTATATATCTTCCTCTCCCATATGACACACCAAAAAGCATTCCACAATCATTACTCTGGGGAACAACTTGTCCTTATTCACATATGTTATGTATGTAGCTATAGTGATGCATTCGGACTTCTTCTGGCACTGGCACTCGGATTGGAATCAGGATTCGTGTTGGACTCTTGACTATGGATGGATGTGTATATACTGTATATAGTGTGTATGGGGCCTTATAAGCATAAAATGATTGATGCACACTTTTATGTGTCTGGATCGGTTTCCGTTCGAATAAATAATTAAGAGACGTTCCATGTTCGCTGTTGTCTGCTTAACGGTCTAAGGATGGATGGGTTGAGGGTTTTATGGGCTCATAACGCTGCTGGGACTCAGGCTGTTAGCTCACAACTTGCGCAGCTTGTCTGTCGCCTCACTTGGTTGTTTTTCTTTTTGTTTCGTTGTTGCAGCAGCAGCATTCATGATACCACACCATCAGAGTATCGGACGACAATCCGCGTGATTGTCATTTGAAATCGCGTATCTTTGAAATTTCTTGTTAGTTATAGTTGGTAGAAGGTATATAAAGTTGTCAACCGGTTGTTGTTTGATTATTGTTTGTTTTTTTTTTTATTTTAATAATTTTCTTTTAACAAAAAAAGTTAATTGCTGAGTTTCATAGAAAGGGTTTTTATATTCGTTTTGCTCTTTGAAGCTTAAGTGCGACAGATATTAATTACCTAGTTGTTAGGTGTATCAAATCAAAGAGTGCGCGTTAATGGATGACAAAAAGTTGACGACCGACATCAAGCAAAAGTAAACGCGGCTCGACGCGGCTCGGCTTGGCTTCTGATCCAATTGTATGGCCATTATCACGCTTTACATTCTGAGCAATCTGGCATGCTAATTAGTAAGTGTTTATTTTTTTTAGCAATTCTCAATAGACTTTGTAGAGTATCTATGGGTTTTTTGCAAGGCCGCGCCCAACTTCCCTTTATTAGGGTAAAGTAGGGCAGTAGTAACCTGTAAAAAGGAGAAGTTGTTAATAAGAAATTAAAAGATATAAATATTGGTGGAATGATTTGTGTTTATTAAAATTTGGCAGATGATTTAGTGTCATTCATTTTTTACAACTTTCATAGGTTTTAAAATAATTCTTGCCGTATGGCGTCAATGTCGGCTTGAATTTTTGCTCTCAATGCCTTAAGAGCTGATGGATATGGTTTATCGACATATTCCAAGGATTTAACAAAGCCTCATGAAAAGCACTTGGGAGAAGGTTAATGTAGCATACTAGGAGGACAGTTAACAGGGCCACTTCTACAAATAAAGTGGTCGCAAAATTGATGGTTGCGCTGTCTTATGGAAACCAACAAAATGTTGTCGATATTTAGCTGATTAATTTTTGGAAACAAAAAATCATTCAATATGGATCGACAGAGCTCGCCATTCATCATTTCTGAAGAAATGAGGACCGATGATGACATCACCGCGTAAACTACACCAAACTGTCAACTTTAATAATTAAATTGGTGATTCGTTAATGATTTGAGGATTGTCTTTGCTTCATTTATGTCAATTTTGATTATTGACAAAATTGTTCCGTTAAAAATGTTCTATGAACTTTGCAATCATAAATATTTCTTTTTTTCAAAGTAAATTTATACAATTTGAAGATTTTTTCTGATTTTAAACGATTCATGATGAATTACAAAACTTTACTGAACAGAAATGTTATCACAGTTTGACATTATAAATTGTAAACCTTATAGCTTAAAAAATATCCCTCTCTTGTAAGGTAATGCAAATACTTACAAAAAGAAAGCTCTATTTTCTTGCAGCATAGTTTACTGTTAGCTCGATGGTGCCAATGAGTGACATGACTCCTCCTGTACTTAAAAGCGTAAACGATTCTATGAGACGAATATTATTTCGTTGCTAGACTACTAAAAGGTCTTGACATTCACAAATCGGCTGGCTCGGATAATATCCCCGCTATTGTTCTGAAGAGGTGTTCTTCAATGCTGGCAAAACAACTTTCCAATTGTCCTATTCGAGTGGATGGAAAACAGCATTTGTCCAGCCTGTCCTAAAACAGGCGAAACCTCTTCACCCACTAACAATAAATTGTCAAATTACACTTAAGTCTCTTGTTTCCAAGGTCATGGAAACGCTGATCAATTTCGTTTGGTTTATTTCAGCTAAAGGTGGAACAAATTTGTATATAGTTTTGGAAAAAGTAAGATTATTTCATCTTTTATTTCAAAGGCATTTGATAGAGTTTGGCATCAAACTGTCTTATCGAAAATGTGTGAAAACTCAATGCTGTCTACTGCCACTATCCATGGGTGGTACTTGCATCGAGAAGACTGAACAAGTGAACAGCTTTCAGTTCTAGGTATGTGCATCACAAACAACTTGTTGTAGAGTGATCACATAATCGACATCGCCAAAAATGCTACTAAGGTTTTATAAAGCCTATACCCGTCCGAAACTCCAGTACATTTTCCATATCATGGGCAGGTGCTCCAATAACCTACTTGAGACGTTTAGACAGAATTCAAAAGAGAGCTCTAAAACTGATGGGTGACCTTTGTCTAACTTAAACTATCACTTGAGCACCGTTGCCGTCGTAGGGTTTCTTGTCTGTCATTATTTAATCGCTACTTTCATAAACAATGCTATAGCCAGTTGCATTTCTTCTCTCAATGCTCATCAGTTTACCCTTGAGCCCAATTTTAGACGTGCTGTTAACTAAAGGAATTCTTTCTATAGCCACACTTTACGAATGTGGAACGTTTTACCAGGCTCAATATTTCCCACTAATTACAATGCGCACACATTCAAAACAAATGTGAATCGGTTTCTTCTTTCTAAACCTATCCTCTCTTCCAAATTGCTCGCACTGTGTTTGATCATTAATAAGGGTATTCATATCCCCTTGCGTGCGCGCACAATATAAAACAAGAAAAACTTGAAAAAAAATTCAAGTAACGGTTTTAAAAAAAAAAAAAGCGAACAAACTTTATTAAAAGTTGGTAAAAATTGATTTTAGACTCGAATATCCTGGCAAAAATTTAAGATATTGGCTTCAAACTAATTTCATCTTATGAAATATATTGTTTTCAACACTCGGTAAAATTTGTAGGAAAACCCAACAGTCAATTTTGGGTTTAATTTAAAATCTACATAAATACTACACTAAATTGGTACAAAAATAAATTATCGATATCTCGTGAATAGATTAGATTTGATTAGATTAGATTAATTTTTTATTATACAAAAAAATGGTTTACAAATTTCATTTCTTAAGAATAATAGCATGGCTTTTCTGCCGTCTGCCTGATGTGAAATTTCATTACAATTTTTAATATTATGAAGTGAACAATAAAAAATGAAAGTTGCTAATAATATAGTATGCATAAGTGTTCTAAAATGGGTTATAATTCTTATTCAATTGAAAGTTAAGGTTGTGAGAAAAAAGGTACATTTGTATTTATTGTTATTAATTTTACACTAGATTTTGATAGCGTTAACTCAATTTTAATATGATTTGAAACACAAAATTTTGCCAATTTTGAAATGATTTGAAACACAAAAGAAATACCAATTTTGAAATGATTTGAAACACAAAAGTATTAACAATTTTGAATTATTTTGTAAGCAAAAATTTCACAATTTTTTCAATTTTAAAGTGATTTGGAACACAAAAAAAAATTCAATTTTTGAATGATTTGAAACGCAAAAATAGGATGCATTAAACTGTAGTAACTGGATTTTTTAAGGATTTAAATATCGAAACTGTTGCGGAAGGTTAATGTATGTTTGCACTAATTATATAAAGTACACCATCCTAGTCCTCCGTTTAAAATTTCGTAAAGTCTGCTTGGAGAAAATGTATGTAGCTCTCATCAAAATAGATTCGGCGGATTTCCTGCAGTATTGGGCAAGTGGCAATGAAATGGTTTATATCTTCATTTTCTCTTCTATTACAAAGCCAACAGATTTGGGGTAAATCTGCTCGATGAGGCATAAAGTTTAAGTTAAGAACTTTAACACGTGCTCTAAATATAGCTTATGATTTCAGCCGAGTATTCATTACGAAAATAGTTCATTCCAAAAGAAATTTGGTGATTGAGATTCTTATAAGTGCTCCTAGACAATGTTGAATTCGCTCTGGATAGATGTTGGTTATAAATCTTTTCGTCTATTTTCGCAGTAACCTCAGCAAACATACCTTGCCATTCATCAACATTTGACTCCAATAATGATAGATGAGCTGCATGAGAATGAGCTAGTTCATTCCAGTCCTTGAATGGAGAAGCGTTAGTTTGCAAAAGTATTGTCATGATAGACTTGTGAAGACTTGTTCCATTTCTTCTCATGACCCTTATCAAATAATCATAGTTGGTCTTTAGATTTCTTATGTACAGAGGCATTTTACCAGATTCCACAAAGATAGCATAGTTAGGCGTTGAGTTAGGTAGTCTGAATAATCGTTTGAAATATCTCTTCACCGATTCAAACGTCTTGAGATTTATACGTATATAGCCGAAAACCTGGGCACCATAGCACATACAAGTGTTGACCGTTGCATGAAAAACACGGTATTTTGACGCGAGATCGATATCTTGGTTAGCAAAGAACTTAGTCCACATCATACTCAAGGCTAGTTTGGCTTCATTACTTTTTTGTTTGGCATGTTTTGAAAAATTGAGATTGTGTGTAATCCAAACACCCAGGTACTTAAATTCTTGCACAACGTCGATGTTTACATTATTGAGAGACCATTTTTCGTTGGGTTGTCTTCTCCTTTGACTTGCTTCAAAAATCATCACCTTTGTCTTTCTTGTATTGATGACTAACCCCCATTTATCGCAAAATGCATTCAGCCTGTTTATTTGTAATTGCAGAGTGTAAGGGTTTTCGGCGAGTAGTATTAAGTCATCAGCATATAACAGAACTTTAATTTGTATATCAGCAAACGATATCCCTTCTGGGAGTATATCACAAATGTCGTCAACAAACAAAGCAAAAAGTAATGGGCATAAATACAGCCCTGTGGAACACCTGCAGTTGTTTCAAACCATTCTGAGAAGTCCGTTCCATCCCATACAGATGCACTAGATGAAGCAAGAAATTTAGAGTACATGGTCAAACATTTTCGGGAGATTCCTATTGTTGAAAGCTTGTACAGCAAAGCCTGTCTGTTTACTTTGTCAAATGCTGCCTTGAAATCTACGAAGCAAGCGTATAGTTTTTTCTTTTTATCAATGGATTTTCTAGCAATGCTTGTCAAAGCAAATATTTGATCCATGGTTGAGAAGCCCGACCGAAAACCAGCTTGGAACATACTTAAAAGGTTTTTTTTTTCGCTCCATTTGGTAAGCCTTTCGTATAGAATCGAAGTAAGAATCTTCCTCAAAGTGCTTAAAATAGAACTTTCTCTATAGTTTTCCATTAGGGTGGCATTACCGCTCTTGTGAATTGCAAAAATAACTGCTTCTCGTGAATAAATGAAGGTATTGACTCCAAAATGTTGTTGTTAAAGTAACATTATGGTCTTAGAAGAAATTCTGTTAAAATTGGTAAAAATTGGGTTTTGACTAAAAACCTCGTTAACAAAAACAGATATTGAAACGAAACCCATTTTATCATATCCAAAATATTTTTGCTTAATTTTAGTTAATTTTTTAGAAAAATTTAACTGTCAACTGTTTTTACAAAACATGAAAACCTAAAAAAAAAACACAAAACTGATAAGATATTGACATCAAATTTGTTCATATCACACAAAATGTTGTTAGTAATATTTTGTTGAACTAGACAAGTAGACCGACGGACACGGAAGGGAAGTTATTAGTGTGAGTCGCATCCTAGGGTCTTTTTCGATCACATTCTCTCCTAAGCCACAAAAGGGCTCTGGCCCATTAAGGGTGCCGTTGCTCCCTGTGTTTTCTGCTTTTTCATTATTGTTCTTACCCAGCTCATTTAAGCTTTCAACACACATTCTTACACTCGTTGTGAGCTGATCGAATAGGAGCTTAGGGCCATTTGCTGGAACGAAACTTAAGTACCACATAAGCATTTTAGTTGAATATAAATATTTAAGTTTTGTTTCAGCGAATGCGGGCCTTGGTGCTTTTAACGCGCCTTGAATGTTTGACATGTTGGTAATATTTTGGTTTATGTGGTGAGATTGCATTCTGCGCATTTACCTTTGGCGTTGACTTCCACCTGGAATATGCTAGTTGACTGTCCCATCCGTTTTGAGAGTTTGCTTCCAGGCTCAAGCACTCCTGCACCAGTCAATTTAGATGTTCTGGACCCATTTCGGTGAGGGTATAGTTCACATTTCACCTCTTCACTCCATCTTGGAAATTAACTCCGTCTTAAAATCTCTTGGAGTGTCTAGAAAATTCTTTTTCTGAGGACTTGCAAGTCAATGCTTAACTTTATCACTTAACCAAAAAGGCAAACAAAGGATCACCAAAATGTTTGAAGTTCCAATCTAGTAAAAAATAGAGACAAACAAAAATCCCCGTGTGGAAGGGTATTCCCATAGTTTCCTATACGTAACTATTTGGCCAGTTTATATTTTCCTAAGATCTCAGAGATTTTTGTGTTCTCAGAAGTATAAACAACATTTCTAGCACTATTTTCTCACTTTTGCTATCAGAAATTTGTGGACAGAATTTCTATGATTCCATTTCTCAAGAATCCTCTATCGCACAATTCAAAAAGGTTAAAAGGAAATACAAAGCTAATATGAGTACTTTTTGAATAAATAGTGACTTATGTTTATATTTAATTCTCCTGCTCTATCAATCCGTCTGAGAAAATTCTCAGAAATTCTATAAATATAAACTGGCCGATTTATTTACAGGTCTTTTATCTCAATGGAATAGGTAAATGCTAAACTTAATGCCACATCAAAACTCTCACTACGAATCAAATATTTTTTCCATTTTTACTTCACCTGTAATATTTTAAGGAAAATAATGTTTTGACAGTTGAAGCTGCAGTCCTTCAATTGAGTATTTTGACAGCTAAACTGATAGAAAAATCTTACCCAAAAAAATTAGCAACAAAATAATTCTTTTTCTTATCTTTAGGATAAAAAGATAAAAAAAGAAGTTGAATTTGCACTTGAGATGACCCATCAAGTTCAATATTTATTAAGTGATGGAGTATTTATATTTTAGTAGGTACCGTATTATGCGCACCAATCTCCTACATTCAGATAAATCGCGCACATTACTGCAGCGAGAGTTTAAACACGTGCATCAGATTATGAAGTTTGGAGCATTTGTTTTGTTAGTTTATGAAGTCCACTTTGGCCAAGTGTCAGTCATTTGACGATAATTCATTTTATAGAATATACGCTGCTGCTTGTTTACTTGTTGGCTGGCTTGACTTGGCTTGACTTAACTTTGCTGGCTGTTCTTTTCAGTGTTATGGCGAATTATAATTGACTGTTAAGAGTTGAGATTTGCATAAAAATTGTATCAGATCTTTTGATATGCTGCTTTAAGAGTGCTGATGTTGGTGTTGTAAATATGGTGATCTAGGAAGTTACTATATTTTAGTGAATATATACTTTGTGAGATACTTACATATGTTCCATTGCATTATACATTTTATATGATTACCGGTATAATGAATGGATCTTTGAATATTTTAGACTTTGGTTACATTGATTTTTTAATGAACCTGTCACAGGGCACTATAGCTTATGTACTTAATGAAAATTCACACTTATAGCTCTTTTTTTTTACCTATACCTTTTATACCTCGCCTCATTTGTAATAAAAATTGTGAAATTGAAATTATTGTGATTCATTTAAAATGACATGTGACAAGATTTAAGTGATGTTAAGTCGAAATAGCATATCAATAAAATTGTGTTGATTTCTATTGATATTAAAATTTAACAACTTAATTGAGACCAAATCCAAAACAAGTTATCTATTTTAAAATTGATACTTTTGATTCTTTTTCATATACTTAAAAGAAATATTATGTTTATGTTAATTTGTAGATGTTTTATGGAAATAAAAATGCTTTCCGAAAAATGCATCAACCTAACGTCTGTTTCAGTAGCAAGTGATTAAACAAAACCTTACCTATTTTTAAGGCTTACTGATTTTGCCTTTTTTTTTAAATTAAATTTGATGGTTGTGGAGATCAACTTTTTAACAATCCGAAAATAATTTTTACAAACTCTTTAATTTTTTTAATTAATTTTTTTCCAAACTGGGCTTATGATGGCAGAGCTTTTTTTCAAAAACATATAAAATCATTAGGAATCATTTTTGTCAACATCTGAAATACACGATTTCAAACAACTTCGTCACATTTTCTTTAGGACCAAGGGAAGGAACAAAGTGTTATAACCGAGTTGACAAACCATTAGGTACAAAATTAGGTAACAGGTGGTTCTTAGACGTGTGGTTTTCAATCTTGCAATACTTTTTTCGGAATTGTTTTTTTTTTAACAGCTGTCACTTGATTTATGCTTAACCATTTTGCCATTTCATATTTAATAGACTTACTCCATCGTATCGATTCACCCGACACACAACAATTCATTTATTGAATAAAACCTTTTGGTGAACGCGTTATCTCGCATCGTGGGCCTGTGTCTCGGCCTCCCAAATCGTGTGATTAACCACAGCTGGACTATTTTTTGTGGAGCGCTATTGCGGGCATACGGTCCCAAAATGGTTGAAAGTTGGGCTCTCAGGTTGAATTTTTTCAGGCCAGCCGACGAGGCCGTTTGCCCGAAATTATTTTTTATTTCTTCTTGAAAACCACACGTTGGCGTTGATACTTTTGCAAGTGGGGCTAATTGCATTGTTTACTCTCGTTCCTATGTGTAAGCAACCATATTTTCGACTGCACGAACATTATGATGATGCATTGCACTCTTCAATTTGATCAACAATTTTAAAACTATCAAAATCATCGTATAATGCCCAAAATTTGGCTACGTTTTTATTACTTCTTGTGTTGTTAAATTGTTAATAATTTTAAGAAGTTGTTCGATTAAGTTAAGTGAACCATTAAACCTTGTCTTTGTTAAAAAAAAATCTAGTACTGTGTTTAACTTGCCTAACTATGAATTCATTTCCAATAATAGAATTGCTGATACTTTTGGAGGAAAAGTAACAGTGTCTTGTAAATCAGCACTTAAAAGCAAAATCATTGCTAAATCAGACGATTCTGGAACTGAGTTTCTTATTTTGGAAATGTCTGATAGGAATGTAAAAAGCTTGCTATGTCTTGCTTATAATCCTAACAAGAGCGATTCACTTGAACTTCTATTTTCGGTTATTCGGGAGTCGGGACATGTCTGCGAATTATGAAAATATTATTCTTTGCTGTGATTTAAATGCTGTCCTCATTCTCAATGATACAAAAGCAAATCAACCCAGTGCTGGCTTTTCCGTAACTAACTCTCATTTTTGTTGCTTTGGTCGTAGCCGATTTATGTAATGTTCTTTTAATAGATCAACTCAGTAGTAAAGGTATATCTTATCATGCATTGATTTTTCGCTAATTTCGTTTTTCAGATACTTTTCAATTCCGTGATTTTAAAGCTTTGGACTGTGCTGGCTTACAGTCTCATGCTTAGTACTTTAAATCTTCCGTAGGATATTTGTCACGGATTGTATAATTTGTTTCAATACTTACTGCTCAAACTGTATGAAAAACATGTTCCACTGAACCAACCGTTTTATATCAAAATAAGAATTGTCCGTGGTTCACATCCGAATTAATAAGTTCAATTAAAAACCGACGTAAATTGTACTCCAACTTAAAGCCTTAAAATATGAGATTTTCCGTCGTGTCCATTAATTTTTCGTTACTCGTAGAGCTAAATAAAGAGTCTTTATGTCTAAACTAAGTACCCACAAGTGCTCTCTTAAACATTTTGTATAGTAGCCTTAGGTGATAGGTGGGATGATATAGTGTCCTCAAAAAATTCTTAAAAATGATAATACCTCAAAAAATATTTAATTTTATCCGCATTACTTATACGAGTACATTTTTGCTCATCATTCCCTGATTGCTGGAAACTAATTAAAGTTATTCCTGTACACATCCTTCCTGATATTCTGCCTTTCAGTCTATTAGCATCATATCCTGGTTGTCAAAGGTCTTTGAAAGGGTTTTAGCGGAGCCAATATCAAACCAAATTTTCCATCATAATCTACTCTCTTCAGTACAGTCGGGGTTTCGTTCTAATCATAGCTGTTATAAATCAAACATTTAGAATTTCGTATAATCTGGATGAGTTGAGGCCTTTTACAGAGTTAACCACTACTTTTTGTTATTAAGCTGAATCTGTATTTTGGCTTCAGTATTAAATCATATTCAGAGGGTAAAAGTTGATGAGCATTTTTCTGACTCAATGAATCTGCATGCTGGTGTTTCGAAAGGCTCTATTTTAGGCCCTATGCTATTTTGCATGTTCATTAATGACCTCTTCCAAGTTTGTCATAGTGTCACTTTCATTTTTATGTCGATTATGTATAAATTTGTACCATTCCCTACCATTTAATTTGGTGAATGACCTCGTTTTTAGAGTTAATGACAATCTTTCAGAAATCTATAATTGGTTCTCCCTTTGATTATTGTTGAGTCTGATTATTTGGATTTTTAGTTTGTTGGATTCGACCTCGTTTCGAATAACAAAATAATTATAAAAAAAGAGGCTGGGATGCGACCCACACTGATAACTTCCCATCCCGTCTGTCGATTTGTCTTGCTTAAAAGTTTTTTTTTTTATTTTTTTTTTTTATATTGTGCGCGCACTCAAGGGGATATGAATACCCTTATAATGATTAAACACAGTGCGAGCAATTAGGAAGGGAGGATAGGATTGGAAAGGAGATACCGATGCACATTGGTTTTGAATGCCTGCACATTGTAATGAGTGGGAAATATTGAGTCTGGTAAAGCATTCCACATTCGTGTAGTGCGACTAAAAAAAGAATCTCTGTACTTTACTGTACGTCCGAAATTGGGCTCAAGGGTAAACTGATGGGCATTCCTAAAAGAGCGGGTATTACGGTTAAATAGTTTGAGGGGAGGAATGCAACTGGCTATTTCACTAGAACATTGTTTATGAAAATAGCGATAAAATAATGACAGACATGAAACCTTACGGCGGTGCTCAAGAGATACAAAAGTTTCAGTTAAACAACGGTCACCTATCAATTTTAGAGCTCTTTTTTGAATTCTGTCCAAGAGACTCAAGTGTGTTATTGGAGCACCTGCCCAGATATGGGAATTGTACTCAAGTTTCGGACGAATATAAGCTTTATAAATTGTAGCCAGATCAAAAGGGGTAAAAAACTTCTTGCATCTTCGGAGAAAACCTAAACACTTAGCAGCATTTTTAGCGATGTCAAATATGTGATCACTCCACAACAAGTGGTTTGTGATGCACATACCTAGGACTGAAAGTTGTTCAGTCTCCTCGATGCAAGTACCACTCATGGATAGTGGCATTGGGGGAGGGTTACGCTTTTGTGACAGTAGACAGCATTGAGTTTTCGAAGCATTAAATTCTACACGGTTTTTGATTCCCTATTGGACAATGCTGTCAAGATCAGAATTTAATGAGCTTATCATACGCTGCCGTTGATAGTCCACATCCGAAGAACAAGGATGAGAATCTAAAAACGAATATGAGAAGCTGAGAGTACTGTCATCAGCGAAACAATTAAGTGGGTTAGAAGTTTCAGACAAAAGATCATTTATAAAAATAAGGAAAAGTGTCGGAGACAAAACGGAGCCTTGGGGCACGCCAGCGTTTATTTTGTGGATATCAGATTTGAACCCGTCCAATACTACTTGAATTGAACGGTTCGAAAGGTAATTTCTAACCCAACGAAGAAGGGATTCATCAATACCAAATGCACGCATTTTCGATAAGAGAGCTTGGTGCCAAACTTTATCAATTTTTACCAAATTTGCGTACTATTTTTGTAGATTTTATTTTTTTATGAAAAAACGGACTGCTGGATTTTTATAAAAAATTACTGAAGTAAGTTTGAAGCCAATATTTGTAATTTTTGAAAAGCTATTTCAGTCGAAAATAAATTTTTACCAAGTTTTAGTATTGTTTTTTTTTAGGTTTTTATATTTTTTGTAAAAAAAAAACTGCCAATTCGATTTTTCTCAAAATTTTATCGAATGTTTTCAATATTTCTTGTAAGTTTAAATGAATTAAAAGCCACTATCTCAAATTTTTGAAAAGATATTTGAGTCGAAAATCAATTTTTACCAACTTTTGTTAAATTTTTTTTTAAGGTTTTTAATTTTTTGTACAAAAACTGTCAATTCGATTTTTTTTAAAATTTTACTGAATGTTTACAGCAAAATTTTTTGAAATATTAAAGTAGTTTAAAGCCAATATCTCAAAGTTTTGAAAAGATATTTGAGTCGAAAATCAATTTTTACCAACTTTTATAAATTTTTTTTATGTTTTTATTTTTTGTAAAAAAAACTGTCAATTCGATTTTTATAAAAAAAATTTCTGAATGTTGAAAACAATATTTTCTTATAAGTTAAAACTAGTAAGAAGCCATTATCTGAAATTTTTGAAAAGATATTTGAGTCGAAAATCAATTTTTAGCAACTTTTGTTCATTTTTTTTTCGGTTTTTAGTTTTTTGTAAAAAAAACTGTCAATTCGGTTTTTTCAAAATTTTACTGAATGTTGACAACAATATTTTTTTAAAGATAAAAGTAGTTTAAAGCCAATATATCAAAGTTTTGAAAAGATATTGGAGTCGAAAATCAATTTTTACCAACTTTGATTAATTTTTTTTTTAAGGTTTTTATTTTTTGTCAAAAAACTATCAATTCGATTTTTTTCAACATTTTTCAGAATGTTAAAAACAATATTTCTTATAAGATAAAATCAGTTTAAGGCCTTAATCTCAAGTTTTTGAAAAGATATTTTAGTCGAAATTCAATTTTTACCAACATTGAGTAATGTTTTTTTTAGGTTTTTATATTTTTTATAAAAAAAACTGGCATTTCAATTTTTCTCAAAATTTTATCAGATGTCAAAAACATTATTCTTCGTTGCACAAATTTGTTTTGGAGATAAAATCATATTTTAGTCGTAAAATTTTCGAGGTGACGAATTTTTTTTTACAGTTTTTTGATTTATAAAAAAAAACGTTGATTGGATTTTTTTACAAAAATATACTTGTTTTGTATCACGTCACAATATAATAATACAAAATTTAATTCAAGTCTCTAGCGTCATTGGTTCATGAGATAGTTAGGTTTAACCAAAATGGTCACATTTTTTTTAAACTGCTATGGTAAAAAAACCACACACGCAATTTTCTTGAGAGCACAAAATTTATTTGAAGTCGATATCTCTTCTGGTTCTTGAGCTATGAACGACGAAAAAAACGTCGCGAACGTACGGACGTACGGACGTACGTACACACGCACGCACAGACATCTTTCTAAAAATCTTTTATTTCGACTCTAGGGACCTTGAAACGTCAAGAAATGTCAAAATTTTCAATTTGACAAATCAGACCCATTACAATAACTTCCTATGGGAAGTTAAATATTGGTGAGAACTTGAGTTGAACAACTACTGAATTCATCTATTCTCAAGATTTCTTCAATCAATTGCTCATTATTGATAATGGACTTGTTAATGTCAATGAACTGAGTGTACCGATTTTATTTTCCAAGAAGTTTTAAAAATTATGTCAATCAGTAGACGAGGATGTCTAAACTATCCAAAACATTATTACTACCTACACAAATAGTTAAAGGTTGAGTTAGTAATCTACTTCGATTGATAATATTAAAGATGTGGTTAACTTAACTATTGTTATTCATGATTCAATTGACAATCTTTCTGTGATTAGTTAGGGATGGAAGATCTTTTAGTTCTAGCCAATCAAGATAAGGAGCCAAAGCTACTCCATATGATCATGGGAGAAAATGGGAACTAACCCTAAGAACCTTGTTTGGATACCTTCACGTCTATGAATATGAGCGAAGTAATAAGGAGCCTAACCGTATTCAAAAACTGATCTGACAATTCGTAGTTAACTACAATACATGTTTGCGCGTAAAACTCATTGTTCTACACTTGTCAATATTTAACATTTAACAATTTTTACTTCACGATGTTCATAGTCGAAGTAGATCTTGTAATAATTCGCAGTCTGTTAAGGGTTTAACTATTTGAAATATTTTTACTACATCATCGAACTTTTTTAAGATAGAGGGAATTTCGTTTATAAACAGAACAAATAACAACGGACCAAAGCCGCTACCTTGAGGTACATCAGAATTAACAATAAACGAATTAGAATGGTAATTTTTGAAGACAACACTGTTATGTTTATCATTTAGGTTAGTTGATATCCAATCAATTAATTTGTTATGTATAGTCCGATTTGCTCTAATTTAGGTACTTAAAAGTACTTTATGGCTAAGTTTGTCAAATAGACCATCAACCTTGGTTTTTCTCGAAAGCATCAATAGAAAATTTTGTAAATTCAAGTAGAATTGTAACAGTAGATTTTCTTTTAAAAAAACCATGTTGATTATTACAGACAATAGAGAAAAATTTAGAGGAAAAGCCATCACAAACAGTGGATTCAAACAGTTTTGGGTTGCATATTTTTATAAAACCAGGTTAAACTGAACTATGGGTGTTTAAGATGTTTCACACATTTTTTAAGCATGAATGATGGCATTCGATCAGGACCAGAATTTAGGTTTTCGTCAAGTTTTAGATTTTTTTTTAAGTATAGAAGATTCATAGATTCTTATTCTAAGTGGGGAAATAGATCAGTATTTTTAATAAATGTCGACAAGTTTGAAAAGAGTCTTCCTAGGCACTTTTAAAAAATCGGCAATCATTTTAGACAATACTTTAAGGTTGTGACTTGTTTCTTCTTGATATTTCATTATTGAAGGATACCTGTCAAATTTTCGTTTCCTGTCAACATACTTCCAAAAATCAAGTTCCTTAAGTTCGCGTTCAGTATTTGCTACAAACTTTTCATAAACACAATTTAAATAGTTAATAAATTCATTTCAGAACTTGACTGGCTATATTTTTCCTAAGCTTTATTCCTTTAATTTTGTAAGCTTTTAAGATGCCAATCAAATTATGATGGGTTGTTATCTTTGAGTTAAATTTTACAGAGAGGTATGTTCTCTAAAAAACAATTAAATAACATTTTATAAAATTTCAAAACTTTTGAAAATATTGAGTCCAAATCGTTTAAATCGGTAAAGAGTTGATTGAAATTTCATTTTTTGAAGTCAAGTTCACCTTGATTATAACAGGCAGTTTCTAGATGAAACAACAATAAGAAAATTATCAACACAAGATTATGTCGATTTTCATTTAAAAGTTTAATGTCGCTTTGGTTAACAGCAGGGTTAGCATTTATGATGTCAGAAAGGTTTTTGATCGAGTTAAGTTGAATAAGTCCTAGGTAGGCTATTGTGTCGAAAGTACAAAGTTCAACATCATTCGATGGGTTAGCTGGAAATGTTCAATTTTGCCAGTAATTAATTAAGTTATGGTCTTCCATCTTATGACCTATTTTACTCATTTTGTATAATAATCTTTGAAAATTATTTAAGCCTAAATAAATATGCTTTAGATAATCATAATTGTTAACAAATGTATTTTATTGTCCTAGTTCTCACCTATTGAAGTTTCGAAGATCGAAGATCGAAGATACTGAAAACCTTAAAATCTATAAGTAATAAAAACATTTCCACCAAAATGTGATTCATATTATTGTATCTGTTATTGTATTCTAATGTATGCAAAAGTACTAAAATTTCTGTACTCAACCTTTTACCTTGCTCATTTCTTTAACTTTATTTATGTATTACCGCCCAAATCTCTTGTTGCATTATTTGCTTAGCTCCTTATTGCGAAAAAGGGAATAAGTACCTAACAATGAACCATAACCGCATAATCTGTCATTAGAGCAAAAGAAAATCATAACATGCCCAAAATAAACATCACAAGACAAAAATGTCAAAAACAACAACCGATTATAAAATAGCCGAAAAAACCCACAATTCCTTTTTGGCATTTTAATAGGTACTTTTGTTTATTCACAGGATTAAGGATACACCTTCATTGTCTATACAGATACAGACACAAGAAAAAAGGACACAATTTCTCCGAATAAAAATAGAATCGTCCCCTTTTCTTTCTGTCATATTAAAAATGTCAACCTACATTCCTTTCTACAAATAAATTTTCTCTTACAAAAAAAAAGGGATTGGAAAACATATAAAATGTTGATCCTTAAAATATAATATTTTTTGATAAACGATTCAATTACGTTCTCACCCATGTCTTGTGATGCAATCTGCCATAAAGATGACTCAAAAACAAAAGTCAAAGTGACAGATCAAAGTCATAGAACTGAAAAACCTTCTTTCTAGACAATAGATCCTGATTCCCATCAAACAATGCGGCACCTGTGCCATTGTCCTGATAGGCCTGGCATTAGCAGCAGCAACAGACATAAATGTATTTTTTTCCCGCCGCTCCACGCCGCCGCCGCCGCCATCAATTAAACAAGAATAAAAGAGAAAGGTGGATCAGTGATCAGTGATCAGGATCAGTTATTTAAGGATCACAGGGACATGGAGTTAGGATACACGAAAAGAAGAAACTATCATAACAAAATTGTATCAGCTCAGCGGGCGAGTGATCCTGCGTAATCGATAGTTTTTCCATATTGACAAGGGTTCGATCAAGGAATGAGGATCAAGGAACGATCAGAAAACTGATCGTAACAAAATAACGATGATGATTCAGGGAACCTTATGATGTGTGTCCTAATTAATTTATGTCCAATGCCAGGAGACAGGTGCAGTCGAGCATGCTGCATTCGGCGGCGGCGAGGTGGTATGCATTCGCGATGCATTTTTTCCTTAAAAAAAACGTCCAAAGGTATACCTTGGATTGGAAGGATTCAGCTGGTTGTATGATCTTGCAGTTGTTGGCCATCATCGTCGTCGTCTTCGTATCTTGTTCTTTCTTTCTCTTAGTCGTTTGCTTTTTTTTTTTCGTTTTTTTTGGCCTTTTTAATAAAATATTAACATTCCCTTGTGTGCCTGCGCCTGGCCTTTTTGGGTAATGTTCCTGCTCGTTATGTGGATCGCATTGGTATTTCACCAGGTTCACACGCGGAGGGAATGAAAATGTCCATGTCCGCGTTTGGATGCGCGCAAGGGGCATAATATGAATTAATTCCCAGCAGATGCGAACGATATCCTTATCCTTTTGGTCAGTGATGGTGATGTTGCTGGTGCTGGTTCCATCATTTTTATAATCCTTTTTTATTTTTATTTTTTATTCACTTGGTATTCCACCTTGGTGATGGAGAATTCATTGTGGTTGGATATCGATTTGTTACGTGAACAGGTTGTGTGTCTTTTTCTTTTCTTAATTTTTTGGAATACAGGAGGAAGAAAAAGGATTTTTGTCTTAAATGAAAAGGGAAGGCCAAAAGGAGTTTGGTTATTTTTTTTTTTACTTTTTATGACAATGATGAAATATTTAGTTGAATTTATCGTTTCGGAGGTATTAACGGAAGCGAATTGATTTTATTTCATTCAATTATCGACATTTATTGGAAGTTTGTAGTCATATAGTGGATTATAGTAAAGCAATATTGTATGAGCAGATGTTTATATGGTAGCTGATTGCATTTGGGGTGAAGAAAAATTGATTTTTATTTAGTTAAATTATTGTTTTGGTTGAATGTTGAAAAAGAAACTAAAATACATAATCTCCTTTGGGAAGGAAAATTTATTTCAATGGGAAATGATACCTTTTTATTTGTTATACAGAAATGTGGAAAGGTGTTTTCCAAGGATTCAGGTGGATTTATAGACTATGAAGGGTCAATTCCTTTTGCTTTGTGGAATTTTATCAATCAGGCGAGTTATTGTGCAAATGAAGCACCATTGATCATACGTAATTGTTTCTTTTTTCCACTCTAGTACATACGAGACATATGCAGGTGTCAAAGGTATTGGTGATCGATTTAAGCTTAACAATGTATAAGATTTAACCCAATATCGACAGATACTTAATCTAAATAAACTTAACATCTTTAAAAATTTTGCAAGGTTTTATATTCAATCTTTAATGAGTCTTCATTGTTTTCATATTTTTAGATCAAGATAGAAGAAATTCTTAAATATGTTTTTTAATGCGTAAAATATTGAAACACAGTTCTTTAACGAATAGTTTGCAATCAAAGACAATTTTAAGAATTAGGCTGAGATGGAACCCACACTGATAACTTCCCATCCCGTCTGTCGATTTGTCTTGCTTAAAAGTTTGTAGATTTTCGTATTTTGTTAAAAAAGTTGTTAGTTGAATTATTCTTAAAAATTACCAACAATATTTGGCATATACTGTGTTTGTTGCTGCTGAAGCATTGTGGATCATTGCTACCTGGAATAAGATCTCAAGCCGCTGATATAATGAAATAGATTCATTTCAAAATCTATTTTTGTTAGCGAGATTTTTAGTCGAAAACCAATTTTTAAAAATTTTAGTAGCATTTCTTAAAAAAAATTATTTTTTATATAAGCAAATACAAATTGGATGAATGAAATTAAAGTCAATATATTAAGTCAATATCTTTTATTTCTCACGAGATATTGGGAACCGAACATCAATTTTTACCAAATTTGCGTACTATTTTTTGTAGACTTATTTTTAAGAAAAAAACGGGCTGTTGGATTTTTATAAAAAAATTACTAATTGCCGGAAAAATATTTTCTGTGTAATAAAATTAGTCTCAAGCCAATATTTTTCAAAAAAAAAGATATTTGAGTCGAAATTAAATTTTTACCAACTTTTAGTAATGTTTTTTTAGGTTTTTTATTTTTCGTTAAAAAACTGTCAATTCGATTTTTCTCAAAATTTTACCAGATGTGAAAAACGTGGTTCTTCGTTGCACAAGATTTTTTTGGAGACAAAATCATTTTTTGTTCGTAAAATATTCGAGGTGACAAATATTTTTGTTCAGTTTTTTTTTGATTTATAGAAAAACTGTTAGTTGGATTTTTTCCAAAAATTCACTTTTTTGGTACCACATTACAATATATAAGTAGAAATTTAATTCAAGTCTCTAGCGTTATTGGTTCGTGAGATATTGTGGGTTAACCAAAATTATCACCTTTTTTTTAAATTGCTATGGTAAGAAACCACCCACTCAATATTTTTTGAGAGTCCTTTCTGCATCTTCCTGCATTATTATCTGTTTGAAGTCGATTTCTCCACTGGTTCTTGAGCTATGGACGACGAGAAAAGCTTCGCGAACGTATGGACGTACGAACATACTTACACACGCACGCACAGACATCTCTCTAAAAATCTTTGATTTCGAATCTAGGGACCTTGAAACGTAAAGAAATGTCAACATTTTCAATTCGAAAAATCGGATCGATTACAATAACTTCGTATGGGAAGTTAATAAGACTCTTACCAAGAAAAATTTGTGCGAACATTTTATTATTTTGGAGTAATTTTAAGCCACTCAACCAAATAAGATAGTCATATTGAAGAAAAGGTAAGTTGAATTGAAGAAAGGGTGATCAATATACGGTTAATGAAACCTAACCGTTGTTTCAAGAAAATTTTGTTATATTCAAGAAATTTTGTCGTTCTGAAGAAATAAATACAATATTACGTTGTGGTGTTAAATCCACAAATTTTATCATTCTTTTTTGAAATTTAGTTAATAATGAGTATTTAACTATAAATGTAATACAATTTTCATCATTTTAATTTATTTATTTCTTTAAATTAAAAAAAGTATTTTTCAATTGCCGGTCCGGATGATATCCTCACTATTGTTCTAAAAAAAGATGTTTTTCAACGCTGGAAAAACCACTGCGCAAGCTTTTTCATGTTATACTCCTCAGATCTCGATCCGAGCGGATGAAAAATAGCATTTGCCTAGCCCATCCCCAAAAAAATCGAATCTTCCTCACCCTCTAATTACCGACCAATTGCACTTCCCTTATTTCGACCATTCTTTCCAAGGTCATGGAAATGCTGCTTAATTATCTGCTCAAGAAATATCTTCAATATCTAGAGCTTCTCAATGACCGGCAATACGGCTTTCGTAGCAATAGGTCCACTGGTGATCTCATGGTTCATCTCACCGAACAGTGGAACCAATCTTTACATCATTTCGGAGTAAGTAAAATCATTGCCCTTGATATTTCAAAAGCATTTGATAGGTTTTGGCACTAGCCTCTCTTGTCAAAAATGGGTGCTTTCGGTTTTCATGAGTCCTTCCTTCATTGGATTAGTAATTACTTTTCGGATCGTTCAATACAAGTAGTATTTAATGGATTCAAGTCTGAAAGCCACAAAATAAATAATGGTATGCCGCAGGGCTCTGTTGTATCTCCAACACTCTTTCTCAATTTTTATTTATGATCTCCTGTCTGCTATTTCTAATATCCAATACATTGTTTCATTGTCGATAGTTATCTTAGCTTTTCATATTCAAACTCAAACCCCTTTTCTTCGGATGTGGAACTGCAACGACAAAATATGAGAAGCTCATTCCCAATTCCGACCTAAAGAGCATTGTTCAATGGGGATTTAGAAACCGCGTGGAATTTAATGCTTCGAAAACTCAATGCTGTCTTGTATCGTTAAATCGAGATGGTACTTTCAGCAAAGAGACTAAACATATTTCAATACAAATCTTTTCTTTTGTTTTTTGTTTGTGTGTCACCAACAACCTTTTGTGAAACGAACACATACGCGATGTTGCCAAAAATTCCGCAAGGTGTTTGGGTTTCCTTAGGCGATGTAAGAAATGTTTTCACCAAGTGCTCACGCAACTTACTTAAGCCTCTTGGATGGCATTGAACTTAGAGCATTTAAATTGATTGTTGACAATATCATCATTAGTTCTTTAACTTAGCTTGAACATCGTCGTAAGGTTTCTTGTCTAACCCTTTCTAAATGGTATTTTTAACAATTTATGCTTTAGAGAAAAAGCCAGTTGTATTCCTCCCTTTAAGCAGTTCAACAATAATTCTCGCGCTTTTAGCAATGCTAATCAGTATACCCTCGAATCCAACTTCGATCGTACTGTCAAATACAGAGATTCGTTTTTTATCCATACTACGCGAATGTGGAATGCCTTACTACTCTCTGTCTTTCCGAATCATTGAAATATTCAGTAATTCAAAACCAATGTGCATCGACATCTCCTTTCAAACCCTCTCTGCTTTTCCTAGTGCTCACACTGTGAAATGTTTAATAAAAATGTATCGTTTCGAATAATTGATGCAACAAAAATTAACAAATTGTTTTCGTTACTATGATTTCGTTTGAATAAAATACGATATCGTTCATAATTTGAAGAAACGTATTTAATTTTGAATGTTAAGGTTTCAAAATGAAGAAAAATACTATGAAAAATTGACGATTGAAATAATTGATTCTTCAAAATTTAACAAAATATTTTGCATCAATATCACCAATGCGATATTGTAGCCATATTTCGTCAATTTATATGTTTACAAGTCCACAAGAAAAATATTCCGCATCTCTCAAGAACATGTTATTTGAAAAGTCGGTGTCTTGCCTTTCGTGGAAAGCAGACATAATTTTAAGATTGATGACGTGAATCTTAGTGCAAAAAAAAAAATACGCCAAAGTTAAGTACAGATACAGACCCTTCGACATCACTGACGCTTCAAATCTCTTTTGCACTATACCTGTCGGTCGAAAAGTGGTTACGTTTGAATCAACACTCTTGTAGATAATTTTATTTATTTAAAATAGTTTTTAAATTGTAAAAGTAAACAACAAACATTCAACAAAAATGAATGACCCTATAAAAATAAAGGAATTCTATCTTTTTCTTGAAGTCATTTAAAATTTTATTAGCATAGATTGCGCTCCTAAAGCGTTAATTTGCATCGTTTGCATGTGATACGCTGAACTTAAATGGTATATAAGCTCCTTAAGGTAGGTTATTTGCTAAAAAAAGTTTACCACCTAAAAGATCAGAAATTAAATTATTCTAGTCAGTCATAGCCCCATACCTTCTAAGCCTTCATTATAATCCATTTCGATAAATAAAAGGTGTTTTGATTAAGATGTGGTTGTTTTCAAGAAGAAATAAAACTCATATAATTTAATGTTATGGCAAAGAATTTAGTTTTATTATAAAGAAAAGGGTTTGTTATTATGTTTTAAAAATTATAATTAAGGTGGTCGCCACGGCTGGCTTGAAAAAATTTCAGTCGAGAGGCCCAATTTCTGACCACTTTTTTTTGTAATTTGTATTTATGTCATAGTCGATTTCTCTCTTCCGTGGCATTAATCGTCTGGAGCTTATCTGCATAGACAAGCGACTTAACATAAGCCCACACAAAATAGTCTAAAGCTGTTAAAATACACGATCTTGGCGATCTGAGAGGCCTCGTCAGAATCCCACTCTGAGGGGCCGAACCATTATTTTGGTAATACATTTGCCCGATTTACAAACGTTTTTCAAAAGCAAGTCTATTCAATATGAAATGGCAAGCCAAACCGGCAACTGACAGCTGTCAAAAAGACCAATTTCGAAAAAAGTATTGCCAAATTGAAAACCACACGTCTATAAAAAATCACCCTTTGTAATATCATGGTCTTATATATAATAATTCTCTCCATATACTTTTCTTTATTTCACATTTAAACAAAAAACGCATTAACCTCGATATTAAATACATCTGCATAAGAAAATTAAGTCATAATTTCATATTTCAAAGTACCTGGATTATACAGAAAAAAAAAATGAAACCCTTAGGTCCCAAAAGTACGAAGCACATAAGAGACTTTAAAAATGACATTCCAATCACTTCGCACGATAATGATCGAAAATGTTAAGTCTCGAACATTAAAATTACCCTCACTCCTTTTTTCCTTGATGCATTCAAAAACAAGAACGAAACGAAACGAAAACATCAACTTTTTCATCCATAAAACACCAGAGACCGTGTCATCAAACAGACAAGACATCTAGAGCACAGCACAAAGATCCTCAGATTGGGCTTATAGCCATCATCATCAGCAGGGCAAATAAATACCTACCATAGGGAATAATTAAATGCATCTGCTTTGCTTTGGTCTCGTAAATCCGAAATAAAATTACATTTGCATACATGATGGAGAGTATTGGACTTGTTTAAAGGCTCCATACAGTCCATAGTCGTCCACACAGACATCGATTGCCTTAAAGGTAATGTGAACTCATTTCATCACATTTAATGTCTCGTCCTCTATATAGATTTAGGCCTTGACAACACGGACGGGGAAAGGGCGGACGCACCATCATCGGTACCTTAAAAGGAGAACATATGGATGTATGCAGATGGAGACCTGTGACTGGGACTGAGACTGAGACTTTGGAACGCTATATAGCTTGCTCTTAATTCGTCAATAGCACTAAACTACTAAACGTGGTATCGCTCTCGTTTCATGCAATGTTGATCGTTTTGGTCTTATGTCGAGGACGTATGCTAAATTACATATTCACCAACTGTTCATCATCATCGTCCTCGGTCGTCGACGTCCGTCGGTCGTCGTCGTGTTGGCCAAACAGACTGTCCAAACAGAACCGGACCGGACATAGTCGTTGTTCGGTCAGGAAAGTATATGTATCTCAAAACTATAACTTGAGGCATATCCTTGCGCTGCTTCCCCATCCCCAGCTCTTATACATATATGTTTGCAATTTCAGAACAGACGTCATTTAGTCAAGTTGTGGTGTATACTGTATATTCGATGGATGGACGGCCTTTTGTGCCAGATAAAGGTACCCACTCATTCCGAAAGGCAAATTCTTCCATAGAGTGCCTATGGTTGAGGTGTACGAGTACATATGGAGGAAATATAAAGCACACCACAAGAGATTCCACACCAACACTGGCATTGAATGAAATCAGCACAACAAAAATGTAGAAGTCGGAGCTAGCTTCAGGCTATACAACCAAACAACAGCCGGTCAGAAGGAAAAACAGACTGACAGACGGACCGTACGTGCGTCTTCGGATATAGACAGACTTCATTCCGAATTTCGTCGTAGAGTCGCTCGACCATAAGAGCCCCACAAAGAGACAAAAAGACACACCGGAGCTTGTGTTTTTGACGTGTACAAATGGACAAGATCACCGAAAGTAAGATGCACATCACGTTAAATGGGATCTCTCGCACAGGATATCATTGGCCTAACATAATTTAAATCGGAGGCTCAAGCTATTACCTGATGGTACTTTGGCTGCTGCTGCTAAGGCCTCTGTACGCTGGCTGGCTGGCTGACTGCTCCAGTTGGAAGCGATTGGTAATTTGTTAAAATCTTCCTGGCCGAACGACAACGACAATGCGGGTCTCGATGCGGTCCAATACACAATCTCATACTCATCGTACACAACATACCTTGAATCAGCTCTCAGCATCATCAGCTTCAGAAGTAGGAGCCAAGCCAACAGCAGCGCCAGTGTGGCACTCTCCAGCAGAGAGTCTTTTTCTTTGCCTTTTGGGGCTGAGGAATTAATGGCTGATGCATACGAGTAAAGGTGTAGTTATGTGATTCGCTTGGGCATGCAAGCTTTTTAAAGTATAACCAAAACCATCACCACCATAGCTAAAACGACGACAACAACAAATAAAGTACATCCTGCCGTGGCTATTAATTACGGTAACATGTCATTAGGATCCCAGAGACTACCTTAATGTTGATGGTGTAGCTGTGGAATGATGGTAGCCAAGTTGAAGTTGTTATATTTTCGAGTGACCGATGATGAGTGCTTGAGTGAAATTAAGTCCGAAACCTTACAACTTCAAAAGATGTATGAGTGTTTTATGATGGAACTCACCTCAGAAATACATTTGTAAGTGCTGAATGAGATCTGCATCTTATAAAGGTTGATCTACAAAATTAGGTTTGAGAAACTGCAACGGGAAGTTACATACATGTTACTAAACGAAATTACACAACTTTTAGATAGACCACCACCATCAGTTTATGTCTGACTAAGTTTACCGATTTGCATATGAAACAGCTTGGCCAATTAATTTTGCCTTAAGAAGTCGGTATTTCGTCAAATTTCATCAATATTACATAGGATTTCATCACTACTGCTTTGATAATTAAATATTATTAAAAATAATAATTCTTATATTGATATAATTTATACTTCATTTACTACACATGAAACTAAATGATAATGATTTATTTATAATACTTCGTCAATAGTTGAAGGCTTATCTATATATTGACTTACTATTGAAAGACATTGTGTTTAGGAGTTAAGGGGACAAGTCTAGGTGACTAAGAGAAAATACTATAAATTAAACCTTTCAATACGCAAGTAATACAGAACAAATTATATTTATATCCTAACGCACCTACCACTCGCGTCAAAGAAGGATATAAACCATCGGTGACGAGACTGCATATTTTGGGCAGACACTTTTCGAGAAATTATTAAAATTGCTCATTTACTCTTTGTTTTAAACATTTAAAGCATACTGATTACTTTCCATTGGTGACCATAAAAACTTACATCTGATATTTTTCCTAATAAGCCAAATTGTCATCACTTTTTTTGAAATACTCCTGACATTTGAACAATTTTTATAAAATTTGCCAATTATCAAAACCGTCGTTTTTCATAGCATACAAATATTTTTACTTGTGACCTCGAGATTTTAATCAAACATACATTAATAGTGGAGAAGTCGAGAAAAGTGGATCCCCCGATTCCGTCCGTCTGTCTGTCTGTCCTTCTCCTACAGCATAAAGTGAAAGTTTAGTGCCTTAGTCGCTCCCGTATATTTTCTTTTCTTTTTTTAATTAAAAGTTAAATTTAAACAAAAAAGTGTTAAATCCTCTTCTTGAACCACTTTTCAACTCTAAAACACAAAATCTCATCTGTTAAAATACAAGGTACAAGGTTTTTTAAGACTTTATTTGAACAAAAATTTCCAATCTCGACAGTACGGTAATATTTCCCGTGTATTTAAACTGTTATGACTGGCAGAATGATTTTGAAGGTTTAATAGACTTTGTGAATAATATAAATTTGGAAAACATTATGATAATTGGAGACCTTAATGCTCGGATTGGAAATTATCAGAATATAATATCTATTCAGAATCTTTACACTCAAAATACATTATTCGATATAAGAAACTCAAAAGATAATAATTTGAACCGCAATGGGAGACTCCTTATTGAGTTTTTTGAAAATCTAGGACTATTCGTACTTAATGGAGCAACCAAGAGTGATACCGTGGGTGAATTCACATTTATTAGTAGCCAAGGACAGTCAGTTATTGACATTTGTGCAGTCTCGTCAGACTGGCTAAGATTATGTGCAGACTTCAAAGTGAGTGTAGCAAATTTGTCTGCTCATTTACCAATACAAGTCGAATTTATGTTTCCGGTTGAAGCTTCCCAAAGAATTCCAAGTAAATTTCTCAAGCTCAAATGGAAAAAAAGTAATGATCATCTTTACAAATCTCGTTTAAATTACAACTGCAGTTCCTTGCCTTCTCCATCAACATCCGAAATTGACCAATTAGACGAAAAAATAATAAATGTGATTAAAAAATCAGCTCTATCTACTTATAGCAATAACACCCATTCATTGATTCCACGAAATATATGGTACGATAACGATTGTAAGAGCCTATACGCAAATTATCTTTTGTGTATCTGAAGCTTTTTAGATCTACAGATGCCTTGTTTTTCAAAAATATCTACCTTCGGGTCAACAAGGAATACAAAGCCCTGTGTGCATCTAAAAGAAAAGAGTACTTGAAAAATCTAGCCATTAAGCTATCGGAATCCAAAAATTCAAAAATATTTTGGAATAACGTTCATGAACTGGGTGGTCGTAATCTAAATATGGTGAACACTCTTGGAGCTGAAACGCTAGCAGCACATTTTAAGACTCTTTTGTCGGCTGAGGTTAATCACCATACTTTTTCTTATGCTTTACCCAACGTTGTAGTTGATGAATTGGATTGTCCAATATCTTTGTCCGAACTCGATTCTTCACTTCATAAGATGAAAAACAATAAAGCTTCTGGCATAGATAGAATTCCAGTAGAATTCTTCAAAAATAGCACAGTTCAATTCAAGAATTACCTTCTATCATACCTACCGGAAAACTACAGAGGATTTTCTATTTTAAGCACTTTGAGGACTAACTTCCATTCTAAACGAAAGGCTTACCAAATGGATCGAAGAAAAAAACCTTTAAAGTATGTTCCAAGCTGGTTTTCGGTCGGGCTTCTCAACCATGGATCAAATATTTGCTTTGACAAGCATTGCTAGAAAATCCATTCATAAAAAGAAAAAACTATACGCTTGCTTCGTAGATTTCAAGGCAGCATTTGACAAAGTAAACAGACAGGCTTTCCTGTACAAGCTTTCAACGATAGGAATCTCCCGACATTTTTTGACCATGTACTCTAAATTTCTTGCTTCATCTAGTGCATCTGTATGGGATGGAACGGACTTCTCAGAATGGTTTGAAACAACTGCAAATGTTCACAGGGCTGTATTTTAAGCCCATTACTTTTTGCTTTGTTTGTTGACGACATTTGTGATATACTCCCAGGAGGGATATCGTTTGCTGATATACAAATTAAAGTTCTGTTATATGCTGATGACTTAGTACTACTCGCCGAAAACCCTTACACTCTGCAATTACAAATAAACAGGCTGAATGCATTTTGCGAGAAATGGGGGTTAGTCATCAATACAAGAAAGACAAAGGTGATGATTTTTGAAGCACGTCAAAGGAGAAGACAACCCAACGAAAAATGGTCTCTCAATAATGTAAACATTGACGTTGTCCAAGAATTTAAGTACCTGGGTGTTTGGATTACACACAATCTCAATTTTTCAAAACATGCCAAACAAAAAAGTAATGAAGCAAAACTAGCCTTGAGTATGATGTGGACTAAGTTCTTTGCAAACCAAGATATCGATCTCGCGTCAAAATACCTTGTTTTTCATGCAACGGTCAACACTTGTATGTTGTATGTGCTATGGTGCCCAGGTTTTCGGCTATACAAATCTCGAGACGTTTGAATCGGTGCAGAGATATTTCTTCAAACGATTATTCAGACTACCTAACTCAACGCCTAACTATGCTATCTATGTGGAATCTGGAATAATGCCTCTGTACATACAAAATCTAAAAGCCAACTATGATTATTTGATAAGGGTCATGAGAAGAAATGGAACAAGTCTTCACAAGTCTATCATTACAAGACTTCTGCAAACTAACGCTTCTCCATTCAAGGACTGGAATGAACTAGCTCATTCTCATGCAGCTCATCTATCATTATTGGAGTCAAATGTTGATGAATGGCAAGGTATGTTTGCTGAGGTTACTGCGAAAATAGACGAAAAGATTTATAACCAACATCTATCCAGAGCGAATTCAACATTGTCTAGGAGCACTTATAAGAATCTCAATCACCAAATTCCTTCAGGAATGAACTATTTTCGTAATGAATACTCTGCTGAAATTATAAGCTACATGTTTAGAGCTCGTGTTGAAGTTCTTAACTTAAACTTCATGCCTCATCTCGCAGATTTACCCCAAATCTGTTGGCTTTGCAATAGAAGAGAAAATGAAGATATAAACCATTTCATTGCCATTCGCCCAATACTGCAGGAAATCCGCCTACTCTATTTTGATGAGAGCTACATTTCTCTAAGCAGACTTTACGAAATATTAAACGGAGGACTAGGATGGTGTATTTTATATAATTATTGCAAACACGCATTAACCTTCCGCAACAGTTTCGATATTTAAATCCTTAAAAAATACAGTTACTACAGTTTAATGCATCCTATTTTTGTGTTTCAAATCATTTAAAAATTGAATTTTTTTTTGTGTTCCAAATCACTTTAAAATTGAAAAAATTGTGAAATTTTTGCCTATAAAATAATTCAAAATTGTTAATACTTTTGTGTTTCAAATCATTTCAAAATTGGCAAAATTTTGTGTTTCAAATCATATTAAAATTGAGTGAACGCTATCGAAATCTAGTGTAAAATTAGTAACAATACAAATGTATCTTTTTTCTCACAACCTTAACTTTTCAATTAAATAAGAATTATAACCCATTTTAGAATAATTATTTTATTGTTCACTTCATACTAAAAATTGTAACGAAATGTCACATCAGGCAGACGGCAGAAAAGCCATGCTCTTAATCTTAAGAAATGCAATTTGTAAACCATTTTTTTTGTATATAATAAAGAATTAATCTAATCTCTACAGCGTAAAGCATTGGGTCGATTGACTTCAAGTTTGAAATAAAGGTTTTGAGCCGATTCGCGTTAGGCATTTTTTCCATTTGTTAAGTCAAAAAATAAGAAATTTTGTGGTCAAAAATCGAAAATTCAAATTTTCTCAAAAACAAATTGATAGATTATTTAATATTTGCTAAAAAATGTTTTGCTTCTTTCAATACAAAAACATTTTTTTGTATTGCTCCAGAAGGGTATACCCCATAGAACCATTATTTTGTTTTTAAGTTTTCGCAAGAATTAATCAACCGATTTTATAATTTTTTTTTTCCTGCACAAGCTCTTATACTGTTTTAACAATATTTGATGACTGAATATGCCAAATTCTACTTTTTGGATTTTTTAAAAAATATTAAACTTTTTTTCGAAATTGGATATCTTGAAAATTGGTCATAATTTTTGTTTACGAAATTACAATATAAAACGTATATTAATAAGTTGTAATGTTGTTCTAAGATAAAATACTTAATTAATAATATCGTTTGTACAAATCTTAACTTAAACTTAATATAATTTTGACTTCACAATGCACTCACTGCAACCTTTTGTGTCCACGTCTCTGGAAAGAAGAAGGAAAGACGTGTTTTTTTATGACAGCTGCTGCAAAAGCTTGCAGTAGGTGTGTTTGTTTAAACAGGTTTCTTGTAGTGCGTTCTTTTTATTGGTACTTGTCGGTACAAAGTTGTTAATAACGGCATACCAAAAATATTTTTAAACTAAAATTGAAAAATGTTGTATATAAAAATATTTTTAAAAAAAGAACTCTAACGGTTTTCAAGAAATCAAATGTCAAATGATTTTTTTGCGAAATCAAATGTCATTTTAATTTTTGAAAACAAACTTTCTTTGTAGGTACATTTTTAACTTCCCATAGGAAGTTATTGTAATGGGTCCGATTTGTCGAATTGAAAATTTTGGCATTTCTCGACGTTTCAAGGTCCCTAGAGTCGAAATAAGAGATTTGTAGAAAGATGTCTGTGCGTGCGTGTGTACGTACGTTCGTACGTCCGTATGTCCGTGCGTCCGTACGTCCGTACGTTCACAACGTTATTTTCGTCGTCCATAGCTCAAGAACCAGAAGAGATATCGACTTCAAATAAATTTTGTTATACAGATAATAAGGCAGAAAGATGCAGAAAGGGCTATCAAGAAAATTGCGTGGGTGTTTTTTTTTTTACTATAGCAGTTACAAAAAGGTGAACATTTTGGTAAAACCTAAATATCTCATGAACCATTGACGCTAGAGACTTGAATTAAATTGTATATTATATATTGTAACGTGATACAAAACAAATATATTTTTAAAAAATAATCCAATTAACGGTTTTTTTTATAAATCAAAAAAACTGACAAAAAAAATTTGTCACCTCGAACATTTTACGACCAAAATATGATTTCATCTCCTTAACAATTTTGTGCAACGAAGAATAATGTTTTTAACATCTGATTACATTTTGTGAAAAATCTAACTGACAGTTTTTTTTTATAAAAAATAAAAACCTAAAAAAACATTACTCAAAGTTGAGAAAAATTGAATTTCGACTTAAATATCTTTTCAAAAATTTAAGATAATGGCTTCTAACTAATTTTAACTTCTAAGAAATATTGTTTCCAACATAATGAAAAATTTTGAGAAAAATCGAATTGACAGTTTTTTTTTTCAAAAAATAATAACATAAAAATAAAAATTATAAAAGTTGGTAAAAATTGATTTTCGACTCAAATATGTTTTAAAAAATTTGAGATAATGGCTTCTTACTAATTTTAACTTACATATAAGAAATATTGTTTTCAACATTAGGAAAAATTTTGAGAAAAAATCGAATTGAAAATTTTTTTTACAAAAAATAAAAACCTAAAAAAAAACAATACTAAAACTTGGTAAAAATTTACTTTCGACTCAAATAGCTTTTCAAAAATTAAAAATATTGGCTTCAAATTTATTTTAGGTATTTCACAGAAAATATTGTTGATATTCAGTAATTTTTTTTTATAAAAATCCAACCGTCCGTTTTTTCATAAAAAATAAAATCTACAAAAAATAGTAGGTACACAAATTTGGTAAAATTGATACATGTAGACAAACTTTTAAGCAAGACAAATTGGCAGAAGGGATGGGAAGTTATCAGTGTGGGTGGCATACCAGCCTCTTTTTTCTTATAGATATCTACTTGAAGTCCATACCTTTATTGGTTCTTGAGATATGGAGGATGAAAAATGATATTAGGAACTTAACGATAGCAGCAAACAAGCTTGAGCCTCCCAAAAAGTTATTTTTATACATTTCATAAATTGAAAAATATAACCTACAAAAATACGTTGACCCAAAATATCTTAAAACCAAGGACGCTAACACCTTCAGTGAAATATCATATTTTTGAGAAAAATTGAAGTACTAACTGTTTTTTTTTTAACAAAAAATATAAAACTAAAAATATACATTACTAAAAAATGGTAAAAATTGTTTTCGAATTTTATCATAAACATTTTTTTTTCAAAAATCCAACATTCGGTTTTTTCATACAAATTTAAATCTACAAAAAAATACTCCACAAATTTGGTAAAAATTGATGTTCGATTCTCGATATCTCGTGAGTTAATTTGTGCTAAATTTTGCTGTTAACATAAGTTAATAGTCTTAGAAAATCCAGTCTGTATAATTTTTATATAAGAAATAAAAACTTTCAGAAAATGCTTTTAAAATTGTTAAAAATTGGTTTTCGACTAAAAATTTCGAGAACAGAGCAAAAAATATTGTTGTTTCCTTTTAGTTAATTTTAAAGAAAAATTCAGTTGTCAACTTTTCTTACAAAACACGAAAACCTACAAAAACACCAAAAATTGATAAGAAATGGTTTTCGACTCGAGCATTATGAGAACAATGAAAGATATCGACTTCAAACTTTGTATCTCACACAAAATATTGTAACTAATATTTTGTTAAGGTTTTAGAAAAATGGACAGACCCCCGCCTATTTTTTTCTTCTTTTCATCAATAATTCACTGGTTAAAAAAAATCATTTTTGTTCTGTCCCACAAACAAAACAATTTAGATGTCACAAAATCGAATCTTGCCTTTTAATTTTTATGTCACTTCAGGTTTTTAAAATATGCCCTTTAAAAATGCTAAAAACAACCAAAAACGTTGTTTTTAAACCTAAGTTAAAACTCAAAATATCTCTTAACAATAAATTGGATGATGATTTTGAAGAGTACAAATCTTTCTCTTTTATATATAATTAAAAGCATTTTAGTTTCTTACATCTGGAAATTCTTATTAACAAAATGATTATAGATTTGGAAAACCATCACGGATTATATTGAAAAAAGACTTCTTCATAAATTTAGATAACCTAAAAAAACCTATACTAATTGCGAAAAACCGTTTATATTGTTATAAATTGATACAGTATTCATCTCAATACATGGTTGTTAATTTTTTTGAGAAACCCCAAAATCTAACCGAAACCCCCATGGATAAAATATGGGAGTGTGTATAGGCACATCTTCTAGTAGAATTTTATAGAACAAAGGTATTTGTACAATTTTAAAATTATAAATAAACCGAATTAAACAAACCATGTGAAAGCATTTAAGTTTTCTTTGCCCTCAAAGAACAACAGCGATTCCCACGCGCATCATCCCCATGATGAATAATACATATGTATAGTTGGTAACGCTAGAACGCATCGTCTTGAACGTCTTTTACGTCTTTCTAGTTCAAAGATATACCATCCTCAACAACTTAAGACCATCAAAGCGTGAAAAAATTTGCCCGCAACATAGCATTCTAGCTGTTGATTCGCTATTTCTTTTATGCTATATTTTATACCTGCAGGTATCTCGTAACATAGAATAAATATATCTATCACTCCAAGATTGCGGTTCTCCTTAAGGAAAACGCCATCGCCTCGCCAATAAAGAGTGGGTGCCTCCTTAAGACACAACAACACAGAACAACACACAACATGCCAGGGCCAGCTAACGTCTTCTTGTGAAATTCATGTGGGTAATTTCCAAGATTGTCATGGGAGAGTGGCTACCCCTGGGTTCTTTTTTCTTTAAGCTATGTTCCATCATTTTATTAACCAACCATAAAACAGCAACCAGACAAAACAGTTTTGGTCACCCACAACCATTTCATTGGGCGACATTGTTTTTCCTCCAAAAAAGTCTCGAGACTCCTTAACATTAAAAGACACCTTGATGACCATTTATGGAAATCAAATGATTCTCCGTGTCTTTGTCCAAGTCTATTAGTGATTTTTTGGAAAGCAATGGCGATGGCGGTTGTTTGACATTATTAAATTATTTTATGAGCCGTTAGAGACGGCCGACGACGTTCATATGTGAGGAGGGGTTGGTCAAGACTTAAAATTTGAATTTCAAGTCGTAGTCGAATCGAAACAAAAACATATAAATTCAATCGTGGGAAGCAGGCGGCTGCTGGGCCGGCATTGGATTAATGATGGTTGTTGGTTATTTTACAAAAAGATTTATGTGGAGTTTTATTTTTTAGAATAAGTTTTATATACGGAAAGCTTTTAAGACGCCAGACAATGGCAATTGCACTGTCTAATTTGGTAATTTCCATTTTGATTTCGTTAAAATGAAACAAACTGTTTTTGGGAGAAAATTTATCGAGAGTGGGCAGTTTATAGAAGGAAATTATAATAACTGTGTTTTTGGGAGCACAATAAATTAGTTCTGCAATTGGAGATATTTCTGTTGAATTGGTTTGAGTTATTAGAGATACTTTCCTGGCGATTTGTTTATTGAAATTAATTAAATTCATATATGATTATTATTTCGGTTAGATAATTAACTTTTACCTACTTGAAGTGCTTCAACTTGTTATTTCCCCTTTTCAGTTGTCGAATTGCTACCATAACCTTAAGTGGAAGAAACTATCTCTTTAACCGTTTTAATTTAGTGAAAGCTTCCAAAAAAATCCAGAACAAATAGCGCAATGATTTTAAATCACAATGTTTCTCTGCCTATAAGGCACGCGGAACCGTCTTCTTGTTGAAATCACGTATTCATCCATATTTTCTTATAATATAAATAAAAAATGTTTATCATGTCACGATAAGGAACTCTGTTAACATATGGTAATGCCTTCTGTCCAAAATCCGCAAAAAACAATTAATGTGAATGCATTGGTTTCTGAACCACAAATACTAACATTTCAAAATGTATTCGCAAATAGTTGATATTTGCTATATTCAATACTTACAACTACTTACAATCATCGTCCAATATTCTGTAGAAATAATCTTCCAGCAGTTTCTGTAATTCGAGGAACCATTGATCGGTTTCGCACCACGCTTATAAATAAATAAATTAGGTGGCGCAACAGTCCATGAAGGACCAGGGCCTAGTGACTTACAACTCTCAACCATCCCTGTGTGCGAGTAATGTTGTCAGAGATGGAAGGGACCTACAGTTTATATGCCGAATCCGAACGGCTAATTTGAGAAAGCACTTTTTATGACAAGAATTACTCTTGGAGGATTTGTCAATTCCTCGCAAGAGGCAGTACCCGTGAAAAAGTTAGGTGGCACAGGCAGGGATTGAACCCAAGACCCCTTGCATGACAGTCCAACGCACTAACCATCACGCTACGGGTACCACGCACCACGCTTATTTAGTGGATAATACACATCCTCAGAAACGCACCGAAGACGCTTACTGCTGTCAAGCAGACAAGCTATTGAAGAAGACCCGTATGAATCCATTCGCCATTGCGCGAAACAATTGGAACTGTGCATATCAACTTTGCGGAAGGATATTGATTGACAGTATTACAAAACCAAACCCGTGTAGGAAATTGTTGAAGCCGAACTTTCGTCAAACGCGCCGTTTGTTGAATGGGTCCAAAACAAGATGGCCACCGATCCTGATTTTCACAAGGACATTTAATTCATCCCTACACATTTTTGGCTGCATGGTTACGTTAATAGGTAAAATTATCGTAGAAGAGTGATCATAATCCACAAGTCATTATGGGAAATGCCGTTACATTCTCAAAAGTGACGGCGCTATATGCCATACCGCTAACGAAACAAACGCCTTATTGAAGGAAACTTTTTGTGAGAGCGTTATTTCGCCTGTGACTTGGCTTCCGAAATCATGCGATTTAGCACCGCTCGCTGGACTATTTTTTGTGAGGTTGTGTGAAGTCGCTTGTCCACGCGGATAAACTTGAGACATTTGACAGAAGAGAATATTCGGCGCGTTATTGCTGACATACGGCCCAAATTGCTGCAAGACGAGGTCGAAAGTTGGGCCTCTCGATCGGAATTTATTCGAGCACGCATGCCTAAAATTATTTTTAAAACATACTGGCAGAATCTTATCTTTATAATAATGCTAAATTCTTGGCCATAACCACTACTTATATGCGTTTCATTTATTCATGAAAAAAAAACTCTTTATTGCGTTAGAATTTATAAAGAAAAATGAAATCTGAAACTAAAGGGGTACATATAGGAACTATATGGCAAGTCTTGCATTCTTAAAAATGTCGAACTTGAGATTTTAATCAAACATGACATTACGATGGTAAAGAAGTCGAAAAAAGAAGGTCCCTCGATTCCGTCTTTCCAGTCGACTACAGCCCAAAAATTGACTTCAAATTTGGAAACTAAGGTTTGGAGCCGATTCGCGTTAGGCTTTTTTTAAGACTAAAAATATCAGAAATCTCCATACACATTTTTTGGTCAGAAATCTAAAATTCGAATTTCCTCAAAAACAAAGCGATAGATTTTTTTTTTAATTTTCTAAACATTTTTTTCTTAAATTGGTTTCCTTCAAGTTTTCTCAAGAACTTATGAATAGATTGCAATTTTTTGTCTGCCTTATACTGTTATTTATAAAATCGATGATCAATTTTTCTTTAAAACAAAATTAAAACAATTTTTTTTCGAATTTCGATAACTTTAAAATTTGTGATAATTTGATTACAGAATTGAAATGAAAAACGTATATTAATACGCTCTAAATAACAACATAAATTATGTTTAAAGTTAAAAGTTCATGATGGAAAGATATACGAGCCAACAACGAGTAGAAATTATTAAAATTTACTTCCGAAATTCGGAGTCAGTGGCCTCAACGTTAAGAGCGCTACGTCCACACGTGTCGTTATCAAGCGTTGGGCATCTCTGTGACTTCGTTGTGGCGAATTTTGCAAAAAGATATTGGCCTACATCCTTACAATTGATGCAAGAACTGAAGCCGCTTGACCACCAAAAGCGCCGTATGTTCGTGAATTGGGCTGAGCAACAACTCGAAAATGATTCGGATTTTCGTCGAAAAATCATCTTAAGCGATGAGGCTTATTTCTGGCTGAATAGCTTCTTCAATAAACAAAATATGCAGTATTGGTCAGAAAGCAATCCACACGTACTCCATTAGTCATCATTGCATCCCGAAAAAAATTACGGTTTGGTGTGGTTTATGGGCCGGCGCACAGTGGTTTCCCCAGTAGGCCAAAAGGTGAAATCTCAAGGTTAAAATTATTTATTTTTTTGAATGGAAATGTTATCTCTAATAACGGGACAAATAAATCTCAGCCATCTTTTTCGTCTACATTGTTTTCATTATGGTAAGATCGATCATGCAAGTTGTGTGTTTTTCAATTTTAGCAAAGCTTACATTTTTCATTTTTTTGATTTACAATCACGTTAAATACATTAGTTTTTAATAACTTCTTTTAAAATTTGAGTTATGGAATTCAGAGTACAAGGTATGTAGATAATTTACGTATATTTTTTAGTATAAAATAAGTCAGGTTTTTATGTGAAAACCGTTACTCAATTGAGGTGTAATATGATTTTTGTGTTTTTTTGATGACCTTCAAAAGTGCATAACTTCTGTGCCCCCTACTTGCCCCTAACAAAAGTTACATATTTATTAAGGCTATATTATCACCTTTCAAGACATATCAGTCATTTTTTGCGAAAATATGCTAAAGTTTAAAAAATCGAACTTTAATTGGACTAAGAAATGTGTTTTTATTCACTTTTAGAATCCACACAAGTCTTTACACGGCTTGATGTATTTAACATTTGGCGTAAGGTGAGGAAGGGTGGAGATGCTTCTAAGCATAAAGAAACTGTAAAGATGTTTTTAGAAGTCTATAACTTAGAAATTTGTGATGATCTAGTTAGAAAGATTAATGCTCTATGCAAGTCCTTTTTAAAAAGATGGAACAAAGCTTCCAGGAATGAGATTTTTTTCTTAACAAAAAACGATGACTGGCTTAAGGCCACAGAAGACTTCAGGTATGAAATTAATGATCCATGTTCAAGTATGTCACAAGGCAGGCCAAAAAAAGCATTTTTAAAATGCTCTTCCAGAACAAAAAGAAGACGTATTGCAAGCATTGCTTCAATAGACCCCGATATAGGCTCCGCTTTGAAAAATTGCCAAGACACAAACATTTCGCACAGAAAAATGCTTAACGTTAATGATGCTCTTAAAATTTTGGTAGAGGCTAAGTTGTCTAAAAATCAATACCAAGTAATTAGGAGTGTGGTGAATGAATCTACGGGTGTAGATTTATTCCCATGCTATGCAAAAGTTTTAAAAGCAAAACAAGACTGCTATCCGGATCCGGAAACAATAACGGTAAGTGATTCATTGGCTGAGGTTACTCTTCAAGGGCTTTTGAATCATACAGCAAAACGGATTGTCGAATCGCAAGGAGAGGCATTAAAAGATTTTCAAGGAGATTCCTGTAATTTAACGCTGATTGGAAAGTGGGGTTTTGATGGTAGCAGCGGACAATCAGAATACAAACAACGAATCACGGCTGAATTTAATGATAGTGATATGTTTATAACATCGTATGTCCCCCTTCAACTTTTTACACAGTTAAATCCTGACGTACCCAAACAAATTGTATGGCAGAATCCTCGCCCTGGATCCACCAGGTACTGTAGACCTGTGCGTTTTCAACTTAAAAAGGAAACTGAAGAATTGAGCAGAGAAGAACAAAAATACATTCAAGATCAAATCGAGAAATTGTCGAGTACTATTGTTACTGCTTTTGATCGTAACATATTGGTAAAACATGACCTTAAACTAACAATGGTGGATGGAAAGGTGTGTAATGCCTTGACCCATACCTCATCACAACAGATCTGCTACATTTGTGGAGCCAAACCGTCTGCCATGAACGATATTGAAAATTCCTTGAAAAGAAACATAAATATCGAAAGTTTGGACTTTGGTATATCACCACTACATGCGTGGATACGTTTTTTTGAATTTTTTATCCATTTAGCGTATAGGCTCGAATTCAAAAAATGGCGAACGGGCAAAGTTGAAAAACCTCTTTATGAAAGCCAGAAACAACGCATTCAGAAAGAGTTCAGGGAAAAAACTGGTCTCATTATTGACAAGCCTAAGCAAGGTGGGGGGAACTCGAACGATGGAAATACGGCCCGGAGATTTTTTGCAAACCCTTCCCTTTCTTCGGAGATAACTGGAGTGAAACAATCGTTAATAGAGAGATGTGCAGTTATTCTAAAAACTTTGGCCTGTTGCTTTGCCATAAACGCCAGTACTTTTGAAAAGTATACTATAGAAACCGCCAAGGAAATTGTTTTTGAATATCCATGGTATCATATGCCAGCTTCTGTACATAAGGTACTTATTCATGGGGGACAAATTGTCCAACACGCAATTTTGCCCATAGGACAGCTAACAGAAGAAGCTGCTGAGGCTAAAAATAAAGAGGTGAAAACGTTTAGGGAAAAAAATACGCGGAAAATTTCAAGAGTTGCCACCAACACTGATTTGATAAATAGATTGTTCCTTTCTTCCGACCCACTTCTTTCAAACGCTCGTATTCTTGAAAAAACTGAAAAATCAAGTTTACCCAAAGAGGTTTTAGACTTATTGTACTAATTACTTTAATAAAAATATTAAAAAAGCAAAAATAACGACTTTATTTATATATATTCAGTGTTATTTGTCATTAAATATGTGATTATTAATTTTGACCGCTCTTCCCATATAACCGAAACCACTGTGCGGCGGCGTCATTGGGCCGTTCTTCTTCCGTGATGATCAAGACTGACACGTTAATGTGAATGGACATCGCTAGCTTTCAATGATAACCGAATATTTTTGGGCCCCATTTAGATGATATGGACTTGGAGGACATATGGTTCCAACAGCACGGTGCCACAAGCCACATAGTTTCCAATTTATTGGAAACCGAGTTTGGAGAACGTGTTATCTCACGAAATTCGGTCGTGTGATTTGACACCCACACCGTTAGAACATTTCCTGTGGGGCTACGTCAAGTCTATGGTCTATGCCAACAAGTCAGCCACGATTGATGAACTTCGTACGAATATCGAACGTGAAATTGCAGCAGTATCGGCCGATTTATGCTTGAAAACCGTTGAAAATTGGGTTCAGCGTCTGGACTTCTGCAAGCGGGTCCGTGGGGGTATGCAAAAGAAATTGAGTTCCATACAAAATGGCATCAAACGTACTTTCACAGGAATAAAGAATTTCATTGATATTCAAAACCATTTTTGTTTTATTTAAAAAAAAAAAAACTTTTGTAGCGCTCTTATTGAAAAACCCGATATATCGGTGACAGTATAGAATGTAATAAAATAAATTGAATAATCAAAAATAGCTTTCTACAGTACCTTCATACATTAACAAGGCCACAGTTCTTTTGGATCTCCAATTTACCATTCTCGTATTTAAAACTCTCAAAAAAGGGTCTATCGTCCCTTGTATCTCGTCGGTCGTTTGTTGTCGTCTTCATCGTCATCGTCGTTATTGAAAATTGGGATTAACCCAAACAAATCCGAGAAGAAATTAAAAACTATGAGAAACGGTAATCCGAGATAATCCCATTTCTCTAGGATTATTGTGCGCTGCGCTGGCTGTTTGTGGTATCTGGTCTGAGTTATCGATATGGTCTTACGGTCACGTTGCATTGGTCAACTTGGCCTCGGCTATGTTTAATGCTCTGGTCATCAGCATCATCATCATGCAACACACGAACATGATGCAGGAATGGAATTCTACTGTTGTAGATAGGATATGCATCGGTGGCGGTAGCGGTGACGGTGGCGGCAGCAGCTAGTAGGTACATTGAAACTAGCAGCATCATCATCATCAGCATCATCCATCGACAACATGAGTGCTTCTCATCGAACATCTGGTAATGTGATACAATTTGTACAGAGGTACATATAGAGCTCCAAATGCAATCTCACGATATTGCTTCCAATAGTACATAAGAGATGCATGCCACAGATTATTCTGCAGATATACCCAAACCCAGGCATGGATCACTGCGTTAACCATTGTAGACATGACTATATAAATATTTCACAGGAATGAGCGCATTTTGTATGGTTTCACTTTAAATCCTTTAAACGCAAGATCCGAATCCAAATTTCAATCTCGTTCGTCGTCTCAAGGACATTCTGTCAGTTTAGCATTAAATGAAAATCATCCGGAAGACTGTCACACGCACGAAGGTCTCTACGCGCGTGATGGATGAAATTACCAATTTAGAGACGAACGACGACTTTAATCTGAGGAAAATGGAAAATGCGAGTTTTCTCAGAGAAATCAAGAAAAAATATGTCTTTTTTTTCGCCGCACGCCAAAATGTCGTGCACTAATTTTCCATACCAGCTTTGAATATGTAAGTTTTGCATATGTGCGGTGCGCAGACGCAATTTGTTTAAAGAGCTGCGTTTTGTCCGTGATGCGGAAGATTGGAATTTGTTTTTGTTTTCTTCATAGATGTTTTTTCTTTTTAAATGTGAACCTCATGTAATTGGAGAATGGACAATGTTTTGGTCCGGTTTTTGGGGACAGAAAGTAAAGTGTTGTGACAACGAAGAGAAATCTGTTACAAATGTTTTCAAAGACTAAAAGCACTAAAGTTAACATCATCAGCGGTCTTTGATTGCTCCAAGCTGCGTGCGAAATTTTTGTATATACAAATGTAACTTTTATTTTGTACTTGGTAAAGGTGTGCTGCGCGAGTTGGGTGTTTGTTTGGACCGGAATTTCTTGAACACCAAATGGATTTAGATTTTGTCCAGACTAATAGGTTTGTGTATGGAGCAATTATTGATTTGACTTGCATTTCCTCTTAATTTTTGTTTTTATTTTGTACAAATTAAGTGATCCAATAAAATAGGGTATTATTTTTGTGCATGCCAGGAAGAGGAAGTGCGTATGTTTATAGAAGAACTTGTTCAATACTCGAATTAACTACACACCTTATCAACGTGGTTATCTAAATGTCAAAAGAAATATGACACTTTGTAATTATCGTAAAATGTGTAAATAGAAGTATATAGGAAATAAATTCATAGTTGTGAAAAAGTATGAAAATGTGTAAGGAAACTAAAAATGTACATTGTAAATTTTCTACTTTTTTTGCTTCTTCATTGTATAACTTCAGAACCTGCTGCATTTAAATCAGGCCTTTTCTTAAGGAAAAAGGAAGCTAAAGGCTTGGTTATTTCTTGTAACTGGAATTCTGACATCATTAAGACCTAATTACTAACACAAAATACGATGTTATATCGATTTTGAAATGCCTAATTTCAAAAATTTACGATGAATTTAAAATAATGAGTTTTCAGAAGTAATAATCTTATCTGTTCTTGAGTGACGCACATCACTTTCACCTCACTTTTCATCAGGTGTTTCTTTTGAAACCCAGTCAAAAAACTTAACAGGCTTGCCCTCTTCTACGTTCTACTGAAATCATTCCCACACAAGACGTATTCGTTTTGACAGTAATTTCGCTAAAATCAAGCTTTTCCGACGCAGAAATTTTCAGTCAAGAGTTCGAAGTTAACAGAAACGATCGCCATGCTGCTAATGCAAAGGATTTAGGTGGAGGTGTTCTCATAGCGGAAAAAAATACACATTTCTCTTCTTCTGTATCTTTTCCATTTCAACTACCAATTGAACTGGTCTGTGTAAGGATAATGGTACATACTAAGACCATTTTCATTTTAAACGTTTATATTCCTCAAAAAAGTTTAGAGTCTGTTTATAGCGAACTCTCCATTCTTTCGATTTGTCCTGTTCGGACACCAATATTTGACTTATAGGTGATTTTAATTTAACACACATTGACTGCATTCCATCTAAAGACGAACCATGCTTTGAATCCTCTTTCTCTTCTTCACAATTGGAACTATCTTTTTCCGATAAATCCTTTTTACTGACTTACGACAACCAAGCTGTATTAAAAACTCAAGAAATCGATTTCTCAATTTAGTATTTTCTCCTGACGGTATTAGTACTCTTGTTCTAGAAACTAGATCAGGAATTACTAATATTGATTAATATCACCCCCCTTTGAACATCTTTCTTGACTTAAATAATCACCTTACTGAACACAGTAATTCCTTTGATTGCTTATATAATTTTGATTTCAGAAGAGCTAATTTCCAGTTGTTGTCTGAATATTTAACCATTTCTGGAATGGAATGGAAAATGCTGATAAATAAGAATTTTCTAATGTTAACGAAGCAGTTTCAAATTTGTATAAGGACCTTGGAATTGTTTGGAAACAAATCTACCTTTAAAGAAATCAAGAAATACAAACTTTAACCACCCTTGATTTTTGAAATTTTTGGTACATAATAAAAACTATGTTCACTGCGAAACAATAAGGTATATAAAACTTACCTCAAAACTCTGTCTCCAAACAACTTTGTTTTGTATGTTGAACTCTTTAATGGATTTTAGTCTCTTTCCAATTTTATATACGCTTGTTACTGTATGTTACTGATATGATCACAGCTTTGAAAGAGAATCCAAAAAGATTTTAAAAAGAATTTTAAGAGAACTATTTATTAGGTAAAACTCTTGAAATCTGTTAAGCTTTCGAAACAAATTTTCCTGAGTCATTTGTTATTTGTAGTACCCGTTTCATGATGGTTAGTGCGTTGGACTGTCATGCGAGAGGTCTTGGGTTCGATCCCTGCCTGTGTCACCTTAAGCTTTTTTCAAGGGTGCTGCCTCTTGCGAGTAATTGAAAAATTCTCCAAGAGTAATTCTTGTCATGAAAAAGTGCTTTCTGAAATTAGCCGTTCGGATTCGGCATATAAACTGTAGGTCCCCTACATCCCTGCAATTACTCGCACACAGGAATGGTTGAGAGTTGTAAGACACTAGGCCCTGGTTCTCTACGGGCTGTTGTGCCACCTAAACAAAAAAAAATTGTTATTCGAAGTAGATGATGAAGTACATTTTCATAATCTTAACTTCTTTTCGCAAACTAGTTGTAGTCACATCCCTGTGCCACAGAGTACGGTCCTTGATCTTCTATCCGAGTTGATTGATGACTGCTCAGCAGCCGGTCCCAATGGTATTCCCCCGATAGTATTAAAGAAGTGTTGTAATGTTTTAGTTGAAAGCCTTACGTTCATATTCAAACTTTTACTAAAAACAGGCAAATTTCCCAGTATATGAAAGAAGTCATTTCTTACACCAATTACTACGGGTGAAATAATTAACCGGATTAAATGTCAGCGTTTAAATTAATATTTAGAGGTCGATCAAAGCGTTTTTCTACTTTTCATGAGCTTTAGGTTTGTTTACTTCCTCATTGTATATAACTTAAGAACCTGCAGTATTTAAATGAGAAGTGACCTTTTCTAAAGGGAAAAGAAAATTAAGTCGTCGACACTTTTTCTTAATAATTAGTGCACTCCTTTCAAAGTTATTAAAGTTATAATTAAAAACCATGACTTATTTCATTGTTTCTTAGGTAACCTTTTGATGCTCACTTGAACTTGTGTCAACGAGATTTTTAGTCAAAAAACAAAAAACAAAAGCATTTCTTGAAAGTTTTTATTTCCCAAATAAGAAAATACAGATTAGATTCTTCTAAGACCATTAAGTTACGTTACTACCAAAACTTCGTATAGAACGAAATGATTTTGAAGTCAATAAACTTATCTGTTTTAAAATATTTAGTTGAACTTAAGTTTTTACCAATTTTGTGTGGGTACTTATTTAAAAAAAAATAAAGTGCACGACTGGGTCGCACGAACTTGCTCCTCTATGCAAAGAGTCTGTTTAAAAAAGTATCTATATAATATTTAAAAATATACCTGTAAAATAAGTTTGTCTTCAAGGATATATATGCCATTTGATTTGTCGAAAAAACCTCCATTTTTCAATTTTTACTTGCGACATATAGGAACTATATGGCAAGTTTTGCATTCGTGCAAAATTTTGTCTGTCTGTCCACGCTCCTACAGCCTAAACCATTGGGTCGATTGAGTTCAAACTTGGAAGTTAAGGTTTTGAGCAGATTCGCGTTAGGCTTTTTTTCATTTTTTTTTTTAAGATCAAAACTAACAGTGGCCCCCATATAATTTTTTTGGTCAAAAAACGATAATTCGAATTTTCTCAAAAACAAACCGATAGATTTTTTTTTAATTTTCTCTAAAATTTTATTTTTTAACTTGGTTTCTTTTAATAAGAAAAACATATTTTTGTATTGCTCAGGAAAGGTACCGCTCATAGAACCGTTATTTTGTTTTTTAATTTTCTCAGCAACTTATGTACTGATTTCAATAATTTTTTTTGTGAATAAGCTCTTATATTGCTTTAACAATATTTGATTATCAAAAGTGCAATTTTTTTTTGTTTGGATTTTTAAAAAAATATTGATTTTTTTTTTTTCAAAATTCTATATCTCAAAAACGGGTGAACATTTTTTTACGAAATTGAAATATAGAGCGTATATTTAAAATCACTAAACAACTGCATACCAAAAATATTTTTAGAACAAAATTGAAAAATTTTATATATAAAAAATTAATTTAAAAAAAAACCGCTCTAACGATTTTCAAAAAAAAAATTTGAAAAATCAAAGATTTTTTCATTTATAAAATGGCATTTAAATTTTTGAAGACAAACTTATTTTTCAGGTAAAATTTTGAATCTTAAAATAGTTTTTTTTTTAATTATTTTAACTGTATTAAATGTAACCTCCTCCCATCTCACCAGATCAAATCCTATGCATGAGCCCGAAAGAGCGCATTATTTTGACAAAATTTTAATTACATTCCTATAATTTATCCAAATTAATGCATTTGGTACATATTTATGTATTTTATACTATAACTATTGTAAATACCAACGATGGCCGTGTAGCGCCACTGCATCGGATTAACGAATATGATATATTTAATCAACAATCTATTTTAAAGAGTCTATCAAGAAGTTATATCTTGGTACCTTTGTATATATGATTTTAAAATATTATTCTTTTACTTGCCTTCGACTAAATAGAAGAATAAATACTTAGTACAAGTTAAAGAAACGGGGCAGAAAGAGTATATGTATTTTTTAAACAAACTCTTTGCATACAGGAGCAAGTTCGTGCGACCCAGTCGTGCATTTTATTTGGGAGGGGGTTACATTTAATACAGTTAAAATAATTTAAAAAAAAACTATTTTAAGATTGAAAATTTTACCTGAAAAATAAGTTTGTCTTCAAAAATTTAAATGCCATTTTATAAATCAAAAAACCCTTGATTTTTCAATTTTTTTTTTGAAAATCGTTAGAGCGTTTTTTTTTTTAAATTAATTTTTTATATATAAAATTTTTCAATTTTGTTCTAAAAATATTTTTGGTATGCAGTTGTTTAGTGATTGTAAATATACGCTCTACATTTGAATTTCGTAAAAAAATGTTCACCCGTTTTTGAGATATAGAATTTTGAAAAAATAAAATTCAATATTTTTTTAAAAATCCAAACAATAAAAAATTGCACTTTTGATAATCAAATATTGTTAAGGCAATATAAGAGCTCGTTCAGAAAAAAAAATTATTGAAATCGGTTCAAAAGTTGCTGAGAAAATTAAAAAACAAAAAAACGGTTCTATGAGCGGTACCTTTCCTGAGCAATACAAAAATATGTTTTTCTTATTAAAAGAAGCCAAGTTAAAAAATAAAATTTTAGAGAAAATTTAAAAAAAATCTATCGGTTTGTTTTTGAGAAAATTCGAATTTTCGTTTTTTGACTGTATGGGGGCCACTGTTAGTTTTGATCCTAAAAAAAAAAAATTAAAAAACGCCTAACGCAAATCTGCTCAAAACCTTAACTTCCAAGTTTGAACTCAATTGACCCAATGGTTTAGGCTGTAGGAGCGTGGACAGACAGACAAAATTGAGCGGACGGAATCGCGGGACCCACTTTTTTCGACTTCTCTACCATCGTAATATCATGTTTGATTAAAATCTCGAGTTCGAAATTTTGCACGAATGCAAAACTTGCCATATAGTTCCTATATGTCGCAAGTAAAAAAACCTTTTGGATTTTAATAAAAAAATGTACTAAATGTTGAAAACATTATTTTTCACTTCCCATAGGAAGTTATTGTAATCAGTCCGATTTGTCAAATTGAAAATTTTTATATTTCTTGACGTTTCAGGGTCCCTAGAGTCTCAATAAAAGATTTTTAGAAAGATTTCTTTGTGGTAGTGTGTGTTTATACATACGTTCGTATTTTCAAGAAACTTTTTTTGTCTTCCATATCTCAAGAACCAGTGGAGACATCGACTTCAAATAAATTTTGTTATAAGGATACAAGTGCAGAAAGGACTCGCAAAAAATTGTGTGGGCGGTTTTGTTACCATAGCAATTTAAAAAAAAATTAAAATTTTGCTTAACACAAACTAACTCAAGAACGAATACCGCTAGCGACTTGAATTAAATTTTATATTATATACTTGAATATTTGTGTAAATTGTTTCACATCACCTTCATGTGATAATAGCTACAATTTTCCAACAGTTTAACTTCATTACGACGAAAAGGTAGTCTACGACAATCCAAGAATGCGTTTTGCGAACTTATGGACTGCAAAATGTACACTGTTTTTGTAGTGAATTTTAACAAAATAAATTTGGTGTTAAAGTGTTCTATTTTTTTCTAATGTTGTATTTTTACTTGTCAATTATCAAAAGATCCAATTTTCAAACGTGACAACTGTTCATGATTAAGCTTTTAGCAAACAGTTAATAGCAATATAGAAATAAAATCGAATTTTTATTCAAAAATACAAGAAGCAGCTTCTTAATATTTTATTCTTTTTGGAAAAGGTCCTGATATTGAAAAAAAAAAAATAAAAAGTAAGTAAGAAAAATTAACATACTAAACAATAACTTGGTTTTCGAAAAAGAAATAAATGGGAGGTTATTATTTTAAAACTTGTTGTCTCTTTCTTTTTCACTTTTGATAATTTTGAGCAAAATAAAAAAAAAATGTTTAAAAGCTGCTAAAATGATACTAGCGATTGGTCTAAAGGCTTAATTTGAATGTTGGAAAGATATTTATGTATTTCTTATGGTCTCAAGTCTTGAACATTATAAGGTAAGCCCAACAATTATAAATTAAAATCAATTTAAACTGGAAAAGAATTTGAATCGATTGAAACAATTGACTTTTGTTCAACCTATTTAGGAATAGAGGAGTTTTGGAAGAAAAGCTACTTTTTTTAACTATTTAATATATTTTACTTTATTTAACAGAAATCTTAAGAAACTTAAATAAAAACATAAAACCTCAACATTCTTCACAACTGGATCACAAAAAGTACATTAATTAATTAAAAAAAAATAACAGAGCAATATTTTTAAATTATTTATTTGTCGTTTACGAAAAAAATTATTTTTATAGGCGGAAAGGCTAGATATTATTAATTTCAAATATTATATACGAATATCTTTGATTTCTTCTTGTTCTTCATATAATTGACTTCTTTTAGATTCTGCACCAAGATTTTTATTCATAAGTCTTTTGTACACTTTTGTAATTATTCACAAGAATTATTGCAACACTAGGTAGTTTAACCCATGAAAACTTTCAAAACAACAAAGATTCCCTCCTTTTTTAATGTCAATGGAATACACAAGTTTTGAAAGTTCCTTCTCTGAATTTTGGTATGAAATTAAGTTTATATGGAAATAAATGAGTTTTGAATTAAACGCTTTCTTATACTAAGCTCATTTTTGAAAGCAAGTGGAATGGAAGAGGTTTGAAACTATACCACTCAAAAATCAGTCTGAAATAACACAATTTTTAATATTTTATATAATATTTTTGAACAAACTGTCATAACTAAATATTCTTCATAAGTACATAGGCACTGTATCTTTAAATTAAAGAAGAAGTAATTTAGTAAACCACAATTCGGCATGAGTAATGCATGAATGTTAAGACTGCGTGTACATAAATGTGAGCTGAGTTCGAAATTGTAAAACTTTAGCATTTATGCCGAAAATGCGTTCATAAATGTAAACAAACACCATGAGCTCTGCATGAGTACGGCAAGACTTGTCTCATAAAAGTAAACGACCATTGCCTTGATATACCTTTTTCTTAGCTTGCACAAAAAATTCCATTGTTGATCCCTTAGCAATACTGAATAAAAAGCTTAATTCTCTTAAAGAGCAATTCTTTACAAGGTTCCGAGTAGTGAGATAGACTGCCAACCTAATATATATTTTTTTGGACACCCACAATTTCAGTTTTTGTAAAATGGCTTAATTAGTTAAAACATCAACTGTTGGAAATTCTGTGTTTTAATAAAGTATTTTAAAGTTGATGCTTTAGCAATATGAATAAACAGTTTATTTCTTTAAAAGAGCAAACTTCAAAATTGAAATTCGCTAAAATTCGTAGAGACCAATTGTAGAAAGTTCTGTGTAATTTCTGTAAAAAACAGTTAAGAAAACAAACCGGCTTAATCGCTTGAAATGTAGACCTGGTCATCCGAAAATGGTAATGACAAATCCCAATCGTGTAATATGTCTTATTAACATCGTTCTAAAGCTATTCGTATTCAAAAACATTTTACTTCTTCTTTGGTTTTTTATTTTTGTTATTATTGCCAATTTGTGTCCCATATGTTTTCAAAAACGCATTCTTCTGAGAGGTTTTAAAATATTTTGGTTGATAGCTTTTTGTTAAATGATTGTATACTAGAAATCAAATGTAACGATTTTAAACTCTATTTAAACAAAGAATGATGACCAGCAGTTGTAATTGCGTTTACAAACGTATTGGAATCTGTTTAAGACAGGGCATGGGCAACAAAGCCTGTAGTTACGAACTCAGCCGTAATGTCCAATTCAGTCAGGTTGCCAAATTCGTTCTTACGGCAAAAGTGGATGGATGATGCTGACCGTCAATCAATTAGTCTAGGGTCAAGAATGATCAAAGGTAATGGCAACGATTTAATAGACAGAAAACTATGTCGAGCAAGAATAAAGCTTACCACTTTTCAGTTACATTTTAATTATAGTCCAATAATCTTTATTGAGAAAAATCTACAATCATTATTAGTCCCAGTGGCTCTACCAACAGCATCACTTGCATCGCACTATTCTTTTATTGAGCTATAGCATTTCAAACGATCATTGAAGCAGATGCATCACACGCTTACCCTTTCCCGCTCACTCCACTCATAATAGCTTTGCATCAGTAGATATACAACCATTCACCGCATCTTTTATAAGCTCTGGAAGAAATTCTTTCGAACCATCAGAGTGTGGATGGAGATGGATATGACGATGGATGCATCCACAACAGATCCAACATCACAATGAATGGATGTGCTTCGAAACGATGTATGAATGAAAGGTGAATTACGTTAAGAAGCAGCACGCTCAATGAATGGTGCAGGCGCTTGCGCGCTCACGTGAGTGCGTGAGCAGAGTTTATAGTGTCTACCATCACCTCAGCCTCTGCATCTGCATCGTGTTTGTAAAAAGAAAAAAAGTACCACGAAGACAACGACGACGTTCCTCACTGCAGTAGCTATACGTTATTATTTTTGTTGTCGGCGTGGACTGTATTACAACCTCTTTAGCTTCTCAAAGACGACGACGAAGACAACGACGACGACCGACGAGGTGATTGACTCGTGGAATGTGGACTCTGTGACTTGTACAAGATTTTGTCGGTACCGGAGCTAGTATACGTCATCGGCATTGACTGGCGGCGGCATCTCTGTTATATATTATTTCTTGCTGTTTGTTAGCTTCTCGATTTATAGATGATTACACTAGATTTTCTATGGAAACAGCCATCACTACCACAGCCCGCAATGCAACGAGAAGAGCTTGAAGAGTAAAATAAAAAAAGACTCCATTAAACAAAAAACAGCTGAGGAAAAGAAAAAAACAGCACAACGCCTTTCAAATGTCAGGAATGATTTTGATGCTTACGGGCGGAACAATCCAGTTGATAGGTGCGAGTGTAGACACGAGAGGATATGACGGATAAGTCAATGGGCAGATGTCGAGATGACCTTCGGAGAATTAATTCAAGGTTTTCAAAAAGTGTTTTATTAAAACTATTTTATAATTCTTTTTTATGGACCTAAATGAATTTGGAGAAATAGTTTTAATTTGTTTTGCGACGATGAGTGCAAAAATGAGCATTTTAGAATTAGAAAAATTCTCGTTCAGTGAAAACTAAAGCTGAAAGGAGTCAAGGAGTATAATGAGTATGGTACTATCTAAAATATGCTTTATGTTATTAATTCATTATCATTCGAAAGTGAAGTTTAAAAAAGAAAAACGGGTGAAATACAAATTAAAGTTCTTGCATCAACTCTTTCGTTTCGTATTTTCGTTGAATATTTGTTTTTATTGATTTGAAAATTTATGATTTTCTGCTTACAGATAATAAGTCAGGATTGTGAAAAATTATATTTTCATACTATTTGGTTTAATTGCCACCTTCAACCGAGACATTATTAATAATTGCTTAGATTATAAATTAAAGTTTCTTAGCTCAATGAAATTACTGATTTTATTTTATAAGAAAAAACATAACTGCGTACATAAGCTTGTTCGTTTGCAGATTTAAACCACATTCGATGATCGCATCGGCCGTCGTTCAATTTCCTGCAAAAGATAATTATGACCCAAATGATCTCGTGAGTGCATTCAGTCGTCAAATTCTATTTTATGAAATTGCCTAGAGGCGGATCATGCGCTAACTATCCGGAACCTATCGCGCACACGTGCCGGCCGTGCTGTACCATGAATGAAATTTTCTATATAATGTGATTTTTATTGCTTAGATTTACTACTGACCTCTTTTTTTATGTTACTTTGGTAGTTAAAGGTGGTTACCTGAAAAACTAACCAGCAACGTTGTACATGAATACAGCAAAACAAAAACAAAATCAGGTTAATCGTAAAATTGTAAGAGAAAATTGATTTACTGCTTTGGAAAATCGTTTACCATATGGTTGAATGATAAAAGACTATGATTTTGTTTGTGGCCTTGCTAGGTTATATCTTTGGCCTGTGGTCGTTGTGGTTGGTGGAATAAAAATAAAAAAATAAACTGAAATGCGGTAGCTAGCGTAGGTTTGGTATTTTTTTTATATTAGAATACCAGACTATAGTTTAGCAATTACAAAATACTACGGCCATCTTACTGATTGAAATTTTTGCATTGGAATGTTGTAAAATAAATTAAAGAAATTAAGATAACTTCTAATTTAAGCTAAATGAATTATTCTTATCATTATTGAATAATATGGAACTTTTACTTTCATCTAATCAATACTGAGTATAAGATCTAAAACTGTTTTGGAGATATGTTAACAGTACCTAAACGTTAATTTGTATGATATACATCTAGTATGACCTTTCAAAATTCTTCAAGCCATATTCCAGAGTCAATATTAAACATGTTCGCAGATTAAGGATTTTTCTTTTGCAAGTACCTCTTCTGTCATCTTATTTCTACCTTAGAACAAATTTCAGTTTCATATCCTAATATTATTCTATGTGGAGATTTCAATTGCAACCTTTTTGATGAAAATAACTTTCTGAACGAATTTCTCTCTCTTAATCTTTACTCCGTAAACACATGTACTGCCACTCATTTTTCAAATTCTGACCCCACTTTGTTGGATTTATTTCTTGTGACCGATCAAAGCAAAGTGATTCTTTACGATCAGTTGTCTGCGGCAGCTTTTTCAAAGCATGATTTAATTTTTTTAACTTTCGACTTTCAAGTAGAGATTCATACTCGTTCCATCGAATACCGTGATTTCAAACAAATCAACTATGCTTCACTTGAAACGGATCTTAGAAGCATAAACTGGAATAATGTCTTGGAAATCCGTTCCCCCAGCGAGCAGGTAGATTTTCTGAATAGCAGGGTGAATAGATTATTTGAGAGCCATGTACCCTTAAAAACCAAAAGCTGCACTCCTCACAACAAACCATGGTTCACAAATGACATACGTTCTTTGATAAGACAGCGTGACCTAGCCTATAGACGGTGGAAACTCTTTCGTCTTGACAGCTTTCACCAAAAATTTACCTCTTTGCGCAACAAAACTGTTCAAAAAATTCGTAAGGCAAAATCCGCCTTGTATGCAACTCGCATCAACGCGTCTTTAGGAAGTAAGCAAATTTGGAAAAATTTGAAGAATATCGGTGTTGGAAAAGTATCTTGTGGTTTGGCTGAAGACATAGACATCAACGCTCTCAACAAATCTTTCGTTTCTAACCCAATTATTAATCACCAATCGTTAGATCCCCTACAATATTTTGAAGAGATTTTTTCATCGCATACCTCAAACTCAAATTCATTTATGTTTTCTGTAATAACTGCGGAGGATGTTGTAGAAGCACTCCTCTCTATTAAGTCCAATGCTATAGGCCTTGATAATATGCACCCTTCGTTTTTGAAAATTATTTTACCAACGCTCTTGCCCGTTATTACCCATATTTTTAATTCCATTTTGATAAAAAATGAATTCCCAACACAATGGAAAAGGGCAAAAGTTTTACCCATTCCAAAAACTTCAAAAGGAGACGAATTTAGGCCAATTTCAATATTGCCATTTTTATCAAAAGTTTTTGAGAAAATTATACAAAAACAAATGAATGAGTTTCTTAATCTGTTCAGTCTATTAACCCCCAAGCAATCAGGCTTTCGAATGAAAAACAGCTGCATTACAGCTTTGTTAAGTGTCTCGGAAGATATTAGGAAAGCTATAGACGAGGATAATGTCACATTTTTAATACTCCTCGATTTCTCAAAAGCGTTTGACATGGTAAATCACATGGTACTTTGCGAAAAACTCTTACGTCATTTTAACTTTTCTTCCTCCGCAGTCAGGCTCTTATTTTCATACCTTACTGATCGAGTGCAAGCAGTAGAGGTTAACAGAACTCTTTCCAACTTCCTACCTGTCGTAAGGGGTGTTCCGCAAGGTTCGATCCTCGGCCCGTTGTTGTTCTCAATCTATGTTAACGAACTTCCTTCAATTGTAAGACAATGTTCAACACGCATGTATGCTGATGACACCCAACTCTACTTGAGCTGCCCATTGGGACTTATTGAACACTCTGCAGCTTGTACAAATGAGGACTTAAGCTTGATTGAGCGTTGGTCGGTTAATAACTGCTTACTTCTTAACCCAAAGAAATCAAAGTGTCTCGTGGTCTCAAAAAACAAAATTGACGTGTCTTACTTTCCAGCAATCCTTTTGAATAACTGTCCTATTGCTTACGTCGACTCAGCTAAAAATTTAGGTGTAGTTTTTAACCGCAACCTTACCTGGACACATCATATAAACAACACAATTGGGAAATCGTATGGTGTCCTACGCATGCTATGGTCAACACAGCACTTTATTCCTTTAACAATTAGAATTCTGCTAGTGAAAACGCTGATATTACCTCTGCTTACTTACGGCTGTGAAATTTTTTGTAAGTTAGACTTCGAGAGTAAAAGGAAATTAACGGTTGCATTTAATAGCGCAATAAGATATATTCACGGGCTGCGACGTTACGATAGAGTTTCGCAGCATACATCCCAACTTCTTGGGATGACGTTTGAGAATTTTTTTAAATTCCGCACAATAACCTTGTTCTCTGACATACTTCTAACCCGCCAACCTGTGGATCTTTACAATGAATTAAACTTTTTCAACTCTAATAGATGTCGTGATCTAGTAATTCCGCGATTTCAGTGTCTAACATCTGAACGTCAGTTCTTTGTCAACTCAGTAAGAATTTGGAATTCATTGCCGCGAGAAATAAAAAGTATTAATAACACGAAACAAATGGGAAAGGAACTTAAACTTTACTTTAATAATGCATAGATTAAGTTATATTCGCAAATTTATAAATATGTAAAACTTGAATTAAAATCAATTATGTATGTAGCTACTGTACATTTTACAAGCTACACTATAAATAAGATATTGTATCTTAAAGTGTAAGCTAATCAAGAAATAAAATAAATACTAAAAATACTAAAATACATCAATAAATTTTTCAATTTCTAAAGACTCTAAACGTCAAAATATTTTAAAGCTTTATTTATGTTTCAGTCCTGGTCATGATGGAATACCAACATTTATGTTGCAAAAATGTGTGTCTTATGTTTCCTTTCCACTGTTTCTTGTTTTAACGAGTCTCTAAATAATTCTAAGTTTCAAGACGATAGACTGTCGTTCTAAAAATTAAGTTACGAATTAACGTCCTATAGCAAAATTGTCTGCTATTCCTAAATTGTCTGAATCCCTAGTCTGAGACAAAATAGCTTTTGTTTGTTCTTCTGTGAATGCATTCTAATTTTTGTGTGAATGCATTCAAAAAATTACTTTCAAGTCGATTGCATCTTTTTAGGCTTTAGCAAGGCATTTGACAAATTAAGTCATGAAAATCTTCTTAATAAATTATATGAAATTAGACTCAATGACCGTTTCGTTATGTGGATTTCATTATATCTTTAAGAAAAATAGTATAGTATCATGTTCAGGAGTAACCCTTCATGTCAATTGTGGTGTTCTTCAAGGGATCGGGTCAAAATTCTGGCTTCAAAATTCTGCTTTTCAGAATTCTGCTTTTTTAACGAAAATTCTGCTTTTCAAAATTCTGCTTTTTTTTGTCTGGTTTACAAAATTCTGCTTTTCAAAATTCTGGAAATTTATATTAAAAAAAAAATTCTGCTAATTCTGCTTTTTTTTAATAGTATATTTATTAACGGAAAAGTCAATTTAACATGGTTTTTGTTTCAATTTTAGCAAAAAAAATCAAAATTTCGTCTTTTAATAATTATAAACAATAACTGAAAATAGATCAAAAATAACAACAACAAAAACAAAATGTAAACAAAAAATAATAACAACAATTAAAAAACGAAAAGCAAATTACGTTAAAGTGGAGAGATTAATAACACACTATCACGAAGGGATAAGAAAAGACACTAACCATTGTCTAAGACCCTGACTAAGTTAAGAGAGCAAAAATTAATTGCGTCTAAACATCTCGCTTATGCAAGCGAGAGGATAATTTTACAAAATTCTGGATATATTATTTCCAGAATTTTGTAAAACAGAATTTTGAAAAACAGAATTTTGAAAAGCAGAATTTTGACCCCGGCAGAATTTTGACCCCAACCCGTTCTTCAAGGGAGTGACTTTGGTCCATTGCTGTTTATTTTATTTATTGATGATTTGCCTTCTCTCGCTTAAAATAATTCTATATCGCTTATCTGTGAAGATGGTGTTTAAATTTTTCGAATTATAAAGAATTGTAAATAGCTAAGCTGTCTCCAGTTTCTCAAGCCAAGTTGTTTCAGGTCTCACGCTATTATCTTTCTTGGATAGAGTCCAGAACTCAGCACCATAAATAAGCAACAGGATGATGAGCGCCTTAAAGATGTTGACTTTAGATGCTCGATAGAGGACTTTACTACTCAACTGCCTTCTAAGTCTAAAGAAGCAGCGATTTTCAAGAGTTATTCTCCATTTGATTTCATCGCTGATGGTGTCGTTGTATTAATTTATAGCATTGCCTAGATAGACAAAGTATTTAACTACCTCAAAGTTATACTGTCCATAATGACGTTTTTTCCAAGACATCCTCGTTCAATGTCCTGATGACAGCATATACTTGGTCTTGCCCCCATTGACCAACACGGTGTGATCTTCCAATTATGGCATACCTGAGTAATTGTATGCACCTTTAGAAGAGCTTGCCTCTAGTGTTGACGGTTGAGTTTTGCCAAATTCTTTCAAGAATGATGTTGAAGAAGTCGCATCACAGCGCATCACCTTGTCTAAAACCTATTTTGACATCAAACACATCGGTAAGATCGTTTCCAAACTCGATAGAGCAGAGTTCATTCTCTATCGTCATTCTACACAAACGGACAAGTTTGACAGGATTGTCAAAATTAGACATTGCTCTTTAAAGCTCTTCCCTACAGATGATGTCATACGTAGCTTTGAAATCGATAAAGAGATGGTGAGTATCGATTGTAAGTTCCTGGGTTTTTTTCAGCCGTAATGTGAATATTTGGTCAATAATGCACTTTCCTAGTCTAAGCCACATTGAAAAGGACCTATGTTGACGAATGACTTCAGACGTTCACATAATACGGCAGAAAGGATCTTATACGCTATGTTCAGGAGACTTTTGCCTCTGTAGTTGGCGCAATGCAAAGGTCTCCTTTCTTGAGTATTGGGCAAGCTATGCTGAGATTCAACCTATCGGGCAAGCTTTCTTCCAACCATATTTTTCAGATAAGTTGGTACATGCTCCCTACATACCTCGATATCGCCAGCTGCTTTGAATAATTTGGTAGCGATGTCGTCAGCTCCAGCATCTTTGTAGGAATTCAGTTTCGATATACATAGCTATCAATACTTCGTCGAGGTCGGGTAGGCGGAATTGTTGTTCTGCTTCGCCTAGGTTGAGTGGTGCTATCTCCATAACAGTGGAATTCGTTTCATCATCGCTGTTGTGGACTTCGATTCATCGAAAAAGTGGGCTTTCCATATTTTCAGCAAAGACTGCAGTTCTACTACGATGTTCCCCTGATAGTAATTTTTTGAACACGCTTGCGATCATACTATTCCGTTCATATTGATAGAATAGAAATTATTCAAGGTAGATTTTAAAGATTGTCTTCGTTTTTCCCCCTTCCTGACAGACTTTTATTACCACTAAACACTCAAAGGCTTTCTTAGGGCTTCTCTCATCTCTTTCTGGTCACAGAAAGTATTTACAGTTTTGCCTTATAGCTGGTGTATTGAATGGAACGGTTTTATGTCCGTCTATTTTTGGTCGATTGTATTTCAAAATGAGTCAGTTTTATAAGGTATTTACCCTTGTAACTATTTTTAGCAGATCAAACTATGGCGCTAACAGAAATTTTACCAATTGTTTGTTAAATGACTCGTTGACTCGTTGCTTGCTAAAGAAGTCCTTAAAGACGTAAGGTTTTTCTTTTATTGAGATCAAATTGGTTTCATTCATAAAGACAAAACCCTCAAGTATAGGAGAGAAATGAAGACTTCAGACTTCTTCCCCTGGACTTCGTGTTCGAATATACAGCAAGTCGTGCCATAAATTCTATAACAAATCAAGAACTTAAGGAAAGAGTTCTGACGAAATTTTCTTGTTTTAAAAATCTTTGGGAAACCGCAATAATTTTCAGCAATCCAATTCCCCCCCCCCCCCAATTTGCTATGTCTTTAAGAATCTTTGAGAATAGATGACAGCCCAAAAAGTAGTCGTTCAGTCGCTGCCCATATTTGTACGTTTATAAAAGCAGTACGGGAACGAATACCACTAAAAACCTTTCGGAAGAGAAATATAGTGTCCAGAGAATTTGATACATTCACCTGATCCACTTTAATGCTTATAAAGGAGTACAAGGGCTCTCGTTCGCTCTACAGATGTGAAAACGGTTGTTAAGTTGTACAGGGTTTTTCAACAGGGACGCTACAAAAGTAGAGCGACAGGGACAGCAAACGGCGCCATATTTCTTACCGCTCTTTTGACATTTCTCTTCAGTAAGGTTTGGCATTTCATGATGGAAAGAAATACGAACCAACAACGAGTCGAAATTATAAAATTTCAGTGGCCTCAATGTCATCATAATCGTCCTAGCAGTCTAGTGGAAAAATTTGAATCCACAGGCACAGTACAAAGTGTCCCCGTGCCAATGAGACAAAGAAATGCCCGTAGTTTCGAGAATATTGCTGCCGCTGAGGCTTCAGTTGCAGAAAGCTCAAATGTGTATCTCACGCGTGGTCGTTCTCAAGCGTTGGGTATCTCTGCGACGTCGTTGTGGCGAATTTTGCGAAAAGATCTCGGCCTACATCCTTACAAGATTAAATTGATGCCAGAATTGAAGCCGCTTGACCACCAGAAGCGTCGTTTTTTCGTGAATTGGGCCGTACTTCTTCCGTGATGATCAAGACTGACACGTTACTGTGAATGGACATCGCTAGCGTTCAATGATAACCGAATATTTTTGGCCCCAATTGGATGATATAGACTTGGAGGACATGTGGTTCCAACAGGACGGCGGCACAAGCCACACAGTCAATTTATTGAAAACCAAGTTAGGAGAACGTGTTATCTCACGAAATGGTAAAGTCGCTTGGCCGATTCGGTCGTGCGATTTGACACCGTTAGAATATTTCCTATGAGGCTACGTCAAGTCTATGGTCCATGCCAACAAGCCAGCGACGATTGATGAACTTCGTACTAATATCGAACGTGAAATTGCAGCAGTATCGGCCGATTTATGCTTAAAACCCGTAGAAAATTGGGTTCAGCGCCTGGACTTCTGCAAGCGTGCCCATGGTGACCATACAAAAGAAATTGAGTTCCATGCATAATGGCATCGAACGAACTTTCACAGGAATAAAGAATTTCATTGATATCCAAAACCGTTTTTGTTTTATTTAAACAAAACTTTTGTAGCGCTCCATAGAGACGTGATGGAGGGATTGGTAAAGGGTTTTGAAAATACCCTTTTCAATGGAGATAGATGGATTCTTCTACAGGATTCTGGTAAGACAGACAAAACTAAGACAACACAAAAGTGCCTTTGTGTAGGCTTTCGAGAAGGTTAAGATTGGCTGTCGGAAAGTCCATATTTTTATCCACAGGAATTTTTAAAATCTTAAGAGTTAGAGTTAACGAAAACAGTGTCAAAAATATCAGTAGAAACAGCGATGTCCATAACGTTTAAGGGTTGGCATTAAAGCTGAGGTCGGTCATTTTAGGTGAAACAATTTCTTATTTAAATTAATATTATGGAGAAATATATGAAACAGTTCTTGTTTTATGTTTTTTTATGCTTCTAACTGGACTTATGGCTCGACTATATGTCCAAAACTTGCATCCAGCCGGTCAGATTTTTTTAGAATATCCATTTTATACTTTAAATCGATTACTTAGGCAAGTTTAGTAAATGTCATTTAAGAAGACAATTTTTCCACTGACAATTGTTGCACAGAGTTTTAAAAACTGGGCCACAATAATTCGCCAACTTTTAACTTTGCATGCTTTATTTTAGGGTTTCTAGCACGTAAATGCAACGCATTTCAATCTATTTCATCACCTATAAAACTCGAACCAAATTCAAAACATTTCAAAACTTAATGTAATAACATATCTACAGCACTTTTTGACAGAATTTGCAGCTAAAGTTCCGTTTCCCATTTCAGAAAACATTTCTTTTAATTGCACGGATATGATGTGTCTTAGGTATTGTTATGTGTTGCAAAAGAACAAAATTAATTAATAATAATTAAGTACAAAATATTACTCAAAAAAAAAAAATAAACGTGAAGCACAATTAAAAGGTAAGATCTTGTTAAGATTGACCGGAGATTTATGAAAAATGTTTTTCAACTTCCAAGCGATCTTATATTCTTATGCGATCTTCAAGCTTCTTTCATCTTAACATGCGTAAGGTATTTTGTTGTTAGTACCTTCATAATACACCAACCGTGTTATCGCCATTGGATACCAACTGCTTGTTCCACACTAACGATTCTCGGATTCATTGAACCTGTTTTGGGGGTTAAGAATATTGTGTGTGTGTTTCTTTCAAATTTCATCTTCAACAAGCAGAAGCACTCTATAGGACACCGAAACCTTTAAGTTGCCTTTTAAGAGATTTATCAGTTCAATATTGAGATTTGTTTCTTCTTCTCCTACCACACACCACCAACTCTTTCCATCTCTCCGTTTTGGTGCCTCTGAAAAAAGGTTCTGGTTCTGGTTCTGAAAAGTTCCTCCTACGGCGATGCTGCCTGCCGCTGAGCTGATGTTTTGAGACTCTCTGACTTACAGTTCAGTGTGGTGGCGCGGCGGGGCGGTGTACCGAAACAGATTCCCGTCGCTACCATAATTGCCCAAGGGTGTTTATAACATATTAAATTTAATTAAAGTGAAGATTGCTTTCTTTTTGCGGGCACAATCTGGGGGAGGGGTAGCTGGGGGCGGATGGGGAGGCTGATCAGATGGAAATTAGTTTTGAGGTATACGAAAAAGATGTGAGGGGACTGCAGGCTACTGGTTCTTATAAGATTGGGTTTTTCATTTACTTTGTTTTCCTCTTTATAGAATTGTATTTTGTTGTGATGCTACATACCTACCAACAACAATAATAATAATCTTTGGAGGAAACTTGGCTTAAATGCTCTGCTACCGAATATGGCGAGTGGGATGGAACCATGAGCGCATCTTGATTTTTCTTTTCCTCAATACATATGTTGGCTGTGTTTCAATAAGTACACATGTGTGTGTGTTTTTGTATTGGGCAATTTGTATTTTAATCGAATTTCATTAAAATTTTTATCGCACTATAGCTTCATATTTGTAGGTATTGGCCAACTAACCAACCACAACCGACCGACAAGAAGGCATGTTAAAGATATTTAACAAAAAGAGAGGAAATCTTAATGAAAAAGTATATTTTATCTTATTTTATATAAACTAAGAAGAGGTGCTGTGATCTTGATGAGGCAGATATTTCAAAGAGAACAAAAAGAAACGATTTTTTATCGGATGCTAACAGCGGGATGACTTATGCTTTTAATTTCCTTATTATTTTTTGGTTTTCCATTATTTTTACGAAAACTTTGATAAGTCTTATGAATGATAAAGGTTTAGCCTTATGCAGAAGACATAGAATAGAATCCGAAAAAGTTGCATCCAGGTAAAGTGTATGTTTGGTGTGCTAAATGGTTGAAAGGTGTCATTGGACCGTATTGCTTTCGAGATGCTAATGAGCAAATACAGTCAATTCGAAACGAAAAAGTCAAATGATAACCGATTTTGTTTGGCTGGAGATTGAAGATCAATACTTAAATAAAATGAGGTTTGAACAAGTGCTATACTTGCTAAATTAGGTCCTCAGATCTAAAAAGTCCGTGGGTATTTCCTGATCGGACATAGTCTTCAAGTACTCCTACGAGCTATCGTGTGCGATTTCCGACGATTCCTCAATCTCTTGGTGCTTCTCGGTCTACTGCCTCTTAATAAAAGTATCAATGGGTTTTTGGCCCGTTATCCTATATATATTTCTTCATTGGATATACTTGTGGGCAAGAAAAACCGTACGATATTTTGTAGATGCATATAAATGAAGGTCTGCAGTTTCCTGGCCCGAACTCAGCCTTAGATTTCCGATACGGCTAGTGATATCTTCTTCGGTTATGCCTTTAGTAGAAACCATCCTTCCAAGATACTAAACACTCCCTACTTTCTCAACTGTTTGGTGTGCAATGTTTACCAGAGAGGATGAGTGGGAGATTCCGATCTTAGTTTTTTCCCGTGTTGATATTCAGCTCCACTATTTCGACTTCTTTTTATTATCCTGGGATATTAGCAAGCATACATCGTCTGCATAAGTAAAATGTCTTGTAGTCCATTTTCTGTCCGCCCGCAGAACATCACTGATCACCAATTAGAAAGAAATTGGTGACAGTATACGACCCTGTCTGACTCCACTTTGGACTTAAAACTGCTCTGACAAACCACCTCCATGTAAGACGTGACATATTGCTTTTGATGTCCGATTTGTGATTTGAAAGACGTTGTCGTTCAATAACCCAGCCAAAACAGCTCTTGCATTACACGCGATTGAAAATGGACATCATCCAGACTTTGACGGTGCCGAGGTTCTTCAAACCGAAAAACACATCTCCAAGAGATACACACTAGAAACTTTACACATCCTTAACAATAAAAATAACATGAATAGAAAACAAGACACACAAGATATCTCATCAATATATTGCTATCTCATTTCCTCTAAACCCTAACACACAAATTTTGTATTTTCAAAGTAAGACAAATCTTCATACGAAGAAGTTGCTACAGTTTTTATAATTGTAATTATATCCTATTTTGATTTAATGACATAACTTCAAACTTGAATGTAAGTTTAATATACTGTTTGTTATAATTGTTGTGCATACTTATAAGTTTATCTATTTCTGTTTTCATAAAATAAAGTTCCCCTGAAGAAGGCAACAATCCTTGCCGAAACGTCGGGATAAGTTAAAGAATTTGTTTTCTTTACAAAAATAAAGTGACCAAATAGCCGACGGAAAACTAAATTTTCCACCCTCAATATAAAACTAAAATTGGTCAATACAACAAATCATAACATAAATTTAAGTTTTGATGCCGTCAATTGGCCAGCAAGATCATGCAATTTGACACTGTTGTTGTTGTTCTGTAGCAATACGGAAAATATGTACTGTCTTTACTACTGGAATAATTTTCGAGCTTTGTATGAGTTAAAAACCAATAGCAATGGCCGATACACCGTCTGGTAAAACGTTTCACATTCGTGTAGTGCGGCTAAAGAAAGAATCCCTGTACATAACAGTACGAACAAAATTGGGCGCAGGGGTTAACTGATGAGCATTAACAGAAGTACGGGTATTATGGTTGAATTGTTTGAGGGGAAGAATGCACCTGACTATTTCACTAGAGCATTCTTTATCGATAAAACAATGATAGGCCTAGTGGCGGTATTCAAGAGTAGTAAATATATCAGTACGAGAACGATCGCCTATAATTTTAAGAGCTATGTTTTTAATTCTATCCAAAATACTAAAGTACGTTATTGGGGCTCCAGATATGGGAACTAAACTCGAGTTTTGCATGATGAGATCAGAAGGGGTAAAACACTTCTTGCATCGTAAGAGAAAACCTAAACACTTAGCAGCATTTTTGGCGATGTCAAATATGTGATACACCGAGAACTGAAAGCTGTTCCGTATCCGCGAAGGAGGTACCAATTTTGGATAGTGACTCTGGGGTTTGGTTACGCTTGAGTAGACAGCAATGAGTTTTTGAAGAGTTAAATTCCTTACGGTTCTTATACCATTGGATAAAGATGTCAACATCAGAATTTAATGAGCTTATCACACGCTGTCATTGGTAGTCCACATCCGAAAGAAAGGATGAGAATCTAAAAACTAATATGAAAAGCTGAGGAAACTGTCATATTTGAAACAATTAAGCGGGTAAGAAGTTTCAGACAAAAGATCATTTATAACAATAATAATTAATAGTGTTGGAGACAAAACGGTGCCCTGGGGAACACCAGCATTTATTTAGTGGATATAACAGATTTGACTCCAACCATCAATACTTATCAAATTGAACGGTGCAAAAGTAATTTTTAACCCAGCAAAGAACAGATTCCTAAATAATAAATGCAGGTTTTTTTTCCATAAGAGAGTTTGGTGCCAAACTCTGTCAAATGCTTTTCAAATATTAAGTGCAATAATCTCACTTTTTCAAACGATAAAAATGTGTTCCACTTCTCGGTAAGCTAAACTATGACATCCCCAGTGCTCCTATTGCTACGAAACCATTTTGCCGGTCATTAAGAAGCTTTTGTTCTTCAAAATAATTCCATGGCATTGGAAAAAAGGGTTATAAGTGCAATTGGACGATAGTTAGAAGGGGAGAAGGATTCGCCTTTTAGAGGCTGGACAAATACTGTTTTCCATCTACTCAGAAAGAGACCTGTAGAGTAGGACAGATGGAAAAGCTTACGCAGTGGTTTGACCAGCGTTGAAAAACACATCTTGCGAGCAATAGCAGGGATGCTATCCAGGCCAGCGGATTTTTGAGTTTATAGATCGTTAAGTACTCTAGCAACTGCTCTAGTGCGAAAAAAATATTCGTCAAATAGAACTATTTACACTTTTAAGTACAGTAGGAGCCATGTCACTCATTGGCAGCAGTTTTTTTATTATAGGTACTTACCACCCTCAAATATATTTAATAGTGTCTAGATCAGATGAGTACGGCTTGCGTTGAATGAAGTGCACATTTTTTTCACCGAATGAACAGCCGCGCACCGAAAACGCTATAACAAGTTTACGGGTCAATAAATGCTATAATATTAAGAACGATTTCTTTCCCAGATTCAATTATTTCCATCTGGATATCGAACTCAAAGCACTAATTATCTTCTGGTTTTCTGCCAGGGAAACGAAGGGAATTTTAGACCTGTTTTATTCCGCCAATCACTTCTTCTAGTTTTGTGACGGACAAATCGATTTTAGCTTTTTGAACATTGATAAGGGTGTAGATCTACTCATTTTGTTCACAATTTTATATCAGGAATTCAATTTTTCTGAAAACACTAAAAGTTTGTTCCAAACCGTTTACCACTTGAAAACGCTGATAAAGAACAATACAAAATTTTGCATATGAAACACTTTGCAAGTGCGAATTCAGGTAACGCTGAGAGTATATACCTAAATCCAATTTTTAAAGGCGTACTTCCTTTATTGTTTCATATTTCAAATTTATAACACAATTCTCCCCCCAAACATCATAATTTATGCACCGCAAGCAAATAAAAGACCATGAAATGTCAATTAATAGTTAGGTACTCGTACATTACCTTTATCTCACCTCTCCTCAGCAATATAGTGGTTATACAATGTTGACCACCGATCTAATCATGTTAACACCTCAGACCTCAGAACTTCATTTGTAATCAACTTGCCACTACTTACACGCACCGTCAACCCTACAAAAAAGTTTCCATAACACAAGAGGGGACGACGACTACGACCGACGACGACGACTTTATAGACCACAAAGACGTATCGACTTTACGACGACGACGTGCCATATCAACAATGCAAACGAACCATACCGTAACATTGCGCACCGTCAACGTCAAGCGTCAACAAATCCGTTCAGCAATATTCAATTCACCACTGTGTTCTGTATTGCCGTGAAAAGAGTCAGTAGAGCGTTTCTAATGGCTTGGCGCCGCCACATCAACATGATCACTTAACCCACTAATCAGCCAATGCAACAACTAGTTTTATATTATGCACTCACTCCACAACTGCGACTGATGGAATTTGAGTGTTCAAGACTCAAAATGTTGACAAGGGCGTGTGTGATTGTGATATATGCTTCAGCAGACACAAAAAGAAAAACCGAGGGTCGCATTTCGTATAAGAACTTGCACAGCTGACACAATTATTCAGGCTTAAAAGCAAGGGCAGAGGGGGGTTAGTTGGTTGGTTGGTTGGCTTCGTCTGAAGGCAATTTATATATGGCAAGAGTCAAAATTAATTTAAATAAACGCACCATTATAGTCATGCAGAATTCAGACTTTCAGAGACAGTATGCACTCGAAATCGAAGTCGAAGTCGAAGCATTGCAACTGGCCAAAAAGGAATTGGACAAAAATGCGACCGAATAAACAAAGAAATCAGATATCACTTGGGAATATAAATGTGGGAACCAAAGCTTAACCAACAAAAAAAAAGGAGGTATAGGTAAGGTACTTTGTTGGTTAAATTGTAATGTACAAACGAACCAAGTTAAATAATTCGAATGCGTACACTTGGAGAAATTTAAAATTTTATTGATAAGATTTTGGCTGAAAAATGTCTGCCACAAAACTTGGTAAATGCTTTGAAGTTAATCTACAATTGTAAAACATTCTCTGTAACTCTACAGTAACGTTATTTCAAAACTTTTATGAACACAAAATATTATATACAATACCATTGAGAAAAATAAACAAGGCAAATTCCAAAGAATACAGATTTTCTAAAAACAATACAATAACATTACGAAGGCGTTTTAGAAGTCATATTCGTATGACTAGATCAGATAATTCCACTTGGATAATTATTTCAAACCACTAATTCATTAAATAGTTAACATATTTCAGTGCGTTGAAAATGCTTTCAGGTGCCATTGGAGGAACCCCTTTCAAGGTATACCAAAAAAGGCAAATTTGAAGGTTGGTCTTCACATTTGGAAACTTGCAAAGAATTCAATGAAATAAGTGTTTTTTTTTAATTTGGCTAAGGGTGCTGTTTTTAAAAATATTCTTTGAAAACGACGAAATTACATACATATGTATGATACGAAAATCATTTATAAAATGGCCAGGATGGGTTTGCTATAGTTGTAGGATTAATCCCTTCCCTAACATTTTATAGGTTGCTTAGACGGCACACATACCATTAATAACACCCAAAGTAGATAAAATTAGTTACTATAACCTCAAAGGATCTTATTCTGTAAACATGCAGGTAAAAGTATATCTTTGGTTTTAAAGAATCATTTCATAAGTTGTAAACACGTCTATATAAGGCAATATGCGACCAAAATCAAAAAAATTTATCTTAAAAATGGTTCAAAAGAAATCAATCAAAACGGGCATATTTTAAGTGACTCTGTTTATCCATTGGTAGATTATCTCAAGAATCTTTCAACTATATACTCAGCTCAACAAGAGTATGCATAGAGCAAGCATTCGCTAGGTTATACATTTCACTTTCACTCGAAATGAAATTGAAATCGAATTAAAAATATATAAATTAAAGTTCTGAAATTCACTTTTGTCGATATCGGTTTTATTTTTTTCGAACTTGTGAATTTAAGTGTTCTATACATTTCGATTTTTCCGAATTTCAAGTGATTTTAATTCAACCAGGGGTGGAATCGGCTAAGGTAATAATTGACTATAATATTTTTGATAATCAAATTGACTATCATTTTCATTCCGTCTGTGTAAGACGATTGAACTCAATTCAATTCGATTGAACAATTTCAGATTCAAATTGTCAAAATTCATTGTTGCCTTGGTGAAATTTTAAATTGATTCCTATAAAATATCTAAATAAAAGTATGAAATTGGCTCTGTTTGAATAAAATTCTTACTTCTCTTGCTTTTTTCGAATGTCATAAGCTATGTCGGTCACAGGAATGTGTTTTTGTACCTAAAAAAGGTAACTGACAAAATTTTCCATTCGTTTTTTGTAAGCGTCTGGTAGCTCTGCTCAGAAACGACATGTTTGTAGGAAAACGACTATCAAATTTTTCTAGCGACAGCTTTTTAGGTATCAATTTGACTATCACCTTACACGGATCAAATTCGATTATTTTGACTGTCAACAATCAACAATCACCTTAGCCGATTCCACCCCAGATTTGTAGGTATCAATTTGACTATCACCTTAAATAGATCAAATTCGATTATTTTGATCGTCATTTATCAACAATCACCTTAGCTGATTTCACCGCAGATTGAGTTGGTGTGATTTAAATTCGACAAGAGGAATTTTTTTAAAAACAGTAATAGTTTCACTTAAAGAAACTAAACCTGACGTTTTTAAAAGAAGCCACTTGATTCGTGAGAAGTTGCAGCTTCTGCTTTCTATTTGAGAGAAAGGACAAAGCATTTCAATCGATTTTTCAACACACAAAAAAACAAAGTTCTTTCGAAACACATTCAGAGACTTTACTTCGATACTTGAGCCTTTTCCAACCGACTGCTTATCCCAAAGAACCCCAAATCTGCAGCAAATGTGGATCAACACAGTGCAAATAAAAAACACTTATATTTTATATTTATTTGATTAAAAAGCACAGAAAAAATAAAAATTGTTTATTGACTGATTTTCTAAATATCAGCTGTTTTCATATCACTTTAAAAGATTTCGATAAATATTCGAAGTTATGCGATTAATCAATCTAGATTTCGATTTTATTTTATTTTACTCGATTTCGGGAACCTACCAAATAGACTGCAAAAATGTAAATTTTGTAAAATATATGTATTTATAGTCATAGTTTGTCTCGTTCTTCATAAACATTATCATTGAATTAGAAAAGGAAGGCTTTGAGTATGAAGAAGGAAATGTACGTATCCATGAATCCGATGTAAATGGTGACGAAATTTTTGACCACCCTTCAAATTCGAATGAATCAGGAGAAATGTAAATGACTATTTTTAAATACAACAATTTGAAGCCATTTTATTAAATATGTAGATTAATTATTTTATTGGACTTCATTTTTTACTACATACAATAAAAGTCACTTATGTATAGCTATATTTAGTAGGAACAAAAAACTTAAACATTGACTTCTTGATAAATATCGGGTGATTTTTTTGAGGTTAGGATTTTCATGCATTAGTATTTGACAGATCACTCGGGATTTTAGACATGGTGTCAAAGAGAAAGATGCTCAGTATGCTTTGACATTTCATCATGAATAGACTTACTAACGAGCAACGCTTGCAAATCATTGAATTTTATTACCAAAATCAGTTGGCAGAAAATCCGCTTTTTTATCGACAAATTTTGTTCAGCGATGAGGCTCATTTCTGGTTGAATGGCTACGTAAATAAGCAAAATTGCCGCATTTGGAGTGAAGAGCAACCAGAAGCCGTTCAAGAACTGCCCATGCATCCCGAAAAATGCACTGTTTGGTGTGGTTTGTACGCTGGTGGAATCATTGGACCGTATTTTTTCAAAGATGCTGTTGGACGCAACGTTACGGTGAATGGCGATCGCTATCGTTCAATGCTAACAAACTTTTTGTTGCCAAAAATGGAAGAACTGAACTTGGTTGACATGTGGTTTCAACAAGATGGCGCTACATGCCACACAGCTCGCGATTCTATGGCCATTTCGAGGGAAAACTTCGGAGAACAATTCATCTCAAGGAATGGACCGGTAAGTTGGCCACCAAGATCATGCGATTTGACGCCTTTAGACTATTTTTTGTGAGGCTACGTCAAGTCTAAAGTCTACACAAATAAGCCAGCAACTATTCCAGCTTTGGAAGACAACATTTCCGAAGAAATTCGGGCTATTCCGGCCGAAATGCTCGAAAAAGTTACCCAAAATTGGACTTTCCGAATGGACCACCTAAGACGCAGCCGCGGTCAACATTTAAATGAAATTATCTTCAAAAAGTAAATGTCATGGACCAATCTAACGTTTCAAATAAAGAATCGATGAGATTTTGCAAATTTTATGCGTTTTTTTTTAAAAAAGTTTTCAAGCTCTTAAAAAATCACCCGATACACACTTTTTCGAGACGGTCGCATTACACAGAGAACAATTTGCTGTCACGCCCCTAGTTCTCAATAGATTCTTTTGCTAATAACTCCAATATTTCGTTGTTGTTGACGGTAGAGTTGTTCTACTTTTTTCCTTTGCAGTTCTCGAATAGATTCTTCTTCAAAATGTTCTTATTGTTTAGGCTGCTGATATAACTTCATCAAAATCTTCAAAAAGTTCCCAAGTTGTAACGTCTCGTCTACTTTCCTTATTTCTAAATGAGGGAGCAACCTGAATAATTACTGATAAGATTGTCCCCCAAAAGACTGATTTCTTTCTTTGTCCTGAAGAAAAATATTCTACCATCGCAGACTTACTGAGACTAGAAGTTTTTGATGTGGCTGTTGGTGCTATAGACAAGGGCCTCAACATAACCCCACAAAAAGGAGTCTATAGACGTTAAAACGCACGATATAGGCAGCCAATTAACCGGCTCCAAACGTAAAATAAATTGTTTATTAGACTTGCCTCTCAATTAGTGCATTGTTTCGCTTTCGCGTGCTGTGTAACTTGTGGAACCATCTTGTTGAAAACACATGTCATGGAAGTCAAGTTCTTCCATATTGCGCAGTAGAGCACTAACGTTGTCATTCGCATCATCTTTGAAAAAATATGATTCCGTCAGCAGATAATCCACACCAAACAATTGGGTTTTCTGACGCATTGGTACCTCTTACAATGCTTTTCGTTACTCTTGGTTAGTCACAATTTTCCAAAAATTCGGCATTGTGGTAGATCGGTAGGCTTTAATTCTTGCGCCACCTGTATTTTGAAAGCTTTCAAACCTAAATACTTCGGAAAAATTTTCCACGTAGTAATGTAACAGAGATCCAATTGCTGCTAACGTTTTCAAATCAATTATTCAGGGTCATAACTAACACAGTTCACACTCTATTAAAGAATGTTGATTAGGTGTGAAATTAAGTCACAATGGCCCGAATAGCTGCTTCATTATGTCGATTAAACTGACTGATTTTTCTTAACAGAGCACGCATTTTGATAATAAAATTCAATAATAATGAAAATGCATGGTTAAATTATAGACCAAACTGTAAATGTAAATGACACATAACACGAAATGTACGTGAGCTATCAAAACCAGTGTTGCCAAAAAGAACTTTTTTCTTTTCACTATTTTCTATTTATTTCAAAAAATTGCTCAGTGGAGCACACTTTCTGCTGAACCGAAACGTTTGAACGTATGATGAAATGATTGACAGAAACACTTTGGCAAATTTTATGCTTGACAGTTTCCGTAAAGATGTTACCTAATATGTACCTATAGGAAAGGATATACTCACGAAAAAGAGATTTTTGTGACTTTTGGCAGTCTATAACTTACGACGACGCGGACACAAGATTTTATGAGAATTTTACACAATGTTTAGGATACCAAAAGGAAGGCATATACACAAATTTCCAGCTTACTGTCTCTCATTCCGAGGTAGATCCTTTTTTTCAACAAATTTCACTGAATTCACAGCATTTAATTTGAAAATAAACTTTCAATATTGCTCCACTTATTTTGTTCCTTTTTTTCAAAACTTTGGTGGCGAAGCCTTGAACTTTGTAGTTTTTCGACACACTTCCAACTCAATGGAGCATCATTTTTTTGCAATTAAATAATAAGTTGCAAAACAATCCTTAAGCCTTATGCAAAATACAAAAATGCCGTGTTTGAAAAACCAATTCAACGTTTTAAAAAAAAAAGTATAAAGCTCTTGTTATTCAAATTTTTGTTTAAGTTTTTTGTTTGAGTGTAGTCGCATACACATATCCATCTGACTTTGATGCAAATCAATCGTATATTCCTGTTTCCGTCTCTTGTATTTCCATTGCAGTTGTATGTTATATGTATATGGAATGAATTGTGTCCGTCTTTTGCGTGGAAGTTCTCGCACCATCAGCGTCGACGTTCGTCTACGTCCGTCCGTCGTAGTTGTTGAAGTCGATGTCTATGACGACGACATCGTCATTGAGTCCATCCAAAATGTTGTCGTTGCGTTGCGTCGTCGTCCTCGTCTTCGGTTCGATTTGATTCTTGAATCTTCGTCATCGTCCGTTGTCGGTCGTGTTGTGGTGCTACAGCCACATGTGATCCTCCAGAGGGATAATGTATGTATGGCTTATGACCATAAAATATCAACGCGGGAAATTTACTGTTTCCGTCGATTCGTTTTGCAATGTATTTTTTTTTTATTATTTTTCTTTCGTCTTTGAATCGTTTCCCGATCTGTCTGAACTTCATTTTGCTCTGGATTCATGTGCGGAAAACTGTCACCGGCTACTGCAAACTTGTTTTTTAGGTTAGAAAGCAATGACTTTGGAATAAATATATACATAGGTATAAGATGCAGGACGACATGAATAAATAGATATTCCTGGTTTTTTGTGTTCATTTTTCTTTTGGGATATCTCAGCTTTGACACACAGGAAACTGGTATTCCTCTTCATTTACCATTCGAATAACAACTCGCTCCTCTATCCATAATGTCCACATTTGAGATTGTGGTGCACAGAGTTTCTCATGTCAACTTGGGCTTCCAGCATAGCTTAGCTATGTAACATAGATGCGGTCTTTGAATTGGAGTTGGAGACAGCACGTAATGTAGGTACCTTTTCTTGATGATGCAATTAGTTTGTTTTCTAGAATTGTATCCATCAATTTGAATATCACCAAATCATGAGTGGTTGTGATATGGCGCTTGGCAGTAGACGTTGCAGTTGCAGCGAGTGGAGTGCAATTTCAATCCTTAGTTGGCAGAATTGAAGATTGTAGTATAGTGCAGTGACAAGAAGAGAAATCACTTATGCCTCTTTATGGGAATAGGAAGATTTAAATTGGTTGATATTCGTGTGTTGTGTTAATACAAGTTTACAAAACGAAAGAATTGAGCATCGAACCTGAAAATAGTTTTTATGTTTTTATTTTTGTGTTTTAAAGACACTAAATGTTTTGATAGCGTTTGAATTCTAGCTTGCAGAGAATGAAAACATTGTAGAAGTAAGAAATACATTTGAAAATAATGTAAGCCTTAACCATGACCTCTTCAAACCAACACAAAAATAGAGTGAACCCATGACGTGGTCTTTAGTATTCTGTTATTAATTCTTACAAACACAATTATGTATATACTTGCGTAGGCCCAAATTAAATTGTAAAGTAGGATAGGTTGGAAATGTGCCAATAGCTTTAGTTCTAAGACACTTTAATGCAGTAATCATTATCCAAAATTTTTGATTATGTGTGTCAAACATTGTGCAAGCAAGCACTCTGCTCAGATGGCAAACCCTTCATGAATATCTTGAGACCTGCGGAAACATTATTGCCTTTATCTGGTCACAATAACATATCTTTGATTTAAAAAGGCAATCAACACAAACAATTATTTAGAAACACTAATACTTCTCTCTCTCTCTCTCTCTCTCTCAAAATTACATTAACACAAAGAACTTATCTTACCTGCGCAATTCATTTGAAATGATTCGTACTCAACTGGTCCTTAAACACCGGACATGTTTACATCCCCATATACTTTTCATACATCTCCCCGATGTTGTGTGATGTTATTCAATTTCCGTTCCCATCAAATGCCCCGATGTCCGATCAAGTCTGGCTTCTTTAACCACTTCCCAAACAAGATCTCCAGAATAGATTGCATCTAATTTCTTTCCCAGTCAATGAGATGCGGATGCTTCCGTGCCATGCATCTTAAAGGTGGTGGTTTTGATCAGCATCACCATATCTAGAGAGTATCAAACACAGCACCATTCTTTTGATATCCTCAGATGAATATACAACCATCAACCAGAGTAGACCCAGTGCCAGAGAGTTTCAATAAAAATAGTTAACGCCCCAACATCCGCACTGGGAAATTACTTCTCACACACGAATCACAGCGCAATCGCGCCAAATGGACAGGAAAGCCCTTGCTACCCGATTCCCCCAATTGCATCCCCTCGTAACGTTTGTTCGTATACTAAACACGCAATGTGTTCCAATATTCAATTCAACTTCGATCGCCGACCGGGTGGTGCTGGTATTGCATTCCTGGCTTTGGACTGACTTGGCTGACTTTGGCTTTCTCATCATCAGCAACATTGCCCCTGTGTATAGCTGTCATAAATCATTTAACTGGGCTTAAGTCAGGTAGCAAGGTGCATTCAGTTTACCTTTCCGTATGCCCGAGCTTGATTTGATGTGGTGCACCTCGTCGAACGACCACAGATGACGATGACGTGGGTCCGGTGCAAAACAGAATATCGGTCCAAAACCAGTTACCATCATCAGAGTCTTATCGCGCGCGGAGCAATACCAGAATGGAGTTATAGAGTTGCTCCATGAATTTTCTGCAGCGCAGCGGCTATATACATCCGGTCGTTAATGCCCAACTTTATTTTTCCAATCGAAACATAGACCTTATGGATGTGAACCATACGAATTAGTTGACTATATGGTTGATGGAGTTAAGTTTTGTGGAAATTGGATTTGGCCAGTTTTCTGATTTTCAGGCGAATTTGCAAACAAAGATTTTAGGCCAAGGATTGGCGGTCTGTTGTATAGGTCTGCATATTATAGTGGCGTCATTTTGTCACCCCCATACTAGTATTGGTCTCCAAAAAGAGCACAGCAGTTGTGTTGTGTCATATACGATGACGATTATGTTATGTCAGCAACAAAAACATAACATTGTGCTAAGAACAATGACTCTATATGGCATCGAACATACGCTGACCTGACCATCATCGCACAATTAGGTTTGAGACCCGCTTAATTCTGGAAAAGTTAAGAGCGTACAGTTTGGTGGTGTCATGCTGAGTGGTACATATTCTTACGACAAGACTAGCCTTTGTTATGCAAAGTACAAATAATTGTCACTGCTGCGTAGCGACGATTAAAATAATATATGTTATGGGCTTAGTTATTTGAGGACATTATACACTGAAAGAAAAACAATAGGTGACGCAAGTTTGAATGGAAACCATGAAAGGTGAATGGGCAATAACATACGGGACATAAACAAGACCTATAAAAATGATTGGGCAGTAAGAGAATTGTTTGTATACTTAACAGAAGGACTTGCCTAAAATAAGCGATAAAATTTTAAAAAACTTTTAAGGCCTGCTTCTTGATTTCTCATTTTAATACACATTTTTTAGTAACATGCCACCAAAAAAATCTAATCTCAATAATAGCCGTAGCAAACCGGATCGACGTCAAAGTGTTACAAGAGTTCAGGACTCTGTCGAGCAAAGTGTATACAGAATTGTAGTTTAAAGAATTAGGACAGTAGGAAGTCGTAAGAGAACAGCGTGATGCACGTATACAAGAGCATTTATTGAGTAATACTGGCAGGCATTTGTTGCTCAACCGGAAATTTTAAAAACCCTCCTTTCTGGCATTTCAAATGACTTAAAAATATTCTGTGTAAGACATGAAAATGTATAATTATTGCCTTCAAATAACGACGCTAAGAGCATCCAAAGTTTGTAATCTGTCATCGGATGGTCGTTATTTTAAAACAAAGGCAAAGTATACTTTTGTATACTTTCATTGAAGACAATTCCAAATCAAAATCCAGAATTTCTTCAAATTTTAGGAAGACCATCAAGTTAAATTGTATTAACAAAGGATCGATTGACCAAAAATATTGTACACCAATCAGTACTTCATTAAACAGGAACTGTGATTTATTACATTTTAAGGTAATAAGAGTATTTATTAAATAAATATTAATCTGTGTTAAATTTTGTCTTTTAAATCCTTCATAAATCATTCAGCAATAACAACGCGTGGCCGCCCACTGCTAATTTGTTTTATAAATTCTCAAATGTTAATATTTTATCAAGAATAAAATTGTATGTGTTGTCATGTTTAATTGTTTATAATAAGTTTTGATGTTGGGCTATGATTTTGATTTTAATAACCTCGAATTAAAATTCCATTTCAATCGACGATCGATGGTCAACGTAAGTGGTCAATGCGTTGACTCTCTGACGTAAAATGAAATCTTTAACGGACAATGACCGCGTTGACTAGTATATTGACGCCAACGTTGACACACATTTTTGAGTCAATCATGTGACATATTTCTGTGACCATGTAATGTTACGGTCTACAATTTTGAACACGATCCACTGGCTGATCGTCGTCCCAACATTGAAACAATACAATAGAGGAATTAAGTTGACTAACTGTTTTATAATTTAATTTAAAAATAAAGGTGATTTTTTTTGTTTATACAAGTTTTGATAATACTTGTTATCAGAACCATGAGTCTTGAAAGAGCAACTGGCAGTAAAGTGACAGAATTGCAAAAAAAAAAAGAGTCGAAATGATTAATTAGAAACTTTGAATGGTTAAAATCTAGACAGGGATTAAACCCGTGTGTCCGAAATCCACCAAAAGACTTTTAATAAGATGCGAAGAAAAAAGGCAATAACATAAAATACTTTTAAAGTTTGATCAAATGAGATCAAAGTTAAGACTATCAACTCATTAAAAAAAAAAAAAGATTGGGTCCATTTTATTTTTTGAAACCAACTTTCAAATAAATATCTTTTTATGGGAGGGGGTTTTTTGTAGAAGTTTAACTGGAAAAAACACTCAACAGCTAAATTTATGTAATATTTTAATTCTTAAATAATGTGACACATTTTTAAAATTATTTAAAGGTTTGTCCATAGTTTTTACCTGCTGTCTAAGACAAACATCATTAATTCATAAAAAAGATGGGCATAACTTTTCTTACAATTTCCCTTTTCCTAAAATTTGTATTTGATAAGACGTAAAATTAAAAACTACCAAAAAATATACCAATGTAAATATACTTTCGTAGCCTAAAATCAATTACAAAAAAAACGTTGACTCACATATACACTTTATTTTGTCAAATCGTGTGATCGTCAATGTTTTGTGAGTCAATGCGTTGATAGAGATAACTAAACGTCAAGTTGACTTTTGCTCAACATTGACGGAAGAGTGTTATTCGTAAAATAGTCAACTTAAATGCGGATTGACAGAGAAAATTTTGATTTATTGTTGACATCAGATAATAAACGCGTTGACCCATTATATTGATCGTGTATAATTCTAGCTTAATAGTGTCATGAATCCAAATGACATTTCTCACAGTGCAGAAAGACACCAGACTTTTAGACTTGAATAAGTAATCATCTACCATTATGTTGTTTGTGCTTTCAAAACAAACAATGACTAAGTACAAAAAAAAGAGACATACAGTAAAAGCTCTGATAAAAGGTTGTTCGGTATGAGATATTAAAAATACAAGAATTTTGTATCGGCATTAGGTTTCGACCAAAACCATATCGCCCAAATTTAAAACTTTTTTTTTTTTTTTTTTAGATTTAGATTTTATTTATTTTCTTCAAATCAATATACAATTGTTTGTTTTTTTAACATATACAAATAAAAATAAAATAAAATAATAGGCTATGGTGTTACCGTCTGCCTGATTGGCTATTTAAACTGAAGTGTTTATGTGATAATAATTAAAATTTATTATATTTTCTTTTTTTTTTAATAATATAAATCAGAGGTATTTAAAACTTTTTTAGGGTGTTATCAAATTAAAAATATAAAGAAGTGTTTGGTTTTACTGCTTTATAAAATAACGTCGAGATATTAAAAATATTATGTCACTTAAAAATGGTTCTATCGCCCAAAAACTTTTTAGAAGATAATGACACAAAGCCCAAAGTTAATGTCATATTTATCAAATCAATTTTAAGAAAATCCTCCTAAATTACAAATTGACATATCTCCCAAAAGATGTTTTTCGAAACATTCCGACAAATGTTTTGTTATATTTTGAGTACTACGACGTTTAGAGTTTTAAATTTTACCGCCCAAACGAAAATATAAAACGAACAAAATGGCAGATCGCCCAAAAACTCAGAACTTCAAGAAAATATGACAAATAATGTGTTTTGCTTGGTTTCACTTTCAGAAATCGAAATGAGTCCAACTTGCAAAGTAGTTAGATTCGAGGTTGTGTGTATGCAAAGTTTCCTTAAATCCAGATTCTTTAAATCCAAAGAAATTTTGCATACCAAACTTTGCACCTACCCCAAATTCTATAGTCAGCCCAGGCAGGGGAATTGCAAGTGGGCAATATGCCTCCCCATTCTTACCTCACTGTTTATATGCGTGTCAGAGCCCAACCACACAAAAATTTTTGGGCGTTATGACGTTTCTAAATTTGGGTGTTACGACATTGAAAGTTGGTTTGGGTTATGACGTTTTGTTAGTGATATTTCTTACGACATATATCTTTTTGGACTAATTAAGACACAATAAACGATAGAAATCATAAGCGTCATAATCCCCAAAATAAATGTCAAAAAGCCCAACCCTTTTGTCATAAGAACCAAATTTCAAATGGAAAATTCTTTTGGCAAAATGACAACAAACAATTTGGGTTTGTGGGGGATTTTTTTTTTTAACTTTTTGGCCTTTATGACATTTAAAAATTTGGGCGTCTGGGTTTGGGCGAAAAGGCCTAACACCTTTTTTATCAATGGGTAAATATTTCTCTGCAGCGCTATGTTGTTAAAAATAAACGTTATCCACATCAATGTCTTCCAATTCTGACAATAACAATAATTATAGCTCAATGGAGCAATCAATTCATCCGTATAATAGTTGCACCAGCCTTATTTGCGAATAGGTAAGCTCACATCACCCAAACATGATGTTTAGTATCTGAGTTGAAAATGTGTATAATCTACCGAAATTTGTTTTTTGATGAATATTCAGATAATTTTGAAGTACTTTAAGGACCCAATCTGTAAAGACACAATGCTTCTGATGTTGGCTGGCTTGAGTCCTGGTGTTTACTGAACTTTAAAAAGCCTTACTACCTTAGCCTTTACGCTAAATACGGTATCATGTCGTTTGTGTAATGCCTAAATCCAAAGATAGATGAGGAATCCTGGGCTACTGCAGCAATATTCTCTGTTGTTCTTTAGCATCGCACACAGTGAGGTTTCGATTCTTCACATCAATAATTCATCCCAACAGCTCAAAAGTTTCCACCAGTTTCATTGCATAGTTTTCAGTATTTTAATTATTTTAGTGTTGAAAGGGGCATCATTCCTTTTTTAATAGTGGCATAGTTTTTATTTGAAAAAAAAGTCAAGAGATGACAGTTTGAAAACTGACAGCTGTTTCAAAATTTAAGCTCTTATTAGCTCTAAAATAAGATTATGAATGTGAAGATTTTCACTATTAGTTAAATTATTTCTGACTACAAAGATTTAAAAACGTACACTAACAACTTTAAACAAATTCCTGAAGTTTTGAGCTATATCTGTTTCTGAAAAACAAGTTGAATAAGATTTTTTAAAATGATTCAAAAGTTTTCAAAAATTCTAATTGTATAAAATACAAAACTTCAACATATTAAAACTTTGTTAGTCTGCATAGAGAGCTTCTACTGTTATTTTTGTGTCGATCACAAACAACAACAACAAAATGTGTACAAGTCCCGCATTGTATATTTTGTGTGCGATGCTTGTCCACAAGAATGAGCGTAATGTTTCAAATCCTTGCCACATGACGCCAATATTCTATTTGTATCGCTTCTCGCTTCGCGTTCACATAAAGTATCTCTTCGCGCTCAACATCAGCAGAAGTGAAATGAAATGAAATAAAATGACGCATTAAGAATTCGTCGTTGCAGCATAATGCAGCAATATTGTCGCGATCTGTTGAATTTATATTTGCGGACGGACATGTTTCTTGCACCAGATATGTGGGTATCGTATAACTCACCTGTCAAGCGATCGCTCCTTCCTCTTTTCTTCCTCCCTAATCCCCCTCTCAACATCAGTGGTTTGGTTTGGTAATATTTTTATGTTCCTTTCCATATCTAATCGAGGAGCAGGAGTAGGAGCAGGAGCAGATACTGTTTCTGTTGTAGATATCTGCTGGTGGATGTTTGAATCTTCTGGATCAAACACCATGGCATGGCCATCAAATTCAGTTGAAACTTTTACCGGACACGTTTTGCGCCATCATAATACACATGATGGCAGGATCCTCTGCAGATACCTACTCCAAGATACTGATGGTTCTTGAGTTGCATTGTTGTGCTTGTGGCTTGCAAGTAATGCACCATCATCATAATATCACCAACAGGTTGACGAGACGGCGAAGCGACCGACGACTTCGAAAGACGACGCTACCATGGCGACATGTTACCTGGAACCCTGGAAGGCAAATATGGTGGTTTAATCTGAAAATGTCACTTGAATGTGTTCCATGCGGTTGTGGCTGAATGAAGGCAAATGTCATGCAGATGACATGATGCAGGTTAATGCAGCACAACTTTTTGACGATGAAAAATATATTATGTATATATAAGGAGAAAGGAACACAGAAACAGATACAGAATGACATGTCTTCGAAGAATGGGATCTTTTTGTATATTATATTCAAAGTCATGTGGGACTTATTTTATGCAAATTTTAATTTTCAACAACAGAAAGGTCCATGACTGTTTTTTGGTTGGAAAAGAAGAACATATAGGATTTTGTTTTTGTGTTATTGCCAAATGGGTCAGGAATGATTTCGAAGTTTGTTGTTACAAACAAATATCCATCAATTTATTAATGGTCAAGAGCAAGACTAGTATGGTCAAGATGGTTCAGAGCTTAAGGAAAAGACGATGTTTTAAAAATAATAAGTAAATTCAAAATTAAGATTTTTATTTTATACCATGTGTGCATAGTACATTTTTGGAAACCTCACAACACTCCCATATAGTGTCCTTATTACCATAAAAAGGATGCTTAAAGTTTGTAAATAATTCTCGTTTCTGTTTGTTGGGTTTCGTTAATTTTTGAGTATTTTATTGGTTTAACAAGTGACGATGGTGGTCGCAATTACATAACGATTTGTTTGATTTAAAATGGATATACCTTTATTCTATCTGAAGGAAATCCAAGCGATTCGTCTGTTGAAGAAGAGTTTTCAGTACAAGTTGTAATTCCTGATGTCTCTGAAGGAGCTCTAACCGGGGGACAGTAGTTAGGCACCAAATCCCACAAAACGTTCACTTTCGATCATTTTGCGATTTTAAAAGTATAGGGCTGGAATTCGACATCTGTCAAACTAAGTTGTTAAACCAATTTTTGTTTCAGTTGAAAGTCTGATACTTACGAAAATGGATCGCTTAACTATATGCATACAAATTGTTAAAACCTATTACAAAAATGAAGATTCTGCCACAGCCACATATCGAGCTTAAAGAAGAGATTAAAGTTTTTAGAAGAGACTGGATTGGTTACAGGTATTGTAAGGCCTGTGCCTCATCGTTTTGCTCGTACCACTGAAAATATCGCTGCTGTAAGTGAAAGTTGTGCCGAAGACCCTAAAGTGTGGATTTTTTTTTTTTTTTTTTAATAATAAGCACACACTCAAGGGGATATTACTACCCTTATTATGCAGAGGCACAGTGTGAGCAGTAGGAAGAGGAGAGAGAATTTAAAAGGAAATGTTGGTGTACATTGGTTTTGAATTCCTGAATATTGCAATGACTAGGAAAGACAGAGTGTGGTAAAGCATTCTACATTCGCGTAGTACGGCTAAAGAACGAATCTCTGTATTTGACAGCACGGCCGAAGTTGGGCTCGAGGGTATACTGATGAGCATTCCTAGAAGCGCGAGTATTACGGTTGAACTGGTTAAGGGGAGGAATGCACCTGGCTATTTCACTAGAGCATAAGCCGTTAAAATAACGGTAAAAAAGGGTCAGACAAGAGACCTTGCGACGATGTTCAAGCGAAGTAAATGAACTTATGATGATATTATCATCTATCAATTTAAATGCTCTTCGTTCAATACTATCCAAGAGGCTTAAGTAAGTTGCAGGAGCACCAGCCCAGTGATGGGAGTTATACTCAAGCTTTGGACGTATATAAGTCTTGTAGATAACAGCCAGATCAGAAGGGGTGAAATATTTCTTGCATCGCCTAAGGAAACCCAAACACCTTGCTGCATTTTTGGCGACATCGCGTATGTAATCATTCCACAAGAGGTGGTTGGTGACACACATACCGAGAATATCGAGGTGTTCAGTCTCATTGATGCAAGTGCCATCCATGGATAATGGCAATGGGGGTATATCACACTTTAACGATACAAGACAGCATTGGGCTTTCGAAACATTAAATTCCACGGTTTTTTTAATCCCCATTGAACAATGCTGTTTAGTTCAGAATTTAATGAGCTTATCATATTTTGTCGTTGCAGTTCCACATCCGAAGAAGAGGGATGTGAGTCTGAAAACGAATATGAAAAGCTAAGAGTACTATCGTCAGCGAAACAATGTATTGGATTAGATGTTGCAGACAGGAGATCATTAATAAAAATGAGAAAGAGTGTTGGAGATAGAACAGAGCCCTGGGGCACACCAGCATTTATTTTATGGTTTTCAGACTTGAATCCATCCAATACTACTTGTATGTCTAACGGTACATTATGGCGTATTTTGCATTTTGATCTACATCCATATGTATAAAGTCCAGCTCACACAACAACTGAAGCCAGCTGACCATTCACAACGTGCGTCGTAGATACGTCGAATGGTTTCTTAAACGCTTGAGCAACAGGCGGTGGACGGCGATTTTTCAAACAAAATTTTCTTCAGCGACAAAGCACATTTCTCACTAGGTGGGTGTGTTAATAAACAAAATTGTCGTATTTGGGGTTCTGAGAATCCTTAAGTAATTGAAGAGAGGCCATTACATCCACAAAAAGTCACTGTTTTGGTGCGCTCTTTTGTCCGGAGGTGTGATTGGACCTTACTTGCCAACTCGAACGAACGTAATTTCTCGTCGTGGCGATATCAACTGGCCACCAAGATCATGCGATTTGACACCGCTGGACTTTTTTCTGTCGGGCTACGCAATAGACCGTTCTTATGTAGATAAACAATTAACTTTTGAACACTTAAAAACCAACATTCGTCAATTTATGACTGAGATACCGCTCAATATGTGTCAAAAAGTGTTCGAAAATTACCTCAAAAGAATGGGTGCTTGCAACAATTTACGTGGTGATCATTTAAATGATGTAGTATTTCACACATAATGTCAACGTTCAAACTCTATAATAAAAAAGAGGCTGGGATTCGACCCACACTGATAACTTCCCATCCCTTCTGTCGATTTGTCTTGCTTAAAAGTTTGTCTATATGTATCAATTTTTCTCAAAATTTTATCGAATGTTGAAAACAATATTTCTTATAAGTTAAAATTAGTTGGAAGCCATTATCTCAAATTTTTGAAAAGATATTTTAGTCAAAAATAAATTTTTACCAACTTTTGTTAAATTTTTTTTAGTTTTTTAATTGTTTGTACAAAAACTGTCAATTCGATTTTTTCAAAATTTTACTGAATGTTGACAACAATATTTTTTGAAAGACTAAAGTAGTTTAAAGCCAATATCTCAAAGTGTTGAAAAGATATTTGAGTCGAAAATCAATTTTTACCAACTTTTATTAATTTTTTTTTAGTTTTTTATTTTTTGTAAAAAAAACTGTCAATTCGATTTTTTTCAAAATTTTACTGAATGTTGAAAACAATATTTTTTATAAGATAAAATAAGTTTGAAGCCTTAGTCTGTTTTTGAAAAGATATTTGAATCGAAATTCAATTCAATTCAACTTTGACTAATGTTTTTTTTTAGGTTTTTATTTTTTATAAAAAAACTGTCAATTAGATTTTTCTCAAAATTTTATCAGATGTCAAAAACATTATTTTTCGTTGCACAAAATTGTTTTGGAGATGAAATCATATTTTGGTCGTAAAATGTTCGAGGTGACAAATTTTTTTTTTCAGTTTTTTGATTTATAAAAAAAACCGTTAATTGGATTTTTTTCCAAAAATATAATTGTTTTGTATTGCGTTAAAATATATAATATAAAATTTAATTCAAGTCCCTAGCGTCATTGGTTCATGAGATATTTAGGTTTAACCAAAATGCTCACCTTTTTTTTAAACTGCTATAGTAAAAAAACCACCCACGCAATTTTCTTGAGAGCCCTTTCTGCATCTTTCTGCCTTATTATCTGTAAAACAAAATTTATTTGGAGTCGATATCTCTTCTGGTTCTTGAGCTATGGACGACGAAAAAAACGTCGCGAACGTACGGACGTACGGACGTACGGACATACGGACGTACGGACAGACGGACGTACGGACGTACGAACTAACGTACACACGCACGCACAGACATCTTTCTAAAAATCTTTTATTTTGACTCTAGGGACCTTGAAACGTCGAGAAATGTCAAAATTTTCAATTTGACAAATCGGACCCATTACAATAACTTCCTATGGGAAGTTAAAAAGAAATATCATGAAAAGGAATATTTAATATGAGTTTTATTTAAGTTTACTTTTGAAACCGCAAAATGGATAACCGTGTACAAGACCCTATTATGTTTTGTACATAGTTGTTACAGTTCTCATTAAATTGTTTGCCTCTTGCGAAGAATTACCAAATTAATTGATAGTCTCTCTATCGCTGAATTCCCTTAACAATTGAATTGGTTTATCTTTTCAATATATTACTAACTTAAGAAACTTCCTATAATGAATTCAATGCATTTTTACTTTAAGATCTAAGCATTCTTCTTCAATCTCAAATCTCTTTGGTTAGTACTAGAGAAAAGCAAAATGCTTATATTTCTTCAAATTCAATATTATCTATCATGTCTCTCTCAAATAATTATCATACATCTTGAAATAAAATAAAATACATTCATCCATAATAATTATTTCTTTGAATCAATCATAATCGAACAAATCAGAGATAATCATTCATTATTATAATAATAATCCAGTGAACCATAAAGATGGATTAGATCTCATTAAAATAAACCTCTACCGAAATGCGTGTCCGCGTGTCTGCCTGTGCGTCCAAAGCCTTCTAATTAACCTTCAAAAACAATAAACATAAAGAAATAAAGAAACAAATCTATCTAAAGTCTTAAAAAAAACAAAAAAAAAAAACAAAAAGACTTCTGGCTGCTACTGTTTTGAGCTCGTAACTCGAACCTAAATCATTTCTAAATTTAAATCGATTGATTCTTCACTCGACGACGACGACGTTTAGCCCAAAGGGGTTTTCCGTTTTCCCCTAAATTACCCAATGATGGAGCCACTTTAAGACAAGATTCAAATAAATGATTGAACACGCCACACTTTTTGTCTGTCTTCAGAGAGTGGAGAATGCAATCCAAATGATTATCCTTTCTAAAGACCTTAAAGGTCTTCAGAAGGTCTTCAATCTACTGAATAAATCAAACAAAAAAATCCAAGCTTTTTGTTTTTTAGAAATTTGCATTCACCAAAAAAAAGGATGATTTCGACGAATTAGGAATTCGGTAGCAGATAATTTGCAAATCGTGCTACTTTATGTTTTTCTGTTTTGTTTTTTAGCTGCACACCTCCTTCAACAGTCAATTTTGGTGTACGGTGTTGAGAGTTCCAAAAATGTTTGTTGGATTTGCAAAGCTATTAGTCTGGAATTTGGCTCCATTTAGAATGGCATGCAAGCCAAGTTAAGAGTATGGATTTGATGTTATTTGCGTTTTGTTGGCTTAATCGCTTTTTATTTTTGTATTTTTATTGCTGCAGGTATAGAAATGCCTTTAAGAGATTCATCAGACAGAGTACCGTTGATTTTCGGAAATATTGGGAATTAGATTTTTTATTATAAATTGGACTTTGGAAACAATTTTTTAAAATGACTTGGGCATTCGAAAAGAATTTAGTTAAAAAATTCATCATTTATTAATAACACTGCTTAATAAATAGCAACAGTTAAATACCTTTTTGAATGCAAATTTGCGTTAATATTAAATTGTACACGATTTATTACTTTGTACTTGCCAACCATATAGCAAATATAACTTGGAAACCAGTGTTGAGCTTGACTCATAATTTTCGCACAGTTGTTTTACTGTTTTCGGTATTGACCTTATTCTGTTAATTAGGGTACTATAACTCCAGATTACGGCACTGATATTTTGGTTTAGGAAACTCTTGAATTTATTTTTAAATTTAAGAAAATGATTAAAATGACAAAGTGTTAATAACTGACAGTGGTGAAACCCAGAATAAAGAAGCACAGAAGTTTTTTATTTGAGACTGGTGTGTGATCCTCCAGCAGCTTCTCAAAGTTGATTTTATTGAAAAACAAAAAAATGATAATAACATAAAAAGGGGCTGGTATGCAACCCACAGTGATAACTTCCCTTTGGTACCAGTCTATAGATATATCTAAAAGTCTTAGAAAATATTAAAAGTTTGAAGGATTTAAGAGGAGATACCGGTGCACATTGGTCTTAAAATTTTGTTCGATGTTCGAGTGATGTAAATGTTTCGGTTATAGCTCTATCGCCTTTCATTTTCAAGTATTCAAGTTTTGGACAAATTAAGGCTTTGTAAACTACAGCCAAATCAGAAGGGGTGAAAAATTTCTTGCACCTTCGGAGAAATCCTAAGCACCTTGCAGCGTTTTTGGCGATATCGAATATGTGATCATTGTATAAGAGGTGATCTGTGATTTGTGATACACATATACCAAGTACTGAAAGTTGATTAGTTTCCTGGATGCAAGTGCCGCTCATTGATAGCGGCATCGGGGAAGGGTTACGCTTTAACGACAGGAGACAGCATTAGATTTTCGAAGCTTTAAATTCTACAGGGTTCTTAATTCCCCATTGTACATTGCTTTCGAGATCAGAATTTAATGAGCTTATCATACGCTGCCGTTGAAGTTCCACATCCGAACGACAAGGATGTGATTCTAGAAACGAAAATAAAAAGCTGAGGGTATTGTCTTCAGCGAAACAGTTTAATGGGTTAGAAGTGGCAGGCAAGAGATCGTTTATGAATATGAGGAAGAGAGTTGGAGACAAAAAGGAGCCACCAGCATTTATTTTATGAGTTTCAGATTTCAAACCATCCAATACAACTTGTACTGAACGGTTCGAAAGGTAGTTTCTAATCCAATGAAGAAGAGATTCATCAATACCAAAATCACGCATTTTCGATAAGAGAACTTGATGCCAAACTCTATCAAATGCCTTTGAAATATAAAGTGCAATAATCTTACTTTCTAAAAAACGATGTAAAGATTTGTTCCACTGTTCGGTGAGATAAACCATGAGATCACCAGTGGACCTATTACTAAAAAAGCCATACTGCCGGCCATTAAGGAGCTTCCGTTCCTCGAGAAATTTCTTAAGCTGATATAATTAATCAGCGTTTCCATGACCTTGGAAAAAAGGGAAGTGAGTGCTATTGGACGATAATTGGAGGAGGGATAGGATTCGCCTTTTTTAGGGACAGGCTGGACAAATGCTATTTTCCATCCGCTCGGAAAGAGAAGCTTCCGTTCCTCCAGAAATTTCTTAAGCTGATATAATTAATCAGCGTTTCCATGACCTTGGATAGAAGGGACGTGAGTGCTATTGGATGGAGGGCGAAAGGATTCACCTTTTTTAGGGACAGGCTGGACAAATGCTATTTTCCTTCCGCTCGGAAAGAGAAGCTTCCGTTCTTTGAGAAATTTCTTAAGCTGATATAATTAATCAGCGTTTCCCTGACCTTGGAAAGAAGGGACGTAAGTGCTATTGGACAATAATTGGAGTGGGAATAGGATTCGCCTTTTTTAGGGACAGGCTGGACAAATGTTATTTTCCATCCGCTCGGAAAGAGACCTATAAAGTAGGAAAGATGGAAAAGTTTACACAGTGGTTTTGCCAGCGTTGAAGAACACCTCTTCAGAATAATAGGGGGGGATACTATCCGGGACAGCGGATTTGTGTATGTCAAGTTATTTTTTTACTCTTGCAACTGCACGAGTGCGAAAGAAGATTCGTCCCATAGAATCGTTTACGATCTCAAGAACAGGAGGACTCATGTCACTCTCCGGTAGCGTCGAATTAACAGAAAACTGTGATGCAAGCAAATTTTCTTTATCAATCGAGCTTACATAGGGAGTGCCTGTTTAGAAGTTTTTTTTAAATCAATTTCAAGCAGTGTTTTTTTAAAGGTGTTTACTTAAAAAAAAAAAACGCAGATTGGATTTTTCTAAAAAAAATTACTTTATATTCGCAACAAATATTGTATAAAATAGTCTTGAAGTCAATACCTTTTAGTTCAGTATTTTGTTATTTAAATATGCTTGAATTTCGGAGAGTATTGAGTCCACAGAGACGCTATTGGGCTCCAGAGAAAAGATTGTGGTTTCTAAAAAAACTAAAACATGTTTTTATATTTGGCTTTTTGGTGTTTAATCAATAATTGAGAAGGACATTGATAAGCGAAACTGTCTGATATTTCTAAATTGTTTGAATCCCTTGCCTGTGACATAATCTCTTTTAAGTGCTGAACATATGAACCAAAATTCTCAATTGCTAATTTATTATAATTCTGTACTTTTTGTTTGGATGCATTTCAAAATACTCTCAAGTCGATTGCATGTTTACAGACTTTAGCAAGGCATTTGACAAATTAAGTCATGAAATACATCTCAATAAAATAACTAAAATGTGCTTAAATGAGCTTCTCGTTGTGTGGATTTCGTCACATCTTAAAGAAAGATATTATAGCGTCATGTTGTTCATGTTGAAACCACATATTCTCCAAGTCGTTTTTCAATAGAAGGCAAACAACAGTCGGTTATCATTCGATCATAACGCTTCGAATTGACGGTAACAGTCGTTCCGTCATCGTTTTCGCAGAAGTAAGGTCTAATCACACCTCCGGACCAAAGAGCGCACCAAACAGTGGTTTTTTGTGAATGTAATGGCCTATCTTCAATTACTTGAGGATTCTAAGAACCTTAAATACGACAATTTTGTTTATTAGCACACCCACCTAGTGAGAAATGTGCTTCGTCGCTGAAGAACATTTTGTTCGAAAAATCGCCGTCCACCTCCTGTTGTTCAAGCGTTTAAGAAACCATTCGACATATCTACGACGTTGTGAATGGTCAGCTGGCTTCATTTGTTGTGTGAGCTGGACTTTATATGGATGTACGTGTAAGACAGTCCTAATTCCAGAGAACAACAAGGAATCGAGACTTTCGGGTCTTCGGCAACACTTTCACTTACAACAGCAATATTTTCAGTGTAGCGAGCGAAATGATGAGGCACAGGCCTTACAATATTTGTAACCAATCCAGTCTCTTCAAATTTATTCACAATTTTTCCAATTACTTGCTTAGTTGGACGATTAGAAACCTCGTAATTGTTTGCGTGAAGTAGGTCGTCAAACATAATAGGAAGTTATTGTAATGGGTCCGATTTGTCGAATTGAAAATTTGACATTTCTCGACGTTTCAAGGTCCCTAGAGTCAAAATAAAAGATTTTTAGAAAGATGCCTGTGTGTGCGTGTGTACGTACGTTCGTACGTCCGTACGTTCGCGATGTTTTTTTCGTCGTCCATAGCTCAAGAACCAGAAGAGATATCGACTTCAAATAAATTTTGTTATACAGATAATAAGGCAGAAAGATGCAGAAAGGGCTCTCAAGAAAATTGCGTGGGTGGTTTTTTTACCATAGCAGTTTAAAAAAAAGGTGACAATTTTGGTTAAACCTAAATATCTCATGAATCAATGACGCGAGAGACTTGAATTAAAATTTATATTATATATTGTAACGTGATACAAAACAAATATATTTTTGGAAAAAAATCCAATCAACGGTTTTTTTTTATAAATAAAAAAAACTGAAAAAAAATTTGTCACCTCGAAAATTTTACGACTAAAATATGATTTCATCTCCAAAACAATTTTGTGCAATGAAGAATAATGTTTTTGACATCTGATAAAATTTTGAGAAAAATCTAATTTATAGTTTGTTTTATAAAAAATAAAAACCTAAAAAAAACATTACTCAAAGTTGGTAAAAATTGAATTTCGACTCAAATATCTTTTCAAAAACTTGAGATTATGGCTTAAAACTTATTTTATCTTATAAGAAATATTGTTTTCAATATTTTGAAAAATGTTGAGAAAAATCGAATTGACAGTTTTTTTACAAAAAATTGAAAACCGAAAAAAATTTAACAAAAGTTGGTAAAAATTGATTTTCGACTCAAATATCTTTTCAAAAATTTGAGATAATAGCTTCTTAATACGTTAAACTTATAAGAAATATTGTTTTCAACATTCGGTAAAATTTTGAGAAAAATCGAATTGACAGTTTTTTTTTTACAAAAAATAAAAACCTAAAAAAAAAAACTAAACTAAAACTTCGTAAAAATTTACTTTCAACTCAAGAAGCTTTTAGTAGTTTTATGAACTAGAATAATTGTTACTTGGGCATGGATTCCTGCAAAAGCTTTATAGTTCCATTTCATCCATGATCGTCAATAGAACTATTGGAAAATGCAACTTATTGGTCATGCAACTGAATTCGATATTTTTTTTTTTGATAATGCCCACAATTAGATTTAGGCTACTTTATACTCCATTTATTGTTAAGCTGTAAAACCAAATTTTTATTCAAAAATTTTTTAAAAAGGTGAAGCAATATCCAATAAATAGCCCAATTTGGCAAGCGTGACCTTAAATTATTCTTGTTCCAAAGAAATAGAATAAATAATAACTTACACAAATCTTTTTAAGAGTTTGTCAGTAAATAGGAATCTAAAAATTTCATCGCAACTGGTCAGGTTATTATTGAGACTAAAGATAAGCAGAAAGTAGAACCGGCATTTTTGTTGCCTTTAAGACACATCAATGGCAAATTGTTGGTATTCAATCTCAACTCAAACAAATCTTGATTATAGCTCGGTAGCACAATCCATTCGCTATTAATGTTTCATCAGCTTCATTTTCCAAAGTCCAAAAACCGAACCAAGCATAGATGGCGATGTTTTTCAATAATCATTTCTGTATTTTTCAAGCTTTTAGTACCAAAATTCTTCTTTTTAGTGAATCAGCGAAGCTCCGGTGGCTTTACTGGTGATCGACTTGATTAGATTCTTCTGTTAACTAATTATAAAAAGCTTTTAGACCTAATAGTATAGGAGCTCGCAACGTTTTCGAGCGAGAATTTTACATAGGTCAGTCAATTTTTTGATATGTTGTCTTACTTGCTTTTTCGGTTAGAGTCTGGGCAGTCTGGCTGGCGGTAGCGGTTGGGTTTAGGGGGGAGGGCAATTAAAAAAAATTATTACTTAAAATGGGAAAAAAATACTTAAAAAATAACGGTAATACTTACAAGTAAGTATTATACCTTTTTTTAAAGCCAACATTTTTGTCTATTAGCTTGTTTTTAAATCAAGTCAAAACTATGCATAGTTTTTGAAAAAAATTGTTTTAAACTCAAAATTTGGTAAAAAAAAAAGTTAAAAATATGGTTTAAAGTGTATTTTTTCAAAACCTTAAGATTATTTACTATCTTTTTTTAGAATTCACTGCTCTTTTTTGTTTGTGATCAAAAACTGAAAACTAGATGATTTTTGTGGAATACCCAATTTCAAAAGATCAATGTGAGTAGACAAACGTAGATTTCCGTCACCGTTACGTGACACACACGCGATGTGACATGATTATTTTCTCAATTTTTTTAGTGTTTATTATTTTAACATTTTCAACGCATTTTTAATAATGGCTTATTTTTATTTTACTTAAATGTCAAAATTCAAAAGTTTACAGCTTTAAAAGTGATATTTGCGGGAATTGTGGATTATTCAAAATAAAACTTCTTATCTGAAGAATATTGTGATATTTTTCATATTATAAATAAGTCGCCTTCTTACAGCACAAAGAAATGCACCTTAATAAATAAAATCCTTCAATAATGTCCAATTTTCTTGAAATCCCTTAATCACAAAAGATAAGACCTCAATGGTCAGGTGGAATTTGGTATTTTTCCTCCAAACGAACCATATTGAACGCAGGCGCAACCCCACACGAGCTGTTTTGCCAGATGAATTCGTTTGGAGACGGGCAGCAACCAACGACGACGACGTCGACCGATCGTGTGGGAATTACCCCACACACGCCCACGTCTTATTTTGAAGATTCCAAAGTCCCTGCTTTTCCCTGCTCGCTGCGCATCATTATCCACACCGAACCGAAGTCACAGTGTTATCAAATTGTACTTGAGTTGGAGCTCCTGTTTCGTGACACCAACCAAATCACGCGGTGGCACGGCGGCGGCGGCGAAGACGAGACACATTGCCAGTGCCAGTGCCAATGCAATGATTCGACTATATGGGATGTCTGATGCCGTGACAGAGGCCAACTTCGACTCTGTTCACTGTTTTTTTCTTGTTTTCTTACGTTAAATGTACAATTCAATTTGAATGTCTGATGGTCGGGTGAAATTTAGGAGTAAATTAAGTTGTTCGCCGGCAGAGCCCCACCAACCAAGAAGCCGGGACGACAATCAAGATCCAAGGAGTCTATTACCATGTCTTTGGCCAGGTCTCTCTCGCTATTACCTAATTAATTACTTATCGTGGCCATTTATCTTTTTTGTTTGTTGTCTTCTCGATTGCAACTGCGACTGATTTTTTTTTTGTTTGTTTTCTGCTTAAATTCAGAAAAGAGAACTGCCCTTGTTGTTGTTCCATGCGCAGTAAATTTAGCTTCCATGAAACTTCTATTAGCCTGATGCAGCTCCAATTCCTCAGTTTCAGTTTATACACAGTATAGTGTATAGCCATCAGCGTCACAACACAAGTCAACGACCATTACTGGCAATTGCAATATGCCAATAGTTGACATAAGCATTCTGTCACCCCTGCAATACTCCCCAACAGCGACGACGAAGACCGCGACTACAACGTCCTCGTCTCAGACTCAGATTCAGATTCGTTCGAAATCATTTCAGAAACATTTTCCAATAGCTCTGAGAGTCTGAAGTAAATTAATGACATTGCTGATTGAACTATTGGCTAATTGGCAAAATGCTTCGACATGTCGTCGTGATTTGACAAAACCCGTACAAATATCTTTATATTGATTTTTATTTTGCGCATACCTTCAATGCGGAGCGGGTGGTGGGCGGCCGGATTTTGCGCTGTGCGGCGGCGCGGGGGTTTTACCTATATGCTGGCCTTAATGGCATCTCTCTTGACGGCAGCAGTTAGTATTCAAATTAAAGCTTAACTAGCGTATAGATCGCTCTGGTGCTGCTGCTGCTTGCAATCTTGCAGTGCCGATGGTGGTATAGCGTATAGAGCGCCCCCCTGTGTCGACATTCGACAAGAGTAATATATATTTGAGTGTTCAATGAGCCATTAGGCGAATGTTTTTCATGTTAACAATAAATTAGTTGACAATTGGCTTTTAGTAAAGTAGTTAAGCTTAATATACCGTCAAGTGATTACATATAACTATGAGTATACCTAATTCCCCCCCCCCCCTCTGGTTTGTATTTTTTTAGTAAGTAATGAAGTGTACTATTTTGTTGTCATACGAGTATAATTTAGTCTACTTTTGTAGGCAACAACAACTATTTGTTGTGCTGTCTATCTTAATGGTATGCAAGCAAACTTTGCTAAGACTATTACTATTGAAGAAATATCAAGACATGGTATGTGATAGTCTTATTGATAAATTATTATGTATTCACTAAGATTTGGATATGAACTTTTAGTGTGGATATTGTAGTGACTGGGTCTTCAAAATTGACACTTTTTTAACATGAGTATATGCCCATATTTACGAACCGTCGCATAGCAAAAACATGATAAAACGTCACAAATCTTGGGTTGATAACTCCAAATAAAGTTTTTATTCGCTGGTTTGACGTTTTAAATTTTGTATTTGACAATTCGATCAAATTAAGTATCAATTCCCTTTTTAAAAGAAATTCAACTTAGATTAGTTGGGAATAGCAACTTGCATAGCTTTGAAGATTGCTTAGAACTAAAAAAAATAACTTCGCATACCGTCTGTCGATTTGTCTTGCTTAAAAGTTTGTCTATATGTATCAATTTTCACCAAAATTGCGTACTATTTTTTTATGAAAATACGGACTGTTGGATTTTTATAAAAAAAATTACTGAATATCGTAAACAATATTAACTGTGATATAAAATAAGTTTGAAGCCAATATTTGTAATTTTTGAAAAGCTATTTGAGTCGAAAGTACATTTTTACCAAGTTTTAGTATTGTTTTTTTTTAGGTTTTTATTTTTTGTAAAAAAAACTGTCAATTCGATTTTTCTCAAAATTTGATCGAATGTTGAAAACAATATTTATTATAAGTTAAAATTAGTTAGAAGCCATTATCTCAAATTTTTGAAAAGATATTTGAGTCGAAAATAATTTTTTACCAATTTGCTAATTTTTTTTTCGGTTTTTAATTTTTTGTAAAAAAACTGTCAATTTGATTTTTTTCAAAATTATACTGAATAATAACAATAATATTAATAATAATTTTTGAAAGATAAAAGTACTTTAAAGCCAATATCTCAAAGTTTTGAAAAGATATTTAAGTCGAAAATCAATTTTTACCAACTTTTATTAATTTTTTTTTTAGGTTTTTATTTTTTGTAAAAAAAATGTCAATTCGATTTTTCTCAAAATTTTTCAGAATGTTGAAAACAGTATTTCTTATAAGATAAAATGAGTTTAAAGCCTTAATCTCAAGTTTTTGAAAAGATATTTGAGTCGAAATTCAATTTTTACCAACTTTGAGTAATGTTTTTTTTTAGGTTTTTATTTTTTATAAAAATAACTGTCAATTAGATTTTTCTCAAAATTTTATCAGATGTCAAAAACATTATTCTTTGTTTCACAAAATTGTTTTGGAGATGAAATCATATTTTAGTCGTAAAATTTTTGAGGTGACAAATTTTTTTTGTCAGTTTTTTTGATTTATAAAAAAAAACCGTTAATTGGATTTTTTTCCAAAAATATATGTAATTGTTTTGTATCACGTTACAATATATAATATATAACTTAATTCAAGTCTCTAGCGTCATTGGTTCATGAGATATTTAGGTTTAACCAAAATGTTCACCTTTTTTTAAACTGCTATGGTAAAAAAACCACCCACGCAATTTTCTTGAGAGCCCTTTCTGCCTTATTATCTGTATAACAAAATTTATTTGAAGTCGATATCTCTTCTGGTTCTTGAGCTATGGACGACGAAAAAAACGTGTCGCGAACGTACGTACACACGCACGCACAGACATCTTTCTAAAAATCTTTTATTTCGACTCCAGGGACCTTGAAACGTCGAGAAATGTCAAAATTTTCAATTCGACAAATCGGACCCATTACAATAACTTCCTATAGGAAGTTAATATTGAACTTTAACTTATCCGACTCCAGGTTCTGGGGGGTCTCAGCCTAAGATAATGCGTTCTTCCATCGTTTCCGGTATATTGCAAGCTCCCTCCAGTATTCGAGACCAAGCGGTCTTGCGTCAATATAACCGTCTGGTCCCTGCAGTGTAGATTGGGTCTTCATCATCGTCTCGAACATGGGGGCTGATCCGCCTAAGAATTTGTATCTTGAAAGTGTCCAGTATCAACTTCCCTTGTTTTACTTATCGTCCAGCACTCGTCGTCAGAATAAAACTGGTAAAATTAGAGTTTAGAATAACGTACACTTCGTCTAGAGTAATTTTTCTTCGGATTTCCACTAAGGAATCTGAAGTAGGTAAGCTCCTCCACAACCATTAAATTACTGCTACCGACAGTGTCGTTTTGTCATATATGTATAAGCGATTGACAGATGAGGATATGTTTGTTGATAGCGCATACTTTGTTTTGTACGCATTCAATTCAAGACCAACGCGTTTAGCCTGTTGACACATACCTGCGAATTCTTTTTGAACAGTTCGCTTGGAGCGACCGATGTCATCCGCATAACCAATTAGTTATGACGACCTTCCAGATTAACACCACTTCTGCGCACACTATCTACTCAAGGACTAAATTGAAAAATCACATGAAAGAGCATCTCCTCGCCTTAACCCTCTGCAAATGTCTGGAATTGCTCGTATGAGCTGTCATGCGACATACCTCTTTAATATTGTCAATATTGTGATCTTCTCTTTTTATAAATCAAAAACACTAAAACAATTTAATTATCACCTCGAATATTAAATATGCAACGAAGAGTAACGTTTTTGACATCTGGTAAAATTTTTGAAAAAAATCGAATGGACAGTTTTTTTACAAAAACTAAAAACCTAAAGAAACATTAACAAAAGTTGGTAAAAATTGATTCTCGACTTAAATATCTTTTCAAAAATTAAAAAAATATTGGCTTCAAACTAATTTCATCTTATACAAAATATTGTATTCGACATTCAGTAAAATTTTTATAAAAATCTAACAGTCATATTTTTCATAAAAAATTAAATTTTAAAATTTTCATAAAAATTACCAATTAAGCGAATTAAGCGAATTGAACGTTCGACTTAAAGCGAACGTTTGAGAAATCCAACATAGAACAAAATTAAGATGGATGCCTTTCGACGTTCAAATGGGTTAACATCTTTTTTTCCAAAAAAGTTGGCTTTTCCAGTGAATATTGAAATGGTATTCACGAAATGGCTGATTTTAAAAACGAACAAAAGTCGAACGTTCGATTCGATTCTCGAAATAAGGGCCATTGACTTCAAATTTATTTTATTCATGCAATTTGTATTTGTTTATATAAAAAATAACATCTTTTAAGAAATGCTACTAAAATTGGTAAAAATTGGTTTGCGGCTAAACATCTCGTTAACAAAAATAGATTTTGAAATCAAACTATTTCATCATACTATTTCGGTATCGAGTTTGGGCTGCAAATATTTTTGAATTGGACTGTTGAGCTATTTCAGAACATGGAAGCTCTAAAACCAGTCAGAAAAATCATACCGAAGTAAGATTCAACTTAAAGATTCAGCTGACTAATTTTTCATTTCATTTCAATTATTTAGTTTTCTAGATTGCCAAATTTTTATTGACATAATTCTTTGAAGCTAGCTGATATAAAGAGAAAAGAATCACCAGTTATTAGTTTTTGGACAACCTCACTCACAACCTTCTAATTCAATATTCGAAATATTTTTCTACCCAAAGTAGTGAGTTATAAAATGAAAACTTCACCATCGAAGACCAAAAACACTTATAAATGAATTTTGTTTGTTTTTTTTTTAAATAAAATGAGAAAAATATTACAATAGTTATTAAAGCTGCATTAATAATCCACGTCTCCTACGGGACGACCGGATCGCATCATCTCTGCCGTTGAATACCTCCTCTATTAACATAGGCCCCTTCAGTCGCACAGCACGTAGTTGGTGTATCTCGTTGTGTATTATAATTAAAAACAGATATCGCAATCAAAACTACCCGAAGCAATCAATTTCCCTCGAGCCATGTCTCGAGCGAGAGACCTGGCATCAATGGAGAACCATCCAACCTGAACCTATATAGTCCTCCAGCGCATCCGTAGCATCCAGCTTCAGCTTCAGTCAGGACTTTTCTCAATCCATTTGCAAAGTAGTAAGGTAACGTCCTACCTACAATTTATTATGTCGAAGCTATGGATCTTTTTGTTTAGCTCCCGCGCCCTCTATGAATGAAATTGCTACACAGCATCAGTAGCACAGTAGTAGTCGATGATGCCAAACCAATGTCGACTAAATTACATGTTCATCGATGGATGCCGATGGAGGACCAAACGACCGACCGTTCAACCGATCTGTGATCTGGGGATCTGGGAAGAAGAAGGCGCAGCTCACAACTTGCGGGTTGATCCGCTAGGAGAGCGTTAAATTTTTACCAATATTGGCAAAATGGTAAGTCATCGTTTCATCTGCATCCTCTCGTCCTCATCACCATCATCATCATCATCATCAGTATCAGCATGGACGTCGCCATCGTCTTGAGTGCCCCATCAGCCCATCAGGGCATTAGTCCTCTTGCCATAAGTGTGCGCGGTGGTGTAGTGGATCTGGACTGGATGGATAGTGGTGGCGCGGGGCCCGTTTATGTGTTTGAAATTGCGATATTCATTAGCCCTGGGGCCACAAACAGTAGCCGTTCGACCGCAGACAGGAATGCTTGTATCGATTCAGGAGATTAATGTTATGCACCACCAACAGCATAGCACCCTGCCACCGCTGACGACGCTGCCGCCGCCGCCGCCACAACTTTTACACATAGCACGTACATATATGTAGAGTAGAGATATAGAAAGATGTAGAAATCTTTTAGTAGCAAAATGGGAAGCTCTTCATCAAGGAAGAGCAACATCCTGCCCAGAATGTACTTACATATCAAGAGAGTGTTTCTCCTATGTTCACCAGTTCGGTCTTCTGTTCATAGGTCGGTTTTGTGTGTAGGCAACAATTTTTTTTAAAAGTTGCTACTGACTTCTTGTTATTATGCTGTTGCCAGGATACCTTTTTATTGTAAGCCTTACATCAAGTAAAATGAGGAGGAGGAAGGCATCATACAGGAAACATACATATGTAGGTACATCTACATACATACATATACATAGTTGTGTGTTGAAAGTGGAATGGTGATTGGAAGTAGCTATTAGCCGATGGTAATTTAGTTTTAATGGAGCGGTAAAGTGAAGAAGGTCATCCTTTAATATTGGAACTGGTTTTTCTATTATTTCTTTTTTTTTTAGACGTTTTTCATTAAAAAACATATTTGCTTAAGATTTGACAATGTCTTCACTATTGTGAAATTTTCAAAACTTATCTAATATTGAAGTAAAGATTCAATGTTTCTTACAAAATTATTATTATGTCAAAAAATAACGACACCATCTTATGTCGAATGCGGTCAATTTGTATGTCATAAATCGATCGCTTCATGAATTCGTCAAATCACTCGTTCAAACAGAGTTCAAATTTAAGATTTATTCTGATTACATTGGGTAAAATGTATTGCTATTTGAAAACATGTACAGTACATAAGAAACTCAAAAATTCCACAAAATTGGTATCTTATGGTCGTCATAATGAGCCGGCTTGCTCTTTTTCCTTCTAAGAAATCCATGTTCCTCTCTTCTCTTCTTTCAATAGAGCTCTTGAGCAGCTCTCGTCGTTCTATGCAGAGCCGCTTTCCGTGCGTTTGCCTGCCGATATTCTTCATTAAAACTTGTTGGTAGCTGCTTGAAACCCAGCACGTCAAAGGCGGCTTCTCTGATCTCATCTTGGCAATGTTGCTGCTGGTTCTCGATAAATTGTGTTGGCGAAAGTTTACTTGTGACTCGGTCGGAGAAGGATTTGGCAATCTCTTGCGATTGTAGCTGTTCGACATTGTATCGTCTCCCAGCATCTCCCTGTTTTGCCTTGGGTTTGGAAACCCGAAGTGCTACCTTAGCTACAATGAGGTAGTGGTCCGAGTCGATGTTAACTCCTCGGAAAGTTCTGACATCCATGATGTTGGAAGCGTGTCCAGCGTCGATCGCAATATGATCAATTTGGTTGACGGTAGATTGATCTGGAGAACTCCAAGTTCCTTTGTGGATGTTGAGGTATGAAAAACGCGTTCTGGCTACCATAACGTTTCGCCCCGCACCAAAAAAACGCCCAGGACAATTTCAATGTCGTAACTAGGACACTGCTCATATGCTTTGTGCAAGAACTCGTAGAACATATCCTTGGTGTTGTCATGCTTCTCTTCTGTGGGGCGTTTGTGCACATTAGGCTAATGTTGTCGAATTTAGCCTTGATGTGGATGGTCATGAGTCGGTCGTTGGTGCACCTATAGCTCAAGACTTGTTGCCTATGTGTGGCTCCAAAGACAAAGCCTTGTTGGTTTTCTCGGAAGCAGTCACCATAGTAAATATCGCAGTTTTTCATCCTCTTTTTGGCTGGCCCATCCCATCGCATTTCCTGGATAGCGATGATATCTGCTTTATAGCAGTCTAGGGCCACCGCTAATTCTTTTAATGCGCGTGGTCTATTAAGGGACCTAACATTTCACGTGCATATCTGAAGTTCGTTGGTCTTAAATCGTGTGCGTGTGTTGTCAACAGTAAATCCGTCCGTATCCGAGGCTTGTTGGTGCTTCGCAACTGGTTTTTCTTTGCGTTAACAGGAAGTCAGCATGACGCACGATCTTCAACCTGAAGGACCAGGTCCTTGATTTAACTCCAGGGGCAAGAGCTGGCATAACCGCACCGTACAGGCCTAAGCGCGAAATATGTCTTAGTAGCCCAACCTCACTGAAACTATAGACGCCACAGTTGTAGTCGGCCTGAAATGTGCAAAAAAGTGGTTACAAATAACCTCAGAAGAATTCGATAAAGAACTTTGAATGATATTGTTTTCCACGTTTAGTAAAAAATGAAATAAAATATTCATGAAAAATGTATCGCTTCACTTTGTGATTTATTTGACTCCACTTTTGAAACCGAAAAATGAATGACCCTATATATTTATAATAGAAAAGCCTTGCTACCCATTCATGTTTTTGGTTTTTAGAAATAGTGTTAGAGAGAATAACTTTCGAGTTTCGATAGTCAATACAAAAATAAACTAATAGTAAGCTAGCTATAGGAAGCTCTTCTGCTAGAAGATTTAACAGCAAACGCAAGTCGGTGTTCTATTCTCTCACCTCTAGAACTTGGTAGTAAATGATATTCTAACTAGCTGTCTAATGGATGACGTGGCTCTATCAGTTAAAGGGAAATATAGTAACAACCTGAATAAGCTAAAACAATGGAAAGATCGATGTGAATTCCCCGGAATCTAGGTATATGGGCCTTATTTTAGACCTTATTCTAGATTGAAAACTTATCAAATACGAAAGAGCCAAACGCTACTGTAGCTCTCTCTCTGCAAAAATGCCATTGGTAATAAACTGGGCTTACAACCTCTAATTGCGAATTATTTATTAACATCGGTAATCGAATCGATTCTATACTATGCGAGTGGCAGTATATAGTGGCCCTCCCAACTAAAGTTAGGTACAAACTTCCAAATTTCTACACCATCCAGATTAGTCTTCATTCCTAGAAGACGAATCAATCCACTTTATACAGATGGATCAAAAATAATGAAGGGGTTGGTGGAGGCGTGTACTCTGAACAGCTTAAACTAATCGCCTTCCCAATAATTGAAGCGTATTGCAGGCGGAACTTATGGCAATAAAAGCAGTCTTGTCTTGTCTTCGCTGAAAGAAAACATGATATCCGGATTTTCTCAGATAGTAAGGCCACCATTAAATCTCTGGAGTCTGTCTCTGCAAACTCTACAAGATTCTACAACTGTCGATTGTCTTTAATGGAGATGACACAGCAGTTCATCAGCATTCAACTTTGCTGGGTGCCGGGCCATAGAGACATTCTGATGGTTTAACAATCGCTTCATGTAAGCTTTTGCTAGCTTACAGAAAATCATATCATTGATAAGCAGTGTTTTATCGAAATAGCCAGTACCATTAGGTTAGGTTATAGTGGCTGTCCAAGATGGAAACGGACACACTTAGGCCAGTTTACTGGCCCATTGTGATACCACATGAATCTTGAGGTTTCTTCCTAAGCTCAATGGAACCAGTTTGAGTCTCTTACGAAACGTGAGAGGCTGATTATGCTGATATGAATTAGATCGTTTAGATCAATAGAGAAGAATTCTCCTAGGTAATTCTAGCGTTTTCGATCCAGAGCAGGGCATGTGCAGAGAAGATGAAGAACTGTTTCTTCCTCTTCCTCGTCAATACAGCTTCTGCTGTCATTTGAGAATAAACCTAGTCTCGTAGCGTGCTTTCCTATTAGACAGTGTCCGGTTATGACACCTATTATCGAACTTATATGCGATCTGCTTAGAGAGAGCAAGCACCTTGAACGTCCAGTGTTGGCCAGATGTTTTTTGTGACTTGACACGTGGTGATGTTGTTCCACCTGGTGCCTGCCCTCCTCACAGCGTCTTGCATTAGCAACAGTTTACAAGTAGCGATTGGTATGCCAGTACGTGCCAAACGTGGTAGAATGGGCTGTACTGTACCGTTCCTGGCGAATTCATCTGCCTTACAGTTACCTGGAATGTCTCTATGGCCCGGCACCCAGCAAAGGTGAATAGTAAACTGTTGTGCCATCTCCATTAGAGATGATCGACAGTTATGGACTGTTATAGAGTTTGTAGAGACAGAATCCAGAGATTTGATAGCGGCCTGACTATCTGAGAAAATACGGATATCAGATGTTGATATCACGTTTTCTTAAAGCCAGGACAAGACTTCTTTTATCGCCAAAAGTTCCGCCTGGAACACGCTACAATGATTGGGAAGGCGGAATGAGAGACTTAATTTCAGTCGTTCAGAGTACACACCTCCACCAACCCCTTCTTATGTTTTTGACCCATCTGTATAGAAATGGATTGACACATCTTCCAGGAATGTCCTATCCTCCCAAAAAGATCTGGGAGGTATAGAAATCTGGAAATTTCTGTCGAATTGCAGTTGGGGGATGGTGTAGTCTGTGTGCTTTGGAATTTATTTTAAATAACTAAGAATTACGGAGTGGCCAATGTTGTTGTTAGTCCACTGCGACGAAGCTTTGAGGCGAATAGCAGAGCTTGCAGCTATTTGTTTGCTAAAAATGTCAAGAGGTGTTAGGTAGAGTAAGGTGTCCAGTGCCGCAGATGGGGTCGTGCGAAGCGATCCGCTTATACATAGGTAAGCTAAACGTTGGACTTTATTTAATTTATCCCGGTTTATACCTTTTTCTAAAGCAGTCCACCATACTGCCACACCGTACATTAAAATCGGTCTAATTACCGATGTGTATAGCCAATGAGTGATTCCCACTAAATTCTGCCGTAATTCTCGAACTTCAAGGTATTCCACTCAGTTTACCCTTTTACATATTGTCATGCATAGAGATTCTATTTTCAGCCGCACATTAAGAATGTGGAATGCTTCACCTTACTCTGTTTAACACTACATTTCGGTTGTGAGAACTTCTAGACCGGTATCTCCTCTAAAATCCTACCCTATTTTTCTATCGCTAGTATTGTGATTAATCATGTTAAGGACAGTTAAAGTCCCTTTAGAACTTTCAAATAAAAAAAACTATGGTACCTACACCTATTTATAAGACCACATTTCATTATAATGATATGCTTCGCCACACATACGTTCAAAAGATGCCTGAACAACAAACACGTCGTGCAACTTCGTTATTTGTTTTTTATTTATTCGTGAGCTTTTGATAATTTCATAGCAATGATTCCCGATCGTGATTCAAACATTTTTATAAATTAGGCTGATGATATCGCACTTTCGGCACACTTTACGCACAAAAATAAAATTAAAAAATAAAAAAAAAACTTGATATGAATCCAAACACCCCTCTGGTAACATCTAAGCCTTGAATGGAAGAACCATAAGATATCTACTCTGTGATTATATCGAGACATTTACCAAAAACGTAATTACGTCGTTTTACACGCAACGCTTCCCACTGAAACTCTCTAAGAAGTTATACTCGTATGTAAACTCTAAAAGTCTAAAGCAATGGAGGCATATAGTATATTCCTTCGAGGACGCAACAAGCCAAACAACAACGCTCGCAAGCCTCATAAAGTAATACTGCTTTGGTAAAAATTGGAAATTAATTTACTGTTGGCAGAGAATATAAAGTCCGGGACAACATTCGATATGCGAGGCCGAGAGCTGAAAGCAAAGCTGAGACTTTTGATGGTCAAGTCAGTCAGTAAGTCAGAATATGGTCTTCGCACCTCGAGGCAATTGGTAGAGTTCAACATAAAAATTACAGATGATGCTTCCACGCATATCGGCACTTAAGACGCACCACACCAGCTCCAGCAGCAACAGAAAAAGTCGTTATAGGCTTATGTATTTATATGTATGCGGAGCCCGATTTTGATCTCGATCTCGATAATGACCACGACCATGATAATGATGATGATGGTGATGACTTCGATGAAAATTACATTTATGCCGCTTCCGATGCCATCATCCATGGAAGTTGTCTGTCTGATGTTTCATGAAGATCGACAATGTTTTTTCTGTTGTTGTTGTTGTTGTTGTTATTGTGATGATGCTCATCCTTTCGGAAGCCTGTGGCAGAAGTGTGCTGTAATAAATTGCAGATGATTTTACCGCATGATATCTGGCAGAATCCATCGACAAAGGGCGATCGTGCATTACAAAAACTGAATTGTGGTTTGTTTTGTGTGCAATTTGATGATTTGAATGAATGAAAATCTAGTGAAAGTTAAACAAAAGAAAAGAACAAAAGCTGAAGACCAGAAGAAGATTGAAGGTCTGAGGTAATAACCAGTAAAAAGATAAATGCTTTAGAATGAAAATGAGAGATATAACTTTTCAATGCGTGCAAATTTTGCAGTAAATTAGCCGTTTTCTATGTTTATTTAAATATTTTTAAAAGCTCCTTCACAAAAGAACAGATGTTATAAAAATCAATAACGGAATATGAATTTAAAACATTACAATTCTTCAAATATTTTGGGTCAGTAAAATTAAAATTCGATAAATTCTACCGGATGCTATGAAAGCAAGGTGAAGAAGTGCTCGAGTTTTAAATACTTTAAAAGCAAATTTCCAAAGATAAACTGAGAATTATTAAATCGAGTTTTGAATTTAATTTAAAGCTTTTTCAAGGAATTGGCCGTAAAAATAAGTGCTCTTAAAATTTAATTATGGACTCTTATAAAGATTATAAGAATTGGAGAAAAACAACACTTGTTAATAATAACAAAGTATTCATTAAACATAGGACAACCATTTTAAATATATAAATTCTAGGAAAAACTAGACAACCGAAAGAGAACTGGTTCAGGAGGAAGTAAAAAATGCATCATAGATGAAAATGATACAAATTCTTGAAATATTGGGAAAAGGTTTACTAATCATTGAAGGTCTTCCTGTTCCCTAATTTTAAAGAGCTGGATATATTACAAAAAGAAAGAGAACCTACGCTCTCACCTTCACTTCTTACCAACAATTGTGTGAGGAGAGAGGTCCTTAATGCTGCATTACCGTATTCTGACGAAACTGATTAATCACAACAACAACAGTTTCGTCCCAAACGATTTTCTAAGTTATGTATGTAGTACATTACAAGTCAAAATAACCTTGCATGCAATAGCTGCAAATAGATTAGACAAGAAGATTTTTCTTTTAGGGTGCCCAATGTTTTTTCTTCTAGCCTTCTTGTTTTCTTCTGAGCCCTCAATAAGCTTGCACCAACTTTTTCGTTAATAACTCCTGTTTTCTTATGTTAAAGTATTTGGAATTGGCCCCCACGCATTTTTCTATTGTCTTGCTGAAGAGCTATTTCTTAGAACCCCAGCATTGTCAACAGATCCACGTTTCTGCACGCTGGAAACATTCAAAAAACTCAAAATTTGGGTCGCATAAAAACATGGCATTAATTAAGTGGTCACCATTTGTGTTAACAAATGCTGACTCGATTTCAGTCAATTCTTGTTAAAGATCCATCAATATTCAAATTTTATATTTTCCGCAGGCCAGCGGGTGTCTTCTTCCAGCGGTTGGCTGCTCTACCGTCAGATTGCAATTTTTGACGAACAGCTGAATTGAACATTTTGAAACACTTTGTTCATCAATTCGAAGCCAGTGCACTGCAAAACTTGGGTCTTAGAATCAAGGACACGATTTCTATGTGTGAAATGCTGGAGATGTCGACCGATTTTTGACAAAAAATATTTCGCTGTACTTTTGCCTACGCGAAACTTTTTATTAAATTGCTAATGACTTAATGCAAAAAAATCATTGTTAATACTTCCTTTAAAAATTCGAGGGCTTTTTACTGTTGAATCACAATTGTGATTGCCTATCACAATTGTCATACTGACAAAATTGAAAATTTGTCGAATTTATCGTTTCTTGAAAATGTTTTATGATCTGAAATCTTGACAAATATCACAAATTCCAATACAACTCCAGAAAATTGACAATTTTTTAAGGGACAGAATTTGGACAATTGTCAAGTTGTCATTTAAAAATTGTGACCTGTCACGCTTGTCAATGTGTATTAAATAATGCTCAGACTTTCACATATAAGTCTTAACTAGAATTCTTGATCCTTATATCAGGTAGGTTGATTCCGGGGACAATACAATCATGGATTGTATGCAATCTACCTCGAAGCAGATATCGGGAAGAAATTAATTAAATTAACTCCGAAGGACTGGTTACCTCCTTTTTGTAAATTGTATGGTAGGTAACAGCATGATAGACAATGCTTACGGTGGAAACATGATGTAGACCAGAACGCCCAAAGCTTTGGTGGTTGGCAAATTGATGGCTTGTCGGCTACTGATCGGGATAAATAGGGAGAATTATTGAACAGGTTTCTGTTGTCAAGCCGATGATAACGATGTATTTTGGAACACTTTTTAACTTGCCATAGGAATTTATTATAATGGATCAGATTCGTCGAATTAAAAACTTTGACATTTCTCAACGTTCAAGATCTTTTAAATCTAAATAAAATGTTTTTAGAGAGAAATGTACATAATGTATTTATGAGTGTATACGTACGTAAAAATGTACCGTTCTTACCACTTTCCATTATTTGTTTACTATCGTAGCTGCTCATTTAATAAATATACGGTTCGCAGCATTGTAAACTGGTTTAAAGATGCAAACAGCTTAGAAAATAACAAAAGAAGCTGCCGACCCAGGAAGTTAACAAGGAAAGAAGAAAGGTCTGTCAATAATTCTATAAAAAAATCCAAAAATCACGATAGTCTGAATTAGCGGCAGATATTTCCGAACAATTTGGGAAAACGATTTCGACGAAAACTGTTAGAAACATAATACATGATGCTGCTTGCTTTTCCCGGATTCCAAGGCCAAAACCGTTTCTTAGTAAAGTGAACAAGATAAAGCGTATGGAATTCGCCAAAGCTTACGTGAATAAGGAATCAGACTTTTGGGACAAAGTTATTTTTTCCGACGAAAGCAAATTTAAAATCTTTCGGATTGATGGCCGAGAATTGTTGTGTCGAAAACCAAACACTGCTTTTGACAAAACAAATTTTCTTCCAACAATCAAGTATGGAGGTGACGGAGTCATGGTATGGAGTTGTGTGGCGACATCGGGGTTAGGGCAGTTAGTTTTTATAGATGGCATTATGGATAAGATGGTATTTCTAAATATACTTAAGAATAATCTAAAGAAAAGTGCGGAGAAATTGGGTCTTGCTGAGAGTTTCTATTTTCAGCAACGCAATGATCCAAAACATACTACTCATGTGGTCAAGGAATGGATCCTCTACAACACTCCTCTAACTCTCAAGACACCGTCACAGTCTGTATACATGAATTCCATTGAACATCTTTGGGATGTGTTAGATAGAAGAATCAGAAAACACGCTATTACCAGTAAATCCCATTTAAAAACAGCGCTTGCTCATGAATGGTCTAAAATTGGTCAGGAAACAACAAAAAAACTCGTTTATTTGATGCAGAATAGATTTAAAGAAGTCATTAAGAATAAGGGTATGCCAACTCTCTATTAATTTTCTTTCTTTATTAAACTAAATGCATTTTGCTTAAAATCTGGGCCAAAATAACTGTAGTTGAACTATGATATTGTTGTTTTTGTTTAATTTAAAAATATAATTGTTATTTTTTTTGTCACATCTATACTTCTATACTTCTATACTAATATTATAAATGCTAAAGTAACTCTGTCTGTCTGTCTGTCACTCAATCACGCCTAAACTACTGAACCAATTTGCTTGAAATTTGGTATTGAGATATTTTGATACCCAAAAAAGGACATAGGCTACCCCGGGAAAATGACGCATTCCCATCGGAAAATTCAGGTGGGCCGATAGCTTTTACGTCTAAACTACTGAACAGATTTAAATGAAATTTGGTAAGGAGATAGTTTGAGACTTAAGAAAGGGCATGAGTTACTTTTGAATTCGGGAAAACAACGTATTCCCATGGGAAAAATTACTTTCCGGGGAATCTGATCGCTTTCACTCCTAAATTACCAAATATTTGAATAATATTTGGATAAAATTGGTATTACGGGAGAACAACACATTCCCAACCCTTCTTATAGGTTGAGATTGAAGGTTGGTGTTCCAGTCCTGCTAATGAGAAATCTTGACGCAACAAAATTATGTAATGGTACCCGGCTACAGATTACTCACCTAGGACGAAATATTATAAAAGCTATAATCATGACTGATGGAATAGCAAAAGGAAAAAATGTTTTAATTCCCCGCATTCCGATAATTCCAACCGATTTGCCGTTTCAGTTTACAAGAGTGCAGTTTCCTCTGAAAGCAGCATTTGCAATAACAATAAATAAAGCTCAGGGGGCAAACGCTGAAAGTTGCAGGTGTAAATTTGGAAAACAAACTGTTTTCCCATGGACAATTATATGCAGCGTTCTCACGAGTCTCAAACCCACAAAATCTTTACGTTCTGGCCAAGGAACCTAACCTATGACAATCACACTTAGTATGGCCTCATCCCATCTCGGCACAATTCAAACATACGTACAAAAAAGTACAGCTCAGGTTTTTTCATACTACTATCCAAAAAAACTATCTAATGCGGACGAAGTCGCGGGTAAAAGCTAGTACTATATAAAATTAATTTAAAAAAAATATTATAAACTAATTAAAAAAAAAACTCAGTATTTTTTAATAAAAACAAGTTACTTTTTAAAAATACAGGTGTGCCAATACTTTTTTCCTTGTCTATATATGTCTCGAAACAATAATTCTGTAACTTCAATTAAATAAAACAACGAACGGTTTTTGTATAAATCAAAAACAAATTGAAAAAACTGCCAACTAAAAATGAGATTACATTCAAAATAATTATACGCATCAAAGAATAACGTTTTTGACATCTTGTAATATTTTTAATAAGTAACAGTTTTTGACAACAAAATTATGCTAAAAGTTGGTAAAAATTGATTTTCACCTAGAATATCTTGACAACAATTAAAAATATCGCCTTCAAACTAATTTTATCTTATAAAAAACATTGTTTTTAACCAAAAGTAACATTTTTTAGAAAAATCGAATTGTTAGTTTTTGAAAAATCTTCACAAAATTGATGGTCGACTCGAATATCTCGAGGATAAAATAACGTATTACCCTCAAACTTTTGTATCTTACACAAAATGTTGTTAATAACACTCTGTTAAACTTTTAGACACACGGACACGAATGGAAAGTTATTAGTATACACAGAAAAAAAAAGTTGTCATATTAACAATCGTCGATAGTCAACTTGAAATTTGGCCAAATTGTCGCATTGACTACCAAAATAATCAATATGACAACCTTATTTTAAAAAAATTACTACTGGGTAGTCAATAGAACAATTTTCGACTGTCAATTTTGGATAGTCAATATGACGACAACTACCGTAGTTGTCATTTTGCCTACCGCAGTTGTCGTATTCACTACCACTTTAAACAACAGTAGTTTCAATTTCCTTTAACCAAAGTTGTCATATTGACTACCAAATTGTAAAAAAAACTTCGGATACTAAAATTGACAACCGAAATTTGTTCCATTGACTATCGCGGTTATCGGCTGAAAATTGACTACCAAATAGTCAACTTGACTACCAAATAGTCAATTTGACTGCTAAATAGTCAATTTGACTACCAAAAAAAGAGGCTGGGATGCGACCCATACTGATAACTTCTCATCCCGTCTGTCGATTTGTCTTGCTTAAAAGGTTTGTAGGTTTTCGTGTTTTGTTAAAAAAGTTGTTAGGTAGTTGAATTATTCTTAAAAATTTTAAAATAACCAACAATATGTTTCATATAAAGAAATAGCTAGTTAAGTTTGGAAATTAAATAGATTTTTAGTCGAAAACAAATTTTTACCAATTTTAGTAGCATTTCTTAAATTTTTACAAATTGTATGAATTAAATTAATTTGAGAGATATCAAGAACCGAACATAAATTTTTACCAAATTTGCGTACTTTTTCTTGTAGATTTTATTTTTTTTTGAAAAAACGGACTGTTGGATTTTTATAAAAAAAACTACTGAATATCGAAAACAATATTTTCTGTGAAATAAAAAGGGTTTGAAGACAATATTTTTAATTTTTGAAAAGCTATTTGAGTCGTAAGTAAATTTTTAAAAAGTTTTAGTATTGTTTGTTTGTTAGGTTTTTATTTTTTGTAAAAAAATTGTCAATTAGATTTTTCTCAAAATTTTACTGAATGTTGACAGCAATATTTTTAAAAAGATAAAAGTAGTTTAAGGCCAATATCCAAAGTTTTGAAAATTTTTACCAACTTTGAGTAATGTTTTTTTAGGTTTTTATGTTTTTATAAAAAAAACTGTTAATTCGATTTTTCTCAAAATTTTACCAGATGTTGAAAACGTTATTTTTCTTTGCACAAAATTGTTTTGGTGATAAAATCATTTTATACTCGTAAAATTGTCGAGGTGACAAATTTTTGTTTTCATTTTTTTTAATTTATAAAAAAAAACTGTTAATTGGATTTTTTCCAAAAAATATACTTGTTTGGTATCACGTTACAATATATTATGTAAAATTTAATTCAAGTCTCTAGCGTTTTTGGTTCGTAAGATATTTAGGGTTAACCAAAATGTTCACCTTTTTTTAAACTGCTATGGTAAAAAAACCACCCACTCAATTTTCTTGAGAGCCCTTTCTGCATTTTTCTGCCTTATTATCTCTATAACAAAATTTATTTGAAGTCGATATCTCTTCTGGTTCTTGAGCTATGGACGACGAAAATAACGTCGCGAACGTTCGGACGTACGAACGTACGTACACACGCACGCACAGACATCTTTCCAAAAATCTTTTATTTCGACTCTAGGGACCTTAAAACGTCGAGAAATGTCAAAATTTTCAATTTGACAAATCGGACCCATTACAATAACTTCCTATGGGAAGTTAATAGTCAATAAGATCCCTTTTTTCGTTCTGTGTATGGAACGCATCCCAGCCATTTTCTTATGTTCAAATAAAAGAATTAAATATTGGTTAGATTTGTGCCTAATGATTTGACTGAACTGTTCTTTGCCATTTAAAATAAGTCTTTAATTAGTCATTTAAGATGTTTTCTACATTTCTTGAATGTTTTTTTAGTGTTCTTGCTCAAATGATTACCTTTGGAAGATTCTGCATAGCCTTTTCATCTATGAAATGACTTGGTGGCAGCTATAGAAGTCCATAGCTTGCTTTAACATCAACTAATCTTCAAACATTAGTAGTACCCGTGGCATGATGGTTAGTGCGTTGGACTGTCATGCCAGAGGTTTTGGGTTCGATCCCTGCCTATGCCATCTATAAGTTTTTTTCACGGGTACTGCCTCTTGCGAGGAATTGACAAATTCTCCAAGAGTAATTCTTGTCATGAAAAGTGCTTTCTCAAATTGGCCGTTCGGATTCGGCTTAAAATAGTAGGTCCCCTCCATCCCTGACAACAGTACTCGCACACAGGAATGGTTGAGAGTTGTAAGTCACTAGGCCCTAGTTCTCAACGGACTGTTGCGCCACCCGATTTTTTTATTTTTTAATCTTCAAACATTTTAAAGAACAAGAAAATCCCAAGATATAACAAAAAGTAAAGTAAATTAACTTAATGCTAAAATGCTGAGTTACCTTATCACCACCTTAGTCTGCCAATAATGTTTTCCTTATGCATATAACATATTTTTTAAGAACCTTTCAATGTCCCACTGAGGCTATGGCTATATGTGGAGTTAAACAAAAACCGGACTAAACTTATAACGCTGATTTTATGATGCGCACTGCTGTGCTATAAGTGCGGCATCGTCCACTATCCACCTATACCTATACGCATAAAGCCGCCGCCGCCGGCCGCTCGCCAGCCGCTGCCAACGCCACCACACTGGACATCTTCAACAACAAACTAGAACTTTGACAACTGCGTTTGCGCCTTAACAGAATGCCGCCACCGACCGCTGCATCAGAGTGCCTCTTTTCAGTATTATTCTTAATCCTTTTCGCTGTCCATAAGTATCAAATTTAATATCCGTTTTAATCGCTTCATTACGGCCCGCCACTTGACCAAAACTTGATGTTTCCGCCATAAAATATTGCTATGGCCAATGCAATGCATTACCGTCTGCTGCTTCTGCACCGACTTCGACCGACCGACTGTGACTGCGAATGTTACAAGCGAAATGATGATGCGGTGTCAGTGATGCCTTTTTCTTTGGCCCAAGAACCAAGTGTCCTGGGCATATATTGGACGAAGGCAAGATATTGCTTCGTCCCAATAATGGCAGCCGGACTAATTAGGTGGGTTTTCTTTGGCAGTTTGTTGTATGATGGTCTCTCTTAAGAAAGACCGACATCCCAGCACCAAAGACGCTATGCGACGCGACGCGACGCTTCTTCGCTGCCAAACACACTGCTGAAGCTGATGATAAAGATGCAATGGAATTTGCATCATGGTGTTAGACACACTTTGGTTATGAAAATCAATTGCTGGCTTAAATGATGGCCTTCTTCTTATTTCCTTTGGCTTCTATGCTGAAGCTTAAGCTGATGCTGATGGCTCTAAGGATAATATAATGTATATCTGCGTGGGCTGTAGTTGCATTCTCAGGTTGTAAACAAATCGCATAATGCTATTAATGCCAATATAAAGGATGTTGTGCTGGGCTGTTCATAGACAGGAACTTCAATATTTTACCAACAACTGCGTGAAGTTAGTGGATTGAAGCTACATAAGTGTATAGATAGATAAGGAGGATATTGAAACGTTTCAGCTTTTATGATGGCATTTCAGCAATGGTCAGGGACAGTGGACTATGTTAGTGAGTGACAATTATGGAAATGGCGACTTGAGCTATTTTATGCAGATTGCATTTTGTCGTCCTGCTGTTAAGAAACGAACAGAGTGTTTTTCAATTTCAAGACCTTAAGTTATGGATTGTATAAATAAGAATTTTGAGGTAAACAGTTTTCAGTTGATTAGATTTGAAAGATTTTTGAGAATTCTTCCGTCATGCTTCCCTTTTTGTTATAAAACATTTTCAAGATGTACCTCGTCGTTGAGACCAATTTAAAAAACAAGCCATAACCGATGGTCAGCATATCATAAAAATTTGCAACAATAAAACCGCCATCTAAATGTTTTTCCCGATAAATCAAACCTCTGTTATACGCTCAAAGTTTCGGAAATCAAAAAAGTAAAAGAAAAAATATTTAAAAATTAACATGTTTAAAATATTGACTTGATTCTTATTTATTGCGATATAGAGACGACTTGAACCTAACCAAAAAAGAAAAAGGAACGCTTTACCCCCTTCCGTGCGTTTATTTGGCCCAGTTATGGTGTTTCCATAGTCTCTTCTTGAATGGACCATCGAGGCTATACTCTCGTATAGGTAATGCAGATTATTTATCGTTGAGCTAAATGCGTGACTCAAGCATAATTTACGGTGATTCATTTAATTGTTGAATGATTTATGAATTTGGGCCAAAGGCGTTAATAAATAGTTGGCAATTTGTTATTGAAATCAACCATATTGGATCGGGGGACAGATGGTTTTTTATTTGTTGTCCAGTTCAGTCTTCTTCATTTACCATTAAAAACAGTTGCAATGGAAAGTATAAGGAACAGCACACTTGTGGGATTTAGTCTTTTTTCTCAAATATTTTTCTAGACCACATCGTTGTAAAAAAAAACACGCATTTTGAAAAAGAAAAGTAGGCAAGGCACATATTTTAGAAATCATTGAATGAATAAATGGCGGTCCGAATTTAATAATTTATCATAGCTATTGAAGTTGAATTATTATTTTTCATTTCTTATAGAAAAACTTTATTATACAGTTGAATTAGAAAATAAGTCTGTAAACTTTATATTCTATTTATTTTTGGTCAATCAAACAGTTGAGTTCTTGATCAGGGTGAGCTATTATCTTTTTAAATCATAGGTTATTTTGACACTGAAATCTTAACAGAGAGTATAATACACTGTGATACTAAATCACTTAATTCTTAAAAAAAAAAAAATGGTTGCCTGTAAAGTCGGTTTTACGGGCGAAGATTTTACGTGACAACGTCTTTTTCTCGGTAGAATATTTATTGATATGAATATAATTAAATTGCACAATAGGAACAAGGAATTGAATGAAAATAAGAATTGCACAAATTTTAACTATAGAAATATATTTTGTTTACTAAAACTTGTATTATGATGCTTTCTTGTTTTTCCAACGCCAAGAACGTTCGAGAAAGACAAAGACAGAGACACAAGCATGCGCCGATTCAATGCGCCTAATTCTCTAGTGCTGCGCGCGCGGCAGACCGATCATAGTTGAGTGGGAGAGAGACGCAAGGCGTTCGGCGGGCCTCTCTCTCGTTCGGTGACTCATCGTAACGTTACCGGGCGTTACACTTTTTCATAAGTGACTCCCAGCCGCAACCTAATTTAAGACGTTGTCACGTCAAAAAACGTTGGGAAATATTGCCTATTGAACAGAAATTTTGACTGAAATAAAAGCTTTAGGTAGGTTTGTGGAAACAGTTTGTGAAATTGGTATGCTGGAGGAAATCACCCATAGGCTCGTCTATGAACTGTAATCCATCTCAGCAGCTCAACATCTGCCCAATTGCAGATTAAATTAGACAAAGATCTTAACAAGAAAATAACCATTTATAACGAGGCAAATTTTCATTTCGAGGGTTATATCAAAAAGAAATTTTCCGCATCTGGGACTCGAAAAACGCTCCCACAGAGATTGACAGTTTGGTGTGAGTTGTGCCATCGTTTTACCACCTTTTATCAAAAACAAGGCTCGGAACAACAATTCGGTCAACGATGGGAGTCACAAAGACATGTTTACCGACCAAAGGCGGATCCAGACTTTCAACCAGGCGGGGGAGGGGGTGGGTTTGACACAATTAACATAAAGATGAGCTTTTGAGCACCGCTTAAAAATGTTCTTTAATGTTCTCTAAAAAAGTAGTACCCGTGGCATGATTGTTAGTGCGTTGGACTGTCATTCGAGAGGTCTTGGGTTCGATCCCTGCCTACGCCACCTAAAGTTTTGTTCAAGGGTACTGCCTCTTGCGAGGAATTGACAAATTCTCCAAGAGTAATTCTTGTCATGAAAAAGTGCTTTCTCAAATTTGCCGTTCGGATTCGGCTAAAAACTGTAGGTCCCTTCCATCCCTGACAACATTACTCGCACACAAGAATGGTTGAGAGTTGTAAGTCACTAGGCCCTAGTTCTCAAACGGACTGTTGCGCCAACCAATTTTTTTTTTTTTTTAATGTTCTCTAAAGGAGGCTGACAAAATTCCATTAACATGATGTGTATGCATCTTAATCTTATATTTTATTTTTTTTATATTATATGGTGACGTGAAATAACGCCAAATGAAATAAAGCCAAATTCAACAAATTTGGCATTATTTCGTTTTTGAAAACGAAATAAGGCCAAATTTTCAATTTGGGTTTACTTCGCTTTAGAAAACGAAATAATAGCAATTTGGCATTGTTTCGATTTAAAATTTTGCAGAATTAGGAAAAAACATAAAGTAAAATTATCTTTTGTTTTAATAAAAATTCGGGGGAAGTGCAATTTTGGAACAATTTTTCTTGTTATTAATTAAAAAAGTTGAAAAATGACAGATACTTGTTGCTCGATTCAAATTTTTGAAATTGGAGCCTAAACAAGTTTTTTTGAATTGATAGCACGGCGTACTAACAGCTAGGTATGTAAGGGGGGGCATGTTGCCCCCCTGCAACCCCCCTGCTTGGGATTACTATAGGATTTGGGGTGGGTGTGAGTTTGGGTATATGCAAAGAACACGAATGCATTGTGATTCTTTCATAACTGTGAGCCATACTTGCTTTTTTTTTTTGGGGAATTTCTTTGATTTTAGTGCTCAAATGCAAAAGTTCTTTGCATATACCCAAACTCGCACCCACCCCAAATCCCATAGTGATCCCAAGCAAGGGGGTTTCAGGGGGGCAGCATGCCCCCCCTTACATACCTAGGTGTTAGTACGCCGCCGTGCTATCAATTCAAAAAAACTTTTTGCAAACGAAATATTGCAATCTTTTGAATTTTAAAATATTCGGCGTTGTTTCCATTATTTTTTTGGCCTTATTTCTTTTTATAAATCGAAATAAAGCCAAATTTGAAATTTGGTGTTATTTCATTTGGTACTATTTCACGTCACCATATTATATGCGCACTCAAGGGGATATAAATACCCTTATGATGATTAATCACAGTGCGATCAATTAGGAAGGGAGGATGGGATTAGAAAGGAGATACCGATGCACATTGGTTTTGAATGTCTGCACATTGTAATGAGTGGGAAACATTGAGTCTGGTAAAACATTCGTGTAGTGCGACTAAAGAAAGAATCTCTGTACCTTACAGTACGTCTGAAATTGGGCTCAAGGGTAAACTGATGAGCATTCCTAGAAGAACGGGTATTACGGTTGAATTGTTTGAGGGGAGGAATGCAACTGGCTATTTTATTAGAGCATTGTTCATGAAAGTACCGATAAAATAATGACAGGCATGAAACCTTACGACGCACGGTGCTCGAGAGATACAAAATTTTCAGTTAGACAACGGTCACCTATCATTTTTAGAGCTCCATTTTGAATTCTGTCTAGGAGACTCAAGTAGATTATAGGAGCACCTGCCCAGATATGGGAATTGTACACCTCTTCAGAACAATAGCGGGGATACTATTCGGGTCAGCGGATTTGTGAATGTCAAGATTTGTAAGGACTCTAGTAACTGAACGAGTGCGAAAGAAGATTCGTCCTATAGAATCGTTTACGTTTTCAAGTACAGGCGGAGGCATGTCACTCATTGGCAGTATCGAATTCACAGCAAACTGTACTGCAAGCAAATTGGCTTTATCAATCGAGCTTACGTATAGGGAGTGTCATTGGAAACGAGCGTAGGAACGGACACATTTTTTACAAATGACCAGACATTTTTACTACTATTGGGACATTGTAATGGGTGATTTTTTTGAGGTTAGGATTTTCATGCATTAATATTTGACAGATCACGCGGGATTTCAGGCATGGTGTCAAAGAGAAAGATGCTCAGTATGCTTTGACATTTCATCATGAATAGACTTACTAACGAGCAACGCTTGCAAATCATTGAATTTTATTACCAAAATCAGTGTTCGGTTCGAAATGTGAAATCCGCTTTTTTATCGACAAATTTTGTTCAGCGATGAGGCTCATTTCTGGTTGAATGGCTACGTAAATAAGCAAAATTGCCGCATTTGGAGTGAAGAGCAACCAGAAGCCGTTCAAGAACTGCCCATGCATCCCGAAAAATGCACTGTTTGGTGTGGTTTGTACGCTGGTGGAATCATTGGACCGTATTTTTTCAAAGATGCTGTTGGACGCAACGTTACGGTGAATGGCGATCGCTATCGTTCAATGCTAACAAACTTTTTGTTGCCAAAAATGGAAGAACTGAACTTGGTTGACATGTGGTTTCAACAAGATGGTGCTACATGCCACACAGCTCGCGATTCTATGGCCATTTTGAGGAAAAACTTCAGAGAACAATTCATCTCAAGGAATGGACCAGTAAGTTGGCCACCAAGATCATGCGATTTGACGCCTTTAGACTATTTTTTGTGGGGCTACGTCAAGTCTAAAGTCTACACAAATAAGCCAGCAACTATTCCAGCTTTGGAAGACAACATTTCCGAAGAAATTCGGGCTATTCCGGCCGAAATGCTCGAAAAAGTTACCCAAAATTGGACTTTCCGAATGGACCACCTAAGACGCAGCCGCGGTCAACATTTAAATGAAATTATCTTCAAAAAGTAAATGTCATGGACCAATCTAACGTTTCAAATAAAAAATCGATGAGATTTTGCAAATTTTATGCGTTTTTTTAAAAAAAAAGTTCTCAAGCTCTTAAAAAATCACCCGATAGTATTTTTTGCCGTAATTTCTGATCATGCAAAAATTTAATGCGTCGTATATGTCTGTTACAGGTCTTTCTAGCTTGTTTGAACTTATTCCGGTTTTCCTCAGTTGGGTTGGCTTTGTAATTCCGGAAACTTAAATTTTTGGTCCTAATTACCTCTTTACAGCTCGAATCAAACCATGAGCTTTCTTTGGGTTTGATAGATTTTACCCTATTGGAGATAAAATTTCAATCAAGTTTGTAATCATATCTGCACTGGAATCCACGTCACTATCGTGGAAGCATATTGACCAGTTAAAGTTCCTGAAGAATTCTTTGAGACCGTCACAGTTGGCTTTCTCATATTGCCAAACGGTTCTCGTAGGTGTTTTAACTTTAACTGGGGTTTTTTGGCATAAGAAATTTGCAGATATGACACAATGGTCTGATGTGCCTAGAGGCGATAATATACTGACAGTATATTTATCAGGATCAGAAGTAAGAAACAAGTCTAGAGTGTTGGCGGATTGACCTGCAACGTCAGGAATCCGAGTTGGCTCGTCAACTAACTGAGTCAGGTTGTTTAACTCAGCAAAAATCTCGACATACCTTCCTTCGGATGTATACTATTTCAAAGGCTAAATTGACAACTTTAGTTATTAGATTATTTTAAAACACTATTGTACAGCAACATATGGTCTAACTATTATAAATTTGGACGATTTTCGAAATATGAAAGAAATCCAAGATTCCAAAAGGATTCTAAATATGTCATACTTAAGAGTTAGAATATACTAGTATTTGGTGCATTTTACGGAGAAATGTTAGAAATTGTGTTGAAACCTGGCTTTTTTCCAAAAATAATATATTCTCTTCTTATTGACATTTCTATAAATGCGATGAACGCTAGAAAATGCTATCTTTTTTCGTTGGAAAATGAATCCGAATGAAAAATTGTAAGCCTTTTTTTAACGTATTTTTTCGGACTCAATTTTCGGGAGACCATTATTACTATCGTTATCAGTCTGCTTTCTTGTATATTGGGGGTGTTGCTAGAAGACAAATTTTAAAAAATTACTGTTTTACGTGAACCTTTTGAAAATACTTTGATCTTAAAGAAGTCAACAAAACATAAAAATTGTAGTTAGAAAAAATGTTTGGTTCTCGAATTTAAGGAAATAGGCGCATTTAAGTACATAATTTTTCAAAAAATTAAATAAAAACAAAATAAAATAAACAAATAAGTTTGGTAAACACTTTAGTTGGGCACTCACAATTTACCCGTTGCAAAATCGTTTTTCACTTCAGTTCTCGAGAAATTCAAAACTTTTATATCAAATTAATGTATATGAAAGTTTATTATGTTTTTCAGTTTGCCATTAGTTTAACGAATATGTGGTTTTTGCTATTTTTGAGATATTTTTATATTCTCGAAATTTGTGTTTAAAACTCAGTTCTGGAGCATTCAAAGCAAATTCGCTTCAAAAAGTAGATTTGTTTAATTTTTAATATCTTAAAAGTTTTTGTATTTTATAGAACATCAATTTTGAAAGAAAAAAATACTTTAAGAAAGCTTTACACTATTTATTTGCGACAAAAAAAAAATAAGATGGAATTGAAGACGAGTCTCTAAAGGCAACTTAATATCAAATGGATAATTTCTTATTCAGGGTTACTTCTTAAGAACCTGAATATTTGCTCTTTCTCTTAGAATAGATTCTATGAAAATAATTTTAAGCATCACTAAATTTTTACAAATGCTAAATTGTCTGAAAACAATCCATTTTTATACAGATGGGTCAAAAACAAAAGAAGGGGTTGGTGGAGGTGTGTACTCTGAACGACTGAAATTAAGTCTCCCATTCCGCCTTCCCAATCATTGTAGAAGTCTTGTCCTGGCTTAAAGAAAACGTGTTATCAACATATCCGTATTTTCTCAGATAGTCAGGCCGCTATCAAATTTCTGGACTCTGTCTCTACAAACTCTTTAACAGTCCATAACTGTCGATCATCTCTAATGGAGATGGCACAACAGTTTAATATTCACCTTTGCTGGGTGCCGGGCCATAGAGACATTCCAGGTAACTGTAAGGTAGATGAACTCGCCAGGAACGGTACAGTGCAGCCCATCCTACCACGTTTGGCAAATGCTGTCATATATGTACCAATCGCCACTTGTGAACTATTGCTAATGCAGGACGCTATGAAGAAGGCAAACACCAGGTGGAACAACATCACCACGTGTCAAGTCACAAAAAACATCTGGCCAACACTGGATTTAAAACGTTCAAGGTGCTTGCTCTCTCTAAGCAGATCGCATATAAGTTCGATAATAGGTGTCATAACCGGACACTGTCTAATAGGAAAGCACGCCACGAGACTAGGTTTATTCTCAAATGACAGCAGAAGCTGTATGGATGAGGAAGAGGAAGAAACAGTTCTTCATCTTCTCTGCACATGCCCTGCTCTGGATCGAAAACGCTAGAATTACCTAGGAGAATTCTTCTTTAATGATCTAAATCATATCGGCATAATCAGCCTCTCACGTTTCGTAAGGGACTCAAACTGGTTCCATTGAGCTTAGGAGAAGCCTCAAGATTCATGTGGTATCACAACGGGCCATTAAACTGGCCTAAGTTTGTCCGTTTCCATCTTGGACAGCTACTATAACCTAACCTAACCTGAAAACAAAGATTTTAGTTGTTTTTAACAGCAAACCGCTTTTTGGCGAATATCGTTAAATTATGAACACATTTTTAGATGAAACCTTTACTTATATAACTAAACTGTATCAGCTTTATGGCTCATATTACCCCCCTGGATTGTTAATTGGTCAAAAGTTGATGCTGAGAGATTTGGATATGGATGGATTTCCGACTCATATAATTTTCTTGGCCCAGTCCTTAGTTAAAAGTAGTAATTTTAACAACAAAGTTCAAAGCAGTTAAACACAAATATTATTATCATTTATAAAAAATAAATAATTGGAAATATAAGGGAGGTCATGTCCGTTAATGCAATACGATAAGTTTTGAATTCAAGGGAATTCCTTCGAAAATTAAAACAAAACAATCTCCCAGGGGCGGTCATAACCCTTACGATCCCCAAAGTAAGTTACGAATTATCGTCCCATATCGAAATTGTCTGCTATTCCTAAATTGTTTGAATTCCTTGTGTTACAAGTGTGATGAACAATGATTTTTTAGTCAGCTTGATTTTTTTCATTCTTCCGCGGACGCGGACCAAAATAAAGTTGATTAACGCATGAAAAACGTTAAAAACCAATTCAAAAAGTGAGAGCTCGGAAGCCCAAATTTCTGCGTCTAGTTCTTGCAAGACCCGTATATTGCTATCGAGAAGCCAACGCATACACAGAGAATGAGGGTCTGGTGAAATATTTGGACTATTTTCTTCAATATGAGGCTAGGAACAACTTTTCGATCAACGGTGGTACTGAAATTGAATATATGCAGTTGGACGGCCTGTGACTTACCCAGGAAGTCCTTGGACTTTTTTTTTCTTGAGAACAGTGATAGACCGATGTTGTGCTATCAACTCATAAACAATTCCAGTACTTAAAGATAATAGTATATAAGCAGGCTATAAGCTAAAGACATACAAAAGTTCTTGGAAAATAGGACTGACAGAATGCGCTACAGCCTGGGAAGCCACTTGAACGACGCGACGTTGTGTTCCTATTTTTTTGGGAATGTTTGCTCCTTCTAATAAAACTGCAATAGATGGAAAATTTAATTATGATTGTTTTATTTGAAAAAGCTTGTATTTGGACCAACCTTTTGAAGTTGCAATAGACCCTTCTATCGAAAGCAACAAAATTATCTAGTATTGACATTATTCCTTCTTATTATTTAAAATGTTGATCTTTTAAATTTAAACTTACAAAAATGGCTTATAACTTTAACATGCAATCGCCTTTAACATTAAAGGTTTAAAGTTTTAAAGTTTATAGAAACTCATTTTCCTCGGAAATATGAAATTTGGAGAAACCCTCTTTACTCAAGTCCAATACAAACTTGCCTAATAGACTCGACATATGAAATAAGTCCGATGTATCATAATATATTTTTTAATTACCTCCTAAATGCCAAAATGCTTTTACCAATTCAATTCCATAAACTCGCATGAATACCATTTGTACGTTAGTATGAAGCTATCTACTATATTTTCATGGGTGCTCATAGTGAAATTATGATAATGTTCACTAATATGACAGGTTATACTCTGGTAACAACAAGCTACTGACAATTTCGTATAATACTCCTTCTCCTATAGCCGTATCTTGGACTTAGCTGCTCGAACAGAAGCAATTCAACTACTCGACTTGACTCGTACAGAAACAGAAAGACAGCAGCTAGAAAAAAGCAATTATCCCCCATCGCATATCTATAGATATATAGATACTTTAACGAATTCAATTATAGAGCTTGCAAAATAACACTTCGCATTTCGCATATTAGGTTGCAGATCTTTTGAACTAAAAATAAAAGTCCAGGTATAGTTACAAGTATGAGTATATAACGCATATGTTAGATTGAGTAGAAGCTCGAAATCACACCTTCTGTTTTCTTTTGTACATATTTCTGAGTTTGGTCTTCTTGGATTCATTACCAATGAAAGTAGATTCAGGGATGGATTTGATTGAGAGATGAAAGAACGCAAAATACAGAAATGTAAGTAAAGGTGTTAAAATCGCTTACAAGCAAAGGCGGGTGCTATATTTAAAGTTACAACTTTTTTGGTTAAAAGTTTGTTTGAATCGTAAGTGAATTAGTCTTCTATTAAACGTTTCAATTTGTCTAATACTGGAGCAAATGTCTCCAATTCTCAAAACTGATGTTTTGTTGATTTATTCCGGGCCGTAAGTACTTGCCTAGGAATCGAAAGATGAATGAAGGTAATGGTTTCATTAGATTGAAGGACAGATCCTCCAATTTTTTCAAGCCTGAAGTTTGATAGATTAATAACTCGAGCTATTATTCAAGCAATTTTCATGATATCAATGTATATTTTAAGGGGATAGTTATGGCTAGCATGGGTTTTCAAATTTGAAACAAATAGAAATCGTGGTAAATTTTTTTAAAAAATTGCGATATAGCGATTTTGATGAAAATCAAGGAATTTAAAGTAAAACTGACAAGTAGGTATACAAAGAAAATGGAAAGCCTTAAGTGTAAAATCGAAGTGAAGCTTTTAGCATTGAAAAAAGTAAAAAATGATATAAATCTAAAGTTCTGTGTTGTTGATTTTGATACCAAATACAACAAATATAACTTTCTTAATCGATTTTAAATATGAAACAAAAAATTGTTCAGAGACTTTGAATTCCTCAGATGTTTCAATTCTTTTCAAAGACTATTTACCAAGACTATCAACCTCCATCTTCATTTCTCTTGTTCTGAATAACTCATTACAAAAAACAACTCTATATCTTAAATTAAAAAGGCATCAACAAATTAGCCTTGTAAACTTGAAAAAAGATGTTGATTTTGATTTGATTTGATTTTTTCAAAACTTAAACCATAATAAAACTTCAGGTCATCTAAGCCAATTCTTCCTATTTTCTTGGCGATCAAAATGATATTGACATTGCCATAATTCTGAAGTTTTTTTTCAAGGCTGCGTGCTCTATACATCTCCTTTCAAATGATTGAACAATAGTATTTACATGTCCGTAAAAGAGACAAGCTCTCACCACCTCAAGCTAATATCGAATTGCACTTAATTCCCTTCTTTCCAAGATTTTGGAAACGTTTGATAATATCTTCTAGACTTATACAAACAAGCTCTAAAGCAATATAAAAAAGAATTAAGGAAAAGTAAGAGGTCATCTTGGAGAAACTTTTGTGGTAAAATAGAAAATACTTCAGAAGCCTCAAGACTCAGGAAAATTCTCTCAAAAAGTCCAACAATATCCAGTGCTTTAAAGACAGAAGCAGGCACGTGGACTATCACAGATGAAGAATCTCTTAATCTGTTATTAGACACCCACGTAGTACCCGTGGCATGATGGTTAGTGCGTTGGACTGTCATGCGAGAGGTCTTGGGTTCGATCCCTGCCTGTGCCACCTTAATTAAAAAAAAAACGGGTACTGCCTCTTGCGAGGAATTGACAAATTCTCCAAGAGTAATGCTTGTCATGAAAAAGTGCTTTCTCAAATTAGCCGTTCGGATTCGGCATTAAAACTGTAGGTCCCCTCCATCCCTGACAACAGTACTCGCACACAGGAATGGTTGAGAGTTGTAAGTCACTAGGCCCTGGTTCTCTACGGACTGTTGCGCCACCTAATTTATTTTTTATTTATTTTATTTTAGACACCCACTTTCCAGGTAGCTCTAACATACTTAACGACTTAACATCAGAGTCTCAAGCTTCTACAAGCGATTTAGTTGATCTAATAACGCGGGAAAAACTGCAATGGGCCATAGATAGCTTTGATCCATATAAATCTCCAGGACCAGACGGAATCATTCCGGCCGAACTACAAAAATGCTCAGACATGATCATTCCACATTGGAAATCATTCTGACAAGCTGTTTAAGGTTGAGATATATTCCTAAAGCAGGGAAACCCTCCCACGTTAACCCTAAAGATCTACGACCAATCAGCCTATCATCCTTCCTTCATAAAAACCTTGGAAAGACTGATTGAATTTTACATCAGACATAACATGAAACCATGTCTCATTTCCACAGCTCAACATGCTTACTCTAAGGGAAAATCAGTAGAAACAGCACTTCATTCGCTGGTACGTAGTATTGAATATTCCCTCGAATACAAAGAATATAACCTAGTAGCTTTCCTAGATATTGAAGGAGCTTTCAACAACTTCAGTTACCAGGCGATCACAACAGCAATGGATAAGCTGAAATTAGAGAAACCACTAATAGATCTTATAAGTCTCATGCTCAAAAGCAGGAAAATAACTTCTAGCATGAGAAGTTTTACTACCACCAGATCGGTGAATCGAGGTACCCCCCAAGGTGGGGTCCTTTCGCCTCTTTTATGGAACATGGTAGTAAACGACCTACTAATATCATTGGAAGCAGAGGGTTTCAGGGTGATTGTCTATGCTGACGACGTTGCAATATCTGTATCTGGGAAACACCCCCAAGTTCTCTCGCAACTCCTACAAAATGCCTTAAATAGGCTAACAAAATGGGCTAAGCAATGTGGCTTGGACGTCAATCCACATAAAACAGAACTAATACTCTTTTCGAGATGGTACAAAATTCCTCAGATTAGCCCACCCAAGATTAAAGGAATACCATTAAGCCTTTCCGACCAAGCTAAATATTTAGGCCTCATTTTAGACAAAAAACTAAATTGGAAGGCAAATATTGATGAAAGAGTAAAAAAGGCTACTGTAGCGCTTTTTACTTGTAAAAAGGCCATAGGATCAAAATGGGGTTTCTCCCCAAAAATAACCCACTGGCTTTACACTTCGGTAATCAGACCGATACTCATCTATGGAGTTGTCATATGGTGGACCGCACTGGACAAGATGGTAAATCTAAATAAGCTCATCAAAGTCCAGCGGTCAGCAGGTATGTGCATCACAGGAGCACTTCGCTCAACACCAACCGCAGCACTGGAAGTGCTTTTAAACCTAACACCTCTTGACATCTTCTCCAAAATGGTGGCAGCCAACTCATGTGTGAGGCTTAGAGCCACCTCTTAATGGAACAGTAACAATACTGGACATACTACTGTTCTAGACAATTTCAGATCTATCCCAGATCGCTTAGACTATACCACCCCAAAAATGGTATTCGGTAAAAGCTTCCATGTGTCCATCAATTCAAGATCCTCCTTGGAAGAAGAGAGAATCCTGGAAGACAACGCGGTACACTTCTATACAGACAGTTCAAAGACCGATTACGGAGTTGGAAGTGGTATCTATTCGGAACAACTGAATCTCAGTCTATCATACAGACTTCCCAATCAATGTAGTGTATTCCAGGCAGAAGTAATGGCGATTAAAGAGGCATTATCATGGCTCAAAGAAAACGTTATATCCTGCAAGGATATACGAATCTTCTCGGACAGCCAAGCCGCTCTTAAGTCTCTCGCGTCTGTCTCCACAAACTCTCTAATAGTCCACAACTGTCAACCATCTCTGAATGAGATGACGGAACAGTTTAATATTCACCTCATTTGGGTGCCGGGCCACAGAGACATTCCGGGAAATTGCAAAGCCGTTGAGCTCGCCAAAAACGGAACACTTCTGCCTAATTTTAAACAAAACATAACATAGGAACACCACTTGCTACATGCAAATATCTTCTAAAACAATATGCTCTAGAATCAACAAATGCTAGATGGTCACAGAGTACCACCTGCCTAGCAACCAAGCAAAAATTGCCAAGCATAGACTTAAAACGGTCAAAAGGCTTGATACCCCTGCGCAGACAAAATATAAGCTCTACAATTGGAGTAATAACAGGACACTGCCTCATAGGAAGACATGCTCTGAGGCTAGGGGTCTACACAAATGACTTTTGTAGAAGCTGCATGGACGAGGAGGAAGAGGAAACAATCCAACACCTTCTATGTACATGTCCAGCACTTTCCATTAGAAGAAATAACTTCCTCGGTAATCCCTTCTTCGATAATACCAGTGAACTGGCAACGATTGAAACAAAATGTCTCTCTAACTTTATTAAAAGTACAAAATGGTTTGTTTAAGTTCATTACTCTCCCATGAGTAACCTCGTTAGTGGTATCACAATGGACCCTTGAGGTCTAAGTGAGTCAATTACATCTAGACAGCCACTCCAACCTAACCTAACCTAACCTTGATAATATCTTGAGGAACAAAACCTTTTTTAATTACCAGGCTGCACTATAAATTACTATCGGTAATTAGTAATGTTGAAGTAACAGTACTCCTAGCAATTCTTACTAACTTATATAGGTCCTCCAGACCTATGAGATCCGTGCGGTACATATTGCCCCAATTACTCCAAAGCACCATCGTGTGCGTTTTCCAGCTATGTGTTTGAGCTTCCTCCCAATTTCAACAATTTCTCCTCGATTGTTCTTCTCCACGTGCTTCTTGGCAATTGGACATATGATTGGGCCAAAACTCTGAATGGTGTTTCATAGACAAATATTAATAAAGCTCTGCAGTTTCCTGGTAATCGTTACTGTTATTTTCCAGGTGCTGTACCGTACATTATTCGACGTTTTAGCGAGACAGTCTTCAAGCTCAGAGAGTTGGTCTTCTAAGCATTGTACAACAACCCGAACTTAACCTTAAATTTTCTGACACGGCTATAGCGATATGTTGTTTGGTTCCGCTTTAAGAAGAGACAATATTTCCAAACTTCCATGCAACTCAACTTTTTCTACTGGGAGGTTCCGAGGCAGAACATCTTAGTTTTTCAAGTGTAGATCCGAAAATCCATTATATTATGAGAAACCAAGCATAGTGCATCGTCTTCGTAGTCTAGATGTTTCAGATATGTTGTCAGAGTCCATGTTATTCCTCTGTTTCCAATCAAAGCTGCCCGCTGCATATCACTGATCACTAATATAAGAAGAGAATTTGTGATAGCATGCATCAAAGGTCTGAATCCACTTTGGACTTTAAACTCAACTTCTAACCAACCTCCGTGTAAGACGTGACATTTGGACCCCTCCTTAGTCGCTTTTATAATAAAAATGATTTTATTTGGTATACTCCTCCTCCGCAAAGCAACCCTGATAAACTCTCTGTAGAAACTGTAAAAAGCCTTCTCAAAATAGATAAATTTCTAGGAATGCTCATCATTTTACCTTTGAGCATAATGTCAGCCGTACTACACGAATGTGGAATATTTTACCAGGACCAATATCTTCCATTCATAAGAACAAATTTAAACTCAAAACAATAGTTACCCATTACAGATCAAATCGAAATTTTAAGATATTCCCGCTTTATTTTCACTTGCCCCAAACTCCCCTATAACTAATTGCTACAATATTTGCTTGTAAAGTATCTTATTTTTTGTTTGTACCTTGGTTTGATACTAATAAGCATTGAAATAAGAAACCAAGGGCAAAACATTAGTTGCTTCTGTTGCCCGATGATGTTCCATTATATTTATATTATGTACATATGCCCGATGTGTTGTTTCGGTGTCGGACATGCTCGGAATAGCTGTTTGGAAGTGAACCGTCAATATCTGGACAAGTGCTCCTCAAGTGCCAGTAATTTTCTTATCCGCTCTTGCTGAAAAGTCATCTTCTTTTTCCTGATTCCACTTGAATGTGCCATCTTCACTTGAATGTTTTATTCTCTCAGCAGCCGCCAGCGGGCAGCGGGCTTGAACTTCTTCTTACTCGTAAGCCTCCCCGTTCTTGGTATAATCAACTCGAAAATGGAGACGATGACTTGCAAATTAAATGAGAAATCTTTTGAAGTTCACCAGCAAAATGGATTCGGGTTGTGTGTTATATCTTAAGATACACAATCTAAGAGTTCAGTACCGATGATGAACATCAACAACAACAACAACAGCAGCACCATCAAGAAGAGCGACTGGTTTGGGGAAGCCAAAGGTTTCTTGATGTGTCTGTTGTTTGTTGTTCTTGTTTTTTTGCTGAGATGACGATCAAGAAGCGGATGATGATGATGATTGGAATTGAGATTGAGATTCAAATTCAGTGTTGAGAGTACCGCGCATCTGCAGAAGCAATTTTGTGCTCGAAAACAATTTCAAGTATCCACCAACAACAGCCGCAGGGTGATGATGTTGTGTAGCTTGTAGGTAGGAAGTCGAGTCGTAGAAGCTATGAGATAGCTCTTATAGATCTTAGGTCTTTTATTTTCTTTAGCTCTTAGTTTGAAACCGTCTCGTTAGAAGTGAGAGGAGGGAACGCTTCGAAGCTTATGAGATGGATAGGCACAGGTAGGCGCACATCAACAAAAATGGTTTCATTTCTGTGTGTTTTTTTTCCTATACGTCAAGAACATGTTTGGCATCATGTTCACATTTAAACCTAAAGTAATGGTCATTATTGCAATCATTTTAAAAATGAAACACTCTCTGAAAGGTTTTGTTCAACTTTAAATATGATTTCCGCAGTGCGTGATTGAAACTGGAAAATCATTTAAGCAGGGGCGGAACAACAATTTTCCGTTAAGGAGCTTAATTTAAAGTGCCTGCAACTGTCAACTATTGACAATAGACAAGTAAAAGCTACGTCATGACTAAAAATGGAACGTTTCACTCTTTAACAACAAATTGAAAATGTTTAAATTTACTGAAAACATGTTGCAGTCACAGTTCACAGTTTTGCAAGACATACTTCCAGAACATTTTATTTCAGACCGTGTTGCGAATTCGAATCTCGAAAAAAAAAAATAACTATCACTTCAGGTTCTTAAAATATGCAGCTTTAAAAAGGCTAAAGACAACCAAAAACGGTGTTTTTAGTTAGAGTTAGAGCAAAACATAGCCCTTAACAAAAAATTGTATACTGATATTGCAAAGAACAAATCTTTGGCTTTTAAAATTTAGTTTAAATCATTTCAGTATATTACTAGTTTCTGGAAATTCTCATTAGTTTTAAGCGCACAAAATAATAATTTTTGGAGTTAATTTTTAGTGCTGATTACGAGTCCGAACTTCGATTTTAACTATCTGCTTAAATTTAAAAAATACACGTTTTCAATATCATTTTTATATTTTGTAATATATGTATTTTAAAAACTTAATAGAATAGAATTGTTTGGATGGTGGATTCCTACCAAAAACAAACCGTTTAAACACAAATGGTTTGGCATTTCTTTCAGACTTTCTACGAAATACTAAAAATATTTCAACTGAATATTAAATAAAGCGATTATAGATTTTGAAAACCATCACGAATTTTATTGAAATAAATACTTCATGAATTTAGATACCCTCAAAAAGCCTTACATGTGTTTTTACATACATCAAACTTTATGACCCCATATTTTCTCATTCTACATATTTGATAAAATTGCTTCAAGTACATTTAAGTGGTCGATCCGATTTTTCAAATTGAAAATTTCGAAATTTCTTGGCGTTTTAAGGTCCTTAGGTCGTGTCGTGTGTACGTATGTTCTAACGTTCCTCTTATTTTTTAGAACACGCTGATTCTAAGAATGTCCTTTACACCATTTGCTTACTACTTTTAATTTATTACTTAAGTAATTTTTTAATAAAAATATAGTTTAATTTCAAATCCAGCTGAATTCTTATAGCCCATTTTTGGCCTGATCTCCCCTTTGATTACTAACATTTTGATCAGAGACAATTGAAAACTCCTCAAGTAGACCTTCTTCTCTTACCCACATTTTATTGAAAGTGTTGATGTTTTTTTGTTTTTTTTCTTTTCGAACTCTTGATTTAGGTGCTTCGAGTGGGATTACCATCACCGTAAAGTAAGCGCGGTGCCTTATGAGATAGTTTTTTTTGTATTCTTTTAAAGTAGAACCCATCACTCAACCGGATTTTATAATGATGCCTCCCAGAGCTTCATTCAAACAAATGAAACCACAAGGGTTTTGTCGGTCTTCACAATGCAAAGAGTATACAATGGATTTTGTGAAGTGCAATTCATGTTCGTTTCATTTTCGGCACTAGGTAAGGAATGGGTAGGTTGATGAAGATAATTTTGATGATGATGATGGTGATGGTAAAGTTGGTGGTAAGCGTGAGTTAGTTAGGTGAACTACTGATTAAGAACTTTTTTTATCCGATTTTAATGGTTCCTCGGTAGTATTTGGTGTTTTATGTTTCTGAACAGTGTTTTTTTTATTTTATACTTAGAAGGCTCTTTGGTCGTCACAGGTAAAATGCTGTTTTTTGAAAGAATTAGAATTCTTAAATATAAATTTATTGAAATTAAACATATTTTAACTTGAGACACATAGGAACTATATGGCAAGTTTTGCATTCGTAATAAACTCCGAACTCGAGATTTTAATCAAACATGACATTAAGATGGTAGAGAAGTCGAAAAAAGTGGGTCCCTCGACTACGTCCGCCTGTCTGTCACTCTATCTACGCCCCTACAGCCCAAACCATTGGATCGATTGACTTCAAATTTGGAAATTAAGGTTTTCAGCCGATTCTCGTTTGCCATTTTTTTCAGACCAAGTATACAGTTGTCCATATACAAATTTTTTGGTCAAAAATTGAAAATTCGAATTTTCTCAAAAACAAACCGATAGATTTGTTTTTAAATTTTCTCTTGATTTTTTTTTTTTAATTGGATTCTCTCAATATAAACAAATATTTTTTGTATTGCTCCAGAAGGGTACCCCCCATAGAACCGTTCTTTTGTTTTTAAGTTTTCTCAAGAACTAATGAATCGATTTCAATTAATTTTTTCATCAATAAATAAAATAAACAGCAATGGACCAAGTTGACTCCCTTGAGGTACACAAGAGAATTGACTTTAATTTGAGTGAACATGACGCTTTAACATATACACTGCCGGTCATAAGGTTAGAAGCAGGTATTTTCGAGAAGTAAAATCGATATTTCTCCCGTTACATTATGGATTAGAAAAAAACAACTATGGTAAATGGATTTATATTTAAGATATGGCGAAATCCAAGAAGTTGAGTTTAACTTAACCTTATAAGAAGAATTTCATGACTTAATTTATCAAATGCCTTGCTAAAGTCTGTAAATATGCAATCGACTTAAGATTTTTTTTCGAATACATCCAAGCACAAAGTAGAAAATTGTAAGAAATTATTAATTGTAGTTTTGTTCACGACTGTCAAGTTAGCACTACATTTTTCGAAATTTAAAAAACTGAGTAGGTATGCAGTTAATTGTAGCTTTTTTGTTGTAAATTAGTTTTGGAAAAAAAATTTGTAGCTCGATGATTTTTCAAAAAAGTGGTATGTAGTGCTAGGTTGATATCAAATTAGCACTACACTTTTTGATTTTGTTAAAACTAAGTAAGCAATTAGTTGACAATTATTTGTTGTAAATTAGTTGTGGAAAGAAAAAAATTTCCAAAATTTTTTTTTACTTTGATTTTTTTAAAAAAGGGGGGTATGTAGTGCTAACTTGACACCGTGAGTCCACGCATAAAACAAGGATATTCAAAAATGTAATGATGCAATTAATTGTAGCTTTTTTGTTTAAAATTAGTTGTGGAAAAAAAAATTCCAAACATTTTTTTTACTTTGATTTTTTTAAAAAAGGGGGGTATGTAGTGCTAACTTGACACCGTGAGTCCACGCATAAAACAAGGATATTCAAAAATGTTACGATGCAATTAATTGTAGCTTTTTTTGTTTAAAATTAGTTGTGGAAAAAAAAATTCCAAACATTTTTTTTACTTTGATTTTTTTTAAAAAGGGGGTATGTAGGAGTGCCTGAAGTTAGCCCCCCTTTTTTCGATTTTAAAATTTTGGAAAGTTGTTCCAGGTTGTTCCCGGTTTGTTCCGCATTGTTCCAAAGTTTTTTTGAAAAATACCCAAAAATGGGGGTTTCAGACCCCAAAAACTGTTTTTGACCTAGCCCCCCCTTTTTCGAAAATCGATTTTTTGAAATTTGTTCCAGGTTGTTCTAGTTGTTCTGAACATTGTTCCAAATTTTTGGACCTCTATGATCAAAATTTTAAAAGATATGGGCAAAATTTGAAAAAATTCTAGCACCCCCTTTTTCGAAATTTCATTTTTTTATATTTTTTTAGATTCTTAAAAGTGTTGTAACCATTGTTCCAAAAAATAAGAGTCGTCAAATGTATATTTTAAAAGATATTGCCCCCGAATTTTTTTTCAAAAATGCAAAATACGTCGCCCAATTTTTTTGTTTTTTTTTTTTAAATAAAACGCGATTATACAAATGTAAAGCAACCAAAACTTGGCTTATAATTATAACCTATTATTTACGCTGATGATCGATATTTAAAAAAAAACTCGATTTTGTAAAAATTATTTTAGCTCCCCCTTTTCAAAAATCAAAAATTCAAAAAATGTTCCAAGTCAAACCATACTTCCCCCAGTTCGTGTCCAAATTTCATCCAAAACCATATGCAAATATAGCTAAAGGCGCACATAAACGCCCCTCTCTAGTGCCCCCTTGAAAAAATTAAAAATTTAAAGCCAAAGCTGTATTCTTTCAGCAAAGACCAAAACAAAGATTCATTCAAATTTTGCCCATATCTTTTAAAATTTTGATCATAGAGGTCCAAAAATTTGGAACAATGTTCAGAACAACTAGAACAACCTGGAACAAATTTCAAAAAATCGATTTTCGAAAAAGGGGGGCTAGGTCAAAAACAGTTCTTGGGGTCTAAAACCCCCATTTTTGGGTATTTTTCAAAAAACTTTGGAACAAACCGGAAACAACCTGGAACAACTTTCCAAAATTGGAAAATCGAAAAAAGGGGGGCTAAATTCACGCACTCCTACATAAAAAAAAAATGTTTGGATTTTTTTTTTTCCACAACTAATTTTAAACAAAAAAGTTACAATTCATTGCATCGTTACATTTTCGATTATCCTTGTTTTATGCGTGGACTCACGGTGTCAAGTAAGCACTACATACCCCCTTTTTAAAAAAAAATCAAAGTAAAAAAATTGTCAACTAATTGCGTACTTAGTTTTAACAAAATCAAAAAGTGTAGTGCTAACTTGATATCAACCTGGCACTACATACCACTTTTTTGAAAAATCGTCGTTTTTTCCACAACTAATTTACAACAAAAAAGCTACAATTAACTCCATACTCAATTTTTTAAATCTCGAAAAATGTAGTGGTAACTTGACAGTCGTGTTTTGTTCACATATGGACTTGCGTTAGGTATGAATATTTTCAAAGATCCGAGAACTTAGAACATTTCGCAAGACCGGTCATAAGGTTAAATTGTTTCAACATAAATTATGGTATTCCATGAGTACCAGGACTGAAACATTCATTTGGCTTTAAAATATTATCACGGTGAGAGGCTTTAGAAATCTACAAATTGATTGATTTTTGGAATAAAACAATCGTATTTTTGTGTGTTAGAATACATAAAAAAGAGGTGCTTACAAAAGAAGACGAAGAAGAAGATGAAAATCTTTAAAGGCAATCTTAAAATAATTTTCAAACTCTGGAAGATGGCTTGAACAAATTTTTTAAGGTCATACTAACTGGGTATCCAAGTTAAGTTTACTTTTTACGTTAACTTACAAAACATATGGTTAGTTTTTAGATCACTCATTATTCAAAATGAATTAAGAGTTCAAAGAGTTTTAATACGTCACAAAATCGTATAGCTGTTCTTGGTAATGTTTAAGATATGGTACTTAATATTCACTCTTCCTTTTTTATGCTTTTAGTTAAGTATATGTACTTATCGATTACTTGAACGGCGGCCCAAACGAACAATCTTAAAGTAAAACTATGCCATACGACCAGCTTAGTTGGCCTTGCACTGTTAAACACTCTCTCCAATTGACCAATCATACGGTTCCGTATGATTGGGTTTTACCTATGTATCATTCTTTTGGCCTACATCGTCGAACAATTCCACAAACCAGAAGTGATAACTCTGTTCTGTAATTTTAACGAAATCAAGACCAACTGATACTTAATCTCCAATTCCACAATATTCTATAATGTACTCCGAATCTGAACTGAATATATCACTCACTCTTTTTTATTTTGTGCACCTCATCAATAAGTTCGCACCTAGATGAAGAGTCTATAATTTAACAAGACTTGTGCAATGAAATAGAGCACCCTTAACTCTTCACTCCACTGCAGCGCAGGTGCGGATATTTAATATTTGCTTTCGAATTGGAAACATTGCGGATGTGGCATTAAACCAGACCACAACAGTTCAGTCAGTTCAGTTCAGGCATTAAACGAAAATTATCACTCCTGCCAAAGTGGTAGTTAAGAGGAGTTGCAGCAGCAGCAGCAGAAGCAGTTGTGATGCAGTGCAATGCGGCATGGTGGCTCCAGTCCATCTCGAGTTGTTATTCTCCACCCATCAACGGATGCATTGTTGGGCGGTACCCAGGAGTACCTCATTCGGTAATAATTTCTGCGATTGAATGAACGCGAACAACCTCACCTGCACCGCACCGTCCGCCCCACCCGATCACCCGGAATGTGCGAGCTAAAAGTTATGTGGCATGTGCTGAAATTGCGCTCAACACACAATATACTGAAATTGGGGCTCCTCCGTGTCGTGTTCTTCATGATGCTGACTCCTTGAAAATAGCATACCTCTACAATATTGCAATGGCAGAGTCCAGAAAGCTGCTTTATGCCTTTTCGTATTGATAACCTGTGATTATCAATAATTCCTTTTTTCAAATTTTATTTCCTCCTGAACTTAATGTTCAGCTTTTTGATTCAGATATTCGAGAGAGGAATGCAACTGCCCCAAGGCGAGATTTGTTTTGTATGAGTGCATTGTGCAGCGCAGTACAAGCGAAGTGGAAGTGGATATGGAACAGCATTGGGCATAATTAGGGGCACAAGTGCAGCGGAGTTACCTACATTTAGATTGTGTTGGCTGAAAGGCTGTGATTTTATTTTAAGCTCTAATAATACAGGCTGCATGCATTTTATTGCATGGTTGAACATATGTGACCAAAATCTTAAGTGGTCACTTCCGTTTGCCGCAAGCAGGAAGAAGGTTTTATTAAAGAACCTTATGGCAATTTTATTTCAATTAAATGTAACGATGTCAAACTCGCTGTCTGATTTTTGGAATAAGAAGAGTAGGTAGGTACATAATTAGTTACGTTGAATTCCTCAGATTTATAGGTTCGAAATGTGATGTTAATTTTTAGGTTTCCAAAGTAAAGCTTAATAAAACACAAAGCAATACGTTTTTGATCAACATTTTATTTTATCACAAAGTCTGGACTTTTTCATTAAGTTAAACAACAATATCATTTAAAGGATCCTCGATTCTTTTGAGGTCATTTTTAAACACTTTTAAGAATTTCAACGGTATATCAGTAAACAAGGTCTAATACGTTGCCTCAAAGAAAAAGCTAATGGTGTTAAATCGCACGATCTTGGTGACCAAAATGTAAAATTAAGCGACCAGGAAGCTTCTCACGCAATATAACCATTATTGGTAGCTTTGTATGGCTTGTTTACCCATCTGGTTGGAACTACCTCTCTTCCAAGTCTATCTGATATTTAATCAGCCGGACGGGCCAAACAAAATTTGGTTATTATTCGAACTAATTGCTCCGTATTGATTGCAGTTATCTGACTATTGGAATCTTCGAAAAAATACGCACCAATGAGAACTTTCAACGCCCAAGAAGCGTTTCTACGCTGTTAATGGTCAACAGAATTCAATTTCAAAATACGCCAAAGTGAGGTGCACAACACGCTGATGTGAACGCTGGCTGTTAAATCAATAAATTCGGATCATCATCAATACTTCTAGTTTCAGCAGCATTATTTTTGACTGAGCGTGAATTACGATAATGCCCAGGTCTTACGATATCGGTTATGCATCCAATCTCTTAAAAAATGTTCAAAAATTCAACGATTGCTTGCGTATAGTCGGTCGATTATAACGACCAAAGTTAAAGCCTAATCTGTGGAAATTAGGCGCTAAGCGGGCCACCCACTGTTGCTTTTATTAAAAAAAAAAACTGATGATATTGGCGCTTGCCCGGCGACTTTACATACCATAATAGTAGAGTTTAAATCAATCCTGTGAAGCGGGCCACTTACAAATGCTTTTATTAAAAGAAGCTGTTGATATTGGCGCCTGCTTGACGACTTTACACACTTGAATCTGGATTCTGGATTTAAAAAAGTTTTTTTTTAACAATGCTAATGCAGGGAATTTCAAAGTTAATTTATCTCTTCATAAATATTTGGTCGTCCTGAAAAGGACGGATTGGGTATCCTCGCATTTTTGAAGGCCACTGTACTGTTCACTCGATTTTCTCCCGCTTAGCATCCTCTGCAGCTTCTCGTTCCTCTTCATGGTATTTATTGTTGGTGGCTCTTCTCCTCGTCGAACTCGTTCGACTGCCAATTTCTCTACAAGGCATTCTTTCGAAAGATCCGAAATGAGCTTGTAGAAGGCTGCATGCCTTTACTTTAACTACCACTTTCAGGCGTCTATGCCATGGTTCAACACAATTCTGCGTTCTAGGAAAACTAGTCTCACTTGAAGCGACTCCCGTTGCCCAAAACTTGAGCTTGTAGCGTGGTCTTGATTTGGAATGCCCAAAGTAGTTGGCTTTAAACCACTTCGCCAGCGTCTTCTATTCACCGAATTCCAGAGCCCCATATGCTGCCTCAAATGAGCTCAATTAGTCATCTGGAGGCACAAAGGTCAGTTCTTTAAACATTCGCTTTTCCATTGTGAAGTTTTCGTTTTGTCCATTTTTCACTTGGAAGCCCAAATTGTGGACTTTCCGCCAAATAATTTGGGCGAACCTTATAATAGCCAGTTCGTGGATTGATATTATAGTTTCTAGGTTAAGTGGTTTGTTAAACTTAAATGCGCATTTTAGGAGTTACAGCCAGAATTCATCATACGCCTCTTTAGATTACTTATGACTCATAAGGCGGTAGACAAGTGGAACTACTATGTCATAACTGATAACTGAAAAAAGTTATCCCATTATTTTTGGAACCACCGCAAAAGTCTCGTTAACCAGATAGCACTTAGACTGTGACAGAACCTGAATAGTCCGCTCGGTTCCTAACTGGATATATTTTCCTCTCCAGTATAAATCTTCCGCAACCACAAACAGTTGCTCGGGTATGTTTATTCCTTCCAAAGTGGTGGACTTCTTAACGAAGCTTGTTCGCAGTCCATGTATTCTCATTTTTTTAAAGGTTTTTGAGGGAAGGCTTTCTACGACAAACTAGCTCGACCATTGTTACCGAATCCCTGATAATGATGTTTGGTGGAAGTGCCTCTATGGCTTTTAGCTTTATTTGGGGATTGACTTTTAGCACTTCCATTTGGAATAGAATAGGAGCGTGAGTGTGTCGTTAACCTTGTTGGAAACCACCACCATACGTCGCCAACATCGACTGTGTGTAGTCTTACGGTGCACGGCAATGACCTGCGTTCAACACAGGCGCCAGAAGCTTTTTTCTCCTCTTTTTCTCTCCAAGTAGAAGAGGTGGCGATCTTTCTTCCTCTTTATGGGAGTGTACTACCTGAAAGCAGACGAAAATATTGCGTTTAAAACACGTTTTTTAAAAAAAAAGGTAAAAATAAAAATTGGCAAAAGAACTTCCTCTAATTAATTCTAATAATAATTTGAGTTTTTATGTCAATGTTTTTTAAAAGGTAATTTAAAAAATAATGTTTTAATATTTAATTGTGTTTTTGATTAAATAAATGTCGACCATTTTAAGATATGACTGAAAACAAATTTTGAACAAGAGGACAATGACGGAAGTGAAAATTTTTTAACTAGTGTCAAAAACAACGGTTCAATTTTTTTATTGCACTTCTTTAAACCTCCTTGCTTCGACAACATCTTCCAAGATGTTTACGTTTACAATTATTGAATCGGCCCTATTCATTTCAAAACTTAATTTTGTTCAAATAAGCATTGTTTGCTTATTTTTACACATATAACAAATGTCACTTCATTGCTTGCTATCTTTTTGACAGCGAATGTAGAAGATAATGTTATAGAAAGCTTGTTATTAAAAGACGTGTTAATTTTAGGTTATTAGTTTACACGCAAATTAACTCGCTGTTAACATTTAGCCTGACGATGAGCTGATTTTGACAGATGTCAAATCCTAATGAAGCAGCAAACTGGGAAATAAATAACCCTTCGGTTCTTATTGCATCATTGAACGCGTTCTTGGACTAAACTGTTTTTCGAAAATTTTATATCTAGTTTTTATCAAATTTAATGCTTATTTCAAAACTTTCGAACGGGATATTACCAAGTTATAACTATTTACATATAAGAAATAAAATTTTTAACAACAACCATGTGAGAAATAAAACCAAATCTGAACGATATTCAAATGAAGGCTTATCAGGTAATCCGAGTTTGATTTATTATGGTACAATTTTTACTGAATAGATCAAAAAGCTAACAGCGATGAAGCTTAAATAAATTACTTGACTTAACTCAAAAACGACACACCCTAAGATGACTGGTATTGTTTTTTTTTTTTTGTATATTGAGGGCTTACTAAGGTTATGAATACCCTTATAATTATTAAAGCAGGACAGGATTAGAAAAGAGATGCCGATGACTTTTAGTTTTGAATGACTGCACATTGTAATGAGCCTGGTAAACCGTTTCACATTCGTGTAGTGCGGCTAAAGAAAGAATCCGTATACTTAACAGTGCGTCCGAAGTTGGTCTCAAGGGTAAACTGATGAGTATTTTTAGAAGTACGGGTATTACGGTTAAATTGTTTGAGGGAAGGAATACAACTGGCTGTTTCACTTGAGCATTGTTGGTAAAAATATCGATAAAACAATGATAGACATGATACCTTGCGGCGGTGTATAAGACAAGCAAAGAACGATCTCCTATAATTTTTAGAGCTCTCTTTTCAATTATATCCAAAACACTCAAGTACTTTATTGGGACACCAGCCCAAATATGAGAATTATACTCGAGTTTTGGACGAATAAAAGCTTTGTAGATTATAGCCAGATCAGAAGGGGTAAAAAACTTCTTGCATCGTCTGAGAAAACCTAAGCACTTTGTATCATTTTTTGGCTATGTCGAATATGTGTGATTCCTCCACAAAAGAGTGGTTTGTAATGCACATACCTAGAACTGAAAGTCTCCTAGATGCAAGTATCACATTTGAATAGTGGTATAGTGGAGGTTACGCTTTTGCAACAGTAGACAGAATTGTGTTTTTTCGAAGCATTAAATTCTACACGGTTTTTGATTCCCCAATGGACAAGGCTGTGAATATCGGAATTTAATGTGGTAAACACGCTGCCGTTGTTGGTAGTCCACATCCGAAGAACAAGGATGGAAATCTTAAAACGAATATGAAAAGCTGAGGGTACTGTCATCAGCGAAACAATAAAGTGGGTAAGAAGTTTCAGACAAAAGATCATTTATAAAAATAAGGAAGAGTGTTGGAGACAAAACGGAGTCCTGGGGTTGAATCGGCTAAGGTGATAGTTGACTATCATTTTTTTGATAATCAAATTGACTATCATTTTCATTCCGTCTGTGTAAGATGATTCAACTCAATTCAATTCGATTGAACAATTTCAGATTCAAATTGTCAAAATTCATTGTTGCCTTGGTGAAATTTTAAATTGATTCCTATAAAATATCTAAATAAAAGTATGAAATTGGCTCTGTTTGAATAAAATTCTTACTTCTCTTGCTTTTTTCGAATGTCATAAGGTTTGTCGGTCACAGGAATGTGTTTTTGTACCTAAAAAAGGTAACTGAAAAAATTTTCCATTCGTTTTTTGTAAGCGTCTGGTAGCTCTACTCAGAAACGACATGTTTGTAGGAAAACGACTATCAAATTTTTCTAGCGACAGCTTTTTAGGTATCAATTTGACTATCACCTTACACAGATCAAATTCGATTATTTTGACCGTCAACAATCAACAATCACCTTAGCCGATTCCACCCCTGGCGAACACCAGCTTTTTTTTTGTGGATATCAGATTTGAACCCGGCCAATACCATTTGAATTAAACGGTCCGAAAGGTAATTCTAACCCATCAATACCAAATAAACGCATTTTTGATAAGATAAAGATTCCAAACTTCTCATTCACTACTTCCAACTTGTATGATATGTGATGTCATCCTGTTAGAAATACTCGGATGTATTAAACTAATTAAACTATAGCCATAGACAAAAATTTAACACCGTTACTTGTATTGAAGGCAGTACATGTCATTAAAAAAATAAATATGGTCCCATGATGCCGCCATGCCATAAATCACAAAAAACTAGTCGGTAGAAAAGTAGTCGTGGATTATATTCGTTTGTTTTTCACTTTTAAAAAGATCGCTTTTATTACCTTTTTGTATTCAAAATCCTCTAAATTTTTTGACGAGCTAAAGAAAGAAAAAAACCGCCAAGGAATGTTTAACTTAAATCCAAATTTTGTTCTTGAAAACAGAAGTGGGTATCAACTTGAACATCCTTCATAGAGATACAAAATAATCCCCTAGTAGAGTCGGCGGGGATTGCACCATTATTACGCATTCCATCTAAGGAAACAAAACATATTTATATCTTTCGTTATTGTTTGCCTTGGCTTGGCTTAGCTCAACCACACACATATCCCTGCTTTAAGCCGGGGGCAATTTTCGTCTGTTGCGTGCACATAATCTTCAGCAATGATATCCGGGAAAAATTATAAATACTTTTGTATTCCTACGAATATGTTGTGAGCCCAACCACCAATTATATAAATACAACACAAAAAAAAAAACATCAAGTCAAACTCCCAAGACCGAACTGTAACGCACGGAAAGAGAGATCATAGTACCCCGGCGGCATAGTTCTGTCTTTAAGGTGGCTATTAGCCCAATGATAGATATTTCCAACACACAAAAACAAAACCCCAAGTGAATGTTTTGGTTGTTCTACTGAAACAATTATCATAAAGGAAATCTCTGGAATATATCGTTCAATGCTAGCGGCACATTGCATGCCATGGCAGCTCAGACCCCAAAACCCTAAAGTCCAAGTCGAAGCCGAAACCCAACCCAAAAGAAAAAGACAGACAAACAGACAGACTTACTTGCTGATGGTTAACCTTTTTCCTAATGTCATATAGCAGCGTGTCGTTATGGAATGCTTTGAGGCATCAACCGCAACTCATCTGTATATGCTCATAAAACACTCATATGGTTCTGTAGAAAAGGCCTTCCGACTATCCGACAAACCAACATGCAACTGACCATCATTTAGAGCAAAAAATAAAAATGGGAATGTATATAGTTTCCCATTTGGCGCCAGTAAATCAATTATCTGCCCAACACAAGACCAAAGTTCGAAAACGTTCAGAAAAGTCAAATACCTATACCTACTCGTACCTAAGTATATCCATTACCTGTGAGAGAGCCAAGACAGGAACTACGGTACCATTGGAGGCAACTACAATTACTCCACAAGCATCAATTGTCATTTTATTGGTGTAGGTTTGAACTTGGCCGTGGATCTTTGCAAGCTGCAAGTTGCAACAACTTTTAATTGGATTTCAATGAGAAAGGTTGTGCCACTGCCACTGCCACTGGTTGTGTTTTCTTATGGCTCTGTGGCACTCTCTTTAAATCTTTGAATCTTTGAATGTCTGAATCTGAATCTGACTGAATCCCTGGATCAAGGAAAAAGAAAAAGGCTGGAAAATGTTCAAAGAAAAACTCTGCCGTTGTGTAGTTTGTTGATTAAGTGGTATCATGGCTAAGATTAGAGCAACTAAAAAAAAGGATTGGAAACATACCCAAAGACACAAAAAAATAACAACAACTTAAAGAAAATCCAATGAAATGGACATCAGAAGAGCCCAAAGATGGAAACGGTAGCTATTCAAAAGTAATCTTCCATTGCTATACTCGTAGCTTGGTAAGCTATATAAAGTTGTCTTCGGGTCTTGTTTTCGTATATAAAATGCTGAGATGCTGATGCTGTGGCCGATGCCAATGTCGGTGCACAAGAGTAGTGGAAGAATGAGATGATGTTCGATAGAAGATCTTACACCACACAAAGTCTATAGAGCCATCATGGTCATTAGCGCCGGCTGTCTGAGCTGTTGATGTTGTTATTGCTGTTGCCAATGGATTCTATGATATCTAGAAATTGGAAGAGATTTATCTAAAGGAAAATGCTTTATGTTACTTTCTGAAAGGAGTTACAACAACAAAAACACCAACAAAAACGGTGGTGGTGGTTGGAAATTAGATTGAGTGTTAATTTTTGAATTCCGGTCATAAAATAAAAATGTTTTTCATTGTTTTCTTCTTCGTTCTTGTGGTTAATTTTCTTTTGACAGAGAGAATTATCTAATGATCAGATAGAAATTATTTGATAATTTAATAATTATTAGAATGGATTTTTTTAATTTGAAGTCGACAACTTTAATTTTGGTAGTACTTTTGCGAAATTAATAAAAGTAAGGTGTCCACTGAACTAAAAACAATGTGGTTACCAAACTATTGTTGTGTATGGGTAAAATTTGACAGTTCATGGCAGCCATTTTGTTTTGATCTGTTAGTTATCTTCCTTTTTTTGTTCAGGTTTTACTTCAGATCCAAGTAACAACGTCAAACATTAATTCAAAATATTTGGATTTTATTATTCGCATCATAACAATTTCAGGCAAGATCTATTTTTTAAGCAAATTTCGTCAATAATTTCAAGCTCAATTACCATATTAAGGACGTTCAAAATGAAAATTTGCAAGACGAAATACGTAAGTTCGAATTCGAAATATTTGAAGACTTGGCTTTGTGCTGTTACGGGGAAGACGTTTCGGAGAGCTGTATGATGGAGAATTTTACTCTAGGTATAAGTTTGACAAGGTAACACTTTTGTTCTTAGTTGGACACCTAAACATCTTAAACTGAATTACAAATCACAGGCCTAGCTTTCACCGGAATGACGAGTACTTGTATCACTATAAATTTTGTTTTGTATAGAGAAATATGTTTTAGGCTAATATTGGTAAATTAACTTCCTAACGGACACGAGGTTGAAATGATGGAATGATCCAGTCCAGGGAATTCCAATTAATAGGTCCGTTTAAGTTTGTTTGCTCAGTTTATTTTCACGAACTGTAACTGTTTAGACATTTTCAGAAGTCCGTTTTTTAATAAAAGGATATTACAAATTTACCAGTTGATAAAACGAAAGGTAATTACTAAAAGGTTTGAGTCGTTTTCAAAATTCTGTTTTCCAAAATGCTGTTAATAGGCTAAAAAAGTGCTCACTTTTTACATTATCAAAACGATTTGTATTGTTTAACCTTATTTACAGCATTTTGAAATACAGAATTTTGAGATGCATTTTTTTGAAATACTGTATTTGAGATACAGTATTTTAAATACAGTATTATGATCCATACAGTATTTCGACTCCAACCCATTTTTTAGTTTAAAGTTTTGTTACAATTTTAGGGTTATTAAAAACGGAAGAGAACAATGAAACACGACCGCGATAGAATAAATATGCACAATTTATGCCGAACTGCCAAACAACAGCGGCGAAGAGGCGAGCGACGAGGTAAATTGACCCGAAATTGCAACAGGCAACAATTAAGTGCTGCCACCACGGCGAGCTCAGTGAGGGATGAGTTCAGTTAATGTAATTAAACGGGGGTCGATTAAATAAGTTGCATTGCGATTTTGATATCACGTTGATAAATAAAATTTCATTGAAATTGCCACAAGAGCGTTTTTAGCGTTTAGTAAGAAAAGGGGCGCCAGCAATTTTTTTTCTGAAATGAATAAAAAAAGGAGATTGCAAACCTTTATAACCAAAAGGAAACAAAAGAAAAAAAACCAATTCGACTACTGGAAAAAATATCTCTCTTGAAGTAAGTTGTCCGAAACTTAACAGTCCATACGTCCATAAAAATTAGTTTAAAGTTATACAATTAATTAACAATTAATGCAATTTACATTAACAAATTAACAATTTAAACAAAAGAAGAGAAAAAATATGGCTTATACAGATTATTAAACTTTGACATTTATTAGATTTCATGTTGGGCCTTAGGCCATTCTCCATTTGGAGTAACTTCTCGCGATCGTTCAAAGTTCAAGTTTGCATTCACCAGACCGTCCATCTGATTTGGTTTAACTTACATGGAAACCATCCCAAACACCAAGGTAACCTGTTAAAGAAAAATATGGTTTTCTCCACCGTACTGAGTGAGAGAACCGATAGTTGGTAAACCATGGTCGTCCCGCTCTCACGCATTAAAGTGACAACTTATTTCGGCTCAATTGTCAAGGAAAAGGGTGTATTTATTTAAGAAATAAAATTTCCGCAACTGTTTTGGGAATAAATAACAAAAGAAGAAATAAAATCACACAAAATTGGAAGCGGGTGGAAATGCTGTATTTTAAAATACTGTAGGGTCAAAATTCTGTCTGATACGGTATTGTCATTGTAGTGTATGGTTAATATTCTGTATTTTAAAATACTGTATTACAAAATAATGTATGATCAAAACACTGTAACTCAAAGTTCTGTATTTCGAAATTCTGTATCTATTCCTTTATTTGACTTCAAAATTGCTGTATTAATTTTAAAACACGAGTTTTTGAACATCAACGAAATGCATGAACGCTTGGAAGTTTTCACAGATCAATTAGTTTTCTGCAATTGCTTGTGCAATTAATTCATGTAAGAAAATAAGAAAAACGATTTTTGTTTTTCAGTCTATCTAAAGCCTAGTACGCAGCTGAAGTGAAACGAATTTTTTCGGCGGTCTCCAAGTACAGAGCAAAATGGAAACGAAAACCACAGTGGAAAAATATTTGTGGAGAGTTCTGTCAGCTGTCAAAAACAATTGACAAGTTCAGACAGTCAGCTGCTAGTAAACAAAAGTGAAAAAGAATTCTATTTATTAAAATTTTGTTAAGCAGTTAGTACATGGTTTTTTCATTTCTGCAGGTATATTACTCCAGAGGCTCGCAACGGCTGAATTATTTTTGTGAAGCCTGTGCTCCAACTTTCAAATAGCTTCACTTGCTTCGACCAACGAAGCCAGTTTCTTATTTTCCTCCGAAGAGAAACCAATTTTTTTTTCTTCGTTTTATTTTTTGGAAGTTGAAGTTCACTGCTCGTCTTCATCACTTCTTACACATCACCAATAACATCTTCAACATCCTAAGTTTCCGATTCGGAAATGCATTGTTGGAACACATTAGACAAATCCATTTTATTTTAAATTTTAAATCAAATAAAAATCAAAGTCAAAACACCGAAAGTCACGAGTAAACAATTTTTTTCTTCAATAAAAAAATCAAACGTCAAAATTTCGCAAGCAATTAATATGCCGGGCAATTAAATTGAGAACGAAAAGAGTGGAGAATTGTACTAAGAAATCTAGTACAGCTATAAAATGACACATTTCGTCGTTCAGCAGCGTACTGTAAAACGTCATGTCATTTTTGTATGTGAATTTTCGTTTCGCATCAGCAGCGTACTTGGCTTAAAGCATTTTAAAATACAGAATTTTTATATATGTACATAATTTTTAAATACAGAATTTTCAGTTACAGTATTTTGATCACACAGTATTTCGTACTTACAGTATTTGTGAGATACAGTATTTTAAATATAGTATTATAATCCATACAGTATTTTGAAACCAAACCCCGTGGGTCGAAATGTATTGTATTTGAAATAAAATCAACGTCTTAATTGTGCTAAAAACAAAAAAGGCTTTAATGAGAAAATAACTTATTTTGTTCTTTATTAGACTAAAAGACTTGCAAACATTTGGTTTTTAGAACTCGGTTGAACGAAGACAAATATAGTGTCAAGTAACTAACAATTAAAAAAAGAATATCATTTTAAATTTTTTAAATGTTTAAATGTTTTGAAAAATATTTTCTTTCAAAAACTAGTAAGGGTAGTTATTTATTTTTAAGAAGAAGTTATACAGAGAATTTTAAGAGGCTACCGTAAAAATTGTAAATGGTGCAGTTGTGTTCCAATACTTTAAAAAAACTTAGACAAAAGTATTTTTTTTCTTTTCATATTTTTAATCAAAAATTGTATACCATTTTGACATTTGATTTTAAGACTTTGACACAAAATAGTTGAAGACAATTAATTTTTAAACCAAAGTTGATAATGAAATTGTGATGATGAATCGTCTTTTCTTTCTAAACTGTTACAAAACTTTGTTTTGAATTTGAAATTTTTAAAATTATCATTTGGTGAACTTATAAGAAAATAAAATTTATTAAATATTTAAAATAATTGATTAAGTGGGCTATAAGCACCATACTTCGATCTGCTAAAACTTGTCTTACACTCGATCTATTAAACCTTAAGTTGAAACGAATAAGAATTTTTCCATTTATTATTGCTGCAGCAAAACAAAATGGTAAATATTTTCTATGGTTTGTCAATGGAGGAAGATTAATAAAAGTAAGCCTTGAGAAAAAGGGCGCAGAATATTTCCACAAAACCAAGGTATATAACGGCTACAAGAACGCAAAAACCTTCTTTAATTCGCTTCAATTCTCATTTCGCAAATTGAATAATAAAGGGTATGTTCCAGAATTGGCCTCAATTCCGCAAAAAAAAAGTAGGTTGAGAACGTAAGGGTCACGAAAATCGCGACCAAATTTCTTAATGAAGCCAAGGACTCTATTTGCTTTTTTAACAAAGCTCATATTATGGTCAGTAAATGTGAGTTTCAAGTTCAAAACAGCACCCAAGTCAGTAAAAACAGATACTCTACTTAAGGAACAAGAATCAAACATATAATCAAAAATAATATGAACTTTCTGGCATAGTTTTACATTTGTCAACATTTCAAACGAGACGATTTTTATTGCACCATTCCCTAAATAACATAGTCTTCTTGCAAAAGTAGGCAATCAGACGTAGTGTTAATTCTTTTGAAAAGTTTCAGCATATATAGGAATGGACGATTTTATAATGATCAAAACCAAGTCATTTATAAATAAAACAAATAAGATTGGGCTTAGATGGCTGCCCTATGGAACACCATAGTTCACAATAAACGGACTCAAACATTCATTACGCAATATTATACTATAATTGTTTTCTTTTAAGTATGATGAAATCCAATTTAAGAAACTGTCGTTAAAACACTCTAAAAATTAGTGTTTTATGGCACAACTTGTCAACTGCTTTATTTAAATAAGTAAAAACACAATTTATTTGATAAAGTTTCTCAAGAACATCTAAAGAAAAAACGTGTTAATGAGAAAGTAATTTTCAATTTTTCGTCTAAAGAAGTCGAAATCAAAACAGAAAAGTTTTGAAAAAAGTTCTAGCTTTTTTTACAAAACACCTTAAAATAAGTTAAATTATTTAAACAAAAAAATTTAAAACCTTTTTTTTATTACAATAAATATGTAATAAATGAAGGGAAAGGGAAAAATTTAATTAAAAGGTGTTTTTTTAGCGATACGAAGTTCTCAATAAATCAATCAACAAACTAAATAAAAAGAAAAAAAAATACAAAGATCGTTTGACTACTGGGTGAAGAAAACTAAGAAGTTAAAAAGTTAATTCATTTCAAATATAATGCTGAAGTTTCATCAAAAAATTAGAGTAGGCTAAGTTTACACAGATAGAACCAAAGCCATCAATAATATTTAAGCTAACATTAGAAAGTATTAAAACTACTTTTAAAATTACTATTGACTGTGGCATTAAGATTAATTCTAATGACGGTCAAAAGAATGGTAATATTGCAATTGCAATAACAGTCAAATAGTTTGGAGGTTAAAGCATTAGTACTCTCAAGTAAGTGACAACAATATTATTAAATAAATGCTGATGGAACATTAAATGCTTTAAGTCTTCAATAGCCTCTGTTAACTCAAGTGCCACTTTTGAAGATAGATAAAAAGAACAGATAGAACTAATCCAGCCTTTCTATATTCTGTTAACACCTGACTTCAGTAGAGCCAATATGCTTCTATCAATTACATATTCAATGTTTTAAAAGCAACTTATTTTGTTTGTTCAACCAATAGCGTGCAATTTTATTGTTTGTCTTACGTATAAGCCTATAAGTATTTTAACTTGTCAATAAATTGAATCAATTCAAATGTGATTTTGTTCCTAATTCAAATTCAATTAAAATTTTTCAAAACTGTCTCAGAGTATTGTTCATTATTTCAACAGTTTTAATATTACGGCCAGTTAATTTTTCTTTCCAACGTACACATAATATTATTTCTTTACCGCCAAGCAAAGGTCCATTAGTTAACCTCAAAGGTATTTCCATTCGAATCGTGCTTTATTGTATTTGTGTTAGTCGATGCCGCACAAACAATAAATTACCATTTTAATTGCCAATTAATCCTTCGCTGAATGAACTATATATCCCTGACAAGTAACTTCGGAAAACCTTCCATAAAACATGTCAGTTAATGTAACCAAGTAAACCATAGCACACAAACCAGGTGTTAAATACCATTCCCGCCGCCCCTGGTCGCTTGAGATCCGTTATTTAGCTTAGTTTCTCCATCTCACTCATACATAGTAATCATAGCCGTATTTACCTTAAATCAGTTTTAAAAAACATAAACCGAACCGTATAACAACTGTCAAAACGTTTCGTTACTCTTTGCAATTCACAAAGTAGCCAATTAGCATTGTAACTGTTAATTAATATCGGCTTCAGTTTCTTGTGACACCTTACAAGAGTACAGCAACTCTGTTTTTGTCTGTTTGTTTATTTACTTTTTAAAATATTCACACGACCGTTAAGCATATAACGTACCGGTACAGTTGTGACGCGACCTTTCAAACTCGATAGAGCTACGCTGCAGCTGACGGTTGAAGCTGACTGCGCCTCTAACACTCTTCTGACAGCCAGAGCGACGCGACGCTACGCGATGCAAATAAAAGTGTCACGGCACATTCTCGGGAGAAATATAGTCCAAACAAATGGTCACGAAACAAAACGCAGCGATTTAACAACAGCGTCCAGTCCGACTTGTCTGTTGTGTGCCTTTCACGCCTGCAATTTCTTGGGATAGCAGTTTAGAAACATCAGACTTGGTTGCACCACCACCACAGGAAATATTATGGCTGAGACTGTCTCGCCACTGGCTTGAGAGTTCAATTTCGTATATCTTTTGCTCGCTCGCCCGCAACGGTCCAATGTCGGAAATGAAACTATTTGTGGCTGAGGCTGTGGTAGCTCGTAGCCGTTGTAGTTGTGTACTTCCATAGTCGGCTGCAAACGGGGCGACGACGACGGAATCTCAGGGACTTAACGTCTCAATCAAACAACACAAGCTACACAGTACACCGGCCAAAAGTCAGTCGATTATCAAATGATTTGCATATTACAAGACCTTAATTTAGAATACATTTTCAATCCAGACTGCTTGCGCTATAGCCAGCGGACTGGCAATTCTCCTGCTCCTTGAGTTTATTTTACACCCAATGATGGTTGTATATGGTCAAACTATATTCAATCTTTCAGTAAGCTTTAGCACCGCAGATTTTAATTCAATGCCAACTTTTATAAAATGTATTTTATAGGTGTGCTGAGTTTATTTCCCATTGAACTTTATGAATTTGAATTCGCGAGTCAAAATATTGATCACTTTTTTGTAAATTGATAATAAAGCTTAGAAGTTTTAAGACTTGTCGATTTCCGTTTACGAATATAATATTATTCCACTAATCAATTTCAAAATTAGAGAACTTTTGACAGTTTTTTAGTTAGTGTTCAATTGAGAAATTCAGACACGTTTTGTACAAAACCGAATTTTTTAAATTATGGCAGTGTTCAAGAAATTGAAGAATATATCGTCATTCATTCTGTGGATCAAGTTGGTAAGATCTGGCATTTGACAAGTGTCAAAATTTTGAATAGTAGTAAAAATAGTTAAATGATTGTCAGTTACGATAATGGACAACTTAACAGCCAAACAAATCATTAACATATTGAAGAAATTTGAAGATAATGTATAAGCGTTACTGAATTCGTAAGGCCTGTGCTTCATTGTAATACACGCTTTGTCAAAAATAATTCGGCTGCAAGTGTAAGTGTTGCTGACGATGGGAATTTATCGGTTTTCACGTGTTAGATAAGGTGATTCATTTGAATAATTCTGATCTCCGACGTCAATACTAGAGGCACTATCTCTCAAAAGTCTGTCCAATTAGTTACATATATGCTGGATGACATTGACATAATCGGAAAATCTCAACGTGATGTCAATGGGGCTTTTGTGCTTATTGAGGCCGTGTCTGGAAAACAAAGGTTAAGCGGTTAATGAAGGAAAAACACAGTACATGCAAGAAAGGATCAGCAATACCGACTTCTAGGTCAAACAAAGCATACGCAAGAAAGGATCAGCAATACCGACGTCTCGGTCAAAGCGTCAACATCGACAGACGTAACTTTAAGCTAGTTAAGAACGTTGTCTACCTGGTACTCTTGCTAACAGCTTTTTCTTTGGGCTAAGAAAGCAATTGAGTAGTACAGTCTACTCTAAAGCCACTAAAGTGTCGCTATATATAGACCCCAACCATTCCTGTCCTGCTGTATACGTTGCAGAAGCTTGGACTTATGACAAAAGCGGATGAAATCACCTTGGGCCGTTTCGAGTGAAAAGTTCTTCGTGCGATCTACGGTTATGTATGCATAGAAGGTGAGTGGAGGAGAAGATGGAACGACAAGCTGTAGAGCCCATGTAAACCAAGGCTCTGGCCGTGAAAGTCTTCAAATTCACGACCACAGGACAGCGCAATAGAGGAAGACCCCGGAATAGGTGATGCGCGTGGAAAGTGACCTCTCCAACTTGGACTGCGCAACTGGAGACATCTAGCTAAAGATCGAGCTTGATTGAAACATTTTTTGGGTGCTGCCTTAGTTCACACAGGACTGTAGCACCTTAAGTAAGTAATTACTTCCTAAAAAATTAGACGCAACAGCTTGTAGAGAACCATTCATGTGTGCGAGTAATGTCAGGGAAGGGAAGGACCTAAAGTTTTTATGCTGAATCCGAACGGCTAATTTGAAAAAGCACTTTTCATGACAAAAATTAGGTACCTTTGAAGGATTTGTCAGTTCCTCGTAGAGGCACTAACCGTAGTTCGTCTAACGCACCAACCATCACGCCACGAGTATTCATTGAAGTTAGTTCATTTTTCTTATGTATGGCCTTACATTATTTCGATGTATGAACCTTTACCTTGAATTAAAGTTGAATGCCTTATCCCGTTAGGAATACTTAAAGGAAAAAAAATTAAGTAAGCTCGAACATACTTTAAATAACTCACAAAACCTTTTTGTCGCCTTTGATATTATATAGCGTACAATGTACATCCTGTGGAAAGAGAGTGTTTGCAGAAAATGTTAATGAGCTGAAAAATTCCACTTGACTTACCTGCGCGCGATACGAATCACTTACCGAGAATTAAATGATCAAATTACACACACAGATACAAGCACACACCGTCACCATTTTGTGATGGCAAATTAAAAGAAAAAAATATATAATCATTAAATAATGGAAAATAATAAAAATTAAATCTCATTATTATCGTAATCACATCGCACCAAGAAGAAGAAACAAACTTTCAGGTCGCTCGCTCGATGAAAACAATTCACATTCGCAAATTATCCTCAATCGCTCTCCGCTCCTGGGTCCGGCCGGATATCCAATCCACGCTTAAGCAAACGAAGAAAAAACAAAAACAAAAACGCCAACAATTCGCCAAAGAATTGCTTTGGCTTTAGCGCACAGGCTAAGCTGAACTGAGCGGGCCAAGATAGGGATTTGCAAACAAGGACACAATCGATGTATCTTTCTCTTCTTTCTTTTTAGCCATTGAATTTGACTTTGACTCAGTTCAGGAGTTGTATAGTTGCAGTAGTTGCTGTGGCCTGTTGCAATATCGCTATCGCTGCACTGTGTGTGACTCTGAACGTATTTGTGGTGCGCATCAAAAAGATCCGCTCGAGGATAAAAATGATCACATTGCTGGGCCCATATAGTTGAAGCTGTTTGGCAATAACATCAAAAGCGGCATCGTTATCTGCGACAGATAAAAGCAAACTCTATTCAGATACTGCGCTGCGCTACGAATATGGCAACATGGACACAAGGGCCCAGACTATATCTGCGTTTTAATTGAATCTTACAATCGCATATAAACTTCTTGTGTTCTTTCTGATCTGCTGACTATAGTTGGATTATTGGCTTTAGCTTTGGCTTGGTGCTTGCTGCTTGCTGTTTCGATTGGTTATGGAAACACTGATGGTTACTAAGTCTATACCTAAGTGAAGGTATTCCAGATGAGAATGGTGAGGCTAGGTGATGGTGAATGGTGGCCTCGTCCTTGACAGTGAAATAGAAAGAATTACAATTGAATTATCCTTTTGTACTTCTATTTCGAAGGCGATGTGAAATTTGGTTCCACTCGTATGATGACAAGTAATTTGAATGCTGATTTGGAATGGAATGAATGTGAATGTGATCATTGATCTGACAAAAACTACCTTTAGAAAAAAGACCTGGTAGAGAAGGGAAGGCAGACAGTTTACCAAATATCACATCAATTTATTAAGGGATATTACAAGAAATCTTCTCATCTTTAATGTTTAAAGTTCCAAAATGCGAAAAGTGGTTTTGTTACATTTTTTCGGTTTCGAGTTAAGGTGCCAATTTCAGGATTGAAATGTTTTTCTTAAATCATGTTGAAAACTACTGCAGTGAATCTTTTGATGGCAAATCTAGGTTCGTTTAGTAATTATTGTCCGTAGTTGCAATATCTCAATGTGTGTCCTCGTGGAAGTTTATGCCAATTTAAAGTAACAACAGTTTCAATCACGAATTTCAAGGAAAATTGTAACAGTTTTAATCACGAATTTCAAGGAAAATTGTAACAGTCATCTAATATTTAGAAGGAAAGAAAAAGAAAATTTTTATTTTTAATTTTTTTTAACGTTTATTTTTTTAAAATGAAGACTTCAAATCTTGACGGAATGCCAAACAGTTTGGGGTTGTAATTAATTTCGTAAAATCTACTGTTGGAACTATAAGGGCACTTCGGGTCTGCCCAACAGAGGCCTTAAGTGTTATTCTGCATCTTCTACTTTTCGCCTTACATATTGAGTATGTATAATTGAGAAGCACATTACGGTCATAGTGATATCACAAAACTGGTTCAATGGGATATATTTTCCACAACTTCACAAGTGCCCGTGGCTTGATGGTAAGTGCGAAGGACTGTAATGTTAGAAGTCTTGGATATAATCCCTGCTGTTCCACCGGGTATTGCATCTTGCGAGAAATTTATGAAAATTCAGACAGCAATTTTTTTCATGAAAAGTGTTTTCTCCAATTAGCAGTTCGGATTTGGCATTAAAAATGTAGGACCCTTCCATCCCGGAAATGACTCGCACACAAGAACGGTTGAGAGTTGTAAGTCACTGGACCCTGGTTCTCTACGGACTGTTGCACCACCTAATTTTTTTATATTATTAACGTGCAGCACGGTTTGTTTTCTTTCTAAACCTTACGGTCATAATGATATCAAAAAACTAGTTCCAAGGGATTTAATATCGACTATACTTCACAAGTACACAGCTAAATAAGCCTCAATAAGGTTTTAAAAGTATTTTTTTACAATAACAAATGATCGGTAGAATTGCACACTTACCAACGATTTCGATATCAGTATTGTAACTGATTTGCAAAAGATGGGGTGCGGACTTGGCTCAGGTATTTTTTTGTTCATAGACAGGCAAGCGGCTATCGAGGCTAACAATTTTAAGACAAGGTATCAAATCTGAACCTTAATTTTCAATTCGCTTCACTTCCAGTCACTTTAGTATCCAGTTCATAGTGACATTGAAGGAAATGAGCTGTCTGACGAATTGGCCCGACAAGGATCGGCCATTAATTGGCCGTTTTCAAAAAGTTGTACATTTTCTTGAATCCAACTGACTTATTTGTAAAAGATAAGGGGTTCCTAACACAAGTTTCCTCTAACGATGTAATAAGCGAAACCAGTCATGATTAAGCCAGGATAACTGCAATATGTATTGATCAGAAGCCTATTGGTGAAAATTCAGCAAAGTCACTTCCTTTACAAATGTCCTGCCTTAGACAATTCGAGAATATTATTTTTGGGAAAGGTATTCCTAAAGGCTCTTAATAGGATTTCCTAAGCGAAAATAAAAGACCTGGGTGCTGAAATTTGCGCAAATTTTTTATTTTATATAATTTTTTGGGATTTCGATTTCGAAATGCTTTGCAAAAGCATAATAGCATCAAATCAAACTATTTTTTATATAAGATCGGGAATTGCAAAGACAACCTACAAATTTGCACAAATTTTTAATTTTATATAATTTTTCGGGATTTCGATTTCGAAATGCTTTGCAAAAGCATAATAGCATCAAATCAAACTGTTTTTTATATAAGATCGGGAATTGCAAAAATAAATATCAGAAATTTAAGAAAATTTCTGGGTTTTGGCCACTCGGGATTTTGGGTTTTCTGGATTTTGGGTTTTCGGGATTGTGGGTTTTCGGGATTTTGGGTTTTCGGGATTTTGGGTTTTCGGGATTTTGATTTTCGGGATTATGTCCGTCTCCCCAAAGGAATATGTATGTGTTTAAGTCCCTTGCAACAATTTTTGTAAACACTTTTGTGTGATCGATTCATTTTGCATTATTTATATTTACTAGATACATACAACTGTCAACGTATTTTTTTAATGCATTTTTGATCTTAATCAACACAGTATAAGATTTAATTTGGAACTTTTCAAAATACGAAATAATTGCAAAGTTTTATTTTAAATTGGTGAAACACTTTCACCTACTTGATTTCTATACTGTATCGTGACGAAATGGCTCCGCTTAACTACCTTAGTAAGAGGTCTTTCTACCAATTAATTAGGTATGTCATATTCTTCTATTCATACTATTCGTAAGTCAAACGACTTTATGGTATTAAAACAGGGCACTGCAGTTTTGATTGTGTTACAAAGCAAAGACTGTTTGTGACTGCCATCTTTTCTTTTTCAAACTAAATTCTACAATTTTTAATATTGTTAAGTTATTAACTTTTGACGTAGCAAGTTTTTAATTGATCATAAAATGCTTCAGTCATCTTAAAATTAAGGGACAAACAAATATTCATAATTATTCATGTTGGGTACAGAATTCTAAGAATCTTACTCCAGGCAATTTAATCCACTGAACTTTCGCACTCGTTGTAAACCTTAATTAAGAAATTCTATCCATGAACTACATAATCGATTCCTAAGACTGCCCTATCATTTCTGAACTTGCTTATTGATGCTGTCATGTTTTTAACATGCCCAAAGCGTCTACGACATCCAAGGTGCTCTGTAAATACTTTTTTATGTGTTCTGATATTTTCCAGGGACTATACATTTGCCTCTATTTTAACCATCAAGATAAATTTCAAGGTATCGAAAGTAGAGAATCCTAATAAAATGCATATATACAAACATATGTTTGAACTTTTTAAGTTCTCATCAATTTTTCCTTTATGAAAAAGTGCCAATGGTAATTCGTCTTGAAATGTTTTAAACCTTTTTTAAAAATCAGCCAGTGAAGATGCAAAAACGAGTATCAGAATTTGAATCATTAATAAAATTAAAATGCACGATTGGGTCGCAGGAAATTGCTCGTAAAACGTAAAGTAGAATAAATAAATTAGGTGGCACAACAATCCGTTGAGAACTAGGGCCTAGTGACTTACAACTCTTAACCATTCCTGTGTGCGAGTAATGTTGTCAGAGATGGAGGGGACCTACAGTTTTTAAGCCGAATCCGAACGGATAATTTGTGAAAGCACTTTTCATGACAAGAATTACTCTTGGAGGATTTGTCAATTCCTCGCAAGAGGCAGTACCCGTGAAAACTTTTTTTTTTTAATTAAGGTGGCACAGGCAGGGAGTGAACCCAAGACTTCTGGTATGACAGTCCAACGTACTAACCATCATTAAAAAAAAAAAAGAAAAAAAAACAGAGTAAAACGTAAAGACTCTGTTCAAAAGTAGTAATTATATCAGTTTGTCTTCAAACATTTAAATGCCATTTTATCAATCAAAAAACCCTTAATTTAGGTACTGAAAAATTTGTATCGGGCCTACTATTATTTTTCGTGAAGAAACCGCCTAAATCGAATCGGCGAAACAGACAGACAGAAGGAATCGGGGGACCCACTTTTTTCGACTTCTCTAACATCTTAATGTCATGTTTGATTAACATCTCGAATTCGATTTTTTACGAATGCAAGGCTTGCCATATAGTAACTATATGTCGCAAGTATAAATGTCCTTTGAGAATTGACATATTAGAGTCTTTATGTGTATTTTAAGACTGATTTCTTTTTTATTTCTATCTTTGACTAAAAGATTGGAATGCCAGAATTAAGTCATGATTCGAAAAAGGTATAATTGATATCTGTACAATTTACCATTAACCATTAACATTCCAAATCCTTTTTGGATTTTCATAATTTTTACTATCATGAAATAAAAAAGTCAATTATTCGTTATGATAAACTTTTAACTAAAAATTTACTTTAAATTCGTTTCGAAATTGGCATAAATGACAGATTAAAGAAATTGTATGGCGTGCAAAATAGTTACGATTCCAGATAAGTTATACATAAAATGTCGGTTGTAAAAAATTAAAATTATGAATTATGAAACTGTCATTTTCGGGCTGATTATTTTAAAATTTAATAGTTTTTTTATTATCTGCCTTGTTGTACCCTAGAAAAAGCTGACTTTTAAAGAGTTCAATATCGTCTAACAAAGCGTCAAATAATAAAGCTAGATGACCATTCACTTGAACTATTGAATGTCGATAGAAAATGAAGTCAAACATATTCTACAACATCCTTTCAAGGTCACTTGTTTCAGGAAATAAACCCTTCTATAACTTCTAATTGGAAGTTGACATTTTTGTCATTCGATACATTCCCAAAAGTTGAATATTTGTCAATATACTACATACTACATATACTGCATAGAACCTATTCTAGAAAAGTTTGATTTAATGTTTCACGAAAACGTTGCATTTAAGCATCTTCAAGTAATTTTCATTCTACCTTTGATAACAGCTTGCTCAATGCTCATATACTTTTTTATGAGTTGGAACAACAGGTGAAATAGAGTTCCAGGACATTGTCTCTTCCTAGTAAAAATGTTTCGAGTAGTAAAGTGACCTTTGTGTTATGGAGTTTTATATTCGGATTGTCTGTCAGGTCGGTTGCATCACGTGCTGCTGCTGAGAATGATGTTGATAATGACTTCTCGAAAAAATGATTGAGAAGAATATACCATTTCTTTTCGATGTTTTCCAAATGGTCACCTGCTGGTTGATTATGTGTTGTTTTGTTCTCCTGTCTGGACGAAGGAAGAAGGATGCAATATGATGATAGTAGGCAAGAGATATCCTTTTATTAGTGCACCTCCATCGGGAATAGTCGCTTATAGAGAAGAGATGTATCCTGTCTTGATGTGTAATTTTTACATCAAGGCATGGCATCCTTTTTTAAGGCGGCATTATAGAAATGATGATGCACATGAAGAATCACCTGTGCATTGTATATTGGAATATATGTAGCATGGCGTGTTGTAATCTTATTTAGTTTATGGTAAGGCAGGTGATCATAGGGTGCAATTAATGAGTTGGCTATACAGTTCGGCTCAGCGTCGTCGTCGGTTGGCGATTGAATACATCTTGTTGTTTTGTATCTTCTTCGTTGTTATTGTTATTTCTTGTTCTTTTGATGATCGACTCATTGACTGATCTACAGGACAGGATGGGAAGTTAATAATTATTAAAGACATCCTGCATTGGGTATAGTTTAGTTATAAAGTGTTCGTTTTTTTGTTATATTGAAACTCAGGTAAATTATGATTGGATATTTTTTAAAACCCAACTACAGACATGATAGATATAGGGGAAAATATCGTTATTCAATAAGTGTTTAACTTTTGTTTGTAAATTAATTTTAAAAATTTAATTTATAGTAAGAACCTAATACAACCTGCGTAGCTAATAGTTAATAAAGTAAAGATGGATATTGGTTTTAGTTGTTTTAATCAAAAAAATTGATTCTGTCAAAGTCAAATATTTAAATCGGTTACAAAAACCAAAAATCATTTATTTACAATTTATTCCATGTGATCTGACTTAGTTTGCCTGGTTTCATTTGAAAATTGTGTGTCGTGTTGTCTTTTTTGTTGAGTTTAGACTTGTGGTTTTCAAGAAGAAAAAAAATGCATATAATTGTGTGCTACTGCCAAAAATGTAGCTTTATTATAAAGATAACAGTTTGCCATTACGTTTTAAACATGACCAAGTGACCGCGGGGATTAGCTCGAATAATTTACAAGCGAAGAAGCCTAATATTCGACCACTTTTTGAAGCAATTGGGGCCGTATGTCAACAATAACGCGCCGAATATTCTCTTCCAAGTCGTCAATTGTCTCAGGATTATCTGCTTGGGCAAGCCACATAACCTCGTCCCACATAAAATAGTCCAGCGGTGTTAAATCGTACGATCTTCGAGACCACGCCACAGGTCCATGACGTAAGATAATAAGCTCACCAAAAGTTTCCTTAAATAAATTGATCGACCAAAGGTTATCAACATCCTCCAATTCTACCACGAAAAAGTCATTAATCATGTCTCTAAAGCGTTCCCTATATGACTATAACATTATAGCCGGCTTCATTTTAGAAGAAATGTTGATAAATGACAGTGCTTTTTTGAGGATGTGGCAGCATCTCAAACTCAAAAATTCCATGTGCATTATGATCACTCTCCAATTTCGACAACCAAAAATGATCTTCATCGCTGAACAAAATTTTCTAGTGAAATTCGAGATTGGTGGTTATCGCATTTTGGACTTATTCACTGAACGTACTATGCTCTTAATGAGCCCGCAAAGCAAAATCCTGAAGCAAAATCTTCTATAAAGTGGATTGGCACAGCTTCAAATGTTGAACGCGATAGCGGATTAATTAATTCGGGTCTTCTTCGACACTCTGTTCCACAGAAGTAATAACGCCTTCAGTGAGCCCTATACGGCGCGAAACCGAACCATTGTTGTTCGAATTACTCACTCTACTTATCGCGAACCACATACCATTATTAACTTCCCATAGGAAGTTATTGTAATGGGTCCGATTTGTCAAATTGAAAATTTTGACATTTCTCGACGTTTCAAGGTTCCTATAGAGTCGAAATAAAAGATTTTTAGAAAGATGTCTGTGCGTGCGTGTGTACGTACGTCCGTATGTCCTGTCCGTATGTCCGTATGTCCGTGCGTCCGTACGTCTGTACGTTCGCGACGTTTTTTTCGTCTTCCATAGTTCAAGAACCAGAAGAGATATCGACTTAAAATAAATTTTGTTATACAGATAATAAGGCAAAATGATGCAGAAAGGGCTCTCAAGAAAATTGCGTGGGTGGTTTTTTTTTCCATAGCAGTTTAAAAAAAAGGTGAACATTTTGGTTAACCCTAAATATCTCATGAACCAATGACGTTAGAGACTTGAATTAAATTTTATATTATCTATTGTAACGTAATACAGAACAAGTATATTTTTGGAAAAAAATCCAATTAACGGTTTTTTTATAAATCAAAAAAACTGAAAAAAAAAATAAAATTTTGAGAAAAATCTAATTGACAATTAGATTGAATTTCGACTCAAATATCTTTTCAAAAACTTGAGATTTTGGCTTTAAACTTGTTTGATCTTATAAGAAATATTGTTTCCAACATTCAGTAAAATTTTGAAAAAAATCGAATTGACAGTTTTTTTTACAAAAAATTAAAAACCGAAAAAAAATTAACAACAGTTTGTAAAAATTGATTTTCGACTCAAATATCTTTTCAAAAATTTGAGATAATGGCTTCTAACTAATTTTAACTTATAAGAAATATTGTTTTCAAAATTAGGAAAAATTTTGAGAAAAATAAAATTGACAGTTTTTTTTACAAAAAATAAAAACCTAAAAAAATAAAGTGCACGACTGGGTCGCACGAACTTGCTCCTGTATGCAAAGACTCTGTTTAAAAAAGTATCTATATAATATTTAAAAATATACCTGTAAAATAAGTTTGTCTTCAAAGATATATATGCCATTTGATTTGTCGAAAAAACCTCCATTTTTCAATTTTTTGGGAGGGGGTTACATTTAATACAGTTAAAATAATTTAAAAAAAACAAATTTAAGATTCAAAATTTTACCTGAAAAATAAGTTTGTCTTCGAAAATTTAAATGCCATTTTATAAATCAAAAAACACTTGATTTTTCAAATTTTTTTTTTTGAAAATCGTTAGAGCGGTTTTTTTTTAAATTAATTTTTTATATATAAAATTTTTCAATTTTGTTCTAAAAATATTTTTGGTATGCAGTTGTTTAGTGATTGTAAATATACGCTCTATATTTCAATTTCGTAAAAAACTGTTCACCCGTTTTTTAGATATAGAATTTTGAAAAAAAAAATTTCAATATTTTTTTAAAAATCCAAACAATAAAAAATTGCACTTTTGATAATCAAATATTGTTAAGGCAATATAAGAGCTCGTTCAGAAAAAAAATTATTGAAATCGGTTCAAAAGTTGCTGAGAAAATTAAAAAACAAAAAAACGGTTCTATGAGCGGTACCTTTCCTGAGCAATACAAAAATATGTTTTTCTTATTAAAAGAAGCCAAGTTAAAAAATAAAATTTTAGAGAAAATTTAAAAAAAATCTATCGGTTTGTTTTTGAGAAAATTCGAATTTTCGTTTTTTGACCAAAAAAATTGTATGGGGGCCACTGTTAGTTTTGATCTTAAAAAAAAATGAAAAAACGCCTAACGCAAATCTGCTCAAAACCTTAACTTCCAAGTTTGAACTCAATCGACTCAATGGTTTAGGCTGTAGGAGCGTGGACAGACAGACAAAATTGACCGGACGAAATCGCGGGACCCACTTTTTTCGACTTCTCTACCATCGTAATATCATGTTTGATTAAAATCTCGAGTTCGAAATTTTGCACGAATGCAAAACTTGCCATATAGTTCCTATATGTCGCAAGTAAAAAATTTATAAAAGGTGATAAAAATTGATTTTCGACTCAAATATCTTTTCAAAACATTGAGATATTGGCTTTAAACTACTTTAACCTTTAAAAAAATATCGTTTTCAACATTCAGTAAAATTTTGAAAAAAATCGAATCGACAGTTTTTGTACAAAAAATTAGAAACCTAAGAAAAATTTAACAAAAGTTGGTAAAAATTGATTTTCGACTCAAATATCTTTTTAAAAATTTGATATAATGGCCTCTAACTAATTTTAACTTATAAGAAATATTGTTTTCAACTTTAGGTACAATTTTGAGAAAAATCAATTTGACAGTTTTTTTACAAAAAATAAAAACCTAAAAAAAATGTATAAATGGTGGTAAAAATTGATTTTCGACTCAAATATCTTTTCAAAAATTGGAAATATTGGCTTTAACCTACTTTAATCTTTCAAAAAATATTGTTGTCAATATTCAGTAAAATTAAAAAAAAAATCGAATTGACAGCTTTTGTACAAAAAATTAAAAACCAAAAATTGATTTTCGACTCAAATATCTTTTAAAAAATTTTAGATAATGGCATCTAACTAATTTTAACTTATAAGAAATATTGTTTTCAACATTAGGACAAATTTTGAGAAAAATCGAATTGACAGTTTTCTTTACAAGAAATAAAAACCTAAAAAAAAACAATACTAAAACTTGGTAAACATTTACTTTCGACTCAAATAGCTTTTCAAAAATTACAATTATTGGCTTCAAACTTATTTTATTTCACAGAAAATATTGTTTTCGATATTCAGTAATTTTTTTATAAAAATCCAACAGTTCGTTTTTTCATACAAAAATAAAATCTACAAAAAATAGTACGCAAATTTGGTAAAAATTGATACATATAGACAAACTTTTAAGCAAGACAAACCGATAGACGGGATGGGAAGTTATCAGTGTGGGTCGCATCCCAGCCTCTTTTTTTGGTAATAAATGACAAACCAAACTGAGAAAAAATTAAGTGACAGCTGTCAAAAAGACCAACTCCAAAAAAAGTATTCCCTAATTTAAAAGTCTACAAAAAACACAAAGTTCACGGATTGCTTCATTGATATTTGACCTTAAATGCATAAATAGTTGTTTAAAGTCTAAATTGGTCGAATTGCTCCTCTAAAGCAGCCAATTGACATCGCCAAAACGTCTTATGGTTTGGGTGCGTGGAATGGTTTGCCATCCTAAATAAAACAGATTTCTTGCAAATGTCTTCTTCCACATGTCTTCTATTTCAGTTAAAAAAAGAAATCAAGGACGAGTTGATGTTGATGTAAGATACTGAATTTTTGTCGGGATTTCGAAGGGAAAACGTGTGCCAGTGTCAAAACAATCTATGATTAGTGCATTAATGCCATACATTATTTTAAAGGCATATAATTCAGGGCATTTGTGAAACAAATTTCAAAAAGATCCCTTAAAAAAATCCTAATCAAAAAACCATTTGTGACCAATTGGAGTAGAGCTAATTTAACAGGCACTCAAGGGGTTCTTTAAACCCTTATCATGTTTAAAGTTTAAGCACAGTGCGAGCTTTAGGAAAATAGAGAAGGATTAAAGAGGAGATGCCACTACGCATTGCTCTTAAAGTTTTTAATATCAAAATGAGAAGAAAAAACAGAGTTGGGTAAAGCATTCTACATTCTCAATGTGCTTTTAAAAAACAAATCTCTATACTTGCCAGTTCCAACATCCGAAATTGAACTCAAGTGCAAACTGATGAGCATCCCTGGAACTGGAAGTGCGAGCATTATTACGGCTGAATTGTTAGAGGGTCAAAGTCGAAAAAACCAATACTTATCACGTATTTCTTCAGCACAGTATAAGTAATGTTAGTATTTCTAAACCGCTTGTTTTGACAAGTGACAAATGTTAACTTTATGATGGGATTTGATACATAGTTGAAGATTAATTTCAATCATTCTCAAATTAAAAATACATATATCAAAATAATACACTCGGAGAAACTTAATTTGACAAGCTTAAGAAATCGCATCTTCATCAGCATTCGCCGATCTTGCTCCGAAAAAAAATAATAAGAAATCATCTGTAGATTTATCTTGGAAATTAAATCTAAAATAAAATTTCAACAAATCGCTCATGGCGTCACACAAATAGGATTCCTCTTCGAAAACTCACAGTCCCACAATATATTCCAATTATTCCAATTCAAACTAAATGGACTTGTTTACAGAAACTAGAAGTCACAACAGGAAACATATTATAACGAAATCTGATTAATAGATCAATAATATTGTCGCCTTTATCTTCGACTTTGGACACCACTGACGCCATATGATACATTGTATCTATGCATCCCATAATCAATCAGGCTTAATAGAGTAAGTTCCCGGTGGCGGTTGGTGGCGGCCGGCCGCTATACACTGCGGTTGTGGTGGCGGCCATGTGGAGAGAGCATTAACTTTCTGCTAAGATTTTCCGATACCAAAAACACATCTGCAATTAGCTTATCCAGTGCAACTCTCGCGAAACGTTTGATAAATGATTCAAAGTATCGATACCTCAAAATATGTCCGGTTATTAATTGATGCTGCAAAAATATCTAAGCCATGCAGATGCAGAGTTGGTATTGGTTGGCCATGATCATCAAAGGCCATTTGTATTGTAGCTGTCCCGCAATTCCCATTTCACGCCGCGAACCCTTCCTTATACGCTTACCTATAGTATACGAAGCGATTTGCATCTGCAAGGATAATATTTTTGCAGATTTAATTTGAAATGCGGACTTGGTGGTGACCAAGAATTAAGTGATTTCAGCCATAAACCCGATATTTCATTTCTCACTTTAATAAAGCCGTATGAAGTTGTTAACATTTACGATAACAAACGACGGACATTAGGCCTCAAATAACCAATTTTGAGGTATGAGACAGTCGATGGCGATGCAATGGCGGCAGTGGCAGCTATCAGTGTGACAGTCAATTTGCGGCAATCTCCTGTCTCCTGTGCGCCGCCGCCGCCGCCGCTGTGCCGGTGCGTATACCTGTGACTAGGATTTGTATTCGCTGCTGACTCTGACTGTAAGGCAGCGGCAGTACTCAAACGCGCTAATACCATCATCAGTAATTGAGGTAGAAAGGCGCATGGAGACTGCCATAGTATAGAACCGTACCACTGCCGCTTCATCGTTGTCGTCGGTGCTGTATCCGGATAATGCCACAAGACCAGCCAGCATCAAGAAAACTGATGACGATGACATTCATTCGATTCTTCGATTCTGGTGTGAGAGTGAGAGTGCTGTGGAACGTGGCAAAATGGCTCCTCGCACTCGAGGACCACAGGCGACATTAATGTGGGAATAATAAAGTAGCGAGTTTATATTTGTATGGAAATTACGCTTAGAGCTACATAATTACGCGCCAGTTTAATTGGACCGCCGAGGGATTCCGTTGATTGGAAATGATTTTTTCCTTCCATTTTTTTGGAACAAAGTATGAAGTTGGCGGCTGCCACCGTGTCGCATTTTTAAATATTAAATTGAAAAGGTATTTTCTTTGGAGACTTTCATGTTCTCTGATGATGAGTTTATGAATCTATTTGGATTGAGATACGCATTTCTTGTATTTTAAGTTGTTATTTTTCAAATATAAATACGCTTACGCTTGTATCTTCCTATGCGGTCAATGTTACTGTAGTGAGAGGCTTTGGATTCTTTAGAGGTTTGTATAAATCCCCTATAAGGATTTGCTGTACTACGTTACTACGTTTTCGTTTGTTTTTCTAATTTCTCAAAAATTACTTGAACGATTTTAATTAAACTTGTAAGACGCTATTGAAATCGCTATGTAATCTGCGTTGCAAAATCTTATGAAACGAAGTATTTCGAAGATATTGGATTCTCGAAGATATTGAAAGTCTGGTAAAAATCCATTCTAATTTTAATTGTTAAAAATGTTTTCCAACAATTGGAATTTAATTGATTTTGGAGCCTTAAAAAAAAGGTCTAAAAGTGTTTAGTCACAAGACATAGGGTTTGATTACCTCATAAAGAAAAGACAAGGTCAGGAAACTTTCCCTGCGACATTGCGATTGTTTCGTGGCTTGTGTGTACCGAGTCCCCAATGCGACAATTATGTAGAATTCAAGATAAAAATAGGCCTTACGACTGAAGATGACCATTCGATGAAAATCAAGGACTCAATCAGGGAAGATAAACGACATTGTTGGTGATCTTCCAGTTCTGAGTTCTTGTGGTAACTGAACATTAAAAGTTTTCAAACTCATGTAATACCTTAGACAAAATACAATGTAAAATCTTTTGCGGAACGCCTTTCTTTAAAGCTCGACAAATCTGGATTTTTGTCAGCAAAACGGGCCACATCAGGTTTTTAAAATGTGTTTGTGTGTAAGGTCAATTGGGTTTTCGATCCTGATCAAATTATTCTTATTCCTTATTATTTTATATAACGTTAAAAAGGGTTATGAAAATCTTGTTATTGATTATTTAGCTAAATATGATATCTTTTACAAAATAATACATTTTATAACAATCTTAATCGTATTTTAGACCTGAAGTATAAATACAAATATGTGTTAATTTTTTTCAAATTCCATTCATCATTTAGCGCTTTGTATTAATTATTTTAAATCTCATATTTGTATACGTCACCATAAATTCGTCTTTATCAATTCCAATATCTGTGACATCTGGCGTTCCGCAAGGAAGCCATCTTGGACCTTTACTTTTTCTTCATTTTGTTAATGATTTTCCTCACATCTTTACATCTTCTATTTGTCTTATGTTTGCTGACGAAATAAAATTGCTAAAATGTATTAAATTGGCATCTGACCGAATTCTTCTTCAAAACAATTTAGATAGTTTAGCTAGCTGGTGTTCTACACACCAGTTATATCTTAATATGTCTAAATGTGATTTTATAATCTTTCGTTATTACTTTGATTTATCAAACTTTTCTTATTCAATAAATCGCTTTAATCTTCAAATGTACTCAAAGGGATCTTAGAGTAATCTTTGATACGAAGTTATCTTTTTCTTTCCACGTTGACTTGTAGCGAAAACTAACTACTTACTTGGTTTTATATCTCGTAATTCTAAAGAATTTTCTGACCCTTTTAGGCTCAAGGCGTTATATTGCTGCTATGTCATTCCAGCTGTACTTGAGTATTGATGTGTAATATGAAACCCGTACTTTATCTGCATTCTAATCGACTTGAAATCATCCAAAAACGATTTACTAGAATAGCAGTATGTCGATTAAAATGGAATATTCGAATGCCTTCATACGGTACAAGATATAATCTTCTTGACCTTCTTCTTCTTCTTCTCAACAATTAAAAGCTCGAAGACGATACTTTGAAATAATTTTCATTCTTGATGTTCTTGCTTAGAAAATTATATGTTCCTTCAAGAGAGCTGCGAACACGTAATTTATTTTTTAAACCATTTCATAGAGTAAACTACGGGCTCAATGAGCCGATAACACGGTTCCTTAGTATATCTTAACAAAATATTGTATGTATGATGATTTTGCAAAGTAGGTTTTCGAGTTAATTTTTAGTGCTGATCTCGAATTCAAATTTTAATTTTAACTATTTGCTCAAGTTTCAAATGTACCACTCTTTAATATTACTTTTATATTTTTTAATATTGTATATTTCAAAAACTTAATATATATAATAGAAAAGAATAGAATTGTTTGAACAGCAGATTCGTTACAAGAGCAAAACTTACTTTTAAACCGTTTTTTGATAAGCCATTTTGCGTCCAAACACTTAATTTATAGAATGCATTTTGAAAATTTTGTGAAGCCCTTGCAACGGATCGATTTGGAACCAATATGGCAGTATCATCAGCAAAGGTGGCCATGATAGTGTTGGTATCCACTGAAATATCCCCTTTATATCAAAAGTACAAGATTGGTTTTAGGACACTTTCTTGCGGTACACCGGCTTCTATATTCTTAAGTTCTCCGTAATACTGGTAGTGCCACACTTTTAACACTCGGTTCGTAATATAAAATTTCAGTATTTCGTAGTACTACATGGAAAGGTCCTTATGCAGTTTGAACTCAATTCCCAAATGCTAAAACTCGTCAAGGGCTTGAGTCACATCTAAGGATATAGCCGAAGATACTTGTTTCTCTTCAAGAGCTTTTTCGACTTCATCCATAAATCGATGTAGTTGGTCTATCGTGGAATTTGTATTTCTTAATTTAAACTGATATTTCGGAATAAGTCTTCTTTCTTCTAATATTTTGCTGAGCTGTTTCAGTATCAATATTTTCTGCAATTTTCCCATGCTGTGACTTACTTGGAATTTGTAAAGACTATTGAAGGAATTTCTTTCAAAACCTGAGAAGTGATAAGATCGTACATTGAAGATTTTTTTTAGATAACTTATGTATGTTCACTTTCGTTGTTATTATGAGCAAACTGTAATGGATCCGTATCCGTTCAACAAAAAGATCAGCTTTTGGTTTTGGGTTTCCGATCCATTTGCCATCTTGAGAATTTATTGAAGGGTTTTGGGTCTGAGGTTTTTTAAGACGCTTTACTTTCTTCAAAATAAGGATTATTCGGTAGGAGCACCTACAGTCAGACTTTTCAGAAAACTACTCTGTGAATTGGTTAAAGATTGTCTTATCATCTGGAAATCTATTAGCTTGCCTTGCCATTTCCTTCTATATCTTTTTTCGAAAATCAGCTCCTTCACTTCTACAAGATATTTTATTCTGTTTCTCTCAAGCTTATTAAATACTTTCTTCCGCAGAATATTGCACATCAGCAATAAATTTTTAAACGTCATTATCAATTTGTTAAATTGATCTAAGGTTTCAAAATGATAAACCTCGTTGATAAAAAATAAATAAATAAAGTGGAGTCCGTATAGAGAACTAGGGTCTAATGACTTATAACTATGCCGAATCCAAACGGCCTATTTGAGAAAGCTTTTTTCATGACAAGAAGTATTACTCCTTTAGGATTTGTCAATTCATCGCAAGACGCAATACCCGTAAAATAAAAAAAACTTTAAGTGGCACAGTCAGGAATTCAACCCAAGACCTCTAGCATAACAGTCCTACTCAATAACTATCATGCCACGAGTACTTCAGTAGTTGATAAACCTTTTGTTTAAAATGGCTTCAGTTTACTTCTTACTTAAGATTAAAACATAAAACTTTATTTTATAAAAATACACAAATAGTCGTTTGCCCAACCATTACACACCTTCTATGATTATGATTAGGTTAGAATCTTTAAGTTCCCACATTTAAATCCACTTTTATTACCTACAGCTTGTATCTAAAATCCTACGAGAATTTTGAAAGAATTTTAATTTCTATGAACCATAGAAATCAAATCAAAATATTTCCAATATGCAATCAACAATCTGACCATATGGACAGAACTTTTCTGCTACAAAGTCGTGGGAACATTGCACAAGACAAGTTGCACCTCATCGTTCGATCCTTCCTCCGATCATCACATCACTCAGTCAGAAGTAGAAAACCGATACACGATATATAGGTACTCTCTCTTTCTAAATCAGTTAAAAAAATAGTTGGCTTTGTGCCCAACCGATCGCCATCGCCATCGCTATCAAAGGGGCCCAACATCAAAAGGATTCCGACATCCGAATATTCGCCAATCTAACCATCTTCGTCGAATGGAAATAAATTCTTAACGCGATTGCAAATAACACTGCGAGCGCATTTAACCACTCACACGCTCCAACTATGCTCGTATATCAGTTCGGTATACCTTCTACATATATTGGTCAATAGTCCTCCACCGCGTTCTGAAAGTGCGATGATGTCGATCGTCGACGACGTCCGTCGTTATATTGTTCGATCGGAAAGCATTGACTTCGTCATCAGCTTCCGTGGCATTCCCCAGCGAAAGTCTCACTAATATAAATGATTAAACGCGAATTTTTGTCAGAAAGTATATAGCCCAGCATCATCAGCCAGCCAGCGTCTCTCTCTCTTGGTTCTTGTAACGGCTCGTCTCGGTACGACTAGCATGTCCATCGGGCACACACGGTAGCATATTCCATTGGCAATCCGAATCCAAAACCGAATCCCAATCCCAGTTCCCATCCCCACACCGATAACGATTTGTGTTTTGCGCTCAGATACGCACAAAATTTCCTCCGACCATAGCGCAGCTCCTCGGCTATTAGTGAAATATGCTTTGCGATCGTCCGCACGCAAAGGAGCCGCTTCCATCGCTCCACGTGAAAATACCGCACATGCCTTTATCGTCGTCTCGTTGTCGTCGTCATCGTCATCGTTCTCCGTGGAGTCGCTGCAGCCGTCGCTAGTCGATCGTCGTCGTCGCCTCGAAGACAAACAGATTGGAAATGCATCGAGGTCCTGCAAAATTTGTTGGCTCTTATGTCGGACATTCTCACCACCTTCGTGTGGGCAATTCAATTTAGCTACCAACAACTCACAGTCTGTTTCCTTTGGCACTGCCACTGATTAGGATGGAAAAAGATGCTCCGGACAGGAGACAGACTGGTGACTCCTCATCCTCGTCACATCAAAGAGCCGTGACATATCTGATGGTTGTTTTTGTATTGACGCAGGATAATTGATTCCTTTTAGCCTTATCAGTGACATTGTAACTTCTCAATTTTGCTTAGTTTTTCTTCTTTTTTGTTGTTGTTTGATTGTTGTTGGTCTTGTAGCTGTTCCTCTTTGGATAGATTTTAAGCTTGAGTGTGCTCCGTCTCCCATGACAACTAAAACAGAGAGTGACAGGCATAATTATGTAAACGTTACTTTAAACAGTTTTCGAGTAGTTTGGAGGAACTGAACTGAGGAAATGTTTAGGGTTTAGGGTAATTTCATGCAAAAGGAATTGTTTTATTTTTATGGTGGATGAGCATTGAAAAATGAGGGAAGGACTCATCCCTTTCGGTAGGGTAACTATTCTTTTTTTTATTGTGGTGCAAACTGATGTTATCGTGTGGTAGGTTTTTTGGCGTGGGAATCATCATCATCATCTTCTTTATCATACCTGTTGAATGCTTCCGAGTTGACTAAAGTACCTACAAAATATATATGCAAATGACTTAACCGTTTTCTTTTTATTCTTGGCGGTGAACAGGGTGTAGTTTTTAATTGTGTTTGCGTGTTTATTTGAATGCTAATAGGGGATCTTGTCATTACAAGTGTCCATAGGGGTGTAACAAAGGGAATTTCGACTTTTGATGATGGTTATGATATGTTTTGACAAAGTTAAACTATTCTATGGTTGAATGGTTGTTGGCCGTTAGAATAATAGGGTGAGAATTTTTAGTTAGTTAAAATCAACTGCCAAAACTTTTCGTAGAGATGAGAAATCAGTCTTAACCAAATTTCTTCTCCATTTTCTCAAATTTCTGGATAGCCTTAAATAGGTTCTCTGAATAAAATAAATTGTGCATGGGTCAATATGGAGTTCAGTTCAAAATTCAGGATTTCGGATTTCGAAATGGTGAATAATTAATAAAATAAAATGATTTTTAAGTTTTTGTGAAAAAAGGTATGTATGTAGGTAAATTTGAAACTTATTAGACAATTTCCTCATTACGCCAGATGAATATGCATTCACTCAATAAAGAGGTAGAGATGGTCAGAACAAAACATACTTTTTGTTTGTCTTAGAAATAAGTATTTTTAAATTAAATTTTTGTATGAAGGCCAACCCCACATTACGTTCTTTTTTAGATCCATTCTTACTTTGTTCAAAACTAACTTTTGAAGAGTCAAGTTAGGATTTCTTCGATAGTGTGAGCATTAGGAAAAGAGGGATAGGTGGCAAAAGAGATTTTGGATGTCCTACGACTTGAATTCTTAAACATTAGAATGACTGGGAAAGAGACAGTGTGTTAAGGCTAAGAAAACTGCAATATCTTGCGTAATTTTTGGCGATATTGCTTATGTGATCGTTTTACAAGAGGTGGAAACTATCGAGATGTTTAGTTTTATTGATGTTAGTGACACCCTATCCCTATATATAATGGCAAGTGGTGTGTATCTCGTTTTAACGATAAAAGACAGCATTACGTTTTCCAAGCATTAAATTCCCTTCGCGCTTTCTTATTGCCCATTGTACAATTCTGTGTAGATCGGAATTTTATGAGCTTAGTATATTTTGTCGTTGCAGTTCCACATCCGAAGAAGTCAAGAGTAGTATCGTCTACGAAACAATTAGTTGGATTAGAAGTTGCAAACAGGAATAATAAATTTATAAAAATAAGAAAAAGTGTCGGAGACAAAATAGAGCCCTGGGGCACACCAGAATTTATGTTGTAGTCCAATACTACTTGTATCGATGGGTCCGAAAGGTAGTTTCTAAATCATAGAAGGAGGAATTCATCTAAACCGAATGTACGAATTTTCGACAAAAAAGCCTGATGCGAAACCCTATTAAATACTTTTGAAATATTTTGAAAGGTTTGTTCCAATGTTTTATAAGATGAACCATGAGGTTATCAGTGGACCTATTGCTGTCCTTCGGGGTCATTAAAAAACCTTCGATCTTTGAGATATTTCTGGACCTGATAATTAATCAGTGTTTCAATGGCCTTGAAAAGAAGGGACGCAACTTTAAACAATCGATAATTAGAGGGGGACTTTTTTGGGTATAGGCTAGACAAATGGTGTTTTCTATCTGCTCAGAACGAGACCTTGTCAAATTCAAAGAAAACCTCTTCAGAACAATAGTGCTATCCGGGTCAGCAGATTAGTATGTTGAGATCTTTAAGACTTCTGGCTTCTAGCACTGTTGCAAAAAAAATGTTGGTCACATAAAATCATTTACGCTCTCAAGAAAAAGTTGGAGTCATAACATTGTGGCAGCGTTGAATTGATGGTAAACTGCCTAGCAAAGAGGTTATCTTTCTCTGAAGAGCTAACAAATGTTTATGTGTTTATGGCAACGAACGTAGCAACCGTGGAAGAGGAAGAATTCCTCATGTTTTTTTACAAATGACCATTTTTATTACCTTTGTAACTAGTAACTAGTATTTTTTAAAAGAAATCAATATAGGTTGAGCTCATTACAAAGAGGAAAGGTATGTCATTAGTAATTAAAAACGATGTCAGCTAAACTGGAGCCAATTGTGATTACTTCTTTACTGAATAACGCGCTCAAAATACTTTTCCTCAAAAGCTGTTAACTACAAACTGGTAACTGCAATATGTAACCTGTATCGTTTCATTTATAGTAATGGCGTAATTTAAACTTTTCAAATGTCAAAATATGACAGATTCAAAGGTGACAGCTTTCCAAAAAGAAGGCTATTGAAAATGAAACCTTTTATTGGAAGGCATGAAGTGAAATCGAAATTCCGAAATATTGTTCATCGATAAAAACACGTTTAATGTCTGATTTTCACTAACCTTAACCTGTGAGATGTCAAAATATTGTATTGTTCTTTTATAGATTGGTCAACACTTTTCAGAAATGTGAAGTCATTTGTCAGGTTATTAGCCTTGCACATTGCAAAGCTCTATAGTATACTCAGATTTGATGATTCCATAATTTTGCGGCACTGCAAGGCCACATCAGAGATTTATTTAATACTTAACTAACCTTTCCTTCCCAGGTGTCAATTATTCACATTGGAATGTTTGGTTTGTTGACATTAAGTTAATTGGAAGCACTCGTTCCATGTCTCACAAACAAAATTTATATGAAACCCATAACCATAAGATAGCTGAGTGCTTTAAGACTCATTAACCGCTGCACAATCTTAATTGATTGCAATTACCATTCAAAATCTTGACTTTAGGTTCTTAAAGTATAAGTTAGCCTTAAGCAATTTGAATACTATACTCAATAAAGATTTACATAGTAGTTACATATCTCTCTTCAAGGCATACCAATCTCAGGTTGGAATAAAAAATTCCATAATAATAATAATATTAATCAATAGACAATCGTTGTTGTTGTTGTTGGTTTTTTATTTTATGAAAATATTATTTTATGCAAATATCCTTTTCAAGTTCCTAAGGAATGTCAATATATACCCGTACAAATGTCCCCATATAAATGTAACAGGTATCTGAGGCCCGACAAACGCCCACTTTGAAACTTATTCCGACAAAAAAAGAACCAAAGACAATCACAGCCCCTTATAGTTTCTAAAGTTAGTTTCGCTTGCGGAGAGGTCTGCGGTAGTTATAAGCCAGATAAATGCCCACCTAATTGCGGCTAATTGAAAAGTTTCACGCTCAGTTGCAATTGCATTGGCTCGGCTGGGGCTGGGAAGGCAGTGCGTGGGCGTTGAATTCAACCGCCCGAGGAGGTGTAAATTAATATGCACCGCGCTTCAGTGCCATACCGTGAAATCGCTACAAGTTACTGTACGATCACCCTCTAGATCGCCGCCGCCGCCGCCGCCGTAGACCATAGTTGAGTGCAATATGGGCGCAACGGTTGACTGCACCTTTGGCTGGTTAACAAACAACGAAGAAGGAAACAAGTGGCATACATCACGTCACAAGTCACAACACAGATTGTAAGCCTACATTCCCTACCCGTGTCATGGTTCCGTGTCACCATGTGTTCAACACGACTCAAGTTGAACTCATAAATAATAAGTCCGCTCTGCAGCCGAGGGATGAGATGGCCAGGCCAGGCCATGTTGAGCGGAGCTATTTGAGGTGCTAGCGATGGCGATGGTGATGGCGGTCGGTGTTATCACCGTTCAGTTCAATTCTGGCCCGATGTATCACATTACACCAGCTACAAGCGATTCACATGTTCTGGTCTGTCACGCATTGCTGTACGAGCAGTAGAGACAGCTCGCTAGTCTTGTGCTGTGTTATCTCACGCGAAAAGTCAATACTCACCCCACAAAATTACTATAACTAGGCAGACATGAGCTTGAGCATCAGTTATAATATATAGGTGCTGCTTAGAATGGTGCTCATGCGAATGGCACTGCAGACTGCAGAGTTGGAAAACTACGACCGACCGGTATCTGGATCTCTCTAGTGCACTCTCGTGTACATCGAAGATCATATCGATTTACAAATTCAACGCGAGTGCGTCCAAGATGCTATAGATTTCGGATGAGAGCTCTTGCTGGATAGGGTTTTGGTTTTTAGTTTTGGCATAGACTACAATTCTATACCACCGAAATGTCGGCGAAAGGATGAAGATGACACGTTACCAATACAAGTTGCTTCAAAGATTGGTATCTTCCTGCATGGAACCTGTCGACATCCAAAACCAGAGTAAAGTGTGTTGTGCAAAAGAAGTTACTACTAATATTTTCTATAAAGAACTCTCATGGATCCCACAATTACATAGATCTTCGTCCTCCGTCTGAAGAGCCCGTGCGTGTCGTCCCGTCGACTTTTTAACTGCCTAAAACGCTGCCGCACTGGAGTCAAAAAATATCTCATTTTCGCCTTCCCAGTGATGATGTTCAGATTCAAATTCCAATTCCAATTACAATTACGTTTGATTTCTTGTTAACCAGACTATAAACTAAAACATATTAAGCATTGCGTTCTCCGAATTCAATATCACTAAGAGTTCCATAGATGGAACTACCATGTCGATGGAGATCATCTTGTGCCGCCTTAGCCTGAGGATCGTAATCGCGCATTCAAATAATTGCAGAGTCGAGCTGTACCTACTCTCGTATAGTAATAGTCTACAGATTCAAGTTTGGTAGACGAAAATAGTTCCGTCCGCCAACCAGGTTACCAAAACCAAAAACAACAAAAATCCGATTTAAGCATTAGACAGAGAAATTGTTTTGCATTCCATTCAACATTACAACACTTATTCGGCGTTTTGGGAAACATTTTTCAGTGTATCATGGTATCGAGACGTGTCGTCGCGTTGTCGTCGGATTTTTCCGAACTGCAGCGCCAGCCGCCATCGCCATGCCTCCTCCGCAGCGCCGAGTTTATTCTTATGGAGATAACTATCTCGGTAGCTTTTGTTTTGTATAAAACTGCATCTATAGAGATCAAGCTGTACTTTGATGCACCAAATTACCTAATTGACATAAGCACTTCCTCTTCTCCCACTCAGTTCCGCGCAGCGCCAGCGAACGTTTGGAATTGTTAAATGGTTGCATATGGAATTGGATAGAAAATAGAAGACCCCCGCGCAATCTGCAAGCCATTTACATATTTTATGCGGCGCGTACTCTTAATTATTTACCAAAGTCATTACCAAATTGGTTTTCAATTGGTTGGCCAGGCCAGGTTGACTTTTGCCAGTTAAGTTGCTACTTGCGTGTGATGGTGGAGATAGTGCAATCGTCGTCATCATCGTTCAGCGTTCGTCGTAAGCCAAACAAGCTCCAAGGCGCATTGGAAACAACTAACTGACTTCTTGAATTCGATTTGCGTTGCCGGTACCCGTGGCGACTATATATAGATACGAGCATACGTTGATGTTGATTAAGACTCCATATAGACGCTTAGTATATGCGTAAGGTTGGAAGTTGGAAGGCTTTGAGTTAGAGGTTGGTGAAATATTGGTCCATCCATATTGCCTGTGGAGGAACAACAAAATGCACTTAGTTATACACCGCACAGGATACAAAGTTATTTGTGTTCAACATTAGTTACTTTTTGAACAGACCCCCGTTACCGTAAACGGAAGGCGGGTTATTTATGGCGGTAAGATCTTTAGTGGCTTTTTGGGTATGGTAAGCAATTAGTGCAAGGAAATTGTTTTTCTTTTCTTTGTCAAAGAGTATTTAACTTTATACAGAATGCCGAGTGCCTATTTTAAGAGAGTTGTAGGATGAATGTTCATATAGAGCCTTTGGTTTTCGGTTTCGGGTAAATCGGACTATTTAAAATGCAGAAAATATTGGGCGCTGGCATTTAAAAATGTTGATTGCTAACTATTTTGGTTGAAACGTCGTTATTTTGTGGCTGTTAGCAAGTTTATAGGAAAAGTGAAAGCCTTTTCGAAGTTTTGTATATTTAAAAGCTGACAATTTAATTACAGAGCGCCACTGATACTAGAAACAAGTGTTGAAAATGAAAATTTAACGCATTTGGAAATATTTGTAGAACATTAGTATAAGTTATATAGTGAGTTCTAAGAGGCTACAGTTACAGACACAACTTAAATGATCAACGCTTTGACACTCAACTTCATCAATAAATCAAAATTGTATCTGTCAAGGTCAACGCACCACCAACTTTGAAAGCATCGTTAGTAAAGTTGCCGTCACACATATGACACTCTTGAGTCTTGAGTCAATATTGTTACAAAATTCTAGGAAATGCAAAGACTTTCGAAAATGTTGACAATCACACGATTTGACAATATGAAGTTCATTTGAGTCAATGTGATTTTTACAGCACAGAAGATAAAGCGGAAAACATCAGCAGTGTTTGGAAGAAGAAGTATCAAAATTCTTTTTTTGAAGGGTTTGCAAAATGAAGAAATCTAGAGGATCTCTTAAGATCTTAACGAAGTGATAGTTGACAGAACAGAGTCGCAAACAAAATACGATATGTATACATGTTTAAATATGATTTAATGCATATATTTCAAGACATAAACCGTCAAGGTTCAAGCTTTCAAAAGCATCTCACAAGGTATTTGGAAAAAGTGCGATATTCTTTCAAAAAAACCGACTTTTAATTTTCAACCCGATTCTCAAAGTATTGTGTTTTCCATAAGGGACTTGGCAACTTTGAATTTAGTTTGTAAACCCACCCTTTCACCAATATTTAGCAAACTCAACAATTTCATCATGATAAAATACACGAACGTCTGCAAATTCTAAAAATTTTCTACTGAATTTCGGAGTCGATGACCGTAACTTCGAGAGGTTTTTTTTGTTACTGACGGAGCTCATTTTTGGCAAAATGAGTTCGTCAATAAGTCTTTGGGGCTTCATTAAGTCATTGCTTTATTTTTAAAAGCCAAACGACTATGTTGAAAGAGCTCAGAGCCAAAATTAAATGCAAAATAGCGACTGTTTCGTACAGTTTGTTTCGACCGAAAATTGGATCCATTAAATTGACGACTGCAAATGTGGCCACGGTGGCCACATAAACGAAGTTGAGTTCGATTCATAAATGTTTTGATTGTACTGTAATAAAGCTTCTCTTAAATGGCACTGATCGACAAGGTTTTCATACTGGCAATAAAATTTCAATTTCCCAAAGGGCTTTGATGGCCTTGATTCAAACCCGACTTCCAAATTAATGAATCACGTCAGATTCTTGAGATATTATTTTTTTAAATCACTAAAACACGTACATATGGCTTTTTGAGGGTATCTAAATTTAAGAAGTAGCTTTTTTTCAATAAAATCCTTGATGGTTTTTAAAATCTATTTATTTATAGTATTTCATAGAATTTTCGAAAAATCTTCATAAGTTTTTAGAATTCACCTGTTGTACAAAAATTTGAAAGAAACACTAAAACGGCTTTCAACAGAAAAAGGCAAAACGGCTTGAAAGTAAGTTTTGTTCTTGCAACGAATCTGTTAACTACACAATTCTATTATTATCATGTTTTTGAAATTTATTAAAAAATATAAAAATAATGTTTAAAACGGGTATTTTTAAAAGTTGAGCAAATAATTTAAATTTGAGTTTCTATTCCAAATCTACTACTATATAAAAATAAGTCGGGTTTTCCTTCCTGACGCTATAACTCCAGAACGCACGAACCGATCTCCACGGTTTTGCATTCGTTGGAAAGGTCTCAGGCTCCGTGAGGTTTATAGCAGACAAAATTCAGGAAAAATTTCAACAGAAAAGCGGTGAACTCCGTTTAGCTTCCCATAGAAAGCTATTGTAAAAGTTCCGATTTGTGGAATTGAAAATTTTAAAATTTTTTGACGTTTTAAGGGCCCTATATTCTAAACCAGAGCTTACTTTGGGAACCTTTCTTAGCCAACCATATCTCTAGAAATATCAGAGATATCGACTTCAAATAACGTTTGTTTTAAAGATAATAAGAAAAAAAAATGCAAAAACTACTTTTAAAAAAATTTAGTGAGTGTTTTAATGTTTTTATTTGCGACTGCTGTTAGTAAATGTACGAGGACCAAAATCATTTGCGAATTTAAAAACTGTGAATGGCCACCAATGCCAAACACATCGAGAAGCATGTCAACTATTTGGTTTGCTGGAGAACGATTCTCATTGGGATTTAACACTTGCGGATTCAGTTGTTTTATCAAATGCGTACCAAATACGAACGCTGTTCGCAATTTTCATCACCACATGTTTCTCTTCACAACCAATTCAGTTATGGAACAAAAACAAAGACGACATATGGGAAGATATCTTACATCCGGAGTTTTTGAACTCTCTGGAGTTAACAGTATTTCCACCACATAACTTGCAACTCAAAGTTGGTGCAGTAATTATGATATTGCGTAATTTGAATACACCGCGACTTTGTAACGGTTATCGACTTGCGGTGAAAAGACTTATGCCGAATTTGATTGAGGCAACCATTATTAACGGAAAGTACGCGGGTGAAAATGTATGTATTCCTCGAATACCAATGATTTCGACTGATCTTCCGTTTGACTTCAAACGATTGCAATTTCCGGTTTGCCTTGCGTTCGCAATGACAATTAACAAGTCGCAAGGCCAATCCCTTAGTGTTTGCGGGATAAATTTAGAAAATCATTGTTTTTCACATGGGCAGCTATACGTTGCGTGTTTACAACTTGGGAAACCATCCGCTTTGTTTGTGTTAACGTCAGACCAAAAAACAAAAAATGTGGTTTACCAAAGAGCACTTCAATGAAACGGATAATTTTCGGACAAGTATAACGCTTTGATTCAGTATTTACTTTGGATTCACTTTTATTTTTTACTTAGAGAAGTTCAACTAAATTATACTTCATTTTTGAAATCGAAATGACTTCATTACTGTTGTGAAATAAAATAAAATGTTTCCTTTTCAAATATAAAACAAAAAAAATATTTTTTCTTCATCTTTTAATTCCCAAACGAAATGTTACAAAAAACGAAGCCATCTGGTGGCGAAACGGAGTTTGCCGGGATTGCTAGTTAATATTATAAAATTAAGTCCAAAACGTATTTTTCAAAACTATGAAAGTATTAAATTCAATGTTTTCTCAGAACTTTCTTTAAAGTCAAATCAAGACTCATAACTAATAGAATACATTTTCAGAAACTAAGTAAGATGCTATAATGATTTAAGTTGTATGTATGTATATGTACGTATAAAGATATTTTTAATTTATACTTACCCCTAAAAATCCGGGTTTTGGTTGTTTTTAGCATCTTCAAAAGGGGAATATTTTAAAAAACTTAAGTTTTTGTACAAATTTAAGGGCGAGAATTTAATTTTGTAGTTTGGGTTTCGTTTTATTCGACTGAAATATCGACAATTACTTTCGATCGCAGACAATTTTCAAATTTTTTTTCAAAAATTTCTGATTTTTCAAATCCTTCACGCCTGAAAAAAATACAATTAAAAACACTTTATTCGTTTGGTTCTCTTATTTCAGATTATTATCGTTGGAAAAGTTACGGTGTTCACCGCGTGTTGAAAAGTACTAAGCTCTTAAAATAATAAGTGGCCACCTTGCCAATCTGCATATATGCTCTGTCATTATATATTCATTTTGTCAATTCATCAGAATGAATTGACATACTTGTCATTAAAAAATAAAAAGTGGTGTAATCCAGTGGGATTTTTCTTTCTTTTCCTTTTTTTTTTGATCCTTTACAAAGTATTCAAACACCTCGCAAAGTCTACGTGACCTTGACAACCAAAAATATCCCATTTACTATAGAAAAAAATCAGTTCAAAACTTGCAACGCTTTTTTTGGCGTTATAATATATATTCAACCCCCCTTAAGTTAAAATTTAACTGTACATTTAAATTCAAATTCATGAGAAAAATAAAACCACATTAGTTTAATCGACATGTTAAAAGCTTACAGCCAATTTAATAAAAAAAAAACGCTTATTTCACCTTTATTCCGCGAGTTTACTAAACCAGGGAATAAGAGTTAAGCTGCTTGCATGCTTGCTGCAACATGCTTGCATATATTTTTTCAAAAGTGCATATGAAGACTCTTTTCAAACTAGTCATAGCTCGACACTTGTTACAAATTCTGATCAATTTTCCCACATAAACCCAGGAATCTCTGAATCTTCTATACAATACAAAACTATAAGACTTGACGAAAATCTAAATCCTGGTCCTGACGACATGTCGTCATTCATGCTTGAAAAACGTTCAAAACATCTTTCATACCCATTAGTTATTCTATTTGACCAGCCATTTAAATGTTCTCATTTTCCGGTTTTATGAAAATAATAATAATAATAGTCTACTGTTAAAAATCTACTTGAATGTATAGCATTTTGTATTGATGCTGTCGAGAAAAAACAAGTTGATTATGTATTTACAGATTTTAGCAAACCATTTGACAAATTTAGTCATAAAATTCTTTTAGGTAAATTAGAAAATATCGGATTACATGACAAATTAACTGTTTTTATATCATCTTACCTTCCTAATAGACATTACAATGTTGACTTTAAAAATGAACATTCTATTTCGTTTATTGTTAATTCTGGTGTACCTAAAGGTAGCCACCTTGGTCCGTTATTACTAGTTCTGTTCATACACGACCTCCCCTTTATCCTAAACAATTTAACGGGCTGTGAATTATTACAAGATGACCTATTTTGTCTATGGCAATGGTGCATTACAAATCGTTTAATGTTAAATATTGACAAGTGTAAAACAATGACCCTTATACGCAAAACATAATGTTCTAGATTATGAATATATGCTAAACTCAACAAACTTGGAAAATTTCTCTAACTTCTCAGACCTATGCATCCTTTTTTACTCAAAATTAACTTTAACTGACCATTTTCACTACATTTAAAAAAAAAGAAAATATAACTCAAGGATTTATAAAAAGATTTGTTAATTAATTCCATGATACTTATGTCCTTCAATCTTTATATAATCATGGAAATTTTTACGAATCCCGAAAAATTGTATCATGAAATCCGTTCGTAGTGGAAAATCTCATACAATTTTGCATTACGAACGGATTTCATGATACAGTTTTTCGGGATTGGTAAAAATTTCCGATTACGATGGAATTCATGATAGGGCTGAATATCATTTGTCGGATCAGTGCTTGAATACGGTTCAGTGCTTGAATATGGTTGTATAATTTGGGCCCCTTATTACTTCACTCATATTCATAGACTTGAAGGTGTCCAAAGAATGTTCTGAAGGTATAGTTTACGTAAAAAAATATTAGAGTCAGCAAAACAAATTAGACTTTGCCAAAGAAATTGCCAAGATCTTTAAATTGATTCCTCGTAAACTTTGTTTTATTAAATTTAAGGTGATAAGAACCGATGGCTTCCGGTTAAACAGAGGCAACTTCAAACTCACCTAAGAAATATTAAATTTTGTTTAATTGATATCTAATAAACTCTGTTTCGATAAAGTTCTAAGAATAAACATAAAACATACAAACGTAGATAATAAAATTGACTTATAATCTGCTGTACATAACAAGCTACCTTTACCTTAATTAAAGACTGGCTCATCGATATCGCGTTTGTTAATGTGTATAGGTCTACATATATTCTATATGGAAATTTACTATATTTATAGTTGTATTTTTTGTTTAGATCATAAAAATCCCTAATAACCTTTTTAACAGTTTCCAGTTCCACTAGATACAAGAAAAAATATATTTAATATCATTCATTCATTATTTCCATTCGTGTATATTTCTATATCCATCCCATAATTATTAACTGATCACTCTAAGTAGACAACAAAAAAAAAAACTTTTCTTCTTCGTCCAACTCCCATTAACTGATCTCATCATGGCTCAAACCATTGATTTGATTAAGACTCGAGAATCATCACACACCACAAAAGAAGACTCTCTCATTCTTGTCCATTAATAAAACAAGAATCACAAAAACAAAAAATAGATATAAATATATAAACTTCTTTGATTCGTATCTGTGATCAAACAATAGCTCAACCTACAGATACAATAAATTCTATACAATCAATCAAAGTTATCAATTCTTTCATTATTCTCATTTCCCTTGGTAATTAAACTTGCTTCGAGGTGCGGTGGCATGGCGGCGCGTCAACAACAACTTTCAGAGATACACAACTCATAGATACTCGCATTGAAATCTCAATCCGGGCCTTCAGATAAAAATGTGATAAAAGTGGTATTTTTTTGTGCTGTTGAAATTTTCTCATCATAAAATGATGCACTGGCTGAAATGGAGTTCTTCTTTGGATGTTGGCTCGACAACGCCAGTATTGTCCTGCGCACAAGCATAATTCACTTTACGGGAGCAAAAGATACTTTCATCCATGCATACGCCTCTTTTATCTTTCGATATACTCTCGTAAAGAACAAGAGGAAAACATAACGCATCTTGATCTGCTGCGGACGGTGAGGGGCTGCTATACAGCCGCCACCGCTACTATACTGCCATCATCATCATCATCATCATCATCATCATCAGAAGCTGGAATCATTCACCAAAGAACTCGACCAGCATCACCAGTATACACCATCTAGGCAACCATCATCGGAGCACGTATCCACTTAATTTTCCCGAATGCTGTATTCATTATCTTTGGTATCATAAATCATTACCTGCAAGTCAGGTAGCAAGGTGCACTTAATTTTCTTAAACCATTCAATGGAGCACCCAGTCCAACCCAGCCCAGCCAGCCAGTCAGAGCTATACCAGCACCAGCACCAGGCATATCTATAGGAAAAGGAACCAGTTCTGTCCAACTGCGACGACTACAACAATGATGACGACGTCGAAGACGACACGACCAGCAAGCACACTACTGTAATCCCTGGGTATTACCAATACCACTTCGGCAAGAGTGATCGAACATCGTGGAGCATCCGGTCATTAATAGCTATATAGCATCTCGAATGGACCGAGAGTGATCTTCTTATATTCTGGGTTATGCCAATGCCATGGAGTGCCACTGCAGGAAGAGGAGATGAAAAATCAGTAGAAGCATCATCATCAACCAACAACAGTAGCGTCAGCATTGGCTTGACTATATGTACGAGTCTGTTCCTTTAAGCGTTGCGAGTGCATTAAAATATCTTTGGAAGAGCAAATTTTTGAATGAATACGCAAAATCGTAACAGTCACGGATTGTTTGTGAATTAAAAAAGTAAATTGAAGGTGAATTTCACTGTTTTTATTAAAATATTATTTTACTTTTAAAATTTCTCCCACATTTGTGGTATTACTTATTACTTATTACTTATTACTTATTACTTATTACTTATTACTTATTACTTATTACTTATTACTTATTACTTATTACTTATTACTTATTACTTATTACTTATTACTTATTACTTATTACTTATTACTTATTACTTATTACTTATTACTTATTACTTATTACTTATAACTTATTACTTATTACTTATTACTTATTACTTATTACTTATTACTTATTACTTATTACTTATTACTTATTACTTATTACTTATTACTTATTACTTATTACTTATTACTTATTACTTATTACTTATTACTTATTACTTATTACTTATTATTAAAATATCTTCTGCTCCTGAAATTCACCTTTTTAAACAAGAGATTTAAGCTAAGAGGTGTAAGGTAAACACCTGCGGACACATTTTCAAGTAACATTCGCGAAGCCTCAGTGAGCGGAAGCCGCAAGAATGCCGCCAAAAAATTTACTTCTTGATCGTTACTTTTTTCGGTATGGTAATGGACTGCGACCATCAAAAGACTAAAATTAAGTAAAACAGATTCCTGAATGCTTAAACCAGAGCTTTTGCTTTAAAAATGAGTTAAACATTCAGCTGCAAGTGGGCGTGGCCTTGCCGAAGCCAGAAGCTAGTAGACTGAAACTTTTTTCTTTCAAAAACCTGGTTTTTAATTTACTCTGTGTTCTTTGTTAACGAAGAACAGCTTCTGGAGAATTCATGAATACGAATTGCTTTGGCTGTGTCCTTGGGGCTTGTGAAGAACGAAAAAATAGATTTTCATTTAAAATGCATGAATTGTTTTGTTTTCAAGTTGTTTTTGTTTTCTTAACTTATTTCGTCTGACGTGTGGAATTGTTTAAGTTAGCATTTATGAGACTATGAAAGAATGGAATGAAATACCGTGAGAGTTTAAGGACCAAGGGTAAAATCTCAATGAAATGGAGACCATATTTCACTGTTTTAGTTCAACAGAAATTAAATTCGATATTATGTATGGATATTTAACTTTCATGGCTTGGAAATAAACGTCGTCCACACCAATAGCTTCCAATTCCGGCCTTATATATTCATACCTCGATAGCTTAATTCATCCCCATTAACAGTTGCACAATTCATGAGATTGAATAACACCACCAGTTCAACAATTTGTACCAAAAAGTGACATATTGATGATGGAGAGGCTTTTCAACAATCATTCATCGTGCGCCTAAAGTGACAGATTTTTAACGTGGCCTCCAACTCTAAGGTGGAAATGAGCCCCATCACTTACGATGATTTTTTGATGAAAATCCGCATCATTGTGATTCATTTTAATCAAATCAGGTCCTAATCATTATTGGGCATAGTGCCATTTGTATAATGCGTAAGACGAAAGAGCGTCAGTTTTTTGCTAGCGACAAATAAGATTTCGATTAACCACAACATTAAATTGCCCCTTAACAGCTCAAAGTTTTTATCAATTTTACTATTACTGGCCGAGAAGGTACTTCGCCACGACCCAAAAGCGGTATAGTTTCTTTTAACGGTGACTGCAAAATTTTTAGCAATTTTGTAGTGAATTTCAAAGCGTTAGTAAAAAGTGTATCGTTAAATGTTTAATGATGATTATGTCAAAAGATGACAGCTTCAAATGCGACAGCTACCCAAATTGCAGCTTTTTGCAAAAAGCTTTTAGATCAATGGCTCAAAATTTTAAGCAATTTAGCAAAATGTTAAAATCATTTTTAACTAAGCTTAAAAGATGATTGAGCTTTATTTAAACGATTTTAACATCTTACCATTTCTTAACAATTTTCTAATGTTAAAATCAAGGAGTGGTTATTTTAACTTTTACCGATTTTATTAATCCAAAGTTGCAATGCTTTATGTCACGAGCAAGAGCTAGCCCTTTCGAAGATTTATATGATTTTACTCTAGATTTAGGTTTGACAATGTAACAGTTCGGTTTTTGGTTGAAATCCTAAACACCTTAGACCGAATCACTAATTGTAGACTTCAGGTTTTACCAGAATTACAAATACATACTTGTATTACTTCATTTTTTTTCGTGGAGAAATAACCTTTAGGCTGATATTGTGAAGTGAACATCCTATTGGAACAAGAGATTACAGATATGTACATTGTACAATTAATCTTATAACAGCAGTCTACCGTTAAGAATTCGAACTAATAGGTCCGTTTAAGTCACACTCGCAAGCAAACATATGTTTTCAACCAGGTTTTGGTCACCAAATAAATCCCTGAACAATGAAGGAAGGAATCCGAAATTATCCTCATTCACAAAAAACTCGAAACAGACGACAGAAAAAAATTACTGTTGGATTTACTGAATGTCGAAATCAACATTTTCTGTGAGATAAAAATAGTTTGAAGCCAATATTTTTAAATTTTGAAAAGACATTTGAGTCGAAAGTAAATTTTTACCAAGTTTTAATATTGTTTTTTTTTTTTGTAAAAAAACTGTCAATTCAATTTTTCTCAAAATTTTACCGAATGTTGAAAACAATATTTCTTATACAATTAAATAAAGATGTTTAAGTCAAAAATTACTTAAGCCTTATCAACTCTTAGTAATGTTTTGTAAAAAATTATCGATTTAATTTTTCTCAAAATTTTGTTGAATGTTTAAAACGAATTTGTTTGTAACATAAAATTAATTTGAAGCCAATATCTCAAATGTTTGAAAAAATATTTGAGTCGAAAATCAATTTTTAAAAACTTTGAGTAATGTTATTTTAGGTTTTTAGTTCTTATAAAAAAAACTGTCAATTCGATTTTTCTTCCAATTTATTGGATTTGTTTCCAAAAATATATTTGTTTGGTATCATGTGAGCGTTATTGGTTCGTGAGATATATTTAACCAAAATTTGCACTTTTTTTAAATTGCTATGGTAAAAAAAAAATAACCAAGCAAATTGTTTGAGATTCCTTTCTGAATTTTTCTGCTTTATTATCTGTATAACAAAATTTATTTGAAGTCGATATCTTTACTGGTTCTTGAGGAGGAAAAAAAACTTCCTGAACGTACGGACTTACGAACTTACGTACACACGCACGTACGCACGCACAAATAAAATAAAAAAAATTAATTAGGTGGCGCAACAGTCCGTAGAGAACCAGGGCCTAATAACTTACAACTCTCAACCATTCCTGTGTGCGAGTACTGTTGTCAGGGATGCAGGGGACCTACAGTTTTATGCCGAATCCGAACGGCTAATTTGAGAAAGCACTTTTTCATGACAAGCATTACTCTTGGAGAATTTGTCAATTCCTCGCAAGAGGCAGTTCCCGTTTTTAACTTCCCATAGGAAGTTATTGTAATGGGTCCGATTTGTCAAATTGAAAATTTTGACATTTCTCGACGTTCCAAGGTCCCTAGAGTCGAAATAAAAGATTTTTAGAAAGATGTCTGTGCGTGCGTGTGTACGTACGTCCGTACGTTCGCGACGTTTTTTTCGTCGTCCATAGCTCATGAACCAGAAGAGATATCGACTTCAAATAAATTTTGTTATACAGATAATAAGGCAGAAAGATGCAGAAAGGGCTCTTAAGAAAATTGCGTGGGTGGTTTTTTTACCATAGCAGTTTAAAAAAAAGGTAAAAATGTTGGTTAACCCTAAATATCTCATGAACCAATGACGCTAGAGACTTGAATTAAATTTTATATTATATATTGTAACGTGATACAAAACAATTATATTTTTGGAAAAAAATCCAATTAACGGTTTTTTTTATAAATCAAAAAAACTGAAAAAAAAAATTTGTCACTTCGAAAATTTTACGACTTAAATATGATTTCATCTCCAAAACAATTTTGTGCAACGAAGAATATAGTTTTTGACATCTGATAAAATTTTGAGAAAAATCGAATTGATAGTTTTTTTTTACAAAAAATTAAAAACTGAAAAAAAAATTTAACAAAAGTTGGTAAAAATTGGTTTTCGACTCAAATATCTTTTCAAAAATTTGAGATTATGGCTTTCAACTAATTTTAACTTATAAGAAATATTGTTTTCAACTTTAGGAAAAGTTTTGAGAAAAATCGAATTGACAGTTTTTTACAAAAAATAAAAACCTAAAAAAAAAATTATAAAAGGTGGTAAAAATTGATTTTCGACACAAATATCTTTTCAAAAATTAGAGATAGTGGCTTCTAACTAATTTTAACTTATGAGAAATATTGTTTTCAACATTCGATAAAATTTTTAGAAAAATCGAATTTACAGTTTTTTTTACAAAAAATAAAAACCTAAAAAAACAATACTAAAACTTGGTAAAAATTTACTTTCGACTCAAATAGCTTTTCAAATATTACAAATACTGGCTTCAAACTTATTTTATTTCACAGAAAATATTGTTTTCGATATTCAGTAATTTTTTTATAAAAATCCAACAGCCCGTTTTTTCATAAAAAAATAAAAATTACAAAAAATAGTACGCAAATTTGGTAAAAATTGATACATACAGTAGACAAACTTTTAAGCAAGACAAATCGACAGACTGGATGGGAAGTTATCAGTGTGGGTCGCATCCCAACCTCTTTTTTTTTTAAATTAAGGTGGCACAGGCAGGGATCGAACCCAAGACCTCTCGCACGCACAAACACCTCTGTAAAAATCTTTTATTTCGACTCTAGGAACCTTGAAACGTCGAGAAATGTCTAAATTTTCAATTCGACAAATCGGACCGATTACAATAACTTCCTATGGAAAGTTAATAATAATAAGCAATATCTTCAAGCGTTTAGCTTTTAATTCTTCTACTTAACGTTACATAACTTTAAAATATAATTTATTTATTCGTCCCAACAATAGTGACCTTCACCATTTCACCATTGGTGAAGGCTTTAATGGGATATCAGAGACAGCAAAAAGTCAAACACACTTTTTCCTTTGTCCATAGCACGAGCCAAATGACGTTTATTCATTGACAGCATCACCATCATGCAAATTCTATGTTTATGTCAGAAATGTCTTGGACCACCCATGGGACGTGTAATGATGAACAATAAATTTTAATTGTACGCTCATTTTTATCATTAATTGTTTAATATCCCATAAATGATTATCATTTCTAGCTTCAACACTTAAGTTAATCATCTGTTTTATGTATGTATACATAAAGGTATTGGAACTAAAGGGACAAAAACACTGCGGCACGGGACTTATTTGGCTTCCTTAATCTTTTATTACTTTTATATTTATTTTCTTTGTTGAAAAAAAAACACAAACAAAAAATTATTTCAAACGAAACGGAAGCGAAATCACAGCAATAAATTAATAATCTCAAACAGATTCATCAAAGCCGACATTAAAGAACTCTTCGAAGAATGGACTTATAGAAGCTTATCCTGGTTTTTTCACCATACAAAAATGTATATCGGTATCGGCTGCCTTTGGCTTGGCTGCGCTTGGCTTGAATGCGAATCGTGCAACTGTCAGTAACAAACCAAAGGTGTGAAGTAACAAAGTCACGGAGCACACTTCTTCAATGCCCGTAATTACACTTTAACAAAGTGCACATAGGAGCAGACCAGCAGAAGTGGACTTATATCCACATTCTATATGCGCGCCGTTTGGTTCGATAGTGTAGCTGCAGCGGCGGCGGCGAAGTCTTGGTGTTTGGTACATCACTTTCAGTGGAGATCAAGGCCAAATGCCGCACCATCATCGATGGTGCTTGCTTATGCCGCAATAATAAATTGTTCATGGGGCCGAGTATATTATGTGCAAATAACCACACAAATTGTTTGGTGTGTGATCACGTGCGGAATCTTTAATTTACGATGCTGCAAGACTGCAAGTTAGAAAGCCGAAAGGGTAAATGATAAAATAGTATAGTTGGCCAGCAGTTTTCTTCGGCCTTCGAAAAGGAACAATTGTGGCCTATGGACAGAGTTCGAATTTCTGGAAATACTGTTTTGAACTTTTATATCCAGTGTTTTCTTAACGTTTTGATAGATTCTGTAGATTTGCCTTAAGATCAAAAGCAAACTAGCTGTTTGCAAACACATAAGGTTTATGGTGACTCTTGTGCACAAGAAACTTAACTTAAGAAAATGTTTAAAATAAACTTCAAAAGGTAGAAATTTACATTTCTAACTCAATTTGAATACTCGATAACTGTTTTGGAAAGTTTTAACAATTTGAACGTATTGTTCGATTGTTAAGCAATACATTATGGAGAAAACTTTCAACGAATATTATGACAATTCAAATGACAGATGAATCTGACAAGTGTCGAATTCCAGCACTAATAACTTGAAACCAGTCCTTAGAGAGCTTGGGTCTAATGACTTACAACTCTCAACCATTCCAGTGTGCGAGACATTTCAGGGATGGAGGGGACCCACAGTTTTGTGCCGAATCCGAACAACTATTTTTCATGGCAAAAATTACTCTTGGGGAATTTGTCAATTCCTCATAAAAGGCAGTATCCATGAAAAAAGTGGTACATGAAGGATTGAACCCAAGATCTCTAGCATGACAGTCCTACGCACTAACCATCACGGCACGGGTACTATTAGATATTATTACTCTTATTATGCAGTGACACAGTGTGAGCATTTGGACAAGGAGAGAGGGTTTGAAGGGAGGTGTGTTTGAAAGGAATGTGTTTAGGCATTCCTTATTCGTGTAGTACGGCTAAAGAACGAATATCTGTACTTGGGAGTAAGGCCGAAGTTGGGCTCGAGAGTAAACTGATGAGCATTTTCTAGAAGCACCAGTATTACGGTTGGACTGTTTAAGGGAAGCAATGCACCTGGCTGTTTCTCTAGACCATAAACCGTTAAAATAACTTTAACTTTATAGAGGTGTTCAAGCGACGTAAAGGAAGCAACGATGATATTATCACCAATCAATTTAAACGCCTTATACCTTTCATACTGTCCAAGAGGCTTAGGTAAGTTTCAGGAGCACCAGCCCAGAGATGGGAGTTATACTCAAGCTTTGGACGTATGTAAGCCTTGTAGATAACATCCTGATCAGAAGGGGAGACAAATTTGTTTGGATTGCCTTAGGAGACCCAAACATCTTTCGGTATTTTTGGCGACATGGCATATGTGGTCGTTCCACAAGAGGTAGTTGGTGACACACATACCGAGAATATCGAGATGTTTAGTCTCATTGATGCAAGTGCCTTCCATGGATAATGTCAAGGGCGGTATATCTCGCTTTAACGATACAAGATAGCATTGGGCTTTCGAAGCATTAAATTCCACTCGGTTGAGTTTTGCACAATTCTTTCCACAACGATGTTGAAGAAGTCGCTCGACAGTACACCGCCTTGTCTTAAACCTTTTTTTGACATCAAATGCATCGATGAGATCTTTTCCGACCTTGATAGAGCAGCGTGAATTCTCAAGGATTGTACATCGCTCAGACCACATTATAGAGTATTTTGCCATAAGGACCTTGGTTTACACCCATACAAGATCAATCTGACTCAAGAATTGAAGCCGATGAACCATTTGAAAGACTCTCCGATTGGGTAAGTTGTCAAGTTATTTTGAAAACCCCTTTATAAACGAACAGGAAGGATGCAAGCAAACGATTCCAATGCAAAACATTCGATAACGCTAACGAAACTTTCTTCTGTCAAAAGAAATTAAAGATTTTATTCCAAGTTATGAGGACACGAAGATTGACTTGCACCATAAGTGAGCGCCATGGTAAATATGTATATTTACCCGCCAACCGATGAGCTACAAACTCCAGTAACGTTGGCATCTCGCGTTGGTTTGGGAGAGCCGCTTCATTTTGGCATCGGTTTTTCTCAACATATGGAATTGCCGAAAGCAAAAGCTTCCAGGTGGAAATATCAACCTCATATATAAGATTTTAGTTACTTCACTGAAATTTAAAAGTTCAAAACAGCATGATACCATTTAAATTCCACCAAACACCCATTATTACTGCAAAGAAGTCATATTTTGTGTTTCGAGAAATTCGAACTCTGTCCATAGGCCACTAAACCGTTCATCAACTCCCACTGTTGGCCCAAAGCTAGTTCCATAATATACCATAACTTGAGAAACAGATCCAACAATAACAACAAAATTCATGTCTCAGCCTTCGTTTTCTTATAGACTTTACTGACATCAAAGCATTTATGGTTGGTTGCTGTGCGTTTTGACCCTCCGGTGTTGGCCAGCATCTCACATCACCAATTGCATTGGCACATTACGTTCGAGTGCGTGTTATATCGTGTGTTCGTTGCGTATCATTGCGATGTTAAATTAATTTAAGGAAGCAAAAGTAATAAATTTCCCCATAGACACCCAGCAGGATACCCGACAATTTATTAAGCCGTCGATAAATTTTATTTCGCGCGCACAGCAGTGAACAAAAAAAACTCAAAAGCAGCATTCGCGTTTACGCTCGAATCCGTATGGTCCTATATATGTAGTCTACCAACTATAAAGAGTCAAGTCGGGCCTGAGATGGTCTGGTCTTCGTCTTGGTTTAAAACGTTCGCCTACGGTGCAATTGTTCACTTCTTGAATTTCTTTCGTGCTTTGGCTATGATCCAAATGTGAAAATGAAACAAAACCAAGAGTTATGTACTTGGTGCTGCTTTGGTTGTGAAAAGATATGGTGCATTTTTGATCCTGGTTAAGGTCAGATCATCGGGGCAGCAACAGAACATACCCAGAGTAGGTATAGTTGGAGTTGGATTTCATTTCGGTTGCGGTCTGTTGCCAATTTGTGATCACTCTGAATAGAAAGAGATTTATCATATTTCGTTTTGTTGACCATCGCACGAGACTGCTGGAGAGGACCATAACCTCTTTGTAGGGGGAGTTCATGTAGGATTCTTATGTTGATAGAGGGAATCTGAATATCTTACATAGAAAAGACGTTAATAGTAATTTTAAGAAATAATTTTCAAGGAGTTTATAGCTCCCGGAAGTAACGCAGTTCAAAGTATTAGATGAACCACCCTTCTAATACTGGACTTATGCGCATATAGTATGGCCTGAAAAAATGGCATGCTTCAGGTATCAGTTTCTGCTATAAACGTATTTCATTTAATTTTGTATTTCTTTTAACCATTTCTAATCGATATTCTTGGCAGAAAGTCAAATGTCATTGGTTCAGAAGTCATCTGTCAGTTTGTTTTCAAATTGTCATTTGTCAATTTATACTGGGTTTTGAGTGGGTTTTAAATTGGGCAGGTTTAGACAACACATGGTGCTTCATTTGCAGTATACTGTTAGTAGTTAGTTTTTCAATTGTCTTAAATTGTACAAAAGCACCAAAAACATTATTGTCTACAAAACACTCCTCAGGTAATCCATTACGATTTGTATTTTGTATTGTAAATAAAGCTGAAGCTGAAGCTTGTAGTACTGTCAAAGTAGAAAATTACAAAAACAACAAATTAGGTGAACTTATACTTTTGACTTCATGCTGCGCAGATTTTTGACATTTGCATGGTTTATATGGATAGTTGAGGTATACATTTAAAAACTTTTTACTTAATGCTGTGCAGATTTTTAAAACTTTAATTCTTGTCAAGCTTCAATATTGTTGATGTCCTTTGCTTTAAAATGCGCGTTTTAATAACAGTTTCTGCTTCAATAGTTTTTTAAGCTTTAAGCTTTACCCATTGTGTTCAGGTCCAGCTGGTAGGTATGCATCGTCTGCGTATTCTTCGAAGACAATGCATATAAAGACTGGACACCTATAGTCTTCATTCTGAATTGTCTACAAGCTTTGAAACGCCAATTCACACTCACACATCTAAAGTTAAAATCAATTAACCGCACACATTGAAAGTTATGATCAATTTTATATGAAGTTATCAGAAATTCATGACAGCAGTGTTCAAAAAGTCTGAAAATGAAAGCAACAAATCTAACTTGACCTTAAATGCACAAGTTTTTGTAACAATTTATTTAGAAGTGAAAGATTCCGGTCTTGTGTTCTCCCTCTCTTTCTTCTGTTTCCTATCCAGACTATCCGCAGTACATCACTAATCAGTAATCACCAATAAAAATAGAACTGGCAGGAGTATGCAGCCATGTCTGACTCCACTTCTGATGAGCAATTTCTTTTAATTAATTTTCAAAGGGCTTTTGACTTAAATTCGAAATAGAGCGATTTCGAAATGATATCGAAATTCTCGATAGTTCAAAATGTTACAGGTTTACAAATGAGGAAGTCATAAAATAATAATGCTGGTGTAGAACTCTAATTTGATGTTTTGTTAGAATTGTTTGGGTCTTGGAAAACTCAAGTTCACTCCTATTCACATAATACCTTCTTCTTACTTCTAAGAAAACTGTTGTTGATTTATAAAAACTACACTTAAAAATAGTAACAAACCCAATCTATTAATATTTTTGGACCTAATATCCAAAGCCCCAGGGACTTTAATTCGACTACGTACCCAGATTGCAGCAGAAATCAATACTATTATGGCAAACAAATAAATGTAACAACATGTTGCGCTTTTAAGACTAAACTGGTGAGTGCGAAGAAATTTGAGATTGCATTGCGCTGGACACTTGCTTGATAGCGTACCAAAATGTTTGTTCCAATTTTCGACATTTAATCCAATTTGTCTGCATTGCTGAACAAATGCGTAGGCTAAACTCACGTATACAATGTCTAGACACCTCTCCATTGACTATATACACCACACGGTACCAGGTTTAGACGACAAAATCGACACATGTGACTGTAACTGCTGCAACAACTTGTTTCTGGTTAAACTACATATAAGCAATAGCAAAATCTCAAAACTGTGGGGTTGGGTGGTAACGTATCTATATTATATTTGTAAATAAACCACTCTACGGTATACTCAAGCCTATGGCTTGATCTCAGGTGCACTATTTTATCACGCATATTCGCGGTATAAAATGATTTTTTTTCTCTGTTTTCGAATAAGCCATGTTGACAAATGGTACGATGACATGGTCAGCAATGACCTTACCGTGGGCAATTTTGTTGGCAGCTGGGAAATCGGCTGATATTTCAAAAAACACAAAAAGTAATATAGTGATACCCACAGAGCCACAGAGTACCTTACCTACCCATAAGCTTGTTTGAAATTATTTTATTTAGTTTTTTACCCAGTTAACACGGATCAAGTAGGTGGTCACGACAATATTGGATATTGAATTATCGATGTTGTTCGATTGCGGTGATTGGATAATGTATTTCTTTTTTATTTTTTAATTAATTGAGGTTAATAATGATAAGACAGCAGGTGTTTATGGTTATATTCTGATGTGGGAATTGTAAGGGAAAGCTTTTTTGATTTGTATATACTGAGTTGAGTATTTCTAAATAGACATTTTTATCAGTAGTATTTATTAGCTCTAAAGAGTAAACCCTTGGGGCTGCTGTTTTATCTCAATGCTTAGACATGACTTAAACAAGCTTCGTGTAATGTAAAATCATTACCATTGATTTCTCTACTTGAAGTTTTTTGTTTGCTTTTAACTCATTAGCTTTTTGAACAAAGTGAAAAATATAATCTCTGTACTTGTTGAAAAGATCTTATAGAGCTTATTAATTTTCCGAAATCCGAAGATTTTCCAATAAAGTCTTGAACTTCCAGTCAACGCCAATCCATTTATCAGTAAACACAAAATGTTTATTATTGTCAATCTGACGAAAAATTAACTTCGCCTTAAGGGGGTATTCTAGTGTAGAATTTTGAAAAAATCAAACATTTTTTTTTTCATATTTCCAAAGTTTAGGCATTCAAGAATATGCGTTTAAAAGGATTTTTTAATATTCCTATTATTTCACAAGTTAATTGAAGGTCATAGAAACTGGTTTTGAAGGTCATAGAAACTGTTTTGTCCTTTTAGTTTCATTTTAAGTTACTTTTGTGGCAACCTTTATACTGAGTGGAAGTGCTAGCTCTGAAAACGTGTCAGCAGGAATCGCTGATTAAAAATATCCACATACGTATTCTGTATCATTCTATAAGTAAAATTGTCGAAAACTTGTCTCAAAACTCTGAACGCGTTTTTCTCAAAACTACTTTTTTCGAACTGGCGGTAAGGATATATCGAGTTCTAATAGACCGATTTACTTCAAATTTGGAGAGGATAATGTGGTCCTTGCCCAAAAATATAACTTCTCATTTAGTATTTTTAAAAAATTCGTAATTGTTGAAAAATATGCAGCAAGAACATTTTTTTTTTCAAAATGCTGCCATTTTGTTAAAAAGTTTTTTTTTTAACTTATCCAAGGGTGAAACAATAGCGACATCTATAATAATTAAGAATCCGTCTGGTTTTTGTTTTTCAGATTACCAGGAGGGTTGGTAGGATGCACGCCAGGACACCCTCTTTTATTTAGACCCCCCACTTTGACTGCTTGTAACTTTGTTAATTTTAATTTTTTTTTTTATTAATTTTTGTATGTATAATGTATGAACAACAAATCAATAAACAAATGATAAAAAAATTGATACTAAAAATATTTTTTGTTTCCTTTATACAACGCTTCAAAAACCGGGCGAAATTCATGTCTCTACACTAGAATACCCCCTTAAGTTATAAAACAAAGGTAAAAAGTTTTATCAGAAATTAAAATTTGTATTTAATTTTTAAAGGGCGAAAGTTTTTGGTCCTCGTTTTTAACACTTTTCCCCCTTGAATACTCTAGATATCCTACTTTCTGTCATTTTCAATCTGCTAACCCAAGATAAAATGCATATTTGGCTAAACATTCCATCAAAAAAACTCTGACATTTATTAAAATTACCGTGAAATTGAATTGTATATAAAAAAGAATTCATGTACATTTAATGGGCTATAATTTCGTTCGAAATTCAACTCTATTTAAAACTGAAGTACTTATGTTAAGTTTTTTGAAGGCTGTTCGAAATGTTGTTTTCAATTCGAAGTGAATTTATTTAGTTTAAACTATTTTCATCAGTTTAACTAAATAAATTCACTTTAAATTGAAAATAAAATTTCGAACATAAACACAAACACAAACACTTTTTTTTAACACTTTAAGAATTTCTTATGAAACTTTAAAATTACTTTTGACAAACCCGTATTTATAGACAAATTGAGAGCCAATATAAAAAAAGAAAATTCGATTCGGCAGATTCGTCAAATTTTTTTAGAAATCAGTTCCTTAAAACATGCTCCCCATGTCACCCGTTTATCATTCCTATCTGTCTCCAAGAAGGAAGGGGAAATACAAATCTTGAGATTATTAGACTATTCACTTCACAGACTGATATTTGATACCTGTTACATGACAATGTCTTAATTATTTTTATTATTTTTGGTTAAAGATTTAATTAATTAAGCTTTTGATATTTGACATTTTTACAAGTAATAACTACATCATTACCTACTCTTCAAAAACGCATCAAAATTGTTAGGATTCATTGCAAAAAAAGGATACAATTATACATTAAATTAAACCTCTTATTGGCAATGTGCGGATCCAGGGGGGGGGGGGCATACTAGGGGTCATGATTTTCTATAAAATACAAAAACTTTTAAGATTTTAAAAAATTAAGTAAATCTACTTTTTTTAAGTGAATTTGCTTCGGATGCCAAAAATGTCCCAAACATAGCAAAAGTGACACTTTCGTTAAAATAATGGTTGATTCAAAAACAATAAACGTTTCATACCTATTAATTTAATATAAAAGCTTTGAATCTCTCGAGAACTGAAGTGAAAAGAGATTCTGTAACGTGTAGTATGTGAGTTCTACACTTAAGTTTTTCCCCAACTTATTTGATTATCTAAATTTGTTTTTATTTAATTTTTAGAGAAACTACTTACTTTAATGCACCTTTTTCCTTAAATTTAAGAACCAAACATTTTTGTCTCTACAATTTGTATGTTTTGTTGATTCCTATAAGATTAAAATATTTTCAAAAGTTTCACGCAAAACAGTAATTTTTTTTTAGAATTTGTCTTCTAGCATCAGCTCCAATCTACGAGCAGGCAGAATGATAACGATATAGTAATAATAGACTCCCAAAAATAAAGTCCAAAAAAACTCATATTTATGAGTTTTGAAAGTCTGGATCCGCCCTTGCTTATTGCATTGGTTCAAAACTTTAATTAAAAAGAGTAATTTCATTCGGTGCGAACTTTTGATTTTGACGTTTGCCTTAAGCAAACAGACACATTTTTTAAAGGTAAAACAACACTGTGACCACAAGCTGTCAATTACATTCCAAATACATATAGTGCAGTGTCAAATTCCTGAAAAACGATTCGCAGTAGTCCGCTTTCAAAATTTGAAGGCAAATACAATTGAATAATATGTTGGAATTATTTTATAATAAAATTGAATAAAATTTGTCGAAATTCAGACCGGAACTAATTTAAACATTATACAATACACAATTTTAAAGAGGATATTTTAAGAAAATGTCAGCAATAATTTAGTTTTAATTTGTTTTAATGTTTTTTTTTATTTTAAAGCTGAATAAAATAAGAACTGATTGAAAGGGGTTCGTTCGTAGGTTATGGTCTAACTATGTGTCGATCTTCACATGCAACAGGGGGCGCTATATTTGTTGACACTAACTTTTTGCAAAATAACAAACAAATGTTAAAGATTATATCCTTCTCCGTATACATAATTAAACAACTAATTGGTGCCAACTCGAAAACATAAAACTATATTTAACTTCACATATGAAGTTATTGTAATCACTAATCATATTTGACATTTCTCACCGTTTAAAGGTCTCTAATATCTACATAAATTAAAGATGTTAAGAGAGATGTCTGTGTGTGCGTGTGTACCTACTTACGTTTGTACGTTCGTCCATAAGTAAGGGATAATATTTTTTGTCGTCCATATCACAAGAACCAATAGAGATGTCGAGTTCAAATAAATTTTGTTTTACAGATAATAACTTCGAAAGATGTAAAAAAAACTTAAACAAAAAATATTTCACGAACCAATAACGCTAGCGACTACAACTAAGTTTTGTATTTTGTGACCAAACTAGAATAATTTTGAAAAAAAAATCAAGTAACGGTTTTTTTTTTTAAATCGAAAAAAACTGAAAAAAAATATTTAGCGGAACAAAAATGATATTATCTCCTGAATAATTTTGTACGACAAAAAGCAACGTTTTCGACATATGATAAAATGTTGAGAAAAATCGAAGTTTCTTACAAAAAATAAAAACCCAAAATTGATTTTCGACTCGAATATCTTTTCAAAAATTAAAGATATTGCCTTCAAAATAATTTTTAACTTCCCAAAGGAAGTTATTGTAATCGGTCCAATTTGTCGAATTGAAAATTTTGACATTTCTCGACGTTTCAAGGGCAATAGAGTCGAAATAAAAGATTTTTAGAGAGCTGTCTGTGCGTGCGTGTGTAAGTTCGTTAGTGACGTTTTTTTCGTCGTCCATAGCTCAAGAACCAGTATAGAGATATTGACTTCAAATAAATTTTCTTGTACAGATAATAATGCAGAAACATGCAGAAAGGACTCTCAAAAAAAATTGCTTGGGTGGTTTTTTTTACCATAGTGAAAATTTTGGTTAACCGAAAATATCTCACGAACCAATAATGCTAGAGACTTGAATTAAATTTTATATTATATATTGTAACGTGATACAAAGGCAAAAAATGCAATTAACGGTTTTTTTTATACATAAACCAAAAACCTGAAAAAAAAAATTGTCACCTTTAATATTTTACGAACAAAAACTGATTTTATCTCCAAAATAATTATATGCAACGAGAAATAACGTTTTTGACATCTGGTAAAATTTTCAGAAAAATCAAATTGACAATTTTTTTTACAAAAAATAAAAAAAAAACAAAAAAAAATTAATAAAAGTTGGTAAAAATTGATTTTCGACTCAAATATCTTTTCAAAATATAAAAATATTGGCTTCAAACTAATTTTATCCCATAGAAAATATTGTTTTCGACATTCACGACATAAAACTCGTTAGGTAACAAAAACAGATTTTGAAATCAAACTATTTAATTATATGCAAAATGTTGTTGGTAATTTTTAAATGTTTAAGAATAATTCAAATGACAGCTTTTTTAACAAAACACGAAAACCTACAAACTTTAAAGCAAGACAAATCGACAGACAGGATGGGAAGTTATCAGTGTGGGTCGCAATCCAACCTCTTTTTACTTATAGAACAGAAAATCACTTTTTAAATTTATTAAAGTTCTTAGAAAAATCCTACCTTCAATTTTTTTATAAAAATAAGAATCTATACAACAAATAAAATTGGTATAAATTGATGCTGCTAAAATTGATAAAAATGCTGGTTTTCGACTCAAAATGTCAGAAACGAAAACAGATATTCAAATCAGACTTATTTTATCATATGGAAATTGTTATTCCTAACATTAAGCTATTTAAAAAAAATAATTAATAACTTTTTTACAAAACACTAAAATCTACAGCAACAACAAAAAACTAACAGGAAATGGTTTCTTTTCTTATCATTTGCTTTTTTTAAAGACTTTCCATGATTCTTCTTAGGATTTATTTTGATAGGTAGACATACTACAGTTGGTACAAAACTTTTTAAAACTATATAAAAAATTGAAAGCATGATTTTTCAAAAAAAAAAATTCGTATTATATTATTGCAAGAAAATGAGCTAAAAAAGTTAACCAGACTCTTAAAATGAAAGATAAGCGGACCCTTATGATTTCTGTTCTGATCCACTCCAATAATTCAATCATACCTTTAGTCCCATGATATAAGTTGAATCTTGAAAATCCCATGAAAACAAAAAACATATAATATTAATTTATCAATTCCCCAAAATTAAGTATCATCTCGTCCTCAGTGGACAAAACTAAACCTTAGTTTTTCTCACGCGCTTATATGATTTAGGGTCACTTCCCTAATGATGATCATGACTATCACTTCATGGTCATCATCATCATCATCAGCATTTGGACATCCAGCTGTGTCTGGAACAGAACCCTGCCCTTCCCTTTACCATCCGATTCCATTCAATCTCAAACCATATCATTCAACTTCTGTTACGAATCAAATCAGTTACAATGACTGATGGATGTGAGTTGCAAGCGACGGCTGAGGCTGAATGAATTGAAAAATTCATTCATGCAGGTGGAGAGAGATAATTATTATTATTCCCCGATTCTTTGGTAAAGTTCGAATTCAGAACCAGTATTGAAACTCAGGCAGAGTATTCTATGGATTCTGGCCATTAAATACAAAAAAAAAAGAACCGGACTCTATGCGAAATATCCGTCAGTGCGTATGTTACACGGGGAGAATATCGAAGTGGACATGTGACTTATTCGATACCCACATGGAGCAGCAAACACGTTCCTGGTATTTGCGATATCAAGTCACCAAGTCAGGCGGGTCCCTGACCAGACCAACACCGGTACCAGATCGAAACCACCACACCGAGTCCATTCCAGGGATCACTCTAAGGTTCCGAATGAAATTGATCGCGACAATATAGTATACACGTTGTGAATTTATAATTTTCCTTCAGGATCACCATCGCGCGCCAATGAGGGCAAGTATCAAAACGACACTACGCGATGGACCGACGACGTCGACAACGACGCGGCGGAAACGCACGAGGGGTACAAAAAAGGTAGTACGCAAGTGGATCGATGCTGGATTTTGTATTCCCTCCGTATCTGGCATAGAAGGCTTCGAAAGGCCAAGTATGATGGTGCGGGAGGAGGCTCATGGAAAGACCACTGCAGTGTCCAGTGGACACACTTTGTGACACACAGAGCTATAAGGCAATAAAAATGCGTTGTGCATTACACAAGAGAAGATATTCAATGAACGAGTCGTGTGATTTATGAATGCAATTCCAAATGGAATCCTTTGGCCAGCTAATGGCTTCGTGGCCACCACTCCACAACAACAACAACTTAAGTAACTCTGCGTAATCAATATGAGATCGGGAGAGGATATATGTAGACATACATAGTACACAAGCGATCTGCGATGAATCAAAAATTATTAAAATAATTGCAAACGGATGGAATTTCAGGAATTTCTTTGATTTACTGAAATATTTAAAGTCCATCGCTACTACACTATCCAAAAGTGCAGTGCAGCTTGGAGTTTGCAGTCTACAGCATAGAGGCTATGGAAATAAGTGTTATTGCATGAATGAATGGTGTATATGGAATTGTTTTTGGACTTGAATCTTAATTGAATGGATATCGAATTCAGAAGCGTGCAAATATGTAATATGAAGAATTATTGAAGATGGATGCGAGTCTTGTTAATGAATTACGGACGCCATGACGGGCCAGAAAAAACAAAACTTGTTTTGAATCATTAAGTGCGTTTTTTTGGTATTCCATATATAGTACAGTGAGAAATTGCGAACAAAACGATCCACAGTAGCCAGATTTTTGTATTTAAAAATTGGTACAACTGAAAGAAGATCTGTCAGAATAATAATAAAAAAAAAGCGCAAATAGAAGAAAGTTTTGTGAAAATCAAATGTTAAAATTTACTTAGCAAAAAAAACTAACTAAAACTAATAAAATGGACAATTTTCAAGAAGAAATGGTAAGAAAACATTTGGAAATTGAGATTCTATAAAAAAAAAATTGCTTCAAGGAGGGGGTTTGTTGGTAGACTACTACATTAACATGTGGTGTTGAAGCGAGCTTAAAGATCGCCTCAATTCTTTATATACCCAAATCGAGTTGAAATTAGGTTCATTTGACTCGATTCCCGTCGGAGATCGGAGTCGAGTCAAAATTTGAGGAGAAAACCCTGTGTGTAGGAGATGGTTTAACAGATAATGCATTATGGTCTGTTTATTTGCATGTTTGTGTACAAAAAATATAGTTTTGTTTAATAATATTACAAAAAAAAAATGGACATGGAGTAGGTAGCATATTCTTATATGGTGCTGAACTAATCAGTTCTTCATTGTTTAACAAGAATCAAACTATTTCACTTGCACTTCACACATCGAAAATATCGAAACACCATTTGCATTTTAGAAAGTGCTGTCATACTTAATCATTTTTAAATCTTCTTGTGCGGTGGAAACACCAAAAAGATTTATTTAATCTAAACTGAGATAAACCTTTGGTGGAAACATAGCAAAACATAAATATCTTTTCAATTGTTTTCTCTTGCAAAATAAGCCCAGTTAGTCCATTTTCACTAACAAAACTAAATAATATCAACAATAATAGATTAATTCTTTTTCCCAATGGAAAACACACATGATTCCAAATGCACAACTACTCAACAAACACAGCCATCGAGATACAAATGCAATATCAATCGTACCAACATTTGAGAACGAAATCATTCGAAAATCTCGAATGGATCTTACATTCGAGACTCGTATAAATGTCAAAAACCCATCCATAGTAAGATTCTATTCTAACTTTTATCGGTAGTGTTCATACTATGGATATTATTTTTGTTATTCGTGTAAAATCCTACTATAGAAGAAGAATTTTAAACACTTATAGGGGGATTGATAGGTGCTTGAAGTCGTTTTACTTAGTGAAGCTATAGACGACGTTTGATATTGCAAACGATTAATTTTTGGACAATGGTAACGTAACACATTTTTTTCTTAGTTGGCAAATTCTTGAAAAAATGAATGATACTCGTTGAAAGCATTAATTCCTAAGTTCATACATAATTTCAAAAATTACCCGTGTTTTGTTGGGAAATCTATCCATAGTGAACTAGAATTTTACACGAATAACAAAAACAATATCCATAGTGAGAATAACACCGATAAAAGTTAGAGTAGAATCTCACTATGGATAGGTTTTTGACATTTATACGAGTCTCGAATGGATCTTATGTGATTTCGTTTTCAAATGTTGGTACGATTGATATTGCATTTGTATCTCGATGGCTGTGTTGGTTGAGTAGTTGTGCATTTGGAATCATGTGTGTTTTCCATTGGGGAAAAAATCAATCTATTACTGTTGATATTATTAAGTTTTGTTAGTGAAAATGGACTAACTGGTCTTATTTTGCAAGAGAAAACAATAGAAAAGATAATTAGGTTTTGCTATGTTTCCACCAAAGGTTTATCTCAGTTTAGATTAAATAAATCTTTTTGGTGTTTAAACCGCACAAGAAGATTTAAAAATGATGATGACAATTAAAAACTGAATAGTTCAGGACCATATTAGAATATGCTACCTACTCCATGTGCAATTTTTTTTTTAATTTGATTAAAACAAAACTATATTTTTTGTGCACAAACATGCAAATAAACAGACCATAACGCATTATCTGTAAAACCAACTCCTCCACACAAGTTTTTCTTCACAAATTTCCGATCCCCGACCGGAATCGAGCAAATCAAGCTCATTTCAACTCGATTCAGGTATATAAAGAATTTAGGCGAGCTACAAGCTCGCTTCAACACCACATGTTAATGTAGTAGTCTACGAACAAACCCCCTTCTTGAAGTTTTTATTTTATGTCAAATTGTTTGGTTAAAACTTTGAAATCGACTTTCACATTACACAGACGTATTTTCTTGATTTTGATAGTCAACTATCAAAAATCAGCTTACACGATTTTACCCCTGGTCTGAATTTCGCTATTTTTTTGTGGAATTTTTTGATAAATTATTTTGGCAAATATTCAGTTGTATCAACTTTCAAATATAAAAACCGGACCACTGCGGATCGTTTTGTTGGGAATTTCTCACTTTACTATATATGGAATGCGAACAAAACGCACATATTATCTTCCTACATAATTTAACAAAGGCCATTTAGGACATTAGAACTTGGTTTAGCAATCTTTTTACTTATCTGAATGACTTAATTTTAAGATGAGAATTGATTTTGGAATAAATATCAGACCGAAAGGACATTTAATGTGCAATGATAATAAAATAAAAAGATTTCATTTGAAAAAAATGGGTACAGCTTTGAATGAACATTCCTGTGTAGAATAAAATATACTTTGCCAAACGGTCTTAATAGGAATTACATAATGCAAAATGTAATTGTATGTTATAAGGGCCATGGAAATTATGTCGGGAAATAGCATCCAATGCCAAATGTTCAATATTTCCATAGACTTTATGATCTTCCCTTTAAGAAAAAAAATTCTTTGACGCTTGGCAAAAACTGGTCACACAGACTTAAAACAAATATGAATTTGTCTGCCTTCTTGTCTAAACGATATAAAGCAGTTGTTGTAGACTCGAGTTATTATAATTAGTATAAAAAGTAAGAGGCAAAAAAAAAGCCATTACCACCACATCAAAAACTTATTGCCTTTTTTGACTCAAAGCATTCTTACCTCATGCCAAGAAATTGTCGGTTTAGTCATTATCTCTAATTTGTCAGATTTGCACTTTAAAGAGTAGTTAAGAAAATTAAAAATCAGGACAAACTCTTTAAACTTCTTAACATTTATTTCAAACTGATAAATATTTTTCTTATTTTGTTTGTAGAATGTCAGAATTTTAAATGAAAATTGGCTTCAGGGACCTCCAAAATTATAAAAAATCGCCGTAAAACTCAAAACTAAGTTGAAAAAAAAAACGTGAAATAAGAACATCAATCTTACAAGTTTTGGAAATGTTAACTATAATGCCTGATGCACTGAGGTACGATTTGTATTTTCGTAACGATTTTTTAAGTTTTTGACTTTGCGAATTGTGTATCCAAACTTTGCAAAAGTTAGCGCAACTGCCAATCAACCATAAGAATAGCGATTCAAGTCTTGTTGCATTTTGAAACTTTTAACTTCACAAAAATCTTTTTCCAGAAATTATAGCACAATAATTTGTGTCTGCCATGTATCAATTGAATAAATCGATTGTGGAGTATCGTCATGTAATTCATCTTTCATTCTTCTATTTTCCAACTCGTTGAAAATTTTGAAGCATTTCAAGGAACCAATCAGCGAACAAACGAAGTTGCTGGTGATCAAAACGCTCGAGTTTTTGTGATAACCGCACCTTAAAAGCTCAAAGTTTTACTATTGCCGGCCGAGAAGGTGCTTCACGGGTACCCAAAAGCGCCTTAGTTTTATGAAGTTTGACTGCACAGTTTTTGAAGTGAGTTTTGAGAATTTCAATGCATTGCTAAAACGCGTATTTTCTATTATAAGTAAGACATAAGATGACAGATTCAAAAATTTAAGCTATTTAATAGAGTGCCACTCAAAATAGATCCTGTTATGGAAAAATCTTTGATTTTAATTGGTGGATCATCAAGAGTATGACAGAAATTTTTATTAATAGGAACCACGGTTAAAATGATGTTGAATTAATTAAATTACAAAATTTAAAAAGAGGCTAGGATGCGAGCCATACTGATAACTTCCCATCCCATCTCTCGATTTGTCTAAAACTTGAACAAAATATTAATACAAATATTTTGTGTGAAATTAAAAATTGAAGATAGGTAATTCTTTAGTTGAACACCGTTTCTTATCACTTTTTTTCGATTTTGTAGGTTTTCCTGTTTCGTTAAAAAAGTTGTCAGTTGAATTTTTCTTAAAATATATCTAAACATAATCAACAATATTTTGCATAGTGATGAAATAGTTTGATTTTAAAATCTAATTTTATTAACTAGATTTTTGTTCAAAAACTAGTTTTTACCAATTTATCTTATACAAACAAATACAGATCGGATTTATTTAAAAAATTTAGCACAGAATAAAATCATTTTTAAGTCAATACCATCATTTATTCAGGAGATATTGAAAATTGAATTTCAATTTGAACCTATTTAGCGTACTATTTTTTGTAGATTTTAGTTTTTATGAAAAAACTGACTGTTTGATTTTCATAAAAATTAAACTTATATAGTCAAAACTATATTTTCTATAAGATGAAATGAGTTAAATGCCAATATTTTTAACTTTTGGAAAGATATTTGAGTCGAAAATCAATTTTTTCCAAGTTTTAGTGATGTTTTTTTAGGTTTTTATTATTGTAAAAAAGTGTCAATTCGATTTTTCTGATTTTCAAAACTATATTTTTTATAGGATGAAATTAGTTTGAAGCCAATATCTAGATATTTGAGTCGAAAATCAACTTTTACCAACTTTAAGTAATGTTCTTTTTAAAGGTTTTTATTTTTTGTAAAAAAAATTGTCAATTTTATTATATTTATAAAAAAACAGTTAATTGAATTTTTTTCAAAATTATATGAGTTTGGTACGACCGAACGTTTCAATATATAATTTGAAATTCAATTCAAGTCGCTAGCTATACAGGTTCGTGAGATATTTTGGGTTAATCATTTTTTTTTAAATTGCTATCGTAAAATTTGTTTGATAGTCCTTTCTTCATCTTTCAGCATTATTATCTACTAGCCGACCCGTGCTCGCGTTGCTTCGCAAATTGTAACCACGAACATTTTTTGAATATTACTATTAGCATATGAAAAAATTTCTCAATGGGACTGAGCATATTTTCTACAATAATATTAATTTTAGTTTATATGTATATATGGTTTCGCTTTTATATAATAGTATAGATATGCGGTAAAAAAAAACAAATTTGTGTTTTTAATGTTCTCATACATCTATAGGTATGCGTGTGTAAATATCCATAGACACATTTTTTTATTCATCTGCTCATGTTCAGTGCAGTGCAACTGACTTAACCTACTCACATTTGTGTACTCTTTTTATCGACGTCATTGTAAGTACCTTCTTCGAGTTATTCGTAAAGAAAATTTTAACTTAATTTCAGTTTTATTGTTCGAGGAAGTGATACAAAATTGGTAATTCAAGCTATTATAATAGAACTTTTTTTATTTTTACATTGGAAGAATTATAATCTATTGACTTCCTCGAACTAGAAAAATAAAAAAGATCTAATTTTTCATTAGATAAATCGGCATTTCATGTGCACGGCACTGTAGTTAATTAAATGTCCATAGTAACTAAAAAAAAGAGCCCACACTGCTCAGCGGTGTGACGATAGAATTAGAGAAACAAAAAAATAATGTGTGTGTGTAGGTTAGTTGATGAACTATACAAAATACAATACAGAAAAATTGAATATGTAGGTAGGTAGGTAAGAGAAAAAACGTAACTATTTAATGGAACACATATTAAGAGAGAAAGAGCATGGGAAGAAAAGAAAATTAAAAATGTTGGAATGATAATAAAATGAAACAAAGCAGTGACCTTGAGATTGTGATGGAATCTAATTTCCTGGATAAAATAAATTCAAAAAGTTTATAATTTTATAATTTGTTTTTATTTATTTCTAAGGTTGTATGTTTAACTTGGAAGTGATTTTAGGCTTAAAATTTGCGCAACAATATTGACTTTATGAAGCAATGGTAATCTTTGTTGATTATTGTATATAGGTTTTAAGATATGAGTGGTTGTATAAGTCAACTAATGAAAAAAAATGGACAAAAAATGTAAAATTAATAATATTTAAGTTTGACAAATATAATGAAAAAATTTAAAGCCCTAAACACTCTCATAACAATATAGAAAATAATAAAATATATTTCAAATAAATCGGTTGACTACTTTCTAAGATCGTGCGTTACAAACTTTAAAATGGTTTCGCTTTTATATAATAGTATAGATATAGATATAGCTTAATTTATTTGAAGTCGATATCTCTTCTGGTTCTTGAGATATGGACGACGAAAAAAGCTTCCCGATAGTACATACACACGCACGCACAGACATCTCTCTAAAAATCTTTTATTTAGATTCTAGGGACCTTGAAACTTCGAAAAATTTTAGAATTTTTAATTTAACAATAGGACCGATTACAATAAGTTCCTATGGGAAGTTAATATGATTTTTTGATGAGAATACGGGTCATTTGCTGTTTTTAAAAAACCCAATCGGCGACGATACGACGACGCACGTTGCGTTGTTGGCTTAAGTTCTTGTTTTTCTTATATGAACTTCAAAAGATTTAAGATCTTAGTCTGTAAAATAAAAAAAGCAAGGGAAACATCATAATATATGTATGTATGTATGTATGTAGGTATAAAATCATGAATTTCCTAATTTGAATATTAATACAAATTAAAACAGAATTATGTATTTCTTACAGTCAGGCTATGATTTTATTGAAAATAAAAGTTTACAAATTATTTTGCAATAAAATCTATTAAATTGATGACAGTTGACTTTCGTCTACACCCACTCGTATCCATGTTTTTAAAAAACAAACTAACAAATTGAAACGAAAATATTTTCAGAACTCCAATGAACTAGTTGCTCATTTCAAAAAAAAAAAAAGAATCAAATCGAGCGTAAATCTAATTTAGACTTCTGTGTTACAAATTGGAATCGCGTCGTTTTCAAATAGCTACGACTTTAATATGCATATTAATGAGTTGGATAATTATAATATTAAGTCTCAGGTTACTTTATGGCCAAGCCAGCAACGACCGACGAGCGACGACGATGATGGGGATAAATAAATTGCTTTAGCTGTGGTGATAAATTTATTAACTCAATCGAATGGGGTTCTCAGTCTCAAGTCTATAAGCCCACAATATAAAAAACTCGAACATACCTATATGAGTCTTGACCATGTTAACGTAGGCGAGCATTATTGGTGTTTGATTGTTAACTGGGGTCGTACATATATATATAACATAGATATGTAGGTTCCTTTTGTTTAAATAAATAAAGAAATATACAATTACAATTTGTTTTATTATTTTATTTGTCTTATTCAATTGTCTTTAAATGCGGAAAGTATATTTGAGATAGACAGACGGACATAAAATCTAAGCGGAGGTTCATTTCAAATCGAAGTTTATAGTTTTTCCTTTGTCTTATGAATATTTATTAGGGCGTGAGGTATAATTTGCAAATCAAATTTATCTTACCTTATTTATAACAAAAAACATAAAGAAAACAAATGTATACCTTATAGGGTCAAGTCCAAGTGTACAATAAAAATTTACCTTTAGATAACTACCTATTATAGCTGACAAGTGATCGAGTTATGCGAATGGTTTAAGGGCGAAAATGTAGATTGTATATAATGATTTGTCATAATACTGTCAGCTTATAGCAAATTAACATTACTTATTCAATTGCTTTGATTAAAACGCCATAAATGTAAATTCCATAACAAACATGGTTTGACTATACATAAGTCAGCTGACTGTCATTCAGAATGGATGGAACAAATATTAGTAAAAATATAGCTTTGAAATGACATTTTATAAAATAAAACAACGCTTTTATCACGAACGAAATCATGTAATTTCGCCAACAAGTGTTGTTTAAAACCCAGTTCTAACCTTTATCAGATCTGACAATATTGTCAGGTCTACAAACAACCTGACAACTATAGCTGTCAATTATAGCAGACAATGACCACATGGTTTACAATGCTTAAGGTGCAGTTTACACGGTATGGTGGATTTTCTTTAAAAAGAATGACAGTTAACTGTCAGATTGATGGTCTAGTATCTCACATGGGATATATTCAATAGTTTTCAATTGGTAGAATATAATATTTTGACTTAAGAGCAGTATTTTCGCGCTGAATGGAATACAATGTCAGATTGATTTTTTTGTCCTGATGAACTGAGACTGATGGCTGTCAAACATTCTGATATAAAGTGGTGTAGCATTTGCTTAGAAAATGGGGTATTTCTGTCAAAAAATCTTGATCTGCAAATTGACCACTGAATAAAGAAGTAACTTCATTCACTTGTCATTTTATAACCCTACCAGCTGTCAAAATATCACATAGAGACTTTTCAGGTGCAAGCATACATGAGTTAGTTGGCAAGCTTTCCACAATCCAAAGAAATACAGAAAAAAACAAAAGTAACGCTGCCTATTGTTTTTCTAGGTTCGACCCCGCTACTTCTGAGTCCATATGACAGTGTCTGTACACAAATTTGAATTTATTTTCAAAACAACATCGTTTCTTGGTGCTAGAATCGCTTTATTTGACAGAGAAATGTATCTTTATGTTATTTTGTAAATCAGGGTAAAAACTTGCAATGAAGTCTGAATTACTCTGTACTAAATTACGAAAAAATTCCTTTAGTGTCTTATTGGCCTCGACAACGGTTTTTAACCGCTCATTTTTTGTTTTAAATAGTGTTTCAGCATAGCTTTGTGCGTTAATGTCATTTTAAGAAACGCCTAATGATAGGCAACGAAGCAGGCAGCACCTAATGATATGCTACTAATTAGTGTTCAAAAAAAAGAATATTATAAAATATCTAATAATAAGTGTTACCAGTGGGTCTCTTCAAATGAGCTGCAAGTGAGATATTTTACCGCGGTAAAAAGTAGCTTAAAACACTCTCCAGTCTTGTAACTATCTCCCCACAAAAAATTATGTCATAATGTTGCTCCGTTGTGACGTGAAGTACGGTCAAACAAACAAACAAACACATGACTTTTCCATTTCTAATATAGATTTGCCAGGTAATCGGTTCGGCATTTGTAATAAGTGTTTTATTAGTCGCTTTACCGATTAATACTAATCTCATGCAGCCCCGTCGAGAGGGGGGGGGAAGGGGGGGAAACCCCCCGGGCCCGGGATTTTCTCGGGCCCGTAAAATTGAAAGCAATGAGAATATACTCTATTTATCATCAACATACATACCTATTTCCACTTATTTTTAGAGGCCCGAAAATTTAAAATAATTCATGCTTTCGCAATCGGGCCCCTGTTTGCATGTTATCTGCCAATCTATCAGCTTGCCGATCTGGGCCCTTGATTATTATTGGCGTACATTTTTGTTTATATTTAATGGATTTTGGGCAACTCTGAACTATTGAAAGAATGATATAATAAATTGTTTCGCTTTTCTTATTTAATTTAACGTACATTTCGAATTTATTTTATGTTGAAAATTTTTAAAGTCAAAATAATGGGCCCGGCAAATTAAAACAAAACACAAATATTAATTTCGGTTTCTGTTTTTATAAAGTTTCTTTTCTTCTATTTTTGTTTCTGCTGTAAACGAAATTTTTGATTCGGTTTCGGGGGACCGGAAAATCCCACTAGGGGACTTGGAATACGAGGCGTTGGCAATCTTATTGGAGAGCCAAATAATGGTAATTTTTTGGGCATTCAACTCAACCTTTCCGTTGAGATTCAAAATGAGTTCATCAAAATTTGTACCCAACATGTGAATTCAGCTATTTTGAAGGTGATTGAAAACGCCAAATACTTCGCTATAATTGTCAATGCAACACCCGATTCAAGTAATGTGGAACAAAACACATTTATTTTGCGATATCTGCGATTGGAATAAAATGTGTTCACTATCTAAGAACGGTTTTTGAAATTTGTCGATTGCAACAAAAAAACTGGCACCGCAATAGCTGAATTGATCTGCGAAACATTGGCAAAGAACGAAATCCCTTTAGAAGACTGCTGTGCACAAGGCTATGAAAATGGAAGCAATATGAAAGAACAGTATAATGGTGCACAAAAGCATATATTAAACAAAAATCCGAATGCCGTGTATTCACCATGTGCAGCTCACAGCCTTAACTTGTGTGGAGTCGATTCAGCGGAATGTTGTACTGCCGCAATCACATTTTTTGGTGTTGTTCAAAAGTGTTTCAACTTGTTTAGCAGCAGTGCCCAACGTTGGGAAATTCTTAGGGAACATGTGCCCGGATCCCTTCACAAACTTTCCGATACAAGATGGTCAGCTAGAATTGAGGCAGTGAAACCATTTGCAAATCATCTAAAAAACCTTAGAACATCATTAGAAGCCTTAAGTGATATTAATTTAACTGAAACTCGAAGAGATGTAAATGGCGTTTTAAAATATATGCACAAATTTGAATGCGTCCTGATGTCTTCGATTTGGTGCAAGGTTCTTAGGGCTATAAATGAAATACATAAGTATCATTCTTCAAGCCAGAAACATGACTATTGACGTTGAAATTCGAAATCTTGACAACTTGATCTCCGATTTGAACGATTCGAAACGAATGGGATCAAATTTATCTGAATGCAAAGTAGTTGCTACTGGATTGGGGGATTTTCCAGAGTCGTTCCCATCGAACCGAAAAAGGCAATTAAAGAGACATTTTGGAGGAAATCGAGGAGCTGGAGAACAAATTGAAACAGACGAAGAAATAAATTTCAAGAAAAACACCTTTTACGTCATAGTTGATTCAATTATTTGTGGAATTTCTCGTCGGTTCGATACGATGAAGAATTTGAATGCTACATTTTCATTTTTATGGCAGTTTTCAACAATGGACGAAATTGAAATTAAAAACTCCGCTACAAGGTTCATCCAAAAGTATAACTCGCATGTGTCTCAAGAGTTGAAAGAAGAAATAATTCATCTGAAAAAACAATTTTGAAGCAGAACTTCCGCCATTGTGTTTGCTCAGTACTATTTATTCCCAGAACTTGAAGACGATATTCCCCAACATTTGTGTTGCTCTCCGTACCTGTAACCGTAGCTAGTACCGAACGTGCATTTAGCATCCTTGCCAGAAAAAGAATTTTCATCGTTCGTGGCTCATCACAAGATCGTGTTTCTTGACTTGCTACAGTATGTATCGAAGCACCTTTGGCAATGAAATTGAATTTCGATGTAATTATAAGTTGTTTTGCTGCTCAGAAAGCTAGGAAAGCTCGTTTGCAAAAAGAAATATTTCATTGAATGCAAACTAACTCTAATAAAACATTGTAATATTTTAATATTAAGAAAAACAATAAAGAGTATTTAATGTAAAACTTTTACAATACTTAGTTTTTTTAATGACAAATTTCAAATACTTTTACTTCGCTCTATTTTATTTTCGTAGTAGGTAATAGATCTTCATGCTATTTTTTTAATAGTTAATCGACCGTATTATCAGTTACTAACATGTCGTTGGCAATATCGAATTGAATGTATGATTCTGTTCGGAATCTAATCTACTCGCATGCAGAATAATTTTCTATCCATCCTCCGTTTCAACTAAACTGGACGATACCCTTGAGATTGATTTGATGATTAACACTTTTTTTTCGGTTCACTTTGCAAACAACAAATTATTATTTCCGTTAATTCCAACCAATTTCATGCTATTCGTAATTGAAATTAGAACGTCCCATATTAGTAGGCATGAACTTTGATAAAAATGGTAAATATGGGGGGCCCGAGATTTTTCCGTCCCGGGCCCGGAATTCCTCTCGACGGCCCTGATCTCATGTTCATCTCCTCACTTTTCTACACTTTTGGCAGAGAATTATGCAAGATTGTTTTTTTTGTAGTCTGTAAGGAATAGCGTTATTAAAACAAAACATTTTGTTTGATTAAAATTACTAAATATCCACAAAAATGTAAATATGCAGTCGCGGCTGTCATTTTTCTTCATAAAAATAACATAGATTCACAAAACATAAGCATCAAAGAAAATTACGTCTGGTAAATATCGTAATAGAAGTTCTTACTTGTCAAATGCAAAAAATGACAGCTTTAAAAGTGACAGCAGATTTGAGATTTTCAAAATGAAACTTTCTAGTATAAAAGCTTATGAAACTTATTTTGTTTTAATAAATGGATCTCAAGTTTTTTAAATTCTACTGTCTTTCAGAAAAATTCTAAAATTTAATTGAAAACCTTCAAACTAAGCTTCCTATCCGGGCTTTGCCTTGAGTTAAAATAATTTTGCAAATGTAACAGTATACCTTAGGTCCATCCGCAACCCATCTATTACACTCATAACACCGCTTAACATTTTCCCACAACTCAAATACCTTCATGCCGAGTTAATCGTTGCACACAGGAAGGAACACATGCTGTCAACAAAACGAATTTATCCCACTTGGGAACATCACTTTGGACACTTTTAAAATGCGAAGAAATATATTTTTTGTACTGATGCAAGCAAGCACCAAGCACTTCCCGACTTTATTCATCGCATTCGCATCGCATCACATCGCACATGCAACATTTTCCCCAAGAAAAAGAACACTATATATTCCAAGATAGGACACATCCAGTAAATATATTTTCACAAACAGTACGACCACTCCCTTGAGCTATTATTCACTTGGTCAGGATTTCGTCGGTCTTGTAGTTTTACACCATTCCAGCATTCACATCGTCAGCGTCATCGTCATCGTATGGTCGATGGTCGTGTCGTTCCATCAGGAACAGGATATTATATACTCTGGAGTCTGAACTTGGGCTATACCATCAGCATCAGTATCAGAGCAGGCAGACTGCAGAGCTACCCCTGCACGCAATATAGCAGTTAGCACACAGTGCGAATTTAATTCTTCTTCCATCTGAAATCGATGTTAGTTGGACTCGGGAACATTGCATGTTGGTGTGTTACGCGCGCCAAAACCAGCATAAACTGCTCTCTTTCTCAGGTGCTCCACATGTGTGATGGACGGGCTTACTCAACGTGTGGGATTCAGGAACTAGAGGGGGATCCAGTACCGTCCCAAACCGAACCGAACACCGAACCAATACAGCAGCAGATGCACATTATGCAAAATGGAATCCCAGAAGAACCACATCGAACGGACATAAATTTCGCTCAGAGTTCTGCGCCAAAACGACGATCATGGTGATGGCCAACAGTTGGAAGTATCGGACTTAATGTTGTTCGGCTGGCTGCTGTTGCTGTTGCTGTCGCTGCTGCTGCTGCTTCTACTGCTATCCTATAAAACTCCAGAAATATAACCAAGTAGGTATAGGTAGGTACCTGTAGAAAAAAAAAAGAAACAGGCAAAGGCGACCCAAGGGAAGTCAAGTTGTGACCACCGCACCACCACCGACCGTGCCGCTGGCGTTAAAACTTTGTTTGTACGTGCAACTGGTTCTTATGTCTTGCAGGCCATAAAGTGTTCAGCTGGAGTTAATGAGAGCATTTAAATGCGTACAAGGCCAGAGCGCACACAAAATAAAGTACCATAACCCGTCGAAAGTAACTTGTGTCCAATGTCCTGGCAAGGCTATTAATAACAGTTACATGTCATTAGGTTCGTGCAGAATTTCAAATGAATTGCACAAAGATTGCTCTGGCCAAACATGAGAATTGGTAATTTCTGTTGGTTTTTTTCTTCCATTTTCTTTGTTATGTTATTTTCCCTTGGGTCATCCTTTGATTGCGTTGTTAACAAGTGAAAATTTGAATTAATTATTTAGCGTGAGTTTCTCATGCAGATTCGGAGGTTGTTTAAAAATTATAGTCAAAGCCCTTGTTTGGATAGAGTTGAGGTTACTTGTTTAAAAATACTATTCTGGTATCACTCATAAAATGATCACCCCTATTACCGAATCCGCCGAAAGAAAGTTCAACGAATTTCGGTAATATTGTATTGTATTACCGACATTTTATGCAACTTTTTTGGGATCGCAACTATTTCGCAATATTAAGAATCGTCAATGCACTTCGAATTCCATAATTAAGTTTTACAATTAATTCGATCAGTGGATTATGTTGACTCACCGGGAGTAAAATTCTTAGAATTCTGTAATCAACATAATTGATCTAAGAATGTCGTATTTTTATCATTATTTAGTTTTTGGTCGACAAAATTATACTGTGTTTATTTTTTTTTTGTGCAATAACAAAACAATGCTTTTTGAAAGAATTAAGATGTCCTGAACTCGAATCTCAACCTTAAATTTGTCTACCTCAACATATCCCTTAACAATAAATTGTATGATGATTTTGATAAGTACAAATCTCTACATACTGTTTAAATCAATCATAGTATCCAACTTAGTTTTCGTAATTTCTGAGTTAGTAAGTTATGAGATGGGATGGCTTATGATGGGCCTTCATTTGACTCTATCTGAAGTTTTGAAAAACATTTCTTTATTTTTTGACAGATTCGTTTAACACTTACATAATTCTTAGTGCTGATTTCGAATGCGAACTCGAATTTTAACTATATGTTGTCAATCTCAAAAATACCCGTTTTCAACATTTTCGATATATTCCAAAAACTTGATGCTATAACCTTAAAACTACGAGTTCGTAATAAGATCAAACATTTCATTTATACCGTTTTGCGTTTTTTCCGTTAAGAACCGTTTTAGCATAAATGCTTAAGCATTCTTAAGATTTATGTATGGCAGGTAAAGACCTACAAACTTATGAGGATTTTGTGAAAAATAAATAAGGTACTCAAATTTTTTAAACGGAATATCGAAGTAAGGGATTGTAGATTTAAAAAATCATTACGTATTTTATTGACAAAAACAACTACTTAGCCTTAAGAAGTCTAAAATAAGTTGTTTTTTTTTTCAAATTATAAAAGTTTGTATCTCAAAAATCTGCCGTTATAGATTGGTTAACCAAACACTTGTGGTATTGCTATTTAAATTTCAAGTTGAAACTAATTCATTTATAATTATCTGTGCAAAAACCAAATTAATTTTTCTTTCAATTTTAAAGATCCAGGTTGCCCCTGAGTCATTTTTAGTCAAGGCTACATTTGACTAAATTTTTAATTTTATTTAGAAGATAATGTTATTTAATTTCAAAACTTACCAACTTTTGTATTAATTATAAATATCTTAAATTACGAACCGATACTAAAATTAAATCACTTTCAGAGGTATAACTATCCCTCAACTATTCTTAGTGTCAAGTTGCTTATAAACTCTTAAGTATTTTTGTTTGCAGCTGAATTTGTGTACAACTTTATTCATAAAATTCGATTAAATTATTCACAGAGAAATAATATCATCCTTACTATTGAAAAACAATACACAAATTATGTAAATAAATTCGAAAATATAAATACATATATGAGAAATCAACAAATAGAATAACAACAATAACTAATTTAGATACAAATAAACAAAAAACTAACAAAACCTTAAGTTGCTAAGTTCAATATTAAGTTATTATCAGAACAACTGCACGATACCTTACAACGATCTTAAAGTTCTGAAATTCTAACTTTAACATTTTCGTTAATTCGCAATCTTCAGTCTGCAATAAAGCCAGCCCAATCGATATTTTAGATGAAGCAACGTTGAAACAAATCACTTTCATCCCGCTGTAAACTAGGAAGCTATAAAACAACCGTTTCGTCAGGGTAATTTGCTTGGTTAAAGCAGCACCTATACGTCTGTCGAAATACAATAACTGACCTACCAGATACCAAGTCTACTTTACTACACTTTTATTCATATGTAGCTAGCCTAGGATCACTAGATTTCTCTAATTCTTTCTAAAAACCTTTAATGTTTCACACAGAAAAGTTCAAAATAAAATAATTTCGATGATTTCTGAAAGTTGATTTTAAACTTCCAGTCGCAGTATTGGTAAATTTTATTCAGTCATGCCTCACTTTTAGGGCCGTCCTTAAGCTGCCCACAGACACCACACTTTGTGCACAAAATGTTCGGTGTCTGACACGCAGCTAGTAATAATCAAAATGTTTTGATTTGCTGTCCAGGTGTCTCGATTGGTGTGAGATGTATATTGTATAGGGATGCGCGAGTACATTTATTTTCCAGTAACATCGGAATTGTATTTGAAATGAGGATCTTTTTCTATGAGATTTCTTGCAAAACTAAAGTTTGTACGATTTGGTGTGGCGTGTGATGTGTGTGATGTCTGTGGGTCACCTTAGACTATCTACATACATATATCAGTTCGCTGTTGATATGATGAATAGGATCAGCTAGATAACCACTTTTTTCTGAAGACCATTTTAAATATTAATAAATACCAATTCTGACAATGAACTTTCTAAAATTGTGCAGAAAATAGTATAGATGTGGTATAAATGTTTCAATTTAAGCCTTTAAACTGAGCTGATTATCAGGTATAATGTTCCTTGGCCAGATATATATCTACGAGTTTTACAAATATGTTATTTAAGGTCCAGACAAGAATTAAGTAGATGCAAGGCTGCAAGAAGCAGTGAAAGATCGAGTCTTGGAAGATCCATTAAGACTTGTTTTTGCCCGATCAGAAATAATAATATGCATGTCGATTACAGAATTCTAAACATTTCATTCCCGGTGAGTAACTCAATCCATTGAAGTTTTGCATTCGTTGTAAAAACGAATTATGAAGTCAGCAGGATGAACTACATTGTCGATTCCGAAAACTACTTTATCATTTCTGAAATAGCCTATCGACGATGTCAGTGTCTGACATCTAAACGTCAAATAATTCAATAAACAATGTGGTAAGGTGAAATAATTTAATTTATTCTTTTAATCATTTTAAAAATAAACAAAAGATGGATTACATCGCCTTTTTTAACTTCCCATAGGAAGTTATTGTAATGGGTCCGATTTGACGAATTGAAAATTTTGACATTTCTTGACGTTTCAAGGTCCCTAGAGTCGAAATAAAAGATTTTTAGAAAGATGTCTGCGCGTGCGTGTGTACGTAAGTTCGTACGTCCACACGTCCGTACGTTCGCGACGTTTTTTTCGTCGTCCATAGCTCAAGAACCAGAAGAGATATCGACTTCAAATCAATTTTTGTATACAGATAATAAGGTGAAAGATGCAGAAAGGGTTTAAAAAAAAGGTGAACATTTTGGTTAAACCTAAATATCTCATGAACCAATGACGCTAGAGACTTGAATTAAATTTGATATTATATTGTAACGTGATACAAAACAATTATATTTTTGGAAAAAAATCCAATTAACGGTTTTTTTATAAATCAAAAAAACTGAAAAAAAAAATTTGTCACCTCGAAAATTTTACGACTAAAATATGATTTCATCTCCAAAACAATTCGGTGCAACGAAGAATAATGTTTTTGACATCTGATAAAATTTTTGGAAAAATCTAATTGACAGTTTTTTTTACCAAAAAATAAAAACCTAAAAAAAACATTACTCAAAGTTGGTAAAAATTGAATTTCGACTCAAATATCTTTTCAAAAACTTGAGATTAAGGCTTCAAACTTATTTTATTTCAAAACTCTGAAAAATGTTGAGAAAAATCGAATTCACAGTTATTTTTACAAAAAATTAAAAACCGAAAAAAAAAAACAATACTAAAACTTGGTAAAAATTTACTTTCGACTCAAATAGCTTTTCAAAAATTAAAAATATTGGCTTCAATCTTATTTTATTTCACAGAAAATATTGTTTTCGATATTCAGTAATTTTTTTTATAAAAATCCAACATTCCGTTTTTTCATAAAAAAATAAAATCTACAAAAAATAGTACCTACTCAAATTTGGTAAAAATTGGTACATATAGACAAACTTTTAAGCAAGACAAATCGACAGACGGGATGGGAAGTTATCAATGTGGGTCGCATCCCAGCCTTTTTTTTTATTTTAAAAGCCAATCTGCTAATAGAGTTAGATTAGAGCTTAGTAATATGGCCCACGGCATTTTCGATATTTCAAAAGCCCTGTAGTAAATGTTTCTGTATCCTGTTGTTTTTATTTTAGATTTTGGATTCTTTCTTTAGGCGCCAGTTATAGCTATCATTGGTTTTCATCATTGAAAACAAACATTAAAATTTTTTTGACAGGTCGTTTATAGCTATCATTAAAAATTTCTGTCATTGAAAAAAATTTCCTGATTGAAATCCACAGACAAATTTTTACTGACAAAAATCTGTCATTGGAATTGTGTGAAATTGGAACACAAATCAGTGGAACGATTAGTTTCACTTTTGAACATAAAAGTATCAGCTGTTCAGGAAAATGAATTTCCGTCCGGAAAATAGAAAAACAAATGCGCAATTACACTTTTTTCCTCAAAAAAATTCTTTGTGTGATTTCCGATCGATCAGTATATAATTTTTATTCCTAATCAAAGGGAAACACTGTCAAATATCGATTCAAACATTTTTCCGGATCGATTTCAATGATAGTTATAACAGGCACCTTAAAACTGCTTGTATTACAAACATGGCTTATTCCGTTTTGGAATATGTTCATCATATTTTAATGATGAATATTAAAATTTGTTGAAATGTTTCGAATTTACATATTGGAACCTGTAAGGGTATTTTAAGAGTGATTGATATCATTCAATTCTGTACAATTTACCGTTGGTGAGATACACTCCAAATCTCTTTTGGATTTTCATGATTTTTCCCATCATGAAAAAAGAAATTCAAACATTCATTATGATAAACTCTTGAGTTACATTTTTAAAATTTCTACTGATTATTTTGGTTTTTTTATTAAAACTTCTATTCCTATATTTTTCTCAAAATTGGCGCAAATGACAGATTATAGAAATTATATGTTGAACAAACTGTCGGTTGTGTAGGCCATATTACCGACATTCGTTGAACTTTCTCTTCTGTCACTTTTGCTCATTCGCCGAATTCTGTAATAGGTATGATTATTTTAAATGCTCAAAGTGAATCAGAATTATTTTTACAATCGATTTTTCTTAGAAGCCGCATGTCTAGGGCATTACTGCTTAGAGTTATTGCTAAAAGTAAGTGATATTAGTATAAGGTACAATAGTTTTACTAAAGTAGAACTTCTTTCTCAAAGATCGTGATTCATAAAATTGAAATGTTTCAACTTTAAGATTCAAAACCTACATATGTATCTCCTCAAAGAACTGTGTGAAAAATATTCATGTTCTCCTATTAAATCGAACTAATTTATATTACGAGGCAAATCGGTTCATCTCTGATGCAGATCTTTCTCATAACTAATTGTCTTTCGAACCTGAACTAATTTATTTAATCTAATCCGTAAAGAAATCACTGTGTTTTCCAATTTGGCTCCCCATTTCCATGAATTAAATACTCATATTGGAAACAACAACAACAACTCAACATGTTGGATACTTCTGATGTCTTCTCGTGTGGATGTAAAAGTTACCTTAAGAAGAGTTTGTTAGCCATCCATGATCTTTGAAGCAAGAGCAGACCAACAAAATAAAAACCAAAAACATAGGAAACCCATGATCGATGGCAATAACTTAAGAGAATTCAAAGGTGGGAGCTACTTTATCGAAATTTATTATACCGCATCCCTTGGCGTCTGAGCTAAGTTGAGCTGGGCTGGGTGCTGCTGCTGGTTTCGAAGGTAGTTGCACTCTTTAAGCATCATCGCATCCGCAACAAGATGTTGCAAGTCTCATTCTCATATATACAGAAACAGCAGCAGCTGGTAAATATTTTTAAAACCTATGCGCAATGTAGGGCTTCTTAAAAATTGTTAAACACAGTGCACACTACTGATCTGAAGTCCGCACATTGCACCGTGCACAGAAGACTTCAGTTATTCGTCGTTCATAAATCACAAGCCGTTGCAGAATCAATTTTCAATAATGCTCACCACAGGGATTCATGTGCCACACGCTGTTCTAACAAATGGCAACCTATCTGTTGGCCGCTTCTTGATTTTAATCTTCTTTTTCTTTCTCTCTGTCTCTGTGGGTCTGATGTCTGGAGCGTACTGTCTTAACTTAACTTGGATGCGTAGCGTGTTGTGGTGTGTAGCATCAGTCGTAGCCCAAATGGTTCCTACACAGCCTTTTTGAGATGATCATATCACAACTATGAGCTATTATAGAATGCTCCAACAAATGCTGACTGCAAATGGATATATGGTAGTGGGTTGTGGGTAGACCTAAAATAATTGTCCTACTGTGGTTTTACAAGGGTTCCTAGGCAGGTGGCCAAGAACTACTTATGGTATTATGTACTGAGAGTCTGGAGAACTTGGCTGATGTGCGTTTTTTCGTTTTGTCTAAAGTTGATGTCTTAAGCTACGTAGAGTGTTTTTTTTTAAACTATAAGAAATAATCTGATAGCTTCAGGTACAGGTAATATACCGCTCGAATTGGATGAGAGCATACAATTTAGAGGAAGGAATTGAATCGACATTTAAGCATTCCATGAAGTTAACGAAGAAGGAGAAGAAACTTCAACCGACTTGAATATAAAAACGGTAGTAGTTACGAATGTGTTTCTTGGAGGAATTTCAATTAAGAAAAAAAGCATTTCACCGAAATGTTAATAAATTATCGTTAATTCTTTGTTAATTCTTTTAAAATCTTTAAAAAAATCGAGTATTATAAAATCATTCATCCAACAGTCTCATTTTTGTATAAGTAAGGTCGAAAACCACACCAAGCCTAGTCCAAAATGCGACAATTCTGATTATTAACTTAGCTTCCGATGTGAAAATGGGCCCCACCGCTAAATTATATTTTGTCGATGAAAATCGGGACCATTTTGATGAAATTGAAGGACCTAATCAGAGAAAATTCGACCGGTTCGCGTTGCCGATCAATCGGATTGAGTTCTTGTGTAAATTGAATTTTAAAAGCCTCAAGGCGTAAGTATTTATACAAAATACAGAGTAATCTCGTCTGTGGAATGAGTAAATCCAAGGATCGACAATGAATCAACAAAAATGGGTTTTCGTCAACACTACGGGCTAAGGCAGTAATATTCTTAAATGTTCTCTTTTTTCACACCTGGAGGTTCTTCAAGACGATCCAAAAATGTTTTAGAACTTGAACGATTTCAAGGAGTTGTTGAAACCCTTAGGGTCCCAATTTAAGTAATGACGTAGTTTTTAGTTGTCAAATGTCAGAGAATGCAATATAAAAATATACAACGTTCTTTCAAAGAGAATGTATTTTCCAATATGTCTTCAAAATTTCAAGTCGAAAACTATCTGAGCTATGAATCCGGTTAACTAAAAAACTGTTGTTTTGACACACATAAGCCCCTTTGAAATTTTTAGTAGTGCCAAAAAAAGAATAATTTTAAAAATTCTTTAATACTTAAATTCAAAAACCGAGCTCTTAAAGGTTTTTTGAAGTTCTGTTCTTTTTTTTTGAAAAATTGTTATAACTTTTGTTATTACGTCAAAAAAAAATTGTTAAAGTGTCATTGTTGCACATTGTTGAACAATAGGCAGGTTCAGACGACACAAGGGACTTGAAAGTTAGGCAAGTTTCTTGTATCTAATTGGCCAAAAAATCTCCTTAACTACAAAGTCAAGTCTACTTCTGTCAAAATGACAATTGATCAAGTTTTTTCATTCAACAGAAAGCTGAACTTTATTACTCTATGATTTATTTATTTTCTGCACTACTTCATTTGATGCTTTCTGTAAAAGTGTTCCTTTTCAATTTTAAAAAGAAGTAAGTAATATTTCTTTACAATGCAAAATAAAAATTGTGCTGGACTTGTGCTTGTCTGAGGAGTATGTTGTAGACAATAATGTTTTTGGTAGCTTTTTGACTATGAACTTAAAGTAAAGGTATGTGAAGTGTAGTTCTAAATTTGAAATTCATGACACTTGAAAAACTAACTAGTCGCCTTGGTGAAAATGTACGTTCAGAGAATGAAGTTGACTAGATATCATCGACACATGTAAGGATATTCCAGAAAGCGCGGCGAAACGCTTTTAATGGCGGATTTGTATTTTATTCTCACAGGCAATTCGTTTCCATTCGACCTTAAATGGAAAAAGTTCTTTTCTCGCTTGGTGTGAAGAAAGGTGTTGGATATATAAAAAAAAATTGTGTTTGCAGTTCTCGAAGAGGAAGTAACTGCTGTACTAGATTTGAGGACCCAGAAGAGTGGCCTAAAAATGTTTACATTTTAAGCCGCTATTTCAAACAGATTGCATGTTACCATTTGTCGACAAACACAACAAATTATTTTTGAATCTAAGAGGATTCTTTCTTAAGGGGGTATTCTAGTGTAGAGACATGAATTTCGCGCGGTTTTTGAAGCGTTGTATAAAGGAAACAACAAATCTATACATTTTTTTATCATTTGTTTATTGATTTGTTGTTCATACATAAAAAATTAATAAAAAAAAAATTAAAATTAACAAAGTTACAAGCAGTCAAAGTGGGGGGTCTAAATAAAAGAGGCTGTCCTGGCGTGCATCCTACCAACCCTCCTGGTGATCTGAAAAACAAAAACCAGACGGATTCTTAATTATTATAGATGTCGCTATCGTTTGATCCTTGGATAAGTTAAAAAAAAACTTTTTAACAAAATGGCAGCAGTTTGAAAAAAAAATGTTCTTGTTGCATATTTTTCAACAATTCCGAGTTTTTTAAAAATACTAAATGAGAAGTTATATTTTTGGGCAAGGACCACACAATAAAGAGATGTATAAAGAACATCCTCTCCAAATTTGAAGTAAATCGGTCTATTAGAACTCGATATATCCTTACCGCCAGCTCGAAAAAAGTAGTTTCGAGAAAAACGCGTCCAGAGTTTTGAGACAAGTTTTCGTCAATTTTACTTATAGAATGATACAGAATACGTACATATTTTTAATCCATATAAAAATCCTTCCTCTACTTCAAAATATTGATTCCATGTTCTCTGATGAAGACGAGCAGTTCTACCCTCCTTTGACGCCTCTGAAGTCCGGAATTCCGAGCGCTCGACCTTCCGAGTTTCTATGACCTTAAAAACCAGTTTCTATGACCTTCAATTAACTTGTGAAATAATAGGAATATTAAAAAATCCTTTTAAACGCATATTCTTGAATGTCTAAACTTTGGAAATATGAAAAAAAAATGTTTGATTTTTTCAAAATTCTACACTAGAATACCCCCTTAAGATAGAAATAAAGAGAATGAAGAAATAGATGAAAATGAATTTGAAGTAGATGTGCCAAAAAACACCGACTGGCCAAATATGTACAACATTAAAGAAACTATTGGAGCTCCAAGTTCACCAAGAAAAATTGTTCCAAGAAAAATCCGTTAAGCTGCTTGAACACCAAAACAAACTCTTGGAGATATAAAATAAGGAACACAAATTACAAACAGAAGAGATTAACAAATCCGAAGAATAAAAGAGCTAAAGCTGAAGATTTCAAAAAGAAGAAACGATTTAATGTTAAACATTGAGATCAGAAAACTTAAATTTAGAGAATTAGAAATATTTTGCGGAGATTTTTCCTTTTTACAGGAAACAAATTGTCATATTTTTGGAAACAGTTGATATTAATAGGGGCAATGAAAACGACTTGGAAATATTTGACATTTAAATTTGACACATGGAAGAATCGATTGTTCACAATCGTCGCATTCACAAAGCTAGTGGCTACGTAGTCAAGGGATTCTGATTGGCTAAATCTAACTACAAAAGTGGTTGAAATTTCCCCTCCGAACGTAGTGTAAAAAATTTAGCTACAAAGTTAGTGGAGAATGATTTTGACGTTTCACAATCAGCTGCTCGGTAAAGTAACACGAACTCAAAATAAAATAAATTGTTCAATATTTAAATACAAATATAAATCATTCAAATTGTGTCTTAAATTTGATTTTATTGAATTTAAAAACACAAAAGATAAGTTAAAGTTATCACATCAAAAATGTTTCTTATTTTATATATATGTATTTGTCAATAATATGACAGTTCCAGATTGACTAGCTTTGTTGTGTAGTTTTGCATTCACAAAGCTAGTTGAATTTTGACTACGTAGCCACTAGCTTTGTGAATGCGACCAATCTCTTTCTTTCGAAATAAGATGAATTTGAGTGTTGTGTTCCTTCGAAAACATTTTTTCAAATTCATCCTTGTAATCAAAATGAACTGCAAATTGTTGAACCGATTTTGGCCTGATTGGGGAGAAAATAAACTTTTCCTAGGCTATTTCCTCACAAATTTCTTCCACATTCTTTTAAGATGTTTTTCTTTACTTGTAAACCTCAATCAAACTCTTTGTTTTTGACCAGCTAAGTTTACTTTGTTTTCGTTTAGAAAACGGGCTGGATTCGTCCTGAACGAGAAGTTTCTCCTAAGCTGTTGCTTGAGGTTCCCAATTCGTAGTAGATTTCAATGGTTGGAAAAGAACATACATGGCCTCTAAAAAAAGCATTTATCAAACAAAACTTGTTCTATTTTTTTAATTGAAACTATTAACTTTTTCCATTTTTATAAATTTTATTAAATTTTATTTAAATGATGACTTGTATCTAGGCAAACCACTTTGACAGTTCAACACTTTCATCTTATCTCCTAAATCTGAGTTAAAAGTTGTTACAAATCGATTCTATTTGAAATTTTAATTGTTTCAAATCGTAAAAATCTTAACATTTAGGAACGACAATATAGTTAACTATTGTTGGCAATAGTTGGAAAAGACCAGAACAGAACTCGGGCTTAATATTTTTAAGGGTGGCCTATAACCCCTTTTGCTTTTTACGTTACGACATAACAAGACTACGAAGAACGCATCATTTTTTTTCGAAATAAAATTTCAAAAAAAAATTCACGAGGGTAATAAATTCTTACATAACAAATCAAATCAACCTCATAACATCTCATTAGCTCCTCGCCCTTTGCATAAACGACTGAGCCTCATCCTCATTAAGCTGAATTTCTTTAGATCCTGATATATGTATGTAAACTCGCATCGTGCCTTCAATTTCAATCAATTTAAAGTGGCTTTACAGCGTATATGCAGGTAAAGCATAGGCCGATTTTGCCACAATGTTCAAAATGCAACCAACGACGAGTCCTTAAACGACCTCTCATCAGACGTAATTTCACACGGCACGGCGCGCATAACATCGCATCAATCGGTGTCAATATGTTTTCGAATGGAAGTATCCTTGATAATAAAACATCAAAAACCTCATAATACACGTTAACTTACATATATGCATAACACAATATTGCGGCTCTTTAAATTATGAATTAGGCCATAAAAACATTCGCGCGCAATAAAAGTCCCTCCTCCTTACGATTTCTCCCTTTGATTTGGTCGTTTGTACCTGTCAAATAAGATTCTGGCTTTAGCTTTAACTTGCCATACACACGCTCACTTTTTATTGACCATCTTAATTTTCCTGCTAAGGGAATAAAAAATTAATTGAAAACGTCTGATTGGGAATATACGGACTCCAAAACCTATAAGCGCGAGGCTTCTTATTTTCAAGAAAACAAAAAGAAACGACTTCAACCTAATGAAGACATTAAATTTGACATAAAAACTACCGGCGCAAAGGTGCCGATAATACAAAATCCAGACAGAATTATTAATCCCCCAAAAACCGACGAAGAGGGGCCCCGACCTATTACTACATTATTTATATGATATGAGTAAGGATCCAAGATCCAATCCATGCATAAAGAGTGTAAATTTCGGGTTACAAACATCTCTTAAGCTCTGGAATTAAAAGCAAACATAAAGTCTTGTGTTTAATGACCAATCTACTTGGAGTTGGAGCGTGGTTTTGGCTTCTGATAGAGAGAGGGCTTCAGCTCAGCCTATCGCGCACCATGATTACTACAACCATCTTCGGAAATAAAGTTCTTTTATTTTTGTTATTTGATTTAAGGGACTTTTGTTATCGGTTAGTTGTTGATTGGACCTGATATAGCTTAATTTTACATACCTGCACCAACACCTGCTATTTGGATGTTGTGAAAAGAAGATCGTTATTCATACAAAGTAGCAATTCATTTCAATTTAAAGGGAATATGACGTGACTACGAGCTACGAGTATCTTTATCTTCTTTTTTCTCGTTTTGGCTGCTGGTTTCTGTTTTCAAGGAACTGAGACAGCCGTCTGTAGATCTGTCAAATTTTAAGACGAGAAAGTTATACAGCGCCACAATGGGAATCTGGAGAAACATACATAATTCACACTCACTAAAAGCAAGGTCAACTTCAACTCTTTCCCTATGAGGGAAAACAACATTTTTGATTTTGAATGCTATTATTTGTAAAAGAAAAACTATCAATGGAATTTTTGTAAAAAGTGTAGCGGAATGTCAAAAACATCATTCTTAGAAGCATACAATTATTTTGAAGTTAACATCATTGTTTGTTCTTATAAACTGGAACTGTTTTTTTTTTAATTCAAGGCAATAAAAACTTCAAAACATCGGTTCTACTTATACGGACTGGACAACTTTGAATTTAATTTGTGAACACACCCTTTTATCAATCATAGAACTGTCATTGTCAATTTATTCAGTAAATCCTACACTTTTATCATGTTGAAGTACACGAACGAACAAAATCTGAAAACCATACAGTGATACACCGTATCAGTGATACACCGTATCAGTGAGACAACAGGTTGGTCAAAGTGTCAAAATTATCGCGTCTGTAGCAAACGATCCAAATCAGTCAATTTCACGGCATTCTCAAGAATTGTGCATCCCTAAAACCAAATAATGGTGTATTTTGGGTAAGGATCTTGGTATATATCCATACACGATTAAGCTGCCTCAAGAATTGAAGTCGATGTACCATTAGCAGCTCCGTACGTTCAGATTTCTCATGTTCTAGTCCAAATTCAAATACATCCATACAAATCACGTGTTCCTTTGTACCCCCCAAAATCGAATAAAGGGTTAAAAATGGAATTTTGACTAGGAAGAGGTGCGATTAATTACTATCCAGCTTTCGAAATTTTATAAGTGTACAATTATAGTCACCAATATTATTTAGTAGTCACCCTGTTATTGAAACAGTGCAACGAAAATTATTATCATATACACAAACCTTCAGTTAATCCACCCATTTTCGAAGTTAGAAAATATTCTCACTGAACACAACCATTTTAGTTTTGACATTTCTAAAATTGACGTCTGTCAAAATCATCTAATCGTTCATCGCAAAAAAAAATAAAATAATTCGCAAGGAACCCAAAATTCAGAATGGCCTGCAAGAAAATCATCTCCGATTTGCATCTTTTGACCAAATCTCCACTTAAAGTGGCTGCCATTGGAACTGCCAGACAATTCTCATCAAAAAATGATCTAGACAAAGTAACACACACCGGTCAAGTAAGTAAAAAAACTTTATGAATCGAGAGTAAAGAGATCCAACTAGAAAATACAAAATGAGAATCCCATGTCGTGCTGGTGTTACGCAAACATTTTTCTTCTGTTTTGATTTTTAGGTCTTCCCAAAGGATGACTATCGTAATGTTCGTTTCACAAATGCCACACGTTATGTTAATGAGAACTGGGGTATTAAGTTGATCGATGAAATTCCACCAAAAGAATGCACCGAACGTGTTGTCTATTGTGATGGTGGCGATGGTCCATTGGGTCATCCAAAGGTTTATATTAATTTGGTGAGAATTCCGTTCTTTGAACAGAATGTTTATGATGATAAAATAAAAATTAACCTTTTGTTTTAAGGACAAACCCGGAGCACACATCTGTGGATATTGTGGACTGAGATTTGTCAAGAAAGGTGGCCACCACTAAGTAGGCACTTAGGCAGGTGTTTGTTGTGTAAAATAAATAAATCGGAAAAATAAACCAATGAAACGTTATAGAATGATACTTTATTTATATTTTTTTGTTTAAGCTTGAAACTGATGAGTTTTCCATTAAAAAATGTTATGGATAACTCAAGAAGCACAACAAAAAATGTTGCTTTGGTTCCATTTTAAAGCGATTCTTGGGTAGGACAAGAATGTGACAGTATTCATGATTGGAATGATGCTGCTATCCCAGGTTTCAAGAACATGTGTAAGAAACCTTTGCTTCTGAAAGTCCCTTAAACTATTTTAAAAATGATTTTATAAAACAAAATCAAAATGAATCATGTGAACGTACAAGCAAGCAAGCAAGAATTATGGTTACTGAATCACGTCCGCGCCTGTGGTTTGGACAGAACTACGAACTAAGCCCTACTAGAAACGAACTCCCATTCAATTTTTTTAGTTGGACTTAGTTCTTAATATGTGAGTTAGGTCTTTGTTCGTTCGGTTTTAGTAAGTTACAGGAGCACCAGCCCAGAGATGGAAGTAAACTCAAGCTTGGGACGTTTATAAGTGTTTTAAATAAGAACCAGATTAGAAGGGCCGACAAATTTCTTGCATCGCCTTAGAAAACCCAATCGTCTTACCGTATTTTTGGCAACATCGCGTATGTGGTCGTTCCGCAAGAATTGGGTGGTGAGACACATATCGAGATGTTCAGTCTCATTGATGCAAGTGCCACCCATGGATAATGGCAAGAATGTTGGATATAGAACAGAGCCCTGGGGCACACCAGCATTTATTTTGTTGTTTTCAGACTTGAATCCATCCAAAACTACGTGTATGGAACGATCTGAAAGGTAATTACTGATCCAATAGTGGAGGGATTCCTGAAGACCGAAAGCACACATTTTCGATAAGAGAGCCTGATGCCAAATCCTATCAAATGCTTTTGGAATATCAAAAGTGCAATAATCTTACTTTCTCCAAAACGATGTAAAGATTTGCTCCACTGTTCCGTGAGATGAACCAAGAGATCAGCAGTGGACCTATTGCTATTGTATTGTCGGTCATTAAGAAGCTTTCGAGATATATCTTAAGCTGATAAATTATCCAGGTGGCATACAATCTGGGTTCACATTATCCAAAACAGAATATGTTATTCAATCAACAAATGTATCGGAGCTTGAATTTGAAGCCTTTCAAATGCCTTGGGACGATAGCAGCAGGCGATGACAAAAATAAAGAAATAACAAAATCAACTATACTCTATCAAAGCTCTTTAAATGCACTAAGTTCTCGTATTTGCATTCGAGGCTTAGGTGCTGAGAAAATTTTTACCGAAAATTGTTAAACCCGTATTTGAAGAAGAACGCAATCTATTTCGAAACAGTTCTTTTGAAAAAACAAAGATTTAACTCGGTAGAATCCAGTTGGTCATTTAACTTCATAAGGAACGTTATATGGCAGTAGTCAGTGGCGTAGACCAATCTGCCCAAACCTTGAATAACATCGGCTAGCGATCGGGTCGGGATAAGTGACCAGAGACTTTTTGAAAAAGGCTTCTTATATGGAGCCTTATTTTTGTATAATAAGTGCACGCTCAAAGGGATTTTCGATTACCCTTATTTAGTAAGAGTAGTGGTAATCTTGACGTAATGGTAAGTGAGTAGGACTGTCATGCCAAAGGTTTTTGGTTCAATCCCTACCTGTGCCACCTAAAATTTTGTTTTGTCAAGGATATTGCCTCTTGCGAGGAATTGACAAATCCTCCAAGAGTAATGTTTGTCCTGAAAAGTGCTTTCTCAAATAAGACGTTCGGATTCGGCATGAAAACTGTAGGTCCCTTCTTTCCCTGGCATTACTCGCGCCCAGGAATGGTTCATTGTTGTAAGTCACTAGGACAAGGTTCTCCACCATCTTTTGTGCCTAATAATTTATTTATTTACTATGCCTAGTGACAATGTTAGCATTAGGAAAGGGAAAGATGTGTCGTCAGTGTACATTGGTTGTGAATTTCTGAATATTGCAATGACATGGGAAAGACAAAGTTTGGAAAAGCATTCCACATTCGCGAAGAACGGCTAAAAAACGAATCTCTGCACTTGACAATACGACCGAAGTTGGGCTCCAGGGTATACTAATGAGCATTCCTGGAGGTGTGAGTATATTACGGTTGAATTGCTTAAGGGGTTGAAGGCAATTGTCTATTTCCGAATAGACTAGAATTTAAGACCTCGAATAGAAATGGGCTCCTGCTTTTACAACTTCTTTTTTTCATACAGTTGTTCCACCAGCTACATATGTGAATCCCAACTCGTAAAGTTTTGAAAACAACTTTCAAGTCTTTCTTTTTTTGTCAAATCAAATAAAATTTTTCTATTGAATAAAATGATTGTTGGTATAGCTTTTCTTACCACGATCCTGTTCTATTACGTATCCTTAGCCAATAGCTATGAATACTGCAGTAAGGAAACAATGCTTTGCATGGGAAATACCAAAAAGCACATAGTGTGCCACAAGGAACAGATTGTGAGTGAATTAATTTTCTAATATCTATGTATGTATGTATGTATATGTATGTACATATGTATGTAGATTTAATGTCCATTTTCCTTGCATATTTTTCTTCGTGCATCAAGACACCCGACTCTGAGTACCAAAAACATTATCCTATGACCGATCTATTGAGGAACTGGATTCTTTATTGGCATAATTATTATCGAAACGAAGTTGCATGCGGAAAAGCTCAAGGCAGCCAAGGATATTTGCCTCCTGCAATGCAAATGAGAGAATTAGTATGAATTTGCTGATGATTTGAAAATATATTAATTATGTATTCAAAATATGTCTCCATTAGGCATGGGATTATGAACTTGAGTATGTGGCAAGTGTGCACGCTGGAAGATGTAAAATACAACACGATCAATGTCGTAATACCGAACGTATTCCCATTTCTGGCCAAAATCTAGCATACCATAGCACAACAGGAATTCCGCGAAAAGCATTGGATCATGCACAGAAATCAATTTATAATTGGTTCAAGGAATGCAAAGATGTACCAGAGTCTGTAATTAAGGAATTTGCAAAAATTGATTCTGCTGCGTTGGTCTTATGGATGGATAAGTTTTGGAGTTTTTAGTAATTTTGTATTTTGTTTTTTAGTAAAATTGGACACTTTACTGTTTTGGCTAATGACAAAGTTGGAAGAGTTGGTTGTGCCATGACTTTTTGTACAGGCTTTCCAGATAAAGAAGAGTAAGTTGATGAAAGGTCTATAAATCCAAACAGCGAAACCTTTATTATACTTTAAGAGTATACGGAAAACTTTTATAGAAGCTTAAAAAACGTTGGCTTTACAGAGGTTTTAAAACCTAGGTGTTCTAGCTGTGTAGTTTTTCTTTATCGGAGGGTTCGAGACGCGAAATATAGAACTCAATATATCTATCCATATTTTGCCAATAAATTAGAGTAAATCGATGTCGCTCGCCTTGAGATATAGTGGCTTGAGTCTTTTTGATCGGGTTGCCATGTTTTTGGGCTCTGCTAGTTATTCAGGCTGTGTTATATAAAAATATGAAAAATAATACCTACAATAGTTAAATTAATATTGAAATTATATACATTTTTTGTTTCTTTACAGGAACTGGTATTACAACTACATAACTTGCAACTACGACTACACTAATGTTCCCGGATATCCGGTATATAAAATTGGAAAAGCGGGGAATTGTAAACATTTTGATGTAGAAAGAAGTTCAAATTTTAGTTGCTTGTGTGCAAAATCTTTTTAATTATTCTTTTTCAAACAAAATATTGAAATATACTCATTCAAGTCTTACCCAATTGTTTTTGAATTAAGATTCTACGAACGAAATACGAATGTTTATTTTATGTTAATAAAACCAAAGTCAAAGGTCTTAAATATTATTACAGTAATTAAACAACAAAAATAAAAAGGAACTGTTGCCACTTGAAAGTTAAGGATGATGACTTACAACTTTCAACAATTCATGTCTACGAGTAATGTCAGAGATGGAGGGGACCTACAGTATGTATGACGAATTCGAATGGATAGTTTGAGAAAGCATTTTTCATGAAAAGAACCACTCTTGGAGGTTTTGTCAGTTCCTCACAAGAGACAGTACCCGTGAAAAAACCTAACCTAACCTAACATGACATTTTATCCCAGAAAAATTAGACCAAAAGATAGCCTTACCTCGAAAAAATTCCAATAAAATACAGAGTTGTGCTTTGGTTAACACCCTCAAATTTTATTTGAGGTAACTCTCTTAGGCCGTGTGTGAATTGCGTTAAAATGTGTGTTAAAATTTAACCAGCGTTAAAATTTGACACTAATGAGGCGAATAAAATGGGTTAAAATTTATTGAGCTGTGGAGCAGGTTTAAGTGTGTTAAAATATGACGTTTCTATTGATATAGAAATTTGCTCTTGCTTTTGCATTCAATTTTTCAGTGTTACCACACCGACTAAATCAATTAATCAAAATGGGAATTTTGTTTGAATATTTTTGACTGTTGTTTTAAAATATGACATTAGAATCGAGAACAATAAATAAAAAAGATTTTTTTTTAGTTTTAGAGACTTTTAATTAACCGTGTTTTCTTAAAAATATGTTTTGTAAGAGAAATTATTTTTCCGCGAAAAAGAAAACCAATTTTTGTTCAGGGAAATTTCTTAAATTATCGAGGGAAATTTTTTTAACCTGCGCAGAAATCTTGGTTAAAATAATTGTTTTAACGCAATTCACACAGCAAATGGCTAAATTTGATCCCACCTCAAAGAAGACGTCAAATTTTAATCGTGGTAGAAGTTTTAACGCAAATTTTAACGCAATTCACACACGGCCTTTAAAGCCCGTAACAACTACATAGAATCTGCATTTTCCCATAAGAAATGCACAGGACAACTAACACATGCTTATGCTAATGGGCAAAGTTCGCTCAATTTAGTTTGTAGGCCGAAAGAGAGCAAACCCATTAAGTCGTGACTCTAGATAATATATTTCCTCTATGGTTAAGACTTCCTAAATAATCCTCTTAATATGGGTTAGCGCAACACATTTTACGAGAAAAGAGTTTTATGTTTATCAGTATCACTTGAAAACTGTAGGCTTGAATAGGTTGTAGGTTGTAGGTACACATTATAGCTTGCGTTCTAAATAAACTTTTCCTATAGACAGAAAAGATTATGAACTTTATTCAGAAAACCAAAGGTATTTGAAAAACTAAACTGCGGACAGATATAATTTAAGACGGGGAGAGTACGATAACTCAGGCGACAAAGTTTAATGACGGATTTGTATAGAACAAAAATTAACAACCAATGGTTGTATCACTTACAACTAAGTTTTATACATTTTTTAAAGCCAACACTTTTGTCTATTAGCCAGTTTTTAAATACAGTCAAAGCTATGCATAGTTTTTGAAAAAATTGTTTTAAACTCAAAATTTGGCCAAAAAAAGGTTTAAAGTGTAATTTTTCAAAACTTTAAGATTATGTACTATTGTTTATTTTAGATCAAAAACTGAAAACTAGATGATTTTATGTCTTCTAGTTTTTGAGAAAAAAAAAATCTTTTTATTAAATTATTTTTTCCTTGCTTGAGTATTTACGTAGTCTTATTTTGATAGTTATAATATAATCGAATATGGATTAAGTTAAACCAAGGATAATTTAATTTTTTTATTTAAATGCAAAAGAAACTTTGCATGCACCCCATCTTGCACCCACCGCACCTTTCACCCTCCCCACCTTGCACCCACTCCACCCTGAACCCACCCCAAATCTTATAGTGCGCTCTAGCAGGGGGGTTGCAGGGGGGCATCATGCTCCCCCATACACACCTCGGTGTGACATACACCCAAACTCACACACACCGCACTTTTGCATACACCCAAACTCGCACCTACAAGTATTACTTCCAAAATATGACCACTCGAGCAAAAACAAAAATAATCAAATTAAAATATTAGTTGTGGTTATTTTCAATTTTCTCAAAAGCTAAAAGACATAAAATCATCTAGTTTTCAGTTTTTGATCAAAACCAAATAAGAGTAATAAATTCTAAAATAAAAACAGTAGTAGACAATCTTGAAGTATTGAAAAATTACACTTAAACCTTTTTTTTACTCAAATTTTGAGTTTTAAATTAAATTTTTCAAAAACTACACATAGTTTTGACTTGATTTAAAAACTGGCTAATAGAACAGAATGTTGGCTTTAAAAAATGTATTATACTTAATTGTAAGTTTTACCGTTTTCTTAAAACTATTTTTTCCATTTTAAATAATATTTTTTTTTAATTGCCCCTCCCGCTTAAACGGGGTGAGATAGACCCTCCCCCCTCCCATAGTAAAAAATGCTTGTTTTTAACTGTTCTTAAAAATTCGTTATAATATCTTGTCGCCTGAGTTATCGTACTCTTGCCGCATTCCAGTATTTCAAAGCATAATCACCAGCACAGCCATCTCTTTTTACTGACTTCTCTTTCCCCATTCAATTGTTTTTGTAGACCAGGAGAAATTTTGTTGCGCAAAGCAGATAAGTAAGAATACTTAAAACACACCAACTTGAGGCTATTCTCCATTATCTAGTATTTTGTAGTAAATAGTTGTTGAAAAAGCTTATTTATTTATTTATTACTTTACTCTAAATAAACTTAAGTTTAATAAAACAAAAATCTTCTGTATTTCTCAAAACACGTCTGCCTTCTCGCAGAACCAGTATAGTAATGATCGATGATCGCTCTTCTCTTCTCAGTTAGTAGGTAAAGGTATGTAATCTCCTCATCCATCTGTCCTGCTCTTCCTATTCCCCTTACTAACTCGTTTCATAGTTGACCTATGAATAACGAATTATTGGCAAAATAGGCCTAAGATCTTTTATCATTCTCTCTGATCTTACAATCGGTTACACTCAGTCTATTATTACACGATAAAACTAGATGCATGCGAAACTTCGAACAACATGAGTGCAATAGAGAGAAAAAAGTCGAAAACTTGAAACGAAAAAAAATCTAACATTGAAAAATGTTCCGTGCTCTAATTTGACGTTTCTCTATACTATTGTTCGTTTTTGGCCATTTTTACCATTTTTTACGAATCAATAGGCTTACTACCAAAAATTGCTTAGCAACTTTATTGGAAAGTCGACTGGAAAGTTATTCAAGAAAAATTGGGCAGGTTCAGGCAACATAAGGGACTTCATTTGCAGTCAACTTCATTCTATGAACGTAAATTTTGACTAAGGCAACTAGTTAGTTTTTCAAGTGTCATGAATTTAAAATTCAGAACTTTACTTCACAAACCTCTATTACAAGTTCATAGTACAAAAACTACCAAAATCATTATTTTCTACAAAACACACCTCAGGCAAGCTACAAAGTCCATCATGATTTGTACTTTGTATTTTAAAGAAATATTACTTATTTCTTTTCCAAATTTACAAGGAACCTTTTTACAGAAAGCATTAAATGAAGTTGTGCAGAAAATAAATAAATCATTGAGTAATAAAGTTCAGCTTTTAGTTGAATTAAAAAACATGATCAATTGTCATTTTGACATAAGTTGACTTGACTTGATAGTAAGGGAGATTTTTCTTGCCTTTCCAATAAAGTTGCCTTAATTGGAAGGCAATTTTTTGGCAGCTGGCCAATCAGATGCAAGAAACTTGCCTTACTTTCAAGTCCCTTATGTCGGCTAAACCTGCCCATTGCCTTACTCTCAAGTCAAGTCTTATGTCAAAATGTCAGCTGATAACTATTTATTATTTAACTAGGCCGTGTGTGAATTGCGTTAAAATGTGTTAAAATTTAACCAGCGTTAAAATTTGACACTAATGAGGCGAATAAAATGGGTTAAAATTTATTGAGCTGTGGAGCAGGTTTAAGTGTGTTAAAATATGACGTTTCTATTGATATAGAAATTTGCTCTTGCTTTTGCATTCAATTTTTCAGTGTTACCACACCGAATAAATCAATTAATCAAAATGGGAATTTTGTTTGAATATTTTTGACTGTTGTTTTAAAATATGACATTAGAATCGAGAACAATAAATAAAAAAGATTTTTTTTTTAGTTTTAGAGACTTTTTATTAACCCTGTTTTCTTAAAAATATGTTTTGTAAGAGAAATTATTTTTCCGCGAAAAAGAAAACCAATTTTTGTTCAGGGAAATTTCTTAAATTATCGAGGGAAATTTTTTTAACCTGCGCAGAAATCTTGGTTAAAATAATTGTTTTAACGCAATTCACACAGCAAATGGCTAAATTTGATCCCATCTCAAAGACGACGTCAAATTTTAATCGTGGTAGAAGTTTTAACACAAATTTTAACGCAATTCACACACGGCCTAAAAGCTCAAATTCATATCTCTTTTATTTATTTATGTATTGCACAGTTTTATTTCAAAAAGTTCCTTGTCATTTTGTAAATGAATAAGGAATTTTTTTGTAAAAAATGCAAAGCACAACTTAAAATGGACTTGTAGATAAAAATGTTGTTAATACTTTCTGCAAGTAAAAAATTGTCAAATAAAGTAAAAAGTTTGAAATTAGTATCGAAAAATTTTAAACGATTTAGTAAAATGTTAGAGTAATTTAAGTGTATTTGCTTTGTTTATTTTCACGAACTGTCACTTTTTAGACATGTTTGGATGCTCGTTTTTTAATAAAATACAATGAGCAATTTACTTCCTTAGTAAATTGCTTAATATTTAGCAAATTGCTAAATAGTATATTGTTAAACCCTTAAGAATAGTTTGTTTAAAATTTTGCGCCAATGACTTCTGAAAAATTAACTTTAACTTGCTGGCTTGCTTGATACTATTTTACATTAAAAGAATGCAGTTGACTACAAATGTTGTCTTAACCTACCAAACGCCGTTGGTTTTTGATTGTGATTAGGCAAGAAAGCATAAAATAAATTTCAGAAGAAGAAATGGAGACATGTGAAACAAATCAAGTTGACAACGAAACTAAAATAAAAAACACTACTTATCAAACTAGTTTCATGAATCTACATAGTTTTATCGTTTAATAGCAAACTTAGTGCCTGTTCCGCAATATGAAAGTAAAGTTATTGTTAAGCTAAATGAAACCTAATTAGCAGATAAAATTCTCATTAGTTTTTCACATTAAGTGAGTAGGTCTAACTAGATGTAAATGTTTCAAGTAAATTATTGGGGGGATGAAGTACCCAATCGCACAGATAATACTGACAGTTAACAGTATAAAAAGTGTTTATTTTTTAATCAAAATGTATGTTGAATTTAACATGTGAGAAATGACCGAGGTCATGTCTAGAAAATTAGTAGGGTTTGAATAGTGCAACAACAACTTGATTGTGCTCCCACAAGGCTGGAATTATACATATTGTATTGTATGCCAACCGATCATCAGATTCCTCTTTTTGTGGTGTTTAGTCTTTGGTTCGTTCATTTTAATTGAAAAACTCTTCTACAGTCACTGAGATTCAAAGCTTCGCATTCGTCAAAATATTGACAATGCTGGAAAATTGAAAGTAGTAGTTACCCAATACATGAAGATATTAGAATAATAGATGTGTAAATTACTTTTCGATAACAGGAAGATTTAAGTGGAGAGTAATAGAAGTGGTTTGTAACTAATTAGAATTTTACTTTTACTCCGCAAAACAGAGCCTTAGCTTCAGTGATGATAGCATTCAGCCAACCAAGTGCCGCACAACCAACCCTGCTCATATAAATTTAAATTTCCCACAACAAAACGAACCACAAAAACAAAAATTTTCGTTTTGCCAACCGTAAAATTTCCCAAAACATGCGCATTTCCTCAAGTTTTTCTATGCAGATGCAGAAACCCGAAAAAAAATCGTAATTCGTTCGACTTCGAGAGAATTCCGGCAGCAGGCAGCAAAAGTTTTTGTGACGAGAAAGCAAAAAAATCAATCCTCAGAATTCGTAGCAGAGATTTAGAAAAAATTCCAAACAAAACCCCCAACAAATTTATTCAGTTTTTAATTAGCTCCAATCGGTGGAAAGAGTAAAGTTTTTTATTTAGTTAATTTTGTCCAAGTGGAATGGATATCTTGCGTAAAATGTTCAATAATACCGAAGAAAAAACCGACGGCCCCAAGAAGTAAGTACACCTAGACCCAGCAGTCGTCGTCGGTTTCGTTGTCCCATAGCAAACAAATGAGAAGAAAAAAAAAAGTGGAACCAAGCATCTCGTTTATCGATCCATCGACAACCAACAAACGACCACCGACGACGACGACGACGATGATAAATGAGAATAAATCTTCCATTGCAAAAAATTCAACACCCTCCAACTTTAGAAAGAGGGGGTTTTGGGGTGGTTTGTGGGGTAAACTAGCAAAAACTAACAAAAATTCTCTTGCAGTCCTTCGCTGGAGGAAAAAGACGAGTTCCGGAAGCCCAGTTGGTTCGACGAGTCCGACACCGACGATGAGCTATTTGGCGATAATCGGAAGTTCATCTTTGAGGTCTTCACCAACCCAATTGAGATGCAGAAGCACTTTGAGCAGCAAATGCAGCAGATAATGGAGGCTGTTAGCCAATACGAGGGTAGGTTTTTTGGTTTTGGTTGTGGGGCGAGTTGCTTGTTCTTGTCTTTTGGGAATGGGTTGTTTTTTGTTCTTGGGTTGCAATTCAAAGGTGGGTGTTTAGAGGTTCGTTAAAGAGACAGAGACAGGAAGGGGGTGCAGCATTAAAATATCTATTGCGCATTTTGTTGAAACCAAACAAAAAAAACACAATTATACCTACCTACCTACATAGATTGGCACGGTTCTAGATTTGTTTGACCAACTGTGTGTCTGTCTACCTGTCGAAGCATATTTTCTTTCCCCAAACTTGTTTAGAAAAAATTTGATATATTTTTGAACCATGAAGCACCTGTCTTCATCAAATGTTTTAATGAAAGGGTATGATGATATTTATACTTATGTATGTATATGATTTTCAAATTTCTGAAAGAATGATTGTTTTTAGTTTTTATTATTTTTAGAATTTTACAGTTCTAAACTAACTTAAAGAAATCAAAATTAACCCTCTTGGAAATCCCATAATTAAAATACTCCAACATTTCAAGCGAATTGGTTCACCAGTTCGTACTCTAGCTCCGCACAAGGACGCACAGTTTCTCCATCGTCATGGAAAACCTTTTTTTATTATACTATTCCATCATTTATGGATTTTCTTTAAAACCTCTAATTAAGCTAATGAAGCGAATTCAAGTCGAATCATTCTCCATTAATTCAATGTACTCTAAGAATAAGTTTAAGATTGGTTTAGGAAAGGATATAGTTGAAATTGATGTGCGGTTTAGGTCTCTGCCCAATTTTGAGTTCTGGATATATTTATGAATGGGCAGGTTCAGGCAACATAAGGGACTTCATTTGCAGTCAACTTCATTCTTTGAACGTAAATTTTGAACAAGGCAACTAGTTAGTTTTTCAAGTGCCATGAATTTCAAATTCAAAAAAAAGTACCAACAAAATTATTGTCTACAAAACACTCTTCAGGCAAGCTACAAGTTCACCACAATTTGTATTTTGTATTGTAAAGAAATATAAGTTATTTCTTTTCCAAATTGACAAGGAATCCTTTTACAGAAAGCCTTAAATGAAGTTCTGCAGAAAATAAATAAATCAAAGTGTAATAAAGTTCAGCTTTCAATTGAATGAAAAAACATTATCAACTGTCATTTTCATAGAAGTAGACTTGACTTAATAGTTAGGGAGATTTTTCTTTACTAACATTCCAGTCAGCTTTCCATTAAAGTTGCCATAATTGGAAGGTAATTTTTTGGCAGCTGGCCAATCAGATACTAGAAACTTGCCTAACTTTCAAGTCCCTCAGAAAAAAAAAACAAGAAGCCAAGCAGTTCGTTGTAAGAGTTAATGGGGGTACCATATTTTTTTTTTTAAGTCAGTTAAATGAACAAAATTAAATTTCTATTTATTTAATCGGATTTTCCAATAAGAACTTGACCAGTTTTTTTTTTTAAATAAAACGCAAACCATTTGAGATATTTTGAAAATTTTACTTTCGGCTTGAGGTACAACCAAAGCATTTATGATTGAAACTCGACTTCGTTGCAGCGGTCGATTTGTTGGACATAATTTTTGATGACTCGGCCAAACATTTCGGCAGAAACGGCCTCTATTTTCTTTCAATGTTGTCTCTGAGCTCTTTCAACCTCGGCTTGTTGCCTTAAACCAATTACTTAACGTAGCCCCAAAAAAGAAATAGATTACAGGCATTTAATCGCACGAACGAGATGGTCAATCGACTGGTGCATTTCTTGAGATAACACGCTCATCAAACTTACTCTTCAATAAATGGATTGTAAGGTGTGCTGTGGCTCCATCAGAGTTGCAAATAATGCATTGAATTTTATAATGCATTTTGAATAAATTAGAAAATATTTTTCAATTTTTAATTCTACTTTTTTTTAATTATTCATTAAATTTTATTTTTCAATGTTACCGTATGGCATTAATAATTTAATGTTATTTTTTAATTGTGTTCTATCAAATTAAAATACTATTTTCCAATGCAAAACTTTTGAAATAAAAATACGTATTTTTATTTTATTTGGCAGACTTTCGCAATTAATAATTAAAATACTTTAAGTTTTTATTTCCAAAATTTTTAAGCTGATTAATGTTATGGCTTACGGTTATGACGCAATTATAACACAAAACACAACAACTATTCAAATATTATAATTTATTATTATTATTGTTCGACCGAAAAACGAATTTTTTCAAAATGTATTTGTTAATATCAGTCAATCTTCAACCTGGGACATTTTTACGTCAAGATTTCGAATATTAACTGAAATAAATGGAAATAATTGAATAAATTCCCACTAGGCATTGAATTAAAAAATTGTAGCTCATTTTGAATTTAATTCAATTTTAATTTTGACTTGAAATAAAATACCATTTATTTACTAATTCAATAAAACTTGCAATAAAATAATTTTTAATTTTTAGTTTAATATTGATGGCAATAAATTAAATTTTTAATGGGTAATTCATAGATGACAATTAGCATTATATATTTTATTTCAGTCAAAGAACAATGTCCATTAAAAAAATGAAAAGTAATGCATTGAATTGACATTAGAATTTTTGCAACTCTAGGCTCCATCCTGTTGTGACCACAAATCTTCCAAGTCCATAACTTCTAATTCAGGCCATTCACATTAACATGACACTCATTATGTATATAGACCCATGACCGCACCAAACCATAATTTTTTTTTGAAAATGTGCTGCGTTACCAAAAAAGCCGATGAGAATTGCCCATTGGAAAATTATCCAACATCCAAATTAAGATGATATTGCGACATTATCTTATCGCATCTTCTCCAGAGCTCAATTCGAGAACGTACTTCGTTTTAAATGGTCCATCGACTTCTATTCTTGAGTTAGCTTGAAATTTTAAGGGTGTAAACAAAGTCTGAGCGATTCCCTATTCTTGAGAATCCCGTGACTGATTTGGATCGTTTGCTACGGACTCCTCAACGGCGGCGTTTTTTTTGACACTTCGACTAACCCGTTATCTCATTGATACGGCAACATCACACTACAAATATGTATTGTATGAGATAAGTATTTACTTTAACATATTAAAAACAAGAATTTTGAAAATCACAATCACAATTTTTTTAAATTTTGTAAAAAGGTGAAGTTGGAAACTAAATTTTTTTTAATTTTACCACTTTGGTTTTAACATTTATTCCTACTACTTTTTCTAAAAAAAAAACACTAAATGAAGGCTGCTGTACGGAGACTTTTTGGACTAAGCGTAGATTCAAAATTGTACCCTAAACTTGTTAATTTCTATCTATAAGGGCGATAATTACAACCGAAAATTTGAGTTAACGCTCTTTAAGTTGCGGTCATTGACTGACTTTTTATAATTTGCAGACATTGCTCGTTCGTGTACTTCACTATTTACCACGATAAAAATGTTGTGTTTACTGAATAAATTGACAGTGACATTTATTGAACAACTCGTCGTTCAAATGTCTTATCGCCGGGCTTCGCAATTTACTCCAATTTTCAAAGATCTTCTCCATGGACTCTAGCTCTAAGATAACTTAAATAGTATTGGCCTTAAGTGGTTGAATCTTTTTCTTCATGGATTACCACAGAAAAAAAATTAATATATTGTCACATCACACCTCTGAAGCCGCCAGTTAATATTGCCAAGAACAAGAGGTCATCCAAATCCATGGCTTTAATATTAGTTAAAAAAGTTAGTTAACATGGCTCCGTAATGCCAGTTGTTTACCGAAGCCTTTTTCCCAGCCTCATTTTGAACCAAAACAAATATTCCAATGATGCCAACGTTCCGAAATTTCCCTTCAAACTGTGACTGTGAATTCATTGGCTTTAAGGCAATAAACTGTTTTGTTTTCAAGTCAGATGCGGTAAAATTTCGTATCGTAGCCAACGAGATTAAAATTCCCCACTAGAAAAGATGATTTCTGCTCAAAATCATTCAAGCTGTTCTAATGCCCAAACTGATAAGCGATAACGAAACGGTAGGTTGTTTGCTTTTAATTTGTGAGTTGATGTTCCTTAATTGATTCTGAAACTCTCGACTACAGTAACTACATTCTCGTCTGTGCGCACTGTAAGGCGGCCGACGACGGGTGTGTTGTTCCCTTGCATTCCGTTCTCACCAATTTTTGGGCAAACTTGCCTTCAATTAGGCAAAAACTTATTTTCCAAAAAGGCGCTGCTTACACTAGACAGCCCTCAATTTGGAAATACGTTTTCAATATTTCGCGAAATTTTTCAAACTCAAATCAATTAATTACCTTTTGTATGAACTTTCTTTAAATAAAAACTTTGTAAAAAATATCTTGAAATATAAACCATAGCAAACTATGTTATAATAATGAAACCATCAGCATGTACAGAGTTAGTGAGATTCTTCTTGACTAACTTTCCAATAAAGTTGCCTCAATTGGAAAAGTCAATTTTTTGGGAGCTAGCCACTCAGATGTTAAAAACTCGCCTTACAAGACCCTTATGTCGTCTGGTCCTGACAAATGTCTACTCTGTGTTTCATTTATTTAGTTCATTCTAATCGAAACTATTTTTGTTAAAGTAGTTTTAGTGCTACACTCAAAGTTTTAAAACTAATAGCTTCTAGGCTGGTGCTCAGAAACTTACTTAAGACTCCTGGACAGCATTCAAAGAAATGCTTTTAAAATGATTGGCGACAATAACTTAATTAATTCAATTATTTCAGTCAAACTTTTGGTATATTTAAGGTGTACAAAACTCTTTGATTGTGCACTGAGTAAAAAAGGCATTAAAAAATTCAGTTTTCTCAACTTGTGGTCTAAACTGATTTGTTAGGTTTTTAGTCTACATCTCTTATTTTTTTTCCGCATCTCACCAAACAAATGCTTTTAATTTTTAATATTTATGTTCCATCATAAATAGCAAAAAGACAGACAACAATTGCTTTGAAAATTTTTCAAAAACAAATTTTGTTGCATTTGGTTCATTGTGAAGCACCCATACATATTGCTATTAAGTTTGAGGCTTAAAGGAATAGCTCCACGATCGGCACTAGCCCTTTTTTCAAGCGCGTGTCATAACCCGGTTTATCACATGAATATTTTGCATTAATAGATTTTGAATAGCGTCTATTGTTTTTTTTTTGCATACATGTACTGATTTTTGCAACCTTCACGAACTTATCCGCTGACCGCTTAGAAGGTGGTTTAGGATTGAATTTGTGAGAATCTATATGAGTAAAACATTTCAAACTCGATTTTAAACAGACATGACATTACGTCGAAAAAAGTCGACAGAAGTCGAAAAAAGTGGATCTTCATATTCCGTCCGTCTGTCTGCTTGTCATGTCCCCTACACCCCAAAGCATTGGGTCGATTAACTGCAAACTTTGAGTCGATTCGCGTTGGGCCTCTTTCCAATTTGTTTAAGACTAAAAATAACAGTAGTCCCCATATACATTTTTTGGTCAAAAATCGAAAATTCGGATTTTCTCAAAAACAAATCGATGGATTTTTTTTTTATTTCCTTTGAAATTTTTGTTTCTTACATTGGCTTCTTTGAATATATAAAAAATATTTCAGTACTAATCGGCTCTTCGAACTGATAAGACGATCTTCCGTGCGGTGCGAACAAAAGAAAAACAAAATTCTCAAAAGAAATAGATCCCCTTCTAACGTTGAAGACATTTTGTCTTTCAACAATAAAAACCGGAAAATGAATTCTAACGACACTAACAGGTACGGGTTTTATACTCCCTTACAATGTCATCCTGATACGGATCAAGATCTAGACATTGAAGATGAAATTATAACACTTCCAGTTAAAAAAACTAAAACCCCTACGATTTGTGTTTTGCAACAAAGCCTTCAAAGTGTGCATGCCTTACTAGTTAAGTATAAAATTGAAGACTATTTTACAAAAAAAGTTTCAATTGGCATACAAATTAAGTGCGGTTCAGTTGATATCCATAAAAAAGTTTGTGAATTGTTAACAAATAATAATTGGCAGTTTTTCACTCATGATCTTCGATCTGAAAAGCAATTTAAAGTAGTTCTTTATGGACTCGATGAGATCCCAATTAATAGCCTTCAACAAGAGCTTGTTAATCTTGGCCTTAAGTGTATGAACTTAAAAATGATAAAAAAACAACACCAACTATATATAGATGTATTTTATTTAGTGTTTCTTGAAAGTGGTTCTATCCGACTTGCTGACCTCAAGAAAAACTTTAAAACTATATTTAAAACACAGGTTAAATGGGAATTTGCTAGAAAACAAAAACATAAATTCACTCAATGTATCAATTGCCAAATGTTTGGCCATGGTGAAAAGAATTGTCATATAAAAACCCATTGTGCTAAATGCTCCGAAAATCATGAGACAAGCAAATGTGATTCAAACAAGATTAAGTGTGCTAATTGCAACGAAACTCATAAGGCCACTGACCCCGATTGCATAGGCCGAAAGAACTTTCTTCAAATGAGACAGCGATTATCTATGAGACATTCAAAACGTAATATACCACCCATATCAAGTGCGTATCAAACTCATCGCGAATATGTTCCTAAAACTTCTGATTTCCCCCCACTAAAACCTCATCATCAAAATGTTATGGCTGACACAATGCAATCAACTGGAGTAGCTGCTCCAATGCAATCAAATGCATGGGCAGCAACAACAAAAAACACATCAAGCACAGACACTAGCGAGCTTTTTTCTTTAGAAGAGATTAACAAGCTTACAGCAGAGATGATCACTTTACTGAGTAAATGTATTACTAAGGCAGATCAATTTAATGTAATTGCACAATTAGCAGTTAAGTATTTATACAATTCAAAATGAATAATGTAACACTAAAAATAATATGTTGGAACGCTAGAAGTGTTCGAAACAAATATATTGAATTTTTTGCTTTTATGAGCAAATATAATGTAGATGTTGGCCTAGTTTCAGAAACTTGGCTTAGTTTTAATGATAAATTATCCAATAGGAATTATTGTTGTTATCGTTTTGACAGGAATGAGAGTAGAGGTGGTGGCGTTGCCGTCGTTGTTAAAAGAAATATTTGTCATAAAGTTTTGCCTAGAATTAATACTAAGTTAATTGAAAATATTGGAATTGAAATTCCTTTTAATAATGGGTCATCAATAAAAATATATTCAACTTACTTTTCGGGAGGAGCTGCATCACCGCAAAAGCGCTTTGATTTTAGTAATGATATGAGGAAACTTATTAGTTTGAATGGTTCATATTTAATTGGTGGTGATCTTAATAGCAGAAATAGACATTGGAATTGTCTCAGAGCCAATACGTGGGGCAATCTACTTTTTGACTTAAATACAAGGCATTCATTTGATATTTTATATCCACCTGAACCAACTTACTACCCTACAAATAATCGTGGCAATCCTTCAACATTGGATATTTATCTAACTAACATGCCCAGGCTTTTTAGTCAACCTTTAGTTCTAAAAGAACTTTGCTCAGATCACTTACCAGTTGAATTAGGGGTTTTTGGGTCACCGTTTTGTCATTTAAAGGAAATTTTTGATTTCAAAAACGTCAATTGGAATCTTTATAAACGCAATTTAAGCAACAAAATTCAATCTATGCCAAACTTTCTTTCTGAGGAAGTGAGTGAGAATGGCATTGACGAAAGTATTACTTATTTCACAAACTCTATTCATGAAAGTGTCAATGAAGTTGTACCAAAAATAACTTTACGTTGTGTAAGCTCAAATAAGTTGCCTTTAGAAATAGTTCGATTAATTAAGATACGAAATAGTTTACGAACAAGATGGATGAGAGTAAGAGATTGTGGCTTGCTCTCTGAGGTTCAAGTACTTAATTCACTAATAAAAAAGTTGATTAACACTCACAGAAATAATTCTTGGAACCAAAAACTTCAAAGTCTGCAATATGCTAGTAAACCGTTCTGGAATATTACAAAAATCATTAAAAAAAAGCAAACTAATATTCCTGCTCTCAAAAGTGACAACACTATTAAAGTATCGAACTTAGAAAAAGCGAATGCTTTAGCCAACGCTTTTTACTCCAGTCACTCGAACCTAAATAACTTGATAAGTTATTATCAGTTAGAAACTATGGTTGATGAATCTCTTCTGTATATTGAAAATAGCATTATCGAACAAAGGAATGATTTTATTTCCAAAAAAGATATTTGTGATGTTTTGATAAATTTAAATGCAAGAAAATCTGTGGGATTTGATGCAATAAAAAATCTTTATTTAAAAAATCTCCCAAAGAGTGGAGTAAGGTTCTTAAAGCATTTATTTAATAGTTGTTTAAAAATTAGTTATTTTCCTTCGACATGGAAAAAAGCAAAAATTATTCCTTTATTAAAACCCGGCAAAAGTGCTTGCGACCCTACTCACTATAGACCAATAAGTTTATTAAGTTCACTCAGCAAATGCTTTGAATTATTGATTAAATCTAAAATGTTAATTCATATAAATCAAAATAACCTACTGCTTCCAGAACAGTTTGGCTTTAGAGCTTTTCACAGTACTGTTCAACAAATTAACAGAACAACTCAATATGTTAAAAATAACTTAAGCTCTGGAAAAAGTACCGGTTTGGTACTTTTAGATATTGAAAAGGCATTTGACTCCGTCTGGCATAAAGGCCTCATACATAAATTAAAAACTTTAAATTTTCCTTTATACATATCAAAAATTGTAAAGTCCTTCCTTTTCGAGAGGCAGTTTCAAGTTTCTGTGAACAATGAACTTTCCGATTTATTTCACATAAATGCAGGAGTACCTCAAGGGTCTGTTCTTGGGCCAATTTTATACATACTTTATACATCCGATTTCCCGAATTTAAGATACTGTGAAAAGGGTATTTTCGCCGATGACACTTGCATTTACGTATCAGATTCACTTGGTTCCGTTATTGAAACCAAGCTGCAATACGATCTAAATGTAATTAATTCATATTTCAATGATTGGAAAATAAAAATAAATGGTGATAAGACTCAGGCTATCTTTTTCACAAGGAAAAGAAAGTCTTGCCTCTTACCCAATAACAGCATCCATATCGATGGTAAAATAATTGAATGGGGTAATTCGGCTAAGTACCTTGGGGTATTCCTTGACTCTAAACTTACCTTTGGATTCCATGTACGTCAAATTGTAAATAAAATCAACGTTACAATAAAAACGCTTTATCCTTTCATAAATCGAAGATCCAAACTAAGTATTGAAAATAAAATACTTATATTTAAATCTATATTTCAAGCAATTATGTTTTATGGTTCTCCAGTATGGGGTAAATGTGCAAAAACACATATAAAAAAATTGCAAATAGCTCAAAACAAAATTTTAAAAATGATGCTCAACTTGCCTTGGCACTTCTCAACGCAGGAACTTCATTCTGTTACAAATACTGAGCTAGTCCAAGATAGAATTTCAAAGTTAAATGTAAAGTATATTCTTTCATGCCAAACATCAGAAAATTTCTTAATTTCTAATCTCGATTTTGGTTAATTTCTTAAAATAAAAAAAGAAATAAAACTATAAGAAAAAAAAAAAAAAAAAAAAACAAGTGATTTTATAGATGCGTTTATTAAATTGTGTATGTATTTAATATCTTGTTATTATTTATTTATTAATTTATTTATTTATCTGTTAGGTAAATTATTTGTTTATTTTTTACATATTTATTTTTTATTTATTTATATATAAATGTATTTATTTATTTATTTATTTACTTGTTTATTTATTTATTTATTTATTAATTTATTTATTTATTTATTTATTTCTTTATATATTTTTTATTTATTTATTTATTTATTTATTTATTTATTTATTTATTTATTTATTTATTTATTTATTTATTTATTTATTTATTTATTTACTTCTATCAAAATGAAAAGACTGATTTAATTATTTTTAAAAATATTATTGTACTGTGATATTTATATACAACTGTTAGCATTATTTCTATTTATTTAATTTATTTATTTTGTTATTTAATTTGTTACACAAACTGTAAAATAAATGTATCTTGCAAATAATTTGTTTAGATAAACTACCATCTCTACTCTCGTTCCCACCTTAATTTAAGCATATTTACTATGTAATCATTGATGAAGGTTTTTACCATTAGCTTTTCCTTCCAATTATATTTGATCATGTTCTTTCAAATTTGTTTTCAATCATATTATTGACATCAGTAAGGTATCGAAACCATATCTATGTAAATTGTGCAATTGCCATTTTGTAAAAAAAAAGATAAATTAACGCTAATAAATATATATATATATATATATATAAAAAATATTTTTGTATTGCTCCAGAAAAGTACCACCATATAACCGTTATTTTGTTTTTAAGTTTTCTCAAGAGGAAATATTTTTAAGATGATTCTTTGGATAAGTGAGCAAGTTCGTACGACCCATTCTTAGAATGTCTTTTACAATGTCAAAAAGCAACTAATATAGTTTTTTTTACGAAGACTATGAAGTGGAACCTCCGTATATGGGCATATCCACAGTATTTTTAACTTTCATGTTACCACAGTATATTAAGCCTTAGAAATGAAATTGGCACTTTCTAAGTGGATAGATTTTCGTATCATGACTTATTTCAACTATGTAACCTACTTGTGACTTGATTGGATTAAAATTTTTAATTAAAATTAATAAAAAATAGGCTTAAATATTGCAAATTTCAAGCATACCAGATGCAAATTTAATAAGTTTTATAAACAAAAAACATTTCAACGACCTTTGAAACAACTTAACATTATTAGTATATAATTATTTATAATATACACTGATAGAAAAACCTCTAAAGAAAGGTGTGCTACCATTTAAAAAATAGTACAAAGCAATTAAATTAGAGTACCTCCGTTCTTACAAATATTTAAATCTGATCTTTTTCTCTATATAACTTTCTCAACGATCGATTCTGGTAGTATTTTGTAGGCTTAAATTATTCTCTATCAATCAATAAATCAATTAAAATTTAATTGGATCATGTGCCTCTATTTAAAAATAAATAATGCCATTTTAAAGTTTATAATTGAAAACGTGATTGGTATAAAATATGTGATTTTTTTAGCGGCACACCTATCGATATGATCTTACAGCAAAATAAATGATTGTGAATGATAATTTTACGAATAATCGATAGTAAAAAAAAGCTGTTGATCTAAATTTTGAAATTTCAAAGTTTGTACGACAGTACAAAATCAAAATTTACTATGAAATTAGGGTTTTTCATTGAATGCTTTTCATTGATCTAACGTACCGGATATTACGTGACGGATATTAACAATGTTTCAAAATGAATCACGCAAGTATTTTCTTGTTATTTAGATGATAAACAATCAAGAAAATGTTTGTTTATAGATGTGCCTCAAAATAAAAAAAAAAAAAAAAATTGTTGAAAATGAAAGATTCTGTGGATATGCCTTTATATGGGGAAAATTATATTGGCTTTTTCTGAGACTGGACACATCTGCAATACCACCTGAATTAAACTAGTTTGCACGCCAGTAAAGCACGAAATATTTATTTGACAATTCACTTGAACACATGCAAAATTCAAACCTGAATAGGAAAGATAATCTTTATTGGGTTATAAAAACATAAAATAGGAGTATAATTTTTAACTTGCCGTGACGCATATAGAATTTAGATTTGTTCTTCTTAAAAAGGTCATTCTATTTTTACTTGACTTTTATTGATTTTGAATGAAGAAGAAAACTTTCTCCTACTTCTTGAGATATTAAATTTGAGGTGGATGGACAATAAAAACAATTTTATTTCAATATTGTTTTCTGTTCAAGAACGATGTACTCGTATGATGTATGAATGTTTTTTCAACTGAAGAGCGGTGAACAAAAGGAAGAAACTTAGGGCAGCACCAGTTTTTTTCTTTTTATAAGAGCTTTTTTTAAATTTAATTACTTAAATAAAAATGCAACATTATTTAAAATGTTACGTCCCTAACATTTCATGGTATGAAATTTGATGTTATTTTATTCAACATTAAAATTTATTAATTTGAATTGTGTGATAGAGAATTCTAGAAAAATCGAATCATAAAACTTCTGGGGCCCTAATATGTAACTCGATTCTACAATGAAATTGCTCGCATTCGAAAAATTGGTACTATGTATTTGACTACTTTCGAACAAACGAGAATCGAATAGTTCTAGTAGTGCCAACTATATTCTTATAAACTTTCGAATAAACGAGGAACTACGTAACTCGAAAGTAGAATATTCAAAACTTAAAAATAGCATCGCTAAAAAATGCAAAAGGCATCCACTTAACCTAAATTTAAAAAAAAATATTATTCTCAGCTCTGCAAACGTGTAAAAAAAACAACTTCTGAGGCACGCGATTCCTATTATAAAAACCGCTTAAATCAATATAGGGGCGATGTGAAAAAAGAATGGAGAGTTGTTAATTGTATTTTAGGTAAGCAACATAAACCAAATGAGATTTCAAACAATCTATGCAATAATGTTGTTACTTCTGATCCGAATATAATAGCGGGTAGTTTTAATGATTGTTTTGTAAATATCACCGATGCTCTGAAACATCCTGAACCAAACCACCTTTGCTGCAACTGCACCATCGCTGATAGCATAAAAAAAGATAAAATGGAAACTAATAGCTTCTACTTTCAAGAATTTTCCCCTGGAGAAATACATATGCAAATTCAAAGTTTACAAAATAAGAAATCTTGTACTAGTGATGGCATCTCTGCGGTTATCTTAAAAAAAGTATCTTGGGAAATTGTTGATATACTATGCTATATTTTCAACTTAAGTGTAAGTTTTGGGAAGCTCCCTAATGCATTGAAGATTGCAGAAGTTATCCCAATTTTTAAAAAAGGAGATCATAAAAATATAGCTAATTATAGGCCTATCTCCCTGCTTCCTACGTTTTCCAAACTTTTTGAGAAGTTAATTAAAACACGCATGCTCTCATTTCTCGAAAAAATCAATTTTTTTTCCGAAGTTCAGTTTGGGTTTCGATCAGGTAGAAGTACGGAAGATGCTATTTTAAAAGTAAGTTGTGATTTATACAAGGGTATAAACGAAAGCCACTCAGAGATGGCGCTGTTCATTGACATGACAAAGGCATTTGACATGGTCGATCATGAAATACTTTTAAGTAAGTTATATAATATTGGTTTTAGAGGTATAATATATGAATGGTTTAAATCATATTTGATTGGAAGGGAACAAAGAGTATTAATTAATAATGTTTTCAGTAATGTACAAACATTAAAAAATGGTGTCCCACAGGGCTCTGTTTTAGGACCTTTACTTTTTTTTTAATCTACATTAACTCGCTGTTCCTTCAAGATTTTTCTGGAAATCTTATAGCCTTTGCAGATGATATAGCATTTACTTACACTGTTCCGACTTATTTTCAATGTCTTGCAAACTTAAATAAAGACTTACAATTACTAAGGGCGTGGTTTGCATATCATAAACTAATTATTAGCGATGAAACAAAAGTTATGTGTTTCAAGCTAACAGATGACTTTCCTAAGGATTTTGAGTTGTATTTCCACTCGTATGATTGTCAAAAATTCGTTTTACCCTTGCATGTATGTGGTAGATACAATTTTTTAAATAATAACCAGTGTTCCCCAAACTGTTTTCAAATTGAACGTGTTGACTCTTTTAAATACTTAGGAATTATTTTCGACAGTAATCTAAACTGGAAATCTCATGTTAATTCACTTAGAAATTATAGGAATCTTATTACGCGTAAGACTTATCTGTTAAGACCATTTTGCACTAAGAATGTTTTAACTATGATCTACTACGGACTTAGTCAGTCTAAATTGCAATACGGTATAGTTAGTTGGGGGGGTACTTTTATGAGCACTTTTAGACCCATTTTAATTGCCCAAAAACATATAATTCGTATTATTTGTGGTAAAAATCAACGTACACACAGCTGGCCTCTTTTTTGCGAATTAAAGATACTTCCGTTGCGTTACCTGTATGTTTTTAACCTTTTACCGTATGAATTATTTCCAACAAAGGAAAAAAAATTTAATAGGCTTTTAATTGCTTAATTAGATCATTATAAGACATGTTTAGTGAAAAAATTAAAAAAAGTTAATTTGTTTAAACTTTTGGGAGAGAAGCCAAATTTGGCTTCGTATGCATTAAAGGTTTTACAACCTTTACATTTCCGTTAAGAAAATGTTTGTAAGAACACAAATAAAAATTAAGGGATTTCAATAAAAAAATAAATTTATTGAGTCAAAAAAAGCTAATCCTCGTGAATTTGAGCTCCATGAAGTTTAGAAAAACAATTTCTTTTTTCATTGTAACATAAATGAGATTTACATTTCGGGCAATAGGTAAAAGAGCGGTAGGAGCAATCGATTTGGCAAATTTGTCTGTTTTTTCTAATTTGTGGGAAATGACCCACATTGTCGAAACGAATTGAAAGTAGAGGATAGTCTTGATTCCTTTCAGGACGCTTTTTCTTTGGTGTTGTTCCTGCAGGTGATGTGGCCCCCTTTTTAGGATCAGTGGCAGAAGAAGTTGGAGTTGCAGGAGATCCAAGTCGAGAAACACTTTGGGGACGTCCACGGAGTTTTAATACTTCCTTTTCAGGTTTGCAATCAAACAAAGGTTGGTGAAATTCATGTTGACGACGCCATAGAATCTACGCATTCACTATGCATAAATCTTTCATGTGAAAAAATACTCGCTTGTACCACTTCTTCGATCGTAAGTGTATTCGATATAATCCCAGCATCGAATCAAGAAGGTCCACTCCACCCATGTACTTGTTGTACACATCAACAGCTTGAGGAGCAGGTAGAATTTTATATGCCTTATCTTTTCGTGAATAATGACATTTCTCTGTTACTGGATCCATTCTCATATATGGTGACATCAGAGTAACCATTTTGTTATCGGTATAGGACACTAAACTTAGCTGAACTCCATCAACAGTTGCCACTTTTTCGATCATGCTTCCTTCATCAATTTATTTTTCGGGATTCTCGAGTTCGGTACGCCGCCGCAGCCGTTGAGCTTCACGGTTCCCAATGGAAAAATACCATTTTGGGCTATTATACCAGTTATCAAAAAATAATTTGTGGTTGACATTTTTTGCCACAGTAGATGTTAATCTGGTGACGACATTTCCACTAACTCCCAGATCTGGAGCGCCATCAGGAAATTAATTGCTCTGATGTCCAGCAAACAAGTCGAAATCGTAGCTAAATCCAGAAATTCCACTCAGAACTTGGTTCTTACAGCCCCATTTATGTGGCTTGGCTGGATTGTACCTACTGCTTCAGTTCATGGCGACATTTTGTTGGTATAGTTTGTTCATCAAGGGCGAGAAACTCTTCTTTATTTTCTCCAAAAGTGGCCTTATCTTGAACAATTTGTCGTGTCGTTCTTGCCCAAGTGGAATTAAATTATCATTGTCGCACGTCATTGTTTTGTAAATGATCGGTTGTCCTACAGTTTTATTCCAGTAATGCCTTGAAGATGGAAGTCGGCAACAGGACATAAACGTTACCATTCCGATGAATTGCTCTATTTCATCTATGATACTGACCGTATTGTTTATATTATCATATTATCCTGGAATGCTTTTTAATTTGATTCGTCCGTTATTTGGTTAGTTACCTCATCAGTAAACAGGAATTTAAAAAATTCCGATGGGGGTATTTAGGGCCTTTACTGATTCTGGTAGCTCAGCCGATCCCCCAAAATATGAAGTTTTCCTTGATGTACACAGGAATATGTCCCTTTCTCCATGAAATTTGCTTTTTTTGATTTTGTTTTGTTTACCCTGGATTCGACTTCATCGTCTGAATCTATGTCGGTTTCTTCCACCACAACGTCGTTGTCTTCTTTGTTTTCGAATTACATCTCAGTCTCTACTTCCATATCCGAGTCACCTGCCAATTCATCATCACTTTGCACTCCATCTTCAGGACTAGGATTCACAAAATCGGATCTTCCGTAAAAACGACGAGTTTCCATTTCTTCAGTTTAAGAACAATTAAATACATTTATTTTACTTTAATTAACAATTATTGTAGGTAAAAGTGAAAAACAAGTAAAGCTAAAAAAATGTATACATTGAAAACCCTTTACTGCATACGAAGCCAAATATGGCTTGACAACATTTACCCCCAAAACTGACAGAATAAAATAATTTTTTTTTGATTTTACTTATTTTTAGAAAAGATAAATATATTAGTTATCATAAATATATTTTTTCAACTAGATCACTCACTTTAGACAAAAGTTATTAATATTCAAAAATGTTCAAAATTTAAAACTTCCCTTTTCAACCACAATTGCAAGTCAACTGACTTTGAACATTACATTATTATTTTATTGAACCAAAAATATATATACAATGTTACTTATTCCTAAAATTATTTAACACTTAACAATACAGGTAATTTGACACAAAATCGGCCTAAAAAACTACATTGACTTAATTTAACATATTAATATACTTAATTATAACTGGCTTAAATTGTATTCCATGGCGTGGTTCATCTCAGGGTGTTCAGTCCTGGTTGTCCTATTGTTGGTTGGTTTGGGTTGGGTTGCGGCATCTAGCCGCGTTGATATGCTGACTCCAGGTCAGCATAAAAGGAAACTGCTTCAGCGTTGTCCGTTGTCAATTTCTCGGGGATATCCATGGCACTCAGGTACCTTGGTTCGGGATGTCGTTCCTCGTTGGTCATCCTTCTCATCAGCGGATTGGGGTGGTTGGTTATGTTTTCAATCATCTTTCTAGCTGCGTCAACTAGAAATATGTCCAGTGGCTTTATCCGGGCTTCCTCGTAGAGCCGCTTATTGCTGAAGTACTTGCGCCTTTGCCTATCAAAATGTAGTCCAGTGCAAATCCTTAGCAGTTTCCTTTCGAATAAAAGAAGTTTCTGCATCGCTGTCTTCGAAATCGTAAACCATGCTGGAAAGCAGTAGCTGATCACTGGCCTGAGGAGTTGCTTGTAGATCAGCAGTTTGGTTGGCTTACTGAGTCCGGTCCTCTTCTTCAATAGGGGATTGATGCGGTGGAAGGCTAGGTTGGCTTTGGCAAGCACAGCTCTTGAGTGCGGGTTGAAGCGAAACAGCTCGTTGAAGTTTATTCCCAGGTATTTGGCGTTCCTTTTAGATTTGATGGTTGATCCATTAGGGAACTTCAGTGATAGGTTCCTGCATGCTGCCGCCGATCTACAGCGGCTGCGGTTGAAAACCGGTCTCCTGAAGCAGACCAACTCCGATTTGGCGGTGTTTATCCTGATTCCCCATTTGGTGTAGTACTCGTAGAGTCTGCATACATGGGCTTCAACCTTTCGGATTGCTAGGACAGGTGAGATGGATGAGGCGTATGTGAGAGAGTCATCTGCAAAGAGCAGATTCTCACAGTCTGATGGCACAGGTTGGTCCGACGTCATTAGGCTGTAGAGAAAGGGTCCGAGCTTCGATCCCTGCGCCACTCCAGCCAAAATGTTCCTTGTTGTTGATTTCTTGTTATCAGCTTCCACGAAGAATTTCCTGGAAGAAAGAAAAGAAAATAACATTTTGATTAGTGCCTGAGGGATACCTAAAATACGGAGCTTGTGGATGAGAGCCTCAATCCAGACGCTATCGAATGCTTTCTCAACATCCAGAAAGCATCCTACAGTAACACGGTGACTGTTGAGAGCTGAGGTGACGTCATTTTGGAATTTCACCAAGGGATGTAATGTAGAGTGACCTTTACGAAAACCAAACTGCATTGCAGGGATGATGCTGCGCTCGTTGCAAAATCTTTTCAGTCTCCTGAGTATAATTTCCTCCAGAATCTTGCTCATGTTGTTAAGAAGGGATACAGGCCGGTAGTTGCAGACCAGGTTGCTTGCTCCTTTCTTCGGGATGGCCACGATTTTTGCTGTTTTCCACTTCTGTGGAAAGTAGCAGTTGTTTATGCAGTTGTTGATGATAATCGCTAGAATTGTCATCACAACTTGCGGAAATTTCTTTATTAAAAAGTTGGAAACACCATCCATTCCAGTTGATTTCTTTGGCCTAAGACTGCCGATGATTTCTGCAATCTCCTCGTGATTGCAGAATTGCAGGTGTTCTGCTGGATTATCAGCTGGACAGGCATCGTTGAACTGAACTGCTTCAGTATTGGGTTGCTGGATCAATTGGATGGAGGCGTCGATTTCCATACGGAAGGCCTGGTCTGCTGATGGAGAAGGTGTGAAGCTTTGCTCAAAGTGGTTGGCAAAGGCTTCGACCTTGTCTGCTGTTGTTGTAAGCTCTATGTTGTTGCTGAGCATTACTTCCGGAAGTGGCTTGTTTTTCCCAATAAGGCGGTTTATTTCCTTGAATGCGTCTGGTCCTGGTTTAATGGCCTGCAGCCTCTTCTTGAACGCAATGTCGTTGTGGTGCTGAATAGCGTTTCTGAACATTATGTTGGTGTGCTCCAGTTCTTTTTTGGCTATCCTGTATTCCAGATTGACGGTGTTGAGTTCCCGATGCAGTATCCTTTGGAGGCGCTTCCTTATCCTCTGTCTGTGGGCATATAGTACTTGCACATACTCCGGTAGATGCTGGTAACGGTCCTTCGATGACTTGGGTACTTTTTGTACCTCAAGTGCATTGGAAAGAGCTGATTCCAGGTTGTCGACCGTGTTGTCAATTTCCTCGGTGGTTAGGTTCCTGTTTGTGGGTGGTAGGTCAAGATTGTCTTCGACGTCTCTCTGCAGTCTTTCGATGTTGAGCTTCCTGTAGTTGATAAACTCCGCTTGAGGCCTTGCTGTTAGTATGGCTGGTTGATTCAGTTTCACTGAAAGCAAAACTGCTTCGTGGTCCGAGTCACTTGGAACTGTGGAGCAGGTGTAGTTGCAAATCTCTGGAAGTATAAAAACAAAATTAGATGTAGCAAGGAAGAAGTCTAATGTTGATGGTGTTCGTGGGAACGTTGGTTTTGGCTGTGAGACCACGACCAAAGAATGCTCTTCGCTGTTGGTATCCATCCAGTCCACAACAGCCTTGCCCTCGATGCTGTCGGAAGTATCCAGCCAACGTTGATGTCTCGCATTGAAGTCACCGCCAATGAGCCCATATGTCGATTGTTTTACTGCTCGGTTGAGGGTGTGCAGGTCGACATGAATATTTCCAGAGGTGGAGCCGCATTTGAAGTATGAGCTGACGATGGTTAGTGTTTCTCCGTATCCCAGATCTATACGGACAGCTGTGGCTTCACTTGTACGGAGTCCTGAGATCAGTACTTCCTTGCTTGATGCGGAGATTAAGTCCCTCATCATTATGGCGGTTCCTCTTCGGTCATCGGTTTTGTCTTGTCGGAAGGTTTTGTATCCCACGATGTCTATGTTGTTCCTCCTAGTTACGTTAGTTTCGCTGATTAGTATTATATCCGGTTTGTTGTTCCTCATGAACATGTTGAAGGCTGTCCTCTTTTCCAGGCTGTATAACGAATTTACGTTATACGTCAGTATGCGGAGCTTCTTTAATTGCATATCTGGAACAGGAATGTGGCCAGGGCCACGGACTTCTCTCCTTCACTCAGTTGGGCGTAGTTCGAGGGTACGGCATTCTTAGCTTTCTGCATTACAGAAAGAAGATTGCTTCCGAAGATTCGTTGGACTTCTGTGTTGAGATTCATCGAAGGGGCTGGGTTCGATGTTGGTCTTGGTTTTGGTTGGGAAGGTCCTGAGTGGGTTGGGGTTGGTCTTGCTGGCGCCTTTGAGGTTGAGGTCTTTGCTGGTTGCGACTTCTGAGTGTTGGTTGGTCCATGTTTGAGTGTGTTGGCAACCAATATAAATGGATTAACTCCCTTGCAAGCTGACTGTGTTGCAAATAGTTGCCGTGCCTTCTTTTCAGCTTCCATTTTGTTCTTTTCCGTTCGTTTTTTCACAAGGGTTGGGCAGCCCTTGAAACTAGCTGGATGTCCTGTCTTCTGGCAGTTGGCACACCATACGTCGAGTCCTGTGTTGACGGTCCTTTTGCATTGGCCTGGTTCGTGTGTCTCCTTGCACTTAACGCAGACATATTGACGTCCGCAGTTAGTTGCTACGTGTCCAAACCGTTGGCAGTTCCGGCATTGTACGATGTCTGTGGATTGCAGCCTCTCCCAATGAACTCGTTGGTTCATTATGAGTGTTTTTGTGAACACTTCGTTGACTTCGCAATTCTTGCTGAGTTCTACCACAAAGTTGTTGTAGATCTTGTTTTTGTTCCTCGTTTTGAAGGGAGTCACTTTGATGACTGGCAGCCCTTCAATCTTGAGCTCGTCTTCCACTTCAATGGCTGCAAAGGTACTATGAATACCCTTCAAAAGAAGCAAATTCTTCCTTTCCTCCCTTGGTGTAAAGGAGTTGAACTCCATTTTCCTGTCCTTGAGGAAGTCCTTCAACTCATCGAATGCACTCCTATTGGCTGCGCTGATAATAGTTGACTTACTATTCCTGTTCTTGAATGTCACCTGTAAGTTCTTGCTTCTGCAAAACCTGCTGATTTCAGCAATGTTTGCAGAGTAGCAGAAAATAGGTGGCATCTTAGAAGTAGCTGGTGTTGGTGGCTTTGCAGGTGCTGGTTGCTCCTTTGTCGGTCGTTGAGTTGCTTCTGTTGCAGGAGCTGGTTGCTCCTTTGTCAGTTGCTTAGATGCTGAAGCTGGTGCTGATGAGGCGGCTGCCGATAATTTTGCTGGAGCTGATTGCTCCTTTGCCTGTGGCTTTGATGTGTTTGGTTCAGATGAAGTGGCTGTTGATGTTGCTGCAGAAGCTGGTTGCTCCTTTGTCTTTGGGGCTGCAGGGGCCTTATTTTCGTTCAGATGTTTTTTGACCTTTTTCCCCTTCATCTGATTCTTCCGAATCCTCTTTTGTCCGGGTTGGGGTGATTCACCAGCTTCGTTGGTCGAACTGGTACTATCATCCTCACTGGATTGTTCCTCACTGACCGCTTCGTCTTCACTGGCGGTTTCTTCTTCGCTTGTGTTTGCATTGTTTTCCTGATCCATGGCACTGTTTCCTTCCTTGGTTTCGTCCATGACGTTTCTAAATACCTGGTTCATCCTAGCTGTGAACTGCGATCCCAGGTCAATCCTAATCTTCTTGAGAAGCTTAGTGAGCAAACCTAGGGCTTCGTTCGTGTTAAGCTGATCCATGCTGAACTCGTTCCTGGAATCCACTGAGTATCCGTAATCCTCTTTAAAGCAGGTAGCGCAGGTAGAAATGGCACTGCTGAACCTTTTCTGGGATTTACCGGATTATAGTTGTTAATTTTGGGTCCTTTTTAAGTTTGTGTTATATTTTTTTATTTTTTAATCCGCTCACGTCCGTTCGCACTGACTGAAGGTTGAACTGACTTTGAAGGTCAAATTTAACCCTATATATATGGAAACAGGTAGATAAAATTATTCTTAATTCATTGTCAGATATACCTTAAAAAGGAGTAATTAGGCATTTTAATCATTTCTCAGAAAAAAGGGGTTAAAAAAGGATTAAAATGTAAAAAGCCATAAATGGCTTCGTATGCAGTATAGGGTTAATTTCAAAGTGGAAATCTTATTAAAAAAAAACAAGTTCTTCCAATTTTCTTGGAGTAGTAAGTGGATATCTGTTTTTCAAGTCTTTCTTTAAAATATTGTTTTTCTTAAAACTAATGAACTAGGTGAACAGCTCGCTATTTTATGAGCTAATTCACTTTTGAGCTAGATCTTTTCTTCTTACCTTTTTTCAGTTTCCCACTGAAAGACAAAGCACAATTAAAAACTAAGAACGTTTGTTTATATATTTCAAATTATACGATCAAAATAAACTTGTCAGCATTTTATAAATTCAAATTTTGTCTTGAAATTTGTATATGTATTTTTTTTTCTTTAGAGCATCCTCCTAAATTTGACAAGGACCTAAAGGAAGAGTATTTGAAACCTGGATTTGAGGGAAATTTCATCAAGGAATTTGAAAAGCAGAAAAATATGTTTGATACTGATTTGGATGGAGAGTAAGTAGAAATTATATTTCAAATTTAAAAGAAGAACAAATGCTTAAATATATAACTTTATTTTTGTTGTTTTAATTTTCAGAATCTATCCAAATCAATTACACTCTTTAATGCAACGGGTAGCTCCTGAAATGGGCAACATCTTGCCCCGAAATGACAATCGCACTAAAATGCTACAACCCAAGAAGAAGCTAACGGACGAGGAAACCATACTCGGGCGGATTCATGGCACTTTATTAGACGATGAGTCACGTCCACCGGCTAAAAGAGGTCCTGATATGATCGCTCCGCCTATAAAAACACCGTTTGGTGGCGTTTTCGAGGGGGTCTATCAAGTAAGCTCAAATAGCTTTTGTTTTGCACTTTTATTCAATTTTAAACATGGTAACTAATCTCAGGGCCCGAAAATGTTTCGTCAGAGTGTAATGACGCAGACTATACGCAAGCCTGATGGATCCTATGAGACCACTAAAATAACCCAGGACTCGGAGGGTAATACCACTACAACAACAACTCGCACTATAAATGGCAAGTCCGAAACTGTCACATCATTCAACAACAAGAATAAGAAAAACAATGAAATTGTTTCGGCTCACAAGCCAATTGGAAATGCATCCTCGTATTCGGACCGTAATATCTATGTGTCCAAACAAGGTTATGCTCTTCCAATGAACCTCTGGTGACCAGTGGTCCCCAGCACCACCACCAATAACAACAGAACCACAACAACAATTGCAACCATTAATGCATCCATTATAATTGGCAATTGCTGCAGCAACATTATTCCCCTTTTCTTCAAAATTATCTTTCAAATATATTACGTGTTAGTTCGTAGAGTCCTTAGTGTTTGGTGTTTTAGATGAAACTCGTAGTCGTAGGCCCGTCCCCTATATAAACAAAACGGCAACAAAGCTGTTTCTTAGTATTTCTTGTTTGTACGCCGCGTCGCGTGCGCATGTAAAACAACAACAACAAAAACCAACCATTAAACAACACACAAAACAAACAAACAGAAAAAAACATATTCTTTTTTTTTGTTTTAAACAAAAGGCAAAAGCAAAAGCAAAATTAAATTAAAATAATTACTCAAGTCATAACTCGCGGCATGCCGCACTCTCTGTCTCTCTGTTTAAAAACAAAAAAAATATAAACTCTCTCAGGGAGAGAGAATGTGTAGCTTTCGATTTTCGAATGAAGTCATGCTATAGTCGGCGACCTCAGAAGAAGTGGGCTTCGAGCGGCGCTGGTTGATGTGTAATTAGACAAACAGATGCGTATTAGTTTTGGTTTATTCTAATGTCTGTATGTATTGAGTCGGTGGTCAAAAAAAAAAAAACAAAATAATGGAAAAGGATGTAGCAGGAGAACAGGTGTAAAAATAACAACAACAACAACAATATTCACACATGCACCTATAGGTGGACGAGATAAAGAATGACAAACATTAAATAACAACAACAACAACAAAAATCACCATTTCGAAGAATATTCATTAATTTAGTTTTTTGATTTATTTTCGATTTTTTTTGTTTTATTTTTTTGAATAAGTTCTCTTTGTCTCGAAAAGAAAAACAATTTCACCTAAAAAATAAATATTATACTTATATACTAAATATATCACATATATAAACTTATATACTTTATCCCTAAGTTTATTAAAAAAATAAAAGAAGTTTGATGAGATCAAAAATTAAAAACGATTAGATAAGAAAAAATCACAGTCCCAGGAGTCGTACTGGAAAAAAGACACATCGAGGCAAAATTATAATTTATTATTTCGTAGAAACTTTTTTTGTTCTTCTTAAATTTAATAACTTAATTTTACTTTTTTAACTGGATTGAATATACAAAGAAACATTTATATTATTATTATTATGATTCTTTATAAAATCTAAAAAGTATAATGGTCTCAAATTTTAATGCAAACTTAAAAATATTGTATTGATGTAACTCTTAAAAATTCATCACTCAAAAAAATATTCAATGTATTAATATCTATAGTATATCAACAATAAATCAATAAACTTTTATTGTATAACAATACATATATGTGTGCAAAATAAAATAAATTGTTTTATTTCGGAGGAGTGTTCTTTAGGGTCCTTGAATATGGAGGAGTAATCCATAGGTTTAATTGACTTTAAGGAATTAAGAACGAACGCAGTTTTCATTTGTTGTTTTCTGGCATCCAGGGTATAGCATTTTCTATTTATCTTTTTGAGATAGTTTTTGTGTTCTTGTGAATTTTATTTAGCAGACAAACATCTTTCGTGCTTTTGAAGATCTTTCAAAACGATCATTCTAAACACTCACAAAAAGATTGCTTAGAGAAAAACAGAGCATACAAAGCCTATTGTAAACTTGCAAAGAAAAGCTCAAAAAAAGGCAAGCCTTAAGCTAAAACACTGCAAAATTTTTGAAAAGCCATTTAAAATATTAACGGAAATAATATCTCATTTTAACATTTTAAATACCCACACCGGTACTACGAGACTATTTCATAAAAATTTAAAAATTCTGAATTCTTAAATGCAACACGCCAGACTAGCTTTCCAAAACGATATTTTAGACTGCAATAATAACAACAATATGTCAACAAAATTCAAACTTACAGAGAACAAAGGGCGGAAGAGTTTTTCAAAACACCTCTTAGCTGTATTACATAATAGGTCCGTTCGCGTACTTTCTGCACTAAAATTCGTAAAAAGAAATATTTTAAAGAGTGGGGGTAAAATTCTCTCACAAAAAAAAAAGAACTACAAAAAAGTAAGCGACCGGGAAAACAACAAATTTTTCACACAGTATTACTGTCTTGTTGCTGTTCTTTGAAAATTTGTTTTTAAATTCTATAACTGACAGCAAAAGCGAGCAATTTATTTAATTTATTTGAATTTCTATCCAATTTGAAATTTTCACAAATCAGCCCAAAGAAATTTCTTGGGCTAAAATTCGTAGGTTGGGGAAATATTTTACTCTCAGGAGCGCTCTCTTTTACGAAAAACTACGAAATTTTTGAGTACGCGAACAGGATTTGGTTAAATTTTTTAGTCAAATTGGACTGTTTTAGGAGGGTACGCGAACGGACCTAATATCGCCTTTCTCAACACTTCTTTAAATATATTTATGGAGATTCTGAGATGTCGGCTTATGAGATGGACTAAGACATTAATCTGCTTAGCGAGAATATCAAAAAATGTAGTATGGAATTCACAAATGCACCCTCAGATTGGTTTCTTTCCACGATAGAACAAAATACAAAGTTTTTGTTTCTGCTTCTTAATCGATTATGATCTACATATGCATATAAATCTTGGAGATGGCGTCAGTATGAAACCCCTAAAAAGTCGTTAAAACTCCACTTTCAAAATAAAAACAAGGTAATGTACGACCCGACGAAAAAAAACTACATTATGTATATTTCAGCATTTAAATATAAAAGTTTCTGACGTTTAATTTATCTTTGGAAAACCTGCCAACGTGACGTGGAAACCATATTTGGATGACGTGCTCGAACAGCTTCACTCAAAAGACAGAACTGATACTATTGAACAATGAACAGGCATAGAGCTCATTACTTAGGGACACCTATGGTAGAATAACTATCTTAGCGAACCAGGGGATCTATAAATTATTAAAAAGAGTGGACTGGCAGAAATTGAAATTTGTAAAATATTCCTTAACGTATAGAAAAAGATAATGAGATAAGATTTATAAATAAAAAGTTTTAAGTACTTAAAATTATTCAATGTTTTGAATTAACAGTATTCAAGCTATTTTCTAGTTGACATTCCTTATGACTAGGGCAACCAAAAATATGTCCTAAAAAACTAGTTTTAAGCGCTTATAATATACCCTTTAAAATCAAATATATGCCCTCAAAATATGCTCAATAAATGTAAAAGATGTTTATAAGAAGCGTTACTTGCTTTAGGAAATTAATCAATAAGAACAATACCAATCAAAAAAAGAAAAATCAAAACTCTTCTTCTTCACTCAAACTTTTTGAAGATAAATAAAACATCCAAAAAATGTGTTTAATGGCGAATAGTTCAACTTCGCACACATATGTATGATAGATAAAGATATTTACAAATTGAAACTTTGTAAGTTTGTTATTAGGAGATCGAAGGAGTTGATCGTTATGTACTTATTATCATTGATGCATTTACCAAATTTATAACTCTATGTACGTCTATTGCAAACGATTGCAAGCATCACATATTATAGATTTTATAGCTTTATTTGGAGTGCCTTTGAAAATTATCAGTGACAAAGGAACGCATTTTACAAGTGATGATTTTAAGAAAATGTGTTTATCATAATATGGAATTGAACAACATATGATTGCTCCAGGAATAATCACAGCAAATGGTCAAGTAGAACGATATGTTGACACGGTTGCAAATCTTTTAAGAACTAATTTTGATATAAACATAGAATGGACAACTTACCTCAGTCGAATACAACTGACTTTTAACACAACAATCAATAAGACAATAAAATTATTACCTTTAAAAATACTAACAGGAATAAATGACAGAACACCACAAGTTGGGATTTTATTTTCTCAGTTAAATTTGGAACCAGAGTATGATGATGTTACATATTTCGATTAGAGAATTAGCCGATAAAAGTACTAAAGAAAATCCAACTAAAATGAAGGTTAGATTTGATCGAAACAAAACTAAGCCATCACGGCTAGAAATAGGAACGAAAGTTGTTTATAGAACCAATCAGATTCGGAAGTCCAAGCTAGATGTTCAATACCAAGGAGTACTTGAAGTGATAGGAATATTGCCTTTTGACCGGTATAAGATGATGTTGATCACTAGATTTAAAGGTAATTTTATTTAATTGCCAAATTGAGAAGATTGAGAGATTGGTGATCTGTTTGAGTTATAATATGTTTCGTTTGAAAGTTTTTGTTTAAATTATGCAATAGACAAGCTTAAGATTGCCTCTGAGCTATTGTAATGATTTAAAGATTAATTGGTTAATTTTTTAAAAAACACTTTGAAGTTGTTGCTACAATAGACAAGCTTAAGATTGCCTCTGAGCTATTGTAACTTTTGAAGTTGTTGGTACAATAGACAAGCTTAAGATTTTTTAGTATTTAGTATTTAGTATTTTTTTTTATCTATGAAAAGCTTACACTGTAAGATACAATATCTTATAAAAAAAGTGAAGCTAGCGATGTGTTAAATGCTACAGGTTTGATTGAAATTCAAGTGTTACATATTTTTATTTTTATACATTGATTATAATAGAATAAACTAAGAATTACAATAATATAGTTTAAGTTCTTTTCCTAATTGCTTCGTGTTGCTTATATTTCTTATCTCTCTTGGCAATGAATTCCAAATCCTTACTGAGTACACAAAAAATTGGCGTTCGGGTCAGGGAACGAAAACGCGGAATTCCAAGATCTAGAGATCTATTTGAATTAAGGCAGATTATTTTACTGTACAGATCCTCAGGCTGACGGGTTAAAAGTATATCATAAAACAAGGTAATTGTTCGGAACTTTAAGAAGTTTTCAAATGACATTCCAAGAAATTGCTTTGAGTATTGAGAAACACTATCGTAGCGTCGTAGCCCGTAAACATATCGTATGGCACTATTAAAAGCAACTGTTAATTTTCTTTTACTTTCGTAATCTAAGAGCTATTGTAACGTTTGAAGTTGTTGGTACACTAGACAAGCTTAAAATTTTGGTTGTTCTTAATGGTGCTTTTGCTTTAAATCTTGAGTTAAATCTTGAATCTGCTTTCTTTATTTTGTTAATAAAGATAAAATGTTGTTATTGCGTGATAACAAAATTGGTTTTGTTTAAGATTCTGCAACGATATAAAAACAAACTGGTAATGCAAATATTTGTGATGATTATGCCTGAATTCAATTTAATTTTTTGTGTATTGATTCAAATTGCTGAAAAAATTATAATTGTTACATTTTTGTTCCATTTTCTTTAATCTGTGAAATGTTTATTATATTTGATGTTAAAAAATTACATAATATCCTTAATGTTCAACATAACTTTTTGATATATTAAATCGAATTCAAAATACATTTTTAACTTATAAATTTGAAATGATTGGTTTTAAAAACCAAAACTTATAAAATGCATCGAGAGCGCTGCATATTGCAGGATGGCCGTGATAGATAAAGATATTTACAAATTGAAACTTTCTAAGTTTGTTATTAGGAGATCGATAAGCTTTGAAAACGTCGTTAAAGATTGTTTGAAAACGAAACAAAAACAATAAATAATTTTCGTCTAGTGAAAAGTGAAACGATGAGAATTGGGGCATTCTCATCGTAGCTTTTCTAGAATCGAGTCGTTGTTATTGAAATACGACCTAGACATTTTCAACAGCCCTTTTGACTGGAAATTATTATAAAGGTCCTTCTAGGCCCTTTCATGTATATTATTTAAGAAAGAAAAAAAAAACAAAGTTAACAAAGCAGATTCATTTTTGAATAAAAGAAATTTTTTAATGTCGGCGATCAGTAAGAAAATTTATTGCAAATTTTTGTTGCAGTAAATAACTAACATTTCCCTCAAATTTTTTAAAATGAAGCTTTGTCTGTTTGATCGAAAAAAACTTTTATAAATGGAAAAGCTCCGGTCAACGTCAACAGAAGTGATCGGAGCGTATTTGAATGCTTAAACTTCAACAATTGTATAGTCTTTAACTGCTATGGATTTCTCTCCTGACAAAGCCATTGCAATTATTTTTAGTATATTAAGTCGGCTTTCAATTCTGTTTTTTTTAAGAAGGTCTTTACAAACTTTTACTTTATGATTGGTTGTGGAGGAAGTTCCAGTCCATGTTCTATGTCTCTAAAAGTTTTTACTCTGGATGGAGCTTTAATTTTTTTTTCTGATTTTTTGTTTCGTCCTTTTGTTCTTGTTAATGCTTTGTTTTTATTGCTTGCCTTTACAAAAAAAAAGGAAAAATATGCAATAATATGCCTTTTGAAAGCAAAAATGCAAAAATATGCATTTTCAGTGAAATATGCAAAAACAGATGACGTTTAAAAGACGAAGATTTCAATGAAACGCATTTCTATCACAGTCTCGTGATAATAGTGATGTTAACAAAAAATATGTTCGAACATATTTTTGGTTGCCCTACTTATGACCATGCCCTAAAAAAATATGAATAAATAATGTAGGTACATACAGTAGGTATATATGTACAATGTACATATGTATTATATGTTAAAGCATTTAAATATAACGTCTACATTAAATCTAAAATCTATAAAAATCCAAGAAATACAGCCGAAAAATAAAACATAAGCCTTGAAAAATATATTTTTTTAATATTTGTCGTGGTTAAAACTACTCTTTTTAGGACTTAAATAGTTTGTTTGATAAAATATTTTAATGTTGATTAGAATTTTACAAAACGTCGAAAACCTACGTTAGTAAAATCATCCTTATGTTTTGTTGCATAAATGAACACACCAATTCTGCAGAACGTGTGTAGTGTAGGCTTGCATACAAACATAAGTACAAAGTACTATTCCATTTAAATTTAATAAGCTTTAATTTTGTAGAAGATTATTTTTTGATACGACAAATAGTTTTCAAGATAAACCCGAAAAACCGAAAAAACCGTATGTTTCTCTTCACTGCCGCTAGAGTTATTTTATAAACTATAAGAGAGAACAAATTCATTAAGGCTTTTTTTTTATAAAATTTAATGGGCTTTAATTTTGTGGAACAAAATTTTTTAATACGCAAATAGTTTCCGAGATAAACGTGAAAAACTGAAACAAACTCCATGTTTCTCTTAACTGCCGCTAGAGCTTACGTCGAATTTTTGGGTCATCACCAGACATCCCTTAGTAAGTGTACCAAGTTTCAAAACTGTTGGATTTTTTTTGAGGTGAAAACCTTCATTAACTGGACTATAAATGAATGATAAATAATGATTGCATTCTCAAAATATTTTATTCTTTTAAAAGCCTGCTGGGGTGGAATCGGCTAAGGTGATTGTTGATAAATAACAGTCAAAATAATCGAATTTGATCTATGTAAGTTGATAGTCAAATTGATACCTAAAAAGCTGTCACAACAAAAATGTGATAGTCATTTTACTACAAATATATCGTTTCTGAATAGAGCTACCAGACGCTTACAAAAATCGAATGGAACATTTTTTCAGTTACGTTTTTTAGGTACAAAAACACATTCTTGTGACCGATAAAGCTTACGACATTCGAAAAAACACAGGGGTGGAATCGGCTAAGGTGATTGTTGATAAATGACAATCAAAATGATCGAATTTGATCTACGTAAGGTGATAGTCAAATTGATACCCAAAAAGCTGTAAAAAAAAAATGTGATAGTCAATTTCAAACAAATATGTTTATTACGAATAGAGCTACCAGACGCTTACACAAACGACTGGAAAATTTTCTTAGTTTGTTTTAAAAAAAAACACATTCCTGTGACCGACAAAGCTTACGACATTCGAAAAAAGCAAGAAAAGTAAGAATTTTATCCAAAATCAGCTAATTTGATACTTTTATTTAAATATTTTATAAGAATCAATTTAAAATTTCACCAAGGCAACAACGAATTTTGACAGTTTGAATCTGAAATTGTTCAATCGAAATGAATTGAGTTGAATCATCTTACGCAGACGCAATGAAAACGATAGTAAAAAATATGATAGTCAATTATCACGTTATCCCATTCCACCCCTGGTCACCTAGCTCACCTCAAGGAAGTAGAACCCGCTCAGAAAGTTCCTTGTAGTAAGTAAATTTTATGGTAGGTCTCTTATCTATGGTTACGCTAGAGAGAAAGACCAAGACGCCCGAAGCCTTGGTGTAACAACTACATAGATGGGGTCCTCTCGCGATCGGGACAATTGGAGAGATCGGATTCCGATTGTCAAGCTGATGATGTTGATGATAAATAAATATAACTTAACTATTCCAATAGAACGGGAAATACATACATATATTCAGCCCTATCACGAATTCCACTCGAAAACATTCAAAAATCCTGAAAAAAGCTATGAACAAAAACTTTTATAATGGAAAAAAATTTGGCATCGATGTTGGTGATGACTGATGATCAATTAGCTTAACTTAACTTCTTTAAGCTTTTAGTCGTTAGATGTGGTATGCTCTATAGCCGTAAAAATCTGATCTTAAAAGTAACGTTGACAAATAAAACACAATTCATTAATATTATATCAATAAAATATTGTTTTTATTCATTCATGTTAACAGTGTTTCATATAATTTGGAGTTGTTCTTACTAGATAATTCTTTAAAATATGTCTATTTTTGTTTTTAATGTTTGAATTATTTATATAATTACATCTTCATTTTTTAGACTTTTATGCAACAAGAAAAATTAACTAATTTAAGAAAAAAAAAAACAATTTCTTTTACATGCTAAATAATTAACGATTTTTGATTTTGTTTCTTATATTTTTTTTTTATAAAAAAGAAGTTGAAAAAAATCTTAGTTGCTCATAGTTGATAGTTGCTTATTTTAATCTTTTTATAGATAGTTTACTTAAAATTATTTATATAGTAAATTGTATTAAATAAAAAAAATAACGCACTTAAACTCGTCCGCTAATGCTTAGACTTTACTTTTTAGGTAGTTTTATTTAATTGTTTACCATAATATATTGTAATGGTTTTTATTTTATAATTTGTTTCTTTAATTAAATCTAATGGATGCACTGTGATTTAATTTTAGTATTAATAAAATATTTTTATTATACATGAATTTTTGATTTTCATTTTACAAAGATGAACGAGTACAAAGTGCAGTGCCATAATACATTGGTTTATACATACAAACATCAAAATAGGCATATTTTTGATTTTGTATGTATTATTTTTGTTGTATTTTGTTTTTGAGTTATTATTTATGTACCTAAATATAAATTGTGTGTTTAGGAATGTGAATTTTAAATGTACATATTTTTTGTATGCTTTTTTTTTTTTAATTGCACCAACTAAATTGACTACGATTTTAATAAAAAATATATATTTCTTCATTATATTTTTTGTTTTTAATATTTACTCTTGAATTGACATGCTATACTTCTTTTTTTATTTCTATTGGTCCACTATTATACCATTTCTCTAGATAATAAGTCATTAAAAAAAGTAATAAACTTAAAATTATAAATGATTAAAAATGGGAATAATAGCAAAAAATATTAAATTTCGACTTGAGGGCATTGCATTAATGTTTTATAGAGCCGAATTGGTAAAGTGCACGGTGGCGTATGTGAAACATTTTTTTATAAAAATAAAATAGGATTTAAAAAATATATAAATGATAGGAAATTTTTGTTAGTTACGAGTTCATTTATTGAAAAAAACATGCAGTTGACCTTATTCTTAAATCCAGTTTGTTTTTGATGGTGGCTGATTAGTTTTCCTGAAGGAAAAGTTAGACTAACAATTCAAAAAACAATCAAGTGATATTCATCATTCAGAGCCAACATTTAAAAAACGATAGAATCTAAAAGAAGGAAAATGAGAAAATAATTTTGTCCATTTTCGCGTATTCTTTTTACGTAAGAAGTAATTTGAAAAAAGGTGCAGTGAAATATAGCAAAATTTCGAGAATTGGCCTTATTTCACTTTTGCAAAGTGTATTAAAGCCAATTTCCAACAGTTGGTCTTATTACACTTTAACAAAGTAAAATAAAGCCTGATTGGTTTTATTTCACTTTCAACGGTATGGTTGATTTTTCATTAATTAACTAATTAACCCCCAAATCCTATAGTGTGCAGGGGGGTTGCATACCTGACCTGACTTTGTCATAGTGCAATATGATCAACTGCTGAAAATTGGCAGTATTTCACTTTTGTAAAGTGCAATAAGGCCAAGTTTGAAAATTTGGTTTTATTTCACTTGGCCTTATTTCACGGTACCGAACACAAATTGTTGATGCCGTCTTTTTTGTCAATTTAAAGTACTTTCAAAGTTCATGTGTTGTTTGATTGTACTCGCTTATTTTTGATCGTTTCTCTGAATACATTGTAAAACTACATTCGAAGTGTTTTATAGTTCACGATAGTACCTTAATTGATAATTTAGCCTAAAAGTGGAAGGTGCTTGTGGAAGGATTTGAAAATTTGTCTAGTAAATTTAAAAAAAAATATCAATGAGTTTACAGTATAAATTGAGTAAAGGCATAGTTTTTACTTGTCAAATATCAAAAAATTCAAAATATTCAAAATTAAACTTCTTATTGGAAAACCTTATATATGTTTTGTTATTGTGTACGCGTGTGTGTCAAAGTTGCTGATCTTGAACACCAAAATGATGAGGATGGAGAACTGTACGGTCCTGGCATAGCTGATTGAATTGAAAATTCTACCAATCGTGTTTTTGTTGTTTCGAGGTTCTGAAGCTGAGATATCGTGCCAGCCGTTCTACTCCGTTGCATCGGCAGTAGTGATATCAACGACGCGTCAAGGGCAAATTTTATTAAAAAAAATCATCCTTTATTTGTTTTTCATTAAAGTTCAAGAATCGACTAATCAAATACAAAAAATGTTGTTCAAATATCATGTGTAGTTGTTTTGCAATCCATCCTTCAATAACAGACCAGAAATTTGAGCGCGAAGGTAGACGACCACCTTAAAGTCATTTTGAAAGCTCTAAGGTATTTGAATGATCCCTTAAATTTCGACTTAATAACCTCTACTCATTTCGTAAACTTTATTAATAATAAAGCTGATATTCTATTCTATTTATTGAAAAAAATGTTTTGTTGTGAACTCCAAATCTTTGAAGAAAATATTTCGAAGATGTATTCCAAATATTTGTTTATCATTTAATTCTTGGTACAACTTTTTCCCAAGGAAAAACATTCAGTGAGGATTATCCGATAGTAGACACGCGTTCCCAGGAAATCAAAAATTCAACGGGAAAAATACTTCCCAACGAATTCCTGATAGGAAAAATCTGTTTAAATTTGTCTGATAGTTGGGAACTGCAATACTTATTACCCACCTATCGATTTAACGAAAGTTAAACTAGCGTAGAGTATTAACTGTAGAGACCATACAAAAAAGATTTGTCGGGAAATTAGTAAAATTTTCATTCAAGGCCAATGGGCGAGATTTTAGTATTGCAAAAACCTTTTGTCTCAATTCAAAGCGTCATTGATTGATTCTCTCACTGTTACCTGACAGACTGATTTTTTAGGATTGCTAACATCATTACAGAAATAGCGAAAAATTTAAAGGTCCAATTGAGGCTATCATTAGAATCAATCCAGAAAATTTTTTAAATACTTATTTGTTTTATTTTATTTCCCCTTGATTAGAAATGGATGCAATTCTAGATTGTCAAGCAGAGTAACATGTTTTGGTTTTCATCATTTAAACTAATCATTCGAATTTGTTTGCCAGGTTGGTAATAGCTATCATTGGAAATTTCTGTCATTGGCCAAAAACTTCAATGATGACATTATCTTCAATAAACAGCTGATTTTTAACTTCATATTTAGAAATATAATCGTTCCACTAAAAGCGTTTCATTTTCTTTGCACCTGTCATTTTTCAGGAAATTTGTTTGAAATGACAGAAATTTTCAATGAAAACTATAACCAACCTGTCAAAAAATTACAATGATTAGTTTCAATGCTGAAAACAAATTATAACTATGTATAACTGGCCCCTTATGAGCTGTTTATAGTTATCAGTAAAATCCTTCAGTAAAATATTTGTTTTACATGTTAGAGTTCTATTTCCAGAATAAATAAATGCAATATGATGAATTCTAATGCCACGTATTTTATTTTATAATAAATGCGTTTCAAGAATTTTTATGGTGAAATTTAATTTTTACTGAACAGCTGACTGCAAAATGCCAACAAAATTCCATTTTGTTTTACTGATGGTGTTCCAATTTTGTATTGTTCCGATGGCATCATTCAAAAAAATGACTGCTACAATTAAACAAGGAAAAGGATTCGCAAAGCTCCAGGTTACTTGTTACATATAATTTAATGACGTAAATTTATTGACGCCCATCAGTAAAACATTTCAGATTTTTATTGATGGATTTTACTAATAGCTATAATCGGTCCCTTAAAATTAGTCATTGAAATTAAAATTGACAGTTGGGAATACAAACAAAATGGAACGCTCTCAATCTAACAATTTTGTTCCAAAATATGAAATCAAAAATAAACGGTTCTTTGAAAAAATCATAATTGAACAATTAACTAAAAGGAAAGTATTGGGTTTAATAGTCTTTTATTTTGAATAAAAAGAAATTCTACAACTCATATGTTTTTGGCATTAAACATAACAAATTTGACTTTCTTAATGGCTTTTAAATTTCGAAACAAAATTGTCCGTGATGAAAACCAATGATAGCTATAACTGGCCCCTAACAGCTCAGTCAAAAACATTCCAATCATTGAAACCAATGCAATGGTATCTGTAACTGGCACCTCAAACACTATAAAGAACAAAAAAGCATGAAATCCGTCCCTGAAAGAAATACCTTTCCGACTGTGAAATGCAATTCTTTTAAATGAATAGCTACCATTCCCTGCAAACATTCACAATAAACACAAACCCTGAAAAGTTGTTAAGCCACAAAAGCCAACAAAAACGCATATTTCCTTCTTAAATTCCTGACTGACTTTTCAATCTTTTAAAAATATTTCTCCATACAAAGAAAAAAAAAATAACCTGATTTAGTTTTACACAAACAAAAAAAAGGATAAACTAGCCACTTGTGTGATGATATATGTATAGGTATATAACTATATACCTATATATAGCTACACATAAGTTTTAAATGGTTCTTGAAATAAAACCACATCCTCTCATCTCATACTAACTTGTAGTACATGCAAGTTGTACAACTAATTAAAAAAGTTAAAATGCACCCTCCCTCACCTACACAGAAAAAAGATAACTTGAGTTGAAATTTCAAATTCAACCCCTATAGCCTTGCGACAGCCATATATACTCGTAAGAGTATAGCTAAACCATTTTAACAAGAACCAATTTCCCGGGGTACACATTGGACAATTCTGGGTTATAATGGAAATTAAGTTTTGTCTTTTGTTATCTGCAAACGATGTTTTGAAGTTGGTGACGTTTGCCAGCAAAAGAACTAACAACAACAAAAACATTCAGCTTAAGGACATCCATATATAAAGCCATATATGTTGCTTTATAATCGGAAATAAATGGACAGATCCTTGAGTATAATGTACACTACTATACAGTGTATAGGTACCTTTAATAAATTCTATACACATATGGCCAATAGAGGGAGGTTTCAATAAAAACTTTTGACACCATCTCTATTTTGCTATAAGAATGATATTAGATATTGGCGCAAAAATGGCGCAAAATTATCACACTATCCCGAAATATGCTATAACTTTGACACTCCTTTTATAAGCTAAATGATATAGCCAATTTATTAGCAGCACGGTTTTCTTTAAGCTCTCAAAAAGTCACATGGCTCCTCCTGGACTTAAGAGCGATTGCATTGAAAGAATATTCTACCAGATTATTGGCATGAAAATATCTCTTCCGTTGTACCGAAGAGGTGTTCTTCAATGCAGGAAATACCACTCTGTGTAAGCTATCTATCTTGCAGTCTTTGTCCAGCTCTAAACTGAAACTTCTTAATGAACAACAGGGATCTTATGGTTTTTCTTACTAAAAAGTGGAACAAATCGTTTTAGTGAAAATTAGATAATAATTGAACTTTATATATTTCAAAAGTGTTTGATATAGTTTGGCGTCAACCTTACCGAAAATGAGTGAACAATTTCCACGTTATATTCGCAAAATAAACATTGGTGTGCCTAAAGGCTCCGTTGTGTCTCCGACACTCTTTCTTATATTTGTAAACGATCTGACTGACTGACTGCTACGTGTTTAATTTTTGTCCGATTATGACAAAAGTTTTGAACCTCTTCTGATCTGGCTGTTATCTATAAAGCCTTTATTTGTTTGAGTTTCTTGGACATACTCGTAGAAAGCAGAAATTAAGTTCTAAAGTTTTATGAGTAGGTGAATCGAAATTCACAAGTACAAAAATCTCGAACTCTCGAAACTCGAAGCCATAACGACTGTATAACAGCGACGACGAACCGAATTCCGCTGTCAAATAAGATGATCCATTTAATATAGACGACGAAAGCCAATAATCCCGTCTTCCTGACTTAGACGAAGTATGGATTGCCAAATCTAAGCTGAAGTCTAACAAAGTCGCTTGGGCAGATGGCTTGAATGCCGAGCTCTTCAAAGCAGCTGGACATAATGGTCGGAAGAAAGTATGTCCTGATGAATGGAACCTCAGTATGATTTAAAAAAAAGTGTAATACAAAATCTTCTCTGCCGTAATATGTGAACGTCTAAAGCCCATCGTCAATAACCTGATAGGTCCTTCTTGGTGTGGTTTTAGACCAGGAAAGTCCACAGTCGATCAAATATTCACATAACGACAGATCCTGCAAAATACTCAAGAAAATCAAACCTGTACCCGATTTCAATGCCGCATATGACAGCATCTACAGGGACGAACTGTATAGAGCCATGTCTAGTTTTGGCATCCCAGTCAAACTCGTCCGTCTGTGCAGGATGACCATGGATAATTCGCACTGCTCCATAAAGGTTGGAACCGAAATTTTCGATGTCAAAAGAGGATTTAGACATCGTTCTTGAAAGAACAGTGCAGAGCTCCCACGTCAACACAAGAGGCACTATTTCTTATAAAAGTCTGTCCAATTGCTACCATATGCTGATGACATTGACATAATCGGAAGAAGTCAGCGTGATGTCAAAGGGGCTTTTGTGAGTATTTAGGCAGAGGCAGCAAAAATGGGTCTAGCTGTCAATTAGGTCAAAACAAGAACATGCTGACATCAAGAAAGGACCTACAAAAACAGAACGTCACCATCGACAGAAGTAACTTTGAGGATGTTAAGCACTTTGTCTAGCCTACCTAGGCTCCACTGTGAACGCAGAAAACAACACCAGCGCTGAGATCAAACGAAGAATTACTCTTGAGAACCGCTGTTTCTTTGAGCTAAGAAAACAATTGATAAGAAAAGCCCTCTTCCAAGTGATCAAAGTGTCGCTATATAGGGCCCTCATCAACCCCATTCTGCGGTGCAGAAGCATGGACTATGACAAAAGCGGATAAAAGCACCTTAAGTCGCTTCGAGAGAAAAGTTCTTCGCGTGATCTACGGTCCCGTATGCGAACGACGAGCTTTACGGGCTGTATAGACTTAGCCAAAAGGCTAAAAGTCCAACGACTAAAATGGATGGGTCACGTAGAGCGCATGTAAACTAATGATCCGACTGGATCAGGTGGCTAGCCCAAGTGGTAAGTGACGTCACCTAACTTGGAATGCTCAACTGGAGACATCTAAATAGGGACCGAGAAGTTTTTTGGGTGAGGCCCTAGATTCATACAGGACTGTAGCGCCACTTTAAGTAAGTAATTAAGTTCTTGGACATAATTCTAAAGATAGCTCTAATTAAAATATTTGAAAATCTTGAACACTCCATTTAAACACTTCAACCTTAATATCAATACATTTACAAAAGCTTACAAAGATACTTTTTATAAGCGCACTACACGAATGTGGAATGCTTACCAGTTCTACCTTGATATTTGTAGGGTACCTAATAAGATATAAATATCGTTTTAAAGAAATCATCAGAGCCTTTATAAGTACATATTTTCAAGGAACTATACCTAATTGAAATGGATCAAATTTAATCAACATTTTGAGACATTAAACATGTTCTTACATTTAAGTTTTTTTAGAATATTTTGTGCTAATCTTTTAAAAACTTCAAGGGATATACTAGCACTGTACATGAAAAGTATTTTTTCTCACGCCTTACCCATCTATCTACTCCAGCCCTGAAACTAACTGGTACTTCTATGTATATAGTCGTTGTGATGGCATGCGATGCACTCATATGTCGTGTCCTTTTTGGTTATCCTTATATTGGACTTGGAATAGGATTTGACTGTGGCTTAAGTCAAGTGATAAATGTGTGTTGAGTGTCAGAAGTCTAGCGCCGAAAAATGAATCGAAAAATAAACAACCCACCAGCAATAGCTCCAAAAGATACAGGACAATATACGAATACAGTTATATGTACGTAACGACGATGATGATAACGAAGTAGCAAGGACATGACTCTCAACTCTCAGTAAATATGTAGGACACATGGGTAAGGAAAAACAACATCATTTTTTTTTTTGTAATTTTCTCAAACAGAATACCTATCCTTTGTGCTTTCACTTGCGTTTTATGTGTGATAAATCATCGCTGGTACTATGAAGTGTATATACCGCAAGCTGGTCAGGCAGCCTTCGCATAGCCAGTTGACATTCTCAATGTGGCATCGTATAGCCAGAAGAGAATGAAGACGATATTGTCTAGGTTGGCACTCTTTTCATAGGAAGGATATGTCAGATTCAGCTTCAGCACATCAACGACGGGGAACATTACCTACTATAGGAAACCAGGGAAAAAGTGAAAATGTTCATTTCATGGAGGCCGGAGCCGGATTATTACTTTGATATGAGAAAAGTTCAACTTTTGCCCTTTACTCATTGCTTATGTATAGGTCTACTGATGGTCTAGTTAAGAAAAAAGAAGGAGAAGCAAGGAATTTTTCACTCTCTTATAATAGAAGTTAATTAATCAAAGGCTTCATACAATTTTGTGGTAATATTTGAAGTAAATGTGATAGGTACATTAATTGATATGACGTCATTTCAAAAGGCTATTCATAGTTTCCTTGATGGGTTAGATGAATTATATTTTTGAGGTTTTAAGCTTAATGCTAAAAGAGGTTTTTAAATATAGAAGAAGTTATTGTGAGAGGAGAATGTGGAACTAAACGATCTGACACTTTTATTTAGTAGATAGATAGATAGATACAGATTTTATTGAATTAAAGTAAAATTTACATTACACACACAAAATTTTTACAAAAATCATTATAGCATGGCAATTGCCGTCTGCCAGATTGACAACAAAACACAATGAATGTAAAAAGCCCTCAATATAATTACTTTTAAATATTAAAAAAGGTATTTATAATTATAATTTTTTAACTATAAACAGTTCATGATAGATTACAAATAATTTAAAAAAAAAAACAGTGAATAGAAACACAATCAAAAATTTTCGTTCATTATAGCACTTCTATATCTAAGCGCAGTTTTGCAAAATTCGTAAAGATTGACAACATTCATTTCATTCAATAGACTTATCACTTCATCTTCCGATAGAAAGTCTTTTCTGAATACATTCCTTCTGATTTCTCTAAGAATGGGGCATTTTCCCAAGAAGTGGACAATATCCTCTCTTTCTGATAGGTTGCACATATTACACTCTAGGGGTAAATCAGGTCTGTGTGGAATGAAATTTAAATCTATTAGTTCACTACGTAGTCTGACCATCATAGAAATCACACGGACATTATTGGAGTCCTTAAAAAAGTTGTTCTCTGCAAGGTTATGATTTAATCTGCTGTATGTTGTTCTGTACAAGGAATTAGACGCTTCAGCAATATATTCAGCTCTACATTTCTCATCAACCTTTAAAATGACTTCATACAAGATGTTTTTAGCTGTTGTTAAATCCTCGATGGGTAAATTAAAATTAATTTGACATTCCTCAGCAAGATCTTTCCACTCTCGATACCAACTGTTTTGATCTTGTATGGCTTTTATGGCCACTTTTTTCACGACCCGTGAATCATTCATTTTAAAAACGTTAAGCAAGAAGTCCGCTTGCAACTTCAATGTTTTTATAAACAAAGGAGAGAGACCCGTTTCCAGCATTATTACGTAGTTTGGCGTATTTTTCGGCAAATGAAATATTCTTTTTATAAAGTGCGTTAGGAGTTTTTCAACCGAATTGTACTTTTTACATCCCCATACCTGCGATCCATATAAAAGTATGCTCTCAGCTACTGCTTCAAATACTTTAAACTTGCTACTATGTGCTATACACTTATTCATGAAGCATTGTTTCCAGGTCATATTAATAGCAGTTTTCGCCTTAACCAATTTCTCCTTCAAGTGTTTATCCATATTTAAATTATTTGTAACAGTAATGCCAAGGTATTTGTATTCTCGCACACATTCAATATTTTCGCGATTATAGCTCCATTTTTCATTTGATGCATTACGTCCACCACCACTTTTAACAACCATAACCTTGGATTTATCTATATTTACTATTAAATTCCATAGCTGACAATACTGGTAAACCCTGTTAATCATGAGCTGCAGAGTTTCCGGTGATTGCGCAAACATGACTATATCATCTGCGAACAGAAGTGCCTTAATCCGCATCCCTGCGAAATCCACTCCACCCGGCAGGTAGTCCAAAAGGTCATCAATGAATAATGCAAACAAGGTAGGGCTTAATGTACAACCTTGTCTCACTCCCGATGAGGTTTCAAACCAGTCTGAGAGTTCTTCACCTGTCCATACCATTTAGTATATTTATATGAGAGTGGAAAAATTGAAGTTGTTTGTTTCATCAGCATTATTTTCTTGTTTGGGGGGGGGGGGGGGAGCAACTTAAATTGATTGTTTTTCTTTATCGTTTAAGTTTTCTTGAACAACTGATTCGTGTAATGTATTAAAAGATTAATGTTTATCGCCATACGTTTGTAAAAAGATTAGTATATGTCGGTCAATGCCATACGCACGCGGGGAAGGTTATATGTTTCTATTGATGTAGGACAAACTGAATGTTCAATTCCTTATTTTATTGGTTTTGATTTTACTCAATCGATAAAAGTTCGTCAACGGGTTCTATGTTTAAACTTGTTTTTAAGAACAAATTAAATTTTTCTGGAATCGTAGGTTTGCCATCTCTAAATAAAACGTTCACTGTAGCGTATTTCGATTAACTTTGGAGATGTTTTAACAATCTAAAAAAACTTATCTGAAAAAACTTTAAAGCTTAAGACCTCAACTTTTTTGGTGCCTCCGGTAGGTGCGTTTCATTTAAAAAAATGTTTGTGTTTGGCTTTCCTGCTTGTTCCAAATAACTTAACAAATTCTTCTCTTTTTTCCTTGCTATAAACTATTTGAAAAACGTTAGTTCCAATTACCAATCAAATTGCTTATGCTTAAAAACAATTCTTTAAGATATCGATCGAATATGTCCGATTTTTAATTTTTCATTTGAGCGATTTTAGAAATTCTCATTCTCAACACGATTTTTTAAAAAATAAATCAATTGATGTTTCTTTCATTGGAATAGGGAAGGTGGGGCAAAAGCTATCAAGGTAACATTTCCAGCTCCATACCCTTTTCAGGAAACTTTCCTTGACCAATTCGCACATTTGCGACTCCAGGAATTCCATCTTTTCTGAGTATTGTTATAGATCTTTTCTTTATGTGGTAAAGTCTAAAGGTTTTAAATCAAAAAACCTCGGTGAGCAATTCTTTGAAAAAAATAATGTCAGGAAACTTTCCTTATAAAATATTAATTCTTTTGTTGACTGTGCCAATTTTTTTGAAGCGCGTATCGTGCCATTTTTAGTAATTTGTACTTTCTTATGTTTTAAAAAATGACATTTTCAAAAGTGCCAACTATCCATATAACAGGCTATTAAAAATTAAACTTTTTATTGGAAACTTCTACACTTTTTACAAATTTGGTATTCATGCGATGTTAAGTATTATTTATACAAATCCATTCTCAAGAAGGACATAAATTATAAAAAGAGGCTGTGGGATGCGACCTATACTGATAACTTCTCATCCTTGCCCGTCAGCCGATTTTTCTAAGACTTAAACAAATTATTAATAACAATATTTTGTGTGAGATAAACAAGTTTTGAAATATCATTCTTTCTTGTCATAATACGAAAGTTGAAAAATATTTTTTGCAAGTTTTTTGTTGTTTTCGTAGGTCTGTAGGTTTTCGTGCCAAATGAATTTTCCTACAAAATTAACTAAAGCTAAGCAACATTATTTTGCTTGTCTACACTATCTACACTAATATTATAAAGAGGAAAGATTTGTATTTTTGTATGTAACGAATAAACTCAAAAAGTACTGGACCGATTTTAATAATTCTTTTTTCATTAGAAAGCTACATGATGACTGAGTAACATAATAAATCTTTAGAAATTCATATTAAAACCAACCGAAAGTGTTAAAAAATTAGCCATAAAATGTCTTTCGTTGCATACGCTGCGAAGAGTAGTAATGATGGGACAAAAAATGTTTTCTAATTTAGTGATTCATGGTCGTTTTAATTAGCATGCTTATAACTTAAATACCTGTACATATTTATGTCTATCCGTGCGAAGCCGGGACGGGCCGCTAGTTATAAAATAAAATTTTTAGTCGAAACCCCATTTTTATCAATTTTAATACAATTTTTAAAAGTTTTTATTTCTGATATAGAAAATACATATTGCATTTTTCTCAAAACATTATCTTCCGTTAATAATAATATATTGAAATCATTTTGAAGTTAATACCTTTATTTATTAACGAGATATCGAGAATCAAACCACAATGTTTGCCAATTTTGTGTCGTATTTTTTGTACATGTTAATTTTTATGACAAAATATTGAAAACAATATTTTTCGTAAGATAAAATTAGTTTGAAGACAATATATTCAATGTTTGCTGAGGTATTCGAATCGAAAATCAATTTTTAGTAGAAGTTTTTTTTTAGATTTGTATATATTAAATCTCAAAATTTTATTAGATGCCAACAACGTTATTCTTCGTTGCATACAATTATTCTGGAAGTAAAAATAATTTTTTGTTCGTAAAAATTTCGACGTAGCCAATATTTTTACTTTGGAAATATAGGAACTATATGGCAAGTATCGATTCGTTAAAAACTTCGAACTCGATATTTTAATTAAACATGGCATGACATGAGTTCAAACTTGGAAACTTGGAGTTTTTAAATTTTTGTTTAGACTAAAATTATGTGGTCAAAAATCGAAAATCCGAATTTTCTCTAAAACGAACCAATAGGTTTGTATTAAATTTTCTCCAAGTTTTTAATATCTGGTAAAAGTTTAATAAAAATCGAAGTAACGGCTTTTTTACAAAAAATAAAAACCTAGAAAAAATATTACTAAAAATTGATTTTCGACTCGAAAATTGAGGATATTGCCTTCAAAAAAATTTTATCTAATGAAAAATTTTGTTTCAATATTTATTAATAATATTGTTTTCAACATTAGAAAAATCTAATTGGCAGTATTTTTTTTTATAAAAAAAATATAATGTTCGATTATTCGAATATCTCGATAATATAAAAGGTATTGACTTTAAAATTATTTCATGCTTTGTAAACGTTAAAAAATGTTCTCAGAAAAATCAAATCAGTATTTTTTTATAAGATATAAAAACTTTCAAATAATGCTGCTAAAATTGATAAAAATTAATTTTCGACTAAAAATGTCGAGAACAAAAATAGATAATAAAATCAAAATTATGTTATCATTTATGGAAAATATTGTTGTTAACTTTAGGTTAACTTTGAAGAAAAATTCAATTGCAATTTTTTTTAACAAAACACGAAAACCTACAAAAACAACAAAAAACAAAATGGTATGAAATGGGTTTCGACCAAAGTTTTATAAGAACAAAGAAACAAATTGACTTCAAATTTGTTCATGTCACACAAAATGTTGTTATTAATATTAATTTGAACTTAAAGACCAATAATTTCTGTTTATGCTTGTAATTGCTCAAACGCTCTTTACTCAACTTGATACGAATAAATTTAATTTCTATAATAAATTCTATACATTGGGTGATTTATTTTGCTAACACTGCTCTTAACAGCTCACGTGAGTTTCTTGTTTTGTGTTATTGTCAAACATCTTCTGTATGGTCTAGAATTTAACCATGAGTCGTCTTACAAACGAACAACGCTTGAAAATTATAAAATTTTTTTGTCAAAATGCATGCTCTGTTAAGAAAGTTATTCTCGCGCTTCTTCCATTTTATGGTAAGTTTAAAAGACTTACTGAGACGGCTTTTCGAGCTATTGTGAATAGATTTACACTTAATTAAAATTATTGGACATAAACCACCAACAAACTTACGTAGAGTGTGAATTGAGGAAAATATAGCATCAGTATCGGCCATTGTTAGTCATGATCGTGAATTATCGATTCGGCGCCATTCGCAGCAATTGGGCTATTTCCGTTAAGGGGGTATTCTAGTGTAGAATTTTGAAAAAATCAAACATTTTTTTTTTCATATTTCCAAAGTTTAGACATTCAAGAATATGCGTTTAAAAGGATTTTTTAATACTCCTATTATTTCACAAGTTAATTGAAGGTCATAGAAACTGGTTTTGAAGGTCATCGAAACTCGGAAGGTCGAGCGCTCGGAATTCCGAACTTCAAAGGCGTCAAAGGAGGGTAGAACTGCTCGTCTTCATCAGAGAACATCGAATCAGTATTTTGAAGTAGAGGAAGGATTTTTATATGGATTAAAAATATGTACGTGTACGTATTCTGTATCATTCTATAAGTGCCTGGTTACACGAGCGCAAAAAAGAATTAATTCAAGAAAGAGAACGGATGATTTTTAGAAAGAAGGAAAGGGATGGAAAAAATGCCAATTTTCGTCTTTTTCCTCATTTTAAGATATGAGTTTTGCGTTAAAAATCATGTTCTTTCTCAAAACGTTCTCCTTTTGACAGACATTTTCATTTCTAATTTGCCGGCGAAGTAGAATGTACAGCAAATTTGCTTTTTTTTTGCTCGTGCTGTACCTGCGGCTGAGTATCCAACGAAGTTTTTTGTGTTTTAATTTCCGCCTGTTCCTCTATTTCTTGCATGCCCACTTAATTTTTTTTTCTGTGTGTATCCACAAAAGTTATTCTTTTTTGCACTCGTGTAACCAGGCACTAAGTAAAATTGACGAAAACTTGTCTCAAAACTCTAGACGCGTTTTTCTCGAAACTACTTTTTTCGAGCTGGCGGTAAGGATATATCGAGTTCTAATAGACCAATTTACTTCAAATTTGGAGAGGATGTTCTTTATACATCTCTTTATCGTGTGGTCCTTTAACTTATCCAAGGGTCAAACGATAACGACATCTATAATAATTAAGAATCCGTCTGGTTTTTGTTTTTCACCAGGAGGGTTGGTAGGATGCACGCCAAGACACCCTTTTTTATTTAGACCCCCCACTTTGACTGCTTGTAACTTTGTTTAATTTTTTTTTTTTTTTTTTTATTAATTTTTTTATGTATGAACAACAAATCAATAAACAAATGATAAAAATATTTGTTGTTCCCTTTATACAACGCTTCAAAAACCGGGCGAAATTCATGTCTCTACACTAGAATACCCCCTTAAGTGGACAGTTTTTCGTTGAAATTTAGGTTTGAAACCTTTCAAAGTACAGCATGGGCAAGAATTGAACCGAACATCCTAATACAATGCCGGGTTCTGATGATTGTGTTTTTGAAAAATTGGACGAAGATGAACTTTTTTATCGAAAATATATGTTCAGAGAAGAACTTCATATCTGGTTGAATGGATACATGAACAACAAGCAAAACCTCCGTATTTGGAGTGAAGAGCATCCTGTCGCCAGAAACATTGCCAGAGCATCCAATGCATCTAGAAAAAGTCACTGTTTGGGCCGTATTTCTTCAAAGAAGATGCGAATTGCAACGTAACGCAAAATGTAAGAGCTTGACTTGTATGACGTGTGGTTTCAAAAATTTGACGCCTTAATCGTGCGATTTAAAGCCTCTAGACTATTTTTTGTTTGACTATGTTAAGGCTCATGTCTATAGCGACAAGCCCTCTTCGATTGACGCACTGGAATCCAATATTGAATCATTTATTCGTGAGATATCGCCCGAATTGTCAAAATATGCCAATATTGGCTTGCACTTGCACCAAGTGATACCACGGCTAAGATCTGCTTGAAATAATTTTCAAACATTAAATATTTACAGTATTATCGATTCAAATAAAGATATCATTCGTGTTTCTGAATTTTATGCGTTTTTTAAAATTTCTTATAGCTCTTAAGAAATCATTAATTATAATTCGGATTTAGACAAGCGTTAAGTTCACTTAATATATTCATTCATTAGTTGATACGGTTTCATTTATTTTTATGATATGAAAGAAATAAAAAGAACAAACTGAATAATAACTTAAACTCAAAAGTGAGCGATACCGAAAAAAAAGGTCCATAAAATACTAATTATGCTTAAAAATACTTTTTAAAACATTTCATATTTATGTTCATACTCGTAAAGTACAACTTTCTACGAAAGAAAATACCATTTCGATGAGAATATTGACCCACCCAAAATTTTTGTCCCCTCTCAAAATAAATGTCTTCATAATTTTTTGTTTTTGATTTCCTTGCTGATTAAGCGATTAAGAACTTTGAACATCATCACCGTTATTTTTGAGATGAAAATTCCAAGAATTCTATAACTTAATTTGACATTTCATATCATTTTCTTTGAATATATATTCAAAGCTAAAAATATCTATCTCTAGGAGGTACAGGGTATACAATCTTCTCGATTTAAGAGACATCTCTTCGTCAATTTCTTTGTTCAATAAACTCATTAAGCATTCTAAGATGACATACAAAAAATTCAAAGAACGAAATTAGAGAAAGTATTTGCGTTAAATGACTTTTATGGTTGAATGCTTGAATATCTACTTAAAAAGCTACAACGTTTTAAACCGAATGTAGGAAGGTATGCTCGTATATGTATGTACCTCCTACGTTTATTCGTGTATATTTTTGTTTTTGTATATTTTTCACTGATGCTTATTTGAATACCTCCACATACATACTTCCATAGATACAATTTTTTTTTCTGGTTTCATTAAAATTTCAAAGAAAAAATCTGTTGAATGGAAAATGATGAATGGGGCACTCCCCGCACTCGAAACGTTGAAGTGAAACATAATACTCGTACCGTACCTTACGGCTTACATAATAGCGTAAGCGTTCGTTCTAATACAAACGTGCGAGAATTTTCTTTATCCATCAAGTAAGTAAGCATATTCACATTTTACTTACTTCCAACAACAACAACAACAAAATATAAAAAGGACCTAATTCTTCAAATGCGTATTTTTATACCTACCTACGTTTTTTTCTAACTTTGTAGAAAGTATTCGAATTGGATTCGAGTTTTTTTTTTCTTGAAAGAATTAAAGACATACAATAATTGCAGGCAGCCTTTTTCTATTAAATTAAATGGGGACATTCGTTTTTTTAATTGTTTTAATCAGATACCTACATCCTTTTTTCGCTACGAGTAATGTTTCTTTGATTAAGATAATTTGCTTCATTTGGTGCCGAAATATTTTCTTCTGACCTTAAAATTAAAAAGTATAGAGGAATCAATTTCCACCGAAACATTAGAGGAATGGCTCCCGTTGCGTCAAGGAAGGAAACTTGTCTTTCTAAACAGGTACAATATTGTTTTATTTTTTAAAATACATAATATGTTAAAGGCTTTATAAATTATGGTACCAAGTCATATAATCTTCGATTTCGGTGGCTAATTGATGTTGCTACAACGTGGAATTACACAACAAAGAAAATTCTCAAGCTATAAAGCCAAAACTGGCAGCTTTGTGTGGTTTGTTGATTCCGTCTCGTTGGAACCACATATTGTAAAAGTCTTGATACACAATCGCGTAGAAGGCCAAAAAGGAGGTGAGCAATACGTTCAATTGCTCCGAATGCCTGCCGGGAAATTCATAAATTCAGATCATCAGCAGCACCTTCACTTGAAACAGCAATGTTTTTGACTAAGCGTAAATGAGTTTGATTTACAGGCCTTACAAAATAAATAACGCATCGTATCTTTTCAATCGCATAGGGAGCGAAAAGTTGCCTGTTTGTAGTAAGTTTTAATAATTTAAACGAGGATTCTAAAGCTATCCAATATGATAATTGGCAAGAATCCTGCCAATCATGTCCATTAGAGAATTCTAATAATTTTACTATAGATAAGACAACTCGATTTACGGACCTTTCGCATTCGTTGCATATCTTAATTTTGAAATTCGCCACATGAACTACATTATCGATGCCTAAGACTACCTTATCATTAATGAACTTCCCTATCGACGCTGTCAGTTTTTGCCCAATTATTTTACGACATCTTAGATGCTCCGTAAGTACATGTGTCTGGTGTTCTGTTGTTTTCTAGGGGCTTTTACTGCCTCTGTCATGGTCATTAAGATTCATTTAAAGGAATCGAAATTGGATAATTTTGTTACGTTTAAATTAAGACCTTTTTAAATTTTCATCAGTTTTACATTCATGACGAAGTACCAATGGTAAATCGTAATTAAATGTTTTATACCTTTTTAAAATCAGTCAATGTTGATAAAATAGCTTAGGTTTAATTAGTAGGGTTTTAAAAAAGGTAAAACAACTTAAGTAGGGTATGATTCGTCGTATGTACAAATTTATTTTATTTACTAGATAACAGGAAACAATGATTTTGGTAACATATCTTAAGTTGTTTTTATTTTCTACATTAATCAAAAAGTAAAATCGTTTATATCAATTTAAGAAATTTTACCACAATCTCAAGATGTTTTACAATATTTGATAAGTACAAAAAAGAAAAAGAGGCTGGGATGCGACCCACACTGATAACTTCCCATCCCGTCTGTCAATTTGTCTTGCTTAAATAAGGTTTGTATAGGTTTCGTGTTTTGTTGAAAAAGTTGTCAGTTGAATTATTTAAAACAAATTATAATTACCAACAATATTTTGCATATGATGAAATAGTTTGATTTCAAAATCTATTTTTTTAACGAGATTTTTAGTCAAAAACGAATTTTTACCAATTTTAGTAGCTTTTGCGTACTATTTTTTGTAGATTTTATTTTTTTTTTTGAAAAAACTGACTGTTAGATTTTTATAAAAAAATTAATGAATGTTGAAATCTTAATATATAAAAATCCAGTGTCATATGTATGTTCCCAGTGAACTCTTCACCAAGTCAACCGATTTCGGTGAAAGTTGGCATTTTATGTGTAATTTGGTCTAACTTAAGATATAGGATAGTTTATATTTCGATTAATGGTCTAATGGTCTATATGTTGCAAATGAAAAATCTATAATATAAAAATAAGTCGGGTTTTCCTTTCTGACGTTATTACTCCAGAACGCACAAACCGATTTCCACGGTTTTGCATTCGTTGGAATGGTCTCGGGCTCCGTGAGGTTTATAGCAGACAAAATTCAGGAAAATTTTCAACAGAAAAGAGGTGAACTCCGTTTAGCTTCCCATAGAAAGCTATTGTAAAAATTCCGATACTTTTGGGAACCTTTTTTAGTCAACCATATCTCTAGAAACGTCAGAGATATCGACTTCAAATAACGTTTGTTTTAAAGATAATAAGAATATTTGCCTAGAGTACGACGTGCGAACATCGGCCTCCGCACAAGACATGCAAGGCAGCAACAAGTGTATTCATAGAACTTAAGCGAAGAAAGACATAATATATTAAGAGAAAATTCCAAACTGGCCACAGGTGTTTTCCACTGATGCGCTAGGTCGCATGTACATGTACACTGTTCATCCTAGAAATGATGAATGTTTTTATTTGCGACTGCTGTTGGTAAATGTACGAGGACCAAAATCATTTGCGCATTTGAAAACTGTGAATGGCCACCAATGCCAAACATATCGAGAAGCTATTGATTGAAGTAGGAATGATTGCGCCAAATCGATCGATGCACGATGCATTGAACCAAAAACTAAATCGAGAGCTGCATTTTTTTTCGTTCGAAATAATGTGCCGTTGCTGAATGAACAGAAAAAACAAGTATACGAAACATTAATGCTAGCGGTGGACAAAAATATTGGTGGTCTATTCTTAGTGGACGCACCTGGAGGAATAGGGAAAACATTTGTCATTTCATTGATTTTGGCCACTATTCGATCAAGATGTGACATAGCTTTGGCGTTAGCATCATCTGGAATTGCGGCAACTCTTCTAGAAGGCGGTCGTACTGCACATTCTGAGCTTAAGTTGCCACTCAATTTAAACACAATTGATACTCTAACATGCAATATTTCCCGATCCAGTGCAATGGGAAAATTGGCAAGCTCATTGTTAGGAATGGGTGCACAATGGCACCTAAGAAATCACTTGAAGCACTTAACTTCACACTGAAGGATATTCTACGAAGTAACAACATCCAACGGAGTTTTTGAACTCTCTGGAGTCACCATGACTTCCACCACATAATTTCCAACTCAAAGTTGGTTCAGTAATTATGATATTGCGTAATTTGAATCCACCGGGACTTTGCAACTGTACTCGACTTGCGGTGAAAAGACTTATGCCGAATTTGATTGAGGCAACCATTATTAACGGAAAGTACGCAGGTGAAAATGTATTTATTCCTCGAATACTGATTCCGACTGATCTTCCACTTGACTTCAAACGATTGCAATTTCCGGTTCGCCTTGCGTATGCAGTGACAATTTACGCTTCGATTCAGTATTTACTTTGGATTCTTTTTCAATTTTTACTTAGAGAAGTTCAACTAAATTACACTTCATTTTTGTAATCGAAATGAATTCATTACTGTTGTTAAATGAAATAAAATTTTCCTTTTCAAATATAAAACAAAAAAAAATAATTTTTCTTCATCTTTTAATCCCCAAACGAAATGTTACAAAAAACGAAGCCATCTGGTGGCGAAACGGAGTTCGACGGGTTTGCTAGTATATATGTATATATTTTCAGTTTTTGAAAAGATATTTTAGTCGAGAGTAAATTTTTACTAACTTTTGTTAATTTTTGTTAGGTTTTTAATTGTTTGTAAAAAAAAACTGTCCATTCGATTTTTTTTTTAATTTTACCAGATAATAAAAACGTTATTCTTCGTTGCATGTTATTATTTTGGAGGGTGAATCATCTTTTGTTAGTAAAATATTTGAGGTGACAATTATTTTTTGTTCCGTGTTTTTGATTTATAAAAAAAAACCGTTAATTGGATTGTTTTCCAAAAATATATTTGTTTGGTATCGCGTTACAATATATAATACAAAATTAAATTCAAGTGGCTAACGTTATTGGTTCGTAAGATATTTTGGGTTAACCAAAACTTTCACCTTTTTCATGACGAAAAAAACGTCGCGAACATACGGACGTACGAGCGCGCTCGAGCGCAGACATCTCTCTAAAAATCTTTTATTTCGAATCTAGGGCCCTTGAACCTTCAAGAAATGTCAAAATCTTCAAAATGACAAATCGGACCGATTACAATAACTTCCTATGGGAAGTTAATAAAAATAAAATCACAAAAATGGCTAAACCGGCCTAAGAACACCTTAGGATACTTAGTAAATGAAAAACTGTTAAAGGTGGTTTGGTAAAAGCACTTATGTAAGTCAAAAGAAAACATTTATAAATGTATTAAATACTTCACTTATCAAACTTTAATTTTACTATTTAAATAATTGAAAATTACTCAAAACTGTATCTTCAAATAGTTCTTAATATTTTTTTTAAACAAAGATTGCAAGTTAAAAATGCACTTTCTGAAAAACTATAAAAATAGACTTAAGATCTTTTTCATTTTGAGGACAGAATTTTAAGTAGACTATTTTAATGTTACTTTTAACAGCATTAATTACAGAAAGGTATTATACATTTATGTTAGATTTACCGTTAACCAGATACACTCCAAATTCTTGATTAATTTTCTTGGTTCTTCTCATCATGAAGAAAATAGCGAAAGTTTGGAAAATAATTGATTTCCCGAGTTCTGTAACATTGAAAAATATGACTTTAAAAATCTCAACTGAGTTCGACAGGTGTGAAATGCCAGCGTTACTAACTTGAAACTACAAAACGGATAACCCTTTACAATGGAGGATACTCCACTGCCTGAAATACAACATTAATCTTAAACGAATTGCTTAAATTCTTGCATAACTATAACATTACCATATTTGGGGCAAACTAGTTAAAGCCCATTGCATGTAAACTCTTTCAAGTTAATAACATTTACACCCTTAAACAATAAAGTGTGTAATTAGAAGTTTACTTTAAGACATACGTACAACTATATTGTGCACATATATTTTTAAAAATATAAATCTATTCACTCATCAATTTTAATATGCAATGCATTAAATAAATAATTCAAACATCTATTTAATAGTTTTAGTTTTATTTGATTGTTGCGTCACCATTAATTCTAAAATTCAATATTTCAATGACATTTTAACACGCGAATCTGCGTTTCTAATTGTTTAACATGCAATTTTTTTACTTTTACTTGAGCATTACAAAGATATGGGTAGAAATAAAACTCATTGCATACGTAATAAATAAAACCATAAGAATAATTAAAAAATAGGTTAAAACCTTAATTTGAAAATAAAGTGGCATAGTTAGGCACAAACAATGTAGTTGCAAAGATTGAGACGATATAGGTACAAAGAAAAGATTGCATGTTTCTTGTTCTTTAAGCCATAAGAAATATGGCTATAAAATTAAAAATTCTGCAGTAATTATAAAAAATTAGATTGAATTCAAAATGCACATTCAAAAAAAAAAAAAAATAAGGTACTCCCAGAAAATAAATGTGTATAACGGATATAATGTGACTAACGGATATATCGAGCCCTTTCCGGCAAAATCAAAAGTTTATTGCTGTTCCATTAAACCATTTATACCTAAAGTAATTAGGTATTGCAAATTATTTACTAGACTTAATAGCTAAAACTTGAAAAAGGTCTTATGATTTCATTTAATACTACCAAATTGTAATAAATTTGTGTTTTTTTTTACGAAAATGTCGCTTACTATAAAATGGTGGTAAGGGGTTCATTCAAAACGTGTTTTCCATAAAATTACTAATGAATGTCAAAAGCCTTTTTAAAAAATCGAAAATGTACGTATTTTGGTCTAGTTACGTAACCGTTCGTAAATATCGGAATTTTGGGAAAAAAGTTCGTAAGCATACTTAAATATCGCAAAAATCGACAAAATGTTTGACTTTTATATATTTTGTGTATAATAGAGTTTCCCACAGTCCTCACTTCAAAAGACGCTAAAAATTAATACCTTAAACTTTTAACGTGGCTCAAGAAGAAAAAAAGGATAAGGGTGTTAAATCACAAGATCTCGGTGGCCAATTATGATCATTTTTATGTATTTCCAGAACCCAAGAATTTAGACACGAAGTTGCTGTTGAGTTTTTGTGTTACGTAAAATTTAAAAGCATTTGACCTATGCAATATATTCTTAAAATATCATTTCATCGGGCTTTGACTTTGAATATCTAACGCCGCCCGCTTATATACCTTGGCATATGTACTTGTGGACAACATTTATTGTTCTAAAATGAAAGTTTGTACACTAAACTCAGCTTCTTCCGTTAGATTCCGAAGCAAAATGCCTACATGACTAGACTATAAGCTGTTTCAGTCATAGTTTTTTTTCTTTTTCGTAAGCGTCTTGTAGCATATTTTAGTTGTAATAACTATCACTTGTGGCTATTGTCCGAATTATTTTTAAAACATATTGGAAAACCCTGATCTTAATAATAAAGCTGGTGTATCTTGGAAATGAGTATTTTCAGACAATTTGAATGATATTTGTAATTAATTTGCCTAATTTTTTCAAATAAAATTTCTCTAACTTGAGAGTTATTTTGAAAAAAAAAAAATCTTTAAAAATCTTTAAAAAATTTCAATTACAATCTAGCAGTCCCCCTATGTTATGTTTTGAATATTTCCGTGCAACAAATTATTTTTTTTTAGATACTTAGAAAATTAGATCTAAAGCAACTGTGGAAAATTATAGACCTATTGCTAAACTTCAGCTAATCTCTAATCTAAAGTATTTAAAGCGATTGTTAAAAATAAGCATTATAGTTTAGTTTGAAATCACATTTCCCAGCATCAGCATGATTTACAAAAGGTAGATCAACATCAGCCAATTTATTAAAATTTACAAATTACTGTCTTGGTAGTTTAGAAAACCCATTGCAAGTTTTTGATCGCACAAAATTTCCTTAAAAAAATTTTTAAGTTGCTTGGGTTACACTCTAATCTCCTTAGTTTGATTAAAAGTTATTTGGTTAGATGTTGTCAATGTGTTAAAATTGATGATGTATTGTCAAGTGAAATAAAAAACTTTTCTGGGGTACCACAAGGCATCCATCTTGGACCACTTCTCTTTATTCTTTTTTTTTATTAATGATTTGCTAAATTATATTTCATTTTTAACTTCACATAGGAAGTTATTGTAATGGGTCCGATTTTTCAAATTGAAAATTTTGACATTTCTCGACGTTTCAAGGTCTCTAGAGTCGAAATAAAATATTTTTAGAAAGATGTCTGTGCGTGCGTGTCGCGTGTGTACGTACATACGTTCGTACGTCCGTACGTTCGCGACATATTTTTCTTCGTCCATCGCTCAAGAACCAGAAGAGATATCGACTTCAAATAAATTTTGTTATACAGATAATAAGGCAGAAAGATGCAGAAAGGGCTCTCAAGAAAATTGCGTGGGTGGTTTATTTTACCATAGCAGTTTAAAATAAAATGCACGACTGGGTCGCACGAACTTGCTCCTGTATTCAAAGAGTCTCTTTAAAAAAGTATCTATGTATATAAGATTTAAAAATATACCTGTAAAATAAGTTTGTCTTCATAGATATAAATGCCATTTGATTTGTCGAAAAAACCTCCATTTTTCAATTTTTTTGGGAGGGGGTTACATTTAATACAGTTAAAATAATTAAAAAAAAAAAACTAATTTAAGATTCAAAATTTTACCAGAAAAATAAGTTTGTCTTCAAAAAATTTAAATTCCATTTTAAAAATAAAAAAACCCTTGAATTTTCAAATTTTTTTTTCGAAAATCGTTAGAGCGGTTTTTTTTTTAAATTAATTTTTTATATATAAAATTTTTCAATTTTGTTCTAAAAATATTTTTGGTATGCAGTTGTTTAGTGATTGTAAATATACGCTCTACATTTGAATTACGTAAAAAAATGTTAAACCGTTTTTGAGATATAGAATTTTGAAAAAAAATAATTCAATATTTTTTTAAAAATCCAATCAATAAAAAATTTCACTTTTGATAATCAAATATTGTTAAGGCAATATAAGAACTTGTTCAAAAAAAAAAATTATTGAAATCGGTTCATAAGTTGCTGAGAAAATTAAAAAACAAAAAAACGGTTCTATGAGCGGTACCTTTCCTGAGCAATACAAAAATATGTTTTTCTTATTAACAGAAGCCAAATTAAAAATAAAATTTTGGAGAAAATTTAAAAAAAATCTATCGGTTTGTTTTTGAGAAAATTCGAATTTTCGTTTTTTGACCAAAAAAATTGTATGGGGACCACTGTTAGTTTTGATCTTAAAAAAAAATGAAAAAAACGCCTAACGCGAATCTGCTCAAAACCTTAACTTCCAAGTTTGAACTCAATCAACCCAATGGTTTAGGCTGTAGGAGCGTGGACAGACAGACAAAACAGACCGGACGGAATCGCGGGACCCACTTTTTTCGACTTCTCTACCATCGTAATATCATGTTTGATTAAAATCTCGAGTTCGAAATTTTGCACGAATGCAAAACTTGCCATATATGTATGTAGTTCCTATATGTCGCAAGTAAAAAAGTGAAAATTTTGGTTAACCCTAAATATCTCATGAAAAAATGACGCTAGAGACTTGAATTAAATTTTATATTATATATTGTAACGTGATGCAAAACAAATATATTTTTGGAAAAAAATCCAATTTATTTATTTTTTATAAATCAAAAAAACTGAAAAAAAAATTGTCACCTCGACAATTTTACGACTAAAATATGATTTGGTCTCCAAAACAATTTTGTGTAACGAAAAATAATATTTTTGACATCTGATAAAAGTCTTATTGAATTTCGACTCAAATATCTTTTCAAAAACTTGAGATTTAGGTTTCAAACTTATTTTATCTTATAAGAAATATTGTTTTAAACATCCTGAAATATGTTGGAAAAATCGAATTGACAGTTTTTTTTTTAAATAAAAAATTAAAACAAAAATTAATAAAAGTTGGTAAAAATTGATTTTCGACTCAAATATCTTTTCAAAACTTTGAGATATTGGCTTTAAATTACTTTTATCTTTTAAAAAAATATTGTTGTCAACACTCTGTAAAATTTAAAAAATCGAATTGACAGTTTTTTTTACAAAAAATAAAAACCTAAAACAAAAATTTATAAAAGTTGGTAGGTAAAAATTAATTTTCGACGTAAATGTCTTTTCAAAAATTTGAGACATTGGCTTCAAGCTAATTTTATCTTATAAGAAATATTGTTTTCAACATATGATAAAATTTTGAGAAAAATCGAAGTGACAGTTTTTTTTTACAAAAAAATAAAAACCAAAAAGAAAAAAACAATACTAAAACTTGGTAAAAATTTACTTTCGAATCAAAAAGCTTTTCAAAAATTAAAAATATTGGCTTCAAACTTATTTTATTTCACAGAAAATATTGTTTTCGATATTCAGTAATTTTTTATAATAATCAAACAGTCCGTTTTTTCATACAAAAATAAAATCTGCAAAATAAAGTACGCAAATTTGGTAAAAATTCATACATATAGACAACATTTTAAGCAAGACAAATCAACAGATGGGATGGGAAGTTATCAGTGTGGGTCGCATCCCAGCCTCTTTTTAATGATGATAATCTCAAGATTTTAAGCTGTTTGAGATCTCATTTAGATGCCAGTGATATTCAGATTGATATTTACTGCGTTGTTAACTTGTGTACTATAAATGGAATATATTTCAATTTAAAAAATAAATATAGTATTGTAACATTTTCTAAGAAACTAGATCCAATTGTTTACGGATACGATTTTGGAGTTATCCTTGACCCTTAAATGAGTTTTTTGCTTCAAATTGACAATGCTATTTCTAGAGCTATAACTCAATGTTGAGCTTCATTTCTAGAAATTGTAAGTCTTTTGAAGATTCTTATACTTTTTAAACCCTTTTAATCCCTTGTTACACCTTTGGTTGAATTTTGTTGCATTATATGGGATCCTTTTAACCAATCAATTATCTATACGATTAAAAAGGTTTAGAAAAGATTTACTAAATTTGCTTTACTGAAGATTTTAAGAAACTCAAATATTCCATTTTATGATATCAAGTGTGATTTAATTGATTTTAGTTTTGAGAAAAAAAAATATATTCAGTACTATAATTCGCTTTCGATGTTCTAAATTCTAACAAAGTTTATTCTATTTTACTATAAATGTTTAATATTTATATACATTCTCTTAGTTTACGACCTAGAGATGGAAATTTTTTATAAGTTCCTTTTCATTACACGATTAAACGTAACATTAAAAAATATGCTTTTTATTTCTTCTTGAAAACCAATTGCCTTATTTAGATACTTCAAAAACTCAAATCTACAGTGAAAACTCTTCTTGAAGTTTGTGGTAAGTTTTTTTTGGTTAAAATTTTGTTGCATATGTAACATTTCAGAATTTCACAATGACCTTAAACCATGTGATTATCTAAGTGCTTATAATGGGTGATTTTTTTGAGGTTAGGATTTTCATGCATTAGTATTTGACAGATCACGTGGGATTTCAGACATGGTGTTAAAGAAAAAGATGCTCAGTATGCTTTGACATTTCATCATGAATAGACTTACTAACGAGCAACGCTTGCAAATCATTGAATTTTATTACCAAAATCAGTGTTCGGTTTTTTTTATCGAAAAATTTTTTATCGACAAATTTTGTTCAGCGATGAGGCTCATTTCTGGTTGAATGGCTACGTAAATAAGCAAAATTGCCGCATTTGGAGTGAAGAGCAACCAGAAGCCGTTCAAGAACTGCCCATTCATCCCGAAAAATGCACTGTTTGGTGTGGTTTGTACGCTGGTGGAATCATTGGACCGTATTTTTTCAAAGATGCTGTTGGACGCAACGTTACGGTGAATGGCGATCGCTATCGTTCAATGCTAACAAACTTTTTGTTGCCAAAAATGGAAGAACTGAACTTGGTTGACATGTGGTTTCAACAAGATGGCGCTACATGCCACACAGCTCGCGATTCTATGGCCATTTTGAGGGAAAACTTAGGAGAACAATTCATCTCAAGGAATGGACCGGTAAGTTGGCCACCAAGATCATGCGATTTGACGCCTTTAGACTATTTTTGTGGGGCTACGTCAAGTCTTAAGTCTACACAAATAAGCCAGCAACTATTCCAGCTTTGGAAGACAACATTTCCGAAGAAATTCGGGCTATTCCGGCCGAAATGCTCGAAAAAGTTACCCAAAATTGGACTTTCCGAATGGACCACCTAAGACGCAGCCGCGGTCAACATTTAAATAAAATTATCTTCAAAAAGTAAATGTCATGGACCAATCTAACGTTTCAAATAAAGAATCGATGAGATTTTGCAAATTTTATGCGTTTTTTTTTTTTTTAAAGTTCTCAAGCTCTTAAAAAATCACCCGATAGCTTCGATTTTAAATTCAAATGCAAAAGGAATTCTCTTCTATCTAGAAGAAGAACTGCCACGTTCAGTAAAGTTCGGAAGAAGTTCATAATTTGATACCAGTCAAAAAACATTATAAGAAAATAATGGAACATCCTTCTATACTGATATTTGATATTTTAAATAGCCAAAAATCACTACCACTTAAAAATATTCTATTCTCTTGATATAAGAAGTAAGTTGGTGCATATTACATATGAAAGCAAATAAATTCCTTCTTTAATTATATTAAATTTCAACTGCAGACAAGAGTAAATTAATTCATCAATTATAAAATTAATACAAAAAACCAATACTTAACCTATCAATGTATCTATAGATTTGAAGGATATCTTTACATCCTTATTAATATAATGACAATACGCGATATCATAACCTCACGCTCATTAATATTGACAACAACGTAATCAGCTTAATTTATACAAAACCATTATACACAATTTGTCAACACATGCCCCATACATTCATGACTTAATATTAAAATTTTAATTGCAATTTAATATTTAAATTCTTTTAGCTTCTTTGTCGTTCGATTATATTTTGAGGCCATCAGTTTATTCGAAAAAAAATAATATAATTAATTGATTGAACAAACAGGCAAGTATGTCTACATCCACATTCAGCACACATGACCCATGTCCTTTGCGGAAGGACCTTTGTAACGTTCCACCTGCAACCTCAAGCCTTATATTCAAAATAAAATACCTATAGATGCCGATAACTATCAATGGAATATAGAACTCGTCCTCATCTCTAACTGCTAAATAATTTAATAGATTTGTCTCCTGCATCACCAAAACCACATGCTGGTGCCATTTATATAGATTTTTGAATAAATGTCAACTGCAATGGCATTTTGCTCTGATAATAATTTTTGTTTTGCAACTGCAAAACCCTCAGCCCGTATTTTTTAAGTATAAAAATGTTGTAAACAAAAATGTATCGATTCGATAGAGAATTAAATATCATATAAATTAATGTTTTATATTAAAATTTTATAATAAACAAAATAATATGAATGTATATGCAGAAACCTTATTTTTGTATGATGCTCTATTTTCTTGCCACAATTTTTAAATAGACTATAGGGTGTCCCAAAGCTATTAAAAAATATGCTTGAGTTTTGACTTTTGTTGTTAGTTTAGCTGAAAAATATTTCTATAAAAACTAATTAAATTTTCTTTACAATAAAATGAGATATTAATTTGATATTGTACATATTCATGTTTTGTTTTTATGTTGTTTTTGTGAAACACCCTTTTTTTTTAATTCATAACCATTCAGATGCGGAGGTATCCATTACAAATCTATATGAAAAGTGAATTAATTATTTTAATTGTGTGGTTTTTGATTTAATTGTTTCTTTTTTTGTTTAATAATAGATAACTATTTTGTATTGTTATTTATAATAATAAATTTAAAATTTAATTTGCATTTGTGGTGAAATTGACAATAATTAATATATTTTTTATCTAGGGTATGTGATAGCAGGTATAATACATAGTATATAATATATTGCCAATTAAGATTAGCAATTTATATTTAAACATATTTGGAGTTCCCTTAAAATGTAGGTATAGGTACATACATTGATTTTTTAATTGATTTTTGTTTTCATAAATATAATTGAATTGCAATTAAGAGATAGTTTAGTTTAAATTTTTATTAAACTAATTTAGTGGGTCATTATATTAATACGAGGATTAACAAACATTTATGTCTATATAAAACAAATATTTTTAATTTTATTTTGTTTTTTGTCTTTATATTATCACAGTTTTCTATGTAATATTTATCATTTGTTGTTATAATCTTAATTTAATTTAAATTTAATTTTGTGTTTCTTATATTTGGCAATGATTTTAATTTTTTTTATTTTTGTGTTCACTTAAAGTAAAATTTAAAAGTGATTAAATATAAAAATTAAATTAAAATAATTTAGTGTATTAATGTAATGATATAGGATAGGGTGTAGATAAACAATTGTTTTGGTAAATACATATGTATGTACATATTATTTCTATTTTCTTTACACGCTGTTTTTTTATGGTATATTATTTTTTGAATTGAAAATTATTACTAATATTATATTAATAATTTAAATTTTAAAAAATTCAGCAAACAAAATGTTAATTTTAATAAAAATAGGCATAGTGTTCAAGGTATACCAAATATTTTGCAACAATCTATAAAGTGGTTCCAATGATTAATAAGAAGCTTTGGAGGTGAAGTAATACAATTTAAATACAAATAAACCTAAAAACTTAAACCAATTTATTTTGGAAAGAGGGAATTTGAAAATTAAACACAAATGCCCATTTTGAAAAAAAAAAAACACTAAAAAGTGAAAAATAAATAAATAGAGAGTTTTTAGTATACTTGTGGTTTTAAAGGAGAAATTTAAAGAATATAATTAAATGGTATGGCTAATAATTAAGCTTTAGTATAAAGATAAGGGTTTGCCATTATGTTTTAAAAATTATATTCAACAAATGGACAGATAAATTCCAGCCAAGTGACAAGCGACTTCATATAACCCTACAAAAAACAGTCCAGCGGTGTTAAATCGCACGATCTTGGAGACCACGCCACAGGCCCACGAACGACCGCAACCGACGCGACGTGATATAATGCGTTCAACAAGAGCTTAGTTCAATAAATTCATTATTTGCAACTTCCCATAGAAAGTTATTGTAGAATTAAAAATGTTGACATTTCTCTACGTTTCAAGGTCCCTATAGAATCTAAATCAAAGAATTTTATAGAGATGTCTGTGTGCACGTGTGTAAGTACGTTCGTACGTCCGTACGTTTCGGGATAACATTTTGTGTTGTCCATATCTCAAAAAGCAGTAGAGTTAAATTTGTTTGACAGATAATAACATCAAAAGATACAATAAAATGAACGACTGGTTCGTACCAACTTGCTCATAAACCCAAATAGTCTGTTCAGAAAAATATTTCCAATTTTTTGAAATTTAAAAATGTATACCTGCAAAAAAGTGTTTTTTCAAAAATTTGAACGGCATTTGTTTTTTTTTATAATTTTCATTTGAAAATCGTTAGAGCGTTTTCTAATTAATTAATTTTGAATAAACACTTCGTGTCACATGAATAGGGACAAGCTTTGTTCGTTTTTTTATTTGCCGATATTTTTTTAAACTAAACTTGAAAACAATATTTTTTGTAAGTTAAAATTAGTTGGAAGCCATAATCTCAAAGATATTTGAGTCGAAAACCAATTTTTACCAACTTTTGTAAAATTTTTTTTTCAGTTTTTAATTTTTTGTAAAAAAACTGTCAATTTGATTTTTCTCAAAATTTTACTGAATGTTGAAAACAATATTTTTTTGAAAGATAAAAGCAGTTTAAATCCAATATCTCAAAGTTTTGAAAAGATATTTGAGTCGAAAAACAATTTTTACCAACTTTTATTTATTTTTGTTTAGGTTTTTATTTTTTGTAAAATAATTGTCAATTCGATTTTTCCCAAAATTGTTCCTAATGTTGAAAACAATATTTCTTATAAGTTAAAATTAGTTAGAAGCCATAATCTCAAATTTTTGAAAAGATATTTGAGTCGAAAACCAATTTTTACCAACTTTTGTTAAATTTTTTTTTCAGTTTTTAATTTTTTGTAAAAAAAACTGTCAATTTGATTTTTCTCAAAATTTTACTGAATGTTGAAAACAATATTTTTTGAAAGATAAAAGTAGTTTAAAGCCAATATCTCAAAGTTTTGAAAAGATATTTGAGTCAAAAATCAATTTTTACCAACTTTTATTATTTTTTTTTTAGGTTTTAATTTTTTGTAAAAAACTGTTGATTCGATTTTTTTCAAAATTTTATCAGATGTCAAAAACATTATTCTTCGTTGCACAAAATTGTTTCGGAGATGAAATCATATTTTAGTCGTAAAATTTTCGAAGTGACAAATTTTTTTTTCAGTTTTTTTGATTTATAAAAAAACCGTTATTTGATTTTTTTTCTAAAAATATAATTGTTTTGTATCACATTACAATATATAATATAAAATGTAATTCAAGTCTCTAGCTTCATTGGTTCATGAGATATTTAGGGTTAGCCAAAATGTTCACCTTTTTTTTTAAACTGCTATGGTAAAAAAACCACCCACCCAATTTTCTTGAGAGCCCTTTCTACATCTTTCTGCCTTATTATCTGTATAACAAAATTTATTTGAAGTCGATATCTCTTCTGGTTCTTTAGCTATGGACGACGAAAAAAACGTCGCGAACGTACGGACGTACGTACACACGCACGCACAGACATCTTTCTAAAAATCTTTTATTTCGACTCTAGGGACCTTGAAACGTCGAGAACTGTCAAAATTTTCAATTTGACAAATCGGACCCATTACAATAACTTCCTATGGGAAGTTAAAAATATGTTGTTGATAAATACAAGTTTTATGACGGTTTTGCCGCAGAAGGTCATGTTTTTTTGTGTACGAGTATTAATTTGATAGAATCAAGAAGTATGGGTAGAGCTAAGGGTCTAACCATGGAGGAAATAGGCTAAATTCGAGCTTACCGGGATCTCGGCAAAACCATCCGTTTTATAGCCAACAAAGTTAGAAGAAGTTCAAATGTTGTATACTTTTGTTGTAAACTTTTTTTAAAATCAAAAACAAAAACAATGACATTTTTAATCGTCAAATTTTATTGAGATAGTATAAGAACTTGAGCGGAAAAAAAATATTTAAATGGGTTGATTAGTTCTTGAGAAAACTTAAAAACAAAATAACGGTTCTTGTGGGGGTACCGCTCTGGAGTAATACAACCATTTATTTAATTTATATTGAAAAAAGCCAAATTAAGAAAAAAAAATTAGCGAAAATTAAAAAAATCTATCGGTTTGTTTTTGTAAAATTCGAATTTTCGATTTTCGACCAAAGAATTTGTATGGGGACTACTATAATTTTTAGTCGAATCGGCTCAAAACCTTTGTTTAAAAATTTAAACTCAATCGACCCAATTCGTTGGGCTGTAGGGGCCAGCACAGACAGATAGACAGGCGGACGGAATCAGGGGACCCACTTTTTATCGACTTTTCTATCATCGTAACGTCATTGTTTTACGAATGCAAAAGTTGTCAAATAGTTCTTATACATCAACACTTTTTGCCAAAGCAAAGGTCAAACGTTTTTTTCTCAGTTGGGTTGATGTGCATTATTTCAAAACCTTTCCAAACATTCTTTGGTGATTTCCTGCTGCTTGTGCCAAGTTTAGGTTTACTGCAAAACAACCGAATAATGATGGCGTTAAATCTTTAATTTTTATTTAAATGTGGCCTTAAAATGAAAAAAACCTTTTCTTATTATTTCGAATTCAATGATGAATTAAATTAAAAAAAATTAATAGTAATAATTAAAACATTGATCCATTACAAAAAAACAAAAGTTTTAGAAATTGCAGGTCTTACAAAATCATGTTAAATGTTAAATATTTTAATTTTTTCAATACATTCTTTTTCAAAAACTCCAAAGTATCAAATTCTACCTTTGAAAAGATATAACGAATAAAATATGTAATAAAATTAAATATTCAATTAAAGCAATTTATTTATTTAATCCTACATTTAATATTTGTTTCCATAAAATAAATTAACAATGCCAAAATAAAAATAATAAATTAACCCATTTTTTCACAAATTTTGTCATTTTTTGACTTGACAGCTTGAATCAAAACAAAAATTACCTATCCTGAGAAAAAAAAAATTTCTCACCAGTTCTAATATATTTGTTTCGTTTCTTCTACTAAATTCATATATGCTATCCTCACCACCCACCATTATTACCAAAAACACTCTAGTAAAGATATAAATCCTCGGTAGCCATATTGGTTTGCCTACAAGCTAAACCGGAAACTGGCGTCATAAAGTATTTCTTAGTGTGCGTGTAATTTCTCCTCTAATTCATGAAATTTCCCCTAAAAACTCAGGAATTGTGTCTATGTATGCGTGAAAACACGTCAATTTTTCTCGTTGAATTCGTCCACATTACAAATACAACAATGTAAACAAATGGGTTTTGGAGGGTGATACGTACGAAAGATTTATATCTTCATATAGAGTGTTTTTGATTATTACCTTTAATGTATTTGTTTCGTTTCTTCTATTAACGTTCTATTAACTTCTAACCAGGATTAGATTTCCTTCACCTTCACCAACCAAACCACCCATTTCAATTTCTCCCATTGCAAAACATTTCTCTCAATTCTCAATACTAAATTGAGTACTAAATCATATGCGCTTGCGCTAACCTCTAAGCTTTGTCCTTTTCCTTTGCATTTTTAATATCTGAGTAAAAGCAACAGGATTAAGCTCAGACAAGCACAAGATTAGTAGAAGAGAACAAAGAAAAAAGAAAGCAGCGCAATCGTAGTCCAGTGCCAGTCTTGTTTTTCGTCTTTCTTGGTACGGTTCCAATTATAGAATCGCTCCGCCAATTTAATGTGTAAAAATAAATTAAAATAAAAATAGTTCAAAAATAAAGTGAGGTGCAAAAAACTGTTAAATAAAAAATAAGAAAATATTTAATAGAAGTTAAATCATTTAAAAAATTTAAAGTGAAGTGAAATAAGAGTTGAATACACGTTAAACAAAATTAAAATGCATTTGTTATAAAAAATGAATGTAAAGTATAAAAATACTATTTATAATAATTAAAACAATACAAAGACCTATCAGTGACTGAAGGAAAGATGAAAATAAATCCATTAAACAAATTTTGAAAATGGTAAGTGATTTTGATTTATTTTCAAGTTGAAAACGATAAAATATTTATAACAGCTTCGAAAGCATATACATATTTTTAAAACATAGAATAAAATTACTAACCTTAATTTGGAGATTTTGAGATTATTTAGGTATTGACTTCAAATAAATTTTATTTTTGAAACTAATGACGTCGTACACAATTGAAATTAATTGAATGAAAACCGAATTTAAAAAACTATTTCTCATCTTGGAAGGTCTTTTATTTGAAACAATTTTATACAATGGAAAAAGTCTTTTTTTTGATATAGAAAGATTTTTAGACAAATACAGAGCCATTCATTTGTCGGTGGCAGAAAAAGAAAAGACACGTAGCGATACATGTTTGCCCTTGTCGTAGAGTGTGTAAAGTAATATGAAATCACTTTTTCGTTTATTTCGAACGGTATCTCGGTCATAACATGAGTAATGTTGACTTTTAACACTAATCATACCAAGACTTAAATATACCTATTTCTACCATAGCGGGTCAAATGACCTGTTGTGGTAGATATCGGTATACAACAAGGATTACTCAGAATAAACAAAACAAAACAAAACAAAAATATTTGTATAACAACTGTACATTAATTACTTAGAAAAAGTCATGAAGTCAAATGTGCAAACTCAATAAAATTATACGTGCATTTTCAATGCAAAAGTTCAAAATGGGTCATTTGACCCGTTATGGTATGTTTAGTGTTAAAGCGTCTTAAATCCAAAATATATCACGTAAGCACGGTCTTTTTTTTTAATCCGTAGAAAAAAATTTAAATGTGTTAAGTTGCATGACCTCTGTGTAATATTAACTTTGCTACACTCTTTTAAAATGTGTTCATAATTTTACACATATGACGACCGTAAGTTTGTTTTGCGTTTGAAAAATTACTTTTTTATTTAATTCTAATAATTTTACAGCGCTGTTTAATTGCTCAACAATCCATTATCATAAAGAGCATTCATTTTTACGGAGTATAAATTCATTTACTCACACGAGTAGTTTTTTTTTCGAAAAAGGGATTTTGACGAAAATTTTAAAATTTTGTCTTATGACTGAAAAATAAATTAAAAATCTGTTTAAATTACATCCGCCCTGTGCCAAGCCTACTTTTATTATATCCTTAACTAAATGGCAAGTTTTGCATCCGTACAATTTTTCGAACTCGAGATTTTAATCAAACATGACACTATGATAGCAGAGAAGTCGATTCCGTCCTTCTGTCTGTCTGTCCTGGTCCCTACAGCCCAAACCATTGGTTTTTTTTCCAATTTTCGTTTACATTTTTTTTTCTAATTTGGCTTCTTTCTATGTAAAAAACATATTTTTGAAGGGTACCCCCATGGAACCGTTATTTTGTTTTAGGTTTTCCCAAGAACTATTCAACAGATTTCAATAATCTTTTCTCTGCACAAGATCTTAGAAAGCCTTAATAATATTTAATAGCCAAAAATGTCGTTGTTTTTATTTTTGATTAAAAAAAATGTATATTCATTTTTTCGAAATTCGATATCTTGAATGGGTCATCATTTTTTTACGAAATTTAAAAATAAAATGTTTATTAAGTTCTAAATAACTGCAAACCAAAAATATATTTTAACAAAAATTGAAAAATTATATGCCTACATAAAAATGTAATATGTGCATAATATACAAAATTTCAAATAAAAATTTTGTAAAATTAATGTTTTTCTAAATTTTTGAATACAAACTTCTTTTGCAGGTACCGTTTTTAAATTTTAAAATACAGGAAATATTTTTAAACAGACTCCTTTCTTTGGATACATGAGCAAGTTAATGCGATCCAGTCGCAAAACGAGTTCTTAATGCCGACTTTTCAGATTTGTCTTAAATTTTGTTGGCTTTTAAAATTTTTTTTTTCATTTTCATTCATTTCGATATTTTAAAAGTCGTTTAGACTTAAAACTCTTAAAAAGTTCAAACATTTTTTGGAATGTGTGGTATTTCTTTGAATACTATGTGCTTCTTAGTATTTATAATATCCAAAAATGTTTTGAAAAATCATACTTAGACATAAGCAAACTGTTTTGGCTAAATGCAAACAAAATCAGGTTTCATCAAAATAATTATTTTGATATTTGCATTTCCAGCGTTTTGATATATTTGAAATTGTTTCTCTATTTTTTTTAAAAACTTCGTAATTTTTTTTCGAAATGACCATTTTGAGTTATGTTGTAAGTTAGATTGTTGAAAAAATTTACAAATACATTGAAACTGTGAACGTTATTATTTAATATTTTAAGAACATGTACCAGTAGAGTTGAATCGTTAAAATCTTTTAACACCATCACCGCGCCGTTCAAAACTTTACACAACTTAAGAAGTAAATTATTATACTTAAAGCGAAATCTCGTTCAAAATTTCCTTAAAAACTCTGAATATTCGGCAATTTTTCGTTTTTTAAAAACTCGTTAAGAGTTTCGCGGTCACTAGCTAGACAATAAAATAAATGTGAGAAAATCCGAAAAAATCGTTCAGACTTTTATCTTAAATCGTTGTAACTTTAATATGCACAACTCGCTCAGAGTTTTCTAGACGCGAAATCATATTAAACTCGATTATACGTTTATGATCTTGCGAAGAATTCCAAACAAAAGTCGTTCAGACTTTTATGTAAAATCCTTAAGTATAAATTATTCATGTGAAGCATAGTACATTTCACCCAAGACTTAAGAGTTGAGGGTTAGTTGAAGAAATATGAAGACTCAAGTTCGAAGCCGTAAAGATGGTTTGGGCATTTCGTCGCAGCGCTTTCTTGGAAAGAGTAAAAGTAAGCATGCCACTTTTCTGATGACCTGAAGCCAAAGTGTTTATTGACTTGACGAAATTTGGCTGAAAATACTTACGTTGATACCGTCCTTGCCGGCCCTTAAGTCGTGATCAGCGTGTGCACCTCCAAATATGTATTCAAACCAGAGTCTTCATTTAATTTTAACTAACTTTCTGATTCGATGTTAGTTTGGGTGAAGTGTTTTTCTTTCTAAATTTGTTACGTTTCCACTTTAATACAAATCACAAATAAAACGGGTTTGCATAGAGAACATATATTTGAAGCGTGTTACAAAATTTTAATATATGTACCGGTTTTCAATATTGTATTAATTAATAATGTAAAAACTGTTCACAGTTTCAAAGTTACACCTTAAAAACATTACAAGTCGTTCAGACTTTCACAAAGGAAATTAAAAACAATGAACAAATCTGACTCAATCTTTCTTATAAGACAAACAACAGTTTTGTCAATAATAATAATTCTTAATTACAGTCATATAAGTCTTGACAACAAAACTTGGCCGAAAATAGACCCTTAACTATTCTATCAACGCTTCTACATAGGTGGAATGTAAAACTGATTCAGAAGTACAATAGCTGTTTTTAAGAGAATTTTCCTTTGATATTTCTGGCTTAGCTGCGGTTGGATTTTACTACTTGAAAGTACTAAATTTTTCTAAAACATAAAGAGCTGCTAGATGGTAGAAAATATTCCGAAGAATAGAAAGAAATAAAAAGCAGGTTATATCTTGTTATTTTAGCTTTTAAAAAGATTCGTAATCAATTTAACTTTGCGTAAGCTTAGGTTGCTTTCTGATTAAATCTTATTGCAGAGAATGAGAAATTTTTGCCTTGAATACACTTCTTTTTAACACTTCTCAAGACTCGAAAAATTCTCTCAACTATTTCATCATCGGATTATTCTTTTCCAAATTCACCGATTTGTCAGTCATTGCATTTCAGATTAACTAATTTGTCATGAAATAAGACATTTCGTAAAAATATGTAGACATTATTATAAATGTTTCATTGTATCGTTATTAGTGCTCGAAAGTTTTAAAATACAATAAAGATTATTAGAATTTTATTGAAATCTACTTAGTCGTTCCAAGGAATCAAGATACGCATAGTAAGAGCAGAATCTTAGGCAGCGGATTGGTCTAATCCTTATTTAAATTAATTTTGTATATACTATGTATAAAATTTTTTAATTTGAGTTTAAAAATAATTTAAGTATAGGTAATTATTAAGAACTTATTAATATATGTTTTACATTTGATTGTTAAAAAAAATGATAGCCCATTTTAAAAATATGGAATTTCAAAAAGAAATTAATGTGTTTTTTTTTTAATTCAAAACATTTTTGATTTCAAAATAATTTCATTCTGTGCTAAATTTTGAGAAAATTAAAAAAAATTTAGGTATTTTTTTATATAAGAAATTAAAGCTTTCAAAAAATGCCACTGAAATAGTTGGTTTTCCACTAAAAATGTCAGCAACAAAAATAGATTTTTAAATCAAACTATTTCATCATATGCAAAATATTGTAAGTAAGTTTTAGTTAATTTTTTAGAAACTGACAGGAAATTGTTTTCGACTCGAGTATTAGAAGAAAAAAGAAGGATATTGACTTCAAATTATTTATCTCACACAAATACATTATATATGAATATTTTGTTAAAGTTTGAAGCAAGACAAATCGACAGAAAGGATGGGAAGTTATCAGTGTGGGTTGCAGCCCTATTTTAATTTTGTTAGCTTTAGCATTTGACACTTAATAAACTCAACCGATAATAAATTAAGTGTAACAACAGCTCGTAGGAAACCAAGGCCTTGTGACTTACAACTCCCAACCATTCCTGCATGCGAGTAATGCCAGGGATGGAGGGGACCTACAGTTTTAATGCCGAATCCGAATTATTTTTGAAGGATCACTGACGTAATAGTCATCCACGGGCGCTACTTTAAAGTGGCATGATATTATAGTGGGGCGCCTGGGGGTTTTCACCTCGGATTACAGTTACAGTTAATGAATTAATATGATCGATGTGGGATATTGTTTTTTAAACTATAAATTGCAATGTTTACCCAAAATTTTTTTGTGCATTCCATTTTTTCATTGTTTAAACAAATTATTATAAAAAATTAGTGTTTGACCATATGTTTTCACTTTAAACAGTAATTTTTTTTTTATTTATATGTTAAATCTTACCTGAATAGACATATAGGAACAATTTTTAAAAGATACCTGTGTATAAAAATAGCAGTAGGGATCTCAAACAGGTAGAAAAACGTGGAGGGGAGAGCGGAGCGACAGCTACTATGTACAATGGAATTTCTCGGCTAGTTTAGTTGCAAGTAACATGTGTTCTGTGAGTATTGTGCTTATATATTGGCTTTAAACTACTTTTATATTTTAAAAAATATTGTTGTCAACATTCAGTAAAATTTTGAGAAAAATCGAATTGACAGTTTTTTTTACAAAAAATAAAAACTTAAAAGAAAATTTAACAAAAGTTGGTAGAAATTGATTTTCGACTCAAATATCTTTTCAAAAAATTTAGATTATGGCTTCCAACTAATTTTAACTTATAACAAATATTGTTTTCAACATTTGGAAAAATTTTGAGAAAAATCGAATTGACAGTTTTCTTAAAAAAATAAAAACCTAAACAAAAAAATTAATAAAAGTTGGTAAAAATTGATTTTCAACCCAAATATCTTTTCAAAACTTTGAGATAATGGCTTTGAACTACTTTTATCTTTTTAAAAATATTGTTGTCAACAATCAGTAAAATTTTGACAAAAATATAATTGACAGTTTTGACAGTAATTTGAGAGATATCAAGAACAGAACATCAATTTTTACCAAATTTACGTACTATTTTTTGTAGATTTTATTTTTTTATGATAAAACGGTCTGTTGGATTTTTATAAAAAAAACTACTGAATATTGAAAACAATATTTTCGGTGAAATAAAAAGAGTTTGAAGACAATATTTTAAATTTTTGAAAAGCTATTTGAGTCGTAAGTAAATTTTTACCAAGTTTTAGTATTGTTTTTTTTTTTTATTTTTTTTTTAAAAACCTGTCAATTTGATTTTTCTCAAAATTTTACTGAATGTTGACAACAATATTTTTTAAAAGATAAAAGTAGTTTAAAGCCAATATATAAGCACAATATTCACAGAACACATGTTACTTGCAACTAAACTAGCCGAGAAATTGCATTGTACATAGTGTCTGTCGCTCCGCTCTCCCCTCCACGTTTTTCTACTTGTTCGAGATCTTTACTGCTATTTTTATACACAGGTATCTTTTAAAAATGTTCCTATATGTCTACTCAGGTAAGATTTAACATATAAATAAAAAAAATTACTGTTTAAAGTGAATACATATGGTCAAACATTAATATTTTATAAGAATTTGTTTAAACAATTAAAAAATGGAGTGCACAAAAAAATTTTGGGTAAACATTGCAATTTATAGTTTAAAAAAACAATATCCCACATCGATCATATTAATTCATTCACTGTAACTCTAATCCGAGGTTTTACGGTTTTGAATGCTCCAGGCACTCTACTATTACTCAAGTTGTGGAAGAGATACCACCCGAAATGTTCAAAAAGCGATTAGAAATTACCTCAAAAGAATCGTATATGCTGTGAATATTCCTTAGGCGCAAAAGAATGTTTGTATCAAAATGAATGCCAAAATTTACAATAAAACAAAAATTAAAAACTTTAAGAAACGAAAAATTAATGGCCTTGTTATAGGACACATTTACTTCAATTATTTACTGCTATTAAAGGCATTTGACAAACCAATAATTTTCCCAAGAGCAATTTTGGAAATAGTGTTTAACAAAACATAACTATTCTCTCTTTTCTTCAGATTTTGTAAAAATGATCTCATTCATCTTTTCTTTAATATTTATTTAAGTGCGTATTGATTTTTGGTAAAAAGCAATTTCTTTAATCAGCCAAAAAGCCAATAATAATATCTCAAGCAATTCGTTACAAAACCAATCCTACTTTTCAAAGCCATCACTTTATACAGAAAGACTCTATTCCCTAGAGTTTACAAAATAAAATATAATCCCAACTATATCCTGTTACTCGCCGCCATCGTCCTTAGTGACACAACCCGAATGATATCTACAGGCTAAGATCTCATATAATAATAATAAAAAAAACTACACATTTTCCATTTCCCATACATTGCCTTATATATACGCATATATGTATAAACACGTACGGCCAACACTGTAACTATAACCATATAGCCCATCACTATCATTGAGATAAATTGAATCCTTGTTGCTTGCACTCACAGGCCATATACAGCAAGCACATTTCAACACAACTTGATTTCAAAGTTTTAATGCAAATTTATATCCATCAAGTGAACTAGGACATCAATAAAATTGTGAAAAAAAAATATTTTCTATGGGTCAAGTATTGGTATCACAATACCATTTGATGAGGAAGTAAATGATGGTTGAAAAACAAGAGCTGCTCTTAGGATGTTTTCAAAGACATATAGGATGATATGAAATATTTAAGGACTAGAAATAAGTCGTACAATATTCTTACTACCCAAGCAAGTACATACGACTAGGACTAGTGTATTCAATTTGGACGAAGAAAGGTGTTTGCTTTTCTATACAAAATGGACAGCAATGTTATGTTGCAGACCTTTCGTCGACCAACGTTACGTTCGGTAAACAAACAAAATATCTTAAAGTTATAAGAAAAAATCATTTTAACATAATTTTCATTTTCACCTAAGCAAAAATGAAAAATGAAAATGAAAAAATTAAAAAAAAAAACAAACAAATATTGTACAATCACTTTTTGCATGAGTGTTCAACAAGACCCAATGGAACATCGTTTCTAAAATGATTTCATTTCCCAGGGTATGCATTTATGATGATGAAGCTGGGAAAGCTAATTTCAAGGATATTACATGGTTTTGCTTTTATAAGCTACCTATGCCTGTCTGTAATATCTCCGAGAGAGAAAAAGATAGACAGGGTTTTATAATTGAAACTTTAATATATTTTTTGTGTTGTTGTAGACTGCAATTCAAAAATAAATGTAGTCTAGTGGTCACACTTAAGAGGTCTTATATCTATATGCTGTGAGTATTAGAACACCAGAAAAATCCTTCGCCCACTAGATTGTTTGTAAAAGGGTTAATATGGTTACGTCGTTTTTTTTTAACCTTTGATAACACTGAAAATAAAGTCATCCTTTTGAAAATAAAATGCACGTGTAACTTTATAAATATAGCATGAACTTTCTCTCGAGGTTATAAACGTGTGATAAAAACTAAAGATACCTTTATTAAAAATTTTTTTGAGTTATGTTCAGAAAAAGGGTTAATAAATGAGAAAGGTTTTCGCCTTTGATTTTCGATTAACAATATTGAATGAAACAAGCCATGCTTTTTAAAAGATTTATTGGAATAAATGAAAAAGGAACTTTTCAAAATTAATTCTCCTGAATCAAATCTGAATGGGCGATACAAAAATCTGTCAGTTCTGTACACCAGTCAATAATCAAATACAGAATTTTGCAATAAGATATTTCAATTTGATAATAAAAAGAGGCTGAGCTGCGACCCACGCTGATAACTTCCCATTCGTGTACGTCAGTCGAAATATATCTGTTTTTGTTTCCGAGATATTTAAGTCCAAAACCAATTTTTAAGTTTTATTTCTCATATAAAAATACCACTTTAATTTTTCTAAAAAATTAAATAGATGTCAAAAACTGTTTTTTTTTATGCAAACAATTATATTATAGCTTTTTATCAATTACTGTTTGCAAAATATTCGAGGTGAACATTATTTTTATCATAATTTATAATATACAATTTAATAAAAGTCGCTATTGGTTCTAGAGATATAAAAAAAACTACCTACTCAATTTCGTTAAAGCCTTTTCTGCATCTTTTAATGTTATTATCTGTGTAATAAAATTTATCTGAAGTCCATATCATTACTGGTTCTTGAAGTAAGGTCCACAAAAAAAGGGTATCTCGAACGCATGGACGTACTACCGTATACACAGACGTCTGTCTAAGACCCTATTATTTAAATTCTACAGGTCTTGAAACGTTGCGAAATGTCAAATATTTCAATTCGACAAATCAACATTTCAATTCGACAAATCGGAGCTATTACAATAACTTCCTCTTGTAAGTTAAAAAACGATTATTTGAATCATTCATTTCAAAGTGAAGGTAGAACGAAATTCACAACCTCGAACCGAAGGCTGCAAAGACGAAACTGGAAACATTATAGAGAACTGCAGTCATTGCTGCAGATATGGAAAGACCACTTCTGCAGACAGTATAACGGTGAAGACGAACCTTATTCCGCTGTCAGGCAAGATGATTCTAGAGAAGGTGGTTTGAATGTCGAGCTTTTCAAAGCAGTTGGAGATAATTTGGTTAGGAGCATGTACCAACTTATCTGTGGAAGAAAGAATGCCTAATAAATGGAATACTGAGTATTGTTTACCAAATACTAAAAAAAGTGACTCTCTAAACTGGACTAACTTTAGAGGAATTAGTTTACTTAACATCGCTTACAAAATTTTCTACGCCGTAATATGTGTAATATCGTCTAAGTTGTCTACAACCTGATAGATTCTTATCAGTGTGGTTTTAGACCAGGAAAGTCCACAGTCGATCAAAAATTCACATTACGGTAGATCCTGGAAAAAACCCAAGAACATCAAATCGACACCCAACATCTCTTCATCGATTTCAAGGCCGCATATGACAGAATCTACAGGGATGAGCTGTATGGATCCTTGCCAAACTTGTCCGTTTGTGCAGGAAGAACATGGAGAATTCGCGCTGCTTCATAAAGGTTGGAAACAACTTAACCGAACCTTTCGATGTCAAAAAAGGCTCCAGACAAGGTGATGCGCTGTCATACGATTTCCTTAACATCGTCCCTCAAAGAATAGTGCAGAGCATCCAAGGCATTACCAGATGCACTACCTTTCAAAAGTCCAATTACTGGCATATGCCGATGACATTGACATAATTGGAAGAACTCAGTGTGATGTCAATGGAGCTTTTGCGAGCTTTGAGGTAGAGGCGACAAAAATGGGTTTAACGGTTAATGAGGGCAAAACAAAGTCATAAAGAAAGGACTTACAACACCGACGTCTTAGTCAAAACGTCACAGGCGTAACTTTGAGGTGGTTAAGGACTTCGTCTACAGGCAGCGACGTAGACTTAGCCAGAAGGATAAAAGTCCAACGACTGAGATGGCTGGGTCTCGTAGAAAAGTCTTCCAATCCACGCCCATAGGACAGCATAGTAGAGGAAGACCGCGGATCAGGTGGCACGCACAAGTGGAAAGTGACCCCACCCAACTTGGAGTGCGTAACTGGAGACATTTAGCTTGGGACCGAGCTAGATGGAGAAGCGGAGTAGAATCAGATTTAATACATTTTCCCTAATAAACTAAGTCAAGAATTTCTGATAAATTCGTTTTAAATTTGAATTTGTGCGGTAAATTTATTTAAAAAGTAATTATGTGCGTATTAGTTGACGTTTCAGGTTAAAGGCTAACCAGAATGACAGGTATCTAGGTATCTGGTCTTTATATAGGCATTTCCACAGAATCTTTCATTTTCAACAATTGAAATTTTTTTTTTTTTATTTTGAGGCACATCTATAAACAAACATTTTCTTGATTTTTTATCATCTAAATAACAAGAAAATACTTGCGTGATTCATTTTGAAACATCGTTAATATTCGTCACGTAATATCCGGTACGTTAGATCAATGAAAAGCATTCAATGAAAAACCCTCATTTCATAATAAATTTTGATTTTGTACTGTCGTACAAACTTTGAAATTTCAAAATTTAAATCAACAGCTTTTTTTTACTATTGATTATTCGTAAAATTATCATTCACAATCATTTATTAAGCTGTAAGATCTCATCGATAGGTGTGCCGCTAAAAAAATCACATATTCTATACCAATCACGTTTTCAATTTTAAACTTTAAAATGGCATTAGTTATTTTTAAATAGAGGCACATGATCCAATTAAATTTTAATTGATTTATTGATTGATAGAGAATAATTTAAGCCTATAAAATACTACCACAATCAATCGTTGAAAAAGCTATATAGAGAAAAAGATCAGATTTTAATATTTGTAAAAACGGAGGTACGCTAATTTAAATGCTTTGTACTATTTTTTAAAAGGTAGCACACCTTTCTTTCGAGGTTTTTCTATCAGTGTATATTATAAATAATTATAAATTAATGATGTTAAGTTGTTTCAAAGGTCGTTGAAATGTTTTTTGTTAATAAAACTTAATAAATTTGCATCTGGTACGCTTGAAATTTGCAATATTTAAGTCTATTTTTTATTAATTTTACTTAAAAATTTTAATCCAATCAAGTCAAAAGTAGGTTATATAATTGAAATAATTCATGATATGAAAATCTATCCACTTAGAATGTGCCAATTTCATTTCTAAGGCTTAATATAATGTGGTAACATGAAAGTTAAAAATACTGTGGAAATGCCCATATGTCTTGTGTCTTCGATTCCAAAGATCGACTAGAAATCTACAAACCTGGGTTTTCGCCAATACTACAGATAAAAATAAATTAAATAAATTAGGTGGCGCATAAGTCCATTGAGAACTAGGCCCTAGTGACTTACAACTCTCAACCATTCCTGTGTGCGATTAAAGTTGTCAGGGATGGAGGGAACCTACAATTTTTTAAGCCAAATCCGAACAGCTAGTTTGAGAAAGCACTTTTCATGACAAGAATTACTCGTGGAGGATTCGTCAATTCCTCGCAAGAGGCAGTACCCGTGAAATCTTTTTTTGTTTTAAATTAAAGTGGCGCAGGCAGGGATTGCACCCAAGACTTCTGTTGTGACAGCCCTATACACTAACCACCATGCCACAGGTACTACCAATACTATGGATAACGATTCTTTAATCTTCACATCAATATTTTGTCCCAACAGCTCAATTTTTCCACTATTTTCATTATTGTGAATCTATAATATAGGTCAAAAACGACCTTAAAGTACAATAGTTTTGCAAACCGTTAAATCAACATTTTTACTATTGCGTTAATTGAGCATGTATCGTTCCATTTTTAGTAGTGGTGTAGTTTTTACTTGCCAGATATGAAAAGAAGTGAAAATTTTTACAATGAAACCTCTTATTGGAAAACTCTTTGTATTTGAGACTTGTACTGGTTATCGGTTATATTTTTTCTAAAATATCAATCAGTTTCAAATCCACTACAAAGAAAATAAAATCTTAGAATAAAATAATATATGTAATTGTTTGAAATCCAAAATCAGGTTCATTGATTAATTTAAAAAAATGTGTTCTAAAGTTTTGTTTAAAAAAAAACATCAAAAAGTTCAGATCAATTTCTTTGTTATGTTAAAAAATTAATTAAAAAGCGATAACAAAAAAGGTTCTACAGCTTCTAAAATTGAAACCTTCTTATATTTTTAATAAATAAATTAAAAAAACAAACTATTTTAAAGGTGTTTTGTATTGAAATATGTACATATATGTATGTATGTATAAATGTAGCTATCTTATTATGTTTTGATTAACATCATCATTTCGATATTAATCACCGTTTATTACAAAATAATTAAGTTAAGTTAAATTTTATAAAGTTGTTGCATTTTTCTAGATTATACCTAAATTAATGATATTCTTAGAAAATAATGTTTATTGCTTTTAAGATAGGTATAGGTATTAATAGTTCTTTAAATTGAATGAATTTACAAAAGTTTAAATGAAAAATGAAGTGTGATTATGTTTTTTAAGTTATAGTACTTCTTTCTACTTATTATTAGAATTAATAAAATTAATTTAACAAATTATTTAAATATTATATGTTACATGTTCTTGTGTTATACAAAAAAAAAAACAAGTATTAATTTAATTTAAAATTTAATTCTAATCTATTGTTTTGATTTTATGAATAATGATTATATTCTTGATGATTTCTTTGTTTTACTTTTTATTACCTATTTATTAGATTACAACTGAGTGCATCTAATGCTAGGTCTCGTTTCAGAGATAATTTGGTCGAGATACACAGCAGAGAAGTCCCATATTTTTGTAGATTGAATTTCGTCTTCGTTTCGCTGGCCATGGTCCATTTGCGTCATTGGAAAGAGCAGCATTTCTTTCTGAAAATTTAAAAATAATTTATAGATTGACGTTTAATTTAAAGGACAAATTTAAGCATTTAAGATATAAATTTATGCAATTTCAACTTTGTAATTTTTTTTTCGAAGTTGCTTCTCTTTTAAAAAGATGAAATCAATAGCTTGATGGTTATATAACACCACTAGGGCCCAATTCCGACTTTGGTTTTTTTTTGTCTTCTAAGGAATACAAACAAATCTCGAATAGTATTGAAAGTCATGAGAAGGTCCTCGTATAAGCCTCTTATAAATATTAAGGAATAAAGACTTAAGGCCCCTTCATTCCAGAGTTATAAAACACGAACAAAGTTTTTGACAAAAAGAGAGAGAGAGAAAAAGTCAATTTTTTCTTACTCCACGTGCTTTGTCGTCCTACCAAATTTATTCATTTTCGAAATCACAATTGCCCTCTTTTAAATGTTTTCATGTAGAAATTGAGTCACTTTTGAAAAAAAATCTACTTATTTTTTTGTTTTTCTACGATGCCAAAGAAAAAAAAACTGACTTATTAGACATTTCAATTCTTTGTTTACCATAAATAAAATTTAGAACAGAAAATAACAAACGCCAAACAAAACTACCATAAATCAAGAACGTTATTCAATTCCCATTCTCAAATTGATAAAATTCATCTGTCTCATAGCGAAGCAGGAATTTTTATTTGTTTTCGTTTAAAACAAAACAAAATACGATACCAAACAAATATATACTATATATTGTATATGTGTGCATAAGTACATAAATAACAAGCAAAACAAACGGAATAAAATACCAAAAAAAAAAAGAAACAAAAAGTGTATAAACAAAAAATTACGTATACGCCAGGGTGTACCATTAGAGGAACAAACAAAAAATTGATCATTGTTTTTACGTATTTACAGTTTTGGTCATATAAGTAAGCCACAGAAAAGGAACACAAATATTTTTTAACCAATATAGTGCATTTGGATCAACTAGATTTCATTAATATAACGGTCTCTAAATACATACATAAATATATGCTTGGTTAAAAAACTGCTTGCAGTTATTTCTCATACGGTAGTATTGCAAGTAGAAAACAAATTGAGGAATTTTATTGATTTAAGCATATTTTATTTATAAAAATGTAATAAAGGAGTTGATTTAGGAAAAAAAGATTTCCAGTTGATAAAACAGTCTTTAACACTCTAAGCAATAAACTAAAAATAAGAACTAGTGAGTTCAAAAATGATTTACTAAGTAGAGTTATGAAAAGGCGGACGACAGATGCTTCTACCGAATACTCTTAAAAGACAACAGACACAAAACTAGCCAATAAAATCTCAAGATGGTTAATGGATCGAAAACCCGAAACAAAAAGCTGATCTTTTTTCTGAACATCTCGATAATTTTTAAAACTATTCAAAAAGCAAATACTGTTACAGACTCCTTACAGTTTGTTGATAGAAACCACGAATGTGAAGTAAGAAGCATGTGTCAACATAAGTTTTCTAATAAAAACTGAACTGGCTCGCACGAATTTACTTCTGTATCCAAAGACTCTGTTTAAAAATAGAACTCATATTTTTAAATTTATTGTTTGTCTTCAAAATCTTAAACGCAATTTAATTAATCAAAAATCAAACTTTGATTTATTTTTTTTTGTTCGAAAATCTTAAGAGCATTTTGTTTTAATTATATACAATTTTTAATTTTAATTCAAAAATATTTTTAGTATGCAGATTTTTACATTTAATTATCGATAAAAGATATTGAACCGTTTTTGAGATATCGAATTTTGAATAAAAATGTTCAAAATGTTTTTTTTTTTAATACGAAAAGTAAAATTTGATATTTGTGATCATTAAATGTATTTAAGCTTGTGTAGAAAAAAATTATTGATATCGGGTCATTAGTTCTTGAGAAAACTTAGAAAAAAAAGATGGGGGAACCCATCTGGAGCAATACAAACATGTTTTTAACTTCTCATGGTTTTGTAGATTTTCTTGTTTTTTTAACTTCCCATAGGAAGTTATTGTAATCGGTCCGATTTGTCAAATTGAAAATTTGATGTTTTAAGGTAACTAGATTCTAAATACGTGTGTACGTACGTTCGTACGTCCATACGTTCGAAAAGCTTTTTCGTCGTCGGTATGATTTGTTAAGTCTCACAAATCAATAACGCTAACGACTTGAATTAAATTTTATATTATATATCGTGACGTGATATCAAACTGATATAATTTTGAAAGCAAATTAAATTAACGGTTTTTTTTTATAAATCAAGAAAACTGAAAAAAAAAAAATAACTGTCATATCGAATATTTTACGAACAAAAAAATGATTTTATCTCCAAAATAATTGTATACAATGAAGAATAACGTTTTTTACACCAGGTAAAATTTTGAGAAAAATCGAATAGACAGTTTTTTTTTCTAAAAAAATTAAAACCTAAAAAGAAAATTAAATTTTCGACTTTTCTGAATAAAATATATTGGCTTCAAATTAATTTCATCTCATAGAAAATATTGTTTTCGACATTCAGTAAAATTTTTAAAAAAATACAACAGTCAGTTTTTTCATGAAAATTAAAATCTACAAAAAATAGTACGCAAAATTGGTAAACATTGATGTTCGAACTCGATATCTCGTGAATAATTGAAGGTATTGACTTAAAAATGATTTCATTCTGTGCTAAATATTGTTTTGTAATGTAAGAAGATATTGTTCTTAGAAAAATTGTTATTCCACTAAAAATCTCGTTATCAAAAAATGATTTTGAAATCAAACTGTAAAATCATATGTAAAATATTTTTATTAGTTTTTAGTATTTTTTCTTAGAAAGATTCAACTGACATCTTTTACAAACAAAAACAAAACAGGAAAACCAACAAAAAACATGATAAGAAATGGTTTTCGACTCAAGTATTATAAGAAAAAAGAAAGATGTTGGCTTCAAATTTTTTCATCTCACACAAAATGTTGTTATGAATACTTTATTAAAGTCTTAAACACGACAAATCGATAGCCGTGATGGGAAGTTATCAGTGTGGGTCCCACCCCAGCCTCTTTTTATTACATTTGGGTGTAAAACACACTGTTTCACATTTGTCAATATTTAATATCATACGATATGTTAACATCATCTGCATAAATTACCAATTTAGAGTTATTTAATGCAAATCAATCTACTCTATATTAATTAATTTAATATAATAATAATAATATTATAAAGAGGAAAGATTTGTATTTGTGTATTTTTGTATGTAACGAATAAACTCAAAAAGTACTGGACCGATTTTGATAATTCTTTTTTCATTAGAAAGCTACATTATCACTGAGTAACATAGGCTATATTTAGTACTAGATTACTTTAGAAATCTTTAGAAATTCCTATTAAAACCAACCGAAGGTGTAAAAAAATTAGCCACAAAATGTCTTTCATCGCATACGCTGCGAAAAATATTAATGATAGGACAAAAAAATGTTCTACAATATCTACATCTACACTTATATTATAAAGAGGAAATATTTGTATTTTTGTATGTAACGAATAAACTCAAAAAGTACTGGACCGATTTTACTAATTCTTTTTTCATTAGAAAACTACATTATCTGTACCTATTTATGTCTACCCGTGCGAAGCCGGGACGGGCCGCTAGTAATAAATAAAGTAAACAGCAATGGACCAAGGTGACTCCCTTGAGGTACACAAGAATTAACTGTAAATTGACTTGAAGTTTTACCCCTGAACATGACGCTATAATATCTATCTTTAAGATATGACGAAATATAACGAAACGGTTGTTAGATCCAATTTTATTTAATTTATTAACTAGAATTTAATGACTTAATTTGTCAAATGCCTTCTAAAGTCTATAAAGATGCAATCTACTTGATAGTGTTTTTCGAATGCATCCAAACAAAATGCAGAGAATTGTAATAAATTAGTAGTTGTTGATTTTTGTTAGATTAAATTACAATTAAAAAAAATTATGACACAGACAAGGGATTCAAAAAATTAAGGAATAGAAGACAGTTTCGCTCTAGGATGAAAATTCGTAACTTAATTTGTAAAATCTTTTTTTATGGACTGGCGTTATTTTCAAAGATCTTGGAATTTAGAATTTTTCAGAAATTCGTTGAAAAGAAGAAACAATGGATAGGAAACATAAGACAAACATTTTTTCAGCATAAATGATGGTATTCCATCAGGACCAGGACTGAAACATTGAAGAATTTTGAAAGATCATCTAGCTAGGATAACCTTTTAATATCCTTCAAACCCAAGTTTACTACTTCCGTATCTCCAAAACATATGGAGCTTCATTTTTAGATCACACTCAGTATTAGAATTAAAGACCGTCTTAAATGTATGAGAACAATGTTATAAGCCTCATGAGCTGATGGTATACAAGTTATGGGAAAGTAGCTAAAGTGAATTATACATTAAGAAATAATCATCATTTGTCGTTCTTTCATAGATTAAGAGCAAGAGGTATCGAAATAAAATGTTGATCAAAGACATCGTTTTAGCAAAAAACATCTTCACAAAAGCCCGTGTTTTTGGAAGTTGATAAAATGGAGTGACGTTGAAAGTGTTTAGAAGTTATGGAAGTCCGTATACCTCAGGCGTCCTTCACTAATACATTTGTACCTTAAATCCCCAGAGACAGTTTAGCATGTAGAGCCGTTAAAAAGGTTTTAATATTTCGATTTCAATTCTTATACGGTTCTGGAGTAACGTTCTCAAAGTCTTTATTTAAGCCCCATTTAAAATGTATGGGGCATTTGTATTTGACTTCACTCTGAAGAAAAATCAAATAATAGTTACATTAAAATAAATTCTCCTAAGTGTGAAGAACTGGTCGGTACAGTGTCGGAAAAATGTGAAGAAATTATATGATAAAATAGCTTTCCGACGAAATTATAGCAGAGCAACTGTAAAACGTGACTTAAGCTAATGTAAATACAATCTCAATGTTCCTTATTGTAGATGGTGTTCAGTCCACTTCAGTTTTTGAAATCTGGACGAATTTATTCACAAAATCCGTTCACTGTAAATTATGTTTAAAAATACATGATTTATGTGAAAGAAGGAAATAAATAACTTAAATGATTTATAATTATAATAGTAGTAGTAGTAGTAAAATGTGTGATTTTATTAAGCAGAAAATTGATTTACATATTTGTTTTAAAAATTCACAAAGTATAGCATTGGCTTTTGCCGTCAGCCAGAAAAAAGGAGTTTAAATTTATATACAAAAACATAAATGTATTCTAATTATAGTTTTGATGTCAAAAAGAAAATTGAATGAGGTATTCGATCATTTTTAAAAAGCTTGGTTGATAATTTGTTTTCTATAGTTCAGCGCCGTGCGGACGAAATTGGACAATGCTGTCCAGTTTTCACCATTGAGAATTAAAATGATATCATCATTGTTGAGGACGTTTTTTCCCCAGAAAGCGCGTCGGATTGTCTGAAGGATAGGGCATCTTCCTAGGAAATGCGTTACATTTTCGGTTTCTTGGAGATTACATAATGTGCACCGAGTGTTGTCGTTTGAGCTGTGTGGTTGGTAATTTAAACGCAGCAATTCCCCTCTGGTTTTGAAAATTAAGGCTATTGTACTGATAGGATATCGATCGTCGAAATAATTGTTCACACCCATGTCGTAATTTAATTGTCCATATAGGATTCGGGACTCACTTTGTTGAGCCGACTCTCCAAATTTTGCAAAAAAGGATGCTTCAATTTTTCCAAGCAAAAGTGGGCATAAAGTTTTCCAATCCTCTATACCTGATTCTAGCAACTGGATGCCATGTTCAAGACCAAGTCGAGTCCACTCTTCAAAGAACTGGGATTTCCTAGAAAGCAGATGTCTAACGATTATGTTAGGTAGCCGATGGTTTGGCAGCTCTATAACTTTAAATATATATTGCAGGTGCATCTTCAATGTGAAGATATAGAGTGGTGCTACTCCTGTTTCTAGGTGCAACATATAGGTAGGTGTATTTTCAGGGAGCCAGAACATTTTTTTAATAAAATATCTTAAAAGTTTTTCTACGTCATCATACTGCTGAAATCCCCATACCTGGCCAGCATAGCATAATATCGATCGCATTACGGCCTCAAATAGTTTAAACTTTGTGCTTGGGGCAATATGCTTCTTGCTTAAGACTCCTTTCCAGTTACAGTTGATAGCTTTTTTTGCTTCGATTAGCCTTGCCTTCAAATGTTTTTGTAGAGATAGTGATGGCGTTATGATAACCCCTAAATATTTATACTCCCTCACCACCTCAAGATCTACATTTTCCCATTTCCATTTTTCTTCTCTTGCATATCTTCCTGTTCCGTTGCGAAATATCATTACCTTCGATTTATTGGTATTAACAGTTAGATTCCATAGGTTACAATATGATTGGAGTTTGTTTATCATTATTTGCAACATATTTGGAGTCTCTGCAAATATGACAACATCATCTGCATATAACAGTGCTTTAATTGTGGCACCGGAAAAACTAATTCCACCAGGTAAAAATGTAGTGAGATCATCTAGGAAAAGAGAAAATAGAACTGGGCTCAGAAGACAGCCTTGTTTAACACCTGATGTCGTGTGGAACCATTCTGATCTTTCTGTTCCATTCCATACCGTTGTTTGGTTGCTCGCGTAAAGTCCTTTCAGCGTATTCAACGTTTTTGTGGATATACCTAAGCAGCTTAGCTTGTAAAACAATGCATTCCGATCAATTGAATCGAAAGCTGACTTGAAGTCAATGAAGAAAGTGTATAACTTCTTACCTTTCGTTAGGAATGATCTGGCAATACACGTCAAAGAAAATATATTGTCCACCGTTGAATATTCTTTTCTGAAACCAGCCTGATATTCGCTTAGCAGATTGTTATCTTGAACCCATAGCGTAAGTCTGTCTAAAATTACACCTGTAAAGATTTTCATGACAGAGTTCATAAAAGATATGCCACGATAGTTTGTTGGTTCGTTTACGTCACCTTTTTTGAAAATTGGGAAAATGATATTCTTTCGGAAGCTTTCCGGAAAGTCATCGCTCATGAAGATGTAGTTGTATGCATCTGTTAGTTTTATTAAAAAGTTTTCTGTAGCATATTTATAAAATTCATAGGGAACGCGATCGTCTCCTGGAGCTTTGTTGTTGTTGCAAAGGACCTTTAGACGTTGTAGAAAATTATAGAGGAATCTCTTTCATGAATGTTATGTCAAAAATTTTCTGTGGTGTCTTGGTTGAAAGATTAGAAAGATGGGTTGAAAGGAAAAACATTCTGTCTGAACTACAAGCGGGATTTAGAAAGAATTACTCCACTATTGACCAAATATATGTTCTTACGTCTATTGTTAAAGCGTTCCAAGCCAGGAACAAAAAAGTATACTCTTTCTTTGTTGATTTCAAAGCTGCCTTTGATGTTATTAACAGGGACGCTCTTTTTTACAAAATGTCGCAACTTGGTATATCGTCAAAATTCATTAAAGTGATTAAAGAAATGTACACGGATACTAATGCAGCAGTTTGGGATGGTACAACGTATTCGGAGTGGTTCGGAACTAATTCTGGTGTGAAACAAGGCTGTCTCCTCAGTGCATTATTGTTCTCACTCTTTTTAAACGACGTAGTAGATGATCTACCTGGTGGAGTCAGAATTGCTGGTTCTATAGTCAATGTGTTACTCTACGCAGACGACCTTGTCATACTAGCTGAATCACCTGAGCAGATGCAATTGATGATAAATCGCTTGTCAAACTACTGCAAGAGATGGGATCTATCTATAAATACAGAAAAATCGAAAATGATGGTCTTCGAGCGACATTCAAGAAATCATAATGACAGACAGTGGTATTACGATGGACAAGCTATAGAAACCGTGAGAGAAGTTAAATACCTAGGTGTGAGACTTAGTTCAACTTTTAGTTTCAAGAACCACCTAGCCGAGAAAAGCAATAGCTCACAAAGCTTAATTAACCTAACCTGGAAAAATGTTTTTTCAAACAAAAGAATCACTTTATCCTCAAAACATAAGATATTTAATTCAGTTGTCAAATCAACCCTTTGCTACGCTTCTCAAGTCTGGGGTGCGGATAAGTACGAGGAAATAGAATTATTCCAAAGAAATTTTCTGAAGAAACTATTTAATCTGCCACAAAATACACCAAATTATTGTATTTACTTGGAAACTGGTCTTCCAAAACTCCTAACCAACACTCTGAAATCTCAAGCTGACTTCATAATTAAGCTATGTAGTCATTATGAAGAATACCGACTCTCGAAGAAACTGTTTTTGTGTGAGTTAAGGAACAAAGACTGGTGGTATAAAAAATGGCAGACTATTGGTAACGCTTGTGGTGAAAACTTAATAATTGACACTAACAACTTAAGCAATTTGAAAGAAAATCTCTACAACATTATTCAGAAGAATGAAGACGCATCTCGTGATATGTTCATCCTTAAGGCGCGAGAGTCTTATAACAGAGTCTTATACAGCCAATTGGATTACAATCTAAAGCAAAGGAACTACTTCCATGATTCGTTAAGATATGATGAAATATCTATAATCTTCAAAGCAAGGTGCGAGGTCCTTCACCTCAATGGGAACCCCTATAATGGAAGCTTTAACCAATTCTGTTCGCTGTGCAACCTTAAAGCAAAAGAAGACTGCTTTCATATTATTAGTATATGCCCTATATTCAGACCACAAAGAATTATGCATTTTGGTAAACCCACTTTAACATTACAAGAATCTGTACAACTTTTAAACGAATGTGAATGGAAAACCCTTAGCAATTTCTTGAAAACAGTTTACAATTACAGAAAATTAATAATATCTGAATACATTTAAATACCTACCATTTTGAATTTATTGAAAATTTATTCTATTTATAGTCATTAATTAAAATTAAAATATAAATTTGCCAATCAGGCTGACGGCTAAGCCATAGCTTTAAGATTCAAATTTTGTAACAAACTATTGTATTTAACTGTTAATAAATGAATAACTTACTTACTTACTTACTTACTTACTTGTTGTTGCATCTGTGAAGGACAGTCGCTACTTCTTGAATTGTGAATGCTTGATCCAGAATTTCGTTTTCGATCCAAGGATAAGCTAACTGTATTTGAAAAGGTATTTCTGCCCTTCCTAGTAATCGTTGAAAATGATCTGCTAATAGACCCGTACTAATTTCAGTTTTCCTAACGAAAGGTATCCCATTTAGTTCTCGCGCTAATTTCCAAAAAGAGCTGCTATCTCTTACTGTGTTCAGCCTTACCATGAGGGAAAGGGAATATTGTTTTTGTTTTTCTTTGCAGAGATTTTTGTAAGCCACATTTGCGTTTTGGTACATCATTTTTGTTGAATTTGAATTAATTGCCCTGACTAGCTTTAGCAGCCTGAAAGATTTGTTCCTAGCTGCTTCACATTCTGCATCAAACCATGGGTCCCTCCAATTCTTTTGCCTACGGTTTGCTTGGAACGGTTGGGCGGCTTGTTCGACACATGCAACCAATAACTCAACACCCCTTATCGATTGAATTTGATCGTCGTTTACAAGGCTCAGACTTGTGTCAAGGCTTGTTTGGTATGACAGCAAAAAACGTTCCTTCCAATGGAGTTTCGGTAAGAGTTTTAGGCTTTCGGTGGGTTGTTCTGAGTCTTTGGTGAATTCACAAGAAATTACCACTGGAAGATGGTCTGAGTATACCAGTTGTTCCACCATTAAGTCTCTTGTGTACTCGAGCCACTTTCCACGTAAAAGGCAGTAGTCTATTGTGGAGTTGGCAGTTCCTCTGAAAAAGGTGAAGTTACCAGTTTTGTCACTTCTTGTTCTTCCATTCAACATGGTCAGACCAATTGATTCACACATTTCTATAAGTTTTCTCCCATTCGTGTCAAGTGTTGCGTCACATGCTGACCTGGTTGAACTAATTGATAAAGGGGTGAAGTCTGGCGGCATCTGCAGTATCTGCGAGTTCCCAACCCTCGCGTTACAGTCTCCAATTAGCATTAAATTTTCCATGCCTTCTTCTGAAAGGAAATTAAAAAGCTCCGCATACTCATCCATCCATTTGTTACAATTGATATACACTGGTACGATCATAAATTGTTCATTTTTAATAGTCATTTCAACTACTATCCTATCCATTCGTCTTACAAAAAAGCAATTTGTGTATTTCTTAAAAGATTTTCTGATTCCGTAAAGACATCCTTCGCTTGCTCTTCCATGTGTGTGAGTTCTCGTTGCTGGGATCCAATGAAGAACGAATTCAGGAAAAAGATAGTCATAATTTTCTTTTGGGTTCTCAATGAAGGTCTCAAATAACATAAAAATATCGTTTTGTCTAACTTTATCAAAAAAATCTTTAAAAACAGTTTTGTTGGCTAATCCTGATACATTATAAGAACATATTTTACAAGAAATAATATTTTTAAAATCTTTAAATAAATTACTAGTGTAAACATGGCTGACGGCATTTTTATTAAATATAGTTTGGCAGCACCTGCCTACCTACAGTTTGAGGGTCTATGGTGGGAGATTTATTTGATGACACATCAAATGTCAGTTGTTGTAAGAACTCCATACCTCCATCTTCATCACATGTCAAAACATTGTTTTGGTTGTAATAAAAAGTTTTTCCCTCAATTTGCAATGTGTTTCCCCGAAGCAAGGATTTTATATTTTTGTTTTTCGCGATTATTTTCGTCCGTATTTCGACGAGTTTTCGCCTTCTTTCCCTAGCTGCTGTCGGGTAATCCTTGTGTATTGAAATACCAGTGCCTCTTAACTTTGTCGCTGCTTTAAGAATGCGTCCAACATCATGTTTGTTTTGTAGCTCGACAACAACGTTTTTGATTTTTTGATTTCTGGAGCGAAGCGTGCGCGTATCTGCGATTACATTTGGATTTTGCGCTTGAAGAAGGTCCATGCACAGTGTTTTTGCCTTTTCTGTTGCTTGAGTCCCTGTCTCAGCGGGAAAGTGTAAGATCAAATTTTTTTCGTTGACTCTATTTGACAGGTACTCTACTTGTCGCTCGAGTGAAATACATCGGGTCTCAACCTTCTCTAATTGATTTTGAAGAACTGTGTTGTTTCGTTTTAGAGTGTCAATATCGGTGTTAAGCTTATCCATGTCTGCTTTAGTAGCGAAGTCCTTAAGTTTTTCATCCAGAAGTGCAGACATACGGTCGAATAGATCTGGAATTTTCATTTCTCCTACGATCATACCGGATTTGTCAGCAGTTTGTTTTGGTGGCGGAAAAACCTCTGGGGAGGTGCATGATAAACCTCTTTTATTTGAGTAAGTTTGTGTTGTATCGTCGACGGTTTTATTGTTTGAAGTTGCTGGTGGTGTTCGATTTAGCGGCATTTTTATACGGCTTTATAGGTGTTTTTGTGTTAGTTTTTCTTCAGTCAATTTTTGAGTGGATTTATTTTGATTTTTATTTTAATTTAGAATGAAAATTTAAATATAAATTCTCTGTGAAAGCTAATTGGCTCACCCAATGGTTCAATTTTGCATCGAAAATTGATAATTATAATATATGTTTTCAAATAAAAACTTCATTTTTCAATGATAAAAGATAACATTAATTTCAGTGGCTTAATTATATGACCAAAACTGTATACATAATACTCGTAACTTGCCACAATCAATCAAATGGGATGGAATAAAATCAAATATTTACTTCGGCTGATTAATTTATAAACCTGATCCTCTGCAGCCAACGAACTGTTAAAGCCCTACACACTTTAGGTCTGATGCTTCTTCTCCGTTATGTGTGTGAAGATAGAAAAAAGATGATTTCGAGTTTTCGATTCATATTTTCTTTTTTGTATTGTACGAAGTACTTACATTTTTGTTAGTTCTATTTTTTGAAGGGATGTTTGAAAAACACATAAATGCTCACATATGTTCAATTTTCATGGTGATTGTATGTATGTATACTCCTACGTATATATATGTTCAAAGGTTGTTGGTGCGATGTCCTTGCCGGAAAATTCGTCTAAAAATTTTATATGAGAATCATAACATTGAAAGCCACATGTTAAAGTTTCGAGAGTGTTATGATGAGTTTGTGGTTTCTGAATGTTAAAGTTTACACCAGAGAGATTTCATAATTCCTCGCCACTTTTTCCAAAAAAAAAAAACAAACATTTTCCTTTTATTTTTTAATTTATATTTTTGTTTTGAAACAATTCATGTGTCAAACAAAAACAAGAACTTTTGAACAAGAGAGCATTGAATCAATAGAAAGTAATATCTGACGAAGTTTTTTGGTTTTGTTTTCTGTTCAGTTGTTAAAATCAAACATTTCACTTTTGTCTATCAGAAAACAAAAAATTAATCGAAGTTTGTTTTAGCTAGCCGTATTTGCAGGACTACCTTTTGGGTGGGATGTGGGTTGTAGTATATCGGACGGGTGTTTTAAAAATTCTCGGAATTGAAATTTAATAACAGAAAAATAATGAAGATTTAATTGGAATTGAAACCATAATTATATTGCCTAATTACATCATATTGCCTGTTGCATCCTTAAAGGTGTTCAAACAAGTTTAAGATATTTCATTTAGATGAAGTTTTAATTTGATTTTGTTTTGTTGTCATATAGCTAGACTTAATAAAAAGTATGGACATTTCAAAATTCAAATACAATACCCTACTGGGCTATAAGTACATTTATTGATTATATTGGAATATTAAAGATGTATACATAAAATCTGTTGGACAAATAGTGGTAAGGACTTAAGTTTTCCAATAAAAAAAAACGTTCATCTTGAGTAACCCGCCTACTGGACAGCTGTCACTTTTAAAGTGCAAATTAAACATTACTAAAAATGGAAAGATAATATGCTTCGTGAACTCATTAAAATTAATGAAATTCAGTTAAAAAATGGTTACGACTTTGCAGTCTCGATTCGCAAATCGAAAGTAATTTTGAGTCGTACTCTGTGGAGCGACTTCTTGCGGCTTCTCCATATCGTTCAATTTTTGGTAATTGTCGTAATTTTAAACTGTGAAACCTGGCCAAATAGCGGACTATTGAAAATGAAAACCATTTGTATGTACATTAGTACATTACTATATAATGTTTATACATATAGGCTCATTTCAAAACTTTCTTGCCAATCTAAACTTTTTCAACAAGTTCTTTGCGTGAGTATAGTAGTTTTTAGTGAAAATCTCATTTGCATGACGGATTCGTGAGAAAAAGATCAACCGCTATAAATTTTCGCACATTCCCAAATAAATGTTAAAATTCTTTAGAACATGGTTCATAAGTCGGCAGTGTTCGACCAACCAAACCAAGGAATTATTTTATTTGAACTTAAAGGTCTTGATTTTCCACCCTTTTCTTAGTTTGGATCGAATCTTACCTTAAAAATAGATCCTACCAATTAAAATTTCGAAATTGTCTTTCAGAATCTTTTATTGCTCAATGGGTGTTCCCCAGTGAAGCCGTATTTTCCCTTTTCTTTTCATCTTTTCTATTAACGACGTTATGTCATGTTTGGGCTCAAGTCAGATTCTTATTTTTGCTTAGGAAGATTTTTAAGATAATAAAGTCAACCCATTACCGTTTTCTTTTAAAGACTAATATTAATAGTTTAACATTTTTGTCTAACTAAAATAGCCTTTCCTTTAACCCTTTTTGTCCTCTAGAATCTAAATCAAAGTTTTCAAAAAAGATGTCTAAGTGTGCCTATGTATGTGTAGGTTCGTACGTTCGGGATACTTTTTTCATAGTTTCAAGAACTAGTAGAAATATCCACTTCAAGAAATTTTATTTTTGAGTGGGTGGTTTTTTGAGCTAGGGCAAAACGAAGAATAACGTTTTTGACACCTGGAAAAATTTTAAGAAAAATCGTAGAAACAATTTTTTTACAAAAAATAAAAACCTAAAAAGACACTACTAAAAGTTGTAAAAATTGTTTTTCGACCAGAATTTCTTTTCAAAAATTAATAAAGGTATTGCCTTCAAACTGTACCCGTGGCATGATGGTTAGTGCGTTGGTTGTTGCCCAAACCAATTTTTTTATTTATTGCCTTAAAACTAATATTATACCTCATTCAAAATATAATTTTTAAAATTAATTGAAATGTTTAGAAAAATGCAACTTTCAGTTTTTTTTTGTATAAAAAACTAGCCGACCCATGTTCGCGTTGCTTCGCAAATTGTAACCAACACATTCTTTTTGTGCTTATGGATTTTCTTTTACCCATTTTATGTTTCTATGCGATAAAAGAAAAACAACGAATTTAAGCTTGTTATGTACTCGTATTTAATAAAAAAAATCAATCAAAAAACACTTCCTTACCGAAATTAACACTTTAGAAAAAAAACTTAAGTAAAATATTACGTAGTAAAGGCCAAGCCGCACGTGAAAACAAACAAAACCATTTCAATTTTTTAGTTGAAAACAGAACGAAATTTTTGTCTATTTTCTTCTTTTCTTTCTTTTATTCATACCTAGAGACGTTTTTTTTTCAACCGAAAAATATAGTTTGCGGTAAAAAAAACAAATTTGTGTTTTTAATGTTCTCATACATCTATAGGTATGCGTGTGTAAATATCCATAGACACATTTTTTTATTCATCTGCTCATGTTCAGTGCAGTGCAACTGACTTAACCTACCCACATTTGTGTGCTCTTTTTATCAACGTCATTGAAAGTACCTTCTTCGAGTTATTTGTAAAGAAAATTTTAACTAAATTTCAGTTTTATTGTTCGAGGAAGTGATACAAAATTGGTAATTCAAGCTATTATAATAGAACTTTTTTTATTTTTAAATTGGAATTCCATTGAGCTTAGGAAGAAACCTCAAGATTCATGTGGTATCACAATGGGCCATTAAACTGGCCTAAGTGTGTCCGTTTCCATCTTGGACAGCCACTATAACCTAACCTAACCTAAATTGGAAGAATTATAATCTATTCACTTCCTCGAACCAGAAAAATAAAACAGATCTAATTTTTCTTTAGATAAATCGGCATTTCATGTGCACGGCACTGTAGTTAATTAAATGTCCATAGTAACTCAAAAAAAAGAGCCCACACTGCTCAGCGATGTGACGATAGAATAAGAGAAACAAAAACGTAATGTGTGTGTGTAGGTTAGTTGATGAACTATGTATACATTATACAATACAGAAAAATTGGATATGTATAGGTAGGTAGGTAAGAGAAAAAACGTAACTATTAAATGGAACATATATTAAGAGAGAAAGAGCATGGGAAGAAAAGAAAATAAAAATTTTAGAATGATAATGAAATGAAACAAAGCAGCGACCCCCCGCGATTGTGATGGAATCTAATTTCCTGGATAAAATAAATTCAAAATATTTATAATTTTATAATTTGTTTTTATTTATTTCTCAGGTTGTATGTTTAACTTAGAAATGATTTTAGGTTTAACATTTGCGCAACAATATTGACTTTATGAAGCAATGCTAATCTTTGTCGATTATTGTATAGGTTTTAAGATATGAGTGGTTGTATAAGTCAACTAATGAAAAAAAAAATGGACAAAAAATGTAAAATTAATAATATTTGAGTTTGACAAATAATTAATGAAAAAAAATTAAAGTCATAAACACTCTCATAACAATATAGAAAATAATAAAATATATTTCAAATAAATCGGTTGAATACTTTCTGAGATCATGCGTCACAAACTTAAAAATGGTTTCGCTTTGATATAATAGTATAGATAAGAATCTACAAAAAAAAAGATGGTAAATTTGTAAAAACTGATGTCCGATTCGAAAATTTCGAGATTAGATGAAGGTATTGTAGGTATTTTTTTGTTAACATAAGATTATGTTTTTAAAAAACTCTAAACTGTATTTTTCTTATAAAAAATAAAAACTTAAAAAAAGGCTGCTAAAATTGATATCAATAATTGGCAATAAAAACATATTGAATTCAATCTTGTTTTATCTAATATTGTTGCTAACTTTTAGTTATTGTTTTAGAAATAATCATTTGATATTTTTATTACAAAACACGAAAATCTACAAGCACAACAAAAACTGATACGAAATGGTTTTCGACTCAAGGATTATGAGAACAAAAAAAGATTTTTTATCTCACAGTTATCAGTGTGTGTCGTTTCGTAGCATTTTTTGGATTTTGTAGCAAAAACTCTGTCGCGTCTTCACTTTTAAGGATTTCTAACTTAAAATTTACATAATCACATTCATTTTATTTTCAATAAAGTAAGTTCTATGCCTAGTTTGCTATTCTTACCATGTTTGTCCTCATCTTGAATCAATTCAATATAGTTTCATTCGCTTTGTCCTTAGGGGTTTTTCTTGGATCCTTATGATCTGCCTTCCTATGAACATCGTATTCAGCTTCTTCAAAGGCATTGACTCACGGGTAAACTAATTGGCATTCCTAGAAGCGCAAATATTACAGTTGGACTGTTTGAGGGGAGGAATGCAATTGGCTATTTCACTAGAGCATAGTTCGTCAAAATAACGGTAAAATGAGTTAATGAAGCTATTGTCACCAAACATTTTAAAAGCCCTTGAATGCTGCCCAACAGGCTTTAGTTCCTGGTTCCTGAAACAACAGCCCAGGAAGGGAGTTATACTTTTGTTTTGGACGCATAAAGGTTTTGTAAATTGTAGCCCGATCAGAAGGAGAGAAACATTTCTTACATCGTCTCAGAAAACCCAAACATCTTGCGACATTTTTAGCGACATCGCGACCTGCATAATATGTGATCCTTCCACAACAAATGGTTAGTGATGCACATACCGAGAACATAGAGATGGTCAGTGGGGTGTCTCTCGCTTTAATGATAAAAGACAGCATTGAGTTTTCGAAGCTTTAAATTCCAATCAGTTTCTTATTTTCCATTGTACAATGCTGTGTAGGTCAGAATTTAGAGAGATTAGCATATTTTGACGTTTTAGTTCCACATCATAATTAATTAGTATTTTCATGAACGAAGGGACTCGCAATCGGTATATACTGGACAAATACTGTTTTCCATATAAACGAGACCTGAAAAGTAGGATAGATAAAAAAGCTTTGACAGCGTTGAAGAACAGGTCTTGAGAACAATAGCGGGAATACCATGAGGGACAGCTGATTTATGAATGTTGAGATCTTTAAGAACTCTAGCTTCAGTAGTACGAGTAGGAAAAAAGATTGATCCCATAAAATCATTTACGCCCTTAAGTACAGGCGGGGTCATAACACTCTCTGGCAGCGTTGAATTGGCGGCGAAGAGATTATCTTTCTCAAAAGAACTAAAAAATGGAGTTTTATTGACAACAAGCGTAGGAACCGTGGAAGATATCCTCAAGTTCTTTACAAATGACCAAACATTTTTACTGCCTTTTAGACATTGCAGAACTTTTTTCCGGAATTTGTGGTCATCTATAAATAACTATTAATATTTCTTCATCAAGTCATTAATGGTTAAATTAAAGCAACTTATTAAGTATCTTGCCTTAAATTAAATAACCGATGTGAAACTCATCATCTACATAATATTACATTTGGTTTTCTACATATTGACTTTCATAGAACTAACTATGGGAAAAATGAAGTTCTAAATTGAACGAGCATTTTTTAAATTAATTTTCCTCTCTTGGATTTTATATAAAACCATAAATTTCATGTTCAAAGAAAACTGTTCCAGAGTTTATATAAAAACCAAAAACTACTCGATGCATACTTTAACAAAAGTTTTACTTTTGATGGATTAAAGAATTCATAATAGAATTAAACAAAAAAAAAGGATTACCCAAATATTTAAGATATGCAAAAATGTTTGAATATTAAATTTGAACACACCACCCTCAACTGTTTCACTAGCAGAATAATTCAATACCCTTCTGGTGAACGATGTTTTTCCATTTCGTTTGAGTTTGACCTTTAGAATGTATGCTAATTGTGTCAAAATTTGAAAATATGTATATTCCAATTACGATATACTATCAATCATGTGTGTTGTGTTTTACACGCATCACAAAAAAAAATATTTATTTCTTGAAAACACAAACCCTTTTTGCTGTAACCATCAAAATATGCTTTTGACACACATGTGGAACAGAAAAAAAACAACAATAAAAAAATACACCCTTGTTACTTTCAACATACATAAATACCAAAATGAGTTTTCAGCAAAATAAAAATACAGAAAAATACACCACTTATAATAATAAATCATTTTCAGAAATATCTTAAAGATTTAACAAAACAACAACTGTCGATTAAGAGTACAAACAACAAATAAGTTGGTACTCAAAAAAATCAAAAAATAAATGGAAATATTATTTCAGCTATGTACCTATGTGAGTTTGGCATTTGTTTTAAGCTTAGGTGTTTACAAAAATATATATGTACATATGTACATAAGTCATGTAATTCTTTAGTCTGGATTTTATCTGTTACGAAAGTTATTCCTTCAAATGCATGATTCAAGCGTGAAGCTAAGAACAGCAGAGGTAGTTAAACAAATTTGAAAACATGTAGATTACTTTTAATATTTTTCAAAGAATTTACTCATAAGAAAGTTCATGAAACAAAGATATGCTATGTACCATGTAAAATATAACGTCCGTTCTATTAAAGATTGAAGTGGCGGCAATTTGTCTTTAAAAATACTCGTTCTTCTTTAAATATCGAATTGATACTTCTTATTGAACAACTTATACAATTTAAAAAATCAGGTGCATTATTTACACCAGTTAAGAGTTCATGATTAAAGACAATGTATCATATGCAAAAAGATGAGTTCAAGCTCTTTACTCACTATTCTGAGAACTTTCTTAGAGTGGTATGCAAAAACAATACAGAGACCGAGATCGATCTCAAACTGAGATTTCGAACTCAAAGTGTTGAGATCGATCTCTCGACGAAAGCTCTATGTGAGAAAGTTCTAGTTTTGATATTCAAAAAGATGAGCAAACGCTCGATTGCATGAGATCGATCTCACAAATTGTTGAGGATGGGTTTTCTCTTATTCAGTTGATAAACAACTGTTACATATTTATAAATTATTACTATATGAATATCTACTGTGAATATTGTAGTATACATTTCCTTTTATGTATTGTGATATAAGAATTCTCATATTTAAATGAGAAATTAAATTAATTCTAGAAAATATCAACATACAGTGCGGTTCTCCTTTTTCCTTTACATACTTTTTGAGGTTACATTAGTGGCGACGAGGATTATAGAGGATAAGGAAAATCTTTGAGATGCCTGAAACCGCGCAGCAAATTATTCAAGCATTGACAAATGCCTTACAAAATTTTCAAACTGCTCCTACCTCACCAAATTTACATTTCGAGCAATATAACGAAAATGAAGAACCATTAAACAACTACATTAAAAGACTTGAGAATTATCTTGCACTACGAAGTCTTACAGTTGCTACAAAGAAACGGCAAGTACTTATAAATTGCATTGGCGCCAAATACTACCAACTTCTTTCAAATTTAACAGCCCCAGATGAGCCTGACGCAAAAACTTACGATGAGTTAGTGGTAATCCTGAAAAATCACCTTAGCCCAAAACCAAATGAGATTACGGAGCAGCATAAGTTTTTGCTCAGACTCCAACACGAGGGGGAGTCGATATCCAATTACATGGCTGAGTTAAAAAAACTGAGCGCTTATTGCAATTTTACATGTGAGGCATGCAAAAAGTCAACTCTTTTAACTCATCCTCGATCACAATTCATTCGAGGGCTTAGAGATTCCGACATTAAAGAAAGACTTCTAAGGGAAACATTGACTACAATGACCATGGATAAGGCTTTTGAATACGCACTCTCCATGGAGACTTCAAGGGCAGAGACCCGCAATATGCTAAACATTCAACAAGTGCATGCGAAAAACTCGTCTGTACAGAGTACGAGATCTAATGCAAAAATTAATATTAGTAAAAAGTTTACTCCAAAAGATAAAAAAACGATTTGCTATAGGTGTGGAAAGCATGATCACATTGCAAACAAGTGTCGTGCAGAAAACCTATTTTGTAAAACGTGTCGCTGCAGTGGTCATGTGATCTCAGTGTGTATGAAATCGAAGTCTAGAGAGACTAAGACACTTGGAGTGTATGAAGGCTCTGAGAACGAAGATGATAAAGAGCTGAGTGATGATCCTTACGAGTTAAACGTGCTTAATTTAACCTCAAATAGCAATAAAAACAAGTACTACATAACCTTACAAGTCAACGACAAAACCCTGGCCATGGAGTTCGATACAGGTGCAGCAATATCGGTCATCAATCACGATACATTTATATCACTATTTTAAAAACGTACAACAATACAACATTTCCAGCTTATGGAAAATCTCAAGTACAAGTTGGGTACAATGGGCGTAAGGTTTTGTGCGATCTTTACATTGTAAAGGAGCCATATAGTACACTTTTGGGAAGAGAATGGGTTCAAGCACTTAACAATTTACAAATAAATGCACTAAATATCTTTACAGATAATAAAGATATCGCCAACTTAAAGAAACAAATATTCGAAAACCACTCTGAAATTTTTCAATCGAAAATTGGAACGATACCCAATGTGAAACGCTTAAACTACGAGAAGGATTATCGCCTATATTTATAAAGCCAAGACAGGTTCCATATGCTATACGACCTCTCATTGAAGATGAAATCACTCGACTGGAAGTCGAACATTCAGATTGGGGAACACCGGTCGTGCCTGTTATAAAAGCAGAAAAGTCAATACGTTTATGTGCAGACTTTAAGGTAACTTCATATAAACTCATTGTAAACGATAAATACCCTATTCCCAAAATCGAGGAACTCTATCAAAAACTCAAGTATGGTGAGTACTACTGCACTTTCGACATTTACAAAGCTTACTTGCATCTTAGCATGACGGAAGAGAGCGCTCTATTACAGACAATAAGTACAACAAAAGGTCTATATAAAGTGAAGAGGCTGATATTTGGAGTTAAAACCGCACCCAACATTTGGCAACGCTTAATGGATCAACATATTATCAATGATCTCGAGGGAACAGCTTGTTTTTTCGACGACATTATTGTTATGGGACGAAATTTAGAAGAGGCTCTTAAAAGATGCAACTGCCTACTTAAAAAACTACATAAGTTCAATCTTCACTTGAATAAGTCTAAATGCAGACTGTTTAAAAAAAGTGTCATTTATTTGGAACATAAAATAGACAAGAATGGACTACACAAAACACCCGATAAGGTACATGCTATCTCTGGAATGAAGCCTCCGAAAGATGTTTCTCAGCTGCGTCAGTTTCTTGGCATGGTTAATTACTACCACAAATTCATTCCGGACTTGTCTACCAAATTGCATTCACTATACAAGCTTCTAAGAAAAGACCAAAGATTTGAATGGTTTCCGGATTGCCAGCATGCATTCGAAGTCTTAAAAAAAGAGATCATGAGTGAGAATGTTCTCACTCCATTTGACGAAAATTTGCCGCTCATACTTGCCACTGATGCTTCACCAGTTGGATTTCGGCAATACTATCGCACTCACCAGTTGGACTTTCGGCAATACTATCGCACTCAACGGACGAAGGTGAAAAACCTATCGCTTTCGCTTCGAGGAGTCTGTCAAAAGCCGAAACCAAATTGTTCGATTATTGCTATGGGAGAGAGTTCACCCTCATTACAGACAACAAACCTTTGACTTCAATATTCAGCCCCGAGAAAAATTTACCACTACTTACAGCTCAGCGTTTACTACATTACGCACTATTTTTAAGGGGATTCAAATACAATATTCGATACAAAAATACTAAAGAGCACACTAACGCTGATTATCTTTCTAGGTTTCCGATAGAAAATCAAATTTCAGAACACCAAACAAAAGAAGTTTATCAGTTTTGGGAAGATGTTTTACCCGTAACGAAAACCGAAATTTTAAAGGAGATGAAAAGGGATAAAGAACTGTCCTTACTGTTCATCCAACTACAAACAGGGGGTTCCCTCAAGAACTCGCCATACAGTGGTATGGAAAGTGATCTTATGCTGCAAGATGGGTGCATTTTCAGAGGAATAAGAATTCTGATTCCATTAACACTGCGTCTGAAGGTGTTACAGGAACTGCACAGGCACACAGCTCATATTGGGATCACTAAAATGAAAGCTATGGCAAGGAGTTATTGCTACTGGCCGGGTATAGATCGCGATATTGAGGAGATGGTAAAAAGCTGTCGTGATTGTGCAAAAGTACTTACCGAACCAAGCAAAGCTACCAATCATCCTTTGGATCATAGAGGAAATATATTATCTAGAGTCCCGACTGGTACCCGTCTTGCCTAAAACACCCTCAAATTTTATTTGAGGTAACTCTCTTAAAAGCCCGTAACAACTACATAGAATCTGGATTTTCCCATAAGAAATGCACAGGACAACTAACACATGCTTATGCTAATGGGCAAAATTCTCTCAATTTAGTTTGTAGGCAAAAAGAGAGCAAACCCATTAAGTCGGGACTCTAGATAATATATTTCCTCTATGCTTTGGATATTCCTGCCCAACCTTGGCAGCACATACATATTGATTTTGCTGGACCGTTCATGGAACACTTTTTCTTGGTTATCGTTGATGCGAAGACGAAATGGTTGGAAGTTTTTCCAATGAAGCGAATAACTAGCTCTTTCACAATTCGCGCATTTAGGAAAGTTTTCGCGAGGTTTGGTTTACCGAATACACTCGTGTCAGATAACGGCACAAACTTCACTTCTAAAGAGTTTAGCGATTTCTTGATATCAAATGGTATAAAGCACAAACTTTCTTCTCCCGCACATCCCGCCACGAATGGACAAGCCGAACGTTTTGTGCGAATTTTGAAGGATGGCCTGCGATCATCGGTTAATGACCAGGGAGATTTGCACACGAAATTACACCAACTGCTTTTACAGTACCGAAAAACTCCATCGACAACAACGGGGAAGAGTCCAGACGAATCTATGTTGAAATTTAATTTCCGAACGAGACTTGATTTGCTGAAGTCAGCAGCACCACACGAGGGGAAATAGAAAGGAGTTTCGAATGCAAGCGAAGTTTTACAGTTGGAGATCTGGTTCAAGTGCGCTACTACCAGAACAAGGAGATTAAATGGAAGTTTGGGAAAATATCTAAATGCGAGGGACTTCTGCACTATTTAGTCGATGTTGACGGAACTTGTTACCGGAGGCACATTGACCAGATGCGTTCCACACTGGTCAAAGGCAATAACACTTATAAACCTTTATCTGTTTCCTTAGAGCAACAACCAGCAATGAAGGCGGCGGCGATTCAAGAAGAACTAGAGCAACAACCAGCAATGACGGTGGCGGCGGCGATTCAAGAAGAACTAGTTAAAAAGAACAACTTAGCAACAATGAATGAAAGCTTGACAAGCGTTAAGAAAACTTTAGATGTTGGAGAAGAAACGAAAAATACCGTAGATAAATCTGATTGTGATGCTGCTGCAAACAACAAAGGTGAAGGGAGACAAGAACAAACAACCGAGATAAGGAGATCAGGACGAGTGCGTCGTCCAGTTATTCGTCATCAAAGCATTATGTAGTGGGGAAGACTGTTACATATTTATGAATTATTACTATATGAATATCTACTGTGAATATTGTAGTATACATTTCCTTTTATGTATTGTGATATAAGAATTCTCATATTTAAATGAGAAATTAAATTCATTCTAGAAAATATCAACATACAGTGCGGTTCTTCTTTTTCCTTTACATACTTTTTGAGGTTACATTAACAACTATCAAAATGTCCGAGTTTCTGAATAATTTTGTTACAAATCGTGTTGATAAAAATAGAAGATGTCCAATTGGTGAAAATTATAGAAAATTGTATAGATTTAGTGAAACAGGTGTGAAATTATTGACCGATGAGTTTTTGGGCCCAACCCTGGTGGTGCTTTGAGTCATCAAGAAAATATGAGGATTTTTCTGTCTTATGTAGGAGATCCTGGATTTCAAAGCGGTGTTGGTGTTGTCATTGGTGTCAATCAATGAACGATATCTAGGGTAGTACAGCAAGTCGCAAGAAAAATTGCAAGCCGTGCAACTGATTGGATCATATTCCCACACACTTCTGAAGAAATAGAAGAAGCGCAAAGGTTATGGAGCAGTAAGTATGAGTTTCCTTACGCCATTGGTGCTCTGGATTGTACACATGTGCGTATACGGAAACCACTCTTATCACCACGAGGAGTACGTCAACCGCAAATGATACTACTCAATAAATGTACAGGCTACGTGCAACGCGGATGAAAAATTTACAAGCATTGAAGTTTGCTGGCCAGGATCAGTCCACGACTCCCGTATTTTAAAAAATAGTTTCTTATTTAATCATATGAACAATACATAATTCTTCAACAATATTACTGGGCTATGAAAGATATGGCATAACGCATTGGTTAATGACACCATTTAAACAAACAAGTAACGATGCCGAACGTAAATTTAATACTGTTCTAACAAAGGAAAGTGTGATAGTAGATGTTTCGGACAAATAAAGCAACGTTTTCCGATTCTGCAATATAAAGTTCGAATAAAGCAAGATAAAATTCCATCCTTAATCAGTTCTTGTTTTTGTCATTTTAGCTTTCAGAAGACATTTTTCCTTCTTGGCTCGACTGGCCGCACAGAAACCACTGTTTTTGCTAGTGAAAGTGCTTACAAAGAGCTTTAAGATCGTTCTCATATTACTGAGTCAGAACTGTAGAGAGATAACTCGTTTTTTTGGATATGAAACTGAGTTTGAGTCTGCTCGATCGATCTCTAATGCAAGTTGAAGCTCGTCAGCTCTGACTCTGAGAACTGTCTCATCTTTTAGCATATGACCCAATATCATTATTAACCATCCTTTGCAGTAGAGGCTGCATTTGATCCGATGTTTATAAGGAGGAATTTTGTAACGATCAGGCTATGGTAGCCCTCTTAAGTCGAAACGTATGAAGTTGTGTTAAGCACTTTCTATCCTCTTCTTGTGGATTTAGTAACAAGAAGTCCATACTTGGGATGAGTACTCAAGATGGGGCCGGACCAAAGTGTTATATAGAGCTAGATTAACATTAGGATACTGAAATTTCTTAGACCAACGTTTTACAAACCCTATAACACAGAGTTGTCTTTACTTACTATTGAATAAATGCAAGTATGCTTCGCGAAATCGAAATTAGAATAAAAAAGAACTCTTTAAAACTATGAATGTGATGTATAGAATGCTGCCATATTTTATAATCAATCAAATTAGGAAAACGTTATTAGAGAAAGTAATTGCCTGAAATTTAATTGGGTTAAGGTTTACCTCATTCTTTTTGTACCAAATAAAAAAACTGTAAATATCCTTGCGGAGTTGAAATCGATCGTTTAGATATTTTATGCTTATAAAGACTTTCTATCACCCGCATAGATTAAAATATTACTGTATCGTACTCAAATGGGTACATCATTGATAGCTTAGACAAAGAGTAGTGGTCCTAAATGACTACCCTGGGGAATTCCTGATTTGGCAATGAAAGGGTTGGAGAAAGAACTTCTGAATTGAATTTGATAAGACTTATTATGAAGATAAGAAGAAACCCATTCGGTAAATTGAGAAGGAAGCCCAATTGGCTTCAGTTTAAATGTGATGTTATCATGAGAAAGTTGGTCAAAAGCTTAAAAAATCAGTGTCGAGCTCTTTACCAACTTCTACGGTATTTAAGACCTTATGAAAAAAATGCAAGTTAATTAGTAATTGTCAAACGGTTTTGCATAAAATCACTTGTTAAAAAAGTTTGGAAATATAGGACCGTTTAGAGATTTGTCTGTAAGTACTTATGTCAAAATTGTTACCCTTTTCAAAGACTGGTGTAAAAAATGCCTTCTTCCATGTGGTCAGGAATTTACCTGTGCTTGTGCAAATGTGCAAAGAAAGCTGATTTACTTTTTTTAAAGACAACTGGAGGAATTAAATCTGGTTTAGAGGAATAATTATCTTTAAGTAATGCCAAGTAATTCAAAATTTTGTCTAACGACATTAATAACATTAACACTATTATAGGTAGTCTGGAGACAGTCTCGTAAGTATAGAGAGACCTTCATATCTATTTTAACGGGAGTGTCAATGAAATATTGCTGATAGTTGTTTGCTAACGCGGTTAAAATTTACTAAGTACTTAGATTTAAAATTTTAGGGTAACATAAACTTCAATATCATTAGGGTACATGATTTTTAGAGGATTTTTCTAAGCCTAGTTTCTCTTGTTTCAACGCATTTAAAGTTCTTTCGTATACCATATGCTACAAAAGCTGGAATATTTTGATATTTCATGAGAAACAATTTAAAAACATAAAGTAGGAAAGTTTCAAATGCATTGTAAGGGGTGGTTAAATTTTAAGGGCCGGTGTTGAATGCAAACCACACCTAAACGTCAAGTTTTTTTCGACATTTCATTTGACATTTCTCAAATTCAGACTAATTCAAGTCAAATTATGGTTTAAAATACACAATCGAGCAGATCTTTAAAGTTACTCGGGCTTATTATGGAAATGGGAGTTGAAACCAAAATGCGTATCGTGCACTTCGTGATTTTTTTCAGTCAATTTAATTATTCAAATGTGCGTACAATCGGGAAAATGTTGCAAAAATTTGAGCAGACTCGGGTCTGAAGGAGATGTTAAAACATGAGTGCATGCTACATCACATCGTCGTCGTCGTGCCCAATAATTTCACCTCTCACGCTCGTCATTCATAAACATTATGCATAAAGACTTGCATTTACACTCTTTTAAGATGCAATTCACTCAAGGCCTAAAGCCTCTTGACCATTCAATGGTCAGACTAGTGGCAAGAAATGGCGACAGTGGTTAATCAATTTTCAAAGAAAATCATCTTCAGTGATGAGGCACTTTTTCACTTCAGTGAATTCGGCAATAAGCGGAATTGCCCCATTTGGGCGAATGATTATCCAAGAGTCAAAAAACCCGATTCACTTACAAAGAGTGACTATTTGCTGGGGTTTATGGACTCGTGGCATTATCGGGCTGTATTTTTTCCTAAATAAGGCCGGTTAGTGTTTTGCTATCGTGAGATGACAACCAACTTTTTGTGGGCCGAATTGGAAGTAATGGATATGGACGATATGTGGTTTCAACAGGAAGGTGCCATTGCCACATAGCTAACGAAACAATGGCTATTTTGAGCAACAAATTCAATGGCCGTGTTATCTCACATGTAGCGATGTCGGTCAATTGGTTGCCAAGATCATGTGATTTGAAACCATTGGACTTCTTTCTTTCTTACTTTAAGTCCGTGGAGATAATATTATTTAATAATAGAAGCTCCTGTTGAGACGAGCTCAATAATGTTTCTAAGTAAGATTCTTCTTGTGATGTAACCCAGTTAATGTATGGGAGGTTAAAGTCACTTATAAGAGGAATATCACTATCCAAACCAGCGATGTCCATGATTTGATCAAGGACAAGAGGGAGTTCATCAAAAGCTGAATCTGGGCTTTTTTGAAGTTAACTAGACGTTTAAAACAAATAAATGCAGCGATATTTTAACGGAAATAATTTCAATTGTCAGTTTAAAAAGAAACGTTATGAAAGCTTCACAAAAATAATTTTCAATAGCTCCGCCACCTACTGAATTGGCTTTATCCACATGACATCCTTTCCTCTAAAGTAATACTTCTTCACGAAAAAGAGATCCACTTTCGTAGACAATGCTAAGATAGTGGCGTTCAACCATGTTTCAGTGAAAGCGAATAGATCGTATGGAAAAGACTGAGACTTATTAAAAATCTTACTAGTTTTGCTGCGAAACCCTCATACATTTTCTTAGTAGAGGGAGAACTCTATGTGCTCAAAAGATATCCTGAAATTTAGATCCAATACTTTAAAATTAATCGTCTTCAATACTAAATGAAAATTTTGTAAAAACTTTTTCAAAAGTCTTAGCAGATCGGAATGAATTCTTAAAACATCTACCAGCGTGATCGATAGCTTTAAGAAATATTTAGTCTTTGGTGTCCAAACACTAATATCATACTTAACTTTGACAAAATGTAGAACAACGTTAATGTACCCAAACAACTAATCATCTCCCAAAATATTAATTTCAACATTCATGTTTCTGGCATATGGGGAACGATATTCCATTTCCTTTAACATATCAATCCATCATCTTTTCCTGACTTATGTGTGCCTACATTTGCAGTTACTTAAAGCCATAACTTATTTCATATACGAAAGAATAAAAATCGTTTATCAGAATTTATTCAGCTAATTGTTAGAGAAAGGTTATTAAATTTTCTTTTTAGCATATAAATAAATCAAAAGAAAAAGTCTTTTATACTTTCTCAAGCACAAAGAAAAACATTTCCCCATTCCCATTCTCCCATATAGCTATGTTCCTCGTATATAATAAAAAGGACTAAAGCAACTTCTCGTGTAGACGACAGGCAACGTTGAACATTCGTTTCATATTGTACTTGTAACTGTAAGAATATAAGTCCCGACATAATTTTCTCGTTATCCTCTTTTGCATTTTCAGAATAAAATAAATGAAACAAAGAACACGCACCCAACCGAAGAAGCCACAAACGTATATTACAAAGGAAGACGCACAGCATAGCACAGCATCATATCCTTCCATCATCTTCATGTACCATAAACGGACTCAACCGTCTATAAGTTTATTTGAGGCAATGCATCACCTTTCATATTATGTATCATCATCATCCTCATACCGAGACTTAGTTTCAAAGCCTCCATATTTGTCGGTATTTACTTTGTATATTGTTGTCAATAGAGGATTTAAGTCAAGCAAAAAGCCTAAGGCGAATATTTTCAGAGGGCAACACCAACTACAATACTGAAATGAATGGTGGAGTGAAAAATTGAAAGTTGATACAATTTGATACCACCTTCAAAGTAAAATTTTTTTGGAACTCAATTGAATTAAGTTTATAAATGGAACCTACTCTTTTTGTGTATTTTTCATTTTAATATTTTTGTTCTTTAAAAATAGAATAAATTTTTTGTCAGCGAAATAAATTACTCAAACATATGTATGTTCATATTTTATTCGTTATTCAATTGACTTCATAATACAAAACAGGAAGAGGAACTGGAAAACTTTAAAAATGAATCCATCTATAATCGATATCAATAGCACTGGTCGGCAAAATTCACTTTTATTTCTGTAGCACAAACAAAATAATACTTTTTTAAAGGATATAATTATTCTGAATTCGAATTTCACCTTAAAACTTTTTTATCACAACAGGTTTTTAAAATAGGCAACTTTAAAAATGATCTTTAAATGATATAATGAATTTGCTTGTCTTATAGATACAGTTTAGATGAACTTAGTATATAACTCAGTTTCTGGAAATGCTTATTAGTTATGAATCTTTATTTAACTTTATATGAAGTTTTGAGAAAACCTTGTATTTGATACTTTTAAAGTTTTAAAAATACGTTTTGCACTTAATTTTTAGTGCTGATTTCGAATCCAAACTTTAATTTTAACTATTTCCTCAAGTTTTCAAAAAAAACGTTTTCAAATTATTTTTAATGCATTCCAAAAACTTGATATAAAAGAATTGTTTAGATAAAAGATTCGTTACAAGAACACAAGAACATAATTTACTTTCAAACCTTTTCATTTTGTGTTGAAAACCAATTTGCATAAATGGTTTAGCGTTCCTTTCTGATTTTTGTAAGACAGGTTAAATCTAACAACTTTCGAAAATTGTATGCAATACTATAAATACTTTAACTCAATATCGAAGAAAGGGATTTGGGAAACCAGCACGAATTTTGTATTGAAAAAAGCTACATGAATTAAGACATCATCAAAAAGTATTATGTATTATTTTTTTAGAATTTTAAAAACTAATATCTCAAAAACCTTTGAATTAAGACCATCAAAACCCATTGCCATTGCCAGGAACAAAACCTTGCCGATTAGTGTAATTAGTTCAGGTAATTTTTTTTCAATAAGCTATTGTGCAGAAGAAGACTACGAAGCATCAATTGATAACTGCACCAGTATTGTGGATGCATCATCATCAAAAATAGAATAGTTTGTATGGTTGGTACACTTTCAACATCAAGGCTAGGTACCTTGAACTGGTGTTGGAAAATATATCATACTAGCCGACCCGTGCTCGCGTTGCTTCGCAAATTGTATGTTATGTACTCGTATTTAATAAAAAAATCAAAAAACACTTCCTTACCGAAATTAACACTTTAGAAAAAAAAACTTAAGTAAAATATTACGTAGTAAAGGCCCGCACGTGAAAACAAACATTTCACTTTTTTAGTTGAAAATAGAACGAAATTTTTGTCTATTTTATTCTTTTTTTTCTTTTATTCATACCTTACTTACTTACTTACTTACTTAAGGTGGCGCTACAGTCCGGGGCGGACCTGGGCCTCAACCAACATGCGTCTCCAGCCAGCTCGGTCCCTAGCTAGCTGTCTCCAGTTTCGCACGCCAAGTTGGTTGAGGTCCTCACCCACCTGAGTGCGCCACCTGAGTCGCGGTCTTCCTCTACTGCGCCGTCCCTCGGGATTGGATTCGAAGACCTTCCGGGCTGGAGCGTTGATGTCCATTCGCTCTACATGACCCAGCCATCTAAGCCGTTGGACTTTTATTCTGCTAACTAGGTCAGTGTCGCTGTACAGCCCGTACAGTTCGTCGTTAAATCTTCTCTTCCATTCTCCATCTATACGTACGGGACCAAAAATCACCCGAAGAATTTTTCTCTCGAAGCATCCTAAGACGTTCTCATCTTTCTTTATTCATACCAAGAAACGTTTTTTTGCAACCGAAAAATATAGTTTGCGGTAAAAAAAAAACAAATTTGTGTTTTTAATGTTCTCATACATCTATAGGTATGCGTGTGTAAATATCTGCTCATGTTCAGTGCAGTGCAACTGACTTAACCTACCCTCATTTGTGTGCTCTTTTTTTATCGACGTCATTGTAAGTACCTTCTTCGAGTTATTTGTAAAGAAAATTGTAACTTAATTTCAGTTTTATTGTTCGAGGAAGTGATACAAAATTGGTAATTCAAGCTATTATAATAGAACTTTTTTATTTTTATATTGGAAGAATTATAATCTATTCACTTCCTCGAACCAGAAAAATAAAAAAAGATCTAATTTTTCTTTAGATAAATCGGCATTTCACGTGCACGGCACTGTAGTTAATTAAATGTCGATAGTAACTTACAAAAAAGAGCCCACAATCCTCAGCGATGTGAGGATAGAATTAAAGAAACAAAAAAAAAAATAATGTGTGTGTGTAGGTTAGTTGATGAACTATACAATACAGAAAAATTGAATATGTATGTAGGAAACAAAGCAGCGACCTCGCGATTGTGATGGAATCTAATTTCCTAGATAAAATGAATTCAAAAAGTTTATAATTTTATAATTTGTTTTTATTTATTTCTCAGGTTGTATGTTTAACTTAGATATGATTTTAGGCTTAAAATTTGCGCAACAATATTGACCTTATGAAGCAATGCTAATCTTTGTCGATTATTGTATAGGTTTTAAGATATGAGTGGTTGTATAAGTCAACTAATGAAAAAAAATTGACAAAAAATGTAAAATTAATAATATTTAAGTTTTACAAATAATTAATGAAAAAAATTAAAGCCATAAACACTCTCATAACAATATAGAAAATAATAAAATATATTTCAAATAAATCGGTTGACTACTTTCTGAGATCGTGCGTTGCAAACTTTAAAATGGTTTCGCTTTTATATAATAGTATAGATATGGAAAGAGTCCCGCTTACTGTCAATGTCTTACAGCATTGGAAAACTTTCAGTAGAAGGGGAGCTTCCTTAGAAAACTTACATAAATTGTTCTTGCAATTCCATCAACTTAAGTCAGGTAAAGTTATTATATAAAACAGTAGCAAGATTTCAAAAGAAACAATAAATAATGTATTAGACGTTAAGCTGAACAGTGAGTAATTTGAAAACCTTTAAGCGTTAAATAATGTTAGAATACATTCTTATATTTTGATGAAAAATCACATGTACATTCAAATTGAAATATATATTATCATTTTAATTTACGATCGGTTCGTGAATGGATTTTTGATTGATCTTGTGTGATAAATTCGTAAACGAATTTAATTTTTCAGTTCCCAAAAATTTTTAATTTAAGCGTGAATATAAATTTTATTTTCCAAGATACAAATTGAACGAATTGAAAATTAAATTCACAGTTGATGGTTTTTTAGTGACGAACGAATTCAATTTTGTCATTTTCCGAACCCTCTTAACTTCAACAACAACAAAATATCATTGTGTTGCTGTTTTTATTGACACCTATGCAAGAAAAAAGTATAGGAATTCCATAATTCTTATCTGCTACTTGTACAAACCAATAATATAATTCGATATCGGTCATATGGCCGCCATGGGTACGGTTGCAGCAGCGTATTCTTTCCATGAAATTTTCCGTGATCAATCAGCACAATTTTCCTTTGTTACTTTATACATTCCTTCTTTAGGGTCTTAAATCGGTTGTAGAGAATTGGCATAGACTTTACTTTTCAAGAAAAAGTAAAAATGTGTGTTTTTTCCACAACAAGCACACACTCAAGGAGATTTTGTAAAGGTACCTTTATTATGGCATAACACAGTGTGAGCATTATGAAAGGAAGAGAGGGCTTAAAAGGATGTGCCGGTGCACATTGGTTTTGAATTCAGAAACCTTAAGTATGTTAAAGTCGCCTAGTACGGCTAAAGAACAAATTTATGTACTTGACAGTACACGTATAGGATCGAAATAGGACTCAAGGGTATACTGATGAGCATTACTCCAGGCGATAGTTTATTTTCAAGTGGCTATTTCTCTAAGTAAAAAAGGTCAGACAAGAAACTTTGACAGTATTTAAGCGACGTAAAGTTTGATTCAACGACTATATCGTCTAAAAGGCTTAAATAAGTTGCCAGGAGCACCAACCCAGAGTTGAGAATTATATATATAAATTTGTAAGTTTCCGAATACTTCCGAATACAATGGATCCAATTTAAGAAGTTGTAGTAAGATCCTTGATTGTTTAGCTTTAAAATTAATGTATTGTGGCACAACTTATTACAGTCTTCACTAAAATCAGTAAATACGAATTATCCAAGTTTTTCAAAAACATTTAAACAAAAGGACGTGAAGTTGAATAAATTAGTAACCGTAGGTTTTGTTTTTCACGAAACCATACTGATTATCACATATAATTGAAGTACAATGAAAGGAAAGCACTTTACATACAATATACTCGAACAGTTTCAGTATCACATATAATTGAGCTAGGTACTTCATTTTTAAGACTTTTCTTGTGCACAAGTAATTCTGGATGGCATGGACACCTTTTTACACTGCAAGACTCTGTGATTATTTGTTTTGGAAACAGAAGCTTCTAACGTCTAAGGATATCCTCTTTGCACTTGATGCTCTTAGTATATGTATATATTTTTTTAAAGTTTTTGAATAAATCAAATCTTGAAATCATTTACTTTTACTTGCACAAAAATTCATAATCAAATTATTTGGAATTTAATTTTTCTTATGCATAGATGATCGAAAAAAGGGACGACGAAATCTCCAAAAAGAAGGAATAAGTTTGAAAAGAAAGCTATATCGATGAAATGTAATGGAGTAGCGTAAGGAGGCCCACACCAAAGGTGGCTTAATATTAACTTTTAAAAAACATCTCAGCACGTTTTTGTGTTTACGTTGCCTAAATTCACAGTCTTCTCTCGTGTTCAACTTCAAAAGTAACTTTCAAGGTCAAAAAATTGAATAAAGAATAATTTTTGGAAACTTTTCCACCTCTTCTTCTCTGTATTTCTTTTTTTTTTCTTTCGGCATTAATAAGGTTCCATTTAAATAACATTTTCAAAACAAAATCCTACTTCTGAATGTGTTTAAATAAAGTACCTTGTTATTATTACGAACTTTCTTATATTAAAGTTAATCCAGGACGACGACGACGCTACGGTCAACAAACAGAGGCAGAAGAAAGAGGCGACAAATTCATAAGTCCGACCACTTTCACACATTATTTCCTTCCCCAAATTACAATCTTGAACAGTCACAACCAATAAAAACTCAACATTCATCATACAAAATAAAAAGAAAAGAAATATGCATACAAAAAATTACTTAAATCCACAGAAAACGGAAAACGGAATATTTTGAGGGATGAAATTGTCTGAAGCTTTTCCGGTTCCGGTTGAAAGATATTTCTTAGTTTTATGAATTATAAGATAAATTTCTATTAGGCCAAAATAAAGATTGAGGGTCTAGAGAACTCGAGAGGGAGGAAATGGTTAATACTTGTGGACTTTTCAGACAAACCTAAGGCACATGCACGGCACGCCCATAAACAAGAAAAATACAATCACTTGGAATTTAGGTCGGTCTTATACTCGTATAATATTACTTTGGGATGAGAATAATAAATATTATTTCGTTCAACTGTCCTGGGGGTATTATTATTATTTGATTCGATGATGGAGCTTATTTAATTTGAAATTAAAACAAAAGGATGGGTTGGGTATTTGTTGTGTTGCCCAAGCTGATTTCGTAATGAAGTTTTGTTATTGTTGTTGTTGTTTCTTTAATTTAAGAATGGTTTAGTGATGCATAAATTGTTTGCTTTACAAATTATATAAGCATTGTTGGATTTCTTACTTAATTGAGTAATTTTTTACTTGGACTTGGGGAATGTTGATGCAAATATATTTGTTATAGGTTTTAATCAAACCTTTGTATTACGATTATTTGTAGAAAATTAATTAAAAAATATACGACTGTGTGGGAGTTGGTAGCTTCTCTTAATTCAATCACTGTTTTAGTTTGGATTTTCTAATGTAGAGTATTTGATTATAAATATTTGTACTGACCCATTGACATAGGTATAATGACCTAAACGTGTTCTTAAGAGTGTTTCAAATGGAAACACTTGTTGTTAACTAAAATTACTTTTACGAACTTCCAGAAGGTGTTATTTTGCACATACATCATTAAGACATTTATCAATTAACAACACCAGAAATATTCTTTCCTGGCTGAGAGTTTGGACACGTAGTTGAAATTTGTTATCCTCAATTATTTTATTTACTTCAACGAGCTTTATTGAAAAAAAGTGTTGTCAACCTATTGGTTTCTGAAAGTTCTTTTAGGCTTCTATCATATATCGGCGGGATTAGAACCAGGTGAATATTGTAGTGCACTTTCCTCTTAAAGATCGGTGAGCACTGAGCAGGTTTCTCGTACGCCTTTTGCATTGACTACTGCACCGTGGTTCGAATGAATTGGAAGAACTTTAGTCTTTGATTAATGTGAAGTTTTTTTCTATTATAAACTTAGGATTAATTTGAGTGATCCGCTGCTTTGGGCAACTGTAAACTTCTGGGCTGGCGATGGCAGTGTGGTTGGATGAAAATGTTATGGTAAATGGATTGCACTACAACAATGCTTCATGTTTATTAACTTTCAATAGGAAGTTATTGTAATCTGTCCGATTTGACGAATTGAAAATGTTAACATTTCTTGACGTTTCAAGGTCCCTAGAATTTAAATTAAAGATTTTTAGAGAGATGTCTGTGTGTTCGTGTGTACGTACGTCGTCCGTACGATTGGGATACAATTTTTCATCGCAAATGTTTTAAGAACTAGTAGAGAAATCAAATTCGAAAAAATTGGTTCTTAAAAATAAAACATCAAAAGATGCAGAACCGATTTTCGAAAACAGTGATTAGGTGGTTTTTTTTTACTATATCAATTTAAAATAAAGTACACCACTGGATGTTCCTGTATCTAAGACTCTGTCTAATTCTTAAGAAATTAAATTAATTATTTGATTAAAATGCCATTTAAATAATAAAAAAAACTTTGATTTATTAATTTCCCATAGGAATTTGACAAAAATCGAATTGACAGTTTTTTTTCATAAAAAATAAAAACCTAAAAAAAACCTACTAAAACAGGGTACAAATTTACATTCCACTCAAATATCTTTTCATAAATTTGAGATATTGTCTTCAAACTAATGTCATCCTATAGGAAATATTGTTTTCGACATTCAGTAATTTTTTTATATATCGTACCCAAATTTGTTAAAAATTGGTGTTCGGTTCTCGATATCTTGTGAACAATAGAAGATATTGACTTCAAATTAATTTCATTAATCCAATTTGTATTTGTTTATATAAGAAATAAAAACATTTAAGAATTGATACTAAAATTGGTAAAAAATTGGTTTTCAACTGAAATCACTTTAACAAAAAAAGATTTTGAAATCGAACTATTTCATTATATGCAAAATATTGTTGGTTATTTTAAAATTTTTAAGAATAATACAAGTGACAACCTTGTTAACAAAACCCGAAAGCCTACAAACTTTTAAGCAAGACAAATCGACTGTCGGGATGGGAAGTTATCAGTGTGGCTCGCATTTTATCCCCTTTTTTTTTTGTTGTTTTTGTAGGTTTTTCTATTTTGTTTAAAAAGTTGGCAGTTGATTTTTTTTAATTAGCATAAAACCGAGACCGGAGGGAGTCTCGACAAATTTCTGTATAAATGATAAAGATCTTAAATCCACATTTATTAAGAATTGATGTCATTAAATTTGAAAAAGGAGCTAACTTAACACACTTATCAAAAAGTCTCTTAATTAATAAAAACAAGTACTTTTAGCGTGTTTAATAATACAATGTCAGATACATTGTTAAAGTCTAATCGTCTCCATAAGTCAAACATTTAAAGTCCAATATTGTATCACTCTACCAAAATTTTCGGTGCATAAAACCACTTTAAAACTTTCCAATAGATACAAACGCGAGTTCATACGATCCCAGGACTATGTTTCACCTTCATTACAAAACCAGCAGGTACTTTTTGCCTATGGACCAATGCTCAATACTATTTTTAAAACCTTAACTGATTTTTTCTCCTCTCACCTTACTCGTTTATAGCTATTTTCAAATATAAGCTTAAGCATACATATCACACCAAATAGGTCAACTTTATTAGCAACAACAACAACATGCAGAAAAAATAACATAAACAACTTCATTTAAGGTATAACCGTATTTTATACTCTCTTTACGGGATAACCTTGATCGAAATGGAAACAAAATATTATCCTTTTTTTGCACTTTGTGAACCAAAAGCTTAAAGGTTCACTCATTCGAAAAATGTTACACAAAAATTCCCAAATGAAAATCATCTCACGTTCGCTGTCAGGTGCATTAGATCTCTCACAGAGGCAAGAGCCAGGCACAGAACAGACGCAGGCACCCAACGCATGTTATTTCGTTAGAATTATATAGAAATTCCCATTTGGCATGTGAACTGAAAACGTGACACACCCGTCATGAATTGCTTTTATCTCCCTGGACTCTGGAATTGGAGATATAACATACATACGATATACCTCACAGCTCACTCACACCCATCCCAATACCACCTTCAGACTGTTTTGTGTCCTGTCCATTTGACTGCGCTAGAATTAAATGGAAATGACATTCGTGGGAGTTTTTGAACTGTCACATTCATTTTGGGCAAGGCAACAAAAATAAAATAAAAACTGATGCTCTCTTATCGTTGAATTTATCTTGTGAACAACTTAAACGTACATATATCTATTCTACATTCTACATATGAACATAGATACATAGATATTTAGATACTATAAACTCGTACGTTACAATCCAGACTTGGATGTTCTTATTGATCGCCATCGTATGTTTGTTGGTTTGTCATCTTGTCTTTTTTACAATCTGCAGAGCTTAGTAATGTGTCATGAACGTGTACGTGTACTTTGGGTTGGTTTAATCGAAATTAAAACTGCAGAGTAGCAGAACCAACTATGAACAACTTTTCTTTTAGAAACCTTGGTAATAGGTTCTTGGGAAAGTCGATTTCTTTCATGTATATCTATAACTTTCAAATAGTTCTTACATTTTGAGGTGGGGAAATTTCAATTAATGTAAGATGTCAGCTTTCTTCAAATCCCAAAAGTTATCTGAATATTATACTAAAGTGCTTTCTCTCTATATTTATATACATAGGTATAAATCGATTTTTGAGTCTCTGGTGAAAGTTCTAAAAAGTAGTTTACCATTAACCAACAGTTTTTGAGATGGTTAAATATCTACTAATGACTTACCTTGACTTAGATTGTAAGGACCTGTTAAGACAGTTAATATTCGTTTGGTTTTATGCCAGTGCTATAACCATCAATTCAAGACCTTAAAAATGAAATTTATGACGTTATCAAGGACATATATCACCTAGTGTGCAAATTGGACTTCGATAATGAAAAGGCTATGTAGCTTCAATTGTAGCCATGGCAGAAATTTGGTGGATGTCGTTTTAAGTTGCTTTTTTACAATGAAGTAAACATCCACAATATTCCCTTGAAAATACTCGTTTTTCATATCAAAATGAAACCCTTTAAAGAGACTAGGATGCGATCCACACTGAAAACTTTCCATCCGTGCTCTGTCGATTATTTAAAAACTTTAACAAAATATTAATAGTGAAAGTTTTTGTAAGACAAGAAATTTGAAGTCAACATCTTTCTTTGATTTCCTAATAAAGGGTTTTCCAATTGACGCGTGTAGATTTTGGAGGGTGCAGGGAATTAACTTCACGGGAACTACCTTCACATGGGAACTAACTTCACCACTAGTGGGAATTAATTTAACCTTTTTTTGGTGAAGTTATTTCCCACTGAAGGTGGGAGATAATTTTACTTTTTTGTGGGAATGAATTTCACTTTCATGTGAAGTTAACATAAGTCAAACAAAACAATAAGTCAAAAATTCATTACCTAATATAGAAAATATAGTACAAGTTTTTCTTTTAACAGTATACAGTCGTCGAATTTTGCACAATTTGCCTGCAAATTGGACACAAAATCGATTTAACATAACGAAAAATTGTATGAAGAAAGTAATTAAAGGATATCTATAAATATATAAACTAAAAGGAAATCCATGTTGACGATCAGATATGGAGACTGAACAAAAATTTTAAGCCATATCGAAGTGGTCAATTTGGGGAATCACAAAATTCGGTAATTGTCTAGAATAGCTACTTTTGCTAAAAACATAGACAAAAAATTCGGAAAATTGCCAAATCGGTGTATTTTTTCGTAAACTTTAATAAAAAATCGGGGGAAGTGCAATTTTGCAACAATTTTTTTTGTTATTAATTAAAAAAGTTGAAAAATGACAAATACTTGTTGCTCGATTGAAATTTTTGAAATTGGAGCCTAAAACAAGTTTTTTTGAATTGATAGCAAGGCGGCGGCGCGGCGTACTAACAGGTAGGTACTAACCTAGTTCCTTCAAACACCTTTCTGATGAAATTATCTCCCGCCTTCAGTGGGAGATAACTTCACAAAATTAATTCCCACTAGTGGTGAAGTTAGTTCCCATGTGAAGGTAGTTCCCGTGAAGTTAATTCCCTGCACCATTTCGGAGCCCCGTGGCGGCCATTTTGTTTTGGGGACATCTGTCAAATCTTTTGTTTATTATTCGGTTGTTTATGCCAAATCATCATGGCAAGTTATACGATTAAACAGCACGTTCAAGTAATAAAACCTTATTATCAAAATGAGTGTTCGTTAACGCAAACGGTAGACTGGGTGGCCCTTCACAGTCGACTCTTGAACGTTTGATGGCCAAATTTGAGACGACCGGTTCAGTAAACAATCAGCCAACACCCGTACGTTCAAGGAACGCAAAATCGGCCGAGAACATCGTATCGACGCGGTCGGTGAATGTGTACAGCAGAACCCGAGGCAGTCTATTTCTCGCCGTGCACAAGAACTCGGTCTTTCGCAGACTTCAACTTGGCGAATATTGCGTCGGGACTTGGGCCTACACCCGTACAAGATCGAAATTATATAGAAGCTCAAAGTTCATTACCGTAGACAACGCCGTTTATTTGCTGACTGGGCTTCGAATCGTTTCGAAGAGGACCCCAATTTTGGCCGAAAAATCATCTTTAGTGACGAGGCGCATTTTTGGATGGTAACAAGCAAAACTGCCTTATATGGGACGACACCAATCCAGGCGAGGTTCACCGGGTTCTCAAAAAGTTACCGTGTGATGTGGATTTTGGGCCGGCGGCGTAATTGGTCCGTAGTTTTTTGAAAACGACGACAGCGAGCGCTACATAACGATGATAACTAATTTCTTATGGCCCAAATTGAACCATATGGACCTAGACGACATGTGGTCCCAGCAAGACGGTGCTACGTGCCACACAGCAAACGACACGATTGACATTTTGTATGAACGATTTGAGGGTAAGGTTATTTCTAGCAGGGGTGATGTGAATTGACCACCAAGGTCATGCGATTTGACTCCGCTAGACTTTTTCCTGTGGGGTTTCTTGAAGTCGCAGGTCTATGCAAATAAACCACAATCGACCGATGCCCTAAAGGTGAACATCACATACATTTATTATCACTCAAATTCAACTGGATCTATGCGGAAGAGTAATTGAAAATTGGATCACTAGGATCCGTGCCACCGTAAGAAGCCGAGGTGGGCATTTGAATGATGTCATATTCCACACTTAATGGCATAGGTACATGCGCCTATCAAATAAAAAAATAATTTTGTTAATACCTCACACACAGCTTGTTTTATTCCATTTCCCGTCCTTATTGAAAAAGCCTTTACCTTAGTCGAGAACCATTTCTTTTCAGTTTTTTGGGGCTTTTGAAGGTTTTCGTGTTTTGTAAAAAAAAGTTGTCAATTGAGTATTTCTTAAAAATGTCCTTTCCAAGATCTACCGTAATTTGAGTTTTTGATCAATGGTGGACTTTCCTGTTCTGAATCCACAAAGATATGAACCCATCAGTTTGTTGACGAACGACTTCAGATGTACTTACACATGTTATGGGAGAAAAGATTTAATAGATGTTCAGGAGACTCATGCCTCTGTTATTGGCGCTTTTCATGAGGGTATTCTTTCTTGGGGATTGGGAAAACTATGCTAAGATTCCACTCATCGGGCATGCTTTCTTCTGACCATATTTTGCAGATGTTATTTTGAATAATTCGCTAATTTAATTTAGCCAATTCAAAACATATGAAGAAGTGTTCTTTCGCAATTTGCTAGCTTACTACTTTCTTAGTTTTCACTTTACCAATTACTTGTAACTGATTCTTCCCAAATGTATCAATTCTGCAGCTTACAAAATGCAAATGGGTCTTATTACTGAACATGATTTTTCGCTGCAAATCCACATTATTTTGATGATGAACTTTAAGGACGCATTCAGTGAAGGTGGGGGCTTGCTGGTGATCGATAAAATTGAGTTTTGATTTGATTGGTAAATGACAAAAGACGACGATTTCCTAAACAGGAACTATTAAAAATTAAACTTTTTCATGGAAAACATTTAAACCATAGATTCAGAAGTCCTTATAGATATAAAGTTCTTTAATGGAAAAGTCAACCTAGCTATTAAATATCCTTTCACTGAATTTGCATGGACATACATAGTATATAAAATTTCTTTATCATCAACTACGTTTTCACTTCCTTAATCTCCATCACCACGAACCCTATCTAGTGGCCTAAACTATTGTAAATACTTTCAAGTTGTATGTTTTTTCCTGTACTTTTCTTAAAGAAGGACCATCGTAGGTTCCTTTTCATTTCAAACGACTTAGAGTGGATAGAATATATTATGTAGTTACATTGAGCACGTAAATTACTCAAACCCATTGACAACGTGCGTCGTCGCCGTCACCGTCTTCGTTGTCGTCGTTGGTCGGTCATTAAACTTTCATTAGTCCACAAAATTAAAACAAAAGATTTATTGGTCTATTACATTACAGCTAGATAGCCGTAGAATACCCCCAGATAATTGCTTGCTTTAGCTAGCTGACACAAACAAAAAAGGGTGTTATAGAAGTTCCACAATGACATTATACTCTTTTCCTGTTTCCATGTCAGGACAGTCATTAAGCAAACTAATGTTCACAAGCTAAAACAAAAAATTGCTCTTTAAAGACTGACACGTGCCTAGAATACGTTAAGTTACAAAAAACGGTCTTCACTCCTAATTATACCATCCTTCCAGATTAAAAAATGGAAACGGAAAATTAAACAAAATTAAATATTCTTTACTGCATAAGTTACACGCAAAACTAAGGCATTTATTACATCCTTGAACTAAATGGCACACATTTGTTTATGCAGGCAAGAACCAAAAAAGGACAAAACAAAAATGTCGTGATTTAAATTTTGAAAATGAGAAAAAAAGGAATCATAAGAGGAAAAGCACATCCATATTAGGCAGCACTCTATCCAAATTAGAAATGATTAGGCTTCTAATAAACCAAAATAAAATAAAAGCGAAAATAAAAACAACGTCCTTTGAACTAAAGATTTGAAAGTAATTTGGCACGAACTCAAATATTTGGTACTTTCGAAGTTTTATTTCAAAAAAGGCCAGAACTAGAAAGAAGGATAGTTGCTTAAAAACTCGTAATTACGTTTTTTTACATACATAACACACATTAAACTTATAATTACCTACTCAACTACGTATGTATTTGTTGGTGAAATACAAATATAGCCTCAAGAGGATGGCTCCTGTAAAATAGGGTGTCTTAGACCTTTTTTGACATTACTTTACTATTTTTGTTGGCAGGAAATGGAAGTAGTTTTTGAGAGGAGGAAGACTGCAATAAATTTATCATAGGAAGCTTGCAGAAGAAATTATAGGTATAGCTTTAGAAAAAGTTCACTTTCTTGACCCAGTCTGCTCTATGTACTTCCATTTTTTTAAGTCTACTTGGTTTTCAATTTTGTGTGGTCTTTTCTTAATTTTTGAATTTATAAACTCTCCTTATATAATTCGGACTAGCCAGCTTTTTTCTTAGTTAAATTAAGTGTTTACTAAATTTTAACTTTCAAAGACTTGAGTTGAAAATGGAAAGTTTCGCCTATATTTCTTCACTATTAAATATCGAACCTCTTAACGTTGGGGCCATCGAAACTGTGTTACATTTCTGACCCATCCGAATAGCATTGTTCTTATAATTTTAACATCCTAGGAATACAAGAAAGGAAAAATAAGAGTTGTGAAGTTTAGTCCACTGCAATTGCTTCTTCCGAAGCTCCAAAAACCTTAGTTTTCACAACTTTGGAATGTGCACCGTCTTCGACCTATAAAATAAAATAAAAATAATGCATCCGAGGAATTTGCTTATTGACTTTTAAAAAATGTAATAGAATGCTTTTCGATTTCTTTTCTCTGAAGAAATTATTCAGTGTTGATATAAGAGTTTTTCGCAAGCATTGCGAAAAAAAGGAAGTTTTTCAACCTGGGGTTGGAAAAATTAACAACTACGAAGCCAAGTTGTACCTCTTGCTACAACCTGTTTACATCCCTGCACGTAAGGTCCCGTACGCTATGCGAGCTAAAATGGAGCAAGAGATCGATCGTTTGGAGAAAGCAGCAATTTAGTGAATGGGGCACTCCTGTTGTGCCAATTCTTAAAAAGGATGTGCGCGGACTACAAAATCATCCTGAACAAGGTTCTTAAAAGTGACAACTTTCCGATCCCACCAATAGAAGATATTTTCGCTACGTCGATGGAAGGTGGGAAAATTTTTACAACACTGGACATCGGTGAGGCTTATCTACACATGCCGATGTATCAGCAAAGCGCACAAATGCAAGCAATCTCTACCATCCAAGGAGATTACCAGGTAAATAGACTGATGTTCGGAACGAAGGTGGCATCGGCTATTTGGCAGAGGTACATCCAGCAGACGTTGAAAGGCGTAAATGGAGTATGTGTTTTCCTTGATGACATCAAAATCCAGGGGAGAAATTTTCAAGAACATTTAGCTCGTGTAGAGGATGTGCTTAGCCGACTAAATAAAGTTGGTTTGCGGGTAAATTTTTCGAAAAGTCTATTACTTACCTAGGCCATGTGATTTCGACGAGAGGACTAGAGAAGACCGAGGATAAAGTTCAGGCAATCATGGATGCGCCTGCCCCTAAGAATATCACGGAGGTCCGAAGTTGGCTAGGTTTGGTCAATTATTATGGAAGGTTTCTAAAAAATCTTTCAGCCAAACTGCACCCGCTCCACCGCCTGTTGCAAAAAGACGTTGTGTTCAACTGGGACAAGGAATGCGAGAACGCGTTTAATCTCATCAAAGACGAAGTTACTTCGGATGTGGTCCTCGTTGCGTATGATCCAGCGCTGCCTTTGACGTTGGCCACCGATGCAAGTCCATATGGACTGGGTACATGCCGTGCTATCGCACCTATATCCTAATGGACACGAACATCCGATTGCTTATGCATCCCGATCGTTGTCAGCGTCCGAAAGGAACTATAGCCAAATTGACAAGGAGGCCACCGCAATTTTTTGGGCTCTAAAACGGTTTTTCCAGTACTGTTATGGACGTAAGTTCACCTTAATTACTGACCATAAACCTTTCGTAGCTATTTTCAGCCCAGACAAAAATCTTCCAAGCATGGTGGCAACACGTATGCTGCATTATGCTCAGTTCTTGCAAGGTTTCACCTACGACATTGTATACCGATCGACAGATGAGCATTCCACTGCAGATGCTCTTTCGCGTTTACCGCTGAAAGAGAAAAGAGATAGATGAGATCACATCATGCCAATCGCAGGAATTTAATACTTTTCCGGTTACGCAAAAGAACATTGCAAAGGAGACAACAAAAGATGAAGTGCTGAAAGAGGTTTATTTTTCCTTGTTGGCAGGGAAAAAGCTCTTGCATCCGGATTTCATAGGTAAGGATGAGCAGTTCTCGTTATCTGATGGAGTTATTTTAAGAAATAGTAGAGTAGTGATACCCACAAGTTTGAGGAAACTCATTTTGAATGAATTGCACGTGGCACACCTAGGAATAGTTAAGATGAAATCTCTTGCAAGAAGCTATGTCTGGTGGCCGCGCATCGATTTGGATATTGAGAATCTGGCTCACGAATGCCTTGCATGCAGACGTACCTTGAAGCAGTCTACTAAAAAGATACAGCATCCATGGGAGTATCCAACTAGTGCCTGGCAGAGAGTCCACATTGATTTCGCTGGACCATTTATGGACAAATATTTTCTGATCGTGGTCGATGCGCATTCGAAGTGGCCGGAGATAATTCCGATGACGTGTATGACTGCATCGAAAACAATAGCAGTGCTACGAGAGATTTTTGCTCGTTTTGGTTTACCTGTTACATTAGTCAGCGATAACGGGGGGATTACGATTACGTCGGGGGAGTTCAAGGAATTTATCAGAGCAAACGGTATTTTTCACAAGTTCTCAGCACCATATCATCCGGCTACTAATGGACAGGCGGAAAGATTCGTACAGAACATGAAAGTGGCACTTCGCAAGATGGTTATGGACTCTGGAGATTTGAATTTTAAGCTCTCCAACTACCTGATGCAATACCGAAAAACTCCAAATTCTACAACTGGGATAGCTCCATGTGTTTTGTTCCTTCAGAGAGAGATCCGTGTACGTCTGGATCTAGTCCGTTCCGGAACAAAGGAAACTGTTCAGCGAAAACTAGAGCGCACGCCATACGTAAGTGGAACACAGTACTTCCCTGGCGATTTGGTACAGGTGAGAAATTATACATCCAAGGACAAAAAGTGGGAATTCGGTAAGATAACACGCAGAGATGGTTTGCTTCACTACTTTATAAACGTAAATGGGAAACTTTGCGAAGACATGTGGACCAAATAAGAAGTTGCAGTATAGATCCATCAAATATAACGAACGATTCTGATTTCGAGATAACATCTTTGCTTCCGCTAACTAAAACTCCATCTTCTTTCACAGATAATAACCCTGAAGCAAACCTTAAGAACTCAGAAAGAGATGAGCCGACTATAGAACCATCAGACAATTTAAATGCAGATGTTGGAGTTAGAAGGAGTGACCACAACCCGAGTTTGGATAGTCAGCCAACACTTAGACGGAGCACCCGGACCAGGAGACCTGTGGAACGTCTGGAATATACTACATTTTAGTGGTGAGGACTGTTACATATTTCCAAACGCACCCCACTGTTTGAAGAGAAGTTAGCTGCGAGCCTGTCGGAAACAATGCGAGACGTCAAAATCTTAACTTGTGTCAAATAGCCAACGAGGTTTTATTCTTCTTCTGCTGCCGACTTCCAACCTATCTGGTCATAAACTTATCTGTTTCTTAACACTTAAATAAAACTTGAATTCTTTTATACTTAATTGAGTATTTCTTTTATTTTATTGGAAGAACGTATAAGTACCCACGCAACATACACAACAAATATATTCTCAAAAAATTGAGGTTATGGCTTTACACTTATTTTGTCTTCTAAGAAATATTGTTCTCAACTTTCGGTAAGATTTTGAGAAAAATCGAATTGACAGTTTTTTTACCAAAAAATAAAAACCTAAAAAAACATTACTCATAGTTCGTAAAAATTTACTTTCGACTCAAATTTCTTTTCAAAAATGAAAAATATTGTCTTCAAACTCATTTTATCTCACAGAAAATATTGTTTTCGACATGCAGTAATTTTTGTATAAAAATCCAACAGTCCGTTTTTTCATAAAAAAAAATTAAATCTACAAAAAATAGTACGCAAATTTGGTAAAAATTTATGTTCGGTTCTCGATATGTCATGAACAATAGAAGATATTGACTTCAAACATCTTTCATCCAATTTGTATTTGCTTATATAAGAAATAAAAAAACTTTTTAGAAATGGTACTAAAAATGGTAAAAATTGATTTTCCACTAAAAATCTCGTCAACAAAAATAGATTTTGAAACCAAACTGTTTCATTATATGCAAAATATTGTTGGTAATTTTTTAATTTTTAAGAATAATAAGCTCTAAATAACTGCATACCAAATATATTTTTAAACTAAAATTTAAAAAAATGTGTGTATACAAAATTAATTAAAAAAAACCGCTATAAAGATTTTAAAATGAAAATTTTGAAAAAATTCGGACTTTTTGAGAAATCAAATTTCATTTTTAAAATTTTTGGAAACTAACTTTTGTTTGCCGTGGATTTTATTTTTATTACATTTTCTGACAATCCAAAATATTCGAACATTTTTTGCCGAATCTCTCAAGCCACAAAGTGTTATAAACGTTCTTGTGTAGAATTACACGAGCTTGAAAAAAAAAATTTTTGTTTTCGAGTAATTTCTAAAATCCCAATCTCTTAAACTAAGGAACAGGAACACCCTTTCATCGTCACCAAAATCTCTAACTCAAACATCGCCCATTTCTATCCATACATTTTGTTGCCTTAAAACCATCTCACAAAATGTATCACCTGAAGCGTAATAAAATTACATAACATCCAGTATCGTATATAGTATAGGTTAGGTTGACTTTCTTTTCCTAAAGCCATTTTACTTGACTTTAAGTGCCATACCAAAGCCAACTATTCGCACTCAAAACTCAACTATACACGACACTGCACTTGCTTGCATGAATCTTTCAAAAGCTCTCGTTTTAAGCAATATCACGAAGGTGTTTTCACTTCATCCTGGTTTCAATGTAAGAAGTATGTATAAGAGAAGAGAGTGAAATAAATAATATATTTAATTAGTAGCTGCTGGAGGGTCCTTCTCCGATAATTTGGAAGTTGGAAGTCTTCATCGAAATGGCAATGGGTCATTTATATTGCAGTTCCGTTTTTCATAAAAAAGGTACTTTCCGTCACATTATACAAATGAAAACTTGGATATTTCAAAACTTTCCATTAAGTTTTAATACGAAAAACGTTATTGCACATTTCAGTTTTTTCCCTTTTACTGACTTTATTTATTTTTGAAGGGGCTTCAAAATGTTCGTCTTCCGCATCCACTCCACTCTGCATGCCGCGCCGTAGCCTCGTTACTATGAAGACACTTTCATCAAAAGAAAACTCACAAAATGGTGTAAAACATTTAACCATCAGCAGCGAAAAAGGAACGTGAGAGGCGAGCGAGGAAAAGTCAGCCTCAGAAGAACTCAAAAGCATCCTCTCAAGAGTTTCCCCTTGTACCTTGTGCCACCACAAAAATGACGGAATGATTTGACGCTGGCAGGAAATTGTCTGAAGCTGTTTTGGTTCCGCATGATGGATTCCTAGGTTTTATGAACACATCTCAAATATTTACTTACTCCTTCGTCGTCGTTGAGTTTTGGAAGAGATGATAAGTTGTGAGCCAGACCAGGGATGCTAATTCTCATTTTATTGCAATATTTTTTGTTCATATTCGTAAATTTGTTTAATCACAACAAAATCAAGAAGAAGGATGAACGAGGTTTTCTTAACCTAAAAACGTAAAATTTCGTATGTGCTATTAAGGTCTTCAACTTTATTTATTCACTACTAAATGAGCTTCTCAAAGAGTTTTCTATTACACTCTTTGCTGCCAACATTTTCGTCCCTGAACCCTCATTGAAATGTTGAAATTGATAAATAATGCTACAAGAAAGATGCCCTCCCAAAAAAGACCAAGTGTTTACTTGTGCTGGCAAAGAAGATGTTTAGTTTGGTTGTTATTGTTTTATTTTTTTTTATGCTGTTTTTCTTGGAAACAAATTATGATGAAATTTTGTATCCTTGATCGTCTTGAGAGGTTTGATTGAGCGGAAGAATTTTTATTTAAATTTCTTGGGTAAGGAAAAGTGGCGATGATGAAGCATGAGCATCTATATTTTATTGTTGAAATTATGAAATCGATTTTTTGAGTTGAGTTAGAGAAATCGTTGCAGTTTTATCAAAGCACTAGTCCTTTAGATTGTATATTGTCATTTCAGTATTATTATTTATAGTACGTTTTTGAAAAAGAATACATCTATTTTCAAAAGCATTACGAAAAAAAAAGTTATTATACTCAAACATTTTGTTAAAGATAGAAATACATATTATGTCAGTGACATGAGGTATGGGTGACAACTAAACAGTTTGGTTTGGACAAACTTCTTGTAAAATTGTTTAGAAAATCTCAAAAATCTTATCCAAAGATTTTCAATACCTTAAAAATATTCAATAAGAATGGACAAATTTAAGTTGTTTTTTTGGACTGTCATAGGATTTTACGGTTGGTAACGTGTTTCCAATAAAAATGCTGGGGCTTTGTGCCTCAAGAACAACAACAACATTTTTTACTTAGTTAAGCTAATGGCTAAAGGAAGTACTGTGAGAAGATTTTTACGTTTAAATGGCTACAATCGCAAAAATGTACATGCCCTTTTCAAATCAGGTCTCTAACAACCTCTTAAGAAGTCTTGTCCTGCCGACATCAAGCACTGAAAACAAGTGGCAATATTGCCTAACGCCATTAGAGATAACGGGTCTGAAGTGCTAGGTTTCACAAAGTTACCACAACGAAACCCGTGGTTTTGACGGCGAGTGCCGTCAAGCACACGCAGCTAAACAGCAGGCATAAAAAACGACGCTGCACAACCAGAGCTGCTCGCAAGCTTTATGAATAGAAGAGGATAAAGGAATGACGCGGCGGCTTCTTAGTTGGAAAAATAGAGAGCGTGATTAGCTCGCGATCGAGGAGGTCGAGGGATGTTGTAACAAGAATGAGGTTCGTAAATTTTCACAAAGTGTAAAAACCAAACATTCCATGCGTACTAACAGCGAACCGAAGTCTTTAAAGACGATTAGGGGAACATCGAAGTAGAACCGCTGTCTATTTTGAAAATTATTATTATCTCCAAACAGCGATGACGAATCGAATTCCGCTTCAAAGGAAAATAACACCATTCAACTTAGGTGATGCACAACAAAAAAAATTTCCTAAACGACATCGACGAAGTGAAGATAGCTATATCGAATCTGAAGTCCAACAAAGTTGCTGGAGCTGTCGGTATCGATGCCGAATTATTCAAAGCAACATGCAATGATTTGATTATTTGAAAAATATGCTCGGAAGAAAATATGCTCGATGAGTAAAATATTAGCATAGTTTGCCCAATACACAAGAAAGGATGCCCTCATGAACAGCACCAGCAACAGAGACATTAGTCTCCCAAACATCGCCTATAAGATCATTTCTGCAGGTATCTGCAGGTGAACTTCTGAAGTTGTTCGTCAATAACCTGATAGGTCCATATCACAGTGTCTTCAGAACTAGTCCACCATTCGCTTAATATTCATATTATGGCAGATCTGAGAAAAAAACAAGGAACTTCAAATCGATACCCATCACGACCATCTCTTAATCGATTTCAAGGCCAGTATCTATAGAGAAGAACTTTACAGAGCAATGTCTAGTTTTGGCATTCATGTCAAACTTTTCCATTTGTGCAAAATGAGGATGGAGAATGCACAATTCTCTATCAAGGTCGATGTGTTTGATGTAAAAAAAGGTTTTAGACAAGACGATACACTCTCATGCGACTTCTTCAATATCGTTCAAGAAAGAATTGTGCAAAACTCAATCGTCAGGACTAGAAACACAATCTTACCAAGGTCTGTTTAATTACTCGGATACGCCGCGCCGCCTTTTTGAGCATGTCGACGGAAGCGGAGAAGACGGGATAAGTGGTCAATGAGGACAAAACGTCACCATGTACCACTATATCTTCGAGGTAGTTGGGAACTTTGTCTACCTAATAACCGCTATAAATTCAGACAATGACGCCAGCACTGAATTCAAACGGAGAATGATTCTTGTAAATCGGTGCTTCTATGGACTTAGAAGACAGTTGCGTAGTAAAGTCCTCTCTAGCAACTAAAGTCACACTCTATATAAGACACTCATCATCCCAGTTCTCATTTATGGCGCTGCGGCTTGAACCTTGTCAAGACAAGATGTGAACATCTTAGGATGATCCAAGAGAAAAATGCTTTGGTTTAATTTTGGTCCCGTCTGCATAGATGCAGAGTGGAGTTGCAGATACAACGTCGAATCTGGTCAAAAGAATAAAAGTCCAACGACTTAGATTGTAGAAAATATTTGACTTCAGTGTTGAGGGACGGGGCTGTAGTGCGATAGGGCCTCAACCAACTTGGCTTGTCAAACTGGAGACCAACGCATGTTGGTTGAGCCCCAGGTCTACCCCGGACTTTAGCGCCACCTTAATTTAATAATCTAAGTCCAAAGTTTAGGTGCCCAGGCCTCGTAGATCATATAAACAAAATTCGCACTTGCCTTTTAAGGGCTAAACTTTAAATAATTCTTTTTAAAGGGTGTTTTTTTAGACGCGTGATTCTCAAGCAGAAATAAAGCTCATATAATATAATGTTATGAGAAAGAATTGAAAGGTTCAATTTTCGACCACTTTATGCCACTTCTTTGGGGCCGTATGTCATCAATAACTCGTCTTGGGCTTATCTTTATGGGTAAGTGTCTAGCATAAACCACATGACAACTATAAAAAAAGATTTACTCCCAAAAAAGTATTGCCATATGGAAAACTGACTAAAAAACACCCTTTATCAGATGTGTTTTGTCTCCTTATTTTTAATCTACATAATAAATTAACAAAAGTTTGCCAACAATGAATTATAAAAAATAATTTCAATGTGTTTTCTAACAAAACACACAAAGTCAAACTTCTTTTCAACCTTTAGAAAATTAAATATATAAAAAGGTATCCAAAACACTAAGAAAAAAAAAACTTTCTGAAAATGAAACAATACATTACAAAACTTACCCAGATACGTTTCATGCTGAGGCATATATTCTTGCATTTCTGCCAGCAGCATTGCAATTTCCTGTGAGTCCTTCGTTATACTGCACAATTCTTCCTGATTGAAATCGGGTGTTATTTGTTTACAAAGTAGAATTTGACTTATTACGTTGCCAAGATTCGACGGACCAGCACGGTTTTCTAAAAAAAAAACAACAAAAATACAAGTGAGCTACAAAGTAGTACAATCGTTTTGTGTGGAACTTATTTTATTGTTTTTGTTTTCGAAGAACTCCTATAAACTAGGTCCTGAAAATAATGATGTTAATTTATAAAAAAAGGTACACAGATACTGTTGTATAGGCATTTTTGAAAACAAGCAAAATGCATCCTTCAGACACAAGTTACTCTGTTTATTGATTTCCCAATAGAAACTCTGTCCTTATAACCAACTTCCTTTATGGTATTTTCATTTATTTTTGTGTTATTTCTCTATAAAATTTTCTTTAAGCTAACTTTCAAAGAATAATCAAAGGAATAACAAAAAAACAGAAACCAACCAACAAAATGAAAATTTATTCTAAATTAGAGCAAACTAAATTCCCTTATTGCAGTCGCAACTGCAAGCAAGATTTAAGGTCAAGGTTGAAGGATGCTATAAGAATTTCCTATAATAATTTGTGTTGTAGTAAAATGCCAAATAAAGATGTAATGTTTTTTTTGTTTCATGTTGAAAAAAATATCAAAAACTTTCTTTGGAAGGAGCCAATTGATGTTGAAAAATTTAATATTTTAAAACCTTTTATTAAAGTTTTGTTTATAATAAATTGTTTGAGCAAAATTTGTATGAATTTCTCTAGTAATTCGAAGGAATTTTAAACTTCTGAAACCGAAAGATAATAAGAGAAAAGTCCTGAAATAAAGTAGACTGAGCAACGTATCATCTCTGAATTCTTTATTCTTAAAATTGATTGATGAAAGTTTTAAAATATTTCATGTTTTCAGACTTTATATGGGGAAAAATATGGTTTGAATTTGAAAGAGGTGTTTAAAATTTAACTTTTTTTAAGTATTCAAAGTATGTGTCGAATCAGATATTCAATTAACATCGATCAGAGATCAAAATACACAGAACAAAGAGCTAATATTTGGTCTGTGCCTTAATTACAGATGAATTATCTGCAGAGTTTAGTCCAAAATGTTGTCAAGTTCATATATCTTTGACATTAGGCAAAAAGGAGTTAAGTCAGAGACAGGTTCTATAGACTCAATAAACTTAAGATGTTTATATCAAAACAAATATGAATTTGTCTGTCAGATTCAAGTGTTTAGTTTTGAACGGAAGAGACAAAAAACAGGCCGTTACGTTAAATCATAAACCTGAAATGTAAGTTTTTGACTTAAGACCTTTTTACTTAAGGCCAAAGATATAAAATAAAATAAAAAAAAAAATTGACAAAACAAACATAAGCCATTAATTATTGTCGAACACAAATTGCGTCGGTAATTTAAGTGACTGCCTCAGCTGTCTTGGAAGTCACTCTAACCTTTGTACTTAAAGCCGCTTTAGTACTTAAATCGTTTCCAGTTGTAACGTCAGTTATTCAACTCTTTTCACAAAACCAAATCGCCAAGACAACAGGATATGTGAATTTGGCTCACGAAAGATCGATTGCGGCATAATCTATGATTTTCACAAACCACACGAACTGTTACTCTCTGTGGATGCAATGGTTTCTTGACACTAGAGTGTGGATTTTCAGAGCGGAAATTCTATTTTTTGTTGTGCGCTTTCAATTGCTCAGTCATTGGACCTTGTAAGCGAACAACTCGAGATCTTTGAACAGAACGTTTACCATGCAAAAACAGTGGGGAGCATAAGTGTTATACTCGTAGCATATACCAATAAGAGTTTTTGCAGAATTCTTTGGGATGCACAGCAATCACTTTGGAAATAAGATTTCAATTTCAAATTCAAAATAATTATTAATTTTAAATAGAATCCACTAGATGGTACAAACTGCGCAAACAAAATGTTTCGAGGGGTCAAATCTTCACATGGGGTCGATGGTTAATTTCTTGATATTTTCTTGAATTTAACAGTTCATAACTTTTTTTAACTTCCCATAGGAAGTTTTTGTAATCGGTCCGATTTTTGGAATTTGAAAATTTTGACATTTCTCGACGGTTCAAGGTCCCTAGAGTCGAAATAAAGGATTTTTAGAGAGATTTCTGTGCGTGCGTGTACGTATGTTCGTACGTCCGTACGTTCGTAGGTTCGTACGTTCGCGACGTTTTTTTCGTCGTAAATAGCTCAAGAACAAGTAGAGATATCGACTTCAAATAAATTTTGTTATACAGATAATAAAGCAGAAAGATGTAGAAAGGACTCTCAAAAAAATTGTGTGGGTGGTTTTTTTACCATAGAAAAAGGTGAACAATTTCCAAAATATCTCACGAACCAATAACGCTAGCGTTTGCACTACTAAAAGTTGGTAAACATTGATTTTCGACTCAAATATCTTTTCAAAAATTAGAGATCAAAGCTCCAAACTAATTTTGTCTTATAAAAAATATTGTTTTCGACATAACGCGGTCCAATATATTTGTCGACGATAATGGTCGTCACGTTGCTTGCTGTGAAGGGCCAGTGGCAGATATAGATTTGGACGACATTTCTGTGCTTTCAACAGAATGGTGCCACAAGCCACAGTTGGCCAATCGTTTGGCCTACTCGTTCATGAAATTTCAGATCTCTAGACTATTGGGGCTACGTTAAGTCATTGGTGTATGCCAACAAGCCGAGGTTGTTGGAAGAGCTAAAAGACAACATTGAACGCGAAATAGGGGTCTTTTCGGTCGAAATATACTTAAGCATAAGACAATGACTTCATATAGCCACATTAGAACACTGTTGTCTAGCAAGGTATGGTCTAACTATTTAGTTTAAACAATTCCTTACATGAAAGCATTCCAAAGTTCCTACAGTTTTCTAAATATTCCCTATTAATGAACCTAAACACAATAGTTTAGAGGGGTTTTGGGTGCATTTCATATAGAAATGTTAGAAATTGTGTTAACACGTACCTTTTTTCCAAAAATAATATATTCTGTACTAGGTTCCATTTCCATAAATGCGAAGAATGCTTCACAAATATATGTGTAAATAGCCAGAAAATGAGATAGTTTGTCAGAAACATTTGACCTTTTTCCTATAGGAAAATGAAACAGAATCTAATATGAAGAATTTTCTGAAATGTTGGCGTATTTTTTTCTGACTAAATTTCCGTTAGTCTATTATTACTTTTATTTTTAGTTTGCTTACTCCTTAATTGGAGCTGATGTTAGACGACAAATTCTAAAAAAAACAGACTTGGATGCGACCCACACTATTTTTCTAAATGAGATTTCAAGTCGAAACCCAATTTTTACCAATTTTGGTAGCATTTCTTGAAACTTTTTATTTCTCATATCTACAAATACAGATTGGAGTTTTCTAAGAAAATTAAGCACAGAATGAAATCCTTTTAAAGTCAATGCCTTCATTATTTCACGAGACACCGAGATTCGAAGATCTATTTGTAACAATTTTTATTAAAAAAACTGATTGTCGGATTCGTATGAAAATTTTACTGAATTTGGGAAAAAATATTTTCTATAAGATAAAATTGATTTGAAGACAATATTTTAAATTTTTGAAAAGATATTTGGGGCAAAAATTAATTTAACCAATTTTTAGTAATGTTTTTCAGGTTTTTATTTTTCGTAAAAAAACTGGCAATTCGATTTTTCTCAAAATTTGACTGAATGTTGAAAATAATATTTGGGTTGAAAATCAATTTTTACTAAATTTTCGTGATTTTTCGTCACATAAATAAATATTTTAAAACCTAAACTGAAAAATTTTACATGTTAAAATAATTAAAAAAAAAAAAACACTGAAAAATTTCAGATAAATATAATTTTGAAAAATTAACATAAGCTTTTTTTTAAAATATCAAATGGCATTTAAAATCTTAAGAAAACAAACTACTTTTTTTCAGATAAAAAACTCTTAACTTTACTGCATACAAATTCATTTACTATGATGGCAATGCCATCAACAAACTGTTTATATCGTGTCAAAGGTATCAAATTTTACAAACGAGTAATTTAAAATGTAATTTTTGAAAATTACTTTTCTGATGGTATCAACTTCCCATAGGAAGTTATTGTAATGGGTCCGATTTGACAAAATGACATTTCTCGACGTTTCAAGGTCCCTAGAGTCGAAATAAAAGATTTTTAGAAAGATGTCTGTGCGTGCGTGTGTACGTACGTTCGCGACGTTTTTTTCGTTGTCCATAGCTCAAGAACCAGAAGAGATATCGACTTCAAATAAATTTTGTTATACAGATAATAAGGCAGAAAGATGCAGAAAGGGCTCTCAAGAAAATTGCGTGGGTGGTTTTTTTACCATAGCAGTTTAAAAAAAGGTGAAAATTTTGGTTAACCCTTAATATCTCATGAACCAATGAAGCTAGAGACTTGAATTAAATTTTATATTATATATTGTTATGTGATACAAAACAATTATATTTTTGGAAAAAAATCCAATTAACGGGTTTTTTTATAAATCAAGAAAACTGAAAAAAAAAATTTGTCACTTCGAAAATTTTACGACTAAAATATTTTTTGCAACGAAGAATAATGTTTTTGACATCTGATAAAATTTTGAGAAAAATCGAATAGACAGTTTTTTTACAAAAAATAAAAACCTAAAAAAAAAATTAATAAAAGTTGGTAAAAATTGATTTTTGACTCAAATATCTTTTCAAGACTTTGAGATATTAGCTTTAAACTACTTTTATCTTTCAAAAAATATTGTTCTCAACATTCAGTAAAATTTTGAAAAAAATCGAATTGACAGTTTTTTTACAAAAAATTAAAAACCGAAAAAAAAATTTACAAAAGTTGGTAAAAATTGATTTTCGACTCAAATATCTTTTCAAAAAATTGAGATTATGGCTTCTAACTAATTTTAACTTATAAGAAATATTGTTTTCAACATTAAAAAAAATTTTGAGAAAAATCGAATTGACAGTTTTTTCTACAAAAAATAAAAACCGAAAAAAAAATTTAACAAAAGTTGGTAAAAATTGATTTTCGGCTCAAATAACTTTTCAAAACTTTGAGATATTGGCTTCAAACAAATTTTATCTTATAAAAAATATTGTTTTCAACATTCGGTAAAATTTTAAGAAATGTTGGATTGACAGTTTTTTTCACAAAAAATAAAAACCAAAAAAACAATAGGTACTAAAACTTGGTAAAAATTTACTTTCGACTCAAATGGCTTTTCAAAAATTAAAAATATTGGCTTCAAATTTATTTTATTTCACATAAAATATTGTTTTTGATATTCAGTAATTTTTTTATAAAAATACAACAGTCTGTTTTTTCATAAAAAAATAAAATCTCCAAAAAATGGATTTGGTAAGAATTGATACATTTAGACAACTTTTTAAGCAAGACAAATCGATAGACGGGATGGGAAGTTATCGGTGTGGGTCGCATCCCAGCCTCTTTTTTTGGATTTCATTCAATTCAGGTCAAATATAAATCATAAACACATCGTCGTCGCATCGTCGTCGTCGGTATCTTTCTCTATCACTGTGAATATAAAACATTTTATATTGTCTTTTTGTCCTTATAAAACAAAACAAAACAAATAACCCAATCTCTTCTTCAATTGTACTGAAGGTGTATACTATATATGGAAGTGTGTATTGTAATATAGCATACCTTTAGCTTTCTGATTTTGAACAAAACTGCCACCAACAGAAAACTCTTCAACATTGCCGTAGGTGGTAATCAATGCGCCAGGAGGCGAGGCGTGGAGAACCAAAGTTTGGTGTTTACGAAGTGTATTTTATTGCCCAGCGCACTATTTTTGGTGTGAATGGTATATGGTGGCAGGCTTAAGATTATACCTATAGATAGTAAATCACTGTCAAGCCAAAGGCTAATAATGTTTCGTCCTTCGTTATACGGAAACAATAGAACCAGAGTTAAAGATTGGCAGGTAATGTTTTAAATATATATAAGTTATCCTACATCGAAAATTTAATGAAAAATTCATAGTAAAAGGATTAATCCGTCTTATTGATTTGGAAACTTTGAGAAATTAAAAAGAAAAAAAACTTGACTTATTAAAATCTAGGCAAAAATAACTAAAGTGTATATTTTGTTGCTGCATGAAAAGTTTCGATGGTTGTTTTATATAAACTAAGGTTTGACAGTCTGGAATTTCAAATTGTGTTGACATGTGTGTTGGCTAATATTTGGCAATTCAACATACGTTGTTTAACGAGGAAATATGAACATTTATTTTATCATAGACACTCACTTCTTCTGTAGTACCCGTGGCGTGATGTGTGAGTGCGTATAGGACTGTCATGCTAGAGGTCTTGGGTTCAATCGCTGCACCACCTTAAAGTTCTTTCACGGGTACTGCCTTTTGCGAGGGATTGACAAATCCTCCAAGAGTAAGTCTTGCCATGAAAAGTGTTTTCTTAAACTAGCCTCTTGGATTCCGCATGAACAAAATTGTAGGTCCCTTCTATCCCTGATATGACTCGCACAAAGGACTGGTTGAGAGTTGTAAGTCACTAGGCCCTGCTTCTCTACGTTCACACTCAGATTCATCATCCTTTTTTTCTTTCGAAATGTAGAACTAGCTGCCGTTATCTAATATTTCCCGAAAAATAAACTTAACCTCACAGACTACAATATATCTTCTAGAACCGAGAGATACCGGTATACTTTGTGTCAACAACATCAACAAATCCACAGAGATGAAGTCTCATTTGAAATTCTGAACGGAGAAGAAGGTCCCATTACCCAAGACTCCCAAGCCGAACCAAACACACCCTTCAGACAACCATACTCTGAATGATATAGCGCGCGAGACACAAGTTATAGACATGAGAAGGATATCTCCTGAGGATTCTGAAATACTAGCTTAATATCCATCCTCACACTGGACCCTTAGAGATAGTGCTTATAACTTATATACACAATACCTCTTACAAACAAAGCAACAACAAAAGGTATAGAAAGAGGATAAGAAAACTAATATCTTGTTTTCAAGCTAATTGCATTGGTGTCATTTATCAATGGAAATTTACTGGAAGCGAGCAAATTATTCAATGAATTCCATTTAATAATTTCCAAAAGTTCGTCCTTTGGTCCTTTGGAATCCGGATTGTCTGAGGCAAATCTTTTGTTTTTTGTTTTTGTTTTTTGGTCTTGTTGTTGGATTAGATAAAATGACTCATGGTGATAAATTGATTTTTATTGATTAAGAAAAAGGTGAAGACTAGGCTGTCTTTATGGTTGATCTCTGATGATGAACTTGAATTTAAGTAAATAGAAATATAGTAGTTGAGGGTGAAAGTGAGTGGCAGATATGTTGCTCGTGTGATAAATTAGTAAAGTTGCGTTCATCTTTATTATTCTTTCAGCAGATACTTTAAATATTTATGAAACCTCAATCTATGGTTTGTTATGATAATAAAATATTTACAAACTCCTTGTCTTATATTTTCTTGTGAGCAAATTAATGAATTCGTATTAAACATGTATCTATCTTGAATTTATATTCATATATCACAACAAAACTCGAAGGTTTAATCAAAATGACATTTATTGCAATTAATAGATGGGTAAATTAATGAATTATAAATACTAGTAGATTTCTTTGTCGAAATGTCTATATTGCTAGCTCGTAAATGGTCATTTATTTCTTGGCTTTAATTTGGCAGAGCTGTCATTTGACACTCAGCTGCTTTCAGGTCTGGTGGTTAGTTTTCCAACTATATTTAAAATATATTACCACCTCACCTAACGGTAAAATTCTTATTTATGTTATGTTTACTTTGGTATGTTTTCGTTGTACGTTGCTGCGGAATTTCTGCAAATGAAACGCGGCAGATGAGTTATAAGAACTTTTCCAAAACACGTGCAGTGTCATTTTTGTCACAGTGAAGTTTTGAAAAATCTGTAAAAAAGTAAGAGTGCTTCTGGTGTTATGATTTAAGTGTTTTTTTTTGTAATTTGGTATTCATTTGATTGATTTATAATAAAACAAAATTTGAAATTATTCGTTTTTTATAAAAAAAAACAAGAGTAATATAGTGGTTAGTTAGCTGACCACTGTAACTTTATTGGGTTTTAATTCAATAATGTCTTCGACGGAATTGAATGTTACATTTGCAGAATGCAACGTGTTCTGAATGAAGGTGATATGGCTGACTTTGTTCTAGATAGAAGACATTCCATCAGATGATGAAAGTGTTTGCAGTGTAGACCTAGACGACGAATACAATGAGGGAACGCGAGCTATGATGGTGCTTGGTGACAACCTATCGAGCTTAAAAGAGAGTTTGATGATGATTTTTCCTCTGAAGACGATGAACCATTGTCTAATTTAGCTAACAGTTTAGGTCTTCATAAAACTTCAAGTTTTTTAGAATCAAAAATATTATACTTTATATATTATAAAACTTCAAAATGGAGCATCACCCAGAATTTGATTTACTAAACACAAAAGAGTTCCGCAGAAATGTGTACGAAGGGATCCTAGTACCAGCAATGGCGAAAAGAAATTCTAATTCCAGACGTTCTGTCAATAGCAATGGATCTTCTTGTCCAGTGCCTGTCTCCATAAAACGCCAGAAGCCATCAGTTCCGATCGAAAATGTGCGAAATGCAGCACAAAAAAATCCATCACGTACCGTATTTCAATGCAACACTTGTAAGGTCCCGCTTTGTATCCGTAAAGGCAAAAATTGTTTCTCGGATTTTCATATAAAAAATGTGTAGTTCTTATATTTTTCCTGTAATAATATAATATCTTTCCTTCTTATTTATGTATGTTTATATAGTTGAGCGCCACGGGTGGTTAGTAAAATAACCACCTTATTTCTCAAAAAACGTTTGTTGAATTTTAATTTTTTAAATTTTTTCTAAATAATAAAACTTTCATTAGGTAAAAAATACGCGTATTACTTTTATAAAGTAGTCTTTGTTAATCCGTGGCTGAAAGAGTTAAAGTGTCATATTTTTATTTTGCCGATCTAGTCTAACTAGAACGGCTATATCAAGCAGGCTGCAAATAAAATAGTGAATTTTAATCTTTCGGTTTTATAACATATTGGTCATGTGATTTTAACAAAATTGAAGACCTAATAGATTTTTTCCTTGTTAAAGGTATTAAAAGAAATCATAATATAAGTGTTGATGGTAATTGCAATTTATCGTCAAATAATACTGCAGTAATCTTATCACTAAGTTAAAAGAAAGAAATAGTCCTAACTTCGTGAATAAGAGAACAAACTGGAACGAATTCAGAGATAAACTTGGGAGTTTTATAAACCTTAGATCTCCCATGTAAACAATTGAGTATGATACAAATTGATAATGATAACAAGTACTCCAACTATCGCGAACGAGAAAAAGAAATAAAGTTTCCGATCGAAATTATGGAAAAAAGGAGAGCTCGAAGGAAATAGAAAGCTACGATGTTTTGAAAATCCTTAACCGTCTAAATAACGAACTAAAAAAAAAATAATCAGTAAGTTCAAAAATGATTCACTCAGCTGATTTCTAAAAAGTCTGATAACAGATGCTTCTACCAAATACTTATTATGGTCTGGTCACAAGCAAAGCTTCCAAAAGACCCCAGTCACAAAACCTGTCAAGATGGCAAATGCATCAGAAACCCGAAACAGAAACTGAACATTTCCCAAATGTTTTTAAACCATTCCCAGGAAATGCGGTTGTTGATAGGAACGACGAATGTGAAAATCCTTTTGTTATGATCAAACAAATAAAAAGCAAGTGTCAATTTAAGTTATCAAATCAATAATCACCAGGGTACGCTCAGGTTTTGAAATAAATGCCCTCAATAGCCTTCAAAACACTCAAATTTATAAAAGTCATTATTCTACCTAAACAAGGTAAACAGAAGAAACATTTTACAGACCAATATAGCTTATACCATTCATGGCCAAAGTTTTCGAAAAACTTACACTGAAAAGGCTCAAAAAAAATCATAGAGAAGAATAATTCCGAAACATCATTTTCCATTTAGAAACAAACATTTTACGATAGACCAAGTCCACTTGAAGAAAAACAAGTATGCTTCGCTATATTCTTAAATGTTGCTCAAGCCTTATGACAAAAGTCTTGCACTGAGGAATGGAGTACAAACTGCATATTAACCTTCCCAGGCAGTACTATGAAATACTGAAATCTTATTTTACAAACCGACTATTTAGTTACTTTGTTCGCAACTACAGAAACTGAAATCCGGTGTACCACAAGGAAATGTGCTATAGGACAAACCTTGTATCATTTATATACAAGGGATATTCCTGTTGGTATCAATGCTATTATTGTTACCTTTGCTTTGCTAGATAGATTAGTGTTTAGACGTAAAACTGGCGTATTTAAATTAATAAAACAAAATCGACGCATTTAAATTTTACAAACAAAAACATAAATAATGTTCCAATTTCTATAAAAAGTACAGAAGTGCCTTACTCCAATTTTGGCAAATACCTCAGAAGGACTTTGGATGCAAAGTTTGAATGGAAAGAGCACTTACAAAAGTGAAGAGAAGAGCTAATCTTGACTCACAGTTAACAGAAAAATATATTGGTCAATTGGAAAGAACTCTGACCTATCAATCTAGAACAAACTTACGTTAAAATAAGCGAGGAATGAAACACGTTTGGACTTATAACTGTACAAAGAAAACAAATGCTAAATCTATCCAAAAATTAAAAAAAAAGTCTTTTATGAAATTCTTAATGCTAATTGGTATATATAAAAAAAAAAAATTAGGTGGCGCAACAGTCCGTAGAGAACTAGGGCCTAGTGACTTACAACTCTCAACCATTCCTGATGTGCGAGTAATTGCAGGGATGGAGGGGACCTACAGTTTATATGCCGAATACGAACGGCTAATTTGAGAAAGCACTTTTTCATGACAAGAATTACTCTTAGAGAATTTGTCAATTCCTCGCAAGAGGCAGTACCCGTGAAAAAAAACTTTGGATGACATAGGCAGGGATCGAACCCAAGACCTCTCGCATGACAGTCCAACGCACTTTTTTTTTTTTTTTTTCAAATTCATTTTTATTAATTCATTCTTAAGACTATCTTAAAGCTAGACAAAAATTCATAAAACTAGCCTAATTATCCATAACTTATTACTAACTTACTGGTCCCATACGGACACTCTAAAATAAACTATAACACTTAATACTAATGCCTTTCGGACCTAAGATCTATTTTACTTTAATTAAATTGTATTTCTTTTGTACTAGCCGACCCGTGCTCGCGTTGCTTCGCAAATTGTAACCAACACATTATTTTTGTGCTTATGGATTTTCTTCCGATGTTAGCCTTTCTTTTACCCATTTTATATTTCTATACGATAAAAGAAAAACAACGAATTTAAGCTTTTTATGTACTCGTATTTAATAAAAAAATCAATCAAAAAACACCTCCTTACCGAAATTAACACTTCAGAAAAAAAACTTAAGTAAAATATTACGTAGTAAAGGCCAAGCCGCACGTGAAAACAAACAAAACCATTTCAATTTTATAGTTGAAAACAGAACGAAATTTTTGTCTATTTTCTTCTTTTCTTACTTTTATTCATACCTAGAAACGTTTTTTTGCAACCGAAAAATATAGTTTGCGGTAAAAAAAACAAATTTATGTTTTTAATGTTCCCATACATCTATAGGTATGCGTGTGTAAATATCCATAGACACATTTTTTTATTCATCTGCTCATATTCAGTGCAGTGCAACTGACTAAACCTACCCACATTTGTGTGCTCTTTTTATCGACGTCATTGTAAGTATACCTTCTTCGAGTTATTTGTAAAGAAAAGAAGAAGTTACAGAGTTTACAATATTTTTAAGTCATTGCACAGCACAGAGATATGATATCAAATTGTATCTTACTACTGAAAAATAATAATTAGTTTCTAAACAGGACGTGTATATCTTAATATATAATTGGAAGAATTATAATCTATTCGCTTCCTCGAACCAGAAAAATAAAAAAGATCTAATTTTTCTTTAAATAAATCGGCATTTCATGTGCACGGCACTGTAGTTAATTAAATGTCCATAACTTAAAAAAAAGAGCCCACACTGCTCAGCGAAGTGACGATAGAATTAGAGAAACAAAAAAATAATGTGTGTGTAGGTTAGTTGATGAACTATACAATACAGAAAAATTGAATATGTAGGTAGGTAGGTAAGAGAAAAAACGTAACTATTAAATGGAACACATATTAAGAGAGAAAGAGCATGGGAAGAAAAGAAAATTAAAAATGTTGGAATGATAATGAAATGAAACAAAGCAGCGACCTCGCGATTGTAATGGAATCTAATTTCCTGGATAAAATAAATTCAAAAAGTTTATAATTTTATAATTTGTTTTTATTTATTTCTCAGGTTGTATGTTTAACTTAGAAGTGATTTTAGGCTTAAAATTTGCGCAACAATATTGACTTTATAAAGCAATGCTAATCTTTGTCGATTATTGTATAGGTTTTAAGATATGAGTGGTTGTATAAGTCAACTAATAAAAAAAATGGACAACAAATGTAAAATTAATAATATTTAAGTTTGACAAATAATTAATGAAAAAAAATTAAAGCCATAAACACTCTCATAACAATATAGAAAATAATAAAATATATTTCAAATAAATCGGTTGACTATTTTCTGAGATCATGCGTTACAAACTTTAAAATGGTTTCGCTTTTATATAATAGTATAGATATAGATTTATTAGAAAATTTGAAAAAACTGATATCAATATCCTTTTTGATTTTTACTTAAAACTACTTAAAATAAGGTCCTTAATATAAAACTTAAAGCTAACTAAAAGTACCTATTCTACCTATAACCTACTTAAAACTAGAACAACCACAGCAGCAAATCTAACTATCTAACGTTTTTTGTTTTTCATATTTTGTCTTTTCTTTTTTTTTTTGATTATTCCATGTTTTTTTTAATTTTTTTTTTTTTGTATTTTTTTTGTATTTTTCTTTTTTGTATTTTTTGTATGTTTTTTTTTGTGCCACCATGCCTATTCTACTTAAAACTAAACCCTAAACCAGTCCAACGCACTAACCATCATGCCACGGGTACTACAATTGGTATATAAGAATATCGATTTACATCAAGACCGTTTTAAATGTACCATACAATATTCAGAGATTGGGAAGAACCAAGCCTAATGAGCTGCTGACTAAAAGCTACCGGTGCTTTTATTCCTACATTACTCGGTACCGATTTTTAACTAGTGTCTTTTAAAGAACAAAATTAATCAAAATAAAAACATGATTGACATTTTCCTTTGATTAAGACTCTTCAAGTATTTGTGGTTTTGCTTTAAGTTTAGCTTAAAGTCACAGGAGATATTTTCTGTATATAAAGTAATAATCTAGAACGTGTATTACTGTCATTTAATAATATATATTTGTGTTTTTTTCTATTATCCTTATGATATTGATTACAGCTCAATGTTATAGTCGAAAGCAATTGAGATTATTGAAGTTTACTTAAATCGGCTTTGTTGGGCTTATTGCTGATTAAATAATATTTCTTTTCCAAAGAGGGTGTACGAATAATACAAAAAATTGAGGGTTCATAACATACATACTTTATAATTGTACGTAAATGTACATTGTACAAGTCCATCCTGAATCTCTTTTTCTCTTTACAATAGCTTTAAGTGGATAATACAAAAGCAATTGTGATGTACAATAATACTTATGATTGTTTTTGGATTCGAAAATGGATAATGAATGAATGATTTCAATTAAAAAGAACAATTGTTTGATTTTATGAAATCTGAAAACAAAAATTTCAGTAATCAAAAATAGATTTTGAAAGTTCAAAACATTAATTCCATGAACTTTAAACTGTTTCCTTAAGGCATTAACATTGAACATGGAACAATAAAACTTAATTTTAATTGCTTGTTTAAATAGATATGGGAAATATAGTTTCATGAATGTGGTCCATGGATGATCTTGACGTGCGTCGTTTTACTTCCTTTAAAGGAGAGAACAGGGGTAGAAGTGTTTGAGCCTTTGTTGATATTTGGCGTGTGTTTGAAATTGAGTCAGGTCAGGTCTTTTCTGAAAGATTTTTATTCCTGCAAGGTGATGACGGCACTTAGTGAAAATTGTTTGTTCATCCACTGCTTGGGGTTCTTTTTTTGGAGTGAGAAGAAGTTGTTACCTGATTAAATTAAGAAGGAGCCTGACTTGCTCAAATCTCATAAATCTTTTTAAGCGAATTGGAGACATATTTGCGGCGGTTGCAAATAAAAAAATCTAATACCGACATCGCAATGTAAACATTGTTGAATGATTCTTATGTCAAAAAGAGGCTGAGGTGCGACCCACACTGACATCTTCCTATCCATGTCCGTCCGTCGATTTTTCTAAAACTTCATCAAAACATTAATTACAATATTTTGTGTAAGATTAAAAAAGTTTTAAACCATTATTATTTATTATTATGCTTGAGTAGAAAACCATTGTTAACAGTTTTAAGTTGTTTCTGTAATTTTTGTTGTCAATTGAATTTTCTAAAAAAAATTATTTAAAGTAAGCAACAATAATTTCCATCTGATAAAATAAGTTTTATTTCAATACCAATGTTTTAACTCGAAAGTAGTACCCGTGGCATGATGGTTAGTGCGTTGGACTGTCATGCCAGAGGTCTTGGGTTCAATCCCTGCCTATGCCATCTAAAGTTTTTTTCACGGGTACTGCCTCTTGCGAGGAATTGACAAATTCTCCAAGAGTAATTCTTGTCATGAAAAGTGCTTTCTCAAATTGGCCGTTCGGAATCGGCTTAAAACTGTAGGTCCCCTCCATCCCTGACAATTTTACTCGCACACAGGAATGGTTGAGAGTTGTAAGTCACTAGGCCCTAGTTCTTAATGGACTGTTGCACCACCTAATTTATTTATTTTATTTTATTTTATTTTTATATGTATATCTAAATAGTAACCATTCTTCAATGAAATTTAGAAGTTAAGGGCATTTTTTATTGGTAGTCCAATCCGAAAATAAAAGGTTTTATTTTTCAAAAAGATCTAACTGATTCCAAAGCTTGCGTACGTTTTAAGGAGTGCAATTTGGTTTTATTGAAAAAATCGAAAAGCATTAACACAACACATTTCTGCAAATTTGTTCATCCATCTAGAAGAAGAATATAAAACCCGGAGAGACTGACGAGACCAACAAGACTCTCGGCGAATTTTGTTACAAAATATTCTGTCCCGTCTCGGAAGCTTTAAAAGTAATATCGCCTCGTTTCGGTTCCACGAAATTTCACACACACTGATGATGATGGTTGGGTTACACGGATTTACTTTGAAATAAGTTTTTTTTGTCTCAATATTTCTCAACGTTGTTCCAGGTTTAATCAATTAATTTTACTCTGAAAATATTTTATACGATTTTAAAACTAACTATACGAACCTCTTTCAATTCAATATTTATTATTAAAGAAGTTAAGATCTTCAATAACTTCAAGTCCTTAAATTGATTAAACTTAAGTTCAATTCAAATAAATATGTTATATGCTGTTTGATATTTCATTTTTTTAATATCGTTCTTTGCCATTATCCTTATCAATAACATAGACTAATGACCCAAACTCGAAAATTAGAAATGAAAAATTACCAATTGCTTCATCCTTATATCCGTCCATTCTTCCAAAAACAAAATACGACCATGAAACAACTACTAAGTACCTACTTAGCAAACGAAAAATAATAAAAATAAAAATGTATTTACAAGATGTTCCACCAAAACCATTATAATAAATTTTCAGCCCAGACAATCTTGAAGAGATATTAAATCGGTATTTCTGCACACCGCATGCAATTATTCCGTTTTCCTTTCTCCTTATTTTTCAAAATTAAATCAAAATGGAAAACAAAAACAAACATGTGCATTTTTCGTTTCACATTCGGGATTCGGACAAGAAGCAAAGAAAAAAAAAAGGTTCGAAAGAAAATTTTCTAAAAAATCCAAGATGATTAAAAATCACATTAAACCAACGATATAAGATTGCTTTTCTCCTCTTTTAAAATTATTATTGTATTGACCTAGATTCTTAGGTTATATGATTCTGTTTCTGATGATGTTAAGACGCAGTGATGTGCAGAAAAGATTTACAACGTTTTCCAGATGTAAAATGGAGAAGTAAACAACTTAAGTGGCAGACAACACGGGTCAACTAGGATATGTAGCTGACAACCAAATCATACTTTTTCCAAGGTTTTTGTTGGCCTTACTTCGAGTCCGACTTCAAAATCAATCTATTTTGTCAGGTTTTTGAGATATATCATTTTATAATTCGAAAAAAAAATTATATTAAGCTTTTTAAGGCTATTTAAATTTATGAAGTTTTTTTTTTTTTTTAAATAAAGTTCGTGAAGATTTTCTAAATCTATAATCATTTACTTCAATATTCCGTTTAAATATTTACAAAATCTCGGGTGGAATCGGCTAAGGTGATTGTTGATAAATGACATCAAAATAATCGAAATTGATCTATGTAAGGTGATAGTCAAATTGATACCTAAAAAGCTGTCACTAGAAAAATTTGATAGTCATTTTCCTACAAATATGTCGTTTCTGAATAGAGCTACCAGACGCTTTTTTAGGTACAAAAACGCATTCTTGTGATCGACAAAGCTTACGACATTCGAAAAAACACAATAAAAGTAAGAATGTTATTAAAACACAGCCAATTTAATACTTTTTTTAGATATTTTATAGGAATCATTTTAAAATTTCACCATAGCAACAATGAGTTGTGACAATTATAATCGGAAATTGTTCAATCGAATTGAATTGAGTTGAATCATCTTACACAGACGGAATGAATGTGATAGTCAAATTTGATTATCAAAAATATGATAGTCAATTATCACCTTAGCCGATTCCACCCCTGAGTTTAGATTCGGAATCAGCACTAAAAATAAACTCTTGAACGAATTATTCCAAATCTTAAAGGAATTACATTAAAGTCTTTTAAAACTTAAAAACTAGATCCATAAGCAATATCAAAACTAATAATACGAAAACTAAGTGAGATACTAAAACGATTTAATCAGTGTCTAGAAGAAAATGATTTGTATTTTTCGTAAAAAAATCTTACAATATTTTTTTAGAACAACGTTGCAATTGTTTTTTTAGAACTACTTTGCTATTTGCCATAGACGTATGTATGTACAAACAGCATTTAAGTCGGTAGTCGGTTCGATTCGTCGAAAGATTTTTAGAAAAATGTCTTCGTCCAATATCTCAAGAACAAGTAAGATATCGACTTCAACAAAGATAATAACTGAAAAAAATGCAGAATGGACTTTCAAAAAAAATTTAGTGGGTGTTTTACTATAGCAATTTAAAAAAAAGGGAACATTTTGGTGACGTGATACAAAATTTAGTATAGTTTTTTGACATCTAGTAAAATTTTGAGAAAAATTGAAGTAACGGTTTTTTTTTTATAAAAAATGAAAATCTAAAAACAACACTACTTAAAGTTGGTAAAAATTGAATTCCGACTGTTTAACCTCGGCAAAAATCTAAGATATTGCCTTCAAAATAATTTTATCTTATGAAAAGTATTGTTTTTCACATTTTTCAAAATTTGCAGAAAAATCCAAATGACAGTTTTTTTTTTTTATAAAAAGTAAGAATTTACAAAAAAAAATAAAAACATATATTCGAATCGAATATTTCAAGAACAGATAAAGACATTTTCTTCAAAATTAATTTATTGTACTATCAAAATAAGCTACTAAAATTGATAGAAATTAGGTTTCGACTAACAATGTAGGGAAGACGAAAACAGATATTGAAATCGGACTTATTTTGTCATTTGCAAAATATTGTTGCTAACTTTAAGTTTAAAAAAAAAAATCCATTGGCACATTGTTTTACAAAACCCAAAAACCTTATTACAAGATAATAAGCATGAGATTTGTATTTAAATTTGTTGTATATTTTGAGGGTTGCAGTAAACATGAACATCGAAAGAAGATATTTTCCATAAAGAAGGAACATCTTTCTAGAAATTTAGCGGATTTGTTCCTGATGGGGTTCAATGATTTCAAATTCAATTCAATTCAATTTTTTCAAAAAAAAACCAGAATATAGGAAGTCCAACATAGCTTTATATGGAGCTGTTAGATCCCTCAAGTATATAAGATGTCCCTCTAATAAAAAGAATACATTGCACAGTATACTATACTAGAATAATCGTGGGGGATATATTTAACACCCTGATATTAGTCCAATACACGAAATTGATGGTATAGAGGAAGGACCTTTAAGTGTATATTGACCATTATGCTCAGCATTGTGATGAAGAAATGCCACTCAGATAGGTTTTCCAAAAGGACAAAGACTAAATTTTGGGGTAAAAGCCCCCCGAATTAAACACCATAGAAAATCTTTCGGGAAATATTAAAGTGCAGTCCATTCACTGCACATAACAAGAAACAATATACAACTATGGGCAGCAGTGCAAACTGCTTGGAAGAATATAACACCGGAGCGCTGCAGGCATCTGTACAGCTTACCTGCTGGGTGACAATAAAGGAAATATAACAAAATATTAACGAATAAAACTCAAATTAAGTTTTTTGTCACATTTTAAGCCATAAATATTATATTTTGTTGTTCATTTTTGTTTATGTTTTGCTATAATTTACAAATTAGTAAATAAGAAACCAGTATTGAATATCTCTTGATCATTTCTGATACGGCTTTGAATCTGTTCGGATTTATTTAATTATATGACTACAATATCTAGATAGTGCTCTCGGATAACCGTATGCTTGATTTTAATTTTGCATGTATCAATTTTTCAATACCGAAACTGTTCGAGTCTATTGTATGTAATGTGCTTTGATTCAATTCAATTATATGTGATAATCAGCATGGTTTCGTAAAAAGAGATTTACAGTTACTTATTTATTCAACTTCAAGTCCTTTAGGTAGAAATGACGATCTCAAAGCAACCTAGCCTGAGATCCAATTAGCGCTGTAGTGCGCCGTTTTGATAACAAAACTCGTTTGACCTGTGAAAGAAAGGAAAAGATGTATAGAGAAGCTTCATAGCGATTAAATTAGAGCCATTTTGTCGCATTGAGAAAAGAGATTAGGTCTCTAATCTTTGTCTCAGACAGCTCATCCAGTTCGTGAAAGAATGCTTTCCCAAAGCATTTCATTCTAGTGCTTGCCAAGGCAGGACATTTGCAGAGGAAATGTATTATCGTTTCACTTTCTCTTTGGTCGCAGCAACTACGGCAAAAGGTGTTGTAATAAATACCCAATTTCTCTGCATGTTCTCCTATAGGCTAGTGTCCGGTACAAACCGCAACAATCCTGGCTATGTCTTGCCTTGGCCTGCATAGAAGATCGTTTGTACGGGTTTTGTTATAGGTGGGCCATATCTTCCTAGATATAATGCAGTTGGGTAAATTGCTCCACCTTCGATTTGATTCAGTTTGGTAGATGGAAAAGATTTTACCCTTCAAAGCACCAAGAGGAATGTTAGCCATTTCCGCAAGTGAGCTATGAAGGGCCGATCCTTGCCTGGCTAGCTCGTCAGCCCGTTCATTTCCCACGATACCACTATGGCCCGGAACCCAGATCAGGGTGACACCGAGGTTAATGTTCAGGCTCGCAAGCTCATCGCGACATTGCTGGACCAATTTAGATGAGGATGTAGCCGAGTTAATGGCTTTGATAGCTGCCTGACTGTCTGTGAAGATAGCCGCATTTCGGTTTTGGTTTGGGCTTTGTTTAAGTATTCTACAAGCCTCCCTAATTGCCAGCAGTTCAGCCTGAAAAACGCTAGCAAAGTCAGGAAGCCTAAAAGATTTAGCCACATTTAGGGACTCAGAAAATATCCCAGAACCAACTCCGCACTCCATCTTTGAGCCGTCAGTAAAGATGGCTGTATCGAAACCTATCGACACGATGTCATCCTCCCAATCTTCTCTGGATGGGAAAATGACCTTAAAACCCCTAAAAATTGGATCTTACCGTATTTAAAGAATTTATAGTGTTGTATTTCGTAATGAGTATTCGGATCAATTTTTGTCAATTCTGGCATCCCTCAGGGAAGCCATTTTGGTCCAATTTTATTTATAAATGACTTGGTTTTATACATACAATTCTTCTGTCCTTATTTATGCTGATGACATAAAAGTTTTCAAAAGCATAAAATCAATTTGTGACTATTTACTTTTGCAAGAAGGCTTGGTAATATTTAGGGAATAGTGTAATAAAAATCGTCTCGTTTTAAATGTTGACAAAAAAGTTCCTTTTGATTTTAATTTACGTTTGATGCATGTCATTCAAGTAAAGTCTCTGAGTTTTCTGATTTAGGGGTTATTACTGATCCCAAGTTAACTTTTAATGACCATTTAAATTACATACTTAAGAAAGCTAATAGGATCCTAAGATTCCGTGACCCTTACATTGTTAAGCTTTTATTAGTTTCAATATTGTAAACCCAATACTTGAATATAGTTGTGTAGTGTGATCACTTTACTACTCCATTCATATAACAAGACTTGAAGCAATTCAGAGAACATTTATGCGTTTTTGCCTTCGTTTTCTTCGATGGTCACATAAACATACACTTCCCCCTTACTCTCAAAGACTCGCTTTAATAAACCTTCGAACACTCACCAATCATAGAAAGTATTTGCAATTTTGTTTTATGGTTGGAATTATCGATTGGTCAGTATTATCTCCATCAGTTCTAAGTCATTTAAATTTTAGTTTTAGTCGTTAAAGTATAAGACTACAGTAATAATTGTGCCAAATATTTAGTAAATAAAATTATGGTGCAAATAGCCCCTTCAATGAATTGATTTCAATATTTAATACATTTCACTTTTGTATATAGAGTTTATAAATGATAACCTAGAATGAATTAGGGGAACCCGGGGCATAACAGGCACCCGGGGTAAAATGGGCCCCCTCTTTATTTCTCTGTTGAGTAAAATGTCAACTCCGAAACTAAATATGTCTTCCTTAAATCATCGGTGGCAATTCGGGGAAAACCCGTCTCTGAACGAAATTGCCACGTGTTCTGTGTTTTGGCTAAAAGAAGATTTTTCATTGAGTTGAAGTTATTTTCAAGTGAAATAAAGTGTGTTGTTTTGTAACAAATATCTATTTTATACTAGATTTTCACCCTTTAATATAAAAGTAAGTAAATAAAGCTGGTATTAATTAAATTATTTCCGTTTTAGAGTTAAATTGAAAAGAATTTTTTACATATTTTTTGTAGAATATGATATGGGGCAGAATGGACGAGGCATAATGGACATGGATGCCCATTATGCCCCATCTGTTTTGCACATGTTATTTGTTTGTATAATTCTTTTAGTATCAATTTGCAATTGTTTCAGATGGTTCGCAACTACGTTAAGAAAACTAACCGACAAGAATGGAGCATAGATGATATGCGACGAGCTATTCAAGAAGTTAAATCAAAGAAAATGAGTTGTAAGGCAGCTGCCCAGAACTATAAAATTCCTCGAACTACCTTACAAAGATTTTTAAAAAAAGCAAATCTAAATCCCGACCTTCCACTTGTTGTCAATAAAGTGGGAAATTTTAAACATGTATTTAACGTGCATCAAGAGAATGAATTGGCCGAATATCTAAAGGATATGGAAGGGCGCTTGTTTGGCTTTTCTTTGAAGGAATTTCGAGAACTGGCGTATGAGCTAGCAGAAAAAAATGAAATACCCAATAATTTTGACGCTGAAACACGCATGGCTGGAGAAGATTGGGCGCAGAACTTTTTAAAACGAAATGCAACGGTTTCATTACGAAAACCGGAAGCAACATCTGCAGCTCGAGCTATGGGATTTAACCGTGTCTCTGTCGGCAATTTTTTTCAACTTCTTGAGGAGTGCATCAAGAAATATGGCTTCTTGTCAAATCGAATCTTCAACGTTGACGAAACGGGCATCACAACAGTTGCAAAAAGTCTTGGGAAAATTTTGGCAACTAAAGGCAGAAAACAGGTAGGATCGCTTTCTTCATCGGAGCGAGGACAGCTTCTCACAGTGGAAATTTGTATGAGCGCTGATGGGTCGTACATGCCACCAATGTTCATTTTCCCACGTAAAAGAATGAAGGTCGAACTAATGGATGGAACACCTCCTAATTCTTGGGGCGAGTGTAACCAAAATGGATGGATCACAAAAGATTTGTTTTTAAAGTGGTTGAAACGATTCATTGAATGGTCGAGTGCAACTAAAGATCAACCCGTTTTGTTGCTGTTAGATGGGCATGCAAGCCACGTTAAGAGCCTTGAAGTGATAGATGTAGCAAGAGCCAATGGTGTGGTCATGCTTTGTTTTCCACCACATTGCACTCATCGGTTACAGCCCTTGGATGTCACTTTTATGAAGCCCTTGAGTTCTTACTATGGAGATGAAGTAAAGAAATGGCTCAGACAACATCCTGGCAGAACAGTTACACATTACCAGGTAGGACAGTTGTTCGGTAGAGCATATTTAAGAGCAGCCACAATGTTAGTCGCAATAAATGGTTTTCAAACGACTGGAATATGGCCGGTTAATTCAAATGTTTTCGAAGACCATGATTTCTTGCCTTGCCAAACCACAGACATGCCAAATGGGGAAGAGCGTCTACTCTTAGATGAAACAATTTGTGTCGACCCATATTCGGTACCACCAGGCTCATCAACGACCGCCGCCGATCCACTGATGTTGTCCCCAAATCCCGTTTCGGAAACCAATCAGTCCACAATGTCTACACCACATTCTGTTAATCCGATACCAATGGGTGCACTGTTATCCTCTCCAGAGCCCGATTTGACAAACAATGATGCACCAACGTCATCAACTTCATTCCAAAAGTTTTCTCCATCTCATATTGTAGCTGTTCCCAAAGCACCCCTTAAAAAAAGAGTTTCTAAGCGCAGGGGAAAGACTGCAATAATTACAAGCTCTCCTTACAAGGCGCAGCTAGAGGCTGAGTCCACGAAGTCCAAGCCTCTTGTTATGAAAAAGAAAAAAGCCTCAACAAAAAAGAAAACTACCAGGAAGGAAGAATCTTCAGAAAGCGAGGAGGACGAAAGTGTCTTTATTGTGGGCATTTATACTCCCAGTCTACAGAAGGATGGATTTCCTGCAAATCATGTGGTAAGTGGGCACATTGTTCTTGTGCTGGAGAGGATGATGTTGACGATGAATCTAGCCACATTTGCTCCAGTTGCAACCCAGTTTAGCTTTGCGCCCGTCATGCCCCACATATGTCCATTGTGCCCCAGTACCGGGGTAGAATGGGCAAATTCTATAATTTACTAAAATTAATTTAACGTACTGAATTATTTTTTTTTATTTATTTTTCTTTTGTGTACTAACGTATTTATCAATTTTCTATCTAATAAAATTGTTTTGGAGAAAATAAACACATTTTTGCAGTTTTTATAACAAGAAATCCTTAAGGGGCCTGTTATGCCCCGGCTTCCCCCATTTAAAACTATGTACTTTAACAGAATAGAATAAATAATGGAGTTTGTAAGAATTATGTATAAATATTTTTCCCGTTAGTATTTAACGAATTGAAATAAATAAGTTAAGAAGTCTTACAATTTTTTTCTCACATCACTGTGATACAAAATATTTTATTGCCTTAACACTTACCATAATAACCAGACATATCCATTGGTACTACTTGTATAAGACGGTAGCTCTTAACTAATTCACGTAAGAATAATTGCGATAAATAGAACAGCAGGACGAGATGTGGATTGTCCGTTAAGATGCCATCAGCAACGGCACTGCAATATAAAAAACAAATTATTCTTCTTTAAAATTATCTATAAAATGCAATTTAAACGTTTATATTTTTTTTGTAAACAAATCGTAAAATAATAATAAATTATTGTATAACCTGCACTCTCTCAGGACATACCTATATGTATCAGGACATCCCCGAGGAAAATACAAACGGAAACATTTCCTTTTGGCAATTAAAAGCAATTGTGTGGAAAGGAAGGAAGGACGGAAGGACGAAAGATTGTGATACGATGTGATGGTGATCATTAAAAAAAGAAAAATAAACACGAAAAATTACGATGCAAATGATAAATATTGTGATGATGCCTTTATGGATGGGAAATGTTTTACGCCTCTGCTGCTGCGGTTTGATTTATTACTTTTGGGAGAAAGTTATAGCATCAGGGCTGAAGAAGTTATCTTAATATTGTGTAGATATTTCTTCCATGGAAGGAATTTTATTAAAAAATATAATTTTCGACCGATTCTCAACCACAAAAGTGAAACATACATACTTTTGAAAAAAATTTCTTCGTATAATTTTTACAATATTTTCTCTCATTATACAGATTTTTTGTTCATTAAAAAGTTTATTAAGAAAGCTGATGAAATTTTAAGCAAAAATTAAGGAATGAAAAGCACCTGCAACAATTTAAACTCATATAAATTAAAACTTAATTTATTTTACAATTCAGTCCTGATAGAAGCTCTTATAGCAGATGTTATGGATTTAATCTTTGATTTCTTTAATAGAAATAAGTACATAGAGCTAATTTCTCAATCAAATGCATATGTATGCTACTTGAGTGCCTAAGTAAGCAAGTAAATTAAGACATTTTTGAGTGAAGTGAAAATAATGTAGGTATAGTTGGTATTGTATCGAACAGCTTGTTAGCCTGGACCTAGCTTCTAGCGATGTCTTTTTCAAGTTTAAACCACATATCAATAAAGCCATATGGAACTGACATTTTTCTCAAAAGATTTATGTTAAATGTAACCTAGAGGTTATTTTTTATCAAAGAACAGAAGAACTGCGCAAGAGGCCTTTTCTTGTTTGAAAACGAAATATCGATAAGGAGTGTTTTTTTTGGAAAAGCCATCACTGGATAATCACTGCAGATAAATGGCAAAGTGAATTCCTGTTGCGAATAGAGCTTTAACTTTTATTCGCGTATCAAATTCCTTTTTTTCATTTTAAGGCGCTGGTTTGGTACTTTTGATACCTTCTTGTGGCTCGGTGGATGTGTTCGTAGAGTAGAGTCCAACAAAACAGTTGCATTCATGCCATTAAATTTACAAAATCGAATACTTTTTCATCGACTCATGTAATCCACTTCATCTGTCACTCTCATTTTAAAGACTGTGGGTTCAAAATTAGGGCTTATTATGTTGGAAAATACCCTTTTCCAACTTTTTTAATTAACTACGCTTAACAAAGATTCATTTTGTGATGATGCATCAATTCCATTGGTTCAAAAAATTTGTTATGCCAAAAGCTAGAAATACATTGAGATTATAATTCAATAGAAAACTCGTTGGGTTTTGATGGAAAACATTAACTTCATCCTCAAAGTTTCAATCCCAAAAATAGCATTTTGTAGTATCTCGAAACAAAGCTCACTAGCTAAAGTTCTTAAAGAAACGACGTTTATTGTGTGGGACGAAACGATTATGGTAAATAAAGTTAGGTCTGAAGCTCTGGATCGTACACTTAGAGGTTTTAGAGCTGATGAGAGTCCGATGGGAGCTGTTGTGATACTGTTCTCTTGTGATTTTCGGCAAATATTGCTAATGTTTACCCATAAGTCGCCTAAAATTCAGAAAAAACGGATGATTGGTTACGCGAACGTGCGATTTTAGCACTTAAAAACCGATTCTGTTACAAGTATAAATAATACAATTCTTTCAGGCCCATCAACAAACTTATCTTTCTATTGATAATCTCAGATCATGGTAATGCTATTGATATTCCAATTGAATTGTTGAATTCTTTGAATCCATCAGGACTTCCTCCGCATAAACTGGGCTTGAAAATTGGGGTTCCAATAATACTTATGACGAATTTATATGCACCAAAATTCAATCGTCAGTTGTGAGAACGGAATAAGTCCATTTTGCAAAAGTGTTGGGAAAACGCAAAAAACTGAATAGCGTCTATATTTTACTTTTTTGAGATGCAAGACCTATAGATAAAATGAAGATCACGTGGATTTGAGTGGAATGAGATAAAAATTTTGTTTGTAGCCGGTTCTGGTAGCCAGGTATAACGGTTTGAAAACGTTGGACTTATTCCGTTCTTGCAACTTACGTTTTGAAATTTCAAATAAAACTCAAATTTTATTGAAATAAGTACATAATACTCTTCCACAGCAGACTGCAAACGTCATCAGGTCCTCGCTTTGCTATGCCTCCATGGTACGTATAAAAGTCCGCAGTGTTCGTCTTCATATCATGGACGCAAAATAAATAGAGCCACAGTTTTCGCAAATAAAACATTTCTTGCACTGGAATCTTCGGCAACGGCAGGTTCTGCATATAATCAAAAACAATAGCTCCAACATCTTCTCTTTTACCACATAAAGCCAGCACTTCTTGTTGTTTATTGTAAAACTTTTTTGCCCGTCTCAGATGAATCATTTTTTCTCACGGCCGCCTCACGTTTAGCAGTATCACTTAGTTCTGCACTATTTATTTTTGTACTTAGTCCCTCGCATGTTGAACAGACGTCAATCAGTGGCCGCCCAAATCTGTACGAGAAATTAGTATGGAAGTGCTTCCGATAAAAATCGTACTTCACGACATCGGGGTGTTTAGGATACTTGGTTCAGAAAAGTTCATACATTATCTTGATATTCCGTGATGCCACCAAATACTGAATATGCTTGCTGCTGTAGTGTGATTCTTTTAAGGGGAAGGATCGTATGTGATCATTCATAGCAACAAGCACACTGTTAGGTAACCTGTTTGCACGTACATCATGTGTCCC